>CM024671.1:26756640-28006220 GCA_014182725.1 Eucalyptus brandiana
GTGTACCGGCTCATGGGGACGGGCAGGCTGAGCCGAGCATGCGGCTTGACCTAACTTTGTTACTCGAGCTAGTCGGACTGGGTTTACGCCTATTTGACCATCGGGCCGAACAAGCCACCAAGCCATGGTTAGGCCTAATTACTAGGACCAAGGGCTATGTCCAAGGCCTAAAACACTAGTCCAGCATCTCAGAAACATGTTAGAAGCCCATTCTGTCAATCGACCCGACCACCGCTAAAGATATGCAACAAGCGATTGGCCCACGACGCACGCTCCCCCATGGCCACGCTATCATCCTCCGTCATAACCGCCACCGCCGCCGCCGTTCCCCCTCCTCCGGCCACCGTGGCCTTCACGACGCCGCAGAACTACGCACCACGGCTCTCCCACCTCCTCGCCCTCAAGAGACAAACGCTCTCTTCTTGATTGAGGCTAGAGGCCTCTCCTTGCTTCACTCAAAAGTCAATGGTTTAACCCATTTACAAGACCTAAAGAAGGGAGGCTACATAATAATGGACTTCTTGTCTCCCCTAAGAAGTCAAGGCATATCAAAGTATGCTCTGCATGGACCCCCCCCCCAAAATAATCAAAATTTTGTAGTGGCAAGGGTCGGTTCTAGATTGATCTTAGACGATTACGCACATTGAAGAAATCATGTTCAAAGATTTCAATAGACTGTATTCTAATTCAATCGCTGCGTTTGCCTTGAGTTTTCTAACGGTAGAAAGGCTCGTGGTAGGGCCATCATCGAGCATCTAGCTAGCTATTATTTAAGACTATAAGACTATCGAAGCCGCCATATTTATATCGAGTTTTATGGGGTTAACCTCCTAAGACTCGACAAAAAGTTGACTCTAAGTCCCTCTAACTATATACACCTGGGGATGTGTTTAGGTTGAGTTGGGCCGCACTTGCTCCAAACTAGAGGCCCGGACCAATGCCCTATATGAGCTAATTAGATCTATAGCTATTAAGTTAACATCTATTTTAAGCTTATATTTGTCTTGTAGCATGCATCTTGCATTAAGAGTCTCCAAGTACATGACTATCTGATGCTTCAATGTCGTGACTCAATGTTGTGAATACGATATATGAACAGTTCGAGATGCATTCATGTGTAATGCATGGCGACAACGATGGGCATTGAGAGACATCGACTCACTACAAATAAAGGGCCTCGCTTCATAAACATTATTTTTTCAAATAGAGTAAATTTCGCTCAAATCGAATATATAATCAAGGTCAATACGCAAGTTATATACTCGACCATCTCAAGAAATCCCATGTCAATTCCTCTTTCCCTTTCAACCCAAACATTAATATATTAAAAAAAAAAAAAAAAGTAGTTCCCTTTCCCTTTCTCTTTTTCCCTTCTCCTCAAGTATCGAAACAAAGGCAGAAGTCAAGATGTGGTTTTGGGCGAGTAAGTGAGTCGATGGGAGCAAGAGAGTGGACCCAAAAGCAGTTGCTATAGTTAGGACTAAGCTACTTCTTTTAAGCACCCATGTGGTGATTGAGTGCCACATCATAGTCCCTAGTCAAAAAAATAGTTCGTGGGTTTGGCTTGGGCCCTAACCTACTTCTTGCTACCAACACACCCAACCTTTAGGTGCTCAAAACCAATAATAGGAACTATCTCATTTATGCCTATGTAAAGTGGTTTCGTGTAGCATGTACATATGTTTAGTCTCAAACCCAATCATGTGCTGGATAGACCAGACTCTATGTTTAGCAGTACACGATTTTCTGTTCCAGTTCGTCCAGTCCCTTGATGACCAAGCCATGCTAATTCAGGGAATATCTTGACCTGGATCGAGTAATAATATCCTGGGCAGTGCTCTCGATTCCGTGTCATCATTGCACTGGTTCTCCACATGGAGGGCAAGGGAAGGGAGGGGATACTATCTGAGCTTGTCTTGACACGTCTGCGCTGATGCATGTGCTTCCGATCCATCCGGGGGCTCGAGATAACAAAGCAGTTTAATCAAGAAAGATAGCCCCCGAGCTCAATTGTTTAGTTACTATCACTAACCGGCCTAGTTTCTTTGAAGCCTAGCCGCAGCTGCTTTTGGAACAGGGAAAACCCTTGAAATGAACCAATGAGCACGAGGTAAAGAGAGGCATGTCGATTATGGAATTATTAGGCATTATTAAATATGATCCGGCCGGATCCGACCAGTGAAGGATCTTGTGATTTTTCATTCGCCACTAATGGAGTACTCGTTTTCTTTCGCAAATGGTAGTAAATCAATGACCCGCCTGTCTCACAATTCATGAAGTGACTAATCAATCATGTCCATGCCGCAAGAGAGGTGATGAGCAATTTTTTTTTATTAGGTGATTCGCAGTCATGATTGCAGAAGTAGTGTGATTATGTTATGACCTGTTGGAGTTATCAATATCGTGCGCGGTTATGAATGCCATTCTAATTGGCCACCATGAATAGAGGAGGCTCTCACCGATCAACCCATAACTTGTGATCCCAATCATATCCAACATATTCGCTATTTGCACAGTGGCATCACAACCCCTTTGTGGGCTTCTTAGCAAGAAATTGATGCATTCTATTAAAGACAGCCCGTCGTATAAATTGTTTTGGATGAGTAAATCAATCATGATCCAACATTAATCCCCTCAAAATTACTATCGAAAACTCATCGGTTCGCGTCAAAGGAATGGCCCCATATCCTTTGACTTCCATGTAAAAGGACACGACCAGCCGACGTTAAAAAATCGACGGATGAGTTGTGGTCCAAGGTGCAGTTTCAACCAAAACATACTCACATAGAGACTTCGACCCAAAAATTCGAATGTCTTAATATCTTTCATGTTAATTTGGTTCTTCAATACCAACTCCTCCAATGACGACACTTCTCCCTCCCCTCCTCCCCCTGGGGCCCCTCTCTCTCTCTCTCTCTCTCAAGTACATAACAGCAAGCGAGATGACAATTAACTGAATTATGCTTGCCAGTGAATTCAATCCATAATTCAAGTGTTGAGCGGTCTCCCCTATACCGTGAGCGATTTGGTATTGAGTTGACATATTCTTGACACTGAATAGAGAGAGCCAAGTGCTAAGGATGACCCTAAAGGGGTTCCACCGCGCTCTAGTCATCGAGCACCCACCAAGAATTTGACAAAAACCGTACCTTCCCCTCACTGTGTAAAATATCAAAACCGCGGCTTTATACGATAAAATTAATACCATAAGATAATCACGTAATACAATCGATCGATACAACGAAGTCGATCGAAAGGAACCCCCGCAAAATGGGTGCCCTTCGGATTACAGCTAATCCCCCGTATCGAACTCGATCCAAATGTGTGCTCAATGCGCGTGCCGCTCACTATCGGGGCCGTCGTCCTTCCAATCGCCCACGATGCAAAGAACCCCCACAAAGAAAGATACACACACACACATCACCCGGCAAATCAAGTTCTTTCAGAAAAGGCAAATCAAATCGGGGGATTTAAAACTAGTAAAAGAAACATGTGAGAAAAAAGCTTAAGGAGGACCGGCTAAGCTTTCTGAGTGACTGGGCGTCACGATTTGGGGAGTGTCCCGCGAATTCCCCACGCTTTTAATTGCCCTTTTTGACTAACAACAACATATATATATATAACATGTATATAGTTATATATATAGATATAACTATATTCACCTTTGCTCACTTGACCTACCCTCTCCATGTCATCCCTTTCCTGATCTCTGTCCTCCTCTCCTTCTCTCGCTCTCTCGCGGTCGCTCTATCTCCCTCTCTCCTTCTACCTTAATTATATCCATATGTCGGACCCTAGCTCTCCTAAGGATGAGGCCCATGTGGTCCAATCATCAGCGGAGCTAGACCCTCCACCGCCGCAGCCGCTTCCGTCGCCATCACCGCCGCCGCCTCCTCCTCTTGCACTGCACGCGCTAGACCAAACCCTGCATTCCCTTCCTGGTTACGCGGGCGATGCTCCGTCCCCTAAGGGCAAATCCCCCTCCCCCAGGCATCTGCAGAGGTCGTCCCCGAGGAGCAACCCCTCCGGCTCGGCCTCCTCCGGCGGGAAGCACCCGTTCTACCGCGGCATCCGGAGCCGGAGCGGCAAGTGGGTGTCGGAGATCCGGGAGCCACGCAAGACGACCCGCGTGTGGCTGGGCACCTACCCCACCCCGGAGATGGCCGCTGCCGCCTACGACGTGGCTGCCCTGGCCCTTAAAGGCGGGGACGCGGTCCTCAACTTCCCGCACCTGGTGAAGTCGTACCCGGTCCCCGCATCCACCGCGCCCACCGACGTGCGGAGGGCAGCGGCCGCCGCCGCAGCCTCGAGGAAGGCGGAAACGAGCGGCGGCGCCGGTGATACAGCATTGTTAGGTCAGGAAGGCGATGAGGGCAAGACTAGGAAAGATCATCGTCCTGATCAAAGCTCAAAACCACCGGAAGCCGAATTCATCGACGAAGAGGCACTGTTCGATATGCCGAACTTGTTGGTGGACATGGCGGAGGGAATGATGGTGTCGCCGCCGAGAATAAGCTCGCCCCCCTCGGACGACTCGCCTGACAACTCGGACATGGAAAGCTTGTGGAGCTACCCTTAAAATTGTTTCCCCAGTTGCGTGTTTCAAAAACTTCCTCAACCAAATTAAACATCTCCAACGACATGAAAAATTTCACAGATGATTAAGAGGGCTTGTGAGTGTGTGTGTGTGTGTGTGTGTGTGTGTGTGTGTGGACTAAAACGACAGTGATCAATATTCAATACTAGATAGCCAGGACATGATTGTTCCTGGAAACTACATTGAGCAAAAGAGGTGGGGAAGAAAAAGGAGAAAAATTACAGGGCATGGGAGACATTGTAGCAGTGCAGTGATAAATTTTGATTTTAGCAGCTGAAGGAGGAAGCTTTCAAAGGAAAGTTAAAGAGCTAGGGTTTGGGTTTGGCCTTTTATGAACATTTTCTTTTGCGGTAGCTTGTGCTGCTTTGCAGTTCTCTCTCTCTCTCTCTCTCTCTCTCTCTCTTTCTTTCTTTATTTGTCTTCCTTTACATATGCGGCTATGATATTCCGAACTAGTTTCCTCGCTGAACTTTTCTTCTTTCCTCATGTGGAGTCTGCTGGTGATGACGATCGTATGTCTGCCTTCTGAGTGCGACCCATGTGTGTTTTTCAAGAGAACGCTCGTGGAATCTTCATGGGAAACTAGAATCTTGTCTGAATGAAGACGTGAAGAACTTCGATTTATTTTTTATGGAACAAAGAACCAATTCAAGAATAGCAATTTAACACTAGTTCATACAGAGAAAAACGATGTCGCCTAATTGGGTTCTGGGTGTTCTCTCTCTCGCTCGCGCACGGAACGGAAGATAACAATACCAACGTGACGACGAAATTTTGCATTCTCTCCGGAATTTGGGAACTATCATGAGTCAAATCTCTCAAGAATGGTCCCATTAGACCATGAAAAAACGTTAAGAGTCTTTTTTTTTTTCCTTAAAAGAATGGATATAGGGATGTCAGGGAGTGAGATTTAAACGATGCATATAATGTCCTGATCATCAATGATTGAACTTTTCTCTCATCGTTTGTCTAAGAAGACGTCGCGGCGGATTTCTCTCCAACCTTTCTTTTCCATCTGTCTTTGGGTATGTTATTATGAAGCTTTTATCTTCTCCCCCACACCCCAGAATTTCTCTGGGTCTTTTCAAGGACTCGTGCTAATAATGGTAAGTTAGCTCATCTTTTAGACCAACTTGCAATATGGCAAGATTAATTATTAACTTTACCTTGAAATTGTCACAACTTTATGATCAAAAACTTAAATCAGTTGACCCAAAGCAAAATGCGGAAGATTAATCATCATAATCCCCTTCTTCTTTTCATCCGATGTTGGTACTCCTCAGACAGAAATGGAAGAGGATCATTGACACCTTTCTTGGGATTCATAAACCACAATTCATCTCTGACACGTTCAACTTCTTATGTTGAACCTGATGATCATGAGTCGCTGGAGAAAAACATTCAAACGAGGACCTACACGAAGCAAGTTCTTTCTTTCTATTTTTCCTTTTTGCTCCTGTTCTTTCATGGAGACAAATAACATCTTCCTCTCTTACTTTAGTAGGCCCTCATGGAAACGTGCACAGCACTCCGCTTGTGGTGGTGTTCTTTATTTTCTTTCGGGCCAAAGAAAAAGAAAAAGGGTCTGTCGAAAAATTGACTCCTGTTTACGTCTAGATACGCAAATCACCAGAAGGGGTCGTATATACGGGTATATTCTGCACGTAGAGAGAGCTCATCGAATAGTCTGAAATGATCAGCAACTTGTTCCCCCTCTTGGCCAAAAGAAAGGATCCGCGTGTTGACAAATAACTGTTCCATTGACCAGAAATATTCTTTTCCCTCTTGCTCAAATGAACCACGAAGTCAGAGGTTCTTGTATGAAAGATCCCAACTTGTGAGCTTCACAAATGATTGAAGCAAAGAGAGCCGCCCTGAGATATGCCTGATTTTCTTGATTTTAAAGCCAAGACTACATTACGTATATTTTACTTTAAAGGTGATAAGGTGATACCTGCCCTCAATTTGAATATAATCAGATTTATTAAGACGGAAAGTATGTAAAAGTATATGCGTCGAACAATTCACGATATTATCATCACATAAAGTGCTCATTAAAGCTAGAGATAAAAGTTAAAAGGATCGACATATGAGTTCAAGAACAAGTCCAAATCAAAGCTTGTAAACAATCCGCGCACTATGTAAAATTATTACGATCCTTCCTCACAGAGTGCAAACGGAAGAAAAGCGTTTGAGACAATCTTGTCTCGTGTGAGGAATAGAAAAAAAAATTAGAGAAATAAGTCAAGACATAAGAGTGATTTCATACTTAATGATCCAAAAGTAGTGATATGGACTTAATGGGGTGTAAAGGAGTTGTACCGAATCTATACGTTGTACTACTGAAATCTCACCTGGGTTCCGTAGTCAAATATCGGATGCAAGCCTTGATTTAGTTTGATCTCCCGAGCTTTATTCAACCCAATTTGATTGGATTTTCCATGAAGAAGAAAATCTAAACGTGCCCTTTGAGTATAAAGAGAAATGTCCATGCTCCTCATCTACATAATGTCAATTCGCTCTCGGCTTTGCGATTTTAGAGTCGTGCCGATTTCAAAATCTTCGGAACACTCCAAACAGTTGTAAACCTCCTACGACAACGAGAAAAGGAATTTGAATTTCGGCCAGTAGTTTTCATATTCCCTGTCCGGTTGCGGGGAAAAACAATTTCGGCACATTTCTGAAGGAGGGTGGAAAAGACGGTCGCAGGTCGGCCAAGGAACTGGTGGTGATGGGGCCTCTCAAAGGTTGACAAAAAGTCGTTGGACGCCTTTATATGTGCCTTTGTTTTCTAATGAGTACCGTCATACTATTCAAGAAATCAAAAAAGGCAAGGCCTTTTTGTCTGACGAAGCATAATATATGCATACATTTGTTGCGGCCAAAATCTTCATCTAGCTTTGAATCATTATGTGAGGTTTGACCGTGGAGAGACCGCCAACCTGGCCGACATCGTCCCCTCTCTCTCTCTCTCTAACTGTACGACGGGCGCCGTTCTCTAGTAGTCTAAAACTTTTAAAACAAACAGCCGCGCATCAAACTAATCCGAGTGCTGAAGTCAGAAATGTCAAAGTTCGGCGGCATACCCCCTCCATTTTTGGAGAAGATGTTTCGAGCATCAGGAATTTGCAAATCAGAACTTAAAGTCGTCTATTCATATATTACGGACATTGTGTAAACTGTTATGAATCAATATCAAAGATTTAGACTTAACTGGTTCATAATCTTATAGGACGGGGCATCTATGTTTGCGTACTTAAATTATAAAATGAAAAATTCGACTCCATATTTTAAATTTTGTGATTTTGAACTTCATAGGTATGTACGATTGTAAATTGTTATGAGTTGATATTAAAGGTTTAGATTTAACTGATTCATGATCTTACAATGCGAGACCTCTAGTTCACACCTTTAGATTATAAAAAGAAAAATTTGACTTCGTACTTTGAATTTTGAGATTTTGAACTTCATAAGTGCCTACGATATTTTGAAGCTTATTCACATTGGACTAATCATACATTACAAAACTATGAAAGATGTACATGTCTTATAGTTAAAATTGAATGTCATTGCTTTTTATATTTGAGTATAATTAATTCACTTTATATAATAGAATAGGTGTGATTAATAATCTTTCGGATATTGAAAGATGACGTAATTCATGATCATGCATGAATAATCGTCAGAAAACAGCGTCTCGGAAGCCGCTACGGAGCAAAATAAGTTTTATTTTCTCACAACCAACAACCGTTATATAACAAGAATAAAATGATCAGTAGGATCAACTGTATATCTGTGCGATTGGCCAGGACTTCTTGGTATTTTAATATTCTTTCAAGAGCAACCAACTTGCTAGGGTTTTCATTGTGCTGTTTCTATACGCGGAGCGCTGCTTTCGATGTGCAAAAGGCTGGTGCATATGTTTTGTTTATGTCTCTCTTGCAGATTCTACTTTCCAGAAAAGGAGATAAAGAAGATCACGTTGCCTTCGATTTGTCGAATTGATTAATTTGAGGCATACCCTATTTAGAGTAATCGAAGATACCGCCTCACCTGCCATTAACCCACATATAGACATCGCGTAGAGAGGGACAGAGAGAGTATTGCTTCGTCATTAAGCAGGTGCGAGTTCTTTAATTAGTATCTCGTCAGAATCCGGCTGAGCACATGAGTTGTCGACCTCAAGGTTCAACCTAGGGCAAAGTGCGTCTCCGGTTTTAACTTACCTTATCATGCAGCGTCTGGTGGATACGAGAAAGAATGAGACTTTAGCAAGGACGCCAAATTGAATCGATGTACCTCATGTCTGCGACCACGTATGCGTCGTCACCATCAAATGTCCCAGTGTGTGTACCATCATAGTACCACTATTATTGCTGGCAATAGTAATTGGCGTGGACCATCAGGACTCATGAAGACTGACAAGGTAAGAAAATAGAAACTCCCAGTCCTTTCATGGAATCTAAAACACGGATGCCCGGATTGGCGTAAGAAATGTCGTCAAACAAAGAAATTATGCAGTTGGGTTTGGTTCCTTGGGGATCTAAGTTGCTCAAGAGCTTTCACTTGCGTAAGTGCTTGCACCAAAAATTGGTTAGGTCGCCGATGTGGAAAAACATGGGACCAAAGTGTGGAGTATTAAGTATGTGACCCAATGTTTGCTCAAAAAAAAAAGTACGTGACCCATTGTTGACGACAGCGAGAACTATTGTGGATATTAGCATACATCGATGACCATTATTGACCGGTTGCAATAAATGATGACAAATGGTTAACAATAGTTGACAAGACTATCGATTAATAGAGTCCACAGATTATCGGTTAAGGGAGTAGAAAGAGGGCATCAGGATGTAGTTACAAAAGTTGCTAGAAAATAGAGCAACTAGCACGGGATTTTAAAGGAACAACCATTTGAAGACAAAATCATAGCATCATGAGAGCATGGGCACAAAACTTTTGGAGATGAGGGCTACAAGTACAGGTGGACTGCTCAAAGACGATTATGACACAACCATTATAAATACTATCGTTTGTTTAATGGAGATTGCACACAAACAAACAAATTTACTATCTTTCAATAATCTTAACTTTCCTGCATTATACTTTCATTTTCCAAACTCGTGTCATCAATTATATTCTGACATGTTTCTTAATCATAATTTCCAAATTCGCATCGTTGATAAAATTTCAGCATATATCTTTATCTTGAGTGTTACAACATCAATTAAATTACGAAGTTATATCTTTGTGTACTCAAGTGTTTTTGTCGATAAATTCAGACAAAGTTTGCATTTGTATAGTTTTATTTGAAATAAAGTTATTATTATTTCTTGTCCATCTGTAATATTTTATATTTGGAGTCGTCACAAAAATTAGTTCCTATAATAATACAAAAAACGATTTTCAGTATAATATATATATATTTCGTCGTGGTATTCAATTTCAGAATAAGTCAAAGCTTCTGACATGATAAGAACTAGGGTTTCCCGTCTTTTATACGACTAACATTCATAAAGAAACGAATTCTATTGTCCAACAGATAAGGTAAATAAACTAATCTTAAGTGACCAGATTGTGTGAATTCAGTGTTGGAGAACATCCATCGATATCATGTGAGAACGCGAGCATACATTACGGCTGGTGGGGCATGCTATCGAATCTTTTTTCGATTTTTTTTTTTCTTTTTGAGTTGTACAAACAAGAAAGTGATGCGATTTTCAAAAAAAAAGAAATACAAAAAGGTACTAATAATATAAAAACGATAATTATAAAAGATGAAAAGACACACACTTTCTACCCTCTGGTCTTACAGGGGCCCTCCTCAAGGGCAAGATGATAGGAGGGTTTCAAAAGTTCAAAACCGGACGAGTGGACCGCCAAAGATGTCTCCCGGCCCCCTCAATTATCCATATCATTATTGCTCATTTGGTTTCCCCCTCGTTTAGCATGAGTATACAAGTATAATTGAGCATTAAACGTAAATATGTACGTATATATTCTTTGTTCCTAGACAAATAAACCATTTCACCAAATGTTCACTTATTAGACAGGAGGCTATTGCTATGCACATTTTGCAGCTAAGCAGCTCGCTATTCTAAGATAATACCGAGTCAGTTTACAAAAGAATTTGACACACTTATGTGATTATATATGTTAATGGAAGTAGCTAAGAGGAATCTCTATCACACTCCTTTATAAATCAATATCTAGTGTATCAATCTTAGCATTTCTAGCTAGCACTATTCAAATTTAAGACAGAAACTACGATTATTTTGAAAGAGGCACTTTTGCTTTCATTTTTAAGGTTCGTGGCAAGGATCTTGCAGTTGTATGCCTTACGGTTGCTTTTAGAAAATTGTGTAGTATTGAGATGCACATGCAAGTTGTATTAAAAGAAAAGTCCCACATTGAGGAATTTTTGTGGTTTTGCATAGTTAGTCTATCCAAGTTAGCCATTAACTATTAACTTAAATTTTTAAATGAATATGAGTCCAACTGAGGGAAAGCATTAGATTTCTATTGCATGCTCCAACAATAGCTATCACAGCCGATGATGGATTGGTGGACCCCCAATCTATTCCGATATTTGGTGAATATCTAAATGAAGGAATCCCATGACCAACAAATTCACAACAGATTCAAGCTAAGATATGTTGATGCAAAAATACACCCAGATCGAAGGAGAGACTATTAAGATGTACGTGTGTGTTATGCTAAAAAAAAGTCTCATATCACATAAAATTTAAACTTTTGAGTGAATGTTGATCCAACCAGAAATGTTGATTGATTCAAACTTTGGCTTTCTCTCGACGATGTCTTCTAGGTAAAAGTATCAGATTTCTCTTGCACGATCCCACCATGTTGCTCACTTGTAAAATGTCAATGTCTTTAAAAAAGAGTGTGCCATCAACCACATGGTGTGTTAATACAGCAAAATAGACCCCTGTTAGATTATGGGTCCCCTACGCCTATGACTAGCTTGGACCAATCCGAGTAGCACTAGCCGTTCAACTACCCTTAACTGCCTAAATCCAGTACATTAAGTAGACTGCAAACTAAAATTATGGACATGATATAGATACGGATGTGGTTAAGATGATGATATAGAAACTTGTCCTGCACGTTGATGTGTATGTGAGGAAAAAGAAAGATAGCAAGCATCTTGATTCTATCTGCTCCCTAGTCAAGTGGCTCACATTATTCATTCATGTGCGCCAAATTTCTTGGACAACCCCAATCACGAGAGACAAAAAGACGATTTTTTAGGGCAAAAGGAAGGAGGGAGGGAGGGAGGGAGGGAGGGAGAGAACATTATCATAGCTTAAAAGTACATATTCAAAAGAAAGCAAATTTTGTCCGTACCCTTTTTTATGGGAACGATGAAAAAGGCCTACTCGATTTAGCCAATATCAAGAAGTTTCTAAATCTGATCATGTCAACATATGAGTTCCATCTGCATTAGCCGCGAGCAAGATTGACTGACCAACAAAGATTTGACTGATTCAATCAATTTTGCCGAAGGTCAATCGAGCGCCAAGACCAATTTGAATACACGATCATTGAGGCTCATGCAGAATCATTCTGAACTTGGAGAAAAGCAATCTTCCTTTATTTTCCTCACCTTCAGTCAAAAGACTGAGAATCTTTTAAAAGGAGGAGCATGATGGGGCAATCTTGGTTATGAAACTTTTCCCCAATTAAGCTTCAATTAGCCAAGGACGAGAGGAGTCATTATTGTAATTGAATTCACTGTCATTACCTTGGAATAGTCGATTGCGTTGCTAAAGTTACCTGAATTCAGCATTATTGTACCTTTGGGATTCAAGGTTGATTTGAATGCTTTTTGTCATTCTAGAATTTACTCACTAACTTGAGAGAAAGGATGTTGGACCCCTTTAGTACCGCCCATAACATAAATAATTGCTGCGGTCGTCCTTTTTAATGCGTCCAGGACCAAATAGTCACGGCTACATGCAACTTAAGATGTGCTACTGACTATTTTGACCAAACTTGTCATTGTCAAACCCTAAGTACTGTACTGATCAAGACCTAAATATAATATAGACCCGGAAAATCTTAAATAGGATTCACATGTATTCTACATGGTTTTGGAGAAAATAAAACAAAGGAATTTCTAAGAGTCCATTTGTTTCATGGAAAATATGGTATCGGAAAACATTTTCCTCATTTGGAGGTATTTAGGTTGCTTTAGAAAATGAGTCAACAGAATATTTAAACTTAAATTCAGAAAAATGACTTCCTCTTTCAAAATTAAAAATCTTCCCATATACAAGTAGACCTCGATGCTTGGACTTTAGACCTTGGCGCTTGGGCTTAGGGACCCTGATGATAATGACTAGTCCATAGCAGTTGGGCCTGGGTCCACAAGAGGCTAAACCCGGTTCTCTTGAGGTTGGGTCTGAGACGCTAATGCCCGTGTCCAAGTTCCAAGTGGCCGTACTTGGGATCATTCCCCACGTCCAAGTTATCGATGCTTAATCTTGCGTCCACCGATGCTGAGCCTAAGTCCTTGGCGCCTATGCTTGGGTTCCTAGTAGTTGGCCTAAGAAACCTTAGCTATCACGGTCAAGTCTGAGTCCTTATAGGTTGAGGTGTAGTCCGTTATGCCTGAGTTGGGGTTCTCGACACCTAGGCTCGAGGCCCAAGGCAGTTGAGCTGGGGTCCCTTAAGGTTAGGCCCAAGTCCTTAGCGCTCATGTTCAAGTCTTCAACAAGAGTGCCAAAGTCCCATGCTTGTAGGCCTAAGTCCCTTACATGTGGGCTCAAGACCCCGACAGTAGAGTTCGGGTCCCCTGTGGCTAAGTCTAGTGTGACATCTGGAAAATTCCTACATTTATTGATACATAAGAATTTGGTTGTGATCAATTAATATGATTGTTATGTTTGAGGATGAGTTAGAAATTTACTAAGTTAATTATTTACTTATGTTTGGAAAATTTTGCCAAATGTTTTGACAGGTTCAAAAGTAAATTATTAACTTATGTTTGGAAATTTTTGCTAAACGTTTTGACAAGTTCAAAATATTTTTCGGATTTATCAATATTTAAAACAGACACTGATTTTCTTATTTACGTATTGATTCCCTTAATTCTTAAGTGTTCCAACCGTAAAGGCTAGTTTGGAAATTTAATCTTTTGGCTCATTCTTCCATTGGTAAGTGAGACCTTGAACCCTATATTTATTTCCTTTCCTTTGTCGGCAGGTTGAAACATTGAACTTAGCTTTGTTGATGTCATGCGTATTTAATCTATGTTAATTTCTAGTTCATTAGTGCAAGTGGTGACTCATACACTTACTTGGCCAAAGGAAATAAATCTCTCCTAAATATCTCTTCTCTTGGCTTATGAGGATGTGCCATGTGCCTAAGCTATTCATTTAGGGGTCCCATAACCCTTTTGATTGGAACCTCTACTCTTTGATTCAATGATTTCAACCTATGAGCATTTAATTCTCTAATCATGGTTAACCTATCTCCTCTTTTATTTTTCATTATGGTCGTATATAAAATTAAGAGTTAGTGAATTTCCAATATAATGCCCAATTTCATTACTTCACCAATCACTCTCTTCTTTCATTTCAACTTTCACTTTCAATTTCAAGAGTAAAAGCAAAAGATTTCACGTGCTTATTATATTTAAGTCTTGAGTTTGCTTCTAGGATTGAATGAGGTAAACTCATTTATTTCCTCTACTCCTCATAAATGGAATTGTTGTTTTCAAGACAAAAATCATTGATTTTGGTTTCGTTTTGCTTTAAAAAAGGACTAAGGCTTTGTCTTACTCAAGCTATTATTGTGGTAAGTGAAAACTCGAGGTGCTAAGTTAGGTTATTCTAATGAGTACCTGACTTAGTTGCTTAATGGGTGTTTACTTTAAGTGGGTTTTATGAGCATGCGTGAAAAAATTGGTGATAGCATGTTAGGTTTCTCACTTGTGTGAATTTTGATTATGGTATGTTGAGTTATGTATTGATAATAAGTATGAGCTAATTCTTTTGATGATTGGTGGTATTTTGGTGAATAAAGAGTGTAAAAAGAGCAAAAAAATTATGAAGTTACCAATTCCAACGGGCTACCAAAAATGGCAGTTACCAATTATTGATTATGACAAGTTACCTAATATAGCAGTTACCAATTACTAATTATGGCAAGTTACCGAGAATAGCAGTTACCAATTACCAATTATAGTGGTTTACCTGATCAAGAAAGTTATCAATAATAAAAAAATTAAAAAAAATTAATAATTTTTTTTAAATCATTTTCTCATGCTTTTTGTTTTATGGATATCTTAGTCATTCATTTTTTTAGCATCATTATTTAACAATTACTTATCCATTTATTTAGGGAAAATATGTATGGAATGTTGATATGGAATATGTTAAATCGGTGATGGTTAAGTGAAACGATATAGTGCATTGAATGCTAATGTTGATCATCTTCATGTGCATTAATGTTGCATAATAACATTGAATATTGAAAAGGAAAAGTATCATTGTCCACATGAGGGTGGCCATGTTGCCTCATGTGTCGAGATGTCTTAGAGAGTGTTTCGAAATGCCCCACATTTAAGATTATATATGAGTATGGCAGGATGCCCCGTGAGTGGATGTTGTGGGATGTCTCGAAGTTGAGATACCCTGAGTATTAGGATACTTCGAGAGTGTTTGGGAGGTGGAGAACATATATGCATGTTGATAAAGTACCAAATGATACTAAAAAAGCTATATAACATACGCATGCATTGAATGGATAATACTACTGTGACATTCGAATTTTCACTCAACAAAATAGTAAGCCCTAAATGTTTGATAGTCCACGCTACATTAGCGAGCTCACCCTCGGACTACACCATTCACATTCTCGCGGTGTCGTCAATGAGTGACCCCATTTCCACTTCATCCGAGGACGTGTCTACATCACCAAGCCGCCCTGTCCTTTACATCAATAATCTTGAATTTTTCCCCATTATTGCCGATGAAAACTTCTAAACTATCCTCCATCATTTGAGGATTCATGAACCATCCCCTCACCGTCACATTTGCTACAAAAGGGATAAGGACCCAACTAGCCAAGGGATGGGATAAATAGTCAACAATTGTTGCTGCACAAGATAGGGACAATGGCGGTGGAAGGGGCAGCGAATGAATGAGAGAGGGGGGGCTGCTTTTTACTGGGGAACACATGCCACTCCTCTTCATTTTTAGTCCACCGCCAAAGTCCCCACGCCCCCCCTCCTCACTTTATTCTCTCAGGCTAGTTGCTGCCAACGAACCAGCGGCGGAAGAGACAAACAGCTTCAATGTCTACATTGCTCGCCCTTAGAAGAACATCGGGCCAGCAACAAGCCATCTCCGTCGACTCGAGACCGTCACACACGACAACCCAAGGCAAGTGGATATCCTCTATTCTATTCTATATTAATTGTTTGTCGTGCGACGAGAATAATTTCGTAGAAATCCAAGAATATTATTGAGATTTTCGTTAAATCGAAATTTCAACTACGTTATTCGTTTAATCAGAAGTTTTGATTATGTTACATAGCTACGTTATCGAGTTCGAAATAGTCGAGCTTGTGGTTAAGTCATAGAGGCATGGATAGTTGATATATGGTACGTGCAAGGGCCGGAACGGCAAAAACTTTGAAGGAAAGCCGTGATTGGGCTGAGGGCGGGTTCGGTTCTAGCCGAACCCAGAAATTTGCTAATTTTGTACCAACATATGTGGTGAAAATTTCATGGGGTGTTCATCACGAGAGTTGTCCCTTATTGACTGTCCTACAACATACCTTAATTTTAGAATTCTTGGAATTCATATGACAAAAACATATTTGAAAAACTTCAGGATTCAAAATCTGTTTTTGGTTTGCTGGACCAACCTCTTTCTACTTTTCATTTTCTACAGATTTCTCGATCCATAATTATAAAATATTTTCTTCACAAAATTTGTAGAGAACATCTCAAGATACCACATATTAAATTTTCATAAATTTTCGGTCTCATTTGATTGGTGAAATATTTACTTTTCTACTCAATTTTTTTTCTGGAGATTTTGACTGTTTTGAGCCCGGCTTGCAGAAATTATTCAGAACTGTATTAACTGAACCAGATTTCAAGTTCTTCACAAAATATTTTCCTTTAGGTCTTATCCACCTCATACTAAAGTTTCATAATTTTTGAAGACCAATTGCCTAGACAATAGCCATCGACTCTAAAGACATGCGGGACGCCTTATGAGGCTAGTTTAGGCCTAGATTGTGGGACCTTCCCCATGGTTCACTTAATATCTATATGGATGAGTTTGTATTAGTCTAAGGAATGAAAATGAATGATGATCCATTAGATGCGTGATTGAATCTTTGAATGGTAATGGTGTTAATGTACTTTTGATTGAATTATAAAATTGATGCATCATAGTGTGAATGTGTGACTGAGAATGCCGTCGATCCTTGGGACTCAGGTTGTAGTAAGGATGCCTAGAGGGGTAACTAGGTTCCTCCAAATGCCCGGGGGGTGTAACACGGTTCCCATTTGCCTCCCCAATGATTTGCTCCGAGGTGCCAGTGGACTTCACTTGGGAGGAGGATAGGTTTGCAGACCCCAATTTTCCGAATACTATCTTCTTTCGGATCAAGTCAAATATGGTCATTGATGTAGGATCCCGATGAGACAAGTTACTCTTGAGTTCGTCGAGATGTATACTTGCGTTAACGAATGTACGATGGGTCCACTCCCATTGTCCTCTGAAGGGTTAGGAAGCGGAGATAGCTGGCAACATAGGAAGGAGGTAAGAAGGGACAAAATTTTTGGAGTTCGGAAAATTTTGATGACATCAAAGGCCACTGTTAGGCGACACTTGTACAGTTAGGTGGGAAGGGGTAACAGACCTAGAGTCCAGTATAGTCAATTTAGTACTGACCTTTTGTACTTCCCCATAGCACCCCATCTGTCATCTGATGTATATGTATAAATAAATAAGAAATGAAGTTGCCCTGTTTATAGAAAATTGCGTATACCTTAGAATTTTCTTTAGTCCCTCACGCTTCCGCATGCTTCAGAAAATTAAAACAAAGAAGATATTGGCGATAGTAGTTCTACAATAACTATGATGTGCTGGGATCGTCACAACCATGCATTCGTGTAAGGTGTTTGCAAAAAAGGTAAGGCGTATGCTTATGCATTGACCATATTGCCTCAAATGTTTGTGATTATTATGCTATGGCAAGTGCAAAAGTGAACTCCTACTTTAGACTTAGAGATATCACTTACAAGGTTTCAGTTCATTCCTTTATTTTTTAGACATGTAAGATGACTCTTCTGCCACCGCTGCTTTTTGGAGCCCTGGCACATATAAAATATGAGTATGAGGAGGTTGTGTTGTGTAATATGATTTTTACATATATCAAGTGTACTACTACAGTATGGACTGGCGTAGGACTTGCTGAGTGGATTACCCATCAATATGTAACTCGGTACTCGATCTTCGATGGTGACTGATTAAGATCGCTCAGAGGTTTTGATGGTCCTCCTAGTTACATTGTCAAGGAGCCATCATTGTGGGAGGTTATCAATCCTTAGATGTTAGGTCGATGTTGTACAATTTGCAAAATGCAGCCAAACATGGGACAATGAATTTCATTAAAACTAAGCTCCTTTGAAAATAATTTCCAGCAAAGTTCATTTTTGGTCAAATAAACAAACGGAGCCCAAATTTATAAAAAAAAAAAAAATTGGCTAAAAGGAACCTCTGAACTTTTCTTAAATAGATCTATTTCCCCTCAAAAATTTAAGCGATTAGGAAGTAAGTTTGCAATAAGATAACCAGGGGATAGAAAAATCGCGAGGATGGAAGTGAGATCCATCGGCCTAGGCATCGGCGATCTCTGCTTCCGGGATCTCTAAAAACTTTACCCAACGCAAGAACCGACGAAAAAAACTAAAAACTAAAAACTAAAAAGCGAAAAGAAAAAAAGAAAAGAAAGGGACATGGAATCCTGAGCTTGAGGACCCTTTGGGAGACACATTTGACAATGCCTTTTCCGCTCGGTCTCCCGCGCGGACCCGGAACCGGCAAAACGTGAAAACGAATCGAAGCGCTCCGCTTTCAAAGCCGTGTCTCTTTAGCCGGCCCAGGAAGCAGGGTCGATAGTGTCTTCTCAAATTCTAGAGGGCCCCCCCGCGAGCAAAAACCCCCGTGGGCGTGGCGGTTACTCCCCCCAGCAGTGCCGCCGTACACGCGCAGTCAACGCTGCTAAGCAACCCCGGTCCACCCGGCTTGACGGTTCCGGGGCTCCGTCTCTCTCTCTCTCTCTCTCTCTCTGGGCTCTCGGAGCTCCGTTCACACTTCACACTTCTGTTCCTTCCTCGCGCCCCACGCTGCGCACGTCAGACGGTACAGGGAGCTGACGTCACTCCCTCCCCCAACTGGCCCAACCGAATTCTGGTACTCACGCACTCTGCCCACGGAGATCGCACGGACGCGGGGCCCCGCCTCATTTAATTTCCAAAGCTGATGAGATTTTATTTTTTTTTTTATTGCTTGCCTTTCCTTCCTAATTAAGAAATACACGCCGGGTGAGAAAAATTAAATTTTTGAGCGCGTGAAAAAAGGATGATATTTTTTTTCGGGATGAGAGAAAATTCATATTTTGAAAAACATTTTCGGAAAAATGATTAGTTATATTGTTTAGAATAATTAGCCAACAAAAATGTTTCGCTACATATACCATTTCATAAAAATATATTTTTGTAAGCGATACAAGCGATCGTTTTAAAAAAATATTATTTAAACAATTTATTTTTGACAAAATAAATGAAGTATAAATAACAATTGAGATCATTTTTTGCCTTAGCCCTGACGCACCTAATTTTCTAGACACCATGCCATGTCTGGATAGTGGTTGCATGCATTAATTGCAAAATAGCGAGGAAAGTACAAGACTAGCATATGAATGATGGCTGGTAACAAGATTGATTCACCAAATGAAACGAACCGAGTCTCGTTTAATCGTTGGAAAATCATCATTCCTTCAAAGGCATAGTTCCGATAACCAACTTGATCAACTAATTTCATGCTATGTCTAATCTTAACTTAGCATATTGTGCGATTGGAATCGAAGTGTAATAATCCATTTACAAATGCGAAGTTCACGAGAATTCAGTAATCACAATAAATTTTATAGTCAAGGCATAGTTGGAGTTTCTAATGTCATAAAAAAAAAAATTGGCACATATATCACCGTAGTCATAGTTTATGATTTTTTATAACTTTTTTCCTAAAATTTATTCACCAAAGTCTCAGGAACATTCCAATCCACAAAAATATCGATTACGCGGGCAAAACGTTTTTTAATTGATCATTCGATAAATTCCAGAAACTTTCGGCAACGACAATCCCTGAATTAAAAAAATAATTAACCACGTGATACTTCCGATGGGAAAGGACGGATGCGATCTTTTACCGTCGCCTCATTGGTCCAGCGCGAGCGGGGGACAGCGAGTGAGTCACTTTCGCGCGGTCCGTCCGACCAATCAATCAGTCCCTCTCGTCAGGATCCCAGCTGGGACGCGACACGCGCAAACCACACGTGTTGCCTCTGGCGGGTGCCGCGCCACGTCGCCCCTAGGAAAGCACGTGGTAAATGCCCGAGCTCGCGCTGCGCTCATACTCATTGCTAAGCAAAGCGCTTTAAACCGCGAAGCACTCACGGAATGAAGGGAGCATCGTAGTTTATCCGCTGGAAGAACCGTGGGCTCCAGCCTGGCAGTTCCTAAATACCCCAATCCCGCGTGCGTTTGCAGTGCGTGCCACGTGCCGACTCCTCAATCACGCGCAAAACCTATAAATACTCTCTCCCCTCGTTCGTTTGGCGGCTCAACGACCCAGCGAAAGAAGCCGAACCCGAAACCCGAGACCCGAAAAAAAGCTTCGAACTTGAACTTTTTTCGATCCCTTCTCTGATGGACGTTTGGGGGCGATTCTTGGATCCCGCCGCCGCCGCCGGCCCGTCCTCCCCTCCCTTCTCCGGCTCGTCCCAGCGGCGCGCCCACTCCGACGAGGAGATCGCGCTCGCCTCCAGCAACCCGAAGAAGCGGGCCGGGCGGGTGGTGTTCAAGGAGACCCGCCACCCCGTGTACCGGGGGGTCCGCCGCAGGAACAACGGCAAGTGGGTGTGCGAGCTCCGGGAGCCCAACAAGAAGACCCGGATATGGCTCGGGACGTACCCGACCCCCGAGATGGCCGCCCGCGCCCACGACGTGGCCGCGCTGGCGCTCCGCGGGCGGGGCGCGTGCCTCAACTTCGCCGACTCGGCATGGCGGCTCCGCGTGCCAGAGTCCACGAACGCAGCAGAGATACAGGCAGCAGCGGCAGAGGCGGCGAGGGCGTTCGGCAGTGGGGAAGCAGGGGAGGAAGTGGAGGAGGCCGAGGGGGCAGGCGGTGGCGGCGAAGAGATCAGTGCGAAGGATTACGAGGACGGCGACGTGGTCATGAACAGTTTGAGCTCGCCGGAGAATCCATTTTGTATGGACGAAGAGGCGGTGGTTGCCTCGGATTTGGACTCTTCGGAACAGTGGATGGAACGGCCGCTGCTGTCTCCGCCGGCGGCGGAGAGGTTTCCCATGAACTGGGAAGAGGTGGAGAACGATCATACGGATGTGTGTTTGTGGAGCTACTCCTTATAAGCGAGGGGCGAGAAAATAGTCGAGATAGTGTGGTTTTCCTTGAATTTTTGTATTTAATCAATTTCCGTGATTTGTATATTAGAATTATTTTGCAGCAAATTGACAGATTTGTCGTAGCAAAGATAGGAAGAGACCAGGTCGTGACAAAACCAGACATTCCATATGTCTGGGTACTATAGAAATTGGCAGACGTGGCAAATATTTTTTGTTGTCGTGTCATTAGATTGTGTTAAACGAAATTAAAGTGTATGAATATTTACATTTTGAAAAAAATGATTGACATCTGTGGGTGATTTTCTTAAATTTTTTCCTTTTTTTTAATTAAAGCTGATTTGGCATAAACTCGTCGAATAAAAAATGATTTTCTGAGAATGCAACGTGAATGCCTCAAAGAGGAATGAAGTTCAACGGTAAACGGGCAACGGAGGAAACTCGAAAAGGTAAGCAGTTCATTCGTGAAAAATTGCTAGATCTTATAACTAACGCGGCGGTGTAAGACTATCAATAATAACATCGTGTTATAGTTACGATGCTTATTAAATAACCTTTTCTTATATAATAATTAACAACTTTTACAATAAATATTCCCCATCTCACATGTACATATGTAATCTTCTTTATTTATATTTATTTCTTCTTCCTGGGTTCAATTTTGGACTTTGGGTTGGGCTCTACAGTTACTTCACCAACTTCTTGTAGCTTTAAGGCCTGATGGTCCTCATCTTGTTCTTACAGGCCCTAAAGCTTGCTTCCTTAGTGATCTCCTTTGCTTTTCCTTCCCCTTCCTTTCGTTCTTTTGTTTGGAGCATGTTTTATGTTATGAAGAGCGGATTCGAAGAGAATCTCAATATCAGAATTTGGAGCATTAGGGAAATAGGATCTAACATAATGGGTACAATTGTAAATTTAAACAATCGAGCAGATTGGTCAATTGATTTCGCCTATACTTCACTTTTCGAAATTGAACCTTCCTCCCTTGTATCTTATGCTCACTTACAATTTTTCATAGATTAATTTGCATTTAAACTTTGGTCTCTCTAAGCATGGATTTAGTTTTAGTTTTCAGTGCGCCTGCTCTCTCATCTTACGTGTAATGACTATTCTGTTATTCCTTATTCAACATGATTTAAGAAGAGAACATGGGAGCGCGTTAATAGAACCTCTTGTACAACGAATTTTCTAGTTTTTTTTTTTGGAGATGGGGTGAGGTAGATCTGATTATGAGCATGGCGGCCAATAAGCCCGACTGGTTCCACATGGTCCACATAACCCTGAAGTGTAATCAGGCCCAACCTGATTGGGCTCCGGCTGAAAAAGTCATCCTTCTTCACTTTTGTTTTATTTTTATTTTTATTTTTGTAAAAATAGTCTAAATCTCCATCCATCAACTCCGGCTAAATGGAGGTTTTCCCGCGCTTCGTCTTTTCATTTCTCACTCAAAGCGAGAAGTCAATGTTTTGTGATGCACTCTCTCGGTTGACCCCCTTATTCCATTGGCGGATATCTCGCCATCTCCAGGTGGTCCTTTCTTCTCTCGTATGAAAGAAGGGACGAATCTCGAAAGCGGAGGGGGCGCCCCTTTTCAATTTAACTTTGTCCGCGACTGCACATCGCAATTCGCAGCAAAGTGAATATTTTGACGACGCTCTTTGAGATCGGGAACAGCCCTTTCCATCATCACGAAGACCCGTGCCTGGTACTCTTTCTCAACCCGCTTCTCAACCGCATTTTCAGCGCTTATAAATTCCTTGAATCATTATCATTCTGCATCCGCAGCTTTTCGTTGGATTGCTCTTGCCGATGGACCAATCCAGCCCCACCCACATGTACCTGATAAGGTCAATGCCGATTGTAAGGCACATGTCCGCCCCATTTTCAAGGTTATTTTGAATGGGAAACCCTGTGATTTAAACATGAATCTTGATTAATTTAAATCAAGGATTTCGATGAAGACTTCGAGATTGGTCCATTCATTAAATAAAAAAGCAACATCATCTTTCTATTGATCACTCCAAGAATAGGATTTAATTGAGATTTGTTTCTCCAGAGTAAGAAAGGCTAGCATGATTACTCAATGAAATTTCTCTAAAAGTCCCACCGATGATCATGTTAAGTAAAATTTATCTTCATATTAAGGTTGTTGTCTACAATCAATCTCTCTCTCTCTCTCTCTCTCTCTCTCTCTCTCTCTCTCTCTCTCTCTCTCTCTCTCTCTCTCTCTCTCTCATCCATATTTAACGCTCATTGTTACAATATTGTGAGAATTTAATTCAAAAATTAGTTTCTACTTCCATGTAATTCGCAGCGCAAAACATTAATTTTCAATAGAGAAAGGACTTAACCACGTCTTTTTCGCACATGAATCCCGGTATTTGTTAAATATATACTAAGGTCAGCATACTAAATAACAGAACCATACATTGCACATAGCATTGTTTGATTGGAAAGGTTTTACGCCTTGTGTAGAAACCTAGCTTTTTTCTTAAGAAAAGACAACACCGGTCTTCATGCCCAAGATCGATGCTGCTACCACCGTATATAGATTTCGTTGGAGGAGAGATTAGGACGATTAATCTCGAAATTAGCGATCGACAAATAAGAAATTAAGCTTTCGTGAGAAGTTAGCAACGCTGGGTAGACGTGTTTATATCCTAATATTTAATCTCCTAAGATATTTTTGACATTACATCCTTTTTTTATTAACACATTCATCGCAAATTCCCATGTTGCTTTGACCTAGGTGCTAACGAAAGACCGAGACGTAATATTTTCTTAGACTTTGCCCAAAACATTACCGACCAAATCGCACGGCCGTGTAAGGCACTTTCAGTTATTGTCTGCGGAGGGGGTTCTACTTTTAGAAATTGTGCGACTCTAATGGTTAATTTATGGAACATAGATCTCGTGCTCCTCTCATGATTTTTGTGCAAGTCTTACTCAGCAAGTCATTGCGAGCATGCATGCAGGCAATGAATCTAGAATATCAGGTTCTCGTTCTTGATCGATGGAGTAAAATATGCTGAGAATTCACGCGGGTACAGGAAATTTTTGGGTTGAGTGAACGATCTTGCGCGTTTAGACTTTTAAATGACATGAATTGGCGTGTTTAGAATGAACATCTAGTCTGCCGTGATGAATAAAACGTCATTATTAATGGAACGAATAGTTTGATAATAATATATAGAATGGATTGACTCGTATTAAATGGGCAAAACTTTTGTGATGATTAGATAATACATACGATGGATCCGGAATATACGACAGGTAGGTTTTTCATTTGATTTTGTTTTCCCTAACTGACCATGAACTGGGATTTCTTAGAAATGGAATTCGAATATCACAAATTTCAATTGATAAACGAGGCAAAAGCGGCTAATCATTCACGAAAGCCATCGGATATTTTTAGTTTGTGCGACATCGATGAGGGGACACAATGCTTGAGATGGGATTAGCTCTTTGTGGGCATACGCCGGTCGGGTGATAAGGCATTTTCCATGGTTGACAATAGTCATCTCAGTAATTGAGAGAGAGATAATTAGTAATCAATCCACATGTACAAAATTCTTCAAGGCCTTTATGGGAGATCATTATGGAAGATTGTGTTGAATTCATTTAGGACTAAATCAATGATAATAAAAGACTCGAGAAATAACGTCCAAATAGAAGAATAGTCGTTCATTGTGACAGTCATAGTCCTATCCAGATAACACATAATAATGTTTTTCATGAGCTTACCAAGTATATGAAAATTGATTGTCATTTCATTTGGTATCAAGTAGGTAATAGCACTTTTTGACTCATCTCTAATTCATTTGTTGACTAGATTGCCGACATCTTCGCTTGGATACATCCACCTTGCCTTTATTTTGGATTTTTTTTTCAAATTCCAATTGATCTCTTTCAAGTCACCTTGAGTTTGATGGGATATTAGATTAAACTACAATTACTATTTAGTGCTTGTGTACCGTAGAAGACCCCTCAGAACGAACAAAACAAAGCATGTTATCTTTCATTTCCTATAGCATAGTTGTAGTTTCCACATACTTCATTGTCAATTAAATTCCGACGTGTATCATAGTTGTAGCTTTCAAGTTTTCATCGTCAATTAAATTCTAGCATTGTATCATCAACTGAGCCAAATCGTGAGATTAAATATGGTCTAGTAATTAAATTCAGTTTTTCCTTACACAGCTGTACATAATAGATGGAAATGATTGACTCGTAATCAGTAAATTTAGCAATGATTTGGTAAAGGTTTTCGATTTGAATCCGCTTTTCGCCTTTAACCGGCAATGGACCGTGAATTCTAAGAGATGGAATGGAACATCACGATTTCCAATCGATAAAGCATTCACGAAAGCCATCGGATTTCCTCATTTTTGTGCAGCATCAATCAACCGAGAAGACAGCGCTTGTGATCGGATTAGCTCCTTTCGGGGGCAATCCAAAGTCGGGCGATAAAGCATCTTCGATCATAATTAGTAATCAATACACATGCGCAAAGGAGAAGTCGGGGGACCGTTATGGAAGAATCGTGTGCCGAAATTCATTGAGTCCACCGATAACTAAGGACTCGTTAAATGGTATTAGATGAAAAGATTCACGAACCATAACATGATCAGGCGAGACAAGGCAATTGGCCAAGTTGATCGAGACTTGCTCCGAATAGGTTGGAAGTTGGAACCCCACTCCTCGGTCTTGTCCAGATCTCCGACTGCCCCTCGATTTTGAGATATCCCGATTCGTCCATCGCTTCGCCTTCACTCTAACTCACGTTGGGCGGGATGCCGTGTTTGCCCAAAGTGAAAAGTCAGAATGATTTTGTGCATGTGTTTTGGGGCAACGGGACACCGCATTAAGGGCGATGGGCGAGAGCACGTGGAGTGTCAAATTGCCAAGGCTCGTGAACAAAGGCACGGCCACAAAAGAAGAGACGCTCCCGAGCGAGAGAGTAAGTACTAAGTACCAAGGTTGAAGAGGAACGCACGAACGCACCGTGCAAGCCACGATCCCAGAGGCTCCCCCCCCCCACTCCTCGTGAATTGATGTTCTCTTTCAATGCAAACCTTCTTCTTCTTCTTTTTCGTCAGTTTTTCTTTTTTTACGGTGCTTTGATTGAGAGAAGGGAATGGAGGAAACAAGAGATGGGTGTGAGTAATTTAAGAATATTTAAACTTTTGTGTACGAAGAGATTGAAGGGAAGGGAAAATGTGACGATTTTTCTTTGCCCGCCCCAATTTATCCCCCTGTCGCCGTCTCTCCCTCTCTCTCTCCCAAGAAAGGCATTAGAGCGAGCTATGCCCTAACGAGTAAGGATTAGGACCATTAGATGGTGGGTGAGATCAGATTCGGGCTAACCGAAAATGGTCCTACTCAAATTGACACTAATTTACTTACTCACACCCAATCCATACATAACCCGGCTCATTGAAAATCCGTCTCCACCAAGCTAATCCACTCTAAACTCTTCATTTGTATATGTTTATTTGGATAAATTGCTATATGGACTATAAGATGCTAAAGAATCTCTCTCTCTCTCTCTCTCTCTCTCAATTGACTCATTTATATGCTATACAAATTTAGTGACTCATACCCGATCCATACATGACCCGATTCATTAATTAAATACTTTCATATTTAATCAAACATATGAAAATCCATATCCGTCTAGTTAACCCACTTCAAATTATTCATGTGTACATGTTACTTGGATAAAATTGCTATTTCTTCTATGGACTTTTGATTACGAATCAATGTTGAAATCAGTAGGTTTTACCTAGAATTAGCCAACCTTTTCTCCTCATTTTTCCCTATAATATTTGCATGGAGAAGGTACGTTGTCCATCAAAAATAATATATTTGAGCATGGGATTGATCAATCTGCTAGAAACTCGACTATACAAGTCTTCTTAATCATTTTTGCTACTCACGCGCATGAAAAAATTGCATATAATTATTAATAGTGTGCATGAGCAATGTACATGACTTATAGAAAAAGTATTATGCGTTCAATATTCTCACACATATCGAACATTTGTAGACATCTGTGTCTTTGTCAACTGTCACATAAGCTTAACCATGCATAAAATAAACTGGCAGCCCTAACCACCAAGTTCTATTTTAGAGACTAAAAGTTCTATTTTAGAGATTTGAACTTTTGTGTAGGGAGAGATTGAAGGGAAAATGTGACAATTTTTCTTCACCCGCCCTGATTTGTCCCCCAGTCTCTCCCTCTCTCTCTCTCTCCCAAACAAGGCATTAGAGCAAGCTATGGCTTGATGAGTAAGGATTAGGATCGTCAAATTTTGGGCTGGTCAAAAATGGTCCCACTCAAATTGACACATTTATATACTACACTAATTTACTTACTCATGCCCAATCCATACATGACCCACCTCATTGAAAATCCATCTCCACCTAAAGAATCCCCTCTCTCTCTCTCTCTCTAAATTGGTCGAAAATGATCATATCCAAATTGACTCATTTATATGCTATACGAATTCAGTGACTCATAACCGACCATACATGACCTGATTCATTCTTTAATTAAATACTTTCATATTTAATCAAACATATGAAAATCCATATTTGTCTACTTAACCCACTTTAAATTCTTCATGTGTATATGTTACTTGGATAAATTGCTATTTCTTCTGTGGACTTTTGATTACGAATCAATGTTGAAATCAGTAGGTTTTACCTAGAATTAGCCAATCTTTTCTCCTCATTTTTCCCTATATAATTTGTATGGAGAAGGTACAATGTCCATTGAAATAATTTATTTGAGCATGGGATTGATCAATCTGCTAGAAACTCGACTATGCAAGTCTTCTTAATTATTTTTGCTAATCATGCGCATGAAAAAATTGCATATAATTAGTAATAGTGTGCGTGAGCAATGTGCATGACTTATAGAAAAAGTATTATGCGTTCAATTTTCTCGCACACATCAAACATGTGTAGACATCTGTGTCTTTGTCAATTGTGGCATAATCTTAACCATGCATAAAATAAATTGGCAGCCCTAATCACCAAGTTCTATTTTAGAGACTAAAAGTTTGGAGAGGAGACAAAAAAGATTCCAAGGATAAAATCTTAAATGAAGGAAACAAAAGACCTGGCTCTGGCTGGTTGACTTAAGTCGATTGCCATGGAGGCGTAACATGCCGGAATTATTCAACAAATAGTATATTATTCACTAAAAAAAAAGAAAAGAGAAAGACATCACACGATGACATCTAAGTCGAATAAGGCCAAATCATGCATACCTTGAAAAAATCGCCCAATTAGTCCTCAATACATTGTGCATATTGCCAATTTTGTCTTAATTTTTTATATTTTGCCAGCCTTAAATCCCTGCGTGAAATTGCAATGTAGTCTATCTGACTAATTTTCGCCGGAAATTATTGACTTGGCGATCTAACAATTGTCAACCATCTTATAAGGTGCATTGCCACGTCTAGGATTGCATTGGAATATTACATAACTATTAGGGACTAAATTAGTAAAATTAAAATAATAAGACCAAACCGGCATCCATAATAAATTTAAAACCGATGGATCAATTTTCCCTACATATCTTAGTCAACGGGTATAATCTGAATAATTGAGCACATCTATGAAAATCGACTTGCATTGAATTGGTCATAAGTAAAAAAACTGGCCTACATCAGTTAGGCATCAATCATTCAGTTTGCACTATTTTATCCCCTTCAAGTGGGGTTAAGCTTGAACGAAAGATCCATCTTAGCTGTCCCTCTAATGAAACATTGGAAGCTTATGCAAGGTTTAACCCCAAATCTGGCCTCCGCCAATCCCTCAATCGACCTTGTTTCATGACCCAAAAGTATGAAACAATTAATGTTTTCAGATTCTTTATCGAAATCTCTATTCATGAATTGTCTTCTTATGCATATGCGGAGAATA
This sequence comes from Eucalyptus brandiana, assembly GCA_014182725.1. Taxonomy (NCBI): domain Eukaryota; kingdom Viridiplantae; phylum Streptophyta; class Magnoliopsida; order Myrtales; family Myrtaceae; genus Eucalyptus; species Eucalyptus brandiana. Next base: position 26,785,861 of record CM024671.1, read on the forward strand.
AAATTAAGCATATCGGGATGGAAAGTACTTGAACCGAAGTAAAAATCAGATTATACACTTCAATTTCGATCGGTTCATTTGTATATTTGAATTTTCTGATCCGAATTTTAGAAACGTAAAACAGGCTAATATCAAATAATAAGCATTTGAATATATTTCGTTTTCTAATGTCGTTTTTTGTCATTTACCGAATGGCTGGACGAATGGCGTGCCGTTTCTGCTGGTCGCTGGCTGGCTACTAGTACTAGCGACACGCTTCCCCACCTGCTACTTGCCACACCGCGGGATTTTTTTCCCGAGAAAATTACTGCGAGGAAATCGCGATTTTCATGGAAAGTTTCGAAAATTTTCCTAACGGAGAATTCCATATAAACCCGCCTCACTGCCAGTCTGATGCATCGAGCGCCAATCCTCTCTCTCTCTCTCTCTCTCTCTCTCTCTCTCTCTACTTTCTTGCTCTTTCTTGACTTTGAATTTTCCTCGAGAAGAATTCGTAACGCCCAAAAAGCAGATCACAGCAAAAGCGTCTCCGAGATGGCGGAGTGAGAAGGCGGCGAGGAGGAGGAGGAGGAGGAGGAAGAGGGGCTCGCGCTTTACGCGTCTTTCTCGCTCGCGATACTTTCCTTGCTCGTGTAGCGATCGATCGCTCGCTCGCTCGCTCCCGTCTATTCGCGGCGTGGACCGGCTCCCTTTCGGCGTGCATGCGAGTTCGAGCAAGCAACGCCGATTCTTCCGCCGCTGCTGTGCCTTTGGTTCGCGCGTGATCGATTCGGGGCGAGGGAATCGAGAGAGGGCGGGGGAGGGAGATGAAGGGCGAGGATCAGGCGCGGTCGCTGTTCGGGATTTCGCTCTCCGATCGCCCCAGGTGGCAGCAGTTCCTCATCTGCTCCGCCGGGTTCTTCTTCGGCTACCTCGTCAACGGCGTCTGCGAGGTGCGTTTACTCGTTCGTCGCCTAGATGATTTGTCGTGATCCCCGCTGCCGTCTGTCGATTTGTCGAGGCTGTTTCCGAATGGCTTTTTTATTTATTTATTGTTCGACTAGCTTTTTTGCCGGAATTGTTAGGAGTCTGGTTGGTAGGACTCTTTCGAGCGTGAAAACGATGTTCGAGTCTTAATTTTGCAGTTCGATAAGTTCTCTGAATTGTGCGCGGATTGCGAAAGGCGTGTTTTTCCATAGGCTCGTTGAGTGCGGTAGAGCCAATCAGAACGTGCGGCGTTCGTGTTTTCATGGACGTTCTTTAGGATTCACTCAGACATTACTGTTCTATTGATCTCCTTTGCTTAGTTTTTACTCAATCGGAGACAAGTTTGATGGTTTTAGTTTCGAAACGAAGAATCGATGTCTTCATGGATATCTTACATACCTTCTACTGTTCTCCTATTTGCAGGAATACGTGTATAATCGGCTCCAATTCAGGTTCGTGCTCTGCTATACATTCTCTGCAAATCTGGCTTTAAGCTCTTTCCCTTACGGGTTATTGACTTGTATTTTTCTTTGGTTTTTCAGCTATGGTTGGTATTTCACCTTCATACAAGGATTCGTGTACCTGGTACTCATATACTTTCAGGGTTTCACCACCAAGCAAATGGTGAACCCATGGAAATCGTATGTGAAGCTCTCTGCTGTGCTCATGGGTTCCCATGGATTGACCAAGGGATCTTTGGCTTTTCTCAATTATCCTGCCCAGATCATGTTCAAATCCACAAAGGTAAGTTGCCATCTCTATCTTTCCTTGGATTTGGTCTTGAGCTTGACTAATACTCGGATGATTTTTTAGTTAGTATATTCCTGCTTTCAGTTGAATTTTATGGTAAAAACTTAGGAATTCTAAGTGATCCCCTGTTATTGTCAATGAATAGATTTTGCCAGTCATGGTGATGGGAGCATTTATCCCTGGCTTGAGGAGAAAGTACCCAGCTCACGAGTATATATCAGCTCTGCTTCTAGTAGTTGGTCTGATTCTGTTCACCTTAGCAGATGCTCAGACTTCTCCGAATTTCAGCATGATTGGTGTTTTGATGATCACTGGAGCTTTAATCTTTGATTCATTTCTTGGAAATTTGCAAGAAGCAATATTTACCTTGAATCCTGATACAACGCAGGTGCTGAGTTACATCATCAGTTTCCTTTTGATGCTTCTTGGCTATGAGGTAATAGATTGTTTAGTTTCCTCATCGTGAGTTGTGTTACTTCTTTCGCAGATGGAGATGTTATTCTGTTCGACGGTAGTCGGCTTGCCTTTCCTTGTTCCACCAATGATCCTTACAGGGGAGTTGTTTAAGGCTTGGAATTCATGTTCTCAGGTGAGGGGAAAATTTTTCTTTCTGTTACGCATTATACAAAGTACAAATCTTATCTAGCATCATTTATCTATTCCATCTTTAGAACTTTTCTGTTTGCATTTTGCTTAAGTATTGTTAAGTCATTGAGCTCAGACATAATGTGCTCACTATGCCCAACTACCAGCTAAAAAAATTTCCTGTCAGTTGACTATTCTATTCTACTCTATATTATATTAATGTTGATCATTCATTCCCCAGACTTGGTATGGTAAGGCTATTTGATAGACATAGGTTGAGCACTAAGAGTGGTATTAAATTATTTGAGATCCAGAGCATCAATAGATATATTCAAAAGGGACCGGTAACTTGTGCATTGAGATGACGCACCTCTGGCAAGTTATTAAGTATAAATGAAGGGGACAGAAAATCCGCAACTTGCCCACAGAAAATGGAGAAATAATATTGGAAAGAGAACAAGTTGTAAATTTGATTGGCTATCTTCTAGTCTTTAAAGTGTTGTCTATGTTGACTGCATCTAAATACTTATTTTGCAGATTATTTGCAGCTTTTTCATTTTGACTTACTCTTTGTTGTCTGTAACCAATTGCAGCACCCATACGTGTATGGGGTGTTAATTTTTGAAGCCATGGCCACATTTGTTGGACAAGTCTCTGTTTTATCCCTCATAGCCATCTTCGGGGCTGCAACTACTGCAATGGTAAATACTTATACCGCATTCATTTCAGAAAGTTTGGACTTCTTACAATTTAACTTTTTGCTTTTTTTTTTTTTTTTTTTTTTTTTTTTGGTGGGGTTCGAATGATTAGTTAGTTTGTACTTCTGTGGTTGCCACTTCCACAGCCATGCGGCTTTACTCAGTTACAAGACTAAGGATGGTTGGAATTTTCTGGAGTTTGCACCAGAGATGGGTTTCCTGAAAACTCTAACAAGATCGTAAATGGCAGTGTGCATTTATCTGAATGATCAGCTAATGCTTTTGGTTAATCTAAATGCAGGTAACAACTGCCAGGAAGGCTGTCACTCTCTTGTTGTCATACTTGATATTTACAAAGCCATTGACGGAGCAACACGGAACAGGGCTTCTGCTCATAGCCATGGGGATCATATTGAAGATGTTGCCAGAAAACAAACAACCTTCCAGGGGTACAATGGCAAATGTTGGTTCTAAGCATGAGAAATCTCCACACAGAGGACAGAGCAGACTTGTTGACAATGGGGAAGCTGAAGAAGAAGGAAGGCCTTTAGTATGATTGAAGGTGGCCCATGTTCTTTTCCTCTTGCCCTTGTTTTATGTTCTTTTCGCAACTTTTCACTCTATTTTCCCTTAGCTTGCAAGATCACATGTCACAGCTAAAGTAAGAAAAAGATATACCTTATAGAGCTAGAGAGTGCTGCCTAGACATATTCATTGTCGATAGATCTGTAGTTTCAAAGGCTTCTCAGTGATTACACATCCGCCAAGCGGAGAGATCTTTACAGCATCTCGCCGAGAAAGGCGATGGTTAGTACTAGAAAGCAAAGGGGGCACTCATATAGCAGTGTTTTGTCACATGGATGCTCTCTCTTTTGGGATGTTCCTAATTGTGAATGAAGAGGGTCCATTTATTTTTCTCTCCTGTCAGTGTCATTGTCGATGATGTACATAATTTGGGTGCCTTGTTGAACAGATTGTGCATTCCTTTTAAGTCAATTTAATAAGTTCACCTCTTATATTAGCCTCATCGAAATTACAGCAGTTCTTTCTAGTAGTGCTATCTGGATACATCAATGGAATCGCTTTAACGACTTTTGCTAATTTTCCCACCCAAATACGATATTATGTCTCTTTAGTCATGTTAAGATTCTTGTTCTCGATTAATCCTGGGCACTTGGGAAATTTAATGTTTAATTTTTCAAAGCATCAGTTGAGCATTCTCGTAGCATTATTATTCTTTGGGCTTCACCCGGTCCCGGTTGGTTACATCATGACAGGCTGGAGAATCAAATTAGCTCACGTCCGTAATCCTCGCCAATATGAGTAAGATCTCACTCTTTTGGAGGATAACCAATTTCGAAACTATAGTGGCTTTCTAGTCCATTCCATGAGCTCGGATCCAAGCTTCTCTAACACAGCGAGAACCAAGAATTGTCCTTTATCCGACAATTCGGTTACCTGGTTCGCTAGTGGTCTGTCGAAGTCATTTGCATCTGAAAACTGCTTTATTAATGCTCTCTGCTTCAGCGCCCATGTGGTTCCTTGGAGAAACATGGGGTGTTTCAAAAAGTCGACGATTGGCATTGACATGTTGGTACGCGCCAGCCTTCCTGGCGAGGTATGGGCAAGAGACTACCACTTCTGGGTGCTACCTAGGCCATTTCCAGCCAAGCCAAAGGCCAACCTAGTACACGAGCTCGTGCTCGAGGTGGTCCATAATTGGACTTTTACCTATTGGGATGGCAAGTACCATATCACTATCCTAATTTGAGATTTTATGGATAGCATCCGAACCTTTTGACTCGACTAATTCCTTATATATAAGGCTACATAAATTATATGAGCTTCTATCACCTATTAAAGGCGGATGTACATTCTTATTTCTTTTATAGACGAGTTTAAGAAATTCCCTTTTCAGCCTTCAAATTTGTTTGAGCTTGAACAGAGAGCTAATCGAACTCACAATTCATATCAAAACTTAATAACTCGGAATATGCGTAAAGGGCAGACGGACGACGCATACTTAATTTCTTTTGAGGGCATTGAATATTATAACGGTATCCTGTGATTTCTTGTCTAGTTCTACGTGCCTATTTTGATGTAGACTGTACTGGAGATTTCAGTCATCGGTATTTCCTGAAAAGATTTAGGACTTTCAGAATATTCTTTTTATCCAATCGCCCTGTCAAAATACATCGACCGAGCCTATCCCCATCCCAACCCGACGACTGGTGGGTCCGGCCCAGCACATCGACGGGGAGTAGGCTGGGCCCGGCCCACGATCATCTCTACTTCGTATAATACACGTGTACAGTGTCGTCCACGGGGGGCGGCCGATACGACGCCACAAGCGGCGGAGGCGGGTCCCGCGGGGACGGGCCCACCGCGCTCGGACAGAGTGAGCCACCCACGTGGCCCGGGCGGAGCTTGGCCCCTTCCCTGCCGAAGACGAACCGATCGCGCGGCTCCAATTGAATTTCAACTTCACCACCTCATCCGACGGCCACGATCAGCGCCCAATTTTGCCTTTTTTTGTATACTCTCTCTGCCCCTGTCTGGGTGCTTCATTTCACTTCCGGTGTGAACAGAGAAGAATCGCAAGATTTGCTGCAATTTTTGACGAACGGAACCCTAATTGATCGCCACCTCGTCCCCCTTCGCCCTTCTCTCGGCGCTCGTTAATCTCCTCCTCCCGGCGCAGCGGCGGAATCATGAGCAGGAAGCGCCTCGCCCCGTCGGCCTCCAACCCCGACGCCGCCGACTCCGCGGTGAGTTCCCCTCTCGGCTCCCCGAAGAAGAACCCAGGGAAGAAAAAACCTAACTTTGCTTCGGCCCAGCTCCGAGCTCTTCGTCCCGTCTTTCATTCGTTGCTGCTTTGGTGTCACGCTCGCCGGCGGTACCGGGCCGGTCGAGCATTTGCATTGGCTGCGTCTGTGTTAGGGGTGGAAAGTCGCTGCTTTTTTACTGTTCCCGAGTTCGTTGGGGAAAGCAAGTCGTGGGCCCAGCTCTGGAGGTGTTTCGGTTTTCGTTTCATTCGGGAGCTCGTGGATGAAGTTGCTTCAGCTCTTATCGTGTAGCTCGGGAATCGGTTATCGTGCCGCTGTTGCGTCGGTTTTTGTCCGGAGTTGAGTTTGAGCTGGCCGATTTGAGCTTGTGCATTCGGGACGTTAGTGGCGAGCCGTGGATAAAAGCTGATTTAGCTCTTAGGCCTCTTTACGCTGTTCGTATGGAACGATAATTTATTTGGGAATTGAGTGTGTTATCAGGAACGCTGAAGAATTGTCTGCATTATCTGCTCTTCGTAAGTCCAGAAGCGGAAGCGGTGTGCTGTTGCGATTTGGGGAGTTATTATTGTGCTAGGGAGTTTAGGAAGTGAGGTGGAGTATAAAGGGAGATGTACTTTTAAACATGGGGGTTGTTGCTTACTATTGGTTCTTCCTTAATTCAATGCAGTTTTGGAATAAAAGAGTAATGGCTGGATCAACTATCGATGACCATAGGGCTGAACCATCTCAGCAGCAGTTCACAGTGACGCCACCACTTGATATGCACCGGGCTCAGTCATCTCGACAGCACGTGAGGGCTCTCAATACCCAGTTTGCAAGGTCTGTGTTGATTATTTCTGGTTTCTCCATAGACATAAGTCTGACTGACTTATTCTTCAATTGACCGGGTGGCAGATGCCCTATGGAGGATCTCTAATGTTTTATTTTGCTGAATAACATTGTTTTCCTGTCTTAATTTGGGACTTTAGTGCATTTTACCTTTACTTTGTGCTTATGCCTTTTGTTCTGAATAGTTGGGTGCAAACACAGTTGAAGAATCATCCCGATGAGCTTTGGGACGATGACATCCGCGACTACTTAAGTCATGCTTCAAGCATAACGGTACTATTTCCCCACTTCACTTTACAGTATGGTGATAGATCGGTATGTTTTGTGGGAAGACATGGAGTGCTACTATATGGTGTTGTGCTTGAGCCTTGAAGCATTTGCCCTGGCCATTAGTTTATGGTAAATCAGCAAATATCTGTATTCCACTGGTGTTTTTTATCCTTGAATAGTTGTATGGAAGTTTCTCTGTAAATTTGGAACTTTTGGAGAATATGTTGGCATGAATTATAATGCTTTTCTGCGGTATCTAGGCACTTCCACTGTGAGAATTGTGTATTGAAATAATTGAAAGTTGCAACTCCAGTACTTAAATTCGTCTTTTATTGGGTAGGCAAATGCTGGTCATCAGTTTATCCAAGATGGTGTTCCTTCTAATCCTTTTGCAAAGGGTTGACTTTTCAGACATGCTTGCTTATGCTATAAGTGATATGTTTTATCTTTAAAGCCAGCTGCTTTTGGGATTCTGGTTATAGGCCCGAATTGGAGAGTGTTTATTATCTAATTACACTCTGAGATTTCCATAAAGCAAGTTGTGTCAACATGCTTGGATCTACCTTGGTCATTTCAATGAATATATTATTGCTCTCCATCAGTAAGTTCCTTTAGAAATTTCACTGGAGCCCAGCCAATGTGGACCTTTCATGTTGAATATTTACTTGGAATAATAACAAAGGAAGGATCATAGTTTTCTTTTAATTGATTTTACCTTCTTCTTCTTTTTTTAATGTATGCCGCACTCATGCCGACTAGATGCATTTTGGCCCCATGCTTGCTTTTGTAAACTAATCATTATGTTAGAAAAAAGATGATCAGAAGGAAGATTTATTCCCTCGAAGTATTCTGAGCATAATATACTTTACTTGTTTATTTGCTGCACGATGTGAACATCTCTTTCTGTGCATGCATCACACATGGTCGTAGATGCAGGTTCTGTGACATCTGGTTCATCTTAAGTGTTTCTGTGGCTGGAGAATGAGAAGTAGTATGTACTGTGTGAAGACAACCAATAGATTCGTCAACTTTGTTTAAGTTGTTTTCTCTAGTTAAAATCCAGTTTGTCACTTATCTTGATGCAGAACTGCCGATGATGTGTTCTGGCCATGAAATCAATCCTTACCATGCTGTGATACTTGTTGGTCTATACTGTTGTTGTAGGAGAAATTCAGTGATGTTGTCAACTGGCTCAAAGCAAATAGTTTAAAAGGGGAGAATTCGTCTACTGCAGGACCTCATACTGCTGAAAAGAAACTGATATCTGAAGATAAATTCAAAATGGCAAATTCATCTTTGGACAAGGTGAATGCCAATCCAACAAGTACAACTTTAAGCTTTTCTAGTCCATGGAGCTTTGGAGCATCTTCTAGTAGTCAAGCCAGTACTGGATTGTTCAGCTCCGGAATGCAGCCAGTACCAGAAATTAAAGATAGTAAAATACAACCATCTCAGGAGAAGCCTGTCTTTACTCCATCCATTAATAATACGAGTTTTGTGAGCCCATGGAGCTCAGGGATATTCTCCAGCAGCCAGACGCCAGCCTTGTCTGGTATGTAGTGTTGTTTGTGGACATGTTAATACGCGCACTTTTGGATAGGTCACTTGATCTTGGCAGTTATTTTGGGGAGTATGTACACAATTTTCCATCTTCTAGAATCTAATGACTAAGAGAAATTCCAGTTACAATGATTTCAAAACATTTGGTCTCTTCAACAATACTTGGCAATATACTCCATCCGATATGGTCTTCGGAATGCAAGGTGCATTGCATCCTCCAACTTCAGAGGAAGGCTACTTTTGGGACTAACCACGCTAATATGGTGCTAAGGAAATTTTAGATGTAGGAACAAACTTTAGGATTTAACTTAACTGTACGTCCTTATTTTTCTCTTGTAAGGACATTGATATATTCATCCTTGGTTTTTTATTTACATCAGGATTCCAAAGTTCTACTCCTGCAAATGCTGATGCTGCTAATGATAAAGATGGTGGTAAGAAAAATCTTAACTTTAGTTGCAAAGTCTCATAGGTTATTCAGAAATGTGCTAAATTGTCCCATAGCATGGTAACGCGAGTTCTGATGCTGTACTTAGTTTAAGATGGCTTAGTTCATAAAAAAACTAACTCTTAAGTTAGAATTTCCTAGAATTGGTATTGTGAATGGTAGTATTGGTTTATGTATATAAGTTTTATGTTCATCTTTGACAATGAAGCAGATTCTTTTAGTATGCTTGCTTAGTGTGACAGGGCCCATAGAGTTAGAAACTTAGAAGCATATCCATACCAAGTAGAACTAGACAATCTTTATCATGTATTGCACAAAATTAAAATGCGATTGATGTTATTTCTCCTTATCAACAGAAGATGAGTTGGAGCAGCCTAGCAGCCCATCTGTGAAAAAATCAGAGGAAAAGGGAATCGTGGTTGTCCATGAAGTTAAGTGCAAGCTTTATGTAAAGGTGGGTGTCTGCTTAAAGCTATTTGATATTAATTCATTGCATGGAACCACTTCATTTTGGATCATCTTCTATTCATGGTGCTTATTGATCACTCATTTGTTTGTGTTTTTGGCGTTTGGCCTTGTCTTGGGATGGCTGTAGCCATTTATGACAAGTGTCCATTGAGGGCAGTGTGATCATCTCTTACTTGAATAGGTTTTTGCTTGTTCCCTCTACGACTTTGTGATGGATTGAACAGTGACAAATTTCATCATACTTTGGTTAGATAGATGGCTTTATATTTTCTTGCTAAGAACACAACTCTGTAGTTTTGCTGTTGGAATCTCAAGTGCATTTTCTTTTATGGATGTCTGTTAAGTCTGGCCAAGATACTTTATGCTACAAGAAAAATATGGTCAGAATGAATTGTAGCATTTGACTAAGCTCATGTTGTGCAAAAAAAAAAGAAAGGGGCCTGGATGAGAACACATAACTAGTCTTTAGATAAATAGGTAAACTTGCTTAGCAGTGCTGGTTTGTGCTTAAACTTTCAGATTAGTAATTGGCTGATGAACTGTGACTCTTGACTTTACCACCTGGAAATTATCTCATTTAAGTGTTGCAATCACTGATACGGGTGACAGGTAAGTGATTTGACGGATGTATCAATACCTAAACTATATGCTCTGCATAATGCTGAGCACTGACGAGCAATGCAAGCTCGGATCGCTGGTTCTGTCCCCTGATCACTTTACACATGTGGCAGTAGAATTTGATGTGGCCGTTTTCATCGGAAGTGTCATGCTCCAACTGTAATTTTTTATGACTGACTACTTGGGAATTTGTAAAACTTCCTCACTTTTATTCACTTTCACTATAGCAGTGCTACCTCTGAATGCAAATTGGAGTTGAAAACAAGTTCCACTTTACCAACAAATGTATTATACCAGTAAATGCTGAAACGGTTCCTCAAGTCTTGGCATATCTAACAAAATTTATGTATAATGGATAACCTTGGCCAGATTTGATTAGAATAGCTGATTTCATGATATGAGTGCATGTTTAAAACTTGGGACGTGTTCTCATAAATATTAATAATGCTTGCTCTTGACATGTCTAGTCCACCGATCCTGCTGATAAGGATGCATGGAAAGATAAAGGTGCAGGGCAGCTTTCCATCAAATGCAAAGAAGGCATAAGCAAGGGAACAAAAGAATCCAAACCAACAATCGTGGTTCGGAATGACGTAGGTGTTTTCACTTCTCACGTGTTTTGTTTTCTAAGCTGTCTGAAATGATATTGTGGAATGCCTGTGCCGAGTATCGCTTGACCATATGCATCATAATCTCCTGTACTTGTTGTAGATTTTTTTAATCTTTTCTTGTTTACTGCAGGTGGGAAAGGTGTTACTTAATGCTTTGATATACCCGGGCATCAAGACAAACTCTCAAAAGAATTCAATCGTTGCAATATTCCATACTGCAGTACTACACTTTTCCTGTTGCATACATGAACAGTCTCGAGTTCTGCATAATTCTTGGTTATAGGACAACCCTTGATAGTCTATTTTGCACCTCCTATCTTGGATAGTTACAGAAATGAGTCTTCAAATTTCCAGTGATGCCGGCCAATTTTTTCTAATTATTGTTTCAGTGTGCTGGTGAACATCATCTGGCGTAGTTCACATCAGTTTGCCATTTGTGCTTGTAGGATGATGGAGGCAGCAACGAAAAAGTTGTGGCGCGCACCTTTTTGATCAGGACTAAGACAGAAGAGGATCGCAATAAATTGGCGACGGCAATCCAAGAATACGCCCCTACTTCGTGACAGCTACCGCATGTACCAATATATATTTTGATTTACTCGGGAAAGTTTCATAATGTCCCCCCTGTTCTCAGTTCCTTTCATTTTGACCCCCTGAAACTTGCAATTATTGCACAATGAGACTGTGCTGTCGACTCTTTTAGCATCAAATAGCAAGTAGAGCCAATTTTTTTATTGCGAAGTTATCATTATCAGTAGCCATGCTTGTGGTTGTCCGAGGAGAAATTTAGGTATCAACAGCGCATAATTAGGAGGTAATTCTATTGGACATCCCAACAATCGGTAAATAACTTAGAAGTAATTCTATTCCCGTTAAGTTTTGGCATTTTTCCTTTAGGATTGGGTCGAAATGTGTGTAAGGAATGGCTATCTTTGGGCAAGAAAGTTATTATTATTATTATTATTATTATTATTATTATTATTATTATTATTATTATTATTATTTTCATGTAAAGGAGAGCAGGGATGGCATCCGTTCGCCGTGACAGGGAGTAGATTTTAGAGGAGTTTCTTGGTCAAGTGGATAGAATGAAAATTTGAGTGGAAATTTTCGAACTAAGTTTTTCGTCACAAGGAGGGGAGCAACTTTGAAATTATGGGTTGTTTTCTTTTTCTTTTTCCTTCGCTTTTTTTTTTTAATCCTTCGCCTTTGGTCCCCTGAAAATAGCACTTGTTTGGACAATATGCAAATTAGAAGCATCAATGGGTTGATTCCGTTTGAATTTTCAGTTAATCCCAATTGAATCATTTTGGTGTACATTTATGATTCAAATCGAATATAATCCAAATCAAAGAAAAGAGGTGTATAATCCAAATCGAAGAAAAGAGGTGACTTTCAGTTTGATTGGTTAACCAAACAAGAATTGAAAGTGTTAATTTTTCATTATAACCGAAACCAAATATAAAATGTCTAAAATTCTGTTTCCATTTGGGTTAGGTTTCGATTTAGTTTTTGAGTTTAGTTCTAACACCCTCAATATAAATGTCATGCAATGCAGCGAGATTTTTTTTTTTTTTTAATTACATGCTTCACTATCAAAATGCGATATTTTATTTTACAAATGATTTCTTGAAATCTCATCTCTTGTGTATCGAGAATAATTGGCTAAAATTAGAAAATAGTGAGGGTCAATTGTCAATGATCAAGAAGTTTTCAATTGTAGCTTACTCAAATGGATAATTATTTTTCCAACGACTTAAGTCTCTCAGGTTATAATGCTTCATCAAGCTTTATTTACAAATCATGTTATGGCTATTGTTGCTTAAATTTCTTTTTATAGAAATGAGGCATAGTTAATTCTAAATAACACAATCTCAAATTGCGAATCATACTAAATTGAAGAAAAATGTTTTAATAATACTTATAATCAAATGTTTTCTTGAGTGAGGGATGTAGAGTGCTTTTAATAACAAACATATTCATAAATCGGGCGGCTTATCCCCAATCGCGTTTGTAGTCCAACGGTTAGGATAATTGCCTTCCAAGCAATAGACCCGGGTTCGACTCCCGGCAGACGCATTTTTAGGAGCTACTGGATTAATGGATTTTGTCGCATTTGCTGTAACTTCTGTAGTCAAAAGTTATCTCAAAGGCTTTTTCTAGTCAAAAGTTTGTCTCATCCTAATCCTCTAATCTATTTTAATCACTATGCTTAAAGTAGATAGAAGGCCATTTGGTTCGATTTTGAAAAAAAATGATTTTGAAAAAATACAAATATTTTTGGGATAAATGAGTTTTTCAAACAATGGTTGTCCCCGACGACCCTTGGCGGCAATGGTGGTCACCGAAGAAGCCTCACTCTTGGGCAATGAATCAAGGAAAATGAATGGTCATGGATGAATAGGGAAGAAGATGAACATTGATGGATGAACAATGGATTTGCATTTTCAAAATGCTGAAAGCCCAAAGTAAGTCCCTACCTGCATTGGGCTTTAAGTATTCAAAATGCTCGCATTTGGCCAAGAGAGTCTCAAAAACACTTGTCAAATGCTTGGTATTTTCCGCAAAGCCCCTTATAAAAGTTGAACCAAATGGGACCAAAGAATTAGAAATACCCCATTTTGTTATAATCACGATGATTCACTCCTTGTTCATTTAGCACTGAAGCCATCATCGAGACAAGACTTGATGTAGCGTGTGATGAGTAGTGAATTATTTTTTAATAGCCAATTAAGCCGACATGAGCGTATCACCAGCACTAAAATCTTCTTAATATCGATAATAAATGGTTGGAAAATTAGAGATACCCCATTTTTGGCATAATCATAACAATTCATTACCCGTTCATTTAGCACTAAAGCCATCATTGAGTCAACACTTGATGTGGCGTATGACGAGCAATGAATTATTTTCTAATAGCCAATTAGGCTGACGTGTGTATTACCAACACTAAGATCTTCTGAATGTCGGTAGTATGCTAATTGAACATAAAAAATATCCCGTTTTGTCATAGTCATAACAATTCATTCCCTGTTCATTTAGCACCAAAGCCATCATCAAGTCAAACATCTAAAGTGGCATGTGACGAGCAATGAATTATTTCCTAACAGCCAATTGGGCCGACATGAGCGTATCATGAGCACTAAGATCTTGTGAATGTCGGTAGTAAGCCGCCACAAAACCTATTAAAGTTTCACGTGGCTTGACATCTCACTGTCAAGCCTTGAACCAGAAAGAGTTCAAAAAGACTCTTCAATTTATCGCCTAAACTGTCTTGTCTTAATTCTTTAATTTATCATTGTGCTTAAAGTGGACAGAGAATAAGAGATACCCCGTTTTTGTCATAATCATAACAATTCATTACCTGTTCATTTAGCACTAAAGCCATAGTCAAGTCGACACTTGATGTGGCGTGTGACGAGCAATGAATTATTATCCAATAGCCAATTGGGCCGACATGAGCGTATCACCAGCACTAAGATCTTCTGAATGTCGGTAGTATGCTGATGGAAAATTAAAAATATCCCATTTTGTCATAATGATAACAATTCATTCCCTATTCATTTAGCATCGAACACATCATCAAGTTAACATCTGATGTGGTGTGTGACAAGCAATGAATTATTTTCCAGTATCCAGTTGGGCCGACATGAGCGTATCACGAGCACTAAGATCTTCTGTATGCCTGTCATAAGCCACTAGAAAACCTATTCATGTTTCACATAGCTTGACATCACACTTTCAAGCTTTGAACCAGAAAGAGTTCAAAAGGACTCTTCAATTTATCGGCGAAGCTGTCTTATCTTAATTCTTTAATTTATCACTGTGCTTAAAGTGGACAGAGAATCAAAGATACCCTGTTTTATGATAGCCGAAATAATCCATTCCCCATTCATTTAGCACTAAAGCCATCATTGAATCAATATCTAATGTGATTCGTAACGAGCAGTTAATTATTTTCTAATAGCCAATTGGGCCGACATGAGTGTACCACGAGTACCAAGATCTTCTTCTTCTTTTTCTTTTTTTTGTAAAAGGGAAATTCATTTAAGATAAAGGATAGGTACAACCAACGGCCAAAGCGTCCGAGCATAGTAGATCTAGCAATAAGGAAGGAAGCGAAATGGCCCAATTTTGAGGTAGGGTACCATTTTTATGGGCCTTTGCGGCCCAATTAGCTCCGTAGTTGGCCTCACGTTTGCAAGATCTTTTGAATATCAGTAGTAAGCTGCCGACCAATCTATCAAAGTTTCACATAGCTTGAGATCTCACTATCAAGCTCTGAGCCAAAAATAGTTCAAAAGGACTCTTCAATTTATCACCTAGGTTACACAGTTAGAGAAAGCCATCTAATGTAATTATACAGACTTACATAAGCACTTCAAGAGTCCGCGTATCCACTCAAACTTCTTCATTAGTAACTACAATCTACATATCATCCGAGTGAACTTCTACCATCACTCAAATGCCAAATAGGCATAAGCACAATCTAGCCAAACATGGTTATCCAAACTTCCTCACTCAAATCGAAAAATTTCTCGGACTCCTCAGGTTGTAGCGAGGTCGCCGTCAAGCTCGACGGCGTCTCATTTTGTGTCACCAAATGCCAGCACACACGACTGCACTCTTGCGTCACCATTACTACGTAGTTCGCGTCTGCTAGCAAACGAGCGATAATCTTAGAGAAGGAGCAGTTGGAATGTGCGTGCAAGATGCCCAGCGAATGACTGATTCAGCCACCACAAAATCAATTTGATCATGCTCGCCAAACCCTATCGTGTGATTCCTTTTACTGTGTTTTCCTAATGCCCTGGATCCACCAGTCCCAGCTCTCCGAGTTTCCAACCTCTGCTCCGCTTCTACATCATGTTTACCCAAAACGGAAGAATCCGGCAGTATTAATGGTTTGGCAAAGCCTGATTCTGCATTCACAAACAAGGGGGAATATTAAGGTTCTGTGAATATTGAGAAAGGGCAAATTTCCACGAGTGTAAAGAGGAAAAAGTGCCCGTACCTCCATTGCTCACGGTAGTAATTGACATGTTGGTTTGACATTCCAACAGATCATTCCGTTGTCCAGCAGCAGGACCGAGACCGAGACCGAGCCCAAAGAAAGTAAAACTTGGCATTGATAGAACACTTGAAGGGAACCTTGGGCCTGAAGGACTTGATTTAGAGGCACTAGTGAAAGAAAACCCCTCAATTGAAGATATGGAACATTCATCACTGACTAGGTAAGAAGAGAAAGATGACTTGCACGTGAATGCAGGTGATTGCTCCATGGAATTTGCACCAACGGCATGTGATTCATAGCTGAAGCTATAATCCTGAACTCTAGCGATAAATGGTGTAGAAAAAGAACTTCCACCCACTTCCAGCATTTCCTGACCCAGATTGCATCGTGCGCTCGGTTCTTGAACGCCTTGTTCACAGAGTTCCATCCAGGGATGATCTGTAAAATACCACAGTCGAGGAAAGAATTACCTCTACTCTGAGTGTCAGAAGAATGTAACAGTCATTAAACTAACAGACTCTAATAAATTGATAAAAATGAATGGATATTTGGAGTTCTGTCAATGCATGACAATATTGGAGAATCAAAGGAAAGAAGCATTTAATACGCCCACATATTTTCCTATTAAGTTCAAAAATTCAGTTCAAGAATTCCTTTGAGGAAACAAGCAATTGATATATTAAGTTCGAAGACTTTTCAATTTATACCACAATTTGAAAAGCACGAAAATAGAAGAACTCATCTGTTGGCGGTAGAAAGTTTGCATGGAAAAGATCAAAATTGGAAAGCAAACTTCCTCTTTTACAAGGCAAAAATTTCTGTAAGTCTCAGCATGACTCCTGATATTTATTCTCACGGTATCATTCAAAGATCTTTAAAACTTCTCCTGCCCCATTCGAATTATACGTTTTTGAACGAAATTGTTTTTTCTTCATAAGATGCCATCTAAATTCAACTCTTCTACTTTACTATCATAGAAAGGACAAACATATTTTTTCTTTCAACTAACGGCTGATGTCATATTCAAGGAATGTCGTAACAAGTCCCAACTCTATCGGTCGAAACTTATGCTGAGTATCTCCAAACGTCTATATTTATGCTTTATAAGAATGCAAAAAACAAACACATATCGCAGCAGGCCCTACTGTTAAAGAACAGATATATAGCCATCATACCTATAACCTCCGCTGCTGTGAGTCTCTTGGTCGGATCTAATTGAAGCATTCCGGCAATCAAATCCTTTGCCAACGAAGATATGCCTTCCCAATGACTGGCAGGAAACCGCAAATTCGCTGCTCTAACAGCCTCGAATATTTTTGACCTAGTCTTTCCCCAGAATGGGGGCACACCACTAAGTAATATGTACAAGATAACACCAGCGCTCCACACATCAGCAGCCTGACTATAACCTCCCACAAGCACCTCTGGAGCTATGTAAAATGGACTACCAACAGTGCCATGCAATCTCTGTCCTGCTAAAACATAAGATTAGAATTGTCAATAAAGGGGGAAAAAGAGCAACAAAAAGATGAGAGCAAGGACAAAATCCATGGAACCTGAAAGCTCTTACCCAGCCGAATATAGGTTGCAAGGCCAAAATCTGCTAATTTAATAGGAGAAGATGAGGATGTTGAAACCAATAGGATGTTCTCTGGCTTGAGATCCCTATGGACAATGCCATTATCATGACAATACTTAATCACTTGCATCAACTGCTTAAAAAGAACACGAGCCTCCTTCTCGGAGAAGCTCCCGTGTTTCTCAAGCCGATGAAAAAGCTCCCCTCCTACGCATAATTCCATCAACAAATGCACACAGTCTTCCTCCTCATAGACCGCCTTGAGATTTACGACATTCGGGTGCCCGGATAACCTGCTCATGATCTCAATCTCCAGCTTCACGCTTTGCAGGTCATCCGGCCTGACCAATCTATCTTTGGCAATGGATTTGCAAGCCAGAACCTCACCAGTCAACTTATCAGAACACGCCCTGATAACGCCGAATTGCCCCCACCCTAACTGTTCTTCGAGAACATACCGGTCTTTCAGACAAGCAACTTGACTCGATTCCAAGATCGTCTCAGTAAGGCTACTGACCTTGTAACATTTGCGGAGTTGGACCGAAGAATTACTAAAGCCGGTGCCGCCATCACTACTTGCTATTTCCATACAGCATAAAGATCTACTTAACACTAAGGTCAACGCACAAACGTTTCGGCGACACTACGCACTTCAAACGAAAGAAATCCAGAAGAAGCGCCTCACTCCACAAAAATCGAGCTCCTCCCGCAAGTCGCGCCGTCGTGCTCGGGCAAAGATCGCCGACAACCGAGTTCAGTCAAGAGCTTCGGAGCCAGAATGAACTCGGCCACAAGCAGCGCCCGCCGAATTCAAACGATATGCTCAAATTCTCGGTTCTGGAATCGTGAAACGGAAAGGAACTGCAGAAAATCACGTCATTCCATCTTCAACTCCAGTGACCGAAGGAGCCGAAAACAGAAGTGAACCGAAACTGAGACGCGCATGGAAATCTCCAAATCGGCTTCGACTTCGACTTCGACGAAATCAAACGGCCGAGCAGAACTGGACCTGTGATTTCCGCGCACCGAGAAAGAAACAAATCAATCGACCGAGAACTACAAGAAGCCAACTCGCCGCGACGGCGCGGCAGTTGGCGGCGGACGAAACGGACAAGAAGACGCGAAGTAACAGCGCGACTCGAAGACAAAGCAGAGATCGCTCAAGACACGACCATGTCCCAGGAACATCCGACGCATCGGACGCGAGAAATCCGGAGACTGACCTGACCTTCTCCGAGGACAGCGGCGCCGGAGAGACAATGTCGAACGGAGTTCGCCGCGAATCAAACTCTCATTCTCTCTCTACCGCACCACTTCTCTCTCTCTCTCTAAGCTGCTCCTGCTCCTCCTCCTCCTCCTCCTCGAGACCGGAAACCGGAACACCAGGTTCGGTACCGGCGCACCGAGGCGACAGAGAGAGCCGGGAAAAGTCGAAGAGCCGCAGCCGTAGAACGGAAGGGACAATAGGAACGAGGGGAGCGGACTGACACGTGTACGTCGAGGGCAGCGTAGTTGTCGCTGACGCGGTCATCCGAATCTCGCGGAGAAAGTCTCATCTCGACCCAGTCCGAGTGAATCACAGCCGTTGATTCTGAGAGTATACAAACAGTAGCTCGCATGGAGTTTATAACACCGTGACTAAGGTTCGTCGAGCCTACACAAACCGGGTCCAATAGAGAATCACACCTTCGATTCAAACATAATTGATCGAGTGAATTACAATCATTGAAATAGAAAAATCTCTCTCCGTAATGGCGAGTCTTCTCCCTACCGCCGTAGGTTTCCATCTCCTCGGTGAGATTCTTCAACTTCGACGAATGTCAAATCCTAGTTTTCTCCCGTCATCATAATACCCGTTGAAACCCTTCTCGATCACACCTCCACCCAGTCGGATGTCATGGCCGACTTTCCTCCTTATTCTCTGATGTTCAACCCTAACTTTTTCCTTCATCCTCATACCCGTTGAAACCCTAACCCGATCATACCTCCACCCAGTCGGATGTTATGGCCGAATTTCCTCCTCATTGAATATGTTTCGAAACACCCATGACCTTAAAATCCAAATGACACTATCAACAAAGCAATCTGTTTGATTCCTCATGGGTCAATCCAGAAAACCCATCGATGCCGACTCAAACCCATTGTCCGATTCCTCTGTCTATTGACCTCATCTCCACAGTGGTGCTGCTGACTGATACCCACAGGTGAGTCCATCAACATAGTTGGTGTCATTCCCCATTCGGAGCTCCCTTCAAATCAAATCCTGGCGAAACTATGGCTGAGCAGCTTGATGAAGAAAGGCGGGTTACAGCACTGTGCAAAAGCTTAGGTGAGTTATGGTCTGATAATGACGTCGTCGATATACAAAGTGCTATCTCAGAAGACAAACTGATTGAATGCCGGAAAACTTTGTTTGGGAAACTATATTCCAGACCAAATGTGCACTTCCCGTCTTTTGTGAGTACTATGACCCGGGTGTGGAAAGTGGATAGGGTAAACTGCTCTCAGCTTGGAACAGGACATTTCTCCTTTACTTTCCTATCGGAAGAAGATAAGCAGAGAGTGTTAGATACAGGGCCATGGTGCTTCTCCACTAATTTACTAGTTTTAAAAGAATGTGATCCAGATACCCCGGACATCTGTTATGACTTCACAAATTGTGCGTTTTGGGTCAACTTCTATGGGTTGCCGTTTGGAAGAGTTACTAACGAAGTCATCGGAGAAATAGCTTCAAAATTGGGGGAAGTGATAGAGGTGAAATTGGAAGCAAGAGGCAATAGCCACTATAAAATGGGAAAAGCCAAGGTGATGTTGAATGCGGAAAACCCGTTAAAAACGGGAATACTTGTGAATTTGGAAAAGAGTAAAGTATGGGTAGAGTGCAAATATGAGCGATTACCGCATTATTGTTACTCATGCGGAAGAATGGGGCATTATGCTACTTTGTATGCAAGGAAATCCCATATGAGAAATCAGGGCTGCCGGATGACTTACCAGGAAGATATGGGCATTGGCTGAGAGCGGATGTGCAGGAATTAAGCCCGTATGGGAAAATCTTCTATGGCAAACAAGAACCGGTCCTTAATGACATAGAGAGTGTACCAGAGACTCCTATGCATTCTGTCTCAGAGAATGAAAACCAGCAGCTGGATCAGCACTTAAAAAGTATAAGGGGACAGAAAAAAGCAGAACAGAAAACTCAGAAGGCAACCAGTTCAACCACTCAGCAGGGACCTATACAACTCGTGGGGGATAATAGCCCAAAAAAGAGAGGGAGCGGCTGCATTGATGAAGCATCAGCAATGGTCCTATATGAAGAACAGCAAAAGGAGGAAGAAAGAGCATTATTTGAGGCTGAAACAGGGGAGAAAAGGCTGATCAGGCACAAATCTAAAGGCCCTAAACACCAATCAGCAAAAAAGGGCAAGCGTTTTTGCCCTTACGGAGCACAAAGTTCCAGAACACTGGAGATTGATACTACTCAGCTGATAGAGACCCCGATTGAGGAAATGAAGAAGACATGTCAGTGGGCTTTGGTGGCTAGCCCTAATAAGCCACCAACAGAGCCATGAAACTATTAAGTTGGAATTGTCAGGGGTTGGGCACACCCCTGACAATTCAGCGCTTGCGAGTCCTAGTGACTCAAGAAAGGCCCATGTTTTATTTTTAATGGAGACTAAGAATAGGGAAAAAAAGGTTCAACAGTTAAGGAGGAGGCTGAAGTTTCAGCAGTGTTTTGTCGTGAACCCAGAAGGAATTGCAGGGGGTTTGGCTGTGTTTTGGGATGACCAAGTTGAGATATCAGTCGAATCATTTTCCAACAACCAAATAAGTGTTCTATGTCAAGTTATAGAAAACAGACAGCAAATGCAAATTACCTTCATACATGCACCTAATGCTTTCCGAGAAAGAGTATTACTATGGGAGGATCTTTATAGAGCAAGTATCCACCATCACTTACCATGGCTATGCTTGGGAGACTTTAATGAAGTCTTGTATCATTGGGAAAAAGTAGGCGGTAAACGAGCGGAAAACTATCGGTTGACACCTTCGGGGATTTTCTTGGGAAATGTTCATTAATGGACTTGGAATCCAAAGGCTGCGCTTTCACTTGGACCAACAACCGAACGAGATCAATTTGTTAAGGAAAGACTAGACGGGGGATTATGCAATCTCGAATGGAGATTATCCTATCCTAATGCGAAAGCATTGCACTACCAGCTATAGGGTCCGATCACAGCCCTATTCTAATTTGTTTACGATGAGGAGAGCAAAGACGAGGAGGATTTTTCGCTATGAAGCGTTACGGGCTGAAGATGAAGAAATCGGACCGTTAGTTAGAAAGGGTCAAATGAAGGGGTATCTAAAGGGTTGAACATGGCTCAAAAACTGCGAATGTGGCAAAACAACGGCACAGTGGAGTAAAAATAGATTTCAGAATGCCAAACGGAGAATAGATGAGTTGAAAAGTGAACTACAAAGCCTTACAAATGCAACTGAAATTTATAATGGTTGTGAGGTTGCAAAGAGTATAAATCAGGAGATTGAAAAGTTGTGGCGGCAAGAGGAGATGTACTTGGGGGATGCGTTCAAGAATCACCGGTTAAAATGGGGAGACAAAATACAAAATTTTTCCATGCAACAACCATTCGAGAAGAAATAGAAACAGAATTACCTTACTCAAGGATGCCAACGGTGAGTGGGTAAAAGAGGATCAACCTTTAAAAGAAATGACAAAGAACTTTCTTCAAGAACCTTTATTTGTCAATGGGGGCTCGCGACTTTCAACCTGTCATACAACAAATCCCAATCTTAGTAGACGAAAGAATGAATCAAAGATTGGTGAAAGCTGTCACAATAGAGGAGATAACGAGAGGCAATGCAACAATTAGGAGCTAATAAGGCTCCTGGACCGGATGGGTTAAATGGGCTGTTCTACAGAAATCATTGGCCAGATCTAAGTCAGGGGATTTTCAGTGAAGTCCAGAATTTCTTTGAAACAGGACTCTTAAACCCAGACCTAAACAGAACCCTCATTACCCTCATTCCCAAAGTTAAAAACCCAGAAAAGTTAGAACAATTCAAACCCATCAGCCTATGTAATTTTATTTACAAAATTATCTCCAAAGTGATGACCAATAGACTGAAACCCTTACTTCCCAGCCTTATTGCCGATGAACAAAGTGCCTTTGTGGGGGTAGACAAATCCAAGATAATATCTTGATCGTACGGAGGTGCTACATAAGGCTGCGAACTCGGGAGAGGAGGAGTAAATTTCAAGCGGTCCTTAAGCTTGACATGCAAAAAGCATACGACCGAATCGAATGGGACTTCCTACAAGCAAGCTTAAAGAAGATGGGGTTTTGTGATCAATGGGTTAAATGGGTGATGCAATGTGTATCTACGGTGTCCTATAGCATAAACTTCAACGGGGAAAACCTACCTTTTTTCAAGCCATCAAGAGGATTACGACAAGGTGACCCACTCTCCCCTTATCTATTCATTCTAGTGGCCAATGTTATTTCCTTCCTCATGAAACAAGCAATTTCTAATGGCACTCTACGAGGAATAAAGCTCAATAGATGCTGTCCAACTCTTTCACATCTGCTATTCGCGGATGATTCGATATTTTTCCTTCACGGTACTGTTGTAGAATGTCAGAATTTGGCAGCCATCCTACACCAATACTGCTTTGCCACAGGGCAGGCTATTAATCTCAACAAGTCAGGTATCCATTTCAGCAAATGCTTTGCCCCACGAATTTGAGAAGGAACATGGCGGCGATGCTAAGAGTTAAAGAAATAGACAAAACAGGGAAGTATTTAGGGATTCCCTCAGATTGGGGAGGTTCGAAAAAAGATGTATTTGCATGGATTCTAGCAAGAGTTAGCATGAAGTTAGAGAGTTGGAAAGAAAACTTGCTGTCAAAATCAGGAAAGGAAATATTGATCAAGTCCGTAGTGCAGGCTATCCCACAATATGCTATGTCTATCTTTAAACTTCCCGTCTCAATTTGCAAAGCTATTGAGAAGAAAATAGCAAACTTTTGGTGGCGGAGTGGAAACAAGGCTGCTGGAATTCACTGGAAAAATTGGGAGCACCTAAAACTCAGAAAGGAAGAAGGTGGGCTTGGATTTAAAGATCTTTTATCCTTCAATAAGGCGATGTTGAGCAAGCAAGCTTGGAGGATATCCCAGCAACCTTCCTCACTCCTGAGTCAACTACTAAAGGGACTATACTACCCTCAAAGTGACTTTTGGAACGCTGGAAAAGGATCTAGACCATCATGGGGATGGCAAAGTATTGTCGTGGGAAGAGATTTGATAGCTCCTCAAGTGATGTGGGTAGTGGGTAATGGACAGACTATATCAATTCGAGGAGATAAATGGTTGAAAAGCGGAATTATTGGAGGGCCAGCAACAAGAAACGAACCAGAAAAAGTGGCAGCTTTAATCCAGCAACGGGAGGGGAAATGGGATGTAGAAATACTAAGATCCTTATTCGATGATAACAGAGTAAAGGAAATCCTAGAAATCCCTATAGGATTACCGTCTACAGCAGACAAGATGGTATGGATGAGCAACAAATCGGGGATTATTCAAGGTAAAAGCGGATATATCTATTGCAGAAATCAAACAGCCAACCCAAAAAACACATCAGCATCCTCCTCTCATCAAACAAGGCCAGATCTCTGGAATCTCATATGGAAATCAAATTCGCTACCTAGAGTAAAACAATTCCTATGGAACGCGTGTCAGAATGCCATACCAACTGTCGAAAACCTACACAAGAGGAGAATTGTACCTGATCCTCTATGCCCAATCTGCAAAAAAGAAGTCGAAACCACTGAACACGCGCTATTGCTCTGCCCCTGGACCACAGAGTTATGGAGATCGAGCCCCCTGCATCTCCAAATTTCCAGAATTGGGTTAACAAGAATAGAGGAATGGCTATACTCGAACAGGGAGAATCCAAGTACAAAAATCAAGATTTTAACCCGATTGCCACGGTTTTATGGTGCATTTGGAAGGATAGAAACCGATTTGTCTTTGAACACCATCCCCTGTCTCCGTATCGGACCCGTCCAAAGCCATAGCTCTACATGAGAATTACACGAGCTGCAATAGCAAGCCAACAAAAACAAATAAGAACAATACCCATAAGCACGGATGGATTCCACCACCACCAAACACACCGAGCATCAATATAGATGCTTCTTTTGTCGGGGGCGAAGTCGACAAAAATCGATCCGGAAAGGAGTAACGTGACTCGACAGAGCAAGTCCGGCGATGGTGGAGAACAGAGAAGAAATTCGTGTAGATGAAACAAATGATACTCCTCCGGAAAGTGACAGAGAACGAACGAACAAAATAAGCACATCGGCTTCGAAGGAATGGTACGCAGAGCCTTCAATTGGAAGATTCCAAAGAAGAGTAGATCTGGAGAAAACACGAAAACGGGTCACTCAACCTACCGAGGTAGCATCCGTAGGGACCATGAACAGCACTGAATCAGAAGCTTACCCCAACGAAGAGGAAACGTTATCACCAGATCTGGCGACTGGGGCAAACAAAGAACCACAAAGAGCTGGAACGAACCAGCGTTCAGGGCAAACAGAGCCGTCATCAGGTACAAAGCAGGAGGGGAAGGGGATGCGAACGTCTTCTCTGTTGAACCGGAGGAGAGAAGGGCAACGGGAAAAAACCGACTAATCCAAGCCCGTGAACACCCAGGCGGGTCGGCGAACCGGAGTGCCTTCAGCGCCTCCTCTGTCGGGCATGAACGAGAGCCACCGGATCCGGAGTTGCGAGACACACTAAACCAGCCTTCCGGCCAAACAGAGGACAGATCGGGTTCGGATGCGCCATCGCCTGCATATGCCGCGACTCGCGGGGATGCCTGGTTGGCGGATTCTCGAAATCAATTGAAGCCTCTTCTGCAGAACAAGCTGAAGCTGAAGCCCTCTGGGAAACCCTAGAATATCTATCAAGCCGATCAACCGAAACAATGCAAGTACAATCTGACTCCCTCCTGCTCGTGCAAGCAGTTCAGCAAAAGACAAAACCAGGTTGGCAAGTGGCAGCGCTGGTGGACCGGATCCGTGAAAGAATGGAAAAATTTCCGGCCCTCACTTTGACCCACTGTAGCAGAGAAGCGAACAAGCCTGTGGACTGGGTTGCAAGAGCCCATCGGAAACGAAGCCTTCCCCGAAACTGGGTAATATACCCCCCGAGAGCCTTACTAGATTTACTTGCAGCTGATGTTTCTAATGTAGTAGCTTCGAACTTATCCAAATAAATGAAAGCAGAAGCAATTTCGACCAAAAAAAAAAGAATTACAATCATTAATTTCGCACGACATATATGATGGCTCATATGAAATCTATAATATTATAATTATAGTTCATTGAGCTTATTCGACCTAAGTTGAATCGAGAAATTCTGGATTTTTTTTTTATGACCAAAAGAAAAACACCACTTATACATCTAAATTATACCGGAGAGATACATAGAAAAGTTTTAAATGCTGACAAATCCTGAAACTCAGTGGCTACAGAATTGTGGGGGAGCCCCATCCCATCCCAAATGACAATTATGACAGCAGCGTGTGAGGACAAAATGAGCTTTCATTCGATGGGGAGAGGCCAATTGGATTTCTTTCTGGTGGGAATATTTTATGAGATCTTTTTTTGGGTTTGGGAAGAATATATGTTGGTGGATGGGGACACACAACGGCATAATTAAGGGGAGCAATCCGAGTGGAGGGTCCCTGAGATGGAATAGAATATCAAACGTGACATGTTTGATTGGACATCCGACCATTGTCCAACAAAACCGATTTTCGGAATTGTTTGAAGAGATTGTAATTTCTATTTTTACCGGAAGTCACTCTTAGCCAAGGCAAAATTCAATATGACATCACCATTCTATATTTCAAGGGATATGAATACATGAACTGGGAAAGATATCTAAAAAGTCTTTAACTTATTGTATAACAATCAATCATAAATTTTTCAATTGTAATAATTTAATTATAAGTTTTTAAACAATTTGTCAATCTAGTCTTACATATTTTGACGATTTGTCAATTTAGTCCGATAAAAAAAAAAACAAAAAAATGAAAGAGAAAAAGAAAAAAATCATAAAATTAACAAATTTATTCATATCAACTCTAGCCATACAACAGAAGATGATCGGCACTAACTAAACCACCACGTTAGCGATTCTCATACTAAATTGATCAGAATAAAAAATGATTAAATTATAAAATTATAAAATAATTTATGACGCACAAGTTAAAGGTTTAGCATTATATTAGTATAACGAATTTGAGACTTTTTAGGATAATTTTCCTGCGTGGCTGATTTATATATATTATCTGGACAAGTGAGGGCGATATAAAGTGGTGGGACACGGAAGCTGAGTTAGAGTGGCTAGGGGAATGATTTTGTCACCATGATATCCAATTAGGTGATGGTGGCCGCGGGGGCCCTGAAGAACTGGGTTTGCGCCACGTGGACTTGTTTGGGTGGACACATGTAGCCGTTTACTTTTTTGTAATGTCTGCTCCATGTGATGGGAGACACTTTTCGAATGCATTGGATTCATGTGCGTCCAGGGAATTCTAGCCTTTAGATCATGTAAAGCGCTATACGAAATTCATGATATCAAAGGCTCGTATGCATCGGGTTCAGATATACCATGATCGTATAAGGAAGTTCCATTTCATTTGTGGCGAATGAAATTCGTGCGCCTTAATTAATTTATGAGCCCATGGGAAAGAGGAGGGAACTTGGAATTAAAGGCAGATTCCAGCTGGGATTCGCGAAGCGATGAGCTGGTACGCGTCCATGGACACTGCCCATTCCCTGTAAAGTACGCCAATCATGCATTGGAAGAACAAAAAAATGACCAAATAATGTTAGACATTGGCCATTGCGGGAACAAGTCTTAAATAAGGTCCGGTGTCAAGATTGTCGTTTTTCTAGGAAAAGAAAAAGTTGTGATCGATTGGCTTAATGATGTGGAAAATATTTCTCAAAAATTGATTACTTGTTCTCTAAAATAGTTGGTCGTTGAAAAATATTTCTATTATCAACAAAAACACAATAATATTTTTTATTCGTTCTTTTTCATAAGTAATTTAAGTGATCAAAATATTTTTTAAATAATACATTTTATACTAAACAAACGGAGCCTTATCATTTAGTTGGAGAATCCTCCTCCCCCAAATAAATAAATAAATAAAAATTGTAGTTACCAAACCCACCCTTTACACAGAAAATAGAAGAAAGAATAGATTGTACACGCAGTTTTCGGGCCAAGCTGCCAAGGACTCAACCGGGCAGGTCATATGGAAAAGTACCACTCGGGCCCAAGTGTCATGGGCGGGCCCGTGGGCTACCGGGCCCATGGGCAAATTTAAGTTAAGGCGAGCCTCGGGGTTCGTACACGCCTACTCGTGATGGATCTGCCACGACGGGCTCGTCCTCACGGGGCAATAGTTATAACTAAAAGTGTGCATCTCATGGCGAGTGTGAAGCTCCCGTGTAGCACGAGAATTCGAGGAGTTATTGATACCGATCATCACTTTCCATCCCGAAACCATTGATATCGACAAAATAAACTTCCATGTACATCGAATCGAATAGTGATCACACATGCTGTGGAAGAGGAGTCCAATGCTTCCACGGACGAGGGCGCGAAGTATAAAACCAGCCTAAGTTGTTCTTCCTTGTATGTACCTCTTTTCGTTTTCTTCTTCTCTCTTTCACAATGCACATGCAAGTTTTTGGGCCGAAGCGTCAAAAGCCCAAATGGGCCCAAGCTTCCGGTGATCCAAGCCCATTCACTCGCCCTCCCCGCTTATTCTTCTCCTTGTTTCCAGCGGACAAACAGAAGGGGCGATGTACTGGCAAAGGAGAAAGGGAAACAAGACAACATGCGATGTGAAGAGAAATCACTTTCATGGGCCTCTTTTCAAACCCCATGTTTTGAGGCCCTTTTCTCAATATGGCTGAGCGAGCAGATTCTAACCAATCCGGCACGTGGTGACAGGCCCAAAAGACTTCATCCCCATTGTCCGGTCTAAAACTATTATTTTCTTAGGATTCCATTCTTTCTTTTCTTCCTTGTGGGGTTGTAGATTTTGTCATTTAAGGTTCAAAGAGCATAAGATCTTTAATTCGCACTAGGGAAGTTAGGTCCGTCTTGGCTTGCCCAATTCACTGCGCCACTCCGTGCTGCTGACATGCCGAAAATGGCCGTGGAATTAAATGTTGCCTACTTGAGCCGCCATATCCACGTGCATTGATGTGGACTGAAGTTGAAAAAGGGTAAATCTACGGCGCAGGAATGCTTTTTTCGTAATAGAGAAATTTACCCATAGCTTGAGAACTAGCCTCACGATAAGGAATGGAACCCAACGATTGTATGTTTGAAGAGTCTTTCACCTGCGATAAGATGATAGGAACCCGGTTTTCAAAAGGAATAATTAGACTCGTTTTTTAGGAAAGTTTCTTTCACACTCTTGATCAGCAGCATGCGAGCTAACCTAGGCCTTTCACGCCATTGCGACGCTTAGAAATGCGACCCATCGTAATTGAAACACAAAGCTAGATAGGACTCATATTGCTCAAATCATGTCATCGATAGGTTGTGGTACATTGGTCTTGCAATAAACATCGAACGCTTTCTCCCGTCTCGAGGTGATGGCCCCATCCGTATGGATCCTTGGTACATAAGACGAGGAGGCTTTTGTCTCGTGCTCTCGTATGCATTGTCGGCATTTTCAAAATCGAATCTTGCTTTCCGTACACTTAACCAGTTTTATGAGGGAAACAAAGGCAAAACACTATGTGTCGGTCGACCAAACGTCGGTGAATGGTAACTTTTGGTAGATGGCATAGGTAATTTTGTCTGGTGCTAACAACTATTCTATTCGCGTTAGCGACTTTGTAAAATGGTTTAGGGAAAAATGATCGAGTTAACGTGATATGCACTTGAACTTGTAATAGCGTCCGGATAGGGAAAAGGCCGTGTAGAAAAAGGTTGATATAACACGAGTAGTGGTGAATGCCCTTGTGCTGTCGATCCGAAAAGCAAAAGTAAAGAGGCT
Organism: Eucalyptus brandiana; assembly: GCA_014182725.1. Classification (NCBI taxonomy): domain Eukaryota; kingdom Viridiplantae; phylum Streptophyta; class Magnoliopsida; order Myrtales; family Myrtaceae; genus Eucalyptus; species Eucalyptus brandiana. The sequence continues at coordinate 26,815,159 of CM024671.1, forward strand.
GATTTTAGGTGCAGATCTTCCGTATCACCGGCCTTTCTTTGATCGTCAAGCACTTTACCCTCCGATTGCTTTCTCACCATGCTCCTTTTCTTAAAAGATTTTTCCTTTTCAGACGTTTCCGGATATGATGTTTGGTGAAAGTGGATGAATAACCTGATCCACCAAAAGAGAAAAGAAGATACGGATGATATCTACCAAACCAATAGCGGATTGTGAAAACTGCATGAATCAAAGGTTTAATATCATCAAAAATTCCAAAACATTTACCTTAATTTAGTTTCATGCCGCGAAACATAGCAAATTAGTACCTTGTGATGAATCTACCATCGTTTAGCTTATGTTTGATGTCCATGTTAATCGTGGAAATAGAGTAAGAAACAATTTGGATAGTTCGACATGTGATGTCCCAAATGACATCACTTTGAGGAAGGCAAATTTGAAGAAGATAAACAATGATTGGGAAATTTACTCTCGAATTTTGAAAATTTACTAAAATTTCCTAAGTTTACTCTAATAGTTAGTAGATTCGTCACGATTGTACCAATTTTATGATTTTTCTGTAATGCGGAAATTAGTTTGAGATTAATGAAGCATGATTCTACCAATTTGGGGTAGTTTTTGTTGTGCTAACCCGTAAACCAAAACATAAAATTGTGGGTTTGGTAAATTTACTAGGGGTTTTCGAGAAGAACGGTTGAGCGATGCTAATGGTGCGTGTGAGATGGTTAATTAGGCAGAATCATAAGAAATGTTGCCAATCCAAGGTAATAATCCAAAAGAGCGGACAACCTTTTATAGCATCCTCCCGAAGAAAGCGATGCCCGGAAAGGTCGCCGTCACATTTAACTTTGGACTCAGTCCCCATCTCTTCATTCAAATCTTATCATTGTATCGCAGAAAGGCCCCTTCCCAATATAATTGATTATTTTTCTTTCCTTTTTCTTTTTCGTTGTTGTTGGTTTTGATGAGATTCTAAATGATTTTTCTGCCGCCCGCGCCGTCCCCATCGCCGCTGTCCAGCGGCGGGTGGGGGCTAACCGGTCTGAATTTCAGGAGCTGAAAAGCTGGCCCTAATCTTTATATATATATATATATCTATATCTTGTATATAATATATTTTTTGAACAGAGACTGTGACTATGAATCTATGATGCCTCTTAATTATGTAAATAATTAAACACGTCTAAATTCGTTCAAAAATATTTACGCACTTTACGGAAATGATTAATTCGTTCAAAATCACAATATCGTCAATTGACTATTTAACAAGTACCCATTTTCAAGTATTCGTCCACTACATTCTTTTTGACACGATTCTTGAAAAGTACTATACATTCTTTGCAGTTTTTAACGCAATGAACTTTTTTTCATATCATGTGTAGTAATAATAGGGGTTAATGTTAGAAAAATTAATACATTTGTGATAAATTTACTCTTATTTAATTTTCATTAAATTATATTAATACTGTGAATAACTATAAACCGATATTCATGTAATAAACGGATGATAAAACTCCCAAACTAACATACCCACCAATTGTCATATAATATTCAATTCAGTAATTTGACAATAAAATTTAATGAGAACTAATGAAAAGTGAATTTATCACGTGTGTACCGTATAGTGTGCCAATTTAAGACTTTCCATGATATTAATCATAATAATAATTGTATCTTCATTTTCTCTCTCATTTTTATGACGTATTATAATAGCTTCTTCTTTTTTCGAATTATTTGACGTTGTTGTCGGAATTCTGATTTTTTGATTGGCCCAAAAGGAACTCGTGACTTTACATAGATTAAATAATGAATCCTCTCTCTGTCTCTATTATTCTTGGGTTTGGGTCCTAGGGGTGGAGTGGGGTGGGGCCGGTGGAATCGGAAAAAGGGGGCAACTTTTGTTTGGCAAAAAGTGATGGAGAAAGCTACGATTACAAGGCGAGAGACGACAAATTCCTCCCCCGTGCTTTTAGACTATCGAAGCTATTTTGCGGGTATAATTCATAGCTTCCTTGAATTTGCCAATTTACTTGGTTTTCCATCTTTTCGACGCACCGTTTTCAACGCCAATGATAATCTACATGGACTCTCTCTTTTTCTTCTTCTTTTATTATTATTAAGTTCTAGGCCCACTTGATTGGAAATTCGGACACACTTAATTCAAAGGTCTTATTCAAGCCCCATTTGGTATAATTTTATCTTAATTGGACAACCATAAATAATAACATTAGTTTTCGAGCATTGTACGCTTGGATTAACCAATATTTTTCGTGACATAAAAATTTTGTGGACTCTCTCATCTTTTTTCTCACGAACCATTTTTTATGGGATGTGATCGAAAACCCCTTGCATTGTATAAAATTATCTTAACTTTCATGCCACGTTCAATTTATTATTCATGAGCAATTAAGATTCGATACGAGAGTTGTGGAACTATATAGAATTGTATTTTAGAGTCTTCCTTATTGTGTATGAGTTTACAATGGTTAAAGAGAGTGGATCTCCGTTACAAATGGAGGCATGAGTTGTGGGGCCCTATGTTTTGCAATGTCGCATTACATTATATCACCTGCACGTGCATAGAGACGTAGCACATTTTGATCTGTCTACACTTTCGTCAATAACAAATTGCAATTGAAAATATCTATTATTTGACAACAACGACAAAAAAAAAAAAAAAGTATCTATCACAACCTTTTTGATGACTCTTAGCTTGAGTCCTGAATATAATATTGCTCTCGTGTGATGGCGTGGAAGATCGAACTTGCATCTCGTGCTTGATCCTTGATTTATCTTTTAAGCCTTGTCGATCTTAAGGAAATCATTAGAGAAAAAACATCACCGAGATATAATAATAATAATAATAATAATAATAATAATAATAATAATAATAATAAAACTTTGCACGATTATTTTGGAACACAGTTAGTTAATCTCTTTATGTCAGTCGGTCATAAGGCACTCAATTCGTGGTGCTACTGCTACTGCTACTGTACTGTATCACACCTGATATGAAACGTCGCAGCTAGGATTTAGCAGTCCTCTCCTCGCGTAGATTTAGTTGAGATTCATAAATGAATTCTGGCAGCATTCAGTGCATAGTTCCAAAATTGCTACGGGCCAAGAAAATTTAAATCAGATGTTTCTCTTTTGTATTTATTTGCCCCGAAAGAAAAATATAATTTTGAGTCTTTTCCTCTCTTTATTTATTTATCAGAACGTAACATATCGAAATATCTTAAATACTTACTTGCAAAGTTTTTGATGAGTGAGCCAATATATTTTTCGTAATCATATGTTGAAGATCCTAATCACTTGATATAACAGGTATCATGTGAACATAAAATAAATCCTAATCACTCGATATAACAGGTGTCATGTGAACAAAAAATAATTGATTAGCTGCTTTTATGTCTATAGTGTAGGAATCAATCATGTCTTATCTGACTTTAATATGATATCACATATTGTCGGCAGCATTCCTAATCACAATCCTTGTTCAAACTATGAAAATTTATTTGCAATAAGCTAACTCCATCTATGTCGGCAAATTTCAAAAAGAGCGTTCAAATGGAGGTCCTTTAAATGGGGTCTTTACTTAAGCAGCGCAATTGCAAAGCTCTTCTCCATTCAATGCGGACACTCAATTATTTTCACATTTCCCGTCGAAACTTAGTATCCACATGTTTGACTGGCTACAATGCCACGATGCTATTTGTGTCTCAACATAGCTCAGTTGGCGCTTGTGGGTCCAAGTGTCTGTGAGGAATTTTCAAGTGGGGAAAGCCTTCGAGGTGGGTCTTTACTTTGGTGTTGGTACAGCAAGATTTAGCAAATTTTTTTTTTTCCCGATAACTCATTATCTAGCGAGATTTCTCCCAAAAAATGAAAAGAAATTTTTTATTAAAGAATAGTCCCCCCTCGGTCTGAAGTACCATGAATTGTCATTGCCATGTAACCATATAATTTTAAGAGAGATGATCATAGCAGTACATCGGAAAGATCGGGAAAGATAAAGAGGTGTTAATTATGCCCGAGCGAAGTGCAGAAAATGTCTCCTAAATCTCCGCTGTGTTGCAGAACCTGCTCCCCTTATTTTAAGAATATTTTATTCTTCATATTTATCTGATTCGGATTTTTAATATATTAAATATTAAGAAGTGCTGCTTTTCGGCCGGGCCGGGCCGGGCCGGGCTTCGGGTTAGGCACCACGCGGCCGAACGAGAAAACTACAACAGGCCCGAAAGCAGGGCACAAGTCTGCGAGTGAGTGTAGAGTAGGAATAGAGTAGAGAATGAAGAAAAAAAAAAAAAAAAAAAAAAAAAAATTTCGTTCCGGGCCGGGCCAGGCTTTCGGTTTTCGTTCTCTTTTTGGTTTTTTTTTTTTTTTTAAATTGCGATTTTTGCTATCCAATTTTGACTGTCAGGATCACGACATATTGTCATCAGAAAAATAAGATCCGTATCTCCTTTCACCTATCGAATAAGATGTATTTGCAAATTACATGTGAATCATCGAGGTAAGAAAAAAGAGGAGCGTGGTGCACATTGGAATTGGGAACGCAACTCGGTTCGTCGAATTCTCGTGAAGAAAAAAGGGAACTTTCAGGAGGGATTAAATGATAGTTGACCGGCTAATTGCACGGAAATAAATGATCTCGAACGTTGCTGATCCTTCAGAGCGAAGCTGACTAGCATGAATTGCAGCCAAACTTAAGGCAGGCAAATCCCAAAATTGGGTAGTACTTAACGGCAATACTGATTAAATAATTCATTAATTTTTTAAGAAATATTTTAAAATTTAACAGTGCTTCTTGAAAAGTTAATGTTGGAGTAAATATGGAGCGGTGAAAAGCCAATTGTAGAACATGCAAAAAGCGCCCGAAAAGAGGAGGATTTTGGGGGGAGAGCTTTGCTGCCTCCTACGCGATCGTAGCTGCAGATTCTCATCGATTGCAGCTCTCAATGTCATCGTCGAGTTTAATTTTTTTATTTTTGGGCGATCCTTTTTTATTATCCGGGAGGAGGTGCAGCTTTTTGACGGACCACTTTATGAGAAAAGTTTATGCAAAGTACAAAAGAATATCGAGAAAATCAGAGAGGATTTTGACTGCCCCCCGGAAATTGCATATATTCCGAAACTTTGATTTATGCTTGATTTGCTTATTGATAGAAAAAAAAAATGGTCCCACCCCACAATAGGAAAAGGGAAATCGGACCGATGCAAGTTCTTTGCTTTGTGCAACAATAGCTATGCGTTTAGAATATGAATATGATGTATTTCTTTTTAAAGAAATTCAAGAATAAAGATCTTTAGAGAAATGAAAAGGTTCAAAAGAACGATATGCATGAAAAGTTATCCTAGAATCTTTCTATTTTATGGGAATAATTCAAAAAAGAGCCGAATCCTTTAAACTTTCATCGTCGTGTGAATGCATATACAAATTTTTAAAAAGAATCGTAACGATATAATAGTGACTATGTAAGTAGATTCATTTTATGATCGTATTTAAATGATTGAAAATGCAGTTTTTTAAGTCTCCAACGCCCTTTTCAAATTAAAATTAAACTTCATTTTATCTTATGATGATTCAAATTATTGTTTTCTTACGACAATTCGGTGTGATAAAGAGGATTTTGATTGCCCCGTAATTGCATATATTCTAAAACTTTGAATTATGCTTGGTTTGCTTATTGATAAAAATAAAATAAAAATTGGTCCCACCCCACAATAGGAAAAGGGAAAATAGACCGATGCAAGTTCTTTGCTTTGTGCATCAAAAGCTATATATTTAGAAAATGAGTATGACGTTATTTTTCTGGGAAAATGATTCAAGAATAAAGATCAAGAAATAAGAAAGTTCAAAAAAACGATATGTATGAAAGTTACCCTCGAATCTTTCTATTTTATGAAGAGAATTCATAAAATGATCGAATCTTTTCAACTTCTGTTATCATCATTTAGATATGCCTCAATAAATTTTTAAAGATGAATTGTAATTACACAATAGTAACTATCTTCAATGCATTTTCAAATTAAATTTAAACTTCATTCTATCTTACGACAATTCGAATTATTTGTTTCCGTAGCAGATCAAGTTGTTTAATATTATCTCTTTCTCAGCACTTTGGTATTTAATTAGATTTTTTTCCCCTTTTTGTTGATTTAAAATAAATGGAGAATGGGTCCCCCTCGTTCTTATGATCTAGACGGGGAACAGAATTGGTCTATTTTTCAAATTCGATTCTTTGTGTGCTAACGATTTTTAAAGAAAAAATGAATGACTGTGGGCAAGTTGAGTCAAAGCGGTCATGAAGCTTGTGTGTACATTTTACGCAACTCAAGCAACTTTTTTTTTCGACAATGTTTTTTCCTTTTTTTTTTTAAATTATTTTCGGCAAACATAAATAAAAAGGGCCCTGAAAATATCTCTTACTACAAAACAAAGAAGACAGAAATTAAGTCCCAAGCCCCCCGGTCTTCGTCAAGCCCGAAGCCCCCGGTGCTTTGACATTTATGTCCTTCACTCGTGTTTTTTCTCGGCCTGGCCTGTCGGAAGTACGTCCTTTTCTCCCTTTTACCTTTCGGAAATTTGTCGTTTCAACCGCCACGTCATCAGCCTCGTGCCGTAGAGTTTACCTTTTTTTCTTTTTTCTCGTTTCCATCTTGCGACGACTTCTAACTTTTAAATTAGTCGATAATTGCGTTCAATCTAAAATGACTTGAAATTGATCGGTGCCTATTGTTCTCCTTGATTACTTGCTTGCGATCCGCCCCTAATTTTATGTGGAATGAATAAAATAGAGCACTGAAATATAAAAATAATCATTTATTGAACCATTCAAGTGATATTTTAATGAAACCAATAACAATCACTCATATGGGAATATAATAATCAATGTGTTTACATGTAATAGTGAAGGACTACAATCAATGATTTATAGATCTATAATATCTATAACTCTAGATCTAGATCTATAAATAAATAAATAAAAAGATCTACGATGATTAAGCTAATCGACCTATGGTCAAATTATTTGTTTTAAAGCACAAGAAATTTACACAAAATGTCAATTCTTAACGAGGAGTTATTTTATGAAAAGGTATCTGATCATATTAATCCCTTACCTTTTTTTGGAAATGACCAAAAGAAGAAACTAAGTTGGAAGAGTTTCGAATTATCTTATTCCTTTGGTTTCTTTTTAGTTTTTCACTTTATTTGTGTAGTCTAACTTCATATTCAACCCGGTTGCCACTTTCAATTACATGCATTTATTCTGGAGAAGGTGTATAATCTATTATAAATCTATCGTACTGTACATATATTAATTCAATTATAAACTTTTCAATTTTACCAATTTAATTTTAACCTTTCATGCGAAATTCCAATGTAGTTATTCCACTTAATTTTCACTATAAATCGATTGACGTGATCGCATGTCACATGAGATGAATAGTCATTTGTATTTAATATCGATTGTGTAATTTTCTTCATCTATTCCGTGAATGCATGGCGATCATACTTTACTGTTACTATACCTAGCACGTAACAACTCAGGCTTCATAATTTAGATTAAAAATTTATAGCTTCACTGTTACTATATCTTGTTCTAAGGGTTAATACACCAATCGAGCTCCAAATTAGTATCACTAATGTAAACTTTGACACGATCTAATTTCTCTGAATGTAAGTTATAAAATGTTGGATATTCAATATAACCATTTCAATTTAGAAATTCAAGCTCTACAAGGTACGCTCCCTATATTAGACCAAAAAGGAGAGAAAATTTAATTAATTCCGAGATTACGAGTTTTCTTTTGCGAGCAGTTCGACGCTTTTTGGGGGGGAGAATCTCGGGAATGCCGACCCAAATCAACCTCACGCGTGGCCCGTACGGCAGCTTCCCGACTAAGCCAACGAAAGCTCAGTCCACTTCTTCGAAAAGTCTTTTTTTTTTTTTTTTTTTTTTGTTGCAGTCTTCGAAAAGTCTTTCAACTGCTGAAGAAAGAACCGGAAAATAAGAAAAAAGATTCAAACAAAAAAAGAAAGAAGAAAAAGGGAAGAAGGAAAAGGACGGGTCCCACGCGGGGGGGAGCAGGTGTGTCAGGGGCAATCTCGTAATTCGGAGCCAACACGAGGGGCGATTGTAGCTTCATCTGACAAGCGACACGCCCCCGAGAATTAAAAGAAAATAATAAAAGAAAAACACTGCCCCTGTCCCGGCGCCCCATCGAACCGGGCGCTGTCGTCTCGTCCTCGGACACCCGCGAAACGAACCGGCGGCGTTGGCGAATTCTCTCTCTCTCTCTGTCTCTCTCTCTCCCCTCCCTTCGCCGTGACGTTCTCTCTCTAAAAACTCTCTGTCAAAACTCTCTCGTGTCATCTCCTCTCCCCACCCCTGTTCGCAAAACCCAAAACCCCCAATCGCTCTCGTCTCCCCTCCCCCTTTCGTTCAGTTTCGGACCCCGATTTTGCTCGTTATTTGCGGTTTTGCCTCGCAAAGCCGCGGCCTTTATAGCACAGTCCCCGCAGTTTCGGCAGTACAACCTCCCTCCTCCCTCCTCCCTCCTCCCGTTCGTTTCTCTCTCTCTCTCTCTCTCTCTCTCTCTCTCTCCTGCTGCTGTTGCTTCTGTTGCTGCTGCTGCTGCGGCCTGCTCTGCTGCTCTGGCTCGCGCGGACTGCCAATGCGCGGTCGCTAGCGGGAGCTGCATTGGTTCGGCGAAGTGAGTGAACGGCCTAATCCCCTCCCCTCCGTATTCCCCTCTCGCGGCTTCACATGTGCGTTCTTCGTCCCTTTCTAAGCTGTTGATGATAGCGATATCGGAGTTCGGTCGTTTCTGGCTGCGATCTCCTCACGTGGTGATCGCAAAGTTTGCTTTTTTAAGAGGCTTTGTTCTTTTTTCTTTTTTTTTTTAATAATGTTTTCCTCTTTTTCTTGCTCTGCGCGCTTCCTTCTTTTGTTCTTTTTGGGCGTGATCATGTAGGATCGTGCGAGGTTCTCGCGGCGTGGAGAGTTTTGGGGACGGTTGCGACGGTCGTTGGATTGGGTCAATTGGGCGCCTGCATGGGAGATTCGGGGTTCGCCGTTTTGCATGTTGTCCTGGTGCGGTGGGGGATTTTCTGCGGGCGAGCTGCAGATAATGTCGACAGCGCGCTCGGGGTTTCCCGCGCCGTGATGGAGTTTACCAGGCGTTTCGCGCGCCCCATCGCGCGAAATTATTGGCTCACGAGGCGATTGGGGTTTGCTTTTCGGGCGCGAAGTTAAACAGTCTGTTAGTGATGGTGGTTATGCTCTCAGTGCGCTCAATTGATCTGTTGATTGGCCGCAATGCCGCATTGCCCTTGTCTCCTTGTTATAGATGATTGTTCCTGCAGAATGAGAGTTCTTTGAAGAGGGTGCTTGTACTTTGTGCAGGGACCAACATAGGTGATTTGTTGCCAACATAGGTGATTTGTTGCTTGTAGTCAATTGGTCAATACCTGATCAAAACGGCTCTTTTAAAAGACCTTTTTCCAGCAAGTGAGATTGTTGTTTGTGGACAAGTTTCTGATTTTTTTAGTTGACGATTCATGAATACATGAGTTAGTGATATGGGTAATGTGATGGTAAATACGAGAACTCTTATCCATGAGAACCTGTCCATGGCGGGTTCTGTCCCTTTGTATGTGCATCTTAAGATTACAACTTTAGTTACATTGATTACATGGTCAAGACAACTTACGGAGATGATGTATTTTGGATGGAACTGCCTTTCTGACTTGACGTGCATTCGAATCTTGCCCTCACTGGAGTACTTTACACCTTCATGAGTTCGGATGAGAGACATGTACTGGATTTGCTTTCAGAGAGCCTTTACACGTTTTTTTCGATTTATACTGGATGATCCGCTATTGTAACAGTAGTGTGAAAATTGAGAATCTTTGATGACTCGAGGTTGTTCTCGAAGGAAATTGAGAATGTTACATTGTCTACCTTGTGGTACCAGTTTCCTTGTTTGTTTTCTTTCCTTTATAGTTAAATTTAAACTTATGATTTTTGCTCAATCAATCACATGCTTGAAAACAAGACGAGGGTTTTTTTCTTTTTTTGGGAGAAAGAGTTTCTCTTCTCCTTTAAGTGATTGATTAATATGACTTTTCCTCTTCAAATTGCCTTTCACAGGATTGACTCTTTTTTTTCTCCCTGATAAGGAACATTTGAAAGGTAAATGAAAACGCTTTAATGATCAGCTGTTTATGGATATTAAGCTGCCGATATTTCTCATTAGATGTGTTTCAAGTACTCAGCGACTTGGTCGATATCATGCATCCCAAAGATGATAAACTTCATTTCAGTGGAAAAAGGATCTAGGGTGGGAAACTTCACGATCTGTATAAAAATTGCCCAAAACACTCTCGTTGATGCGTTTGCACTTCTCGTGGAGCTGGTCTTAAGTCTTTTGGTTGGTGACAATTCGTTACATCCTTCATATATCAAAGACATATTATGACACCCTTTAGGAGATGCACCTAAATTTTTGCCATTTTTCTCATATCCAAATGCCTTAAATCTTAGGAAAATGTGAGTCTTTTTCAGATTTAGGAAGCTGCAATGCCTCTAGGTCAGATTGGTCTAAGTGAATGGTTCTCAATATGTTACTGTTGAATTTAACATGAAACTCTACAGGTGATTCGTGGGAATATATATGGCAGAATGGCTAGGTTTTACTTAAATCACAGCTAAATCTATTTTCTGTTTGTCATTTTGGCGTTCACATGGTGAATGAAATGCTTGGGTTATTGTGGAATTTTTTGCATGAATGTAAATATTCCTGGCGGTGGCTTATCTGATCTGTCCTTTTTCCTTCTCAAATTTATTTACTCACTTTGGCAGGTAGTTAGCACAGAGATTGCGCTGCTCCAGCAGAAACAGAGGAGCAGGCTTGCTTTTACTAGAAGAAGGGCTTTGCCAACTAATTGGACAGGCAGATTTTGTTTCAAGAAGCTCTCAGATTTGGATAAATCGTGCTTTCAATTGTAAGCCAATAAATTTAACTGCCTGTCAAAATTTTAAACTAATTGGACGGACGATATTTTTTGTTAAGATGCTCTCCGGTTTAGATAAATTGTACTTTGAACTGCAAGTTAACAACTTTAATTATCTGTCAGAACTGTCTTTGTCGTTTAACGTGTTTCATGAATAACTGTCACCATGGATATCCTAGCACATCTTCCATGCCTGTAAGGAAGCTTGCTTTATACAGTAGGCATTTTTGCTCAGGTGTTTTGGTTATACTGACCCTATATGATTATGAGCACTATCTACATATCCCATTATTCCATACCTCCACTTTTTTGCCAATTATTTATGTCCTCCCTTTTCTTTTTTTTGTCCTCCCTTTTCTTTTTTTTGTTGCTTCATCCACTGTCAAATCCTGTTGGGGAACAATGTGTCTGTTCTACTTCCTCTGTTCTTGAATATTTTGACTGTCTTAACTACAAGGCTGTCCAATTAATCGACAAAAAGATCTAGTTTGTGATGAAGTCACTCCACATGTTTATTCAGCATATCATGGTGCATCTTTCAGTTGGCATTGTTCTCTCCCTAAGCTGTTTACTTCGTAAACTATGCGGTTGAACAATTTAGGGCTCAACAATCTAACTTTTTTCCTATTTGGCCAGATCCAACAATCTACTTTGGAAGAGCCAAAATTTCACGATAAAGGCAGTTCAGCCTTCTATTCAACAGATCATGATGCATCTCTTCATTTTTTTTTTTTGTCTTCTTGAAGATTTCACATTCTAAAGTACAAGGTTTAACAATTGGGTGGACAAAATAACTAATTTGCTAGAGCCACAATTCTGTGCTGAAGTTACTACACTCATTTATTCAGCAGATCACAGCTGCTTTATTAGTGAAATGTCGAGTTACATTAATGAGCCTCAAACTTCATGAATTTTCCATTTTGTATCATTCATTTTGTCTGATCAATCTTCATGGATGCCTTTTCAGTCTTGAAACCTACCCTAAACTCGAAAGTAAAATTGCCTTTTCCAATCAAGTGCGGATATTTACTGCCCTTATTCTTGGTTTTCGTGTATACTAACTGCAGGCGTGGGTCTTTCTCTTTCTGATTAGCAAAGGAGCTTTTATTACACAAATGACAATTTTTTCCCTGGTTATTGCAGCTTGATTGATTATGTATAGAGACAAATATATTCAGAAGACAATTTGAGTTCATTTAGAGTCATTGATTTCTTTACTTATCCTTTGGTATTAGAGTTGTGGTCTCTAAAGTTTTTGCGCATCAGTCTAGTCCATATTTTAGCCAGGTAAAAATTTAACTGTCTTATCATGTGATGGGCACATCATTGTTCTGTACATAGTGATTTGGCTATTAGTTCCATACTTGATCCAATCTCAAGTTCTACTGTGTGCTCTCTTTTACATGATAAATGATATGATTTTTCACATTTGTAAAGTCCGTTACTCATGTATATATTCTTCTTCAATATATTTCTCTTAATTAAATGACACGAAAGCAATCATGCACTCATGAAGTGTGTGTGTGAGCGCTAGTTTATTATAAGTGTTTTAATAACTCGTCATGCCAAACTTTTCCTCTTAAGAATGTTATATAATAAATGTAGCTTATTGTAGGTGTGAATCCAATGGACAATGATTTCTGTGAGGAGCAGCAAGTTCCTTCTGCTGTTTTGACAGGAGTAGTCTTCAATGTTCTAAGTTGCAGAGAAGCGGTAAGTTTTCATCTTGTCCTAATATTCCTTCATCTGCAACCCTTCAGCTGCGTATTAAATCTTTCATGCTGAAGTTGGAATGCATTAAACGGACTTTGGAAAGCTTTTAGTAATTAATGCTGCATGATTTAGCTACTTTGAAAATTTCTGTGTATACGATATTGACTATTCTTCCAAGTAACTTTGAGATTTGACACATTTATTGGGTGTGTGGCACATATTCTTGACCTGCATATCAGTCGACGTGAAAAGTTGAACTCAAAAGTATGAGACCTTGAGACTGCCTGAGTTAACAGGTTAGAAACTTGCATGGCTGACTAAAGTTTGGCAACAGTCATCAAAAGATCTACACAAATTTCTGATTACCAAATTTATGACATGACGGCATTGTAGGAAAAAATACTGAAAACTGGAGTCATATAGAGGGAAATGAAATAAATAGAGAGAACGCAAAAGACAAGGCATATTCCAAAGATATCCAATGTCACTTGTTTTTCTTTAACAGGTTTGTCACAGATACAGAGCACGAACAATGTCTCTAGTGAAAAAGTATCGACATTTTTATCACCTAGCTATTTCAGAATGTTCACAATCACAAATAGGTAGCGCTCTTTCTTCCTTGAGAGGTGTCCTTGTGATGGCAAGGATCTCATGATTTGCTAGTGACTTGTTTGCCACCGAAATATATTTATGGCACTATAGTAAAGAACCTGTGGTAATAATATTTCTTTCTGATATGGCCAATTTTCGTAGAAATTCTGATAACACAAAACATTAACATTTAAAAAAGTGACGAAAACATGAAAAAGATGAGTGACATTTTGTCCGGCTTTCAATAAAGAAAACTTGGTCGGAGTTTTATGTTGGTTGCAGATTAAATGAAGACAAACCTCTATATGCATTTGATTTTTCTGGCATGGTTCACATTCGGCAATCTTTAATAGCTTCTGGCATGTCCTGTTTAGTCCTTCGTTCTTCAGGCTATGAATGCATCCATGTCGTTCTTTCCTGCCTCTTTCACTTTTGTCTTGGAGGAAATTGCTTACTATATTTTACAACTTTTCCATTGCTATTCTAATGAGTGTTCTTTTAGCCTTTGTGTTAGTAGTGAACTTTGTCTTTATTTTGAGCCTGTTTGTTTTTCTTTTCCCTTCAAATTCATTTACTTGTTGGCCAAGCCCACTCAATGGATACGGCTTCTTGTGTCGTCGTAGTCATCGTAGCTCGATTACTTGTCTTGCCAATCCTTTCTGTGCCTATGATCTGCCATTAGCAGACAACGCACAAATGTTTGAGAACAGACATGCCTTGTGCAGTTAATCTAGCATTAGTTCTGGATATGATATGTTCTAGGTTGACATTTAGATATTTTGGCCAACTTTGCCTTCTCAAACAATTTACACACTGATATTTTGACAGGAGAAGATATCTTCAATAACAATTGAGTCTGTCGGTGAGGTCAGTGACTCTAGATTGGGACTCCCAAACTCCTCTGGTCAGTGCTCCACTTGTGGCGCCAAAGACTTGAAACAGTGTGAAGGTAATGATGCATACAGATCAATGAAACTTTCTAAGTTTAGTGCCCCTTTCCTCTCTGTATCCTTTTTTTTTTCCTGTTGAACGGTGAACCATGATTAATCATCAGGTCATTTTGGATCTATCAAGTTGCCATGTACAATACTTCACCCGTATTTTCTATCTGAAGTTGCTAAGTTGCTGAATAAGATTTGCCCAGGTTGTAAATCTGTTCGGCAAGATCTACGGGTTAAGGTCAGGTACCTCATCTTGCTGCTGTCCATTCAGATATATTTGGTAGAGTTAAATCTATACATAACTAAAAATATTTTCCTGTTGTTGCCTGCAATTCCTTTTCCTTGTCTTGTTTGCTCAGCATTGGGGCAACTTAAGGAATAAAATTTCTGACTGAAAAATCTACTAGATGAAGAATTGTCTGTGGACACAATAACAATTAATTAAACTCAAAGACCGGTGTAAGGTTTTGGATTGGTCTGATCTACTGTCTCAAATATCTTTCTGGATAAGCACCTACATCTTTGTCCTACTAAATTTATTTTGTCTTCAGCAGGACGAGTAGGTCCCCCTTCCTTATTGTTTTCATTGGTTTGAACAGTTAAAAGGATTGCGGGATAATATGATAAATGTAGTGTTTCATGATCATGTGAGCGGTCTACACTGCTTTAGACATTGGCATGTTCTAAATATCGGATTGCAAAATCCGCCGGGCTATGTTTCTTCTTGGAAAGAAGCTGAGGAGGTTAAGAAACCCCTTTGTGCATTGGAATTTGAATATTGAAATTATACCCCCATTTCTGTCCAAAACTAGCGGTTGGGATTGGTAAATTGTTTTATTACTTCCTATGTACCATACATCATGAAACCCAATGCCGTTTTCTTGGGACTCTTCTCTAGTTTTGTTTTCTTTACTCTGGGTTAATGATTAGATTTTTTTCTGGGACATTCTTGCTCAACTTTAGCTTGGACAATGTGAAGTGCATTGTAATCATGCTGTTCATTTTTGGTGTTTTTATATAAACCCAAATGTCTTTGTGACTTGCTTCCTCTAACTTGTCATGCAAAACATTATGCTTTCTCTTGTTAACGTTTTATCTTTTGAGCTTTATGCCTTTTCTCTCTGCTAATGCTTCACCTGTTTCACTTTGTACATTAATTTTCCAGAAGAGTAGTCCGGGTCAGGTACATCATGGGACTAGGGGTTGCAAATACTGTCTCGTAAGTTAATTTATATTTCTATAATATTCTCGTTCCAAATAAGGCCTTCATAATTTGCTGGTAACTATTTGTGCGTTGAGCAGCCTACTCAAGTAGATTATTATCCGCCTATGAAGTTCAAAGTGTCATCTAAGGATCTTTTCAGAAGAACTGCCATCATTGTAGAAGTAGATGAAAGTTTTCGAAATACTCAAAAGAAGCTAAACAGGAGGATTTGGCCCTCTGATTACTGGGACTTTATCCCAAAAAATCCGGAACAAGAAGAAAGTTCTCTGAAACCAAACAGAAGGGTATTATCGCATGCTCAGGTAGCTCATCCTCTATAGGTTGTCTGAATTTGTTGTTATTTCTTGTATGAAACTGAGAGCGAGACATTCATTTGAAAAAATATTTGTTAGACATCATCAAGTGTTGTATGTGCCAGCACTCTAAGCCATATTCTTGGCACTATTCAAGTTACGTTGCATATGAAATTAATTGATTTCAATTAACAGTAACTACAGGTTCTTTTCAGAGGATGCTATTTTAAATCTTTCCAAGCGAAGGGAAATGAGGGGAGACGTATTATGATTTGTACTGCTTTTAACAGGAATTGAGCAGAATGATACTAATATTGGCTGACATAATTTTTCTGCCTCATGCCCCGTCTCCTTATTCTCTTACTTTATCATGCTTAGTGAATCTCTTTCTATCTATTTATAATACACTGCTCTCTCTCACACACGCACAGTTACAATTTGATTATTGTCTTGGTAGTTAGCTTGATGCACTCTTGATACACTTCTTCCTTTTCAGGTTTATCACTTATTGAATGGCGTTGATCCTACTTTCATTAGAAAGTTTATCTCAAGACAAGATTCTCTTTTTCTCAACTGTTTCCCTGTAACACCAAATGGTCATCGTGTGACTGAAGCCACTCATGCATTTTCTCATGGACAGCGGCTGGTCCTTGTAAGTCCTTTTCTGTCTAGAAAAAGAAGCAAGAGTGGATCTAAATCTCACAATGAATGCTTAGTTGCTTACCCACTTAGGGAATAGTCTTGTTATTGCTGCTTTCTTTCTTAATTGGATTTAATATGGCTGGTTAGCCGGCTAAGTGTTGATTTATTGTTCTTTTCCCTGTAAATTTCTTTCAGGATGACCGAACGAGGGTATACAAGAAACTTGTCGATTTTAGGGGGACAGCTAATGAGTTGGGCTCACGCGTCCTTGAATGTCTTAAAGTTTCTAAGGCAAGCTCTGCAATCTTCTGTTAAGACTTTCGAGAATGGTTAAGCTCTATGCTTACTGGTTTATTTTCAAACAGCTGAACCCAGACAAGTTATCGAATACCGAATCTGCTTTTGCCCAGAACAGAAAGAGCAGGGACTTGGATTTCACTTCTTCTGGTTTGAGATGGATGAAAGATGTTGTTCTCGGGAAGCGGAGTGATTACTGTTTTCGGATGGTTGTGACTGGTAATCCAAACATCAAGCTCAGTGAAATTGGTGTGCCGTGTCATATTGCAGAGAGATTGCAAGTATCTGAGACTTTGAATAAGTGGAACTGCGAAAAGTTAAATGCTGTCTGCTGTTTACTGCTGCTTGAAAAGGGTGGCATGCTTGTTCGGAGAAAAGGGCGTCTCGTGCGTATCAGTCACATGAAAGAACTTCTTTTTGGAGACACTATATACAGGCCATTAAGTGACGGAGACATGGTTTTGGTAAATAGGCCTCCATCTATACACCAGCACTCTCATCTTGCATTATCTGCCAAGGTTCTACCCATAGCCTCAGCTCTATCTATAAATCCGTTATGCTGTTCCCCTCTTCGCGGAGATTTTGATGGGGACTGCATCCATGGATATATTCCGCAATCAGTGGATGCTAGAGTAGAGCTAAAAGAGCTGGTTGGTGTGGATAGGCAGTTGTATAATGGGCAAAGTGGCAGGAACCTTCTTTCTCTTGGTCAGGATAGTCTAGTTGCTGCTCACTTGATATTGGAGGATAGTGTTTGCTTCAACCGCTTTGATATCCAACAACTTAAAATGTTGTGCCCCAATGATTTGCTTCCTCCAGTACCTTCAGTCGAGGGTGGAATGTGGACTGGGAAGCAATTATTCCAGATGCTCTTGCCTAGAGGATTTGAGTGGTTTTCGTCTTCGAATGACATTGGAATTAGCAATGGGGAAATTGTCTTTTCTGAAGGATCTGCTTGGCTTCGAGATGCCGATGACAATCTCTTTCAGAGGCTTATCACTTTTTGTCAGAGTAGGGTACTTAACATTTTGCATGCTGCTCAAGAAGTTCTTTGCGAGTGGTTGTCCATGAGGGGTTTTAGCGTTTCATTATCAGATTTGTACCTTGCATCTGATTCATTCTCACGGGAAAATATGATTGAGGAAATTAGTTGTGGTTTGCAAGAAGCAGATGAAACATGCAATATCAAACAGTTTATGGTGGATTCTTCACGGGACTTCCTCGCTGGAAATGGTGAAGAAATAAATGCTATGGCCTTCAATTCAGAACGGTTGTGTTATGAGAAGCAGAAATCCCCTGCCCTTAGTCAGGCATCTGTCGATGCTTTTAAGCGAGTCTTTCGAGACATACAAAGTTTGGCATACAAGTATGCTAGCAAGGACAATTCTATGATCTCTATGTTTAAATCTGGAAGTAAGGGTAATCTGCTAAAGATCGCTCAACACAGTATGTGCGTTGGCCTGCAACATTCTCTGGTTCCATTGTCTTTTGACATACCACATCAACTTTCCAATGCTTCTTATAATAGCCATAAGGAAAGGAATATAGATTGTACGCATGATTTTCCATTTCCTCAGTCTTTCATCCCATTTGCAGTAGTCAAGAACTCCTTTCTTTCCGGTTTGAATCCATTAGAGTGTTTCGTGCATTCTGTCACAAATCGAGCTAGTTCCTTCAGTGAGAATGCCGAAGTCCCTGGAACCTTACACCGGAAGCTTATGTTTTTCATGCGTGATCTATATGTTTCCTACGATGGCACAGTTAGAAGTGCTTATGGCAATCAACTCATAGAGTTTTCTTATGGCATTGAGAAGCAATCATCTACTCCCTGCAGCCGCAAAGACAGTCTCTCCTGTGAGAATGCAAAATCTGGGGAAGGGATGGGAGGCGAACCTGTTGGTTCAATGTCTGCCTGTGCCATTTCTGAAGCTGCATATAGTGCTCTAGATCAGCCAATCAGTCTCCTTGAAATGTCGCCACTGTTAAATTTGAAGGTAACTTCTATCCACCCACGTATGCATTCACAGACCTATGAGGTGACTTCTGGTACTTTATTGCCGACCGAAGTTGCTTCTATTTTTTATTTGCAATTCAATTATTTCACATTTTGGTTTAGTAAATGTTGCATATTATTGCTGAGGCAGTGGTTCGTTATTGTTGGAAAGCTTCAGATTCTGTCTTTATTATTCTTTTCCGTAGATCATGGATTGCAAACACTCTGCTTTCCCCAAAGCTGGCAGTGGGAATGCGTGTTCCTTTTTGTGGTACACTAGCAATGTGGATAATTAAAATCAGAACTCTAATTTTACTTGGCATATTGTATATGCTGTCATTTTTTTATTTATTCGCAGTACATAATTAAAGAAAAGTTTTTAACTGTAGCTAGTAAACTAGTCCAAAGAACTAGTCTTTTAAAAAAAAAAAATTATATAGCTGAGGCACGTATATAAAGTCAGCAGATAAGTTAGCAATTATGTTGAAGTAGTGAATGACTGCCTTTAATTCCACATGTTCTTTTCATTCATACCTGTTTGCAACAAAAAAGAAAATGTCTTTTTTCCAACTAAGAGATTGCTGAAGCTTAACTCTAACATACTGCACTTTAGACATGCTGTGTTCACCCTGTTTCAAATGCTGGAGAAATCCAGACTCCTCAAACTTTCATCTGATACGGTTTCGTGACCTAGGAGTTATGATGGGCAAAGGGTTCACTAGTATTTCTGGAATTGTGCCTTCAACCTTTTGAACTTTGTTGATGTCTTTTCTCTTGCTTCACTTATATGTTTCTGTTAGTCCTTGTCTTGTGTTGTGTTTAGCTCGTTCTGAGGAGAGGAGTCAGCTTTTATGATCATCCTGGAAACTTACTTGTAAATGCTATGATTGACATACAATGCTTTGTCTTGTAATTGAGATATTTGTGTTTATGTGTTTGCACCCTCTTTGTGCTCTACAGTTGATTACTTGTTCTTATAAAATCTCTGCAAAATATACTGGCATTACTTGTAAGAGTTTGAGGAAAGGACTGTGCAGGTTGTATTCATTACTATTCCAATGCATCATGCATGATTTGTGTGGTACAGTCCTTATTGAATTTCACAATAGAAGAACTTGAACACTTTTCCCAGTCACAAAGATACAGGTAAGTTTTTTGAGATGCTGGTGGGGGTTGAGGAATATGTTAATCTGTCTTGCTTACATATAAGTGAAAATTGAATGCTGAAAGTGGTAGGTGAGATTTATGTGATCAGATATTTTCACTTGGTTGCCTATAAGAGATGCCTAACCAATTCTTGTATTGGTATACCATGCAGAATGTGCTGGAGTCTGGTACCAAGAAAAGCAACTCGTGTCAAACAATGTCATTATTTCTCTCTAAGCAGCTTGCAAAACATAGGCATGGTTTAGAATATGGAGCCCTTGCAGTTAAAGATTATCTGGAGAGAATGTTCTTTTCAGACATAGTGTCAACCACAATGATTATGTGAGCATATATAAACCGTGTGTTTTTAATATTATTCCCATTATTCTTTGCTGACTTTGAGCATAGTCATAACCTTCTTTACGATAGAAACTGATGTGCATTGGTTATTAGTTTCTCCCCAGAGAATTATAACCAGAATTTGAGTCCATGGGTGTGCCATTTCCATATAAGAAAGGTAACCAGTTAAGGAAGTCCTTTCTTTTCCCGTTTACATCAGGCTCTGCTCTCTTATACAAATATGCACCCACTGCAGGACATTATAACAAGGAGAGGATTAATACTTCATTCTGTCATTGGTTCTCTTAAGAGGAGATGTCATGCTTTCTTGAAGGAATTAAGAGTTGACCTTCCCCCGCTGCAGATAACTATCAAGTAAGCCATTCTGGAGATTAATACTACCGCTTACTGGGTTGGGTGCAGGAGTTTAGTCTTCATGTGTAAGAATTCACTTGCCTACATAAAGTATGCACGGTGATACTTTCTCATTAGTCAGTGGCTACCTTCTCCCTTTTTCTGCTTGTTGTGCAAACCTGCTCATATATGGTACCCACCTTGTAAGAAAAATTTAGAGTAATAATTTAGTTTCTCATTCTTAAATGACAAATCATGTGGACCACGAGGTGCTATATTTTCCATTTCCATGTTGCTTTTTTAACTATATAATGTTTGACCAATTAAATCCTATGTAGCATTTGAATCTACACGTGTTGCCCTTTTGATTTGCATGAATTCTGTAACTCTAGAACAGCATCAGTCGCAATTTTATGTTCTTAGCTTCTTAAAGAGTGTCTATTGGGGTTTAATGCCCATGATGCAATGGCTGTCACACTATTTGCAAAAGCTGCAGCACATAAGCTGCTTTGTATATTTTGTTTGTGTTGCTACCTAGTGTTGTTTAAGCTCCTGAAAAGAAGATATGGAATGAGTTCTACTTTGATGTACTTCGGAGTTCCCATATCTATCCTATTGATTGGTATTCCTTCCATGATTTTGGATAAATCCTATCAATTCAGTATGCCTGGGCTTATCAGTATAGCCTCTTATATATTTGCAATGACTTTGCAAAAGTGAATTATTGGTTTTGGGATTTTTCCACATATCATGTTTCCACTGTGAGATTTGACTATCCGTTAAACACAATTTCCTGTGACTTGGTAACGTATTTACTGATGCAGTGATTGTTCATTAACTGGCGAAGAAAGGGAAGATGCAGCTAATGTCTTTTGCATCACACTCACCATGGTTGAAGAATCGAAGAAAGTTGCCACACAGCCCACTCTTTTGAAAAAACTTCAAGAACACATGATACCTTGCCTTCTGGAAACAGTTATTAAAGGTTATCTACGAACTTTAATTTTGTTTCAATGTGGCTCTTATGCATGCAGGAATTAACTTTGCCGTAAAAAACAATGTATTGGCATGTGATCGTGGCTGCCGTAATACATATCTTACTTGTATAGGAGCAAGGAGTTTATGTGATGAATACACCATGTGGCAATCATGACATGGTATAATTGACCAAATCACCATTGCTTGTGTGCCATGAATCTCATCCTACTTGGTGCCATGTGCTCATGCAGCTCACTTTTGATTGGTCGGTTAAACCACGTGTCACTACCACATAGCCTATCTGTCGCTGGTGATATTTTCTCCCTGCATAGGCCACCTGTGGGGACAAGTTCAAAACATATATTTGCTGTTGTAATCAGAACATCAATATACTTATTCAATCAGATGAAAGTAATGCCACGGGCAACATCAAATAGAGACTGGGAAATATAACATGAATAGTGCATGTAAGTGTTAGTTAATATATGCTAATTGGGAAATAGACTCCTTGTAAAGTGAGTCATTTGTAACACGATATGAGAATGCGATGTGCTTTATTTTGTCAATACCAACTAGAAATGCCATTGATCTAAACTGTTGCATTGTTGCCATAATTATGATGAAAAAAGACTGACATGTTAAACGGTGTTTAGCGGGAGTAAAAGGAAGGATAAAGTCAGAGTAAACGAAAAATAGAAATGCTAATCCCATTGTTACTCTACTCTCGAGAGCACTGCACAACTTTGTATAGATCCAGATATGGTATTTATACTTCAGTATCAGGCTAAACCTAGCCAATGCCTAAGGTTGAGTGTTAGAATTTTTAAATGACACTCCACTCTTAAAACCGGTAGCTTTATACCCCCCCCAAAAAAAAAAAAAAAAAACTGGTGCTCATTCTCTTTGTAGTAATTCTGTAATTTCTGAAGTTTCAGTACTTAATGATGGTTCACTGTTTATAAAGTAAACAGAAACGTACGTTTTTCACGTAACGTGGGGAGATATTCTGAAGAAGTTGCTCCAGTAATCATTGCTAGGCACACTCAATGCACCTCTCAGTACAAATGTACATAGGCACTACAATACCTTTCACCTAGAAATTCCACCGCTCGCATGTGGTTTGAAAAATTCTTAGTTGAGTTTATGTGATCAATAACTTCTTTGTATCACTGTTAAAACTGAATGGCTCACTCATTCTTCAGGATTCTTGGAGATTAAGAAGGTAGATATCTTATGGAGTGAAAGCGGCAAGTTAAGCAAATCTAAGCCTGTGTCAACTGGTGAACTGTACTTGAGAGTATCCATGTCTGCACATTCTGAGAAAATGAAGCTCTGGAGTGTACTCATGAATAATTGTGTTCCTATTATGGATGCTATTGATTGGTCTCGCAGTCATCCGGATAACATTCGTGAATTCTCATTAGCAAATGGGATAGACGCTGGATGGAAGTACTTTCTTAATGTGCGGTTCTCCAGTGAATCTATCATTACTGTTTGTTACGGTACGAACCAGTTGCTAACGTGATTAATTGTTGTTTAACTCTCAATGCAGAGTCTGGGTTCTGCTGTATCTGATACAGGCAAGACTGTTCTTCCTGAACATTTAGTTCTTCTTGCAAATTGTCTATCAACAAGTGGAGAGTTTGTAGGCTTAAATCCTAAAGGGATGTCAAGACAAAGGGAAATCTCATCTGTCGCATCACCTTTTGTTCAAGCGTGCTTTTCGGTTGGTTCTGGGCCCTCAACATGATTTGCTTCAGCCTTTTCCATGAGATATCTTTTTCTATATGTTTTATAGCACGGTCTGTTTGAATGCTGCAGAACCCTGGTCCTTGTTTTATTAAGGCTGCCAAGGCAGGAACAGTGGATAGTTTACAAGGGAGTCTGGATGCACTGGCATGGGGAAAAGTTCCTTCACTGGGGACGGGTGGACTATTTGAAATAATATACTCTGGCAAGGTAAGGATTTTGTCTTTTTTCTCTTGATATTGAGAATGTTAAGTTAAGGTGACAAATGGAGTAGTAAGGTCACTTAAACTGCTGCTTTTATATGACAAGCTAGGACATTGCAAGATTGGTTCGTCTGGAAACAGCTTGAACCAGTGAATTGTAAGAACTAGGGTTCTTCAGTGTTTGAAATTTTGGAACAATTTTTTATACATTGTTACCTTGATAGCATTATCCCATCTCCAGTAGTTAGACTCCCGTCACACTAGCAGCAATAGTGTTAGTCACCATGATACTGCCACTTGTTTTAGAATGAGATTGTGATTGCAGCTACTTAATTTGAAAATTTGCTTGGAGAAATAAGTACCTAAATGGGTCGAGGTTGCGTGGTTAATCTGTGAAACATTCTAGTTGAGTATACTGATGTTCGTAAATTATCAGGTGTGTTTAGGGTTCATATCAAAACCAAAATCTTAAATTTGTTAAGTATTTAAACCAAAAAAAATAACTTCATTCTTGCTCTAGTTCAAACCATCAACAGTTTGTCTACCTATAATAACAAGTCCAATATTAACTCAGTCCTAGAACTGTAACATCAAATGAGTAACCTTTAAAAAACTCCCCCTAATGCGAAAGACCATAAGCATGCAGTCAATTTTAAAATCAGAAACATAGTTTTGTTGTCTTAACAATAAGAGGGGAAAAAAAATTATTCTGCCTATAGGAATTTTAATTTTCTTTTTATTGTTTATAAACATTACATTTCACTTCTTACCAAAAAAAAAACATTACATTTCACTTCAAATCTGTAATCAGTGAATCGAACAAAAATCTACTTGTTTTGGGAAGCAGTTAAACTGAAATTGCACTGCTAACACAATGAAATAATAAGCCAGAGCAAACCCGGACCAAAGGACCCAAATTAGCTCAGGTTTTTATTTTTGTAAACACTTGGCAGTGGAGTTTAGGAATTTTATTTTATTTTTTTATTTCAATGCTTCAAGTTAGAGGTGCTGCACATAAGATCCTTAAGAAAGGAATGGGAAAACCTACCTTTTTTTTTTTTTTTTCTTGGGGACTTGCTCGATACTTACCTTTTGCATTGCACGTGGTTTCTTAAGTTTGGGAAGGTGTCTTAACATATACTAAGCCTGGAATATTGCTTCAGGTGAACCAACTCTCAGTCAAGCATTTTAATATTGATGCAAGCTCCACGGACAAAGTCATTGTCCATGCTTTAAGCTAGAGATTGTTCGACATGGGAGAGGTTCTGAGAATTTGCCAAACCAAGGGTTTAGGAATGTCAATTCCCTTCATGATAATTCATAAGCAATTAACTGCCATTTATACATCGTAGGGTTCTGAGATGAAATTTATCAATTTTTGTTTCTCTTTTAACTCATCGGAATGTTTGGATGTTGTTAATTAACAGAGATGACAATTCTATGAAATTGAGAGGCTTCATACTTATTTTCATTTAGTTTGTGAGTCCTAGTATATGGTTGGCTCCATAGAAATGATTGTCTTCTAAATGCCCCTGTCACATCCTTAACAATTCTGATTGATCATTATCTATCTTTGCGTATATTAAGTGGTTGTGCTACTTACCTGCAGAGGCATCCTTAATCAGTACCTTGACTAGTGGTTCTCTTTTTTTCAATTGATATTAATTAGTTTCTTTTGAAAAAAGGATGACCTGGGTTTGAATTTCAGGACTACCTTTATTTTAGAACGTTATAAACTTCTATTTGTATTGATCAGGGGCATGAGCTTGCAAAGCCTGAGAGTGTCTACAATCTGCTGGGTAACAAAGTTAGTTCCGCACAACAGAAAATAAAGTTTGAAGTGCCTAATGCTGGCAGCCATGTGCCAGACACATGTGGGGCGGAGTTTGTGCAGGCTGATAGTGTTTCTAAAGTACTCAAGAAACTGGAAATCAATAAGTCATTATTCAGGAAATTTATCACATTTAATGACATCCAGAAGCTCTCGCTAGAGCTGAAAAAAATATTGTACAAGTAAGTTTATTGACGACTTAAATCATTTTTAAACTTGTCCATTGTATGAAGAGTTTGATGCATTATTTATTTTGGGTGAAAACAATCTTGGGATTTTTTTTTTTTTTGGTCGGTCAATCTTGGGAATTGACTTTCTTGCATTTGCTATCAATATGCAATTGTTTTAACTCTCGAGCATGTACTTCTACATTCTGTGCACATACTGGATTCCCAAATTGCATGACTCACAATACATAGAATTCACGTCCTTGCTACTTATAATAATTTTCTATATTAAATTTGGCTTGGTACATTTTTCTCTGTGAAGCAAAGTGGACTAGGGTGGTCTAGACATTAGGTACTGAGAAAGACTCAAAAAATCAGCCTTTCTGGATCAGGACATTTTTCTACCCCCAGACAAGAACCGGGTTTTCTGACATTTGCTAGAGTTTTGAGAGTGGCATTTTGACTGAAATCCTGAAAATCATTTTCTTTTCAAGTCAATGGTTGTAATGAAAGAAAATTTTAATTTGAATTGAATCTGGGCACATGCTGCACATTAGCTTTGTGTTCACAGGAAGGATTCCATATCAGGAACTGGAGTGGTAGATCAAACAGTAACCAGCATCTCGATTCATGCTAAAAGTGTGCCTCACCAAATTTTTAAGACTTTCATGAACCTCGAGTTGCAATTTCAATTACATTGAGAAGTTTCTAGGAACCATCTTCCAGGCTTTTGTTGCCTGAAAGATGATTTTGATGGTATCACACATCATCTGCTTGATGATACGTGTTATTGATGTAGGTACCCGATTGATCACCATTTAGGTGAACAAGAAAAGTCGATTGTGATGATGGCTCTGAAGTTTCATCCTCGTGGAAAGGAAAAGATCGGAACTGGAGCTCGGAATATAAAGGTAACGAGATATATACACATACATATACCAATAAACGTATATATAGCTAACAGGTGCAAATAATATGCCCAATGCTACTTGTATTTTTTGGCAATTTCTGGCATTATCTTGAAGAAAATAAAAAGGCAGTTTCCATACTAAAATTCTTGTCTGCCACTCAGTAGTCAAAGATGAGTGTAGGTCAGTTTACGAAGGCAATGGCCTTTCACATTGAGTGCTTTGTCGAAAATAAATTTATAGTCGCTTTTGGCACAGGACTGCTCCCCAAATTCTACATTTCTTTCTCGAATTGAAACAGAAAAACTTGCCAAGATTGTTAAAAGAGGAACTGTAGGTGTACTAAGATTGACTTACAAAATTGGTTTCACAGATTGCGAGTGGGAGTGGGCCTGGTTAACTAATTTTGAACACCGTTCTTAATATACCTCACATTATTCTCATTAATACAGGCAGAATTCTCCATGTGAGGGACATTACTCATGCATGTACTATCTATTCTAAGTATCCCTGCTTGGGGTTTCTCTGAGCGGAGTAGAGCATTGTTGGGATTCATTCTTTTTTAGTTTCATGAGGCTCTATCAAAGGGAAATCCTCAAATTTTGGAGGTGATGATATTCGTAGCTTATTTTGCAAGAATTGAGTTCATATATACAAAAACTTAAGCTGCTTTTCAAAACAGAAGATCAAGATTTCCTCTGATCCCTGGCATATACACATGAAACCCTGCACAAGCAAACCACAAGGTGATTCAAATGCGACCGCGTGGAACTCATGCTAAAACTAGCTTCATGTTGTTCTTTCTGGGAGTTTGGTTTGAAGAAACTGTAGTCCTTGCGTAGGCTGACCGCTTTCTTTCTTTCCTGTCATCTCTTAGGTTGGACATCACCCCAAGCACCAAGATTCTCGCTGCTTCATGCTGGTCAGAGACGATGGAATGGCAGAAGACTTCTCTTATCACAAGTGTGTTCTCGGCGCCCTCGAGATAATTGCTCCCCAAAGGGCAAAAACCTACCAATCGAAATGGTTGAAACACGAGGCGGAGCAGACATAGAATGCTTCTCTTCTGCAGAGACGGAACATGTACAGCCAAGTACCTGTAATCAGCCTTCTCTCTCTTTTTTTTTATAAATCTTTTTTTTTTTAGCCAATTGATTCAATAAATGGCTGTTCTTTTCCACGCTTCTTTTTGCTCCTTTTACTGCATTTCGTTTGCCTACTTATTTGATTGGCAGAAGAGATGTAGTGGAAGCAGCAACGAGAAGCTCTTAAAGCGCATCCATCTTTCTGTTTCAGTAATGTGCCAGAAAAATGTTGTACTCAGTTTCCATATAAGTTCAGTTGTTATAATTGGTGGACCGTCTATGATGATTTGCACTCCCGCTTTCTTTTCTTTGGGAGTGAAATAGACCTCTAATGAACGGTAACCTTTTGTCGTGGCGGCAGGTGAACTCTTTTTTCAGTCAATAGAAATAAGCCGATAGAAGTATATTGAGTTCATTCTGAATATTTGATTTTGTCAAATAACCATCGTCCCTTAGGTTCCTCTGTTTTGATTCCATTTTGATTCGAGTCTTCATCGCCTCATTCAAGCACAAAAGCACGATTTAATTCTGGTATACTGACCCTTTATTTCAGTACTCACTCACACGTGTAGAACGCGATCTTCCTATTGAACGAGGCAAAATGAGGATTTCCTACATCTTCTCTTGATTCATGTCATTTTCCTAATTCTGATCTTTTGATTTTTCTCCGTGCTGCTACTTTTCTACTATTGACCAGCATACTCATCCACGTATTTGGCATTACTTCGGTTTCCTCTTGTCAATTTTCTGTCTTGTACGTAATCTCAGTCCACATCGGACGTTTCCTATCATTTTCGCTACGACGAAAGGCGGCTGATTTCCCGCGTTTGGTAACGATTTTATTTTCAAGAATAATTTTTAATCAGGTGATTTTTGGGAATAATTTCTGAGGAAAAAAAAAGCTTGGTAACTCCGCAAAATTTTTATTTTCGAGATACAATCAACGTGAACCAAGTTCTGGTTTTTGAGTTTGCTCCTTACATGAAAGATATTGATTAACTGGAGATTTTATCTTATAAGGTGATATACATACGGACATTTAGGTACAGTGAAGCGCAAGTCTTCAAAGTGTTAAATGATAGTATGCCTGACATGGATAGAGACGTGACAGGGAGATTACAGTCAGTCGTGCACTTGATTAAGTCCACTATGGGCGTCTGATTCAAAAAGGTTCCGTGTCCAAACTATCATATTCGCGACTGCCTAGTAGGACTAACATGCTCACATTCTATTATAATCGTTTCACTTGAAAGTTGGTGTTATCCCGGGATCATGATACTCATGGTGTGCTCAGATCTTAGGTTACTTCCATCAAGTATCTACATGCGAGGACCCTATATTTTGTAAAGGCAACCATACTTCGCGACAGGTCTTTTTTCTATTTTGCAATTCTCTTGTCTAGTTCAAGAACTTCCATTAACACGGGATTATCACTTAATGCAATCGCCGAACTCAGTTAAACTTGTTCAGGTTATTCCCCAAGGACTGCTGATCATGTCTTGAGTATGTATCATTGTTACGACAGCAATCCTAATCCAACTTGCGTTTTCTCTCTTACGACCTTCTAGAACTGTACAAATGGAGGAAAGAATCGGAAGTCGCTCCGGCTTCCGAACCGTCGTGTCCGTGTGCGTGCTCCCGAAATCACAGCCTAGTCCGCATTACCGGCGCGACGGATTCAAATCGATCTCGACGTGAAGTAGGGTCATCTCGAGCCCCGGATTCATGTTTACTCTCATGGATCATACGACCATTAGTCTTCACATTTTTGTCTTGAGATGCAACTTGGGTCGAGCTTAAATCACGATGTGACATCTCGATTTCTGACATGTGCGGTGCCCGCGTGTCAAGAGATCAAGACGCGAGCTCAGCCTTATCGCCAAACACTGTCGAGGTTTCAAAAGGGCCGAAATTGAAAAGAAGAAAATTTCATGGTGGCCCACGTAATATTGCGGGGAAATGCCAGCAGTCCTTTTCCAGCTAAAAAGGACAAAAGTTCGTGTCGCGTCGCGCTCGCCCACCTTTCCTACGGTCCGACTGGAAAATGATGGGCCTCATGATTCTCGAAAAGCATGTCGGATCTCTTTGGGGGAAATTATTGCCTCGATCTGCATAATTGATGTTAGCAAAAAGAGGGAAGGGACATAAATGATCCATTAATTTTGACACTACGTGAACTCTAAATTTTTAATTTATCTGATATGATCTTTAAATTTTTGATACATAATTAAACTAATAGCTTGATTATAAAAAAATATTCAATATTATCATTGAACTTAAATTAATAGAATGATAACCTTGGATATTTTTATGCAGTCCAGGACTGGTTTGAATATTTATAAAAAATTCGAGGATCACATTGAGTAAATTAAGGTTTGGGGATTATGTTGAACAAATTAAGGTTTAGGAATCTCATTACATACTGAACTAAAGTTTAATGATAATTTATGTCATTATATTGTAAAAAAAAAATGGCAAACCAATTTGATTAGGCATGTACACGGACTACACTACGTCGCTTTCTTCGAGACAAGAACGATCTAATTGTTATATTGTAGAAAGGGACATTGATAAATTCTCATTCTTTACGATATGACAAGATCTAAGACATTTATTTAATTGCAAGAGAAACAAGACACCATGATGCTAGCTGAGATCTGCCAGCTTTATTTTTTTTATTCTCCAATTTGGATTAAAGAATTAACTCCAAGCCTAAGCATGATTTGGTAGATTTAGACGGGTCTTGCCAGGGATTTGAAGAAAACTCACAGGGTGTTTCGGAAAACACCTTCGCGCGCGTGAGTAAATGTTTTTAGATCTGGAAAATTGCTGGCTTTCTTATGTTTTGACTCGCTCTTGCACCACGTGAGGTTTTATGAGACTAGTATTAGCTATTTTAAAAGTTTAAGCTAATAAATTGAGAGAGACCGCATAAATATAAAGAGCATTTATAACCCGTTGTAGAGCAATGTGAAACAATACTTCAATGTTCGGCATCAAAATATATTTATGTACCTCCACCAAATCGAATGATCTAAAAGGTATCTTAGAAATCCCAATCTCCAATTATATATTGCCAAGCTTTGAATGAATGCACATGCGAAATTGAAGACGAGGAAACAACAATGCTACACACAAGCATCAATCGCATTAAAATTACTCCTAAATAGAGGAATTCGTGCTGAGCCTTGGCCCTTCGAGACATCAATTACCCTTATGTAAATCTAAATTCAAACAGCAACGATCTGTGATCCTATGCCGATCGATTAAGGGTAATGTGCAGCGTTATCAGGAGTGCTCTAAGCCGTATGTTGCGAGCATTCCGATTCGGAGAGGTTTGCTGGGGGACCAGGCGAGAGCATTCATCCTAGATTTGGAGCAAGAAATGAGTCACGTTCATGGAGGATGTCGACTGGATTTATCTGGATCTTCATGATTTTGACTTTCATAGTAAGGTCGCATTCTTCATATTTATGGTAATGGTACGCTCAAATTGAAGTCATGCGGATCTGGAGATGGGGGAAAAAGGACCACAAAGATGATGTGATATTACGTACCTAATTACGAATATGATAAAAGGAATTTAACCATCGCTCAATCATTTAACATTGTCGGGTTTGGTATGTTTATGCTTGTCGTTTTCCAGGGTCCCACGTGAACGATCGTACTCATTCGCAAAACTATATTATATCAGAGGAATGATACAATTCTTCTTTTGTTTAGTATACTTGCGATTTGCATACTCCATCGTTGAGTTTATTTGAGTTGAGCGGCATTTATTGTATTCTAAGCAATATCCTAGTCCAACTACTTAATGATCAAGTCGCGTCAGCCCAATATGAAATTGATGGCGCCTGTGGACTAAAAAAAAAAAATCGGGCACGACCTAAAATTTTTGAAGTGCTTAATGTTCCCATTAGCTTTATCAAAGACTCTTATAAGGTACTTGTCGAATATTGCGATTTTCCGGGTACCGATCAGCGCAAATTATTCTTTCGTTTAATTTGGTAAAAAGAAAATGTCCTTTTCTTTTATTAAATAAATTCATTACAAATTAATTTTTTATTATGAAAAACTACAAATCAATACATTCTTAACAAATTTATCATATTTTAGTTTTTATTAAATTTTACTATTAAAATGCTAAGGTTTTTTTTTTTTTTTTTTTTTTTTTTTTTTTTTTTTCGATATGAAAATTACTAAGTTAGATGACACATGATGATAAACTTTTTACCAAAAAAAGAAGAAGATAATAC
The DNA here is from genome assembly GCA_014182725.1 of Eucalyptus brandiana. Lineage (NCBI taxonomy): Eukaryota > Viridiplantae > Streptophyta > Magnoliopsida > Myrtales > Myrtaceae > Eucalyptus > Eucalyptus brandiana. The sequence continues at coordinate 26,846,896 of CM024671.1, forward strand.
CGGATAAACTGATTTAGAGTTTTATTCTTCACTTGTCATAATTATATCAATTTAAAGTAAGTTTATTACTGATGTAATAATTTATAGTTTTTCGTAGTATCGACCTATCCGAATATTTCTTCTTCACCGAACACGAAATTTGTCCTGTTGCTGTTTTTATTGGCTTCACAGCGCCATCCAAGCCAACCTCATCCTGGCAGCCGCCCCCGCCATTTCGCAAAACAAAAATCTCTCTCTCTCTCTCTCAAAAGCCGGAAAAGCACATGATGTTGATCAGAAAGAAACGCAATCATTCGAGGAGCCTGATTCCGAGCTGACGACCGCCCCTTCTCGAATCCTCTTCCCCGCCCGCCCGCCCGCTCGCCCGCTCGCGTCGAAGAATCCCATCGGCGGAGCCGGAGCAGCTCATCCCTTCGATCCCACGTGAACTCCATCCGAAGGCGTCGCCGAAAGCGATCGCCGAGCGGAAAAAATCCTCCTCTCCGCTCTCGTCTCTGTTCCGAGGCGATCTCTCTCTCTCTGGCTCTCTGGCTCTCTTTTGGCGTGCTTATCCGTTGCATTTCCGCATGCGATTTCGGATTCTGAAAAGCCGTTGCACTTTTTCCGGTGCTTTTTGTCTCCATCGCTGTCCGCCAAAAGAAGAAAGAAACGCGTGACGCCACTTGTCTCGCGTCCGTTTTCCGATTCAGGTTCGTCCGTTGATGGTCATCTAAAGCTTCTGTTGTGGCGAGTGGGATTATCCAGGAGGAGGAGGAGGTCCGCTGAATTCGCGCTCGTAATATCTCGTTCTCCGCCGGCTCTCCCCCAACCAGATTTCGACGTTCAGCCAGTGGCCAGGTGCAGCATGCAAATCATCTCTCTCTCTCTCTCTCTCTCTCTCTCTCTGTGGCTTTGGCGTTTCCTCTTTTGATGCTCAGAAGTTCGACTCTGGCGCGAGCTAGTTGGCATTCTTTTGCTTCTCTTTTCCGCTTGTTTTCTTCGTGCGCCTGCGGAGCTGCTCGTCCCGTTTCGGACTGTTGAATCCCGTGCGGTTGATGTTTGATTCAGCTTCCCTGTTCTAATTCCTTTTTTTTTTTTTTTTTTTTTCTGTTTTTGCACTTGACTTTCTTTGTCTGCATCGGATTCACAGAGATGCCGCTCTCTGTTGCTACTTCTTTGTGTGTGTTGGTGAATGAGTGTTGCCTTTTAACTGTGATTTTCACTCGAGTCAGTCGTGATTGCGTTTTGAGCATGTACCGTTTGTATTTCGAACAATGTGACCGGCGTTTGAATATATGGGCTGCAGGAATCGGTTCCTGATCACCTTTCTCGACCGTGCCTAAGTCGGCTGCTTGAAAAGCAGATAGAATTATCCTTTCAGATCTAGCTGCATGAGATAGCAGAGTAAATTCGCATAGGGGATTAGTTAAGTTTGTTTGACATGAACTTTGATTAGTTTGATGTGACTATCAAGCCGACTAGGTGCATTCTCTACTTATTTGTTGTTTCAAAGAGTACTCTCTTGCAGCCGAAGTAAGAGCCGACTCCTGATTCGAACAGACTGGCCATGCTTTATATTCTCTTAGGTGCCGTTAGTAACCTGCTGGCATGAGACCTGAAATATTTGTGGTTTTTCCCTTAACTCATATCACGCGGGAGTCTCAACTAAATTGGATTGAAAACATAAAGCACGTAAACGTGTACTGTTCTATCTAATACTTATAGCTAGTGCTGGGGGATTTTAATTGATTTATCATACTCAACCCCAGACTATTTACCGTGTGACATTTTCATGGTACTTAAATGGGAGTCGTAATCATACCTCTAAGGAGACAAGTTCATTGCCTGTTATCACTGAAACTGCACTCCCCTAAGACTCTGGATATGCATTAATTTCTACATTCCTGCTCTTTGTACGCTTGCCGAGGTATAAAGTCAAAACCCTCGTTATTGGCATACCAATTTACTGGCCTCGTGGCTTTGCGTTATATTCTTTCCTCACTATCCTTCTTATTGATGACTAACTCATGACTCATGATTTTTATTAAGATTGCAAAATTGCGATATTTGGCGTCTTTTTGATTTGTTCTGTATTCTCTTATCTCTTATGCTTTGTTTGCAGAGAAAGATGGTTGCCTTTGGCAAAAAGTTGAAGGAAAGGCAGATTGCAGAATGGCAGGGGTATGTCTGTATGCTAAATGTGGTTCCATTGCCCTTTTTTCAGCTCTAGTTCTGGGGAGACTAATCGGGACAGGCATTGGTGGTGATCTGATAACCATTCCATGTTGAGATTTAAAGCAATGCAATTTGTTTCTAGTTGGTGTTATATTACCTGTCTGATGTTTATCACTGTTGCTCAGTTGGCAGTTCCCTTCCCCTCCTTGAGATGTCAAATGTAGAATATTTTTCCGAGCTGTCATGATCAGTTTTCATGCTAATCTAAAATCACATGAGATCATCATGACGCATTCTTGATCATGACAGACCTTCATTTTTTTTTTTTAACATCTGCAGATTTCAAAATGAATCTTTTACATCGTTTACCTAGTACTTTATATATATTCCTTCATAATTGCAACTTAAATTTGTCTCATCAAACCAGCCATGTCATTCCACAAGCTCAAATTCATGTATAGCAGAAAAAGGGCAGGGTAGGTAGAATGGTCACTCTAATTGTCTAAAGCATTGTGCTTTGTTTTTACTTTTTGTTGCTTTTGCAAATTTGTACATTGAGAAATTTTCTCAGAATTCGGTGTGTTCTGATTCTTTTTATAGATACTACATTAATTATAAGATGATGAAGAAAAAGGTGAGACAATATGCTCACCAAATTGAGATTGGAATACAAGATCGGCAGCATGTCCTGAAGGATTTTTCCAGGATGCTAGATAACCAGGTATCAAATCCCTTGAAGAATATATTTGTTCATGAGAGTTGGTGTTATGGTAGCAGAGAAAATGTGAAATTCATGCTTCAAATTCAGGGTCACTGAATAGGATGCAATGTTGGTTGGCTATTTTATTTTTGTAAGTCTCTGGAGTCATTTTTTTGTGATTAATTCAGCTTTCCTTTTCTGTGAACGGCTGGTAAATTTTGAACTAGTCATGAAGTGTTTTATGTAATTGATTTAGCAGGTTGACAAAAAGACTATCCTGTACCTGCTTGTCTTTTTCCTATTGAATGAAAAGGGCTGCATTTGCATTTTGAAGATGAACAAAATAATCTGTTTAGTGTCTATGCTAGGGAAGAAGTAGCTCTATTTATTGAATATCAGCAGGTTAGTGCTCAACCTGCAGTATATATATCTATCCATGAACTACATGGGTACTTGTGGCTTCTGTCTCTCTCTCTCTCTCTCTCTCTCTCTCTTAGCTTGCAGGTGCATTTGGCCAATTCAAAGGTTGGTGAAATTTTTTTAAGGTCATGTTAGTGAGTGCTCAAATGTTATAGTTTAGTATGCATAATAGGAAATAAATTGCTATTCAAAGCACCGACCATACATACCACAAGAAAGGTGAGTACTTTGAAAACTGGAAAATTCCTTGTTTTGTTACTTAGCAAGTGCACTAAATGCACCCACAAAAAGTTCCAATTTTTTAGTATCTCATGGGTAGTGGATGGACATGATGGCGTGCATTCTGTGCTTATGCCTTTTGTTTGAAAATGTGTATCATGTGAAGTAAATTTAAAGAAGTAGGTGGTGGTGCCGTGTATCAAGTTTGTGTGAGAGCATGTGCATGCATGTAATTCTTTTATGGAAAAATCGACAATACAATGTCTCATGCTTTTCTCCATTTACTTGAGTCTACGAAATAGGTTTCAACTGCTTCATTCTTTGTATAATTCCAGATTGAAAAAATCGTCCTTTTCCTGTTGGAACAACAAGGCCTACTTGCGAGCAGGATAGCTAAGCTTGGCGAGCAGCAAGAAGCTCTTCAGGAGCATCCTGATATATCTCAAATATCTGAACTAAGAGAAGCCTATAGAACTGTGGGACATGATCTTCTGAAGCTTCTTTATTTCGTTGAAATAAACGCAATAGGTTTGCGTAAGATACTGAAGAAGTTTGATAAGCGTTTTGGTTATCGATTCTCGGACTACTATATCAAGACTCGTGCAAATCACCCTTATTCCCAGCTGCAGCAAGTGTTCAAGCATGTGGTAATATGCTGAAATGGATTCATCCTTCTTTTACTCTTGTCGCTTATCGAAATTCTTCTAGAGTATTGTGATTTTCGAATTAAATGTACTGCATTGCATGTCTTCTACTGCTAAATGGATAGTCTATGCATGGGCTTTGATTGTATAAGATATTCCATGTGTATTGCAGGGAATAGGGGCTGTAGTTGGAGCAATTTCTCGTAACCTGGGGGAACTTCAGGACCGCCAGGGAAGCTACGTATCGATATATGACCAGCCACCTCTTCCTCTGCAGGTTTTCCTTAGATTTAGTTCCCTGTTCAACTTGCTCAAGTGGCTCATGTTGCTAGCTTATTAGCTCCCTGCAGCTAAAAGTAGATTTCTCTCATGTTGGGATCCTGTCTTGGACTTTGTTTCATTATTACACGTGTCTGCAGGATTCTGTCATTGACTCGATGAAAGCTGCCGTGGACAGATTAACATATTCAACCAACTTCCTTAACTTTCTGGCACAACATGCACTCATTTTGCAAGAAGAGCTACCTTCTCCTGTTGATGAACATGTTGAAGATCAAAGATATCATTTTATGTCACTTATGTTGAACTTGGCCAGCACGTTCCTTTATATGGTCAATACATACATCATTGTCCCCACAGCAGATGACTATGCCCTAAGTCTTGGAGCTGCAGCAACAGTTTGTGGTATTGTGATTGGAGCAATGGCAGTGGCACAGATATTCTCCTCGGTGTATTTTAGTGCTTGGTCGAATAAGTCATACTTCAGGCCTCTCATATTCAGCACTATTGTTCTCTTTGTGGGCAATGTCATGTATGCTTTGGCATATGATCTTGATTCCATAGTGGTCCTTCTTGCGGGTCGGCTTTTTTGTGGGTAAGCAAAATGTCCTTTTCTCATGAGTCGATGCTTTGATATGAATAATAAATTCTTTTCTAGTTCATTTGACTAATGTAAACTGGCGTTATCATGATTACTCAAGCTCATGACTCTATTTGTACTCCGTATGGAGGCAGAAGTCTCTGCAAATAAAACCAAAGCCATAGGAAAGAGAGGTACAACTAGCTTTTTGGATTACCTTTTTATCTTTAAAGCAGCTGTTGTTGTTCTTCTAATGCACAAAGCAGAAGGACATCTTTTCTGTTTCTGAAGGCAATAGAGACTCTGCTCTCTTTGTATCTGCAGTTGTGCACTAAGAATGTCAATTTTCTTGAATTAAATTCTATTGTCCCTAGTAGCCCATTTTTCTGATTTCTGATGCAAAATGAGGAGGCTGTCAAATGTACATCAGCTGTGGAATTAGTTGGCTAGTTGTTATGAGTTGTTTTCAACTTTGGAACAGTGGTACACGAGATTCCATTGATATTCCAGTTAGATTTTAGCATCAGAATCAATGAATTATACTGAGTATCCGTTTTTCTCAATAGCTTAAGTCGTTTGCTCCAGTACCATGCTAGATCGCATGCACAACTACGAGTTTTGAAAGTTTAAGTTGGTGAAAGGTGCAGAATATTTTCTGTATCTTAACAGATTAGTTGGGCTCCTAAGATTTCTGAACAGAACCCATAATCTTCAGATAGAATATAGGACTGGTTCCCTGTCTTATGCTCTTTCTTTCTTTTCTTTTTTTTTTTTTTTTTTTTTTTTGGGTAAATGTAAGATATATTGAGCTTTAAACCAACTATACAAAAGATCCGGCTCCAAAAACTTTCACTCATAGAGACAACACGTCGGAATGAGTGGAAGGGAGCCGAAGTAAAAGAAAGCCAGCCGCAACACCGCAGCAAACCTAACAAAGCAACAGCCAAAAGGACAGGCAGAACAAAAAACAAAAGATCCACCCCTAGGCAAGAAGAACGAAGCAAGGAACGGCAGCCTTCAGGAGACCTGTCTTATGCTCTTTCTGGTTCTTGTATTGGACAAATCCAAATTTGTGATAAAACGCTGACAAAAGGCAAGAAGTGAAAAACAAGTACGAAAAGGAAAGAAACAATTTATCATATGATGCCATTCTAACATAGAGCATCTAGAATACGTTGAGGTTCATTCAGTCCGCCCCTGGTGGAGTGTGCTCCTTGTCCTCCTCTCATTTGGCCATAGCTCTTGTGCTCACTGCCTTCCCTGCAGTGAAATGAAAGAAAAGGAGCTACTGACTTGAAGAAACCCTAAATTATCTAATAGTGGCGGGTTTTGCATCTGCTTTTGTACTTCATAAATTAAGGACTTTGTGCTAGTTCATGTGATGGGAAAGTAAAGGTTAACAAACTTGCATCTGTTCAATTTCAGATTAGGTTCTGCTAGAGCTGTTAACCGGCGTTACATCAGCGACTGTGTGCCATTGAAGATCCGCATGCAGGCCTCGGCGGGTTTTGTCAGTGCAAGTGCTCTTGGGATGGCTTGTGGTCCTGCTCTTGCTGGACTACTTCAATACAATTTTAAGATTTACAAGTTTACATTTAATGAAGAAACTTTACCGGGATGGGTAATGGCTGTGGCTTGGCTTATATACTTAATATGGTTGTGGATCTCGTTTAAGGAACCTTCTCGTGAAGTGGAGGCAAATGAAACACCTCAGGAATCAAATGCTGGTATATATTTCTATCATGTTTTTCTTTTACTCTGTATTTGCTGCTTATATCCTTGGCTAAGATGTCTTGTGGAAGCACTTGCTAATGTTGACACAAGGACATCCTGTCAAGTAAATGGCGTAGAGGTATCTGTTGCTCATTTAGATTTTAATTTGTGAAAATTGGAGCAAAACTCTTTCCATTTGGCAAGGATGGACATGTGCCCTTTCAGCATTTGAGATTCTTAGGTTATGTTAATGCTAGCACCTTATTCAATGGAAACCAAGAAGATCTAGATCAGCTGGGTGGTGGCTTTGTTGGCATCAAGACAAATATTTGTGAGATAAATCGGAAGCTGTGACCTCATCTACAAGACCTTGGTAATTGACTGTGTGTGTGATATCAGGCAAAGTGGAAATATCTCTGTCGAAAGCCTTTATCCATTTCAGTTCATAAAACATTTTCTTCTGTAGTCTGAACCCACCCCACAGAAAGTCGCATCTACTCGACAATTTGAATTTTCTAAGCGGGATTGCAGTAATGTATCCAGCAATTTGGCTTTTGCCTGTCATTCTACTTCACTGTACAATACGTTTGCCTGAGGACTCAAAATTGGAACAGGTTTCCTGAAGGTCAATCACCATAGTCTGGATAATCATGTCATGTTAGATGATAAGATATTATCTGTGATAGGGATGAAAATTTTTGTTGTGTTATTATTGTTGTGTGCGCTCTGTGAATCTTCTTTCATCCTAAAATAATTGCTCAAGTAACTGCAGCTGATATTGTAGTTCTTCCATTTCTCCCTGAGAGTGTTATGAGAATAAAAGATTAGTTCAGAATTCTGGAACTTGCTTGTTGCAGAACCAGCAGAGGGTGATGCACTGGAGAATGGTATAAAAAAACCATTGCTTATTAGCTCAGAAAGAACGGAGCAAGATGCAAACGGTGACGACGAATGTGAAGGAAGCGATGAAGCTCCTGAAGAATCCCACCAAGCAGCAACTTCACTTCAATCAGCTTATAGGTTATTGACACCTTCTGTTAAGGTTTGCCATTCCTTCCTACAACTTTAGAAGTTTGACACGTAAATTGTCTTTCTTATTCATATGTCTTTAGTAGCTGCTGTTGAAGTCTCTTGATTCTTGATCCTCATTCTTCACCTTGACTGTTTTCAGGATTTAAGTAATTTCTTCTGGAGCCAAAACACTTAGTTCAGAATGTCCTTTAATCAAAGATATTTTTGTTTGATAGGTACAATTATTGATTTATTTCATGCTAAAGTATGCAATGGAGATACTACTTTCAGAATCGAGCGTCATTACCACATATTACTTTGGTTGGTCCACAAGCAGTGTTGCCATATTCTTGGCGTGCCTTGGCCTGACAGTTCTCCCCGTAAACATTGTTGTCGGAAACTACATCTGTAACATGTTTGAAGACAGGTAAAAATGGAAATTTTTGCCTCGCTTTTTACTCATCGTATTTTGTTGATTTTGGATATGTTCATTGTAATCATTTGACACAAAAAAAAAAAAAAAAAAAAAAATTGTAATCATTCTTGGTGATTTGACTACAGGCAAATTTTATTGGCATCTGAAATTGTGGTTTGCATTGGCATAGTCCTAAGCTTCCATGTATTCATTCCCTACTCCATTCCACAGTATGTCATTTCGGGACTCATCATGTTCGTTTCTGCCGAAGTGCTGGAAGGTAAGATTTTGTTGAAGTTGATCAGTTTATAATTTCTTAGGCAGTTACTATATATACCATAGTGCTGCACTCCAAGAACTTTGTTCAAGAAGAGGGAAATGGATGGAAGATGGGCTAATATTGCAGGCTAGTGAAAATAGAGAGTTTACAGATTTTTCTAACTTGGAACTTGTCGAGTCCAAAGGTTGCAGGGTACGCTGTACTACCCTGCATTTTTTTCCGGAAAGTGTATATTGGATAAAAAATTGTCTTGGCTCTAGTTATGGACACATTGAACATTCACACAAATTTATATATAATTTAGTAAATCTATATTTAATTGAGAAGGATTATCCAAGGTGGTACCATGTACCAGGGTACCTGCATAGGATATTAGGTGGTATGACCCCAAACCTTGGAACCTACTCCATACTCATTGGTTCTGAAATTTTGGAACCTTAGACCTACCCTGCGAGCTTTAATAGCCACCTTAGAGCCTATTTGATCATGCTGGCTCTGCAGGGTCTGCAGATTCCAAAGGTTCTCCTGCACACCCCTCCCTGCACCTCTAGTGCGAGTAACTCATCAATTAGCACGGCATGGTCTATTTAATGAACTATACAAGTAAAAGGCGAATATGTTGTTCCAGGTAGTAGAACCAAACCATTAGGATACACGTCACATTTATGTATGTCTCTGCTATTGGCGACTTAGTGCTCCTTCACTGTACAATACTGGAGAAACTGTCGTTTAACCTTAGGTTAGCATGCATTTGTCAATATTGACCTTTTGCTTTTAATGCAGATATTCTCACTCATAGATACCTAACTGAATGGCAAACATGATATCCAAAGTACACTTGAGTCCGATTGAGCATCGCCTCTAAAGAGGCTTGCTCTGGATTGTGTAATGTTGACCTCATGCAACTCATCGTTTCAGGTGTCAACTTGTCGCTACTATCTCGAGTCATGTCTTCTCGGCTTTCAAGAGGAACATACAATGGCGGCTTGCTTTCGACAGAAGCTGGTACCATCGCTCGTGTTGTAGCAGATAGCACCATAACTCTGGCTGGGTACTTGGGCGACAGCAAACTGTTGAATGTCACCCTGCTTCCTTCGCTCATCATATGCATCTCATCCATCATCGCCACTCTCTGCACCTACAATTCTCTCTACTAGACTCCTCTCATGTAAATATGTCCGCGTATGTTTTTACGCTTTCTTAATCTCCCCACCCCCTATATTTCTCCTCATCTTTTTTCTCCAACTTATTTTTATTCTTTTTCTTTTTTTGGTGAAGTACTTATTTTTATTCTTTGGCATGTAGAATTCTATAATTGAGAGTCTTATGGACTTTCATTCCATATTGGATTGCAATAAGTTTTGAACCGTTGATGTCAAGAAGGTTAAGTGCAGAACAATTTGGAAATTAGAATGTAGATCATTTCTCTAGTATTTGGTCTTTGGAATTGTTTATGTGAAAGTGATACAGAAATCTGGAAATACTACTTTTTCTTGGATAGCTACATTCATTACGAGCGTTTTTTTCTTTGGCGAAACCATGCTTTATGTGATTGATTGCTCACAGAAATGGGTCCCCTGAACAACTACTACTTCGTCTTCTTCTTCTTCTCGTATACTTGCTTTTGGAGATTTAGACTGACCTAATGTATAAATCTTCATTTGCCAAAATATCTCTTGAATAGATTTTTCCTCTTCCATAATAGGAAGTTACATCCGTTCCTATGGGAAAAGTGCCAAAAAAGTCCTAAACCTTTTGTCATAGTGCCGATTTAGTCCTAAACCTTTTTTTGGTGCCGATTTAGTCCTAAACATTTTTAAGTTGTGCCAATTCAGTCCTTTCCGGCCAATTTGGCCGGATTTTGCTGATTGGTAGCCGGCCGGCTGACGTGGACAACTTTTTACTAGTATTTTAATATTTTTGAATATTTTTGAATATTTTTATTTTTATTTTTTTATTTTTTTATTCTGCTCTTCTTCTTCCTCCAGCCAGTCGTTGGACCTCGGCGACCGGCCAGAGGCGACGGTTGGCGAGGTTGAGGTTGACCTCGTTGGCCACCTCGCCAGTGGCCGCGGGGGCGGCCTTGCGCAGGGCGAGGCTCGCCCTCGCCGGATCCGGCGAGGTCGAGCCTCGCCCATGGCCGGCGAGGCTTGACCTCGCCGATCCGGCGAGGGCGAGCCTCGCCCGCCCCACGCGAGGCCGCCCTCGAGGCCCGGGTGGCGAGGCTCGCCCTCGTGGATCCGGCGAGGGTTGAGCCTCGCCCATGGTCGGCGAGGGCGAGCCCCGCCGCCTTGCCTGGATCCGGTGAGTGAGGGGGTTCGAGCGGGGGAGAGAGTTGGAGGGGGTAGACCGCCGGCCACCGCACTGAGCCGCGGCCGTCGGCCTACGGCCGCGCCCCCGGTTTCAAGCGCCCGAAGCTCCGGTAGGCCTCGGTCTTTTTTTGTGCCTTGCATTGGTCGGACCGGCCGGAGCTCGCGGTCTTCAAGGATTCGATTCGAGATCCGAGGGCGTTCGTTCTGGGCGGGACTTGAGAGAGAGAGAGAGAGAGTCCTCTCCCAGCCAAGCCGAGGAAACCCTGGCCACGTGAGACCACCGCCGCAATGCTGCCGCCCGATGCCGTCCACCGCTGCTCGCCGACCCACCGCCATATCCGGCGAGCTGGCCGCGGCTCAGGTGCGGTGGCCGGCGGTCTACCCCCTCCGACTCTCTCCCCCTGCTCAAACCTCCTCACTCGCCAAATCCGGCAAGCTGGCAGGGCTCGCCCTCGCCGGCCATGGGTGAGGCTCGACCCTCGCCAGATCCGACGAGGGCGAGCCTCGCCGCCCAGGCCTCGAGGGCGGCCTCGCGTGGGGTGGGCGAGGCCGCCCCGCGCCACCGGCGAGGTGGCCGGTGAGGTCGACCTCGACCTCGTCGGCTGTCCAAGCCTTTAGCCGGTCGCCGAGGTCCGGCGACCGGCCGGAGGAAGAAGAAGAGCAAAATAAAAAAATAAAAAAAATATTAAAATATTAGTAAAAAGTTGTCCACGTCAGTCGGCCGGCGACCGGTCAGCAAAATCCGGCCAAATTGGCCGGAAATGACTGAATTGGCACAACTTAAAAAGGTTTAGGATTAAATCGGCACCAAAAAAAGGTTTAGGACTAAATCGGCACAATAACAAAAGGTTTAGGACTTTTTTAGCACTTTTCCCCCGTTCCTGTTATTGCACCTCTATCTCCTTCCATGTGACTTGAGATGATACAAGAGAACGCGTTCGAACAGATACAATTTTTTCATGTAAATTATATGGTGCTGTTGCGCTTGAAGAGCCATAAGTTTGAGGTTTATTTGCGTGCATCAGTGAGCTAGCCATGCACTCAATTCTCAATCGACTGACCTATTGAAATAAGTTAGTAGCAATGACTAATTAATACTTGGAAGTATTGAACATTTTTTTCCCTCGCCGAATGGAAGTAACAAGCTCACAGGTCAAAAATGTCATTGACGCCGGAGAAGTACCTTTGTGTGTTTGATGTACTGGCATTACTAAAGATTATTACTGCTTACTTCTCGAATTCGGATTTTGGATTCATGATAAAGTCTGTAAACATTTGATTAGATTTCATTTGATTGCGTGTGTATAATTTGTTTGTTTGATGATGTCAGGTGTGGGAGACAACACAATGGTGGTAGCATGGAGGTTCTTTTCACTATAATATTATAGAATCACACGAAGTGAAAGATAGATCACGAAGTGATACATAAGTATATAATCTCAAGCTAAATATCATTACTTTAATGCCTCTTAGCATGTGCAATTCATGGAAAGATGTGCACTCCAAATACCAAAACCTGACATGGGTGAACATATAAGTGCCAGAACTTTTAAAAGATACTCTTAAGTGTCACTTTTTTGAAAATTGAACACTTAAGTGCTAACTCTGGCGAGACTTGTTAGAAATCTAACATTGCGTTATTTTATTAATAAAATCGATCTACTTGACTTGCCAAAATATCTACTTAGCATCTTTGTCCCAAAATAACGTCGTTTTGCCCTCAAATTTTATTTTTAATAAGCATTAATTAAATTTAAAACTAAAATTAAAAATTTATTTTTTTAAAGAAAAAAGAAAAAAAAAAAAAAGGAAGAGGGATCAATTCTAGGGCTTGTTGACCGAGGTTGCGCCCAGCCGTGCCCTAGCCAGTGGGGTCGACTATTGCCAAGGCCTACAACCTCTCCCCTCTCTTCCTTTCTGCTTGATATGATTATTTAACTCTAATTTTCTAAATTTAATTTAATTTAATTAATATTTATACTAAAAATTAAATTTGGACCAAAATAACATTGTTTTGGGCTTATCTAGCTATGTCAGCGCCATGTGGATATATTTTTTTTTTTTAAGAATTGTCACGTTAGTTGAAAATCTCACCAAAAAATGCCATATCAGTGGTTTGGTCAGTAATTTTCACCAGTGGCACTTAAGTGTTCATTTTTTCCTCGATTTTCACACTTAAATATATCTTTTAAAAGTTTTGGCACTTATATGTCCACTCGTGTCAAGTTTTGGCACTTATGGTGAATATTAAATGCACCCAAAAAAATAACCATGATGAAGTAGACATCAGTGCAAGCTCTTGCCAAAACCATGTATTTCCATACCTATCTCTTATAATTTGTTTCCAGTTTTTTCAACCTTGGAGAAACGTTGGAATTAGATTAAATCGTTAGTTGCTAAAAAAGTTTTTCGATTAGAAAAAAGGACAAACTAATCGCAATTTAAGGAAGGATGAGCTTACGCTCAATCTCACATATTTTTTAGGTCATGACTGAGGGGGTGTTTGGTTGGGCATTCCCAAGGGGCTTTGGGCCCCCAAAGCCCCTTGAGGGAAATTTTGGGTGTTTGGCAAGGGCTTTTGAATGCCCATTTGCGAAATGTGGGCATTTTAAATGCCGAAAGCTGAATGCTGGGGGGGACCGGCTTTGAGTATTGGGCATTCCGGAGATGCGATTTTACTGTTCACCGCGTCACTGTTCATCGTCTCCTCCACCGTTCGCCTTCTTCTTCGCCGTTCGTCTTCTTCTTTGCCAAAGGCAGCGCTCAGCCGCGATATGGCCGCCGAGAAGCCTCGCCCGAGGTCGCACAACCTCAGGCGAGGTCGGCTGACCTCAGCCGGCGTTGCCTGGTCTCGCGCAAGCCAGGCGACTAGGCGAGGGTGGTCTTGAGGCCAGATCTAGCCGCCGGAAGGCCAGATCTGGCCTCCACGACCTTCGGCGGCCAGATCTAGCGGTCCGGCGACGGCCAGATCTGGTCGTCCGGCAGTGGCCGGCGGTTGGCCGGCGGTGGCCGGCCGCCGGAATTTGATTTCAGACTTTAAAGAAAATAAAAAATAACAAAAGCTAATTACAAATTTAAAGTTTGCCAAACGGTGTTTATGCTAAGTTGCATTTTCATACTAAAATTTACCAAACGGTCTAACATTTCCGAAAGCCCCTTTCCCTCAAAGATATTTGCATTCTCCCAATGGCATTTCCCCAAAGCCGAACCAAAAGGGCCCTGAGTCTTTCCATCTTAACCAGTTTGCATGGTAGTTCAACCCACCAGATGAGCCTAGTTTTGAGTTCTAGGGAGATGACACAAATGACCCTTATTTCGGCAGTATAGGTGCATGTCCTTCTTAATGAAAGATGTCAAGGGTACCTAGCAGTAGTAAAGGACCAAATTAAGGAAGAAGCCAAACCTAAAGAGATCCATGTGGTCCAAAAATTCCCCGACGTGTTTCCTGAGGAATTACTGGGACTGCTACTAGAAGGGGAGATTGCTTTCGTAATTGAATTAGCACCTAGCATTGAACCAATATCAAAAGCCCCATATAGAATGGTTTTAACATAACTAAAAGAATTGAAAGTACAGTTGCAAGAATTACTTGATAGGGGAATTATTAGGCCAAGCACATCCTCGTGGGGTGCACTAGTCCTATTTGTAAAGAAGAAGGATGGATTCATTTGCATCGACTATAAACAATTGAATTGGGTCATAATCAAGAACAAGTACCCATTGCTTAGAATTGGCGATTTGTTTGACCAATTGCAAGGGAGTTTATTCTTTTCTAATATAGACTTAAGGTCAGCATATCATCAGTTAAGGATTAAGAAGGATGATATCCCAAAGACTGTTTTTAGGACTTGTTATAGACACACAAGTTCCAAGTCATGCCATTTGGCTTAACGAATGCACTAGTTGTATTCATGGACCTAATGAATAGATATTCAGACCATACTTGGACCAATTCGTAATAATCTTTATCGATGATATCCTAATATATTCAAAAGGACGAGAGGAACACGAGCAACACCTAAGGATAATACTACAAACTCTTAGAGACCATAAATTATACGCCAAATTTAGTAAGTGTGAATTTTGGTTGGATCGAGTAGTATTTCTAGGCCACGTGGTATTTGGAGAAGGAATCCCGATGGACCCGGCGAAAGTTGAGATAGTACTAAATAGGCCAAGACCAATGACGCCAACTAAAATATGAAGCTTCTTAGAACTTGCAGGGTATTATACGAGATTTATAGAAGGATTCTCACAACTCGCAGGCTCATTGACCCAATTGACTAGGAAAAATGTGAAGTTTGAATGAAATGATGAATGTGAATAGAGTTTCCATGAAATCAAGAAAAGACTAACCATAGCTCCAACACTAACTATTCTTTTTGGATTTGGTAGATTCACGGTATATAGTGAGTCTCCTACAGGAGGTTGGGATTTGTCATGATGCAACATGGGAAAGTCATAGCCTTGCATCAAGGCAATTAAAATCTTATGAATTGAATTACCCAACTCATGATCTAGAACTAGCGATAATAATTATTATGTTGAAGATATAGAGACATTATCTATATGGGGAAAAATTTGAAGTTTATACAAATTATAAAAGTTTGAAGTACCTATTTTCTCATAATGAATTAAACATGAGACAAAAGAGGGAAATGGAACTATTGAAAGATTACGATTGTGAGATACTGTATCATCCAGGGAAGGCGAATAAGGTTGTGGATACTCTCAATCGTAAGTCAGTAAGTGGTATAGCAAGTATAAGGACAAGAGAATGGAACTTGTTAGAAATGATCACCAATTCGGAGTTTAAGTTAGAAATGGATCATCTTACTGGTGTACTAGAAACACTGAGAATTCAACAAGAAATTATCCATAAAATTAGAACACTACAATAGTCGGACCCTGAAATCATGAAATTTCGGGAAGAGGTATTATCAGGGAAAAGGCCAGAGTTCTAAATTTCTAAGGATGAAATAGTGAGATACCAAGAACAACTATGTGTACCTAATAATGAGAAAATAAGAAGGGAAATCTTATTGGAGGCGCATACGAGTAAATAGTATCTACCTTGAAAATACAAAGATGTACTAAAACCTATGCTAACAACATTTGTGGGAATGGAATGAAGATTGACATTACTAAGCACGTTTCCTAGTGCTTGACCTGCCAACAAGTAAAGGCAGAATGTCACAAGCCTGCAGGAATGCTAAGACCACTGGATATTCCTGAATGGAAATTGGAGCACATAATAATGGATTTCGTGCAAAGATTACCAAGGACATTTAACGGTCATAACTCTATCTGGGTAATAGTAGATTGATTGACTAAATCTATCCATTTTCTGGCGATACAAATGAATGAGTCGATGAATAAATATGTGGAGTATATATATATAAGGCAAGTGGTACGCTTACATGGTGTCTTTGTGACCATCACTTCAAATCAAGACTCAAGATTTGCATCAAATTTATGACAGAGTCTCCTAACTACATTAGAGACCAAACTCCATTTTAGCATTGCCTTCCATTCGTAGACGGACGGACGTATAGATAGAAAGAGTAATCCAAATATTGGAAGATATGTTAAGGGTTTGTGTGATTGATTTTAAAGGTAATTAGGACAAGAAGCTGCATCTACTAGAGTCCGCATACAATAATAGCTTATAGTAGAGCATTGGTATGGCCCCATTTGAAGCACTATATGGAAGGATTTGCAAGACTCCTTTATGTTGGAGTGAGGTGGGCAAGAAAAAGCTAACAGGGCCTGAGTTGAAGTTACTTCAGATGTAGTAGGAATCATTAGGAGTCGGCTTAAGTCAGCCCAGAGTTGATAGAAAAGTTACACAGATAAGCACAAAAGGCCCTTGGAATTCAACGTGAGAGATCATGTATTCTTAAAAGTATCACCAATGAAAGGTGTATCAAGATTTGGAAAGAAAGGCAAGTTGAGCCCAAAATTCATTAGACCCTTTGAAATCTTAGAAAGGATAAGGGATTTGGCGGGATAAGTACACTAATGGTGCCATAAATTGTGTACGGCGCTTACTTTGGTGCCAAAAGTTTCCGCCGGATCACTTAAGTGCCAAATTGGAGAAAAAACGATTACTTTAGTGCCACCGGCGAGAAATTCCAGCCAAAATGATTACGTGGCTTTATATTTAAAAAAAAATCGATAAACCCTTTAAACGACGTCGTTTTCTGTCCTACTTAAGAAAACAACGTCGTTTTGATGTCCTATGTGGATGGCTTAGGAAAAACGACGCCGTATTCCTCATTTGTGATTGAAATTAGGGTTTTTTTTTGTTCATCCTCGCCGACCAAGCTTGCTCAGCCACCGTCGCTTGGCCACCGTGCTCGGCCACTGTGCTCGACCACCGTCGCTCAGCCACCATGCTCGGCCACCATCGCTCGGCCACCGTGCTCGGCCACCATCGCTCGGCGAAGAAGTGATGGGAAAATAGGAGGCGAGGGCAGCGGAGGAGGAGGAAGAAGGGGGATTGAAGGTGCAGAGAGAGAGAAGACGAAGAGTGCGAGGGAAACAAGGAGGGCGCATATGGAGATGGTAGATTGGGCTCTGTTCAAAGAGTGGCCGATGCTGGTGTTGTTCTTCAAGGAAGAAGACGCCGCCACCATGGCTTCTCTCTCTCTGTTGGTATTGTTCTTTGGGGAAGAAGACGACATCGCCATGGCTTCTCTCTCTCTGTTGGTGTTGTTCTTCGGAGAAGAAGATGATGCTACCATGGCTTCTCTCTCTCTCTCGCTGGTGTTGTTATTCGGGGAAGAAGACAACGCCGTTGCCATGGCCTCTCTCTCTCTCTCTCTCTCTCTCTCTCTCTCTCTCAATTTGGGGATTTAGGGTTTCGACTTGGGATTTAAGACTCCAAACGACATCGTTTGGTGGTTTACTTGCTGACTGGACTCTCCGGCGAGCCACATCAGTGTAAAAATTTAATAAAAAAAAGGCCACGTTGGATTTCTGGCGGTTCAGATCAGCGTTGACACCAAAGTGAGTGTTTTTCAAATTTTTTGGCACTTAAGTGATCCGATGGAAACTTTTGGCACCAAAGTGAGCGCCGTACACAACTTATGGCACCATCAGTGTACTTATCCCGGGATTTGGCCTATCAACTGGTGTTACCTCCCAAGCTATCGAATTTGCACGATGTCTTCCATTTGTTGATGTTAAGGAAAAATTAGCCCGACCTACTCATATACTGGATCATAAGACTAACAAAATGGATGAGAAAGTAAAGTATGTAGAAGTGCCTATGAAAATATTGGACCAGAAAGAGCAGGTCCTTCGAAAAAAAGTGATTTCACTCGTTAAAGTCTCATGGTGACACCACAATGTAGAAGAAGCAACGTGGGAAAACGAAGAGAAAATGAGTTAACGGTAGCCCCACTTTTTCAATGGAAAGTAAGGAACGTTCAATTTCAAGGACGAAATTCCTTAAGAGGGGGATTCGTGATATCCGAGTTTTTTTTAGCCCAACGAAATTGCGAGCCTCGAACGCTTGATAATCAACGCCACATCACCAAGCTTGCCACTAGGTTTTGCCATCGGGTCTTGCCGTGCCTCGCCTCAACTCGTCCCCATCTTGTCGAACCACCTTAGCCTCGCCCGATGCCAAGCCAGCACCCTCGCCACCTCAGCTGCCGATCGCGCCATGTCCACTCCACGCCACCTGGCCCTTCTTTACGGTGCCATCTTCTGTTTTCCCTAGCTGGTGCACTTCTTCCTCGTGGAGCCAATGGCAGCGACCAGCTTTGCGTCACTTCCCTCTTTCATTACTTTCTTTAGTTGGCGACACATCGACGACATTAAGTGGTGAAGATTGAAATGTGAGAGGGGAAACGGTAGCCGCTCCTCCCTCTTTGCTATGATCGCAAATCTTCCTTCGCTTAGCGCCATTTCACCAGGGCACGCCGATTCTCTCTCTGTTCTTCCGTGTTGCGCACGATTGCTCAAGCTGTGAAACCATCGGCAACCCTTCTCCCCCCTTAACTCAGCTGCTCGTGTCATCGTCCGTTAGCCGCACCGTCGCCTCAGCTTGAATAGTAGCAACTTGAGATTTCCGAGAGCTCGCCAAACCGCGACCACAGCTTGTCTAGGACGCAAGGCAAGTGAATTACTGCCCATTTATGCTATATATGTTAGTTTCCATACGTCAAGGTCAATTTCCTCAGGTATTAGTCCCCTTGATCGATTTCGTGCTTAATTATGTTCATTGACGGTTTTGGGATATATGTGCTGCAAGTAGTGTTGATAATTTAGTACATTGAGTATATTAATATGTTGTTGGAATGTTGGATATTGAAGGGTGACTTGGTTTGAGTTAATTGACACAAGTCGTGGACTAATATGAGGGACGCCGATTTTTGGGTCTATGTACTGTAGACCGAACTTTGCTAATTATGTGCAAGTCCTTGTGGCACAAATTTGATGGGACTTTTTTTTTTACGAAAGTTGTGCGTTTTGATTTAATCTATGACATACTTAAATTTCGGATTTTTCAGACTTTTTGTGTGCAAAATATAATTAAAAAATTATGCGGGTCCAAAACTGTTTTTATAAGCCGTTTCTAGACCTTTGTTGGGTTTCTATTTTCTATCAGATTTTTGACAAACAATTTGGACTAGTGTCCTTCAAAGAAGTTTTAGTCATGTTAAATTATAACATGGAATTTTTCCATGATTTTTGGAGTTCATTTAGGCATTCAAAATGCGATTTCCTGACTTGGTTGCAATATTGATTCGTGCTCTATTTTGATCCAAAATTCAGAAAATCATTAGGACCCATACAAACCAACCTCCAAGTCTTCAAAAAAACATTCCGCGGAGTCTCGTTCCATTGTGTTAAAATTTCGTGATATCTCGAACTAATTTGCTTGGTGAATGCCACTGATTTCTAAAGGTAGCCAAATTGTCTTTTTGGATTGATTTTGGGACCTTAGTATCATTCCCTTTTGCACTCGCCTTTGTGGCGGTTATTGATAACCAACCATCCTACATCATTTTTCTTGTTTTCAAATGGACAAATGATTGATAATTGTGAAATTGAGTTGATCCATATGTTTTAACTCATTGGACGGCATATTTAAATTGAATTATGGAATTGCTGCATCGTGGGATGAGTGTGCGAATTGGGAATGCTGTTAGTTTTTGGGACGACACTGCTCTAGGTATTAGAAGGGATGCCTGGATGGGTAATTGGGTTCTTCCAAATGCCCGGGGGTGTAACACGATTTCCAGATGTCTTCCTGATACCAGATGGGCACAAGATGCATTGAGGGTAATAGGGTTCCCCAGATATAATGGCAGTTTATTTGCAGTAAAGATGATCAATCGCTATTTCAAATTTATTTCAGACTTATTGGATTATTGTTTTCAGAGGAAACGTTTTCCCATTTGCTATCCTACTTTTGAGAAAGGTTCTTAGACAAGTTGATATTATAATGATCTTTTGTTTTCCTTGCATGTATTGTTATTGACTTATGTGATATAGACTGGTTAGTAATTTGCTTGCTGAGTGTTATGCTCATTTTTTTGTCGATTATTGTCTTTCAGATCAGTAATAGGTATGTCGATTCTTCCTGCCTTTACTTCCATTAGTTATGGAGCTCCGTTGGACCTCACCTGGGACTTTTCTGAGTTCATAGATCTAGATTTTCCAGATCTAGTAGTCTTGGGATTCCTTACTGTCTATGCATGCGTCAGAGGATAGTGTCACGGTCCGAAAGAAAGCATGTCCAAGAGGTTTCTCGAGCACGGGCATGACACATTAAAGACCATCGGCTTATACCCCAAGACTTAGAGTATTCTCCTTGGGGTGGCGATACTGTATTTGTACGCATAC
Organism: Eucalyptus brandiana; assembly: GCA_014182725.1. Classification (NCBI taxonomy): domain Eukaryota; kingdom Viridiplantae; phylum Streptophyta; class Magnoliopsida; order Myrtales; family Myrtaceae; genus Eucalyptus; species Eucalyptus brandiana. Next base: position 26,867,484 of record CM024671.1, read on the forward strand.
GTTATAAATGCGAGTAGCTGGTAGTTGTGTAATTAATGCTGGTAGTTGGTAGATGATGAGGTGCAATCTCCACCGTTAGATCTAAGAGAGATTTATGGATACGGTTTGCCTTGTACTTGTATATAAATGGGTCTCCTCCCTCATTGTATTCTCATTCACAAGTAATACAAAAACCAGAGCTTCTCTCTCTAAGAGTTTCTCTCTCTATATACGAGTCTTGTGAGTCGAGTGTTGAAAGGCTGCTTAGGGGTAAAACCTTAAGGCCACACGGGTCAGCCTACGTGTGATCGATAGTTGATCGATCGGCCCGTGACAAGTGGTATCAGAGCTGATTTGTGATCTAAGCGCAAGTGCAATGGCTGATCCACGATCTGATGAGGCGCTTGCCATGGGTGGTGATGGTGCTAATTGTGGGCGGAACGCCGAGAAGGGCGCTGCCAAGGGGAAGAAGAGCTGTGATGGTTCGAGGGATCCGACGGGAGATCTTGCACAACGGATAGCGAAGCTAGAGTTGTTCATCTCTGATGTCTAAGGATCGATCGATGACCTGACCCAGACCGTGGATGGAGTTGACGCCGAAAGGGAGGAGCTGGTTGCGGAAGTGCAAGAGCTCAAGACCGGCATGGGAGAACTTTGCCACGAGTTGCGGGGGACCCTACAGGCAGAACTCACACAACGGTGTGAACCCTTGGAGGCCATGATGGCGGCCATGCGTGCGGAGATTGCGGAGCTTACGGGTAAGCTCGCTGAAGTACAAGCTACACGCGTGAATAGGGTGATCACGGTGCAAGGTCCACGAGTGGACACGCTGAAGCCGAAGGAATTCTGGGGCTTGTGGGTGGCCAAGGATGTGGACAATTTTCTGTGGTACATGGAGCGGTACTTCCAGGCCATGGGAATCAACGACGACCAAATATAGGTAAACACTGCATTGATGTATTTAACTGATAGTGTATTGTTGTGGTGGTGTCGTCGGTCGGATGATAGGTGTGGGAATCCTATCGCGACCTGGGGTGGTTTTGTCGAGGAGTTCCAACGGAACTACTTTCCCGCTTACACGGAGGAAGAAGCTCGTGACGAGCTGAAGCGTCTCGAGCAAAATGGTGGTGTACGCAACTACATCAAGCGGTTTTCGGAGTTGCTGCTCCAAATCCCCTCGATGAATGAAGTTGAGGCATTTCGCCAGTTCATGGACGATCTCAAGCCATGGACAAAACAAGAGTTGAAGTGATACAATGTGGGAGATCTTACTACGGCCATGACCGTGGCTGAGTCGCTCGTGGAGTACAAGGCGTGGCCTTCCACATCCCGACCGGACACTCGTCCAAGGGACAAGGCCACTGGTGGGGGAGATCGGGGAAGATATAATCGCTCGACCGAAGGTAGACCACTGGCTAATCATCACAAGGCTCTGCGGGGCCAAGCAGTGAAGGACAAAGGAAGGTACGCTCGTATAACTGTTTCTTTTGCGACGGTCCGCACATGGCACGAGATTGCCCGAATAAGGCCAAGCTAGCCACTCTTTGCAAAGAGGATGAGCCTAGGGAGAAAGCGCGGTTGGGATCGCTGTGACTCCTTAGTACGATCAAGGCCAATAAGGCGAAGGAGCCTAAATGCTTGATGTTCGCGGACGTGAAGATCGGAGTGACCACGATAAGTGTGCTCGTGGACACGGGAGCATCCGACATCTTCATCTCGGAAGAAACCGCGAAGAAACTTAACCTACAGGTTGAGAAAGGAGCCGGTTGGCTCAAGACGGTGAACTCGAAAGAAGTCCCTGCAATCGGTGTTGTAAGGAACGTGGAGCTACAACTCGGGTCATGGAAGGGGAAAGAGACTCTAGAGGTAATTCCACTTGACGACTATGATATTGTCATTGAAATCAAATTCCTAGATAGAATCCATGCGGATGTAGTCCCATTTGCCGAGTACATATGCGTGTTGGACAAGAATAGTCAATGTGTGATTCCAGTCCACCGTGAGTCGGATCGTGATCGAAAGATGATCTCGGACATGCGAATCACCAAAGGAACAAGGAGAGGCGAGATGACCTTCTTGGCAACCTTGAAGATCGAGGAAGACAAGGGTGAAGGGAAGGAAGTCCTGACGGAAACAACCCAAATCCTCAACTCGTTCAAGGATGTCATGCCTTCGGAGCTGCCGAAGAAGCTGCCACCCAAGAGAGAGGTGGATCATCGGATCGAGTTAGTGCCTGACACTCGACCGCTTGCCATGGTGTCTTACCATATGGCGCCGCCCGAATTGGAAGAGTTGAGGAGACAACTCAAGGAGCTGCTTGATGCGGGTTACATACGGCCGTCCAAGGCTTTGTTCGGTGCGCCAGTCCTATTCCAAAAGAAGCACGATGGGTCACTCCGGATATGCATCGACTACCGAGCGCTGAACAAGCTGACCGTGAAGAATAAGTACCCGATCCGGCTCATCGCGGATCTCTTCGATCAACTTGGTGGAGCTCAGTGATTTACCAAGCTGGATCTCCGATCGGGCTACTATCAAGTTCGGATCGCTGAAGGGGACGAGCTGAAGACAGCCTACATGACGCGGTACGGATCCTACGAGTTCCTCGTAATGCCATTTGGCCTAACCAACGCTTCGGCCACTTTTTGCATGATGATGAACAAGGTACTCCACCCTTTCTTAGATAGGTTTGTAGTGGTTTACCTAGATGATATTATGGTCTATAGTTGGACATTGGATGAGCATGTCGAACACCTAAGGCAAGTCTTCCAAGTCTTGCGCGAGAACGAGCTGTATGTTAAGCGTGAGAAGTGTGCCTTCGCCCAAGAGGAAGTTCCATTCCTGGGGCATATTGTCGAGGGCGGACGAGTGCGCATGGACAAGACGAAGATCCAATAAATCGTTGAATGGGAGCCACCGACGAAGGTGCCGGCGTTGAGGTCATTCCTGGGCCTCACCAACTATTATCGACGGTTCGTCCGAAACTACTCGAGCATCACCATGCCACTCACGGACCTACTGAAGAAAGAGAAGGCATGGGAGTGGACAAACCGATGCCAAAGAGCTTTCGACCGATTGAAGCGAGCCATGACCAAGGAGCTGGTGTTGGCGTTGCCCGACCACACTAAGTCATATGAGGTGGAGACTGACGCATCGGATTACGCCATAGGAGGTGTTCTTATGCAAGATGGCCATCTGGTGGCGTTCAAGTCTCGGAAGTTGAACGATACCGAGCGACGGTATACCATTCAAGAGAAGGAGATGACCGCGGTGGTCCATTACCTCCGGACGTGGAGACACTATCTCCTGGGATCAAAGTTCGTCGTGAAGACGGACAACGTGGCCACGAGTTACTTCCAGACCCAAAAAAAGTTGAGTCTGAAGCAAACTCGATGGTAGGATTTTCTAGCGGAGTTCAACTACGCATTGGAGTACAAGCCGAGGAAGGCCAACTCCGTGGCAGACGCATTGAGTTGAAAGACGGAACTGATGAGCCACACTATGAGTCGACCGAGCTGTTCTTTGGTCAATCGCATCAAAGAAGGGCTGGAGCATGATCCAAGAGCCCAAGCTCTCATTGGGTATGCCAAGGAAGGTAAGACCTGACAATTTTGGTGTGAGGACGAGCTCCTCTACACCAAGAGAAGGCGGCTATACGTGCCCTTCCATGGGAAGTTGAGGAAAGAGAACTTGCACGAGTGCCATGACTCGAAGTGGGTGGGTCATCTAGGGATCCACCGCACGTTGGCCCTCGTCGAAGATCGTTACTACTAGCCTCAAATGCGGGACAACGTGGAGGCGTATGTGAAGACTTGTCTGGTATGCCAACAAGACAAGCTGGAGCAACGGTCGTTGCCGGGTTTGCTGGAGCCATTTCCCGTCCCAACTCGTCCATGGGAAAGCATTTCCATGGACTTCATCGTCAACCTACCGAAGTTCGAAGGGTGCCGGACTCTAATGGTGGTGGTTGACCGATTCTCAAAATATGCAACTTTTGTACCTGTGACAAAGGATTGCCCAGCCAAGGAGACAGCCAAGCTGTTCATGAAGCATGTGGTGGGGGGTGCCACAAACGATCGTAAGTAATCGGGATCCCCGCTTCACGGGACATTTCTAGTCCGAGTTATTCAAACTACTGGGGTCGAAGCTAAATATGTCGACGAGTTTGCATCCCTAAACCGACGGTCAGATAGAGCGGGTCAATGCTCTCTTGGAAATCTACCTTCGGCACTATGTGAGCGCGACGCAAGTGAATTGGGTGAAGTTGATTGACGTGGCCCAGTTTTCCTACAACTTGCAACGAAGCGAGTCGACTGGCCAGAGTTCGTTCGAGGTTGCAACTGGGCAGCAACCGAATACCCCAAGCACAATTGCTTCGGGTTACCGGGGGAGTAGTCCGCCTGCGTACAAGTTCGCCAAGAACATGCAAGAAGAGGCGGACTTGGCACAGGCGTGTCTACACAAAGCCTCCAAGCGTATGAAGAAATGGGAGGATAAGAAGTGACGGCACGTGGAGTTCCAATTTGGAGACCAAGTGTTGGCCAAGCTGCACGTGGTTCTTCGATATAAGGACGTGCACAAGGGATTGATCCGTCGTTATGAAGGGCCATTTCAGGTGCTACAACGGGTTAGAAAGGTCGCATACAAACTGGAGCTACCACCAAAGCTAAAGTGCATCCGGTTTTCCATGTAAGTATGCTTAAACCATTCCAAGTTGATGAGGAAGACCCGGATCGAAGGGAGTCACATCGAGCGCCGCTCGGGGCAAAGATCTCGTATGATCGAGAAGTCGAGAGCATCTTGGCGGATCGAGTTATACGGAAGAGGTATTGCGCGGCCAAGCGCGAATATTTGATCCGATTGAAAGGTCTTCCAGAGAGTGAAGCCAGTTGGGAGCCCGAGGAGAGTCTTTGGCAGTTCAAGAAAGAGATCGAAGCCTTTCACACCGAAGACGCGACAAGGGCATCGCCTGATTAGGTGGGAGAGAATGTCACGGCTCGAAAGAAAGCATGTCCAAGAGGTTTCTCGAGCACGGGCGTGACAAATTAAAGACCCTCGGCTTATACCCCAAGACTGTATTTGTACGCATACGTTATAAATGCGAGTAGCTAGTAGTTGTGTAATTAATGCTGGTAGTTGGTAGATGGGGAGGTACAATCTCCATCGTTAGATTTAAGGGAGATCTACGGATACGGTTTGCCTTGTACTTGTATATAAAGGGGTCTCCTCCCTCATTGTATTCTCATTCACAAGCAATACAAAAACCAGAGCTTCTATCTCTAAGAGTTTCTCTCTATATACGAGTCTTGTGAGTCGAGTGTTGAAAGGCTGCTTAGGGGTAAAACCTTAAGGCCGCATGGGTCAGCTTACGTGTGATCGAGAGTTGATCGATCGGCCCGTGACAATAGCTTGTGGGATCGATCCCACATGCAGGTAGTGGTGGAGATGATGGTGGTGGTAGCACGATAGACTAAGGCAGGGGCAGGATGGTGAAGCAACATTTTTGAATCCAAGCAATGACTTTTGGGCATACTAGTATCAAAGGATAGGTGGCTAGGTGTGTACAGGTAGTCCCAAGGTCAGGGTAATAGTGTGGTGTACTTTTGATGCAATTCAAGATGACAGACGCTTTTGAAAACCCCCAATATACTTGGCCATGTCACCTAAAGTAAATAAATAAGAAATGAAATGTGATATTCCGGTTTATATTTTTGCGGGTGTCTCTTTGAATGTTGTATCTTGGGATGTAATTTATCCATTTGCGCTTCTGCATGTAAAGGCGAAAGAACAGGGCAACTGCGCTAGGGATGACGTGCTGGGGGGCGTCACAGCGTGCGTGTAATTCGTTTGTCCGATGACGTCGGGTGTGGGAGACAGCACAATGGTGGCAGCATGGAGGGTTCTTTTCACTATGATATTGAAGAATCACACAAAGTGAAAAATATATTATGATATATTATGAAGTGATCAATCATTATAGACTCTCAAGCTAAATGTCATTACTTTCGAAACCATGCTATATGTGATTGGTCGCTCACATAAATGGGTCCCCTAAGCAACTACTACTTCGTCTTCTTCTTCTCGTGTACTTGCTTTTGGAGATTTAGACTGACCCAATGTATAGATCTTCATTTGCCAAAATGTCTTGAATAGATTTTTCCCTCTTCCATAATTAGGAAGGTACATTCTTTCCTGTTATTGCACCTCTATCTTTTCCTTCCATGTGACTTGAGATGGTAAAGAGAATGCGTTCGAAACGAATACAATTTTTTCATGTAAACTACGTGATATTGTTGCGCTTGATGAGCCAGAAGTTTGAGGTTCATTTGCGTGCATCAGCGACTAGCTATGCACTCAATTCTCAATCGACTGACCTCTTGAAATAAGTTAGTACTAATGACTAATTAATACTTGGAAGTATTACCCTTTTTGTTCATTTCTTTTCCCAATACATCGACCAGTTTTTGCCCTAACCTGAATGGAAGTAGCAAACTAACAGGTCAAAAAATTCCATTGACGATGGTGAAGTGTATTTATATGTTTGATGTACTCGCATTACTAAATATCATTACTGCTTACCTCTTGAATTCGGATTTTAGATTCATGACAAGTCTTTATACATTTGATTGCGTGCGTATAATTCGTTTGTCCGGTGATGTAAGGTGTGAGGAACAGCACGATGGTGGCAGCATAGAGGGTTCTTTTCACTGTAATATTGTAGAATCACACGAAGTAAGAGATATATTATGAAGTGATACATAAGTATAAACTCTCACGCTACAGCCTACATGTCATTACTTTTAGTGCTCTCTTAGCATGTGCAATTCTTGAATATTAAACGCACCCAAAAAAATAAACATGATCAAGTCAATTTCGGGAAAAGTGTCAAAAAAGTCATAAATTTTTTTCATTTGTGCCAATTTAGTCCTAAATCTTTTTTTTTTTTTGGTAACGCTAAATCTTTTTTTGGTGCCAATTAAGTCCTAAATCTTTTTATGTTATGCTAATTCAGTCATTTCCAGCCAATTTTGGCTAGATTTTTCTAATTGGACGCCGGCCGACTGACGTGGTCTCATTGGCGCTGACGTAGATAACTTTTAATAATATTTTAATACTTTTTGATTTTATTTTTATTTTTTTTTTTTCCTTTTCTTCCTATGGCGACCAGCTAAAGGTGACGGTCGGTGAGGTCGAGGTCGACCTCGCCGGCCACCTGCTAGTGGCCGTGAGGGCGGTGAGGGCGAGTGAACCTAGGGAGAGAAGGGAAAGGGTCAAATCTGGAGGATGGAGGACCCGTTGTCGCTTCCCCGTCATGACCGTTGCTCCCTGCAGTCGCCTCCACCCCCCCGATGCCATCACCTTACTATCCTTGCCAAACCCCGAGCCATGGGTGAGGCTCGACCCTCGCCAGATCCGGCAAGGGTGAGCCTCGCCGCCCAGGCCTCGAGGGCGGCCTCATGCCAGGCGGGCGAGGCTCGCCCTTGCCGGCCATGGGTGAGCCTTGCCGCATAGCGTGAGGCCACCCTCGCAGCCATTGGCGAGGTGGCCGGCGAGGTCGAGGTCGACCTCGCCGGCTGTCGCCTTTGGTCGGTCGCCGAGGTCTGACAACCGACTGGAGGAAGAAGAGGAAAAGAAAAAAAAAAAAAAAAAAAAACAAAAAAGAAAAAATATTCAAAAATATTAAAATATTATTAAAAATTGTCCACGTCAGCGGGCCGGCGTCCAGTCAGCAAAATCCGGCCAAAATTGGCCGGAAAGGACTGAATTGGCATAACGTAAAAATGTTTAGGACTTAATTGGCACCAAAAAAAGTTTAGGACTAAATTGACACAAATACAAAAAGTTTATGACTTTTTTGGCACTTTTCTTAGTCGACTTCAGTGCAAGCTCTTGCCGAAACCATCTCTTTCCGCACTTATCTCTTATAATTTGTTGCCAGTTTTTTCAATCTGGGAGAATCGTTGGAATTAGATCAAATCATTAGTTGCTAAAAAGGTTTTTTTGATTTAGAAAAAGAACAAACTAATCAGAATTTAAGGAAGGATGAGCTTACACTCGATCTCCCCCGCTTTACGGGTCGTGACTGAGTCTTTCTATCTTAATCAGTTTGCACGGTATTTTCTTCCCCCCCGCACCAAATTGACCTGAGAAGAATATGACAAAGCATATACCTTCTCAAGCCGGATCTTACATCACCTTCCCATGAGTAAAAAGAGGCATCTCTCCCTCTGCTTTTCTCTCTCTCTCTCTCTCTCTCTCGATCTTTCGACCTCCATACAAGGAAAGAGAGAGAGAGAGAGAGAGAGAGAGAGAGAGAGAGAGAGAGAGGGAGGGGGGGGAGATGTCCAATCGTGGTTTGTAGAATCTCAAAGGACAGATTGGTGTAGCCTTTGCCATCAGATAAAAGGAGGAGAAGGACCCTTGCATGGAATAGAATGAGTAGAAAAGCAGATCAGTCCTTATACACATTACAACAGTATATCCTATAGCATATGCCTTGTCTTCAAGCACCCTATCATATTCTCAACCTTATAAATAGAACACCTTCTTTAGCCCTATATATAAATCTCTCCAAGTGGGTCTTTGATAGAGCACTTATATTTAGAAGTGTCGAAATATATCGCACCGGGTTCATATAATGGTCTATTCACTTAGATGAGCGGACTGGTTGTAGGGCTTCTTTCCTTTGGCAGGCAATTTATTGAAGAAAAAAAAAACTAATAGCAAGAATAATGAAGAATGACCTGCCAAAGGAGAGTTGCCCTCCAACTGCTTCAGCTCTATCATTGCCAAAGAAAAGCTTGCATTTTATGCGTAAGCTAAGGTATGATCCAAGTGTGAACTTGTTAAGTGCATGCTATTATTTCTCTTGCTTAATTTCTGTGTTATCTGTTTTTGGAGATTCCTTATTAAGATGGTGAATCGGTTAGCGAGCCATTGGCATCTTGTGTTCATTTTATCAGATTGCATAGCTGTAAGAGAATTACTGCCAGAGGATTCCTGATGACCGATCGCATGTTTCCTTGATGTTGACCGCTGATTAATTCCATTGATCTTGAATTTTTGTAGCAATTCAGAGCTTAGGGTTCAAAACTCATAATTCACTGCGTTGGAGTGAAGATAGTTTTGATGCCCTAAGAAGGAAAGAACCACAATCGAGATTAACTTAGAGCGATGGAGATTGCGATGGATTGTCCCGCTATCTTTCCTAATATAAGGAATAATTATACAAGTTCATAGCTGAGATTCTGAAGGCTTTTTTGCAGCAGAAACTATGCGTGCTTACAAGTTGATGTTTTAAAATTATATGGAGGAATCAGACTAAAAAGACTGAGAGTAGTGTAACTCTATAGTCCACCTATTGCTTCTATTTCATCATTATTAGTAATCTAGTCATAGTAGCCATAATCTCATCATAATTTCTTTCTGTTTGTTCATCATTGTACACAACGAAAGTAAGACATCTCCATTCTCATCCCACTTTTTTTTTTTTTTTTTTTTCCAATATAAGGAGTAATTACACAAGTTCATAGCTGAGATTCGGAAGGCTTTTTTGCGGCAGAAACTATGCGTGCATACAAGTTGATGTTTTAAAATAATTTGGAGGAATCTGACTAAAAGGACTGAGATTAGTGTTGACTCTATAGCCCACCTATTGCTTTTATTTCATCATTATTAGTAATTTAGTTATAGTAGCCATAATCTCATCGTAATTTCTTTCTGTTTGTTCATCATCGTACACAACGTATGTAAGACATTTCCGTTCTCATGTGATGCTTAATGGGCACAAAAGTAAAAGAAATGGAAGAAGTTCTAGGGTTTTCTTTCCTTCTGCACAAGATGAGACTCGATGCAAATTCGAACTGACTAGCTGGATATTACATTTACTTGCTCTTTCTGTAATTTGATTTGTCTTTCATCGGGATTGACAATGAAGCTTCTTTCACCCGGATCCGGTGGTCCATTGGTAGTTGCTTATTGCTCAATGACAATAAGCACTGAAGCAGTTTATGCTTAACAATTCTATCATTTTATGCACAACCAGGACATGTCTAAATAATACGCCTGCGTGCGTTGTATGCTCAACACACAGACCCATACTAGCTGTTCCGTTGCTCATTCATGTCTGCATGCGCATGTAATCTAAATTCATGGCTCGTTTTACTTTTTTCGCATCTTTCTTGTCTAGTGTCTGCATGGTGTGGATAAGAGAGGGACAAAAGCTTGCCATTTGATGTATGTACAGTGTAAATTCTCGAGTTTTAACTCGTCGAACTGAGCTTAGAGAAGCCAGTACTTTTTCCTCCATCGGACCGAATCGCATGGTGACTACATGACTCGAGCACGACTTATATGAAGGGGCTGCAGAACTTGAAAAGGCAGATTGGAGTTAAGCTCCAACTGTATAACCCAGTGCAAGATCAGCATGGAAGGAAAACCACATCGACGTGCATATGGCCCCGTGACCGTGCAGCCAGCCAGCATCATGATCGCGAAGACATCTATAACTGTAAACTTTCTGAACTGAATCCAAGCCAAGACTCGTAACTACGAAGCGATCCCTTCTCGGCTCAGTGAGCTTAGCGAACTGCACGGTCTTAAAACCGCCATCATGCAGAACCACACTTCATGACTTTAGTCGAGTCCACGAGAGACCCTACGAAAAGAGCGTCGAACCGACGCGATCTTCCGCATGCATTCGTGTTATCTGCGAACCGCCCACCGGATATATTAGCCACAGAAGATTACCAGGCAAGACTCTTCTTCGAAAGCAACTCAACCGATCAGCCAAAAGGAAAAAACACCGGAACAAACGAAAGATGAAACAGTGTAAAACGCCCATGGCCGCGATCGGCCCATGTCGAACAAACGGGCCCAAGAGTCGAGAAAAAGAACGAAACCCGAGGGCTGGATCCGAAAGAGACGGGTCGACGTCCCCGGCCGCCCTGCAATCAATCAAAACTCAGAATTCTCCGAATGATTTCACGCGGGGAGGAGGGGACACGTTGCCATCTGGCAATGGACAAAAGGAAGAACTGGGTCGTAGCGTAGCTGAGCGTTTAACATGCGAGAAAAGATGGAAGACAGTTTCTCGAGGCATCATGCTGACACGAGGCGGGCACCGACGTACCGGTCTCTTTATTATGTACTGTCTCTCCTTTACTATCCGACAGAAACGTCGATTTTCCATTTGTTTTAGAAATGAAATTTGCAACGGCGACGATCGTACGAGGACGTCGTGAGCACGAGCATAAAGACCCGATTACTCGAAGACTTATAAAATATCTTACGGACCACGTGAATCAATCCAATTCCCACCGTTCGAGCCGTATATAATCGTATATAATAGCCTCAATCAAGAGAAACTTACGAGCAGTTTGTGGGGCTGGAGTAAATGAGTTCGATTATAATCAATTGCGCCGACCTTCGAGGGCCAATGCCACCGATGCCGCCGTTCCTTTCTCATGCTACTTAGGCGCGTCTTGTGTCATCTTGATGGCCATTAATATCATTTTTTGTGTTCAAACCTACCAACTACATAAAGTTGCAATCTATGCATCAACGGATTGTGGACAAAATGATCAATATGATTGTGGGCCCGACACTGTGACTTTGATCATTTTCCTTTAATTTCACCGAGATTAAAGGTGCAATTATTTTGTAAAAAATGGATGATTTAAAAAATATTTTCTCGAAATAATAACTTGTTTTGCTTTAAAAATTAATGGAAATTAAAATATTTTTGTCCTCTACGCAAAATGTTTAAATATAAATTTTTATTAATAGTGAAAATATTTTTCATTAGCTAATTATTATAAGTGATAAATGTAATCATTAATATTTATTTTTCGAAAAATAAATAATGACTAAAAATGACGAAATCATAAAGTTTCGCGTCAGGTGATATCATACATCGCTAACCCTATAATCCACGCTTAAAATTCGTCATATAGGGAGAAGAAAAGACACGTGGCACTTCCTTGGCGCAAATTATGTACGATCCTGTATTCAAGCAAAAGTAGCTGGGGATCAAAACCCATCTTTTCACGTAAAATCGTGCAAGCCAAGTGGCATGTTTCTTATCTGAAACTACATAAGTTTTGGCGGATCTTTAGACAATTACTTATGTTGAAATTATTAAAATATTTAAATAATAAATTACATCTTAATTTAATAATTTAATATTTTAGAATAGTTGGAATGATTTTATAAGATCTCATATGATATCAAAATTAAAAATTTCAGAATTCAAACACAAAATTTTATATTAATATCATCTCAAGTCAATTGACAACAAGTCTTATTCATGAATCTCGCCCACCTATTTGATCGCACGACCTATGTAATCAATTTCGCAAGCATCCTTTGTTCACGGGAATTTCTATGTTTTTGAAAAAAGGGGATTAGGTGGGAAATTGATTGAACCACAAACTAAACTCTGATATGCCCTGATTTTACATGGAAATGACTAATTCCGGGTCCGTCGCTGCGGACAATGCTGTCAATGTACCTTAACTAGGGTGTCGGATATTTCTAATGTAGTTGCGAAAAAGAGATTTAGGTGGTTGCGATCGTGCGCACCTACCACATCACTAAAACCAAGGGAGAGAGATCTCGCTTTCGTTCGTGGCCATGCTATGCGAGACGAATTCCTTGACTTAAATTAATGGTTTTTTTTTTTTAAATTTTATTTTATGGGAGATCTCGAATCTGTTCTTAGTATACAGAGATTTGAGAAGGTGACAAACCCCTCTTAAAATACTTTTAATTGCAGCATGACAAGGAAGTTGGTGTTTCTTTCCCTCAAGCAAACGCAACTCCTTCACTCTATGCGTATAATGTCACGAAAAACCCTAAAACTCATAACACATGCAATTAATTTACTCTAAACTAACTTTTTTTTTGGTGACTCAACAATCCCCAAAAAGCTGGCAACCGGCGGGATAAACCTAGGGCGAATTGGGCCACCACCATAGACCCAGCCGCGGGTGAGTCGCACAATAGGGACGCGGAGTTTCAAACCCCTCCCCCCTCGGTGGGGAAGAAATTTACCTCCATCAATTTTTGTTAAATTTTACCACCAAATTACTAAATTAAATGATACATGATAGTTTATGAATGTATTAATTTAAGATTCTATCGGTACATTGATTTGTGATTTTTCGTGATATTAATCAAACTTAATGTAAACAAACAAGGGGTAAATTTGTCATAAATGTATCAGTTTCAAACTTTTAGTAGTGAACAAATTAATTTTAGTTAAATTTGTCATAGGTTTTGGGTGATTAAAAAATCAATTTGACATAAATTTATAAAGTGTACCGGCTTGAGGTTTTTCATGGTATTAACTTATATGTATATATAAAGTCTCGTGTCATTGTATATTCACAGACATAGTATTTGCACATTCGACATTTATGTGCTGTGTGCGTGGCATTAGAATATTTGGAAATCCATGCCTTCCAATATTGTAAATTGAAATCGGCTAATATTGTTGCTCGAAGAAAGTAAATTATATTGCTCTCGTGGTGTATTGAATGACCATCTGTCTTATTTTATTTGTGATTTATTGAATGAGAACTTCGTAGGTAAATTGATAAGGATAAATTAGACTAAAAAATCCTTCTCTCCTACTTGAACCCTCAAACTTCCATCTCTAGAACTAGAAGCCAGCATATTACGGTGTTTAACTTTCTTCTCGATTTGAATGAGTCGAAGAAGCAAAGGACATGCATTCGCATATTAATTAAGAACCTAATTTTTATTTTATTTTTTTAAAAGGAGGAGTACAATTGACCTCAAATTAAAAAGACTAAAAGTGGCCATTAAATATTCACATCATTATCTACCCACGTATGGCTGCGTTGGTGGGGGCGTTCCCCCCTGAACCAAGAGGTCAAGAGTTTGACCCCCAAGTATGCTCCGTGATTTAAGTGGGGGGTTCCAACGGTAGGTTGTTGGGCTAATCTCTCCCGAGATATAGTTGATGCCATGCTCCTATAAGGTGAGCTAGGCCGGATCCTCGGTATACAAAAAAAAAAAAAAAAAAAAAAAAACATTCACATCATTAATGAAGAAATTTTTTGACAAAAAGTACTTTGCTGCATAAAAAATCAAAATCGATATATGAAATCTGTCACTTAACTAAGGGCATAGTTAGAAAATGAGGTTCGTCCCATCTTTTAGACTTTTCAAAGTCAACTTCGTATTAAATAATCGACAACCATCGCTTGCTTCAGTTCATAAGATAAAAACCCATTTTACTTTCATGCATAGATAATCGGTTAACTTTTAGCATGCGGTAAGACACTAATTTCTAACATATGTACAAGGAAACCCAATGGCTAGCTGAAATCTTGAAATTGATCCACATACAATATGACATATAGCTACCACCTAAAAATTAGAACAAGAAGTAATGTCGCGGGGAATCCGTGAACTTTTGCTTGGCATTTCACACCGTCTCCAAACCATTTTTCTTAATCCAATTTAATCTTCGACCTTTCCGAGCGGGGTTCAATGTAATCCGTTTGTTAAATCCACAACAAAACAATGTAGATTGTCACGTTTAACATACAATCACGTGAGCGACTCGATTTTCTTTCGACCATAAAGCATCTTTCGTAAGAAATTTCCATGGGGACCAAACGATACACAATATACACGGAGTAAAAATCCTCCTCCTCTTCTTCTTCATATTACTTTCCTAACTACACTTTGGTCCCGCACACCAATTTAGTCTTTGATCTTTCTGAGCGGGTTCAATGTAATCCGTTTGTTAAATCCACAACAAAACAATGAAGATCGTCACATCTAACATACAATCACGTGAGCGACTCGATTTTCTTTCAACCGTAAAGCATCTTTCCTAAGAAATTTCTACAGGGACCAAACTACACACAATATACACAAAGTAAAAATCCTCCTCCTCTTCTTCTTCATAGTACTTTCAAAACTACACTTTGGTCCCGCACGCCAGTGCGGTACCAACTAGCTCGGACTCTATTAAAAGGCTAGAGCAATCGACACCACTTACCGACCAAGCCCGAGTCCGCCGCCTCCATGGAAGGTCAAAGTTCGCCGTCTCTAAGCAACGCACGCAAGAGAGATATTTTTTATATCGAATGGAGTGTGCAAGTTCACACCCGCCCTTTGTCAATCCAAATTAAAGAAGCCCGAAAATTTCGTGGCGTTCAACTTTGGTATGCACCCCCCCACTCGAATCATCAAGAATTCGGTTGGTTTGACTACCAATCGCGACAAGATCCATTTTTCGAGTGAGCCCGGCAGTGTTGACTTTCGGCAGATAAAGACCCATTTTTTTTTTTTTGTCATTTTTAAAATTATCGGTGGAAGTTTGACCTTGTAGCTCCTGCGGATGGTGGGGAGAGATTATTCGGACTTTGGAGACAGCATAATCGATATTCCAAGTTGATTGCATCGACCCTATATTCTATCGTCCGTCCTTTTTCGGGAGCTAATAAGCTTTTGCCGCACACGTGGAATTGTCCGTGCGGACGGGGAGAACCATATACGTTCGCGTGATTCCTATGATTCTATCCAATGTCTTTTGTATTACCGGCTACGCGTTCGTTGCTTTCCCGGCTGGGCTATTCGATTCCTCAAGGTGTCTGTTCCGTGAATTGCTCCTTTCAAACTGCTACGCGCATGGCCTCTGGTTTTTTTTTTTGATAACATAACTTCAAATTCGCAGCAAGCCATCGTAACAAAAGACTGGGAAAATGTTTTTGGGGAAAAGAAAAGAAACTTCGACAAATAATGACAACAAAAAAAAAAAACTAAACTGAGATATGAAAAAGTTATAATGAGTCGTGAGGTCAAGCTAACATATTGATTCGATACTCGTTATTCGTATATTTTGCCGATAGGAAAAATACGCTTTATCAGATTTTTTGTTGATTTTTCTTTTTATAATTTTTTTTTGTTGGAATTTATGATTCCGAAGGAGTCAATTTTTTCCACGCCGAAGCGCATCAAATGATGCTTTGTCATTTTGGGATTCTTTTCGACGTCTTACCTAACTTCTCAAGCGTCTCTTTTGAGCCCGACTAGTGATTATGAGGTCCTTCCTGGCGGTCGGCTAACCAAGTCATTTAAGAAATACAGGAGGTGAATATATTATATGACGTCATAAGATCTGTCGATGGACGTGTGATGGTACATCCCCCCATCATGTCGATCGTCCCCAACCATATTCTACGACGTGTCGTACGTTATTAGAAGGGCTTAAATAGCGACGCTCCTCCTATTATCGCGAGGTTCGGTTTCCTTTTTTTTTTTTCTTTTTCATTATCTTCTCGGGTTGTCTCATTCGATGTAATTTTGGCCTCGCATCTCGGGTTTCACGTGTAATTTGCGGTCGAGGCATTCGAAATCGTCGCGGTATCAACATGTGTATCATGGACTCTCGCATGCGAACAAGTTAGAAATAAATGACAAAAATCGCGGCTAAACCTTCAATGATCAAAAATCCTTTTTAACGTTTAATGGGTCGATACCACAAACATTTTCAAACTGATACACTCGTTTTACATTTAGAAAAAAACTTATGAACTGGTACATTCGTGACATATTTACTCAAAATTGACGCATCTATGCTACATTTGCCTCAAATTAATTTCCATATCACAAATAATTTCAAATCAATATACCCAAAACTAATGCCCCCAAAAAATCCCATATTTATCACAATCTGGGACAAAACTTGACAGAAATAATTCGTTTAAGATAAATGTGGCACGAGATACTGGTTTAGGAGTTTTTTTAATACAAAAATTGATCTGGGGTTAAGTAAGACAAGACTGTATTAATTCTCTTTTTTTTTTTTTTGGGTGATATTAACTCATATTTAATCTTACTAATGGTGCGAAAATGAAGATGCAAATTCAAAGGTCTTCAGTCAAGTATTACTTGCGAGAGACTTAATCGACGTGTCTCCTCTTTAATCACCAGGTAAAAAAAGAAGAAGTCAAATACGATTTCTCCATATGCTACCAAAATCGGTGAAATGAGCAACACACGCACAACTAATGTGAGGCCAAAAGTGCCAAAACAGAATAAAAATAAAAATAAAAATAAAAATAAAAATAAGATAAAGAGCTGAGTAGACTTTGTCTGACTTTTTGGAGCAGCGTGGGAGACTTCACATGTGGAACAGCGAGGGAGCTCCACTCACCAACCCCGCCGGGTTGGGGGGGCCTTGACTCGACTGCAACGCGGGTGCATTATGTTGACCGATCCCGTCCCTTGGCCGATGGACGGCTGAGATCCGCCGATTCGGGGGTGGGGCCCCCCCACCTTAGAGCCAGCCAGGGTGCCAGTTTCGCAAGGCCCATTAAATGATGCAGTCAAATTTGGTTGTCCCGACGACAGATAATATAATGCGGACCAGCACCAGCGGCTATCTAATGCTAATTTGCCCGATCGTGTCGACATCAACGACCGATACAGGTCGTTTCGTTTTCTGAGCCCATTTGATGATGTGTCCATTCGGGTTCGAGAGTCACATTTAACCTGAACTGTCTCGATCTGGTTTGCTGCTCGTCGATTATTGCATGTATGCAGTCTTTTAACTAGGCCTACATAGAAATGCTCGAGAAACTGGGTCGTGTCATTAGGCAAGATTCCTAAGTTGGATTTTGACAACATGTTTTGATCGTTTATTGAGATTCTTTTCCAGTACTCGTCCCAATTTAAGGGATTTAAGAGTCATCTTGAGGAGATATGAGATGGATTGTATTTAGGAGTAATGTGTTGTGACCTTACTCTCCTCAAATCAAACCAATCACTTATTGTCATGTGTTAAAAAAAGAAGAAAAAGAAGAAGAGAAATTGATTGAATCATGATCTTCATATAGATCATAAGTTGTCATGGTTATAATAATTTCAACGATGGTTAATGATGTACCTCGATATCAATCGATGGAACAGATAAGTTTTCCCATGACATTTTTGACGTGACCCGGTCCCATTAAACATCAATAGTTGTAATTCAATTGGTTCTCGGCGGATCGGTTTTCCGGTGAAGGATTTGCCGGGCCGCACGGTCATTATGTAGAAAAACGCACGCCATTGACTCTTTCGGGTTCGTAATCAATCGGTGATGCGCTTTCGTTTCGAAAAATCAAAAGCAACGACCAATAAGAAAAAAAGGAGTTGCTCGCCCACGTCAGCAGATTTCCCAGGTGGGCCTCAGAAAGGCTAAAGAGCTATATTGGCTTCGCTGTCCAAGTAACTGTAAATTCCATAATTTAAGAATCTGTCGTTTGTTGATCTCTGACAGATTCTTGCTCCTAATTTTCAATCTTCCTTTTATTTTCTTCGACATTGCCTTTGAATTTGCGGGGAGAACCTAATAATCAAAACAAAAACATATTAATTCCAATTGAAGATTTAAATATTATCGAGTTTCGAAAACATGCTGAATTGCACGATCATTCAAGATGAAACCCTAAATACCTTTTAAAGAGAATCTTAAAACCAATCATTTGTTCTGAAACTTATGGA
Source organism: Eucalyptus brandiana (assembly GCA_014182725.1). Classification (NCBI taxonomy): domain Eukaryota; kingdom Viridiplantae; phylum Streptophyta; class Magnoliopsida; order Myrtales; family Myrtaceae; genus Eucalyptus; species Eucalyptus brandiana. The sequence continues at coordinate 26,885,991 of CM024671.1, forward strand.
GATATTTATAACATTAAAATTTGGAATTCCATTTGTATTATTTTCATGCAAATTCAAGGGAAAGAAGGGCGTTAGAGAACCATCTTAAATATCTACATAAATAAGTTATTAATTTAGTAATCCCTATTGGTATCCTTAATAAGCGCGGCTTACACTTCTAACTTGCAAGATGTTAATTTTTCTCCTTACAATGAGTAGTTTCCTTACAATTAGGTTTCTCTGCTTATCTCGTTCAATAACATCTGTTTAACTGAGAGTTTAGTGTGTTTTCTCAATTATGCATGACTTCATCGAGTAACTAGCAGGATTCTCTACTAAAACTGGTCACATTTAATCCAACTTTCAAAGAACCTAAAAGTCATGCAATCTCTCGATGATAAGTTTGCCCTATGAAAGCGTTCTTAGAGACATAAGTAATTTTATAGTCTCTATAATAAATATTTATAATTATGCAAGTGGAGGCTCGTAGCTAGAATGAAAAGCGAGACGATAAATTTGTAGTTTTACATGTCCTCGTGATTTTGGTACTTAAAATTCAACATTCTATTAAGTTGTATCACGAAATATCCTAAACTAGTACGCCTATGATGAATTTGCCTAAAATTAATTTTTGGACCACAAAAAATCTTAGATCAACTAATAAATTTATCATTCGTTAATGTCTATTAATTTTTATAGTCAAATTGTTGAATTAGATAACACTTAACAGTTGATGGATGTACTGATTTGGGGTTTCATCCTTTATTTGTGACAAGTATACTAATTTGTACTTTTTCTTGATATTAATAAAATTTAACAGAAAATTAATAGATGGTAAATTTATTAAAATATATATCGATTTAAGATTTTTTATGATTGTTGTGAGTGTATGAATTTAGGACCGAGTTTATATTTATCACGATGCATCAATTTAGAGTATTTCATGAAATTAACCTATCCTAGCAAGGCCATCAAGTTAAAAAAATAGCAGTAAGTGGTCCAAACATAACCAAATCAATTGAGTTTCCAAGTACGGATCAGAGTTTTTTTTAGTCGGGGGTGGGGAGATGGGGGGGGATCATTTTCTCGGATCAAACATCATCACGTGGGATCTCTCTACCCCCGCGCGGGCACATCACGTGGTGGCATTCCCGTAATTCGCGCGGAAAGCGGAGGGCGAATTGAGGAAGTGCTCGCCCCGAACATTTGGCACTCGGCGCATGAGTCAAGAATCCGCATTTTAGAGGAGAGAGAGAGAGAGAGGGAGAGAGAGAGAGATTGCTTCTCCGTCCCGTTGGCCTTCGCTCGACGACGGTCTCTACTATATATACCGCCCCTCAGCTCTTACATGGGAGCATCCCCCCCGGCCATTCTCCCTGCCTTCCCTTCTCGCTCTCTATCTCTCTCTGAGGAAGGAATAGCGCTCGAAGAGCTAGCGTCGCCGCCGCCGCCGCCGCCGCCGCCGCCGTCGCCGCTCGTCCTCTTCGTCTCCGATCAAGCTCAGAGAGATGGCAAAGAACGTCGGGATCCTCGCCATGGACATCTACTTCCCCCCTACCTGCGTCCAACAGGTCTCCTTCACCCTCCCTCCCTCTCTCTCTGTCTCTCTGTCTCTGTCTCTGTCTCTCCCTCTCCCCGTGTCTCTCTGTGCGAGCGAGCTTGTGATTCGACGAGTTCGCGCCGCGGTTCGGGCTCCGGCCGCGGCGGAATGAGGACGCGGCCCGAGGATTTTCCAGCGTCCGCGCTCGAGGGAGATTTGAATTGGTTGGAGCCTAGGATGTCCCCTGGCGAACGGTTCTCTGTTTTTGGACGCTTGCGAGCGCGAAACGGAAGGACGCTTGACTGATCGTTGATATCTCTTTTTCGTCGCTCTTTTTTTTTCTCTCTTTTTTTTTTTGTCCCTCCGGAAGATTTGATTGTGGAACTTTTTGTTTTTCGGCGGATTCGGATGGTGATACTTGATCCGTGTTTCTCCGGTAATGATGACTCCATTGGTCCTTGGAGTTGTAGCTTTAGGTACTGTCGAGCCTGTGTCGCCGTTTAGATGATTTTTGAGTTCGCCGTTGTGCGGATCAATCCGGGGTCTGGATCTGCGGTCAAAGCGAGGATGTGCATGTGCATAGATTAGGCTCCGGCTCGAGCTTCGCCGTCTGCTGTTTATCCGTGTGAAGCGTCTGGTCTGATTTGATTTGTCGAAGTTCTGTAACGGAAACTGGGGGGGCTGCTTATGGTGAAACGAAGAAAAATGGGAACGGTTGCCTCCGTCAAGTAGATTTTCAATGAAGAAGCTGACAGGTCTTAAACTGGTTCCGTTCTAGGAAAAACTGTTTCAGATTTACTTCTGCACCATTTTATGTGATTGAAGTGGATATAGGATTTACTAGCTAGCTTGAGGTATTGGACTTAGTTGTCTGCAATTGAGGTGAAAAGGCAAGGAGCAAACTCAAGTTTAAGCAACTATATGGACTGTGGACTGTGAAGTGAATCCTCATATGCGTTTGCTTTTGTGGCCGTTGCTGCTTTGTTTTACGCGTCGCTTAATTCTCATTTCGTTAACGCTATTGGTTTCCCAGTATGAGGTTGATGCAACAGAACCTGAAATTCCGTTTCTCATTTATTTTTTTGGCATTTATAGGAGGCAATGGAAGTACATGATGGTGCAAGCAAAGGGAAATATACTATTGGACTTGGACAAGATTGTATGGCATTTTGTACCGAAGTTGAAGATGTCATCTCGATGAGGTTAAATTTCTATAATCCATTCATTAATATGTGATTCTTTTGTTCCCCTGCACACCTTCTATTATCAGGATACCAGTCTTCCAGAGTATCATTGCTTTCTGTTGTGCTTTTAAGCTCTCCTTGTACATGTTATTTTGCTTTTTTATGATGATTGCCGAAAGGGTGGCAATTATGCCCCTGAAATATTATATTCGCGTATTGTAAGGCCATTACCAGCTATTAGAAGGTCTATAGTGGTATCTCCTTTATATTTATGTGGATTTTTTTTCTAACTAAATCCTGTACTTCCAGTTTGACAGTTGTTTCATCCCTTCTTGAGAAGTATGGGATTGATGCAAAACAAATTGGTCGTCTAGAAGTAGGCAGCGAGACTGTCATTGACAAGAGCAAATCCATCAAGACTTTCCTCATGCCAATTTTTGAGGTACATTTTAGTGCTTATTGTTAGGTCCCTAACTATATGTTCTTGTGGAGACACATAGTCCCATCAGTTTGGAGAGCAAAATAGTAAAGAATCCTGATTATAGGGCACCATATTGCTCTTAATATTTTAGAACTGTTTCTCTTGTCACTCTTCTGCTCTCGTGTTTAAGTTGCTCAAAAAGTCCCATTTTATGCCTGAAGATGCTCATGTCTAGTGTTGCTGGTAAATATGCAGGCTTGCGGTAACACTGACATTGAAGGCGTCGATTCAACTAATGCTTGCTATGGAGGGACAGCAGCTTTGTTCAACTGTGTGAACTGGGTGGAGAGTTCTTCGTGGGATGGTCGCTATGGTCTCGTTGTATGCACCGACAGTGCGGTATGCTAATTCCTTTCCTAAAGTCTTCCTATATTTTTATATTTTCTGTTGTGCCCGACTAAAATGGAGAATGGAATTCTTCTAATAATAATGTTACTTTAAATTTAGTAAATCTGGGGTTCTTTGATTCCTTTTCTCTGAAGACTTGATATTGAATATCAATTTTGAATCCATAAGATAATTGCAGTGAAAGAATGGAAACTTTCTACACCACCATGCTTATTGTAGTACTACCTCTTGGAAGGAATATACTGTTTACTGCAAGTTCCGTTTTATTCTCCTTTTTAACTGTTGCTTCTCTTTCTCAGGTTTATGCGGAAGGACCGGCACGCCCTACTGGAGGAGCAGCTGCTATTGCTCTCCTCATTGGGCCTGATGCTCCTATGGTTTTTGAAAGCAAATTCCGTGGGAGTCATATGTCCCATGTCTATGACTTTTACAAGCCCAATCTTGCTAGTGAATATCCTGTAAGTCTTCCTTAAATGTCCTTTTTGTGATGTTTGAAACTTTTCTGGTTCCAGAGTTCTAGACATTGATGTCCAGTTCCCTAATTTCAGTGTACTTGGTAGATCGAGCATAGTAAACATGGTTTCAGAAAATAGCATGGAAAGAAAGTTCCCACTTATCACATTTCCTAAATTATGTACCCTTCTTTGACTTTTAGTGGATGCCTTTTGATTGTAACATCTGACTACACTACCATAAAATTACGGAAGTTCACCACATACATCTGTTAAAGAAGATGTTGAACACTCTCAAGAAACTTAATGGGCTTTGTTCTGCTGAGCTCTATACATATGCCTCTTTCTGAAAGTATTTAATATAAAGAGTTTCCAACTGATCATAACTCTTGTTCTTTGTAATACTGCATTTTATATACAAGGAAAAATTCCACTTTTCGTCCTATACTTTCACACTTGTTCTAACCGAGTCCCTATACTAATTTTGCTCATCGAGTCTTTCTTCTTGCACAAATTATTTAATCAAGTCCTTCTGGAACCAAATCTAGCCGAATCAAGCTGACATGGCTGTTGGATGACGTTGTAGCGTGACATCGACAATCTTTTCAAGACCGAACCCAAGTGCATGTTAAAAAAGAGAGATTATGAGTGGAAAAGAAAGATTTTTTTTCTCATTTTTTTTTTTGACTGTTGTGTCCACGTCAACATAGTGCTGTACACGTCACCCTTGGTTACCACCAACAGCCATGTCAGCTGGATTTGACCAGATGGAGTATTGGAGGGAGTTAATTAGACAATTTGTGCAAGTAGAAGGACTTGTTTAGAAAAAAACGTAGACTTGGTTATTGAATATGGGAAAGTACAAGGACGCAGAGTATAATTTTCCTAAATAGATATATTTGCACTATATACAATATGTACCAAGAAGTTTCATACTTGCTCTTTCAGTTAGGGTCTTTTTTTATTCTTATTTTTGGTGTTGTTCAGTTAAGGTCTTTATTCTCAAATTATTGCAGGATTTCATGGAAAGCAACTGATGTGTGCTTGCATTCATTGCTTGAAATCCCTTTGCAGGTTGTTGATGGGAAGCTATCACAAACATGTTATTTGATGGCTCTTGACTCCTGCTACAAGCAATTCTGTCACAAGTGAGTTGAAATTCGTAAATATGAGTATATGACCATCTCGATCTTTTTGGAATTTGAGTTATCATTTGCCTTTTCCTTATCCTGCTGATTGCTTTCACAGATACGAGAAATTTGAGGGGAAACAATTTTCTCTATCTGATGCTGACTACGTTGTGTTTCACTCCCCATACAACAAGGTCCGTTACTATTATGACCTGCTGCAGATAATGATTTATCTTTTCTTGCTTTTACTTACACTTTTACTTTCAATATTGCAGCTTGTGCAGAAAAGCTTTTCCCGTCTTTTTTTCAATGACTGCTTGAGAAATGCCAGGTTTTATTCTTTATATGATTTCTTTATATGCCGTACTACTGAAATTCAGTGGAATGACATTGTTGGACTCTTATTGGCAGCTCCGTGGACGAGGTTGCCAAGGAAAAGTTGGCACCATTTTCAAGCTTATCTGGGGATGAAAGCTACCAAAGCCGAGATCTAGAGAAGGTATATTAGGAGGCTATCTTGCTGTTTGAAGCGAGTGTAGAACTTATTCATAGATGATAACTTAATTGATGCCACTGATATGCAGGCATCCCAACAAGTTGCCAAGCCCCTGTACGATGTGAAGGTGCAACCAACCACTTTGATACCAAAACAAGTTGGAAACATGTACACTGCATCTCTGTATGCAGCTTTCGCTTCTCTGATCAACAATAAGCACAGCTCACTGGTAAATTTCCGTCTTATTTCTATTCTTAATCTCATGCTGTGGGTTGTGTGACTGTTCTAAAAATAAAAACAAATGCATTTCGGCAGGATGGCAACCGGGTGATATTGTTCTCCTATGGAAGTGGTTTGTCCGCCACGATGTTCTCCTTGAAATTTAATGGTGGAAAGCATCCATTCAGCTTATCAAACATTGCTGCTATAATGAATGTTGACAAGAAGCTGAAGTCGAGGCATGAGGTAATTTTAGTATTCTCTCCTCCTTGTTGCTGTATGCATTGAGTGTCGTTTATAGGTACCGATTGCACTTTATCAACATGAGCATTGGCTCTACCAGCTACTAGATTTACACTAAAGAACATCTCTTCTTGTGTGTTTGAATGTGCTCATGATGTGCCTAATTACCATCGATACCAGTGCACATATTTCTCCTCAAGGAAAGATTGCTTCAACCTTTTTATTTGCAATCATAAACCAGTATCTTCTTCTTGCGTTACCAGCTGAATCGGGCACGTGCATTGACTAGAGATGCGGTAGTATCTTTCCTTGTAAAATGCTTTAAGCCATTGTCCAAGGAAAGTTGCTTAAATATGTGCCCCGTTGATGAACATATCTGAACGCAACTTGCCTTTCTTGCAGATCGCACCAGAGAAATTTGTCGAAACGTTGAAGCTTATGGAGCACAGATATGGTGCTAAGGACTTCGTTACAAGCAAGGACTGTAGCCTGTTGGCCCCAGGAACTTACTACCTCACCGAAGTCGACTCCATGTACCGGAGGTTCTATGCCAAGAAGGCCAAGGACAGCCCCTGCGAGAATGGTCCAGTCGCCAATGGTCACTGAAGCAAATGCCAGTACATTGGTGGCATCATCCGCCTGTGCAGTCGGCTTGTGATTTTAGATGATGATTGGTGGAAACGGCATTAAGAAGAATTTCTGTGCGTTCGTAAGTTTGTACCTAAGCACAAAATAGTTTGATCAAGATGTCAAGTCTTCTCTTTCTTTACCTAATGATTAGCCGTTAATAAAAGTACCTATTGAAGTCCCCCTTGCTCTTTCCGATATGCTTTGTTGTTACATATGACACAGTTTCTCGTTCAAGAGTTAAATGTCACGATGAACCCACCGATCAGAATTCAGAAATTGGTCGATGGCTTCATAATAGTTCCCATGATCAGCCTGGTAAAACAAAAGGGCGGAAACCCGAAAAGAATTACGATCTTAGTGCCCAACGCATATAGATGCCGGTCTGATCTAACCTTCTTTTAACTACCGAGTTAGGTTGCGTTTTTTACTGAGTGGGCTATTATTACCTTGTCATTCACATACTCTGGGAGGGAAGATATGGCCTGTCAAAATATGAGATGGACCTAGCAAAGACTATTCGCGTAAAAAGACTTTGCCCCACCGGCGAGTGCTGCCCAGGCTTGAGAGCTGCAAATTCCAATCCAAGTCAATCCAAACCGCAAGTCTCTTCAGCAATATTGAACCCTCCGGATTCAGTTGGGGAGCAAGAAAGGACTTTCGAGGATCATCTAGCAATTAGAAATATCGCCAAGAACAACCGGCAAGTTGCGTACGATGGTTAGGTTGATATGTTTTGCAGGTTAGCTGTTTGGCACGACTAAGTGAACGGGTTTAAATTCATTGGCCTTTCGGCCGAGACCAAGTGGAACCAGAAAACACATCCGAGCTGGCCGATGCTATGGCTACATCGGAGGCTAGTAAATGCTTGCATGCAAGGCCCTCCCGTCTGCCGCGAGCACGGCTACTGCGCAACTTGACACCCAGCGTACCATCTAAAAGGGCCGTTACTTTAAGACAGCAAATGGCAAGCTATCAACAAATTAAATAAAGCTTTACAAAGGCTGCTACAGTAGTTATCAGAGACTAGACCCCGCCCTCATGGTCCCAAGTGACAAAAGGCCCCCCCTCTCCCAACACCGTCTAGAACCAAACCCCGTTAGATGTTAGGACTCGTGTGAGCTCACTTTAATTAAGCACTCTCATCGTCTTAGTAGTCTCTAATCAAAAGCTACAATACAAGCTAATACCTGCAAGCCCAATTGCTATATTCTCATTTCTCAATTTGATCCAACTTTGACCCCACAAACTCAAACAACTTGTAAACAAAAGTAATCACTCACTTGACTTGACCTAACCTGACTCTCAACCCAAACCCAAACCCAACCTCTTAGGAAAGAGCAAGCGCGAGCATAGCTTGACCCCCAATTATTTAATTTGATTATTAACACCCCCCACAAAAAAAATTAATAAAAAATCACTCCGGAAAATGTGACGGTTCTTAAAATCTTTTTTGTCCCAACTTTGTATAGATATATATATTTTAAAAAATTTCGCTGTTCTTCCAGATGGTGCCGGGACCACAAAAATGGTGAGGTGGTCTCAACCAATGGAAACCCCACTTTACCTGGGGGCCCCCCGCACAAAAAAAGATAAAATTTCTTCTTCTTCTTCTTCTTTCTTTTTTTTTTTTTTTTTCCCTCGCCCCCGCCCCGATCTCTGCCCCCACCCCAACCCCACCACCACTCTACTCCCCTCCCATTGGCGGAGAGACCCGGAGACCACCTGTCCCGCCCTCGGTGGTCCACTTGTGATTGGGACCCGTGATGAGTAAGCGGCCCCCACCCGCGCGCCATCCCCCTCCCCCTCCCCCACATCACGAAGCCTACCCCTGATCGGATCCCCGCCGTCCGTTCCCATCATCATCAACGCCCTCCATCCCGACACCAGCACCCCGCCCTCCCCCATATTAAGCAACGGTGCGCGCGACTGGATGGAGGAAGTAACGATTTTTACTGCGAATTCTCTCTCTCTCCTTCCTTCTCTCTCTCTTAGGGCTTCGCTTTGTTAAAAGGAAGAAGGAGAATTTCCGCTTCGAGCTTTTTTGATCCCTCTGCCTTGTTCTGTTCCATTCTTCTTCTTCTTCTTCTTCTTCTTCTTCTTCTTCTTCTTCTTCTTCCTTGAACCTCTGTGCTTTTCCGGAGAACCCATCTTCAGTTCTTGTCTCTCGGCTCCTCCCGACATCATAAGACGTTAAGGCTCGAGCGAAGGGAAGAAAAAAAACGCCACCTTTCGTCCGAAATGGCGTCGTTTCAACAGCAGGAGCCGGACCCCGACGACAACGGGGGCGCCTCCGATCTCAGCACCAGCGCCGGCGACCCCGACGACGGCGGCCCCGCCAGCGCCTCCCCGCCCCCCCGCGACCATCCGGCGGTGCGTCCGTTGTTCCGGGCCGTTTCGCTCAAGGACGAGCCGGTGGAGTCCGACCCCGAACGAGTCGCCCGCCGGCTGGCCCCGGAGGGGGTGCAGGTCCAGCCAATGCCCATGCCCTTGTCCAGCGTCTCCGCGACCGCCGCCGCAGCCGCCAGGCGCTCCTCCTCCTCCTCCTCCACCAAGGACCGCCACACCAAGGTGGAGGGCCGCGGCCGGAGGATCCGGATACCCGCCACCTGCGCCGCCAGGATCTTCCAGCTGACCCGGGAGCTCGGCCACAAGTCCGACGGCGAGACCGTGCGGTGGCTCCTCGAGCACGCCGAGCACGCCATCATCGAAGCCACGGGGACCGGGACCGTCCCTGCCATCGCGATGACCGTCGACGGGACCCTCAAAATCCCCTCCGCTCCGAGCAATAACAACAGCAGCAGCAATACAACCGCTGCCCCCAAGCGCAAACGTCCGTCGAACAGTGAGTTCTGCGACGCGGGCGATGCCGTGATCACGCAGTCGTCGGGCCTCGCCACCGCGGCACCGCCGCCCCAGGGGCTGATGCCGGTGTGGACGGTCGGGAACGCCGGCCTGGTGGTCCCCACCAACGCCTTCTGGATGATCCCGCCACCGCAGGCCTCCGGCGCGGCAATCGCTGGCGGGCCCCCGGTGGCTCAGCAGGCGCAGATATGGGCGCTCTCGCCGGCGATGACCCCGGTGTTCAACGTGGCGGCCGCGGCCGGGGCGGCGGCGCGGCCGGTGTCGTCGCTCGTCGCGGCGGTGACGGCGGCGGCCGCAGGAGGAGGGAATATTCCTTCGGGGATCGAGATAAGGGGCCCGTCGCCGGGGATATGCGGCGGGATGACGAACTCGGCAGTGAGCACCAGCGTGGTCGGGGCAAAGGCGGCGGCGAAGAAGTCGACGATGGCGCCGAGCGTGAGCTCCGCCGGGGGCGGCGGCGGCGGCGGCGGCAGGGAAAAGGCTCAGATGTTGAGGGACTTTTCTCTGGAGATTTACGACAAGAAGGAGCTGCAGTTCATGGCTTCCGACAACGGTGCTCACGGCCGTGCGCAGCCCCACGCCTCCAAGCCTTGAGGAAAGAAAGAGTTCTAATTTGCGACTGACAAAACAAAATAAGGGAAAAAAAAAAGAGATTAGTTTTTTTAGAATTTTAGGTGATCAAGATTTTCTCCTCTCCTCTCCTCTTCTTCTTCCTTCTTTTTTTTTTTTTTTTTTTTTCTAATTTTGATCGTGATTCTGTACTTCAAATTGACGGGTTATTGTGAAATTGCAACTCAAGTCGTCTTGCAAACTATTTATTTAATAATGGGCTCTTGAAATCTTCCATTTCTTTTTTTCTGAGAATTTCACGTGATTATATTGATTTCTTAGCCTTTTTGCAGGAACATTTTGTGCCCGGACCATGAATTTCACATGCTTGTGGTTTTGCATTGCTCGTACCACGCATAAAAAGCCTGCGACAGGCCAATGAAATCATGTAATACATCTCCCGCATTTCTTCTTTTTATATTTGGGGGGGTTTATAATGGGGCTAAAATACCCAAGAATATTTTACGTGTAGATATTGCCATCTCGAGATATATCTCCTTTTTTTTCTCCTATAAAAATGCTAAGAACGGAGCTCGGAGTTAATCCACTGGACTAGCTCTCTCCCGATGCCTCTCGGCACGTGCGGCGTGTTCACGGTCCGTTTCTCCTTCGCAAAAGCTAGATCTTTAATTGAACTTTAAGCTTGGATCGTGCTTGGTACTTGAACTAAACGGGCAGGGAACTCTAATATGAATCCGAGCTCATGAAGCTTTGTGCAACCTTCTTGTTTTGTGATCGTGTGAAACTCTGGTGCTTGCTTCGTGTAAGGGGGGGGGGGGCGACGATATCTGATACGACAATATAACATGATTAGAATAGGATGCGAGCGCCGTTAACTGGTCTTGATTGAGGCTCTGATCATGTTGGGGTCAATTTCATGTCAATGTACGAGATGCGACCAATCATTATGTCTTGTTTGTGTTCAACTTACCAGGCACGATATCGACTCGTGTACGCTATTTAAATTAATGAGCTAATGTTGACATGATCTGTATATGACTCATTTAGACACTCGATCGGCTTAAAGACTATCTTTCCATGTCATTCACTATTAAGATTTCAAACTAATGATATTCCATTTGTTTAGATTATGTTTATAAATTTATTTTGATGAAATTTTACTAATGCATTTAAAAAATGTATAAATCGATGTTGTGAAAATTAAGGATGTTTTGAGCCAACCGATTTCATGCCATAACAGATCATGCACTTGTGGTGACTCATCAAACCATTACTTCAATTGCGTTACATGAGATGTAGCTTGTTTTTTTTAGTTCCGATTCGCGTCAAGTAGCTTAATAAGATTAACACGTTATGGTACTATTCTGATTGCTATATTCTGTAATATATTATTATATCGATATTCCATAAACACTGACTCGCAAATACGAATTGCCAACGTCACTTGGTATGCACGAACCTTAAGCGGTGGAAAAGCGGACGATGTGATTTAACTTTGACGAAACTTCGGTTTTGCTAGAGGAGACTTTTTTTTTTTGGTCGGATGCTAGAGGAGACTTCAAGAGGCCTAAAACCTCAAAAGGGAAATTCAAAACAAAAAAAAGAAAAAGAAAAAGAAAAAGCCCACTTTTGCGATAATTCGACCCGCACTCCATGGCTGCGCAAAAAAATAAAGGGAAATCCAAATTTCAATAATCTTGGTTAATTAAAGTAACAAATCCCCCGCTTGGAGTTGACCCCCTCGCACGTGGGTCACGACCGGGCTCGCACGTGACAACCCCCCCTACTCTCTCTTCCTCCTCCTCCCCCTTCCCCCAAAGGTAGGCGGAAATTAGTTGAGCGGGTTCCCGTCTGGCCGGTGGGCCCCACGGACCTGCCAAATGGTGGGTGGGGCCGAGCCTCCGCTGAGTGGTGGGGGATGTGGAACCACAAAAAGGGTTCAAAACCCACGAGCCGCTCGCCACCACCCCCACCCCCCCAACTCTCGCTCGGCCCGCGTGACGCCCACCCCCCGCCCCGACTGGCCCGCCCGCCCGGGAGATTCCTCCCCACGCGCCGCGAGCGCGTGAAAGGGAAAGGATCGTCCCCGAGGGCCGAGGGGTGGTGGGGTGGGGCCCGAGACGGAGGACGTGATCCGTGTGGGGGTGGGAGGCGGAGAGGGTGGGGTCCGGTGTGCGGGAAAGGCTGGGCAGGCTGTGGTCCAAAGGGGATAGGGAAGAGGAGTGCTGTGCTGGCCCCACACGTGCGAGGGCAAAAAGCAAATAAATAAATAAATAAAGGGCTCGTGGGGCCCACCCCTCTGTCATCTGGCGGTCCTCGTGTGGGGGCCACGCATCTCTCGAGGGAGATGGACGGCGTACCCCGGGGGGCGCGTCCAGCGTGGTCCCGCCCGGGGGCGCCCGCCCCCACCGTCCCCACTCCAATTCCTTCCTCTCCTTTTTTCCTTCCCCCACGCCGGAGCTCTCTCTCTCTCTCTCACTCTCTCTCTCTCTCTCTCTCTCTCTCTCTATGTGTTTCGGATAAACGAGAGGGGGGTCCACGGCCCCCGCGCGGGGCGTGTCTTATTCGGGTCCTTTGGTGGAAAGTCGCGATTGAATTTTCACGTGTCGGATGAAGTCGCCAACCTATTATTGTAGATTTCAATCTCACTTACCATCAGGTGAAAGTGGGGTAAATTACCTCATGACCGCGTCAAGTGATTGGGATGGAATTAATATCTCTTCATGTTTGTTGAGGGTACATGAGGCAAGGTCATTATTCCATTGATCTTGAAGTTTAAGACTGGAGATCCCCGATCGTGGCTACAAAAGGATATTTGCGAAAAAGGGTCAAGTGGGTCTTTGGCTTCATGGTTTTGTCGTTAACTCTCGCGGAATTGAATATCTTCATCTTCCACTTCTTATGAATATGGAATGACAAATCCTTTTTCACTTCATCGATCTGTTAGAGGTCTTATCTTCGCGATGTGTCGGTCAAAGGTATTAGGTAAAAAGTATTTTCTCCTTTGGGACACAAATAATATCATAAAAAAACTTTTTCTGTGTTTGAACAGTAACCCCCTTGACAACTTTTGATCATTCCTTATATTCAAAGCATTATTTATTACGTGCCATTGTAGTGATTAGTCAAGCTAACTTTAGATTTCAGTGGATGCATCTCAAACCTTTAGGACGAACACATTGAATTCAAGTTCGCAAAACAATTAGTGCACGGACCATTCTGGAAATGCATTTTTAAGCATAAATGTATCATTTCTTTTCCACGTAATACAGTTGACATACTAGTGGATTTTATGTGATGACCTTCTTTATAGATGCCTTCTTCTGATTATTAGTGAAAATCCTTGCGATGTAGACGATTATCATACGCGGTATGCAAGTAATCCGAAGCCGTGGAGATACCAATTTGCATTTCCAAATCGACCCTTCACATTGGGTGAATTCAACACCGATTAATATATGTTAGTAATATATATTATTTGATGATTAAGAATGGGTTACACAAGAATCAAATATCAAAATCTAAACACCACAGATGATCACGTTGTAGCTCGATGAACTCGTCAAAATTTTCCGCGAAACAAGAGAAGTAGTTTGGTTCATCTTCTTGGGCCTTCTCTTGTGGGCTTTTATGACATTGTCTTGATCTACAGCAAGGGAGTCGAGCCCATTTAGGCATGGTCGGGCCCAACGACAAACGCCCTTTGAATATTTCTGCGAATTGTTGTTAATTCAGTCCAAATTAATCAAATTTAGTTATCTCAACTTGCGGTAGCTGTGAAATCGAAGATTTATATCGTTTGGTTTCCGAAGTCTAGGGAGCCCCATCACCTCACGAGAGAGGTTCGCGTTTCGCATTACAAAGAACTCGAATTCCCGCATATTTGACGGCTCTCACAAGATCTTACGGTAAGCAAAATATTCACAAAAATATAATAAGAAGACGATTAAGCAACATTGTAAATTTACGAGAAACCGCTCTTCGTATATCTCTTCTCATAAATAGAAAATATAGTTTTAGAAGTCACAATTTTAAGCCGGATCATCAATTTCATTAAGTTCGAGAATGCGACACATGATCGTAATGATTGGAAGTTCTAATATTTTGAACACAATAAAGAAATGGGCTGATAATGCATACAATATATTGTCACAATTCCAAGGTTTTCCATGCACAAATGACCGTGAATCATCCAAGAAGACCAGGCCAATCTCCTAGAGTTTTTGAAATATTTTTCGAGACGGGTGATACTGTAAATGTGACAAGTAAAGCATTCTCGGCATAAATGCCGATAGTTGGTAGATGAGGAGATGCAATCTCCACATTTAGATCTAAAGTTAATTAACTGTTCTAACGAGAGGAATTCTTGTATAAATAGGAGTGTCCTTCTCTCATTTGTATCCCTCCAACACTTGAGCATTAGAAAGCATTCTCTTTATAAGTATTTTCTCTCTCTAAGCTTAGCTCCACCAATCCTTAGGAAAAGGCTTAGCTTGGGAAATCCACTGATCCAAAAAATCTTAAGTCGTTGCATGGTCCCGATCCCAAACAATTAGCCTATGACAATATGGTCCCGATCCCAAACAATCAGCCTGTGACAATATCACTTGACATTTCTTCTCGCGTGTAAGTCGGCATTTTACACATGGAAACATGAAGTTTATAATCACATTAGATAACCTGAATCAGAACATAGAATAATTACAAGATAAACACTAAACTTCCTTTGATAATCCTATAGGGTAATCTCTTTTTCTTTTTTTCCTAAAAAGTTCAAGTTGTTGCGAAATATGCCAATGTATATGTAGTACGTTATATATCAAATACGTAGACTACATCCATCGCCTCACCATCATGTGGAGCGTGAACAAGTGGGCTTGGGAGGGTCCATCGAAAGAAATCAACAAGGGAGAAGAATGCATTATCAGACTCGAAGAACAGACTACTGATTTGGGAGAGTGCATTAAAAGAAATCAACAAGGGAGAAGAATGCATTATCATACTCGAAGACGAGACTACTGATTTAGGTGAAATGGAGCAAGATAGTAGCAGATCGAATACCCTTTCTACTAAACAAATTTGATTATATATGGACATGAATATTAATGAATTGTTACAAGACATTCTGTCGAACAGATGAGGTCGAATCTGATTTGTGCACCACTCCCACCAATTTAGCCTGGAGGAGGGAAATGAACATAATAGAAGTGCAAGCAAAATAAAATAAAGAAAGGAAGGATTTCGTAGTTTAATTGAAAAGATAGACTAGTTTAAAACTGCAAACAAAAGTACTCATTAATTAGGTCTTCTCCCCTCTCTCTCTCTAATCTACTTTCTTACCTAAATCCAAGGGCACTTTATTGGTACAGTGCAACGCTTTTTCGTCACTTAGATTATCCCATGTTGCGAAATTGATGAAATTGTTTGTGGTAGGTGACAGAAGAACCAATTGCATAAATCGTATAAGTTAGAAGTTTTAACTGAACAAATCAGGTAAATAAGGAGACTTTAATTGCAAACCGAAAAAGTATACAATGACCCGATTGCATACTTGATGAAGAGTTGGGGGCCACAGTGGACTCAACCTTGTTCATCAATTCTATATGTAGGGCAGGGTCTCAGTTAAATGTGTATGATCGCAGAATTAAATGGATTTGAATGCGTGGTATATTTAGAGCTAGAGAAATCTAGGGACCCTTAACTAAATTACACTCCTCCTAAATGGTGTCGCTATATGACACTTTAGATGTTAAATGAATGGGACTACTGGAAAATGAAGATGTAGCGGAAGCATCTTATAGGGACGGCTAGAGAGAGCCTAGCCGTCCCCAGTGGTGCCCGTTTTAATTGCTCGTGCTTTTGGGGATGGTTAAGGTTGGTTCCGAGGGGCAGGGTCCTGTCAGTACGAGCCATTTCTAAGGACAATCTTGATTGTCATCAATGGCGATGGTAATGTATGGCCTTGTCACGAATAATGTTGCCTCATGAATATGCATATGCAGGAAAAACCATGAATTTCGTTGCTGTCATACTGTTTTTTTTTTTTTTTTTTTTAATGAATAAGATCATTAGTGACAAGAAAAAATAATTTAAGCTATTAGATAAAAACATTGTTTAATATTTAAGTAATCTAACATTACTCTTCATGTGTAGATTGAACTTTACTCTAAGCCTAAAGCGTGAAAATATATAATTGTCTGGAAATATATGAATTCAGGATATCATATTCTGATATAATGAGAAAATTTGTGAGACAAAGATTAATTTTTTAATAGTTTAAGCTGTTAGATGAAGACGTATTTTAATATTTTATCACCTTAACAATTTTTTGTAAATTTCCTTTTTTTTTTCTTGGCTAACGATTGGGGCTCTCTTTTGATCGCATTTTCTATTATTTATATTTGATGGAGAGATTAGGATAACATGCTATAGCCTTTAATTTACAATTTCAAACAAGTGAAATCTGCGGCTTATAGAAATTGTTCGATAAAAATAGCGACACTATAGAAATTGAGAATGGTTTACAGCATCCCTTTGTTAGGCAATATGACATTGACATGGATCGTAAGCGTATGTTTGAATATATTCAAGCATTCGATGGGAGCCTGCCATTTTATTTAATTAAATGGTTTCCATGAATCGGTCTTAATGCAGGTTACTTGGATAAATCACGACGATACGCTTGCATAGCTACAAATCACTGTATATATTTAACAAAATGGTCTAACCAAAGACCTAATTAAGGAATATTCGAAAAATTAAAAATATAAAAACCCATATATTTTTTTTAATCAATAAGAAGTCCTATAGCCCTGGCTTGTATAATTGTATTTGTGTATAAAAAGCCTGGATAAGGAAAAACCGAGTTTGTTGGTGTTGGATACTAGAACGCTCTACCTAGGGAATAGGATGTCCCTGTCCTGACTAACAGTCGTTCAAATGTGGCGGCAAAAACAAAGAAAGTCTTCTCGACTCTCCGTTGACACTGAGGACTTCGAAACGAAGAACGACGCTTCGGAACCTTGCCCCCTTTGACTATTCAAAGGCAAAGGTCTAGCAAGGCTTGCCGAAGTTCATTGTCCTCCTCATGTTTTCCACGACGTTATCTAAGCGGCTGGTCATGCGCCTGCGAGTCATTCTTGAACGATTTTTCAAAGCTTCGAGGTCAACCCTTTTGCGTTCTTGGACTTGCTCCTCCTCCTTTTACCTGGTCAGCTCAGTTTTGCTCGTCTTATTCGGGCACCATCTCGTTTATGGTCGGGGCGTCTTTGGCTCGGACGCCGAACTCCGCTCGGCTCCTTTCGACGGGTCCGGTCTGAGCTCATCAGGCCAGCTTTCTTCTCGGTTTGTTGTGTTCCCGAGGGCAATTATTCGGTCCAGGTACCTCGTTTCATCCTTGCACGATTTTCTGGCTGCCGATAGTTTGACGCATTGCTTCAGTGAGGCAGGTTTGCGTGGGTTCGTCGTTTGGAGTTGCTTGTCGGTCAGGGGCTTCAATAGCTTGATAAGTTATTTGGGTTGCTGTCGAAGTAGTGGTGGAGTTGTTGTGTTGTCAGGTTATATATAGTCTACTATTTCAAGTGCTTCAGTTCCATCGGTACTGAGGAGATTTTCTATGGCTCGATCATTTTTCGCTGGAACCTTGTCCTTCGGAGGATCATCCCATGTCCAGGGTCAACAGATTGTACCTATTAAGACCAGCAAGCAATCTCTGAAGCTGCAGCTCTTACATGGAAACTTAGACATTTGGGTGAAGGATGCCAAGAAACTCCCCAATTTGGATAAGTTTCACAGGAAATTAGGGGACATGCTTGAGAAAATTCCCGTCAAGGTTAAAGGGAAAATCGAAGGGCAAATGTCTAACATAACCAGCGATCCTTATGTTATAGTTTCTGTTTCTGGTGCTGTCATTGGTAGGACGTTCGTGATCAGTAACAGCGAGAACCCTGAATGGAAACAGCACTTTTATGTGCCTGTGGCACATTATGCTGCGGAAGTGTATTTTGTGGTTAAGGACAATGATGTAGTGGGCTCCCAGATAATAGGCACAGTGGGGATTCCTGTGGAACAGTTGTTGTCGGAAACAAAAATTGAAGGGACTTTCCCTATCTTGAATGGTAACGGAAAGCCCATCAAGACTGGAGCTGTCTTGAGCTTGTCGATCCAGTACACTCCGGTGGATAAAGTGGAAATTTATAGTCAGGGAGCCGGTCATGGTCCTAATTACCAGGGAGTACCAAATACATACTTCCCTCTCAGGAGGGGTGGTAAGGTTACTCTTTATCAAGATGCTCATGTCCACGATGGTTCCCTTCCTAATTTAGAGCTTGACGATGACTTGCAGTACAACCACGGGAGTTGTTGGCTAGATATCTTTAATGCAATTAGTCAGGCCCGGCGTTTAGTCTATATTTCTGGATGGTCTGTGTTCCACAAGGTGAGACTGCTCAGGGATGGCAATGAGGCGACAGATCGGACATTAGGGGATCTACTCAAAACCAAGTCACAGGAAGGTGTCAGAGTGCTTCTTCTAGTGTGGGATGATCCTACTTCTCGCAGCATTCTGGGGTACAAAACGGTAAGGAACTACAAAATATTTGAAGTCATGTGATTTGATTCTAAGTCAGTTTGCCACAAGCAAGAATATACTATGGTACTCACATGCTGTCTTGGTATTTATGCTGTGCTGCACCATTACCCTGCAACTTGTTATGGAAATAGATGTCCGTCAGAGATTATTTTCTTCCTGCATTCTTGATTTCCTTGGTATCTTGAAGTTTATGTGACGTGATATTTGATCTTAACTTATTAAGGCACAAGTTAGATCAGTCAACTGTTCAAGCCAGCAAATTCGGACCTGTCATTTTCTTTTTTTCAATGACACGGATTTCTCTCTCATAAGCAATCCTACCGGCATCAATCGGGTTTCATTTGAATGTTAGCTTCTGCATGATCTACAGCTCATGGTGTATTTAGTATCAACTAGCCCATAAATTGGATAGATAATTACATGAAGGCAGCATGCATTATAGATAAGGGATAATTGGAATCAGTAGAAAGCAAGAACTGCTTTGTTATTTGATTGAATAAGAACTTCTGTAAGCACAGGTATGTAAGAAGCATAGAGGAATTTACGACTCATAGATTGTTATTATGTTCAATTGACATTTAATGACATTGATACATAGCTATGACAAACTTAAAGGGCTTAACGTTGCAACTTCTTATGGTTCATCTGTTCATTGACTTGCATCAAAATAGGAAGGGGTCATGCATACCAATGATGAGGTGACTCGTCATTTCTTCAGGAACTCATCAGTGCAAGTGCTACTTTGTCCTCGAGCAGCCGGAAAAGGACATAGCTGGGTCAAAAAGAAGGTTAGAGACAAAAAAACCATTTATGCCTGTACGCCCCTCCTCAAGTTTCTCTGTCTAAAAGTATCTTGGGATGTTCATTCTCTTAGCAAAGTTTTCATCCAACTTCAACTACCACATACTGCAGATTCATTGGAAAAGAAAGGAGTTTTAAAGTTTTGCTGGTGAAAACTGAATGCCGGATTGTGGAATTATGATCAACAATCTCGTAGAACTTTGACTTTGTAGCTTTTCAAAAGCAGGAAGCACGTTAAAGCCCTTGATCATGTAGATGCAGAACATCAAATGACGCTAAAAACATGTTACCACTTTGTTACTGTTGTATTATAACTCACCTGCAGATTTAATCGTCTATAATCAGACATTGCAGATACCATGTAACCAAGAATGGGTTAAAGTAGGTTTGGCACTGACAGAATGGAAGCCTTTATTCAGGAAGCTAGTAAATTTTAGATTTTTTTGGGTAATGCTGTATTTGTCAATATCAATTGAAGTATGCTAAACATTCTAACCTGTTCATAAACATAACTCTCAATAAGATCCGTCTGGGTTTATATCAAAACTATTGGCTCCATATGTTTCTAAATCTGAAACTGGTGTCAAAGACCCGAAGTATACTTTTACTCAGAATTATGAGCTCTATATGTGATGATATTCTTGCCAATTTTTTCTTCTCTCTGATCAGAAAGTGGTGATTTGTCTGGAAATTTTCCATATTCAAATTGGCCGCTGCATCTTTTCTCCTAATAGTGTTTGATATTGACCTGCATTAATTTCGTTTTCCATGGATGCATCAATGTGGATAGTAAGATTTTTTTTTTTTCTGCTTCAGCAATTGCTTTGGACCTCCTGATCTTTTTTTTTCCTTTTGGCTTTATTACTTAGGAAGTAGGAACCATTTACAGTCATCATCAGAAAACGGTCATTGTGGATGCTGAAGCTGGGAATTACAAAAGAAAGCTTGTAGCATTTGTTGGAGGTCTAGATTTATGCTTGGGTCGTTATGACACTCCTAGTCATCCAACTATGCGGACACTGCAGACGGTGCACAAAGACGACTACCACAACTCTACTTTCTCGGTAATGAATAATTATACTTGTTGCACATGGACTTGCTTACGGTTGTTTGGGGTATCACTGTCCCGCTTCATTGGTCCTTGCACAATCCCAGACAAGACATCTACACCCACATCACATGCTTTATAGAGAATGTACTATGTATTCAACCATAGCGGGCTACATGTAGGCAGGTGTTTATTATGGGGATTTATCTTCTTGACAGGATGTCATGAGAATTTAAGCTGCAAATGCGTTGACATGTAAGCAATCATTATATACAATTTACCAGGTTTTCTTTAGTAGGAAAATGTAAGGTTTTCTTTAGTAGGAAAATGTGGTATGCAATTTAATATCTGCCTTAATGATGCATTGCCTAAAAGAGAAGGATAGAAGCATGAGGAGTTTTCTCATTTCACTTGTACCCAAATCCTTAACAGGATCCTTCTGCTGGTTGCCCAAGGCAGCCATGGCATGATTTGCATTGCCGCATAGATGGACCAGCAGTATATGATGTCCTCGCCAACTTTGAGGAGCGTTGGTTAAAAGTTTCAGAACCACATGGTTTGCAGAAGTTAAAGACATCATATGATGATCAACTTCTGAGACTAGAAAGAATTCCGGACATCTTGAGAATTTCAGATGTTACTTGTCCAAGTGAAGATGACCTAGAAAACTGGCACATTCAGGTAGAGTGATCATTGCTGTTAGAATTTCCATTATTTTCTTCTCCAAGCTTGTCAAGTTGTCTCTGCGGAGCTGACTTAACTTTTCAAAGTGAAGATTTTCCGCTCGATTGATTCCAATTCAGTCAAAGGCTTCCCTGATAACCCTAAAGATGCTCCAAGCAGAGTGAGTATTAGAGAAACAAGCCACACCTTTATCATTTTATGTTCCTTTATGATTGATCCAGGTACACAGAAACACTATAAAAAGTTGAGTAATTGATATGCTTTTTCGTTTGTGACAGAATCTGGTATGTGGAAAGAATGTGTTGATAGACATGAGCATACACACAGCATATGTCGAGGCAATCCGTGCAGCGCAACATTTCATTTACATTGAGAATCAGTACTTCCTTGGCTCATCATATAACTGGGATTCTCACAAAGAAATAGGTAAGGAAGTTGAATTTCCATGGTAAATGAAGATGCATCATTTCAGGAAAAAAAAAAAATGTTGCATCATGAGCTCATCCCTGATATAATCTGTCTGTAGTTAACGTAGTTCCTTTCTTCAAGCAAAACAGGTAATTTATAGGCTTTATTCCCACAAGATCTTTCCAGCCAGATAATATACATAAACTATTTTCCCCCTTATTTGGCTATTGAAAAACATAGCAGTGTGAACTCAGTGAGAGTAGTTGTCTTGACAACATATATATAAAATGAGTTCTGCGCTCCATAATAGGACATTATTTGATAACTTATGGATTTCATTGCAGGTGCCAACAATTTAATACCAATGGAGATAGCTCTTAAGATTGCTAGGAAAATAAGAGCAAATGAGAGGTTTTCTGCATATATTGTCATCCCAATGTGGCCAGAAGGTGTTCCTACAAGCTTCCCCATTCAAAGAATGCTGTTTTGGCAGGTAAGATTCAGTTACACAAGGCGAAAGCAAAGAACAAAACGAAACCGAAATCTTCAGTTCAACTTTTAGTTTGGTTCTGACTTTGTTAAGGGGAAAGCAAATTCGAAGAACAAAATAAAATTGGAAAAATCCTTCTGCTCATTGGTTTAGTTCTAAATTAGTTAAAGGTAAAAAGGGATTCAAGTTGATCTGTTTGCCACTTTCTTCCATTGGAGAGTTATACCAATAAGCAAAAGTCTTTCTATCTGTTGTAATATTTTCATTTCCTCTGTTAAACGTTATGCACATGGTCCAGATAAAGTCTTTTACTTTTGGACTAGATGAAATGCCTCACCATTTTGATTTGATTTGGTTCTACTTTGGATCTTAACCTGCTGATCTTGTGTTGTGTGGTCTGAAAATTTGCTCGAAAAGTGACCCAAAAGGAACATGAACATACTCGCCATGCTTGAATTGTTTTCCTGTTTGTTAGCATTAGAATACCACAAACTGGTCAGGAACTTGCATGTTCATTAACTATCTTGGTCAATGTGAAAATTTACTGATCAATTAGATCACTCACGTCCTCATTCGGTTTATGTATAACAAATTTACTTGACTTGCTGATAATAATAGGTCCGCTGCTGTTCCTTACGCTGGAAAAATCTCTTCTATTCCTATTTTATGCCCGGACAAAAAAAAAAAAAAACAACCATTTTACACTATGAATATGTTGTTGCTGCAGCGTAAGACAATGGAAATGATGTATGATACAATCTACAAGGCTCTAGAAGAGGCTGGGCTGGACAATAAATATGAACCTCAAGACTATTTAAATTTCTTCTGCCTTGGCAACCGTGAAGTTTCAGATGGAGATGGAGAAGACGGTATAAAGTCAGGATGTGCAAATGGAGCAAAGGCGGCTCAGGTATGCCTTGGCCCAATCTCCAATATGTATTTTGACTATGCTTCATTTTTTATTGTCCCCCATGATTATTTCAAATCATGTTGCTTCGGTTTGGTTGAATGCGCTGTGCAACTCACTCAGGAACTTGCTCGAAAGAACCGGCGGTTTATGATTTACGTCCATTCTAAAGGAATGATAGTGGATGACGAGTATGTGATAGTTGGATCTGCGAATATTAATCAGCGATCCCTGGAGGGCACTAGAGACACTGAAATAGCTATGGGTGCATATCAGCCTCATCACACCTGGACTCAGAAACAGTCAGCTCCACGGGGGCAGGTAAATTTTGTGCTTTTTTCCCCAGATAATCATCTCAAACCTTTTTCTGTTGTTGGCATAAGGTAAAAACCTATGAGATACATTTCTTGGATCTCAAGCCTCTTTTACACTTGTCCAGGCAAGTGACCGTCGGTCCTCTTGTGATGATTCTTGCAGGAGTTTCATTTGTAATATAGTTGCACTTAGTTTTATATTTTGGATGAAATTTTTGGCTTTATCAGAAAACATGCAAATATCCTCAATATTGAGCCGAAACCTGTGTTTCGTGAGAAAATTGAGACATTTTGGAGCTTCCGAGTCCCGTTTGTTAATCATACTAAACAACACAAGCGAAATAGCAGCAACTGAGATCCTATCAGTTTGGCATTTTGGGAACACATTCGTCAATCTCAACTCATGGCCTAACAATTTCCGCATATTTGATTGCAGATACATGGATACAGAATGTCACTGTGGGCGGAGCATCTCGGAAGCCTCGAAGAATGCTTCAAGTGCCCCGAGAGTCTCGATTGCGTGAGAAGGGTGCGTTCCCTAAGCGAGGCTAACTGGAGACAGTACGCAGCTGACGAGGTAACCGAAATGAAAGCCCACCTCCTAAAGTATCCGCTTCAGATCGACAGAACAGGAAAGGTGAAGCCACTTCCCGGTTGCGAGACATTCCCGGACGTCGGTGGAAACATACTGGGTTCATCCATTCCCATTCAAGAAAACCTTACAACATAGTGCGCCTATGGACGCGTCTCCACATCCACGTTCGCGTCTTACGACTGTCATATATGCTGTGGTTAGTCATTCTTTTGTGAATATACATCCGAGGGGATTGCGAGGGGCTCTGCTTCGGTTCCTGGTTTTCGCGTTATCATACTTTCATGGATTTGCAAAAGACTCTGTACAACCTGCAAATTTTCTGCTCCTTTTGCTGTCGAAGATTTCAACCATTCCATGAGAGATTCTTGAGACCTGAGGAAAGAACTCTGAGAATATTTATGTCCAGCATCGCTTGGGTTGATGTGACTCGAGATATGCCAAGGTTATTGCACAAACTAGTAGAGCCTAGCAATTTTTTCTATGCATTTGATCATAAAATTGAGTTAAAGTCGAAGAATACAACCTTTTGCTCGGCTTCAGAATTTATTTCCTGAAAATGTGATCAGTCTAATCTAGTAAATCAAACCATCTATATATTTCTCGTGATATATTGTCGGTGCATGAAGATCTACTGAAGTTCGATAAATTATTATGATTACAGAATTAAATAAGTCATGATCTAGTGGCATTCATTCTTCTATGGGAATTAACCAAAAAAAAGAAATTTATATTCCTTTAAGTATTCTGATCTCAGGATTTCTTTTATTTTCTTTTTTCTCCACGTGCAAGTCACATGTGGGAATCTTATGTAATATACGTGACATCAATATATATATGTATTTATATTCGGATCATGTGAATTATTTGAACATGGCCAGTATACTATAAAACGAATTATAGTTATATAATCGCCAAATCAAATAAAAAAAATATTGCGCTTTCAAACGACAAGATCCGGGTCTTACAACTAGTCGCTATTAAACTACAAGTCAAGGACGACTCATTATGATATTGCTGAAGTTTTATAGATTAAGATGTTTCTTAAACCGAGTTCTTCCGTCAAGTTTGAACGAGTTTAGGGTGTAGTCAAAGGGAAAATTTGAAAAAACTTTTCGTAGTTGGGAAATTTCTAAAATAGTCGGTAAATTAAGAATGACTTGTCAGATCAAAAAAAAAAAAAAAAAAGAATGACTTGTAACCCAATTGTCAGATAACTTACAAGTAACTCATCAACATCATCGGGGACTTACCAACTTTATAATGAATTAGCAAATAATCAACTCCTCTAAAATTTACAAATGTAAGTCAATTCGATGACCAATGTTATCAAAACTTTCTTAAGATAACAATATATTAGTTATGGGAAAATTGTCTGAAAAGTCTTCGACCTATTGTATTTTTGCGAATTAAATTCTAAATCTTTCAATTTTGTCAATTTAGTTTTAAATATTTTCACTTCTTATCAATTGAGCTCATCCAACTAATTTTGGCGAAATTACTAATGTGACCCAATGGCGCTAAAATGACGCTTTTTAATAATATTTTGAAATTTGTTTTTTTTTTGTTTTTTATTTTCTTGCTCTTTGTTTGTTTGTTTTTTTTTTTTGGATTGGGGGAGAGGTTGGGGTTAGGGCTGGCTAACCCTCGCTAGCCTTAGGCGAGGTTGCAACACCCTTGTCGAGTAAAAGCGAGGGCTCACAAGCCCTCGCCGAATCTGGCCAAGCAAGGGCGGTGACCTTGCTTGGGGCCCTCACTTGGGGCAAATGAGAGCTGGCAAGGGTTGATCGGTCCTCAACTGTGGCTGGCGAGGGTTGACCGGTAATCGTCGCTTGCCCTAACCCTAAACCCCAAAAAAAAAGATTAAAGAGAAAAAATTCAAAATTCAAAAAGATTACTAAATTATCGTTAAAAAGTGCTACATTAGTGCCGACTGGGCACATTAGCAATTTTCGGGCAAAATTGGTCGGATTGACTTAATTGGGAAGAAGTAAAAATATTTAGGACTGAATTGGCAAAATTGAAAGTTTTGTGACTGAATTGACAAAAATATAATAGGTTTAAAACATTTTAGACAATTTTCCCAATTATAACTTACAAGTGTAGTTGATAAAATATCGACTACTTACCAAGATCCCAATAAGTCATTAAGTAACCAACTCTTTTAACATTTTACAATTGTTGCTTTTAACGAATTTACCGGTATCCATTAAATCGGTCAGTTATCTACTTCTTCAACATTTTACAAACGTGGTTAGTATTTATATTTTTTGTGGGATAATAAAAAGTTGGTTTTTGTGTTTTTGAAAACAACAGCAAACGGGCCCTTGAAAATTTCGGATCGAAGGTCGGGCTGCAGACATTGCATTCCCAAGAGGCTTGCGGAGGTTCGAATTTTAAAAATATCATAAATTATTTAGACTTAAAAAAGCAAACTTAAATTAGTTCCAAATTACAAAATTAGTAAGTTGCTAAACTTGCTCGTGAAATTTCGAGAAGTTGGTGATTTATTAATTATGGGCGTGTTGGTAAATTACTTATAGCGGCTTGTAAAAAGTACAAAAAAAAATTGGTAATATACCATCTTATTGGGGGATTGATATATTCCTTATAAGGTTGGTATTTTACTAGCTACACTCGTAAGATTTCAAAGAAGTTGGTAGATTGTATCGATTTAGCCGAATGTTGATTATTTTATTATAGCGTTAGCGAATATCTTTAAATGCTGCTTTATTGTGTCAAGTGCTAATGCTAAATAAGCTGCCGAAGAAAGGTATGAGTTGTATTTTATGTCCTCACGTCATTCATATTCGGACTTGAAGGTCCACGTAAAGCTTGGTCCCCCCGGCCGTGAACACTGACTACATAACAAAAAGGTGGTCTTCTTGTCATCGTTAATCGTAGACAAGAATTGTCCGATTCATATCGGTCTAGTGTGAAAAGAATTATCCGTCTTTTACGCGATTACAAGTTTAATTTATCTTATTTACGAGTTTGATTCATTGTGTAAGAAAATCTCTGAATAGTTGTAGCATATCACATTGGAAAAAACTTTCTAACCACTAGTATTTTAGTGGAATCGTATTGATAGGTTTGCCAACCTCGAACCTTTAGATTGTAAATAGAAAGCGGAATAGTTATAGCTCACTTAAATTGAATATTCCATGATGGGAATATGACCGTTATGATAATGCCCACGAAAGGATTTATAATTCTAATCATCAAGCCCCCACCGCCTCCACTAGTATAATAAGAAATAATGGCATAAATGATCCTTAAACTTTGGTCCTTAAATGTTTGACTTGTTTAATCAGTTTCTAAACTTTAATCAAATGTGTAGTGTTGCTTATAAACTTTTCACTTGTTTAATATGATTCTTGAACTTTAATACATATTTAATTTAGTCTCCAAATTGTATGAAAATATTAAATATTTTCATATAATTTAAATACTAAATCAAGTTTATCAAAATCTTTTCATCATATTGTACTCAAGCGGAAACTTAACACTTGAGTAGGATTGAATTGGGTTTTTGAAAACCGAGCAGGTAAGCTTAATTTGACTTCGAACTCGACACCACATTGGCTCCATATCTTGGAGCCGCTCGAGTGAAACAACCTAGTCCGAGGGCACGGCAAAAGGATCGAACCTGGCCCGGGCCAGTTTCCAATTTCGGCCCTGGTCGGAACCTGTGTCGAGCCGATCAGGCCGGATCTTGACCGAGTCCGAAGTAGCAGAAGATCACCGGCGCACGGTGCTTGCGCGACCTACAACGTAGGCGAAACGTGAGGCTTCCTCGCACCGAATCGCGACTCCCTTTCGTCATCGCGTGCGAAAACATAAGACGATGCGTCACCCACCTGTCCCTGTCCAAATCCACCCCCAAAAAAACGAAAAAAAAAAAAAAAAAAAAAAAGGAAAATAAGGAAAACCTCCCCCAACTCATTATTACCAAAAAAAAAAAAAAAAAAAAAGAAGAAGAAGAGGAAGAAATCAATTATTACACGAACGCCATTTTCACCACCACCTTAAATATCGCTCTCCTCATTCTCTCTCTTCCTCTGTCCTGGCTCCGAATCCACCACGACGCCACCCTCTGCTCTCTGCAAGATCCAATCTTGAATCTTGCCCTCGACCGGAGGAAGGAAGAGCGACATGGGTTTCCCGGCGAACGGCGGTTCGGCCTCCGACAAGCCGCTGAAGTTCCTGATCTACGGCCGCACCGGCTGGATCGGGGGCCTCCTGGGCCGCCTCTGCGAGTCCCAGTCCATCGACTACACCTACGGCTCCGGCCGCCTCCAGGACCGCGCCTCCCTCGAGGCCGACATCGCCGCCGTCCAGCCGACCCACGTCTTCAACGCCGCCGGCGTCACCGGCCGCCCCAACGTCGACTGGTGCGAGTCCCACAAGGTCGAGACCATCCGGACCAACGTCGCCGGCACCCTCACCCTCGCCGACGTGTGCCGCGAGAGGGGCGTCATCGTCATCAACTACGCCACCGGCTGCATTTTCGAGTACGACGCCGCCCACCCCCTCGGATCGGGCATCGGATTCAAGGAGGAGGACACCCCCAACTTCGTCGGGTCCTTCTATTCCAAGACCAAGGCCATGGTGAGTTTGGGTCTTCTCTACTTTTTCTTGTTCACTCTGTGATTTGGTGATTATGTTGGTTGTGTGGGAGTTTTAAATTCCATATCTTTTGGAGCGTAAATTCTTGTTTCAGATCTGGCTTTGGCGTTCCTTGATCTGCATTTAGGGGCTGTCTAAATTACATTTTTGGGTAGTGTTCAAAAAACTTGATCTTTTGTCTGTTCCTTCAATCGTAAATCACGACCGCTTGTGGTAGAACAAAACGTGTTAATTTTGCAATGAATTTTCTACATTCTGTTGCTCTATGATAGAAACTTACGACCCGGTATGGTACATTGATTGGAAATGCGGATCGTTGAAGTGCTTGTTTCGATCAGCAACCGCTCAGACATATGACCTATGCTTCAGTTTACTTTCTCGAGCTTTCGGATGAGATGAGCTAATACTAGTTCAGATTATGTTCCGTGGCATCGAATGTCCTCTGCTTAGATCTCTTCGCGTGCTTCCGATGTACGAAACAAATACCTGCTCAACTATGATGAGAAATGTTAAAGTTTCTGCCTTGTTAATCATGGTATCTCTAAGTTTAATGTGAAGTGCGGTATCTGATGAATGCGTCTGTAAATAAGTGTGATCTAAATGATAGAACTATTCTGATACTTACGTCATAATACAAGGATGCTTCACATCATATCTGTTCAGATGCTACCAAATACGGTCCATTCAACTACATTATGTGTATACCCCGCCTTAATGATTCTATGTTCTGTGTCAAAATTGCAGACCATTTCGTTTGTTGTTGGCTCCCGAGAGAGGAGAGTCAGGTCTTTGATGCTTTTCATATGAGGCTTTGTCCCCGCTGAGTACTAGATGAGTGACTGAATGATGCTCTGATGTGGCCCTTATCTGATCTCCATTCATATCGTGCCTCATATAGTCTTGTTTGAGTTTGCAGTTCATGAATGATGCGTGTGTCATGTTGCGTGTCAGAGCTTCTTCTGTTTGCTTCCACCATGTCCATGATGCCCCTGCATTTTGCATGTTTAGTTGCGTGATAAAGGCGAGCAGTTGTCACAGTGAATTCTCATTATGGTTTTTTCCCCCCTGGCGAAACATTAGGTCGAGGAGTTGCTCAAGAACTACGAGAATGTTTGCACTCTGCGTGTCCGGATGCCAATCTCGTCCGACCTGTCCAACCCCCGCAACTTCATCACCAAAATCTCCCGCTATGAGAAAGTGGTGAACATCCCCAACTCAATGACCATCTTGGACGAACTCCTCCCCATCTCCATTGAGATGGCAAAGAGAAACCTCACTGGGATCTGGAACTTCACAAACCCGGGAGTGGTCAGCCACAACGAGATACTCGAGATGTACCGGGAATACATCAACCCGAACTTCACTTGGAAGAACTTCACTCTCGAGGAGCAAGCAAAGGTGATTGTTGCTCCCAGAAGCAACAACGAGCTCGACATGACTAAGCTGAACCGGGAGTTCCCTGAGCTGTTGCCCATCAAAGAGTCCCTCATTAAATATGTGTTCAAGCCGAATCAGAAAACAGGTGGAGCTTGATGCTTGTGTCTTAAGTTGCCTTTGGGGCATTGGGTCGATATTAAATTTACTCGGGTTTTTTCCGCATTATTGCGTGCATCCATCAGCCAAGCTCCTCTTCCTGCCGGGAATCCAAGATTATATTAGCCTCGGCGTCTCTTGGTTTGTATTTGTATGTTCTTAATTTGTATTAATTTGATCATTAATAAGTTGTTTGGAACTTGGAAGAGATCTTTGTCTTTTGCATTATATTTTTTGAATTTAATGTTTCTTTAACTTGTGTAGTTAAAAACGTAAAACTGTAATTCTCCGAGCCATGAATGACCCAATATTTATGCTATGGAAGGCCTTAATTTGCCAGCATTTTCACTGAATATTAATTTGCTATATAAGTGCAGGGTCCAAAATGTGCTTAGTACTAATTATGCAAGGATAAATTAATAGGGAGTCTTTGTCAAGGTACCCAATGGCTTAACATAGCGGTAGAATTAGTATTGAAGGGGTTGAACTAATGAAGATTAGATCATTCAACGAAGGAAAAGGACCCGAATTTTAATTACTACAATTTCCAAGTTCATCCTCTGTAATAGCTCAGAATCCGAGTTTCCAATAATCGTGTGCTTAAGCGTCCATTTGTTGACTTCTCCGGGAAATCGTAGCAGTCCGAGTCCGACAAATTTGACATTGTATATGGTTCATATCGCACGAAAGACCTACTCATAGCGAGTAATGGCCATCATCCAGTCCTAGTGTGGCAATTCCATAAGCACGTTGATTCAAGTGAGTAATGATCAGCTTAACAATGCAAAGTTGATTCGAGTCAGTAATGATCAGCTTAACAATGCAAAGTTGATCGATCATCTTCTGATTGCACCAGCGTAGAAGTGAACCAGCGAGGAAAGGGTCTGATATTAATGGTTAATAAAGCCAGGATCATGCAAGTCTTATCTGACCAGCATTAGTTATATTTCACGAAATTATGTCTAATGAATCAAAATGGGGTTGTCGCCAAAACACAATTCAACCGTCTTATCTGTGCACTGAAAGTTTGAGCTAGTCATTGAAAACTTG
Organism: Eucalyptus brandiana; assembly: GCA_014182725.1. Classification (NCBI taxonomy): domain Eukaryota; kingdom Viridiplantae; phylum Streptophyta; class Magnoliopsida; order Myrtales; family Myrtaceae; genus Eucalyptus; species Eucalyptus brandiana. Next base: position 26,917,171 of record CM024671.1, read on the forward strand.
TCACTCGACGTGTGTACTTCCACTAGGCGGGGGACAGAGTTTCAGCAAGATTCCTGTTGGGATAATTTGTGGCTTTTCAACCGTAGTATTCTGTCGGTCGTGTCCTGTCTCTTGCTTTATGATTTTGGGTGCAGTGGCGAGACCAGGTCAATCCCTTTTCTCACCTGGATGAGGGACAGAAGATTCACATCATGTCTTATATATTGTGTCTTTGTCGAGGGAAAGATAAAATTAAACTTAATTACAATAAGCTCCATCAAGAAACTGATAATTACGATATAGTTTCTATTAATGAATAAATATCTTCGCAGGATTATGATTCACCATATCCTTGTAATGATCTGGACCTAAAAATCAATAATTGAACCATGAGAGGATTTGTAAATGCCATCTCTACTTTGTACGTTAGGATTTGATATTTGTCACTCTTTTTAGGAACACATTCACGTACACCCAAGTTTTCTAATATTATTTTGCAAATTTTGTTGCAATCTTTTTTGTGGCTATGCGTGAAATCCAATTGAATCTTAGCTCGCAATTTTCCTATATGTAGTTAGTCTCAAGAATATATATTAGGATCACAGAAAGGGCGGTACCCATGAGGGATGCTTGCTATTTTTATCATGAATTCTTCGCGTTTACAAGCATAAGGCTAAGGATTACTTTGTTTGGAAACCTTGTTCAACAAATCTAGTTGCTTGTAAGAGGTTGAATTGTCGTCATACCAGTTTGTTTCATTGCATCGATAGGGATAATGCTTTGGCAAAAAAAAAAAAGGAAAAGAATTGCAGCTTGAATCACTGCCAAAAACAACAATTTTACAAAAACAGAAGACAAATCAACATGTTGTTTGTTTTGGGCCTAAATACAAGAGAGATTAGGCAACAGAAGCACTTCTAACCAAACAAAAAGACATCAATTTTCTGGGTTTTGTGTATGTAATCTACTGGATTTTGCATCATTTGTTACAGGCCCTAATTCCATAATGAATCATCTACTTACCATCACTGCTTGATCCACCACCACAAGTGTTCAGCTCTAGCTATAAAGTATACCCCCAGTCGATCAGAAGGTTATATCAGAGTCAATACCGATTGATAAGTTTCGTGTTTCAGTTAGCGGCACAAAGACAAGCATGACGGTCCGTTGTGCCTACCTCTTGCGCTTGGACTTCAAGGAGGTGACCGATTGGGAATTGTTGTGCCAGTTTCGCTTCCGTTGGTTGATGAACCAGTTATTTATTTGCTTCAGCTGCAACCCTGTCTCCTCCACAAGTTTCGCCTTGTCATCTTCCTGGAAAGAAACATATATATCAAGCATGTTAATCATTAACTCACCGCCTCACAGTTAAAAATTGGGCCTTTCACGTAAAGACAAGATGTTGATTGGTCGCATCGAACACAAGGTCGAGAGACATGAAACGCACGATAGCAGGAGAAACTGGCAAGATGAATCTAAGAGGAAATGTGACATTTGAGTTTTTGACGTGTGATAAGATGTCTAACGACCGTTTGTGCTAAAGCCTTGACATTCCTTGACAGTGCAATAACATAATAACATGTTTGAAAGGTTGCTTACAGTTGGATATGGCCACTTTGAATGTTGCTGCCACCAATTTTTCAACACAGAAGTAGTATCCCCGGGTAATTTTCCGGCTCTCCTTTTCCGTAGTATCTCCTCCCTAACATCCTCTATTTTTGACCTGAAACCCTGCAAAGACCAATCAACACCAATTTCACTGTTTGTGATGTTCTTATTGGTAAGAAAAGCTAGATTTAAATTTCAAAGTATGATTATGCACTATAAAAAAGAGGAAAACAAGCTAATGTCCTTGGTAGGAATTGGAACTCAGCAAACAAAGAGGGGGAAATATGTGGAGCCGGTTCCTTACTGAAAGAGTACTATTGCATACCTGCTTGAGTTCGATCTTCAATTCGTGGCGGACTCTATCCATCAAAGTCCTTTCGGATTCAGTTGGAAGGAGTGGACCGAATCCCATCAGGTCATGAACATCACCACCGGATTGATCCAATGAGAAATCCATTTGCAACTCATCCTCATCGTCCGACATCGTCGCGCCGGTTCCTTCGCCCAAACTCATTCCTGCAATAATTCCAATTTTACAGAAGGACGCCTTGTTGAGTGAGCCCACTGCATTTAGCACTAGGTGTGGCATGAAAACCGAAATTCAATGTGAATATGGGTGTTAAATTCGTAAGCACGGCACATATGCTCTATTTTGATAGTCACTTCCTCGTCCTAATAGCTCGGATTTGACATTCACATGCTCCCATGTTGTCCTAAAACTCTAATGAACGTGTATGCATTTGCTTCATCATAAGATCATGACTATTTCATTACCGACTAAACCAAGAGCTGCCTATTTGATCATCGGATATTAAGTACTTGAGGTCTTGTCTTCTCTACAAACTGCCTATGTGAGACTAGGATGGCTTGGTTCAATCCATATAATCACTCGACCTGCTGAGAATTTTGGTCGAAAAACTCGAGATCTAAACACAACCTGGAGTTGAATATAGGACTATATACCGATAAGATGTATTAAGCATATTTCCCAACATATTGGCGGTGGATATGACATGGCAAAATATGCTGAAACACGTATCTTATATTGTTCCTAGAGTGTATATCCTAATTTCTTTATATGTAGTTTACTTGATGTAGCAAATGAGTTTAGCGAATACTTTCTCAACCACCAACGAAGCACGACGACACACCATGCGTGTTCTTGCGTGAATCCAAAAGGAAATTAGCATCACCATGAGAAAATTGATTAACAATGTTAGCAGCCAAACACTATTCCCAGGGCAACCTTATCGGTTGTTGGCGCATGGTGGCGATGGTGATTGGGGTACACCCTCCACCGAACTCTTCACGAACCAACTCCTTAACTTCCATCTAAGTCAAAAGCTTTACACTAAATAAGAAATTTGAGGTCGGTCCTACAACACCCACCTCTTCTAATAACAATTCCCCAAACTTGCAAGAAAACCACCATATCTGCATAATCAATTTGCTCACTCAAACTGTTCCCCCTACCAAACAAGGGTATCAAAATTGCAAAAAATTCGCAAAGAAACCGATCGACCAATGAAAGAATCAGAACCCGCCCACGCATTTTCTTGTGATTAGAATCTTGTTTAAATTAATCAGGCGTCAAGTAGTGTCGCCTCGATGAGGAACACCAGCACAAGTTACGACTAATGATTGGTTTATATATTATTGGCATTATTAAAGGGATGATGGGTCATTTTTTTTCTTTAGATTAGTTTAAAGAAGCTTGATTTGATGAAGGAGGATGCGTGGCTTCATATTTCCCCCACCAAAGTCTTTGTTTGAAAATCGCATGCACCAGCGCCTGATCCTGATCTAGACCGCCCCTCTTGCAATAATTCCAATTCCGTGGCGCTCTAAACAACCGGTGAAAGCGACTCGATAGGTGTGAACATCTAAGCAGCATCTAAAAATATCAGAGAGAGAGAGAGAGAGAGAGAGAGAGACCAGTGAGAGCTTGGAGGGTGTTTTCGATTTCACGACAGGCCATGACGGCTTCAACGGCATGGACTCGAACGTGCTGCTGCAGCTGTTCTTTGAAGCTGCATAGTACCACCAGATATTGTGCCTACCACAGAAATATCCCATCTTTGTTCACTTAGTTTCTGAGTAAATTCAAATTGAATATCCATTTTTTTCTCTTGGTAAAAGGACTGAACTTGGAGCACATACTACAATAGAAAAAACGCTGATTCACACGCTTGCTTATCATAGATGTACGCTATAAACTCTGGTCCGTCCATAAGCTCTAAAAGAAGTAGAGATTCGAAAGCAAAACCGAAAGACGCTGATTGATGACCAGCACGAGGGTTGTTTTTGCAAGCGAAAGAGAGAAAGACTACGAGGGTTTTTGTTCTTGCGGGGAAAAGAAAGAGAACGTACCAAGAAATTGTCGAGCTCCTGCCTGTCGTGAGGAGAGAGGCTGCTGTGGCCGTGCTGCACCGAGGAGGCGTAGGAGCGCAGGAGGTGGTGCGACTGCGCCAGCTGCGCGTCGATCAGCGGCAGCTGGTCGATCGGGGTCGCGACGCGGAGGCACGCCACGTGGGCCGACAGCAGCTGCTCGTACATCGGGTGGCTGGCGATCTCCCCCTTGAGCTGGCGCTGCGGGTGATCGCCCGAGAACGACGCCTCGCTGCCCAGCCCCCGCCGCCGCCCCCGCCGATCCCCCGCCCCCGCCGCCGCCGCCACCGCCGCCCATCATGGCCAAGTTCGGCTCTTGCATATGGTGGGCTATGTTACTTCGTCTATGGCGCGTCGTACAAGAGAATCTGTCGAAGCCTTAGGAGGATGTGTAAGTCACCAGTGAAAAGAAAGATGGGGAGGGGAAATTAAAGGCCTTAAAGGGTATCGTGGCGAAAGTCGGGTACTTTTTATTTGTGGCAAGGAAGAGGAGTGACGAGGGTTTTCAAGAAATAAAGAGAGAGAGGACCACACAGAGAGAGAAAGAGAGTAAGAGAGAGAGAGAGAGGGTTGTCTTGGGGAACTATCTTGATAATGGACTGTGAATATTATGACGACGAAAAGAACGAGAAGACAGTTTTCTCGTTAAAGGTGTGTGCATGAGGGATGGGAAGAGGAGGGGCAAAGGCAATATTGGGATCAGAGATGGATGCAAGACTTTCTGCAGCAACCCTCCTGCGTTTTTGCACAGATTTCGCTTCCACAAGGGAAGAGAGAGAGAGAGAGAGAGAGAGAAAGAGAATATGCCACACAGAGCAGGAGGGAGAGAGAGAAAGAAGGTTGAGGTGTGCAGTTTAAGAAGGGAAGGAGGGCCTATGAGGGGGAAGAGGAGGGGAGGGGGAAGGCTATGGAATCATCATCATTATTGCGAAAGGAGAAGAAGAGGCAGGAGGAGGGAGGGAGGGAGGGAGGGAGGGAGGGTACACCATAAAGAAAGCAAGAAAACTTACAGATAAAGCTGTTCTGCTGCCTGACCAATGGATCGCTTTTCTAGCTTTTCCCCCTCCTTGTTTTCCTAATGTAAATATATATACTCATATATATTCGGGTGATTCGTTGGTGTATTATGGCTTTATTTTTCCTTTTTTTTAATCAGCAGTCAACACTATCTATCTTGGGCGTTTGATGGCTTTTCTTTTCTTCTCTGTTTTTTTTTTTTTTTGGGTTTATGGACGTACAGAACAGAAACTCTTTCTGAGTTTTCTGCCTCAATTAAGGTTCATGAATTAGGTAGATCTATCTCTCCATACGCACAATTACCCTTTTCATATATTAGCATCGATTGCTTAGGATGCCCTTGTAATCTCAATGTAAGATTTAGTAATTTATGTTTGTAGTCAGTTCAAATCATTTGAAACGGATGATTTATCATTTGAAAGGGCAAGCAAGAGCCCATTTGAATGATAACGCCGACATTTACTTCTTGTTTCACTAAAAAATCTTATCAAAGAAGTCTCGGCCATTAATATACCTCAAATTTACCCGTCTCATGACTAGACGATAACCTATTAACTAACTGATGTAAGGATATAGATCTGTAGAATGTTAAGCGGTAAGCACTTTAGTAAATCTTAAGCTAATCGAGTCATTTTATTATATTATTCTACACCTACAAAAGAAAAAAATAACTCAAGAACTTTCCTACTATCAAAAGTACATCAAATTTCTTGCTTTTCTCCCCTAAATATTGAAAACGGACCCAAAATTCCAATTCTCCAAAATTTATGGGGAAAATACAAAATGATCCCGCATGGCTATATTTCCCGTGCTGTAAAACAATTTGGGCGTCCGACAATAAATCAAATAAAAGCCAAATTTCTGAAATCATAACAAAAGCATTTCCCCACACGAGTCACCCTCTATGGAATCACTAGACATCAATTGCTTCATGATGGGTTTCTGGTGCACAAAAGCTGGTCATAATGCAACAGGAAAAAAGAAGAAGAAGTTGAGCACTCTTTTCCTTTTTTTAATATATAGCAATCTAGCTGAGGCTACTATTATTGTGTAGATTGGAAACAAAGACAGGTTAGCTTGTACAGATGACAAGGGGCCAGTGGGTAGGTGCTAAGCTTAGGAACCCAGCATTCGAGCCCATCTCCAGCAAATTGCATTTAATCAGTACTTAAAAGAATGTGCATAAATTCCCCCACCTTTTTATATAAAAAAGAATTTCCAATAATTGTTTGGTACCGATCTCAATTATTATTATTTTTTTCTTTTTATCCATTTTCTCTCGCTCCTCCTCTCTCTCTCTCTCTCTCTCTCTCTCTCTCTCTCTCTCTCTCTCTCTCTCTCTCTCTCTATCTCTATAAAAGCTGCAAATCATTCAAGTCAGTGATAGGGACATATCCTTAGTGAAGCACCTCCTGTCAGATGGAAGGACATAATAGGGAGAAGGCAGGTCGCTGCCCTCCTTTTATCGTTCGTCTAGGGAAGTTTCTGCTTGTTTTCTGTCGAATGGGTCATGCCCGTAACTTTAATTATATAAATGTTTTAAATTAATTTGCAACATAAAACCGCGTGATGAAATGAATTTTCCGAGGGCAACAAAACGTGATGAAAGGAAGAAATGAGAAAACAAAATCGATAAATAAATAGCCACCAAGAATTTCAACTAACATTGATATCTTGATTTGTAAATTATATAATGGCGTTTTTGGCCAATTGAATTTCCTATAGTATTCCCCTACGTGTTTACTTGTCAATCATGGTAATATCTGAGATGTTGGTAATAAATAAGATAACAAACTTGCAAGTGTCTATGAATGAATTTCTTTGAAATTCTTGGGGATGTAAAAGTAGAAGGTATTAATCTTGTACTATTTTTTTTTTGAGAGACACGGGTAAATATATTTCTTCGACCATGACGCTTTGTGATATTATTTGCCCAATGAACTATAAGCGGACTAATCTCCTAAAAAAATAGATGAAAGTCTTCTCGATAATGAATTCAACATGCCAACGGGGAATCACACACCTATTTAATCATCTAGGTAAACAAATCACACATTAACCGAAGTTATGGTAAACAGAGGATATCACATAGCTAATGCAATCATGTTAATGTGTACTTTGCATGGGAATTTCGTTGCAAATTAGGGCTTATCGAGTTTCTTTTATTAACCATTTGTTGGGGAGTTAAAGAAAGTCGGCTGAGAGTTGAACTGTCACTGTTCCGCCACCCTTGGCTGGTGATTGGCTTTTCAGTTTGGTGTCTCTTTCTACATGCATTTTGATGTTCTGAGAAGCGAGGAAAAAACAAATGAAATAAAATAATATAAAATACCCCAAAAAATTTATAAAAAATGTGGGGGGCAAAAATAACAGAAGGAGGGCGGAAAATGACAAATAAATTAAAGGGGAGAAAAAAAAAAAGGACACAAAACAGAAGTTCGTTCGGACACAGTGAGTGACCACCTACCCAACGCGCGCCCCACGCTACACGGCAGATGACGTGGCGAGCGACCATTGGCGGCGGGTCCCATTCCATTTAAGGTGACCATCTCTTGTGTGCTGACCTTGACGTCCGATGGGTTCTTGTTAACCGTTTGATCCCTCTCGCGTCGCGTCCAGAAGTGATGTAATGCACGACCCGATTCATGCACTGCATCCTATCGGCCCCCGTTGGGAATATTGCTCAGCACGACTAGGTTTTGGGGCATGAATAACGTTTTTTGTTTTTGTTTTTTTTTTTGGGTTATGCTGCATTAATATCATTTTAAGGAGTAATCAAATATTAAGAGAGTGCTCGAGACGATTTCAGAAAATATAAAATCTTACGTAAATTATGTTGACATAGAAAATTTTCAAACGTTCAGTTCGAATCATAACCATTACTCATATTTCAGCGAGTCTATTGTTGCCGTGCAACCGAATGCAATGGGACGAAGCTGGAGATATCATGGATCCAGCCCATATAGAGCATGGGATTTCCTATGATCGAGGAGGGGACTTGGGGGATTCGAGCTTGCGACCAAAAGGACTATTGGGCTTGTAATCTCGGTTTCTACGTGCTCTACTGTCGCCGAGCACACTCAAATTGTACTGTTAAAACTAGACTTTACCCCCAAAAAAAGGGGGTGGGGATTATTTGCAAAATGTTATAATAAATAGAGGATGAATTGACTGAATTGAAAAGGAAATTGGTTTTTGTTGCATCCGAGGCGGGGCCATGGAGGGAGCACGATTCTTGAGATGATCGGGGAGGAAACAGGGAGAATTGTTGGGGGATGGAGACAAGGGGGTGGTGGTGGGTGTCCACTGGAGTTGGATTCAAGCAAGAACTCCCGAACGACTCCTCCTCCTCCTCCTCCTCCTCCTCCTCCTCTTCCTTCCCTTTGTTCTTTTTAGGTTTCTTTTGTTTCACGTGGAATTGCTGCTTCGCGCGCACGAAAGCTTCCCTTTGTTTATTCATTTAACATCGGCCAGCGTTCGTTTTCGGCCATCTTTTTAAGCCCTCGTGTCCTTTCCAGTTTCCATTAGAAGGTCCATCTCGGGGTGAATTGCGAAATCAATTTCCCAAGTTTAGAGCTGAAGTTTTTCCCTTCCCTTTTTTTAGCTTAATATAATATTTTCCGTCCAGAATAAAAGGAAGGTGGCTCTTGCGACATGAGCAAGAGACTCGCTTTCATCCAAACCAAACGCGACTTCTCAATCAATCTGTTTTGGGGGCAATTGCGATGGTTTACTTCGTTTTATCTGTAGTCCTTTAAGTATATGAATATGCTAGATCTTCTAAGTCTTCACTTCGTTTGTGTTGCTACATTACATAAGGGCACATATGAGATGGAAGATTTATTTACTTGATATGAGCTGCCATTTTGCTCGCTCTCTCTCCCTTATGTAGAAAAAGATGTTTGTATGGAGTCACTATCATTGTAATTGGATAATTATGACATATATAAACGGCTTAATGTTCCCTAATCTCGAATGAGCTCCCTTGCATGTGGAAACGATTTCAATATGCATTGGTCCCTAGGGATTAGCCTCTTTACCTAATCTCAAAGTCAGAAGAGAACTTGTTACCGTTGTTTGACTTGCTGCTATTTCTCTAATTTTGAAAAAGAACAACTTGCCAAGTCCATGCCCCGAATTGATTGGTATTCTGAAGGGATGTATTGAGCCTTTTTCTTTTTCTTTTTTTGATTGCAAAGATATTGCAAAAAAGCTAACAGCTTTGCTTATCTTGGCGCGAGGTTTGTCCATTAATTTATTCTTTTGAATTGCATTGCCCCAGTCCATCATCGGGCTACAATGTCTAATTCGTTGTTTATATTCAAAACGTGCGGATCTATCATAAATCTGGAGTGGATTCCTACTTTTCAACCTTCTGTTTTTCCTCTGGGAAACGTACGAAGAACTCTCACTTTTCAAATGTCAAATATCTATAATCTAATCCAAATTCACAAATACGGTCGTCCATAAAATTTTCCATGCGTTCGTGAGGGTTAGTGGAGCGCGAATTATGAAGTCACGCATGACGGGAAGCAAACAAAAAGATAGTATTAAGAAAGAGAAATCGGATTGGGAAACGTTTTTGGGTGGGAATAGAAGTGGGGTCGCCATCACAGCTGTGGCCTTGTCGTGTTGTTTTAGTCCTCAAGATTGGGGGAACCTTTGGTTTAAGAGCGGTCCCTCTTGGCCAGGATTTGAAAAATCTCCGAAAGGACGAAGTTGCACACACCGAGGATTAGTGGCCCAATCAACGAAGAACCTTAAATTTTCTAAACCTTTGACATACACAGGGAGAGAGAGAGAGAGAGAGAGAGTAGTTGCTTTCAAGAACCCCGCAATCCCTGAGCTTTGAATAGTAGTCGTCCTTTTTCTTTCCCCTCATGCTCTTTCGTTCACTCCTTTTTCTTCTCTCTCTCAAGTTCACCCAAGTCAAATCCCGTGCCTGGATCAGTAAAAGGGTAGCCCACTTATCCAAAAGAGAAGGCCCGGCTTGACACACGTTATCGCCCGCCAATAACGTCGGCGGGCGATTTGCACAGGATGGTTCCACGTTTCTCACACTAGAGGACAAGATCGCTTTTTGTTGGTGGTGTTGTCCTATACGATGTGGCGTGCCATGATTCAGAAAGAAATTTGGTTGATAAGGGGCCACACTTTGGGCCTCTTGGGCTTTTTATTGGCTAAGCCTAAAAGGGACGAAGCTCCGTAGCTAGGTATCAGCACATGGGAAGTAACAAACGTTGACCAGAAATAGAGAGCACATGCCAATGGCAAACCCTTGAAGGAGGCGACGAATCTCTTTTCGCCGATCAAGCACCACCGTGAAGGAGCTGTTAGTGCCTGTGCCGGATGTCTAGCAAGCTCCGCCATCCTCCTTAATCCATAGGTGAGATGCGTCGGGATACTCCATGCAACTTTCAAGTTATATCCTCCCGTGATCACCGCACTCCAGCACTCCGGCCTACGTGAGTGTCAAAGACTATAGCCTGGCTATCTCATTTGCGTGCACGAACAAAGTCTATCCGTACACTTCAAGAGAGACTCTTGAAGTGCCTAATGATTCTTGACCAGAGAGAGGTCCAATGCAGTAGTTAATCTTGTAGATTGAACAGTCATAATATGTTAAATTTCTCGTGAAATCATGAGATGACTTCACAACTTTATGAGTCACAAGTCATATCTACGGGACTTCATTTGAAGCGGCAAAAGGTCATATTTGTAGTTATGGAAACTATTTGATGAAGTCCTGTTGACAGCCTTCTTTTCCCCGCTTAGATTTGTGTAATAGGGAGATTACGACAACAAAAAATGGCCCTATCAAAGTCACACGAGTGAACAGCAGCAGAACGGGAAACAATGACAACAGTAGCAACGAAGGAATTCCACCCGGAAGAACATCAAAGAACTCAAAGAATTCTATTAGGTACATAAATCTTAAAATTTGTCTAGAAAGGCTTAATTAAGTATGGAAAACAATCTTCCCGAACTATCATCTTCAAGAAGCCATCCCGAAAGCAAATATATCATCACATGTTAATAAGAGGTCAAGGCAGAGAGCAACTCCTTGAAGTACATTGAAGGATCGGCTAAATGAGAACTAGCAACTAGGATAAACAAGCAGCCCACTCCGCCCCACAAAAATAAGTCGATCCAAAACATCAGAAGTTTGAGCTCATCTTTAAATTCGACGAACTCTTGAACTTGACATGCTCCCTGACCAATTTTCGAACCCCGGACTTGGGTTGTAAGAGTGAGCTTCAAGGATGGATCTAGCAGTTTCTCTTAGTGGGACAAGATCTGATCGTTTAGAAATCAAATAATCGATTGATCGACCACTTTAAAAGTACCATATATATATATATATAAGCTTTGTTTGTCCATAACAACTATGTTTTCAAAGTTCTTGAATTGTTTCTTTTACCAATTCTTAGGGGCAAATTAAAATGAAAAATATTTACTTTTCACATAGCTGTATATTTCTGAGAAATTAAATCGGGGGCACGAGTTGTTCCTTGCCCAAAAGAAATTTAGTAATAGTTTAAAAACTTCAAACGTATTCCAAAAGTCTTCACGAAATGATTAGGGGCAAGAGGCCCCCACCCCCTACTGTAAAGTTAGGTCGTTCCCCCGCAGGCTCTCAAAGCCATCAGGGTAGAGGAGAGTTGATCTTGAAGATGAAAAGTGGAGACGTTCTAACTTCTACCATTTCAGAAATATGTTCTTCCTTTTGGTATCTGCATCCATAACTTATTTGGAGAACAACGAGAATGGAGAACGGAGTTGACTGTTGTTACGCATTATACTCTACATGCTGCAGAAATTCTGCCCATTCATCGTCACTACAATATGGAAGTGTTTGCACTCTTAGCAAAAGGCTCAAGTAGTCAAAATGTATTTCATTTATGTGGCACGAAGAGAAAGTGGCTTTAATGGACAAGAAACACTCAAACTGAAGAAACATATCTTCGAACTCCACAGATAGTTCAAAAAGCCTAGCCAATTATCAACACAGTGTTGCAATTATGCAGAGAGCATGAGAATGATTTTCCGAAGAAACAAAGATTCCTTCACACGGTGTGGTGCTACTAACAAGACCACTGATGTCACTTGGCAAAATATAGTAAGACTGTTAATATTGCTCGACCTAGTCTAATCCATCTGAAATATAAAACCATAAGAATTCTATAAGTTGGGATTTTTTACTCTGCATATGTTGCACTGCTGATGCTGTCAAGAGAGTCCTGCAGCACATGAGTTTAATATTGGTGAAGGTTATGGCAAAATTCAGAACACATAAGATAAAATCAGATACATACATTTGTGCTGGCCATGGCATTATTCATATTGTAAATTACTTAAAATCTCCGGACACGTACATGGTGTCTCCATTGACCTGAAAACGCAGAGCCAGTGCTTAAAAGAAACAAAATGCAAACCATCCACATAGGAAAAAGCAACATAATGAGTTCAGTCTAATAATAATAGTAATGGTAATAATAATGATAATAATAATAAGGTATAATTGAAAGATCATCTCAAAAGTATCTTATTTGCTGGAAAGACTAACAGTAACAAAATGCTGTACAACACAACAGCAAAGAAGGCATGTGAGGTCAAGTTTTGGGAGAGTAGGGGGAAATACTTAAGCTTCACAAGTGGAAAAAGATTTCCATTGGAAAGTCCATCCCACAACCCATAAGTAGGATACATAAACTCAAAAGGTACTCTATATCACCTTCATAAAAACTTGGATAGCGCCCTTATTCACTTTGGATGTGGATACGAGAATATCATAACGTGTCCATGGAATCAAGTACGAAATGTACTACTTGTAAGGAAAATCAAACATTGGAAAGGGAGAGAAATTACAAAAAAAAGATTCCATCATGTTTAGTAGATGTCCTATAATTTACAACTGTAATTCTCATTAATCAAATTGCATTTCTTGTCCATAATGTAGCTTTTCCCCATTCAACTTGCACAGTTGTGTAAAAAGAGAGAAAATCCCATAACTTGAAATAAGTCCATTTCTCTTGTTAGGTGACAGTCGTGAAATAGACCTAGAAAACTTGTCCTGAACAAATTTCTCCTTCGTTTCAAAATCATTCAGTTTACAACCAAATTTGGCAGTTACCACCACCATAAGAATAGGTCATGCACAGATTAAATGACCTTACTTTTTTCTATGACTTGATTAAATGGCCTTAGCTGCTTCTTGGAATCACAAATCTAAATAATGACACTCACCGGAAAAACCATAAACCGCATAAAACAGCTTCAGTTTCAAGCAGGGAAAAGGATGAAATCAGAACAAACTGATGAAAGCTCTCCTCGTCAATGACAATGAAAACACGCTTCTTACCTTATTAAATTTCTCCCACACATAATCAGGCTCATTTAGGAAAACTTCGTCTGAAGCTAATAGATATAGCTGACCCTCATACTGCAAACCACACGAATATTAATTAAAAAGAGATTTCTTCTCTCATCTGGCACAAACAGATGCAATGTCCAACAGTTCACAGTAACAATAAAAACATTCAAGATATACAAAGGGAAGCCCATGACTGACCTTAAACATGGTACTGAAATGATTGTTACGAAAGAACACACAAAGCTCTCGCTCTTTAAGACCACGTTGTAGACAAGAAAGGCTGCATAGTTCATAGATAAACATTTGGAAGGATAGAAAATTCATACACATACCCATAGATGGCCAACTGATAACTGATAGAAAAATAATTGAGGATAGCAAATTCATACACGTACCCATAGTTGGTCAACTGAGTGGCACTGCTATTCAAGAATTCCCGCACTAATTTCCCTAAGAGCAAATTTGACAGAATGGGGTATAGCATCATGACAAGTTGATAGTAAATTGAACGTCCAGTTGATTACAAAACCTCTTACTCTGTTGGGGGGTTATTGGTCCTCGTGCAACAAGCTCACTCATAAGCACATTATATGACTTGGATCCAATTGCCATTGAGGTATTACGATCCTAAAAAAATGTAGATAGAAGGACACAAAGGCATAGGCACCATTAGAATAAGTTGACAGGAGGGAGGAGACAGAGAACTTAAACTAGGGAGAATTAACTCAAACTCTAGATTCCAGTAAAGGAAGTACAGACTTCTTTTGCCTGCCTATGCAAGGGACTAAGTACCAAAATAGAGCAATATCATAGACGATACTTCTATCCCAAGAAGAATTTAAATGCAATGAATTGAGACGCAGACATTTGATCATCGATCAAACCACAGCGGTTTCCCCATGTAATCATCAAGCAACCTAAAGTTGGTTCAAATAAATCAATAATCTGAATCAGCAGAAGTCAAACATCATCCTAGATAGAAATTGCTCGTAATCCAGATAAAATCCTCAAAAGACAGGTAGTTTCCACTGTTGATACTGATAGCCGTGTATATGCCGCATCTGTTAACCATTTTGATAATAGACAGCAAATAAGGAATATCACTTTCATCCAGATGAAGCAGACAATCACGAGTTACTTGAGAATGTGCTCCTAAAAAAAGTACCGAGGCAACTGGCACAAAAGCACTGAACCCGAAAAGTTAAAGCACCTGGGGATCAACAATCCAGCCATGATAGAGTGAGATGTCCAGCAGATCAAAGATTGCACATTCTCTGGTGAATTCAAAGCTCTTTATGCTGCAATTAAGAGAATATATCTATTCAAGACCTATAAAAGCATAACAACTTTAATACTTGTCATATAGTCAATTCAACCTGCTGAACTTTATATTTACATCAATGCCAGTCTTAAGATATGGCAGCCGATCAATTGCGTCCGCAATGTTCTGTTGTTGATTTTTAACATAGGCTGCATCCTTATTCTGCAACATTTCCAAAGAGGAAAGAAAAAAAAAGAATAGAAGATTAACATCCATCAGAACCAGAGAAACACTCCACTTCCAGGGAACAAGAAAAGGACAGTACCTTAATATTGCTGTTGGAATCAAGTAGTTGATGGGTTACCAAGCGCACCAATTCATCTTGAGAAACCTCAGCTGTACCTCGATCCAATTTCAGGATGTTCCGCAATAGAAGAACATTACCTGCATATGATCCCGTTTAAGAACATTCCTCGAGTTCACCGTCACCCACAAATGAACTCTTTACGCATCACTGACGCGCCCAAGAAAAAACGCATGGCCTAAGAGAACTGGCATTAGGATGAACTGAGCACGAACGACACGAATTCTGCTCACGGTTGTCCAAGCACTGATTACACAACCCGATTTCTCAACAAATGCAGATACTAGTCGCGAACCAAGCTAATAAAGGACATGAACATCAAACAGGAAGCCAGAGAACTGTAGATACCCAAGAAACCCGCAAATAGAGAGGACGCGAGAGAGAGAGAGAGAAAGAGAGAGGAAAAGAAGGAGAAGTTACAGATGGCTACGAGAGGGCAAGGGCCATTAACGTCCTGGAGGATGATCGGCGTGCGGCGATCCAGGAACGGGATGAACTTCGTCTTGTGGACGCGCTGTTTCACCGTCGCGTTGCGACGCGAAGGAGCAGGAATTGCCATGGCGATGTTGAGAACCGGAGCTTTTCGCGGAGAAGACGGACTGGGTCGGAACGAGAACGAGTAGACGACTGGCGGAGGCCTTCGTAAAGCAGCGGGAGAGGTACAAAGTCGTTGACTCGGACGGAAGACTTACAGGGGAGGGAGAAAAGGAGGGAGGGAGAGAGAAACAGAGAGAGCGTCACGCTATGAAACTGAAAGTGACAGCTGCAGTGAGCGAAGCGATGCTTCCACTGGAAGGGAGGGAAATGACGTGACCTGCTTATTTAACTCTGCTTCACACTTCGCCTCGTACTGATGTTCTAGAATTTCCAACGTTAAACAAACCTTAAAATTTGCAACCAAGTGGGAAGAAAGCGCGTTGACTGCGCATGCTGCAGCTTCATCTCTCTCCCCCGCAAGCCGACAAGAAATGGTGGAGCCTAAACTGAGAATTAAAGAGAGGCACAAACCCACTTTGATTTTGCCTCTGTCTGAATGAATCACCAAGGTAGTGTCGAGAGCATTTCATCCTCTCATACCAACCACGCCTGCTCCGCCATCATCACCGCCACGCCGGAGACGAAGAAGGCGAAGCAGCAGAAGGAGTCGAAGCAGTAGAAGTTGCTGCCGTGGCGATGTTAAGAATCCAAAGGGAAAAGAACAGAGAAAAAGCAGAGGATATACCGCAACAACAAAGGGCTCTGTCAATCTCATTTAATTTCAGGACTTTTAAAAACGAAAATCCCATTATGTTGTGCACCACAAGAGAAAATCTCATTTAATTATGATTTGCGGAAGAAAAATATAATTTATTTCGTATTTTTCTTTCTTTTTTAAATTCTTATATATCGGGTGTGATCATGGGCCAGGCAAATTGGTCTCATCATTTACAATTACACCTGAATCTGACGTAATTGATAAAGCACACATTGCTTGCTCCGGGATATCGATCTTGAAGACAAATAATTTTCTATTTGATTGTTCGATTTGAATTTTTTCTTCACTCTGAAGGGACGATTTTCCATCATTTTTTAATATACTAGATCCTAATGGACTATTCCTATTGCGAGAAGTAGTGGATTCGTTGCATTATAGGCTTACTATTACTCTTCATGTTTCTACAAACATATAATATTAGAGGCCAGTAGAAATTTTGAGTGAAATTACAAATTAGATATATGATTCGCATACATCTAGAAAACATCCATACTCTCGAAAGCCTTCTTATCATGTGGGACACTCCAACACCTGTCCAACACTCGATCAACAAGTGTCAGAAAATGATTAACTCTCCCGATATTTTCCAACATGGAAGTCCAAAATTCTGACACGTGATTCTAAAACAAGTATAGTTGATAAAGCATTTAATGCTTGCTTTGGGATATGATCTTCAAGAGAAACAATTTTATATTCACTCCAAAGGAACAATTTTTCATCATTTTTTGATAGGGTTTTATTAACATAACAGTTTTGAGGCTACTGTGAGAATAACAATTTGTTGTGATTTACAAATTTTTGAAGAATAGGCCCTATAATAATAATTTATAATCATTTGTTATTTGATTTTTTATTAACTGTAGATTAAAAACTGTCATGCTTTTTGATATACTAGATCCCAATGGACTACTCCTATCGAGAGAAGTAGTGGATTCGTTGCAATATAGGTTTACTCTTACTCTTCATCTTTCTACAAACATATAATATTAGAGGCCCCTAGAAATTTTAAGTGAAATTATGAAGCGGATACATCATTTGCATTCATCTAGGAAGCATTGACAGTTTCGAGAGCTTTCTTGTCGGGTCGGAGTATCCGATACTTGATCAACATGTATCAGAAAATGGTCAACTCTCCCGACATTTTTTGACATGCGAGTTTGAAATTCCGACATATGATTCGACACACACATGGTCCATTTTAAAATTTTCTAATAAATGAGGAGTCAAAATATAAATATGTAAAAAAAAAATATAATAAAAATAATAAATGGGGAAAAAAAGAAAAACCTATTCTTTTCTTTTCTTCTAACTTTTACTTCCTATGACACACAATTTACCTCTCAAGTTTGTTTGTTTCTCTTTTCTTCCGACATACTCGATATGTGAATCCAAAATGTGGATTGTTTTTTTTCCTCTAAATTTTACGGATTATTTGAATGGAGTTAAATTTGTCAAATTGAAATGATGAATGATATTAACAAATGGTGAATTAATCTTTTTAATGTAAATTCATTTTAGGCTATATTATTTATTTATTTGTGAATTTGAAGCAAATTAATTTAATTAAAATAATCATAAAAATGATAAAAAATATATATTAAATATATAATGTGTCTTAATGTGTTGGAGTTCTCTATTTTTTAAGAAACGACGTGTTGGAGTACCGTGTTTTGTTATGTCGCATGTTTGTGTCGGTGTTATTCAGACATATGCACATCAAATCGAACTTGTACTATACCTGTCTATTAAGCAAGACAGCATATTTATGAGCAAAGAGGATCAAGTCAAAATGTCTATCGGAGTCATATAAATCACAATCTTTTCCTTCTCTAGCTACTTAACAAGTGTCTTGAAATATGCGAAGGAAAAACACAAAAACTTGACATGTTTGAAACATGCCAGATCGATGAATCTAAAAGGATTCCTCTCACATAATCAGTTTTTAAGCAAGGATTGTTATGGAATCTATATGTAAGATGCTTGTGACATGGCTCATGGACGAAGCATGTTCCAAGACTGTCCGGGCCGTGTCACACACAAGGGCTTGTCCATGCAAGCAGCCCACGAACGACCCTTGAATGATCCACGATTAGCGCACGACCAGCCCGTGCATGGCCCATGGACGACCCGTGAGCAATGTTTGGCCAACTCACGTGCAACCCGTGACCGTTCAGCTGCTCTTGTGTCAGGCAGCCCTGCAACCTTGATCTTGCTTCTGACACATGCCCATGGGCTTCCCAAGGGCTACAGCTATTGAGTGGCATGCTATGTAGCATTGAAATGATTATATAGATTCAAACTTCACCGTTGGATCGGAGGGACGATCAACGGCTAGGAATAGACCCGAACTTGTATAAATAGAGATCCCTCCCTCTCATTGTAACTAACTCGTTCACAAGTGAATATACACTCTCTTTGCCATCTGACTCTTGTGTTTGTGTGTGTGTGTGTGCGTGTGTGTGTAAGGCTGACTAAGGATCAATAATCCTAAGGCCGCATGGTGTTTTGATTGATCATAATCGACTGACCCGTGACAAGTGGTATTAGAGCTAGGTTCCAAGCACGATGGCTGATCAACACCTCGATATTGCGATTGCTCGGGTTGAGGATCGCAAGGACCGCGGTAGGGTCAACGAGAAGGCTCTTGCCAAGCCAAGGAAAACTCATGGTGCCTCGAGTTCAAGGGATTAGATGGGCGACCTGGAATGCCGAGTGACGGTCATGGAGGAAACCATCTCGGATGTCCAAGGACAAGTCGAGAACTAGTGCCAGACTGTCGAAGGAGCTAAAGCTGGGAAGGAAGAGCTCTAGGCTGAGATGTAAGAGCTGAAAGCTGACATGGGAGAGCTTCGAGGCGAGTTGCTGGGGTCCTTGATTCACGAACTAAGACAGTGGGACGAGACGTGGGAAGTTGCTATGACGGCCATGCGCGCCGAAGTTGTTGAGCTTAAAGGGAAGCTCGTTAAGGTGGAAGCTGCACATGTGAACGGGGTGATCACCGTGTAACCACGTGCTGATGCACTCGAGCCGAAAGAGTTCAAGGTCTCACGGGTGGCAAAGGACATGGACAACTTCCTCTAGTACATGGAACGCTACTTCCAGTCCATGGGAATGACCGACGACGTGATTCGGGTAAACACTGCAGCCATGTATTTAGCTGATGATGCATTACTGTGGTTGCGTTTTAGGTCGAATGATAGGAATGGTGACCCTATCATGATATGGGCTCAGTTCATCGAGGAATTTCGGTGAACCTACTACCCTGCTTATATGGAGGAAGAAGCTCACTGGGAACTCAAGCGCCTAGAGCAAAAAGGCGAAGTCTGCGAGTACGTGAAATGGTTGTCGGAGCTGCTGCTCCAAATCTCGTCCATGACTGAGATGGAAGCATTCCATGAGTTCATGAGCGGACTCAAACCATGGTTCAAGCAAGAGCTCAAACGATGCAATGCCACGAATCTCACAATGGCCACTTCCGTGGCTGAGTCCCTCGTGGAATACAAACCATCATCCTCGGCTAAGCCAGACCCTCGACCGAGAGAAAAGGCCAATGGTGGGGGAGATCAAACCGGTACAACAGTTCAAGTGGAGGCAAACCACCATCGTTCCCTCCTGGGACTCAACCCAAGTCAAGCAATTGAGGATACAATCGCAAAGTACACATCTACAAGTGCTTCTTTTGTGACGGTCCCCATATGGCTCGAGATTGTCCGAAAAGAGGGAAGCTGGCAGCCTTGTGCAAAGAGGATGGACCACGAGAGGAGGCACGGTTGGGATCGTTGCGGATCCTTGGGTCGATCAAGGCCAAGAAGGCCAAGGAACCCAAAAGGATGATGTTCATGGATGTGAAGATCGGTGGTACCACGATGAGTACGCTTGTGGATACCGGGGCTTCCAACCTCTTCAAATCCAACAAGGCCGCAAAGAGCTGAATCTTTGGGTTGAGATGAGTGACACCGGTTGGCTCAAAATGGTGAACTCCAAGGAAGTCCCGACTAGCGGCATGGCTAAGGACGTAGAGCCGTACCTTAGTCCATGGACCAGCAAAGAGGATATCAAGGTAATCCCCCTTGATGACTATGATTTTGTGCTTGGTTTGGGATTCCTTGATCGGATCAATGCGGGCGTTATGCCCTTTGTGGATTGCACATGTATCCTAGACAAACGGTGCCAATGCATGGTCCCGATCTACCGTGAGTTGGGACGTGATAGGAAGATACTATTGACCATGCAGCTGACAAAGGGGTTACGGAAGGGCGAGGTGACCTTCTTGGCAGCATTGAAGGATGAGGGCGTGGAAGAAAGCGAGGTACCGGAAGAGGTGTCTCGAGTCCTTGATGTCTTCCAAGATGTGATGCCGCTCGAGCTACCCAAGAAGCTGCCTCCTCGGAGAGAAATCGACCATCAGAGCGAGCTTGTGTCCGATGCTCGACCGTCGGCCATGGCACCCTATCGCATGGCCCCGCCTAAGTTGGAAACGCTACGAAAACAATTGAAAGAGTTGCTCAACGCAGGGTATATTCGGCCGTCCAAGGCTTCGTTTGGTGCTCCGGTGTTGTTCCAAAAGAAACATGACGGATCCCTCTGTATGTACATAGACTACCGAGCTTTGAACAAGCTCACCATCAAGAACAAGTACTCGATCCTGCTCATCACGGACTTGTTTGATCAACTTGGGAAAGCCTAATGGTTCTCCAAGCTTGATCTTCGATCGGGGTACTACCAAGTTCGGATTGCCGAAGGGGATGAGTCGAAGACCGCATGCATGACCCGTTACGGATCGTATGAGTTCCTCGTCAGGCCTTTTGGCGTGACAAATGCACCGGCCACATTCTGCACTCTCATGAACAAGGTATTTCATTCATTCCTTGATCAGTTCGTTGTGATTTACCTTGACGACATCGTAGTGTACAGTTGGACGCTTGAGGAACATGTCGAGCATTTGAGTCAAGTTTTCCAGACTCTTCAGGAGAATGACTTGTATGTGAAGTGTGAGAAGTGTGCTTTCGCTCAAAAGGAAGTCCCTTTCCTTGGGCATATCGTTGGGGGCGGACGAGTGCGGATGGACGCAGCCAAGATCCATGCCATCGTTGAGTGGGGACCATCGACCAAGGTGAAGGAATTGAGATCCTTCCTTGGTCTTACGAACTATTATTGGCGCTTCATCTAGGGATACTCAAGCCTTACTGTGCCACTCACAGACATGCTGAAGAAAGAAAGGCCACGGGAGTGCACGGATCAGTGTCAAAAGGCGTTCGAGCGGTTGAAGCAAGCCATGACCAAAGAGCCGATGCTCATACTGCCCGACCACACCAAACAATAAGAGGTAGAAACCGATGCTTCTGATTTTGCTATCGATGGTATCTTAATGTAGGAATGGCATCCGGTTGCCTTCGAGTCATGAAAATTGAACGATATCGAGCAGCGATACACGATCCAAGAGAAGGAGATGACCGCATTGGTGCATTGCCTTCGTACGTGGAGGCATTACCTCTTGGGATCCCGGTTTGTCGTGAGGACCGACAACGTGGCCACGAACTACTTCCAAACCCAGAAGAAGCTCAACCCAAAGCAAGCTCGGTGGCAAGACTTCTTGGCCGAGTTCGATTATGTGTTGGAATACAAGTCCGGAAAATCCAATTATGTGGCCGATGCCTTAAGCAGGAAATTGGAGTTGGCCAACATGTTGAGTCGACCCGATTGTCTGTGGATCGACCGTATCAAGGAGGGGCTAAAGCACGATCAAACAACCCAAGCCCTCCTCCGATACGCGCAAGAGGGCAAGACGAGGCGATTTTGGTGCAAGGATGATCTCCTTTACACTAAAGGACGGTGACTCTATGTGTCGCTCCACGGGAAACTCCGAAAGGAAGTCCTACACGAGTGTCACGATTCTAAATGGGCGGGTCATCCGATAATCCACCGTACCATGGCACTCATCAACGATCAATATTATTGGTTACACATGAAGGACGACATTGAAGATGCGGACGTGTCTTATGTGCCAACAAGACAAGATAGAGCAATGGTCACCAACATGGGTCCTTGAATAGTTGCCTATCTTGAAACGTCCATGGGAGAGCGTCTCCATGGACTTCATCGTGAATTTGCCGAAATTCGAAGGGTGTCAAACCCTCATGGTCATGGTGGATCGCTTCTTCAAGTATGCGACGTTCGTGCCAGCTACGAAGGATTGTCCAGCCGAGGAAGCAGCCAAGCTGTTCCTTAAGCACGTCGTCAAATATTGGGGTGTTCCACGCACGATCGTGAGCAATCGCATCCTCGATTCACTGGGCAGTTCTGGACTGAGTTCTTCAAGTTGCTGGGGACGGACCTCAACTTCTTCACGAGCATGCATCCCCAAACCAACGGACAAATGGAGCGGGTGAATGCATTGTTGGAAATCTACCTTCGGCACTACGTGAGCAACACGTAGGTGAATTGGGCACAGTTGATCGACGTGGCCCAATTTTCCTACAACTTGTAGCGGAGCGAGTCCATGAACCAAAACCCGTTCGAGATCGTGACCGAGCAACAACCGCTTACACCAAGTGTGATCGCCTCAAGGTATTGAGGAAGCAGCCCCTCCACGTACAAGTTCGCTAAAGAATGGGATGAGCATGTGGACTTGGCGCAGGCATGCCTCAATAGAGCTACGAAGTGCACCAAGAAGTGGGTCGACAAGAAGCGACAGCACGTGGAATTTCAAGTCAAGGACTTGGTGTTGGCCAAACTGCACCTAGTCCTTTGATACCATGACGTACACAAAGGGTTGATCCGTTGCTATGAAGGCCATTTTCGTGTGTTGCAGCGGATTAGGAAGGTGGCACACAAGCTAGACTTACCGGCCAAGCTCAAGTTACGCCCCATGTTTCACGTGAGTGTGCTAAAGTCTTTCCATGCTGACAAGGACAATTCGTATCGAGGCAAATCACAACGAGCCCCCCTTGGAGCAAAAACCTCCTACGATCGAGATGTTGAATGCATTATGGTAGACCGGATCATATGGAAGAGGTATTGTGCGCCAAAAAGGGAGTACCTCGTTCAATGGAAGGGCCTTCCCGAGAGTGAAGCAAGTTGGGAACCCTCTGAGGGCCTATGGCAGTTGAAGAAGCACATTGATGCTTTCCATGCCGCAAACGCAATGAGGGTGTCACTTGATTAGGTGGGGGAGAATGACACGGCCCGTGGACGAAGCATGTTCCAAGACCGTCCGGGTCGTGTCACACACAAGGGCTTGTCCATGCGAGCAGCCCATGAACGACCCTTGAATGATCCATGATCAGCGCATGACCAGCCCGTGCACGGCCCATGGACGACTTGTGAGCAATATTTGTCCAACCCACATGTAGCCTGTGACCGTTTAGCTGCTCTCGTGTCAGGCAGCCTTGCAACCCTAATCTTGCTTTTGATACACACCCATGGGCTTCCCAAGGACTATAGCCATTAAGTGGCCTGCTATGTATCCTTGTAATGATTATATGGATTCAAACTCCACCGTTGGATCAGAGAGACAATCAACGGCCAAGAATAGACCTAAACTTGTATAAATAGGGGTCCCTCCCCCTCGTTGTAACTAGCTCGTTCACAAGTGAATATACACTCTTTTTGCTCATCCGACTCTTGTGTTCGTGCATATGTGTGTAAGGCTGACTTGGGATCGATAATCCTAAGGCTGTACAGTGTTTTGATCGATCGTAATTGACCGACCCATAACACTTGTTTGTTTCTTTTGTTTCTAGAGCGAGTATATTCTTCTCCAATTGTCTTGATTAAAAAAGTTTTTTCTTTCTTCAACCAACTACTGTAAAATGGACTATTCACATCTGGACACACATTTTGCATACATCTTTGTGGATAATTTTTTTTTTTCCAATCAATATAGGAGTCATTTATGATTGCATATTTTTACACTTCTCTCTTAAATTGAGTATGAGACTCAAATCGCATGCCTAACTGAAACTATAATCATGTATGGTCACCATTAGGGTTTGTTGTGACCTTCCAGTGTCAACAAGGTCATATTTAATAGTGAAAGATCTTGTTTGGTCACACTCTTCCTCATCTCTATAGTTAGAAGGTTGAGATATTCACATACTTCGATATCCTCATCATCTTTATCCTCATTCAAGTTTTCTTCTATTGCATCAGTAGACAATGTCGCCTTTCTTACCATCCTCGACTTTTGTCTCCTTTCCCTTACTTGAAAGTAATGCCCATTATCGGATAGGATGTGGTTGTCATCACTCCTACCTAATGCATTAATCTTACAACCATCACTCTCAAAGTAAACGCCATCATCACTTTCTCTATATTCACTCTGGCTAGCACCCCCATATTGAAGCCTAGTCGTAGCCTTGACATCTAGTTCAATCCCAATTTTATCTCCACCACAGCTTCAACTTCAACTTCACCTTGGCTAGTGGCTCAAGCACAAGCGTCAGCACCTGCATGAGCCCCAACTTCGAATGACCTCAAATCGACTTTCTTCATCAACCTAGAAATATCAAGGTTCCTTTTTCAACAAATATGCATATGAAGAAGATGATCTCTATTCTAGGAAATACAACTTGAATAATTTAACATGAGCGAATAAAAGAAAAGAGGCTAAATAGTCTATGTGAATAGCATTCATTCCTGATCAAAATGAGCAAAATGGATCAACACGTCCTCTATTGACCCACTTATGGCAAGTTAAGCATTGCTTTGCACATTTTTCAGTAAAATAGATATACTAGCCATAAAAGAAGAAATAGAACATAAGTGCCACATGTCAAATCACATTGATGATGTACACATTGGTGGCAAGGCAAGATATTGACGAGCCTAAACACTAAAAGGGAACTGAAAACAAAGTATCCTGGTAAACCTAAAAGGCACGGGAAGATCAAAACAAATTTGTACAGCCCTTGCATGAGGCAAAAAATCTGGTAGCATAGGGTGTGGAGGACATAATTATCAAGAGCAGAACAATTTGATTGTTTAGCTACTAAAATTAACAGAATGAATCATAAATATGTAGAGAGAAAAGTACCAAAAAAGTCATAAACCTATTGTATTGGTATTAATTCAGTTAAAATATTTCAATTGGACCAATTTAGTCATAAACATTTTTACAATGTACAAATTTAGCCCATTCGGCCAATTTAGATCGGAAATTTGTTGATGCAGATGCTAGTGATCTTATATGGTATCGTTGATGTTGACGTAGACATTTTAAAATAAATTTTCAACTTTTTATTATTATTTTTTTCCTTTTTTTTTTCCTTTCTTTGGATTGTTGCTAGTATTGACCATTACTGGCAATCAACCATAGGTGGCGAGGCCCTCATAGCTTGGGTGAGGGCAGTCTTTGCCAGATTTGGCGAGGGCACAACCCTTGTGGCCTGGGCGAGGGCGGCCCTCGCCAAAGGCTACCAGGGCAACCGTCACTAGATCTGGCAAGGGTCATGATGCCCTCACTGACCACCACTTGTGGCCGATATCAGCCACGGTTGAAATAAAGGAAAAAAATGAAAGAAAAAAAGGGAAAAAAAAAGAAAAAGGAAATTTAGAAAAATAATAAAAAAATTTGTACAAAATTATTTTAAAATGTTTACATCAATGCTGGCAATGCCACGTAGGATTGTCAACATTCACATCATCGATTTTTGACCTAAGTTGACTACATGGATTGAATTGATACAGATGTGAAAATTTTAGAATTAAATCGGTCCAATTGAAAGGTTTTAAACTAAATTGGTATTTATGCAATAGGTTTAGGACTTTTTTGGTATCTTACCGATCTGTAGAATATGTTTTTTTTTTTTTTTTTTTTTTTGGTGACCGAGGACTCCAACACATACCCCCGTGCCTGAAAGGCTCCTGAGGACCAAACCTTTATGCCTCAGGGAAGACTAGCACAACAACCCACCGCCATGGCCATCTGTAGAATATGTTAGTCATCATTTTCCTGCAACTTTTGCACTAAGCCGCAATCAATGGCATTATCACGATCCTTGAATGAGGCACAACTCTTTTTTTAGTAAATTCATGGCCAATCATTGAGTATGTACTTCATTGGTGCATCGTCGACAAATGGGGGTAGGAAATGTAAGGCTAGATCATCAATAGCAATTCGCTGAGCCTGAAATTGGTATACTATTCTATCACATCCAGATTTTATAGAGAACCTTAAGATCCAAGCAAAAACCACTGACATGAGAAACCTGAAAGCCCCAAATCACCTTGAGTCAGTCGACCAGCAAACAAGTTATGAACAAATAAGCTTCCGAGAGAGAGAGAGAGAATCAAGCGGGATACTCACCCTAAAGCCCTCAGTCTAGCTTTATGGAGCAATCGCGAGAGGGGTAAACGGCGTTGTTCGTGTGCAGAAATGGAGCTTTAGATAGAGCACTAGAGCATGGAGCAAACAAGCTTTGAGAGATAGAGCATGAAGCTTCAGTAGAGAGAACTCGAGCATGGAGAGTTCTGAACGTGGAGCAAGGGGGAAAAATAGATGGAGCCCCGGTGAACGAGTTCTCTATTATTTCAGCCACGTCAGTAGTGATTTTAGACAGAAACATAACAAAAAATAAATATCACATGAGTACAATTTTAAAGTTTTTTTGTCATAAAAAGAGCCTATAGTAAATGCATCACAACTATATAATTAATAGTTTTTAGTGTCATGAAAAAGGTTCAAAAAACTCTTTTTTGGGTTTTATGAAATGCATGGACTTTGACTTTTCAAATGTTAAATATCTAAAATCTATCAAAATACACAAATATTATTGTCCATAAAATTTTCAGTGACCTTAAATTTTTTCGTCGAAGGGGTTATAGAAGAATTGGTTAAGTGGTCAAATGTCCAATCCTGAGTCATAATTATCTAATCTTATTCTAAGTGATCTTAGTTACTGTCCTCAGGTGACGCGCATTAATGAAACTATTTCCACGTGTTCACGATTGCTAGTGGAGCACAAATCACAAAATCAATCATGACCGGAAGAAGCAAACAAAAGATAGCACAAGAAAGAGGAATCAGAGAACGTTTTTGGGGAAAAAATATTAGGTGTCTCAAAAGGACCACATCATCCTTATTTTGAACCATTCACATATCGACATGTGTCCTCAGACCTCCACATCAGCCAATTTCAAATCTAGCGCGCTCTGCTCTCTTATCTCTATCTTCACTCAACTCAGCACTTCATTTATCTCTCATCTCTCTTCTCACTCTCTCCCCTCTTTCCTGACCCGATGATGTTCTCTCCCAAAAGTGCTTTCTCCAACGACGGCTGCACTCTCTCGAACGACGGTGATGCTCCCTCTTGATGATGGCCTCTCTCTAATCCACGGCCTCTTCCTCCCAACCTCTTTCTTCCCAAATCACGCTTTCTCCTTATGCTTGGCTTTCTCCTCCCCTCCAACTCGCGACCGAGAAGCAATTGCTTTGCTCTCTCATTTAGTCTTCTATTGACAACTCACTTCCACGCTTTGCTCTACTCAAAGACGTCTCTCCCAAGAAACCCTAGATCTACGATGGCAATCCCCACTTTTCAGATTCAATTTTTTCTTTTTACTGGGTTTTTATGTCCACATCTTTGTTTTGGGTGAAGCTCACATGTTGATTGTCAAAATTTCTTGTTTTGCCACAATGCGTGTAGGGTGGTTTTTGCAAAATGGAGAAGCAATTGCTTTGCTCTCTTATCTAATCTTCAATCGCTTCCATAGTCGGCTCGGCTCAAAGCCGTCCCTCTTGAGAAGCCCTAAATATGTGGCGCATCACAATTCGACCAGGCCTCATCATTTCGCTTCGGGTTGTCTTCATTGGTATCTGGTCTTTGTTCGATTCTCTCAGCTCAACATGTAAGCCCCTTCTCTTTGTTCCTTTTTTTTTTTCCTGTTTTTTTTTTTTTTTTTTTTTTTTTTTTTGTTATATCTCTTCTTTAGCTTCTCTCAGCATTTGAATTCTTTAATATTTTCTATACTCTTTCATGGGTCCTTGCTAGTTTTTACTTTGTTGGTAGCATCAGATTCTTTGATAGAAACAAATATATATATATATAGCGTGCTTGAGAGTTATGCTCAGTGGAGTTTAAAACAGAGTCCAATTTTGATGATCTTGTTCAATTGGAACTGGGGGATGGGGATGGGGATGGGTTAAAAGGATTAGTTGGCCTCTCCGTTAAGTATCATAAAGAGAAAAAAAATGCAATCTTTTGATCAAATTTAATAATATGGATGAAGAGTTCCAGATAGCAAACGCATGAACCCAATCACTCTTAATTGCCTTTGATTAGTTTACCGGGATAGATCATTAAGCCTCGAATTAAGAAGTGTTTGTACTTTGTCTATTTCATTCCTGAGAATGTTAAAACTGATATTTAAATCATTTTAAAGTGGTCTAAATGGTGTCTAGTGACGCTTGTTGCTAGCAAAATATGATTGAAGGAGCAATTCATAGAGTTGCAATCCCAAAATTTCTTTGACTCATATGGTATAATACGGATATAATAATAAAAAATGTCACTGGGACAAATGTATTAGTGCATGTTGTAGCTAATGCTTATTGCAGCATTTGTTGTGGTTGCAACTGTTGGGAATAACGGATCCCCGAAAATCGGATTCGACACTAAATCGAACCCTTAAAGCAATGCGGAAGACAAACCTAGGAAAATCACGTATCACCGATCCTAAAGCACACCACGGATTCGAGCGTACCTTGTTAGCCACAGATTAAACACCGACGCTGATAAGAGAAAGAGAATTTGGCCATGTTCGATCCGATGACGCCTTGAAGGGAAGAAAAACGCTTACTGTTTTTCTTTTCTTTTGGAGAGAGAGAGCGCGTTGGAAAGAGAGAGAGACGTACGTTAGAATGGCCAAAGGGTACGTTCTCCCTCTCTCTCTCCTCCCTTATATATGTCCTTCTAAAAACAAATAATCGTGCCTCTTCATCCATGGGCCCTATTCTTGTGGGATGGGCTTTTAGGCCCAATATGCGCGGACGGGCCAACTTAGGCCCATCACATAAAACCATCATCTCCCACTCGCACATGGTGGGCCGAACAGAATTCTCTTTACCTCTCTTCAACATTCATACCGGTGAATAATCCGTGCGACCAAAGATACTTTGAGAGCTCGTTGCTATACATCTGTTAGGAATATATAGCAGCTCATAATTGGCGTCTCACTCTGAGTAGATTTAGTATGCAGTACCCTAGATTGATCGATCACATTTATATCTCTCTTGATCTCTTTCAAACAATGATATATATATTGTATTCACAATTATGATTACCCCAAAGGCAGTCATAATTGGTTAACTGGTGAATACAAAACTACAATGTGATTTTCCAAAATCGATCTTTCCTTCAAACTCTCAATTTCAGTTCAGCTTGCTTTTCTAAAAATATCCCATTAGATTGAATCAAACCATGACCATTGGCAACATCTTAAGATAGCAAACACTAAATAGAAATCTTGAGAATAAGTAAGAGTCATGAGGGGACTAAAAAATTGAGGAACTCTTTTTCTTAAGAGTCTCACACGACATAAAAAGTTGAGATCAAACTTTTGCCACTCTTATTGGTCGTCTTATGCATACGTAGTATGAAATACGTATTACGGTATTAACTCATTTCCCATGGAGCGTATGTCTACACCTTCAATACCATACAGATGATAGTTCAGACATACCCAATGTCTAACTTGAGTTCACGTATCTACTCATTCACAAAATTCATTAGAACTCACATCTGGCATCATAGACAGATAAAGTAAAATATGTGGGGTATTTTACTTTCGGACATAGTAAGTCTTATGTCCTCATCTTAACACTTAGTTAATGCGACATACGTATTTTAAGCTTGAGCTCTCGATTATCACCTAGATAATAAGCTTAAAAACAATCTCATCTCTATTTATCACACAGTAAATAGAGGCGATTACCCGTGTGAGTGGGCTAATCTTATATCTGTCCGACATACTTTCTCAACTTAAAATAATGCACTGAACATTAAGATGCATAAAAATCAAACAAAGATTCATAGGCATTAATGATGAAAACACAAATTCATCAAATGTGAACACTTAGGGAAATTACAATATTCAGTACATCATCCTCTACGCAATCCTAGAGATTTCATATGGCCACAAAACACATCTCTAGGTATTGGCTTTGTCATAGGATTTGCTACCATTCTATGCGTAGATATGTACTGTAAGTTCACATCCTTTCGTGCAACCAAATCTTTGACAAAGTTATACTTTGTATCTATATGTTTGGTCTTGTCATGATATTTTGGATCTATTTTGGATCTTTGGTGTACACTTTTGCTGCTTGGCTATCACACTTAACCAACAATGAATCTGCAACATTTCCAATAACACCTAAATGACCCAAAAAATCTATTAAGCCAAACACCTTCTCATACTGCTGCTGATAATGCCACAAACTCAACTTCCATCGTGGACAAGGCTATACACGTTTGTTTCTTACTGCTCCAACATATGGTGCCATTATTCGGTAAGAAAACAAAACTAGATGTAGATTTTCTTTCGTCTAAATCTCCTCCATAATCAACATCAAAATAGCCTTAGAGTCGCAGATTCTTTCCTTAATAACTCAGCGTATAATCAGCAATCCTCTTTAGATACCTCAGTATTGTCTTAACGGCTTTCCATTGTGCTGGACCTGGATTGGATTGGTATCTACTCACCATTCCAACTGCAAAACATATGCCAGGTCTTTTACACATCATAGCGTACATCAAGCTTCCAACAACACTAGCATAAGGAACATGTTGCTTTTGTTCCTTCTCTTGTGGAGTCATTGGACATAGTCTATGGTTCAATCCTTCACCTTTTACAATAGGAGTGTCTATGGATTTACAATATTGCATATGAAATCGTTCAAGAACCTTATGTATATATGTTTCTTGCGAAAGATATAACGATCTCTTCGAACGATCTCTTGAAATCTTAACTCCAAGAATGTATGCAGCCTCACCCATATCCTTCATCTTAAAGTTGGAAAACAATCAACTCTTGACAGTATTAACAAACTCCATATTGCTTCCGGCAATTAGTATATCATCAACATATAATGATATGATCACAAATTGATCTTTGGATCTTTTGATATATACACAATGATCATCATCTATCATTGTAAAGTCATATGCCATTATGGCATTATGAAAAATGTATATACCATTGTCTTGACGACTGCTTAAGGTCATATATCGACCTCAAAAGTCGACATACCTTTACTTCTTGGCCTTTCATTATGAAACCAGTAGGTTGTTCCATATATATTTCTTCCTCTAATTCTCTATTGAGGAAAGCAGTCTTTACATCCATCTGATGTAACTCAAGATCCATACTAGCCATTATTGCCAGAATAATGCGAATCGAGGTAAATCTCACTACAGGAGAGAATGTATCTTCATAATCAATTCCTTCCTATTGATTATACCTTTTCGCCACAAGGCGAGCCTTATGCCTTTTTATCGATCCATCAGCCTTTCACTTTATTTTGAGAACCCACTTGTTCCCAATAGCTTTGTGTCCTTTTGGAAGATCAACCAGTTCCCAAACATGGTTTGACTTCATTGACTCAATTTCCTCTTCCATTACATGAATCCATTTTTACTTACTAGGGCAATTTAGAGCATCATGAATATTTCTTGGCTCATCCTCATCTTGTGGAGCAACCATAAAATTTTCCCCTTCAATGTCAAAACGTCGACAGGGAATACTTTGACAACTTGTTCGCCGTATGGGAGATTGTACACTTAGCACATCATTCCCCATTATGCTCTCACTTGGATTAGATAATGATGATGTCGTCTCATCATGTGGTTATAATTGAGAATGAGTTGAATTAGATTCATCATTTCTCATATTACTCCCACTTGGACGAACTCCACTAATATCATTATCTTAATCCAAGGTTTCAAATAGGGAATAATCTTCACCTATTTCGCCCTTCTTAGGAAATTCATCCTCTAAGAGTGTGACATTCCGTGATTCAAAATTCAGTTATACTCCCACTTTCCTGCTCACCTATGAACACATACATTTTCGAGTGTTCGGAGTATCTCATTAAAATACTCTTCTTTCCTTTGGGACCCAATTTCCCAAACTTGTAAGAGGACTCATGAGTATAGGCAGCATAACCCCATGGCTTAAGAAAAACTTAAGTCCGGTTTTCTATCTGTCCATAACTCATATGGAGTGGAAGTTACTGATTTGGAAGGCACCCAGTTAAGTATATAGGCAGCAGTTAACAATGCATCATTCCAAAAAAGTGATAGGTAAGTTAGCATGCGCCATCATGGACCTAACCATTTCCAGTAGGGTTCTGTTTCTTCTCTCTGCAACACCATTTTGTTGAGGAGTATATGGAATAGACAATTGTCATTCTATTCATTTTTCATCACATAATTTTCTGAACTCATCAGATAAATATTCTCGACCACGATCGGATCTCATTGCTTTTATATTCTTGTCTAATTGATTTTCTATCAAGTTCATAAACCTTTTGAAACAACTTGATGCTTCGTATTTATGAGAAATCAAATAGACATATCCGAATCGAGTATAATCATCTAGAAAAGTGATGAAATAAACAGCCCCATGCCTTATTCTCACAGTCATTGGACCACAAACGTCAGAATGGATTAAATGCACAGGAAATTAAGCTTTTTTATATTTTCTAAATGGTTTCATTGTTGTTTTTCCTACTAGGCAATGCTCACATATGGGCAAATCGACTTTTTCAATGTTGCCCAACAAACCCTCTTTGGCTAGTCTATTGATATGTTGTTGGCCAATATGACCAAGTCTAGCATGCCACACACTCACATCATTATCATATAAAGTAGGAGACGTGAGAAGGGAATAACAAATATTGACATCACCACAGTCAACATATAGTACAATAAAACCATCCAGAAATTGATCATAACCATAGTAGTTTGTATTCAAATACAAATCTACACCGCTATTACGGAAGTTCACACTAAAACTAAGCTTAACCAACACCATAACAGACACTTAAATTTCGACAAATCTCCGGAGCATATAGAACATCAAGTAGGAACAAGGTGCGTCCACCACGCATGTTCAATTGGCAGGTGCCAATCCCTTTAACTTCATCTCTAAAGTTATTTCCTACATAGATCCACTTAGTTCCAGTTGGTATCGTCGGAATTCCACGAAGGATCCTCTATCCTTCGCTACATGGTCTGTCGCTCTTGAATCTACAATCCACAAAGGATTGGATTCAGCTAATAATACAAGACTTGACACATAAGCAAAGTTCTCAAATGTACAAGAGATGTATACTTTCTTTGGCTCACGACAGTCGCGAGCATAGTGACCTTTCTTGTCACAATTGTAACACCTCACCCTTGACATTTTCTTCACTTGAGGACGTTTTCCTTTCTTGTGTTGGTTAACTCTTGATTTCTTGTAATAAGGACTCGATCCTTTGCATTTCCACATATTGAACGAATCAATACGCTTGCGCTTAGAGCTCAAAACCTTTTCTGAGCTAGAACCAGCATTGCAAATGCCTATTTTCGGCTCAAATGCCGTTAAGCGGTCCTTTACTAGCTTAAGGTGGCGCACAACATCCTCAAGATCTTCCATAACATGGTCAAGAGCTTCTAGTGCTTCTTGTTTTTCCAGCACATATTGAATCTTCATATTCAATATTTCACAATTGTTGCCGTTCATATCAGCAATTACGTTCTTAGTTGCTTTGAAACCATCGATCCAACACATCGGACATACATGTACGAATAATTAATGCCTATCATTTATGCATCCACTTTGCATAGATCCATCATATCAATGAACAATTTCAAGTAAGGTTTCAAAATCAAAAAGTCACTACGTTTCCAATCATCCTCCAAAATCCTAACTCAAAATTATTATTAATATAATTGTCTTATACAAAATAAATTCTATGAAGTTACAAAAACTTCTATGAACTACCCACATCAGTCAACAATAATAGAAATCAAATAATATCTAACATCCAATAGAATAACAATGCTTTCACTTTAATACAACTATACATTACACTAAGCAATATATACAGAGAAAAATATCAATATGGAAAGAGATATTCACACCCAAAAACATCTCATAATTAATCTAAGAAATAAATAAGGAATGTCCCTTCTAATCTATCAGTCAAAACATCTGAGAAAAACTGAAGGCACATTTGTCAACCATGGAAAAACTTTTGGAGAGCTTTCATGTCGCCACCAAGGCGCATTTACTCTGCGCCATGTGGCGCCCAATCTAAGGGTTGAGGTTTTGGTTAACTCAATCCTATAGTACTCTCTTACAAAAGCTTCTACTAGCTTCCTATAACCCGGAACCACGTTGACCTCCCATAACCGATTTAACACTGCTTGCCATTCAGGTAGAAGAGTGTTCATCAAAGCCGGCACATTCTCAAAATCCGGCATAAGATAACCATTCAAGATGATTTCCTGTATCATCTAATTGACCCTGACTACATGTGATACTAAATCACCGTCATGCCACCAATAATTAGCTAATTTTGACATCAGCCTTTTAAGTCTTGCACTTCCCTCGTCCGTTCTCGGGATTGCAGGTATCCGTGCATAACGCATCATAGTTCCTGCAACAAATGCAGAACTAAAATTGGATCACTTATAATCCATAATTAACATAAGAGAAAATACATAATTTTCCATGATTCATGCAATAAATGCAGAATAAAAAATGAATTACCTATAACCCACACAAATATAATTGAAAAAGAAACAAATTCCTTTTTTTTTTTTTTTTTTTTTTCGGGTCAACGGTCAACGGTCAATGGCGGCTCGCCGGTCGTCGGACCGGGTCGGACAAACCGACCGGCACGTGACGCGCACGTGCGCGGGCTGACGTCACGCAGACGTCAGCCGGCATGTGTCACGCGCGTGCCAGGCTTCCGCGCGGGTCGGGTCGTCGGTCGGGTCGCCGGCCGGCCAACGGTCGTCGGCGATGACGTCACCGATGACGTCATCCCGGCAGTTACCGTGACGTTACAGTGACGTCAGCACGTGCCGGTTCGCCGGCGCGCACGTGCCGGTTCGCTGACCGGTGCGTGTTGCGCACGCGCTGGCCGAGCCAGCGCTTCGGGCGCGTCGCGCCCACGCACAGTGGCTTCCGGCCGCGCGTGTGGGCGCGTGCAACGTCTCCTAGCGACGCACGACATGTCGACGGATTTGTCTCGACGAGCCCTTTCACCAAGTGCCTTCAAAAATTGATTTCGACTTACGAAAACTTAGAAAAAAGGACGAACAGTGCTCGGGTGTCGGGATTTCTCGCTCGGATCCATGTCGGCCAAATATTTTCGCGAAAAATCAATCAAAAATCATCAAAGGGGTTGGGAAAACGTGAACTAGTACTCTGATACCAATGTTGGGAATAACGGATCCCCGAAAACCGGATTCGACACTAAATCGAACCCCTAAAGCAATGCAGAAGACAAGCCCGGGAAAATCACGTATCACCGATCCTAAAGCACACCACGGATTCGAGCGTACCTTGTTAGCCACAGATTAGACACCGACGTTGATAAGAGGAAGAGAATTTGGCCATGTTCGATCCGATGACACCTTGAAGGGAAGAAAAACGCTTACTGTTTTTCTTTTCTTTTGGAGAGAGAGAGCGCGTTGGAAAGAGAGAGAGACGTACGTTAGAATGGCCAAAGGGTACGTTCTCCCTCTCTCTCTCCTCCCTTATATATGTCCTTCTAAAAACAAATAATCGTGCATCTTCATCCATGGGCCCTACTCTTGTGGGACGGGCTTTTAGGCCCAACATGGGCGGACGGGCCAACTTAGGCCCATCACATAAAACCATCAACAACTTTTATGCAGATCTTATGGCAAGCTAAGGTGTGCACTAGCTATTTTCTCCGTCTCCTTCAGGAAACAGAACCTGCAATGCATCAGTTTGCAAAATGTGCAAACGTACACAAGTCACTTTTTTTGAGGACTTATCCTTTAGATTGATGTATGATGTAAGCAGTCTAGTAATGGATATTTTATTGGTGCAATAAAGAGGGATGCAAATGCTCAACCGTAGGTCCATATCTTGTCGGTGTTTTTCTCGATTATTGGCTTTTTGTGAGGTATGGATACGTTGAGTGCCAAAACTTGGTATGGAATGACACTTAAGTGCCAAAATTGGAGCAAAATGAATCGCTTAAGTGCCAAAATTGGAGCAAAATGAATCACTTAAGTGCCAATTCGGCCAAAATCCGGCTAAATTGCTAACATGGCAATTTTCTGGCGAGGTGAGTGCAACGCTAACGTAGCTAAAAAATGCAAAAACGATGTCATTTTGTCTATGATGTGGTAAATAATTAATATAAAAATTAATTAAATTAAATTAAATTAAATTAAAAATTAAATTTATTTTAAAGTATTTAAAAAAAATAAAATTAAAAACTTAAAATTAAAAAGAGGGGGGCGAAGGGAGGCGGCTAAGCCCTTGTCGTCGCCGCCTCCTCGCCGTTGCCGGAATGGCCGGCAACGGAGGGGGAGGGTCGGCCTAGCCAACCGGCAGCCGGCGAAGGCTCGCGAGCCCTCACTAAATCTGGGTGAGGGCGAGAGCTCGCAGGCCCTTGCCGCATCCTTGCCGTCGTCAGGAAGGGTTGGCGACACTGGGGGGAGTGTTAGCCAAGGTCACCAGGCCCTGGCCAGGGGCCAACATCGACCCGGCGTGCGGCGGCCCTTGGCCCGGCCGAGCAAAGGTCGCGACCCTCACCCCGGAGTTTGAGCGAGGGCTCACAGCCCTCACCGCAAGTTGGCCAAGGGCTCACGGGCCCTCGCCGCAAGTTGGCCAAGGGCCGACGATTTGGGTGAGGGTCGCGGCCCTCGCCGCCGATCGCCCAGGGCCGTGACCCCGACCGACCCTCCCTCCTTCGTCGCCAACTCTCCCTTCGGCCCCCCATTCTTTTAAGTTTTTAAATTTTTTAAAATATTTTAAATAAATTTAGTTTTAAATTAAATTTAATTAATTTTTCTATTAATTATTTATCACGTAGAGACAAAACGACATAGTTTTTGCATTTTTTAGCCACGTTAGTATGCAAAATGACACCGTTTTGCACTCACCTCACCAAAAAATTGCCACATCAACAATTTAACCGGATTAACACTTAAGTGATCTATTTTGCTCGATTTTGATACTTAATGTCATTTTCGAAACTTTTGGCACTTTGTCCCTTTGTGCCAAGTTTTGGCACTTGGGCTGTACTTTATTCAAGAATTTAGTGAAAAATATGTGGATTGTCAGTATTTTTCTTAATTGCCAAGAACTAACTAACCAATATTGTGGGATAAGTACACTATCAGTGCCAAAAGTTGTGTACGGCGCTCACTTTGATGCCAAAAGTTTCCGTCGGATCACTTTGGTGTCAAATCAGAGAAAAAACGATCGCTTTGGTGCCATCGGCGAAATATTCCGGCCAAATTAATTACGTGGCTTTTATATTTTAAAAAAAAAAAGTTGCTCGGCTTTTAAATGACG
Organism: Eucalyptus brandiana; assembly: GCA_014182725.1. NCBI lineage: Eukaryota > Viridiplantae > Streptophyta > Magnoliopsida > Myrtales > Myrtaceae > Eucalyptus > Eucalyptus brandiana. The sequence continues at coordinate 26,954,969 of CM024671.1, forward strand.
TCGTTTTCCATTCTCTTCAAGAAATGACGTCGTTTTGCCCTTATACGTGGACATCCTCGCAAAAACGATGCCGTATAGCTCAACGTGGATTGAAATTAGGGTTAGGGTTTCTTCCTCGCTACTTGGCCACTGTTGTTCGCCCGCCAACGCTCGGCCACCGTCGCTTGGCCACCATTGTAGATGCTCAACCAGGTGAGCAAGGAGAGAATGAGATTGTTGCTCAAGCAAGAAGTAGCAGGAAGAATAGGAGGCGAGGGCAGAGGAGGAGGAGGAAGAAGAGGGGTCGAAGGTACCACTACTGGTGCGCCGCCGCCGTCACCACTGGTGTTGTTGTTGGTGCTACTACTGGTGCGCTGCTGGTGTCGTTCTTCAAGGAAGAAGACAACATGCCTCCTCTCTCTCTCTCTCTCTCTCTCTCTCTCTCTCTCTCTCTCTCTCTCTCTCAATTTGGGGATTTAGGGTTTCGATTTGGGGGAAAGAAACCAAACGATGTTGTTTTTGTGGTTTAGATGCTAACTGTGCTCTCTGGCAAGCCACGTCAACCTAAAAAATTAATAAAAAAGTGCCATGTCGGATTTCCGATCAATCTAATCAGAGTTCGCACTAAATCGTTTTTTAAATTTTTTGGCACTTAAAGTGATCCGACAGAAAGTTTTGGCACCAAAGTGAGCGCTGTACACAACTTTTAACACTGTTAGTATACTTATCCCCAATATTGTAGGATGACACAATGGCTTCTCCGGCAATAGCCGAAATCTGCAACTCAAATGCATCAGTCGTGGCAAGCGGCGACCTCCTCGTCCCGTCACCATCACAACTGTGGCCTTCTCGTGTTGTTTAGTCCTTAAGATTGGGGACCTTCTGCAAAGAGTGGTCCCAATTGGCTAGGATTTGAAAAGTCTCGAAAGGACGAAGTTGCACACACGAGGATTAGTGGCCCAATTAAGGAAAACCTTAAATTTCTAAAACTTTGACATAGAGAGAGAGAGAGAGAGAGAGAGAGAGAGAGAGAGAGAGAGAGAGAGAGAGAGAATATCCTCCTGCGATCACACCCCACTTCAACCTACGTGAGTGTCGAAGACCATAGCCCAATTTTCTCATTTGCATGCACGAATGAAGTCTGTGCCCTCCTATGGAAAGAGAGTACTCTTGAAGTGCTTGATGATTTTCGACTAGAGTGAGGGGAGGTCCAATGCAGCAGTAAATCTTAAGATTGAACAGTCGTGGCATGCTAGATTTTTCACGAAACGAAACCATGAGATGAATTCACAACTTTACGAGTCATAAGTCATCTCTGCGGGACTTCACTTGTACAGAAACAACAAAAGGTCGTATTCATAGTTATGGAAATTATTTGATGAAGTTCTGTCAACAACCTTCTTTTCCCGTCTCAGATTACGTAATAGGGAGATTATGACAACAAAAACTGGCTCCATCGAAGTCAAATGAGCGCACAGCGGCAGAACGGAGAACAATGACAAAAGCAGCGACAATAAGATTCCACCCGGAAGAACATCAAAAAATTCAAATGAATTGTATTCGGTACATAAATTTAAAATTTGATTAGAAAGGCTTCATTAAGTACAGAAAATAAACTTCCCAGACTTGGGCTTTAAGAGTGAGCGCCGAGGATGCATCTAGAAGTTTCTCTTGGTAGGACAAGATTTGATCATTTAGAAATTAAATAATTGGTCGATCATAAATTTAAAAAAAAAAAAAAATCATACAAGTTTTGTTCGTCCATGACAGCTATGTGTTAAAATGAAAAATACCTACTTTTCACGTAGCTGTATATTTCTGAGAAATTTAATGGGGCGCGAGTTGCTCCGTAGCCAAAAGTAATTTAGTAATAGTTTAAAATCTTTGAACATATTCCAAAGTTCTGCCGAAATGAGGCAGGGCGAGAGGCCCGCTGCTCTAAGCTAAGTTGGTCCTCGGTGAGATCTCAAAGCCATCAGGGTAGAAGATAGTCATCTTCACTTTCTACATCTAATTGCTACGGTTCCAGAAATATGTACTTCCTTTAACATATTTGGAAAAAAGACGAGAATGGACTCCCTTAAGGTGGCTCAGAAAATTGGGGCTTTTAAGCAACAATGTAGGATGACCTAGTAAACTAATGACGTCAAGTAAAGACATTGTTTAAAGCAAAAAATGCCAACAACACATTCTGTTATGACCTATGATATGAAAAAAATACATATATCACTAACTAGAACTTTATACAAGGGGTGATCGCATCAAGTTAGATAAATTCCAGACCTGAAACCTATCCTATTATAACTAGTACCCAATTTTTGGAACTTGGAACCCATCTAATTTGCCCCAGAACCAATCCTGAAACCTATCATGTTTCTCCCGTCCGATTCCAAACCCGAGCACCTATTTTTCTCTCGTTCCTTTTTTCTGTTTCATTTTTTTTAGCAAAATGATAGTCCAAAGTAAAAGATCAACAATAGAAATCCCTTATAATCCAAAAGCAACAATCCATAAGATGGCCTTGTAAGTATTAACGGTAAAAAGTTCAAAACACTACATAAGACAAATTACAAAACTTCATTCTTCATTCGTCCACAAGATTATTACTCCAAATTCTAACCACCTGAAAACATAACAAACAACATGGTTAACCACTTAATGATAGTTTAAGTAAGGGCGAGCTGAGAATAAGTGAGAGTTGCGAGGCTCAAACAAGCAACAGTGAGCCGCAAGCAAGCAAGGAGGGTGAGTTGCGAGAGAGAGAGAGAGAGAGAGAGAGAGTTATGAAGTGTCTGAGTGAGGTAGGAGTCTTGGAGAGAACAGAGACAGAGAGAGACGGGAAAATATGCCAACAAAAATCTGGAGTTTTTAGGCTTTATAAAACTAGTTCCAAAACTGGTCTGGTTCCCAAGTGATTCTTTACTTAGAACTGAGAATCGGACTGGTTCAAAAAATTTGGAATCGTGAACTAGACTGGTTTAAAAAATTTGGGACCAGTAACTGGACTGATTCCAACAGGTACTTGAAATCGGACCGATCCTTGGGGCGGTCCGGTTTGGTTCACATGTAGAACTAGTCCGACTGCACAGCCCTGATTTAGACTGAAAGTAGCTAATAAGATTACTTAAATAAGACATGGCAACAAGATGTTCAACAAACCTGGGGACCAGAGATCAGCATTCTCTGATTCCAGCTGCTGCTGCAGATGTCTTGCAAATAGTTCGTCACCACTACATTGAAGTGTGTGCACTCTTAGCAAAAGGCTCAAGTAGTTAAAAGTATTTAATTTATGTGGCACGAAGAGAAAGAGGCTTTAATGGACAAGAAACACTCAAACTGAAGACATATCTTTGAACCAAATAGTTCAAAAAGCCTAGCCCATTATCAACACTGGTGCAATCACGCAGAGAGCATGAGACTGTTAAGAAATAAACGATTCCTCCACACGGTGCGGTGCAAATAACAAGACCACTGATGTCACTTGGCAAAATCCAGTAAGACTGTTAATGTTGCTCAAACTAGTCTCATCCATTTGAACTATAAAACCATAAGAATCCAACAAGTTAGGATTTTTTACCTCGTATCAGGGCCTGTAAGTGCTGAACTGGTGATGCTGCCATGATAGTTCTGCAGCATGTGAGGGTAAAAAATTTTCAAGGTTATGGCGAAATTCAGAGCACATAAGATAAAAATATGTACATACAGCTGTGCGGGCCATCCAAAACATAAGAAGTTTGAGCTCATCCTCATTCGATGAATACTTGAACATGAGAAGTTCCCCTATCAACTTTTGAACCCGAGATGTGCGTTTAAGAGTGAGAACCAAGGATGGATCTAGAAGTTTCTCTTAGTGGGACAACATTTGATCATTTAGTTATTAAATAAACAATTGCTCGTCCACTTAAAAGTACAAAAAAAATATTAATATTATATAAGTTTTGGTTGTCTATAACAACTATTTTTTCAAAATTCTTGAATTGTTTATTACAAATTTTGGGGGCAAATTAAAATGAAAAATATTTACTTTTCACATAGCTGTATATTTCTGAGAAAATTGATGGGTGCACGAGCTGTTTTTTGGCTAAAAGTAATTTAGTAACAGTTAAAAAACCTGAACATATTCCAAAGTTTTGACAAAATGAGTAATGCCAAGAGCCCCCCTACCATCTAGCTAAGTCAGTTCCCGGTGAGCTCTCAAAGCCATCAGGCTAAAAGAGAGTTTATCTTGAAGATGACAAGTGGAGTTACATGTTCTATATCTAACTTCCACAATTCCACAAATATGCACTTCCCTTTGTTATCTGCATCCATTACATATTTGGAAAACAATGAGAATGGAGTTCTTTAAGGCAGCACAGAAAACCTGGCTTGGGCGATTTTTACCAGTAACTATGCAGGATGACCCAGTAAACTAATGACCACAAATAAAGACACTGCTTAAAGAAGGGAACTGCCAACAGTGCATTATGTTATGGCGTATGACACAAAAAAGTACTTATATCTCCAATTAGAACTTTATACCAATAGCAGCTAACAAGATTACTCAAGTAAGACACAGCAACAAGATGTTCAGCAAACCTGTGGACCAGTGATCAGCCTAGAAGAACCAATTGGCTGTTGTTGCACATCATTGCGTTGTGGTTGTTGTTGCTCAGGCTCTTGCTGCAGAGCTATTGCCAATTGATAGTCGGAACTACAAAATTGAAGTGTTTGCACTCTTAGCAAAAGGATTAAGTAGTCAATATGTATTTAATTTGTGGCATGAACAGAAAGAGGCTTTAATGGACAAGAAACACTCAAACTGAAGAAACATATCTTCGACCTCCAAATAGTTCAAAAACCCTAGCCAATTATCAACACAGCATTGCAATTATGGAGAGAGAATGAGAATGCTTTTCTGAAGAAACAAACTATTCAGCGACAAGACCACTGACGTCACTTGGCAAAATCCAGTAAGGCTGTTAACATTGCCCAACCTAGTCTAATCCATTTGAACTCTAAAACCATAAGAATCCAATAAGTTAGGATTTTTTACCTCGTATCAGGGCCTGCAAGTGCTGCACTGTTGATGCTGCCATGATAGTCCTGCAGCACATGAGGGTATGGCGAAATTCAGACCACAAAAGATAAAAATACATGCATACATCTGCACTGGCCATGGCATTATGCTCATCCCATGTATCATTTGTATGACTCACCATTTTACATTCCTTAAAATTGCTGTCAACGTACACTTTGCCCCTTTCGACCTGAAAATGCAGTGCCAGTGCTTAAAAGAAACATCATGCAGACCATCCACATGGGAAAAAGCAACATAATCAGTTCAGTCTAATAATGTACATAATACGGTATGATCGAAAGATCATCTTTAAAGTAACTTATTTGCCGGAAAGACTAACAATAACAAAATGCTACATAACACAACAACAAAGAAGGCGTGTGAGGTCAAGGATAGATTGTTGGGAGGGTAGGAGAAATACTTCAAGCTTCACGGGTGGAAAATAGAGTTCCAAGGGGAAGTCCATCCCACAACCCATTAGTGGGATAGGTATCGAGAAGGAACTCTATTTACCTTCCTAGAAACTTTGATGGCACCGTCATTCAGTTTGGATCTGGATATGAGAATATCATAATGTGTCCATGGTTGAGCCGAATCATGTAAGAAATGTAAAACTGGTAAGGAAAATCAAAATTTTGAAAGGGCAAGAAATTAAAAAAGTAAAAATAAAAATTCCATCATGGTTAGTAGCTGTTGCATAAATTACGACTGCAATTCTCATTAATCAAATTGCGTTTCTTATTCATAGCATATCTTTTCCCCATTTGACTTGCAAAGTTGTGGTGAAAAGAGAGAAGATCCCATAACTTGAAATAAGTCCAGTTCTCTTAACCATGTGAGGTTACTGACGTGAAGCAGAACTAGAAAACTAGTCCTGTTTGGAACAAATTTCACCTTCGTTTCAAAATCATTGAGTTCACGACCAAATTTGGCAGTTACCACCATCATAAGAATAGGTTATGCCCTGATTAAATGACCTCACCTCTTTCCATGACCAGATTAAACAGCCTTAGCTACATCTTGGATTCACTTAAGAAATCCAAATAATGACACTTACCAAAAAAGGACAAGCCCGATAAAACAGCTTCAGTTTCAAGCAGGGAAAAGGATGAAATCAGAACAAACTGACGAAAGTTCACGTCAATTACAATGAAATCACGCTTCTTACCTCATTTAATTTCTCCCACACACGATCAGGCTCATTTAGGAAAGCTTCATGTGAAGCTAATAAATATAGTTCATCTTCATACTGCAAATGACACGAAAATTAATTAAAAAGAAATTTCTTCTCTCATCTGGCACAAACAGATGCAATGTCCAACGTTCAGAGTAACAATAAAAACATACACGAGATACAAAAAGAAGCCCATGGCTGACCTTAAACATGGTACTGAAATGTTCATTATGAAAGAGCACACAAAGCTCTCCTTCTCCAACATCACGTTGTAGACAAGAAAGGCTGCGTTATTCATGGAGAATTATAATTCAGGATAGAAAATTCATACACATAGTCCTCAATGGCCAATTGATAATTGATAGAAAAATAATAGAGGATAGCAAATTCATACACATACCCATAGGCGGTCGGACTGGATTTGTTCTTCACGATTTTCCGGAACAATTTTCCTAAGAGCAAATTTGGCAGAAGGAGATAGAGCATCATGACAAACTTGAAAGTAAATTGAATGTCCAGTTGATTACAAAACCTTTACTCTTTTGTGGGGTCAGATCTGGTGCAACAACCTCAGACGAAAGTTCATCAAATGACTTGGATCCAATTGCCGTTGCATACTAAGAAAGATGTAGATAGAAGGATACAAAGGCATAGGCAGAATTAGAAAAAGTTGACAGGAGGGAGGAGGACAATGAACTAAAACTAGGGGGAATTTACTCGAACCCTAGATACCAGAAAAGGAAGTGCAGACTTCTTTCGCCTGCCTATCCAAGGGGCTAAGTACCAAAATAGAGAAAGATCATATACAATACTTCTTTCCCAAGAAGAATTGGAATGCGATGAAATGAGATTGGCAGACATTTGATCATGGAGCAAACCACAGCGGTTTCCCCATATAATCATCAAGCAACCTAAAGTTTTTTTTTTTTTTGGTAAGGATCAAGCAAACCTAAAGTTGGTTTTCGAATAAATCAATAATCCGAATCCGCAGAAGCTAAACATCACCCTAGATAGAAACTGCTTGTAATCCAAATAAAACTCCTCAAAAGACAAATAGTTTCCACCGTTGATACTGAAAGCCACGTATATGCTACATCTGTTAACCATTTTAATAATAGACAGCAAATGAGGATTATCACTTTCATCCAGATGAAGCAGACATTCACAAGTCACTTGAGAATTTACGCCTAAAAAAGTCACGAGGCAATTGGCACAAAAGCACATAAACCGAAAAGTTAAAGCACCTTGGGATTGACAACGCAACCATGGTAGAGTGGAATGCCCAGAAGATGAAAGATTCCAAGTTCTGGGGTGGGTGCAAAGTCCTTTATGCTGCAATTAAGAGAATATATCTATTCAAGACCTATAAAGCATAACGATGCAGGCTAAGACTTGAATACTCGTCATAAACTCCATTCAACCTGCGGAACTTTATATTTACAAGAAGGCCAGTCGCAAGACTTTGCAGCCGATTAATTTTATCCCGAACTTCCTGTCAATGATTTTCAATGCAATTACATCAATGCCAGTCGCAAGAAGAGAATATAAGATTAACACCCATCATAACCGGAGAAACACTTGACATCCAGGGGACAAGAAAAGTCCATTTACCTTCTTATAGCCATGGAAATCAATTATTACTTTGGCCACCCAAGACAGCAACTCTTCTTGAGAAAACGCAGCTCGATTTGGTAGCTCCTCGACGCCTCGCAATATAAGCCGATTACCTGCATATGATCCCGACATTCCCCTAGTCACCGACGCACCCAAGAAAATTGGGGAAGCTGGGCAGCAATCGAATTTAATTTCATCCCCAGCGAAAACACCACTTCCACAACCGTGCAAACGCAGTACCTTAAAAAACATCGATTGGAAGCGAGAGAACCCCGAACCCCCTAGAGACCCGCAATTAAAGAGAGAGAGAGAGACAGAGAGAGACAGAGGAAGGAGTTATTACAGATGGCGATGAGAGAGCAGGGGCCATCGACTCCCTGAAGGACGATTCGCCTGATGCAACCGCCGAACTCGATGTGCCTCGTCTTGTAGGCGCATCCTTTCACCGGCGCATTCCGAGGGACCACCATGGCGGCGTCGAGAACCGGAGCCTCTCGCGAAGGAGACGAGAGCAGTGGGCTCGTGAGTGGAAGCAGCGAGCGAAGAGGAAAGTCTCTGAGCCGCCGGGTGCCAGTGGAGTTTTTTATGGAGAAGGAAGGAGGGAGACGTCGCTTGGAAAGACGACGGAAAGGGGAGCGAGAAAGGAAGAGGAGGAGTTCACACACACCGTCGAGAAAAAGATTCTGGCGCGAAAAGTCAAACCGCCCGGACACCATCAAATATAATATGGATTCTGATGCGCATACTCCACGTTACGGCAAGTAAGGAGACGACCGGATCGGGGCGAGAGCAGTGGGCTCGTGAGTGGAAGCAGCGAGTGAGGAGGAAAGTCTTTGAGCCGCCGGGTGCCATTTGGAATTTTTATGGTAGTCGGGGGAGGAGATGGAAGGAGGGAGACGTCGACTCGGGAGAGACGACCGACAGGGGAGCCAAACAAGAGAGAGGAGTTTAATAGTTTATACGCCATCGAGAAAAGATTCTGGCGCGAAAGTCGAACCAAATATAATATGGATTCTGATGCGCACATTCCACGTTACGGCAAGTATGGAGCATACTATAAGGATCATTCAACTAGCTTTACAGCCGACCCTCTTGAAGCAAAAACGGAATTGAATACATCTAAACCAGCTACAAGTTTAAGGACTATGATGTCATGTGGGATCGTTAAGCCAAGAAGTGGAGCACACCAGAGTTCCGCCCAGTGCACAATTCGGAAGTGTAAAGTCAATTGGTTTGGGACTAGGCTTTGCGGGGCATTATACTCAAATCGTGATGGTAGATTTCTCGAGTTTGGTAAATGGCATTGAGAAACTCAACAATTTCCATTATAATGATTGATAGCACTTGTATGCAGCATTACTCGCTTTGGATGTATACTAATTTCCTTTTTTTACATATTGAGTTACTATATATCTTGGTAACTTAACAAAATATCTACTTTGGGACCATATAGTTGAGCTATTGTTGCTTTTTGATTTGAACACTTCTCACTCAATTTCAACCAAGTATTTTTAACTCAAACCCATCATTACTTTTAACTTCAATTATTTACTCTCACATTTTGGTAACCCTTAGTCTTCTAAATATATCCCCTTGGTCATATAGTTGGATGGCTACTTATAACTTTCTAACTTGAACACATCTCTTGCGTTTCTTCACCTAGCATTTTTTATCCTCAAGTCAATATTTCTTTTAATCTCAGTTACTTGTTCTTATCTTTTGGTAAACATTTAAATTCATTTCCATTGGCTGTATAATCGTATCTTCTTCTGTCATCAAGCTTCAAAAAGAATTACTACTTGTTCTTGTAAAGAAAAAAGAGATTGCTCATCACTTTTTCTCCTTCTAACACTTTCCAAATCCTTCTATTACAAGTAAATATTCTACCTTTTTGTCGTTGAACCTTCAAAATTCCATTTTTCAAAAGTTTAAAATGTGATTTAGTGAACTTTATTCTTTTTTATTAAATTAGTTTTGTTAAAAGATTTAGAGTTGTTAATCTTTGTTCTTGTTTATGTTGCCTTGAAGGTGATTAAGGCTTTGAGTTATCGAAGTCTTTATTCAAGATAAGTAAAAACTCTAGGAGCTAAGTTAGATTAATCTGCTTAGTACTCTTGACCGATTGGTAAATGTTTCTTAATTTAGTTTAAATTTGATGGTAATTGTGAGCAAACCTCAATAATGATGTATTGAGTTATAGTAATAATTTGCCCGACTTCACCAACTAATCAAATTTTGTCCCTGTCCAAGGGCATTCTCCTCCAAGTATAATTCTTTTTTTCTTTATGTTCCTTTTTCTTATCTCTTCATTTCATGATTTTGTTTTGTTTTCTTTCTTCATCCGATTTTATTTGGCCTGTGCTCCGCCGCCAATCACCAGCCTATTGCTGCTCTTCCACCTTGCACGCCCAACTATTTCATCAAGCTCCGATGATACCTGCTCCAATCCAGACGCCCTGGCTTGCCGCCCTAGCCAGCGATTGGCTTGTGGCAAAAAGAAAACAGGGAAGAAAAAGAAAAAAATTCAGAAAAATATTTAAAAATTGTTCATATTAAGACTTGGCCACGCCACTGACAACCCAAGTCCATGTCAATAATTTCCAGCTTGGCTAGATAAACAATATTGGAAATTGTTAAAATGTTTATAACTCAATTGGCAAAATTAAAATATTGACAACTGAATTGACATAAGTATAATATGTTTAGGATCTTCTTGACGATTTTCTCATTTATCTTGACATTAGTTTTGTTTATAAATTTACTTTTTTGAATTGCATAACCCCATGCAATGTCTAATTCGTTCTTTTTTCAAAAATGAGGTGTATTATCATAAACCTGGAGTGGATTTTTACTTTTCAATTTTTTGCTTTCTTCTTTACTTTGTTTCTTTTTTTGGGTGAAAATCAATAATCTCTCACTTTTCAAATGCCAAATAAAAATCTATCTAAATACACAAATTTTATCGTCCATAAAATTTTTTGTGACCTTTAATTTTTTTGATGAAGAAGTTCTCGAAAAATTAATCGAGTAGTGAAAATATCTAATCAAAACTTGGCGAATGAGTCATAAACAATCTAATTATGAGTAGTGGAAGTAAAACTATACAATGGCGATGCGCATAAAATGAAACTATTTCCAGGCGTTCGTGAGGGCTAGTGGAGCACGAATTATGAAATCAAGTATGACCAGAAGCAAATAAAGAGATAGTATTAAGAAGGGTTAATACCCTAAAAACCCCAAACTAGTACACTTATGATAAATTTAACCCAAACTAATCTTTTGACCACAAAAAACCCCAAGTCTGTACATTTGTGACAAAGTATCCTAAACTAATTTGTTAGACAGCCAAAAATCCCAAACTAATATATTTGTGACAAATATACCCTTCGTTAAATTGGATTAATACCATAAAAACCATAAAAATGGTACCACTATAACAAACAAAGAGTAGAATCCTAAATTGATGCATCAGTCAACTATCATGTATCGTTCAACTTGGTAATTTGATAATAAAATTTAACGAAAACTAGTAGAATGTAAAATTATCACAAGTGTATCAGTTTAGGATAAAATTGTCAAAAATGTACCAAGTTGGGATTTTTGCTAATAAAAAAAATTAATTTCAAATAAATTAATCACAGATGTATCGGTTTATAATTTTTTAGAATATGAACCCTACTAAGAAAGAGCAATTGGACTGGAGGACTTTTTGGTGGGGAATAGAAGGTGGGTCGCAATTGGACTGGAGGACTTTTTGGTGGGGAATAGAAGGTGGGTCGCCATCATAGTTATCGCCTTGTCATGTTACTCAGTTCTTAATATCACAAAAGGACGTGTACACGCATCAGGGATTAGTGGCCCATTAAAGCGGTCTTTCTATTCACTTCTTTTCTACTTTATTGAAAAATTGTCATATGTTTGATCAACTAGATTTCTAGTCAGACTATAATTGGATAAGATAAGATAATAAATTTAAGATTTTTGTCATATTTTATCTATTATTTGGTCAATCGTGATAATAAAACTTGTTACTTGCACATCATTCCATATCCATTGTTTGGCACAAACGTGTATCAATGTAAATAGAACAAGTTGGACAAAAGGAGATGGTAAGAATTTCTCACCACACTTTGGCCTATTTCATTTTTAATTGCTTATTTTTCTATTATATTTCCCTCTCTTTTTTATTTCATTTTCCCCTTTCCATCATTCTTTAATAAAATTTTATTAAATAGTAAACTATATTAATACACCTAAAATATGTAATAACTACAACTATTAAATATATATTTATATGTATTGAATTTACATTATAAGAAAAAAATTAATATAGGAATAAAGTAAAAATGAAATTGTTGTTCTCTTTGTTATGAAATACATGAATGAATATTCATTATATTCATCTTATCTAATATACTTATTATGGTATATTTGTATAATACATTCTAAGTACATCTCCCTATACAATGAATGTTCATCTCCCTATCCAATACATGTATCATTTAATACATTGATATTAATGATAAGTACATTCTTGTTTTCCTATAAATAGGAGCTTAGTTTTTGTTGTAGATATAACAGTCGTTGGAAATAAAATCTTCTCCTCTGACTTTCTCTACTATCTTTGGTGTTTACGTACTTTCTCTTCTCAATCTCTTTATTCTCTCTATTACATATTTGCAACACAATATTTTACAACATGTTATCAGCACGAATATCTACCGATTGAGTAAGTAATTTTTACAAGGTGGGTGTTCTTTTTATTAATCAACTTATACTTCATCCTCTTCTATTAATTCTTCATTTTTTTTATTTTTCTTGGCCTGAAGTCAAATTTCAAATCTAAAAAAGTATCCTTTTGCTCCCAAAGTGTCAGTGGATATTTGGAAATCCTTTTAATTAATTTAAGGGTTTATTTTTGCAAGGATTATGACAAATATTGAAAAGCCCAAATTCCACGTCCTAGAAATGAGTTGAAAGAATTATCTATCATGGTGCCTTGACATGGAAATGCATCTCCAAGGGCAAGGTCTCGCTAATGCAATTGCGGAGGATGGAACCTCAAATGCAAAAGATAAAGTAAATGCCCTAATTTTTATTTGTTGTCATTTGCATGAAAGCCTGCAGACTCAATATTTATTTATTCGAGACCCTCAAATCTTGTGGATGAGGTTAAAGGATAGGTATGATCATACCAAGACTATTATCCTCTCTCAAGCACAATATAACTAGCAAAATTTCATACTGCAAGATTTTAAATCAGTGTATGATTATAATTCCGCTTTATTTGATATTGTTTCTCGGCTTGAGTTATGCGGTATCAAACTCGATGATGTAGAATTGTTAGAGAAAACTTTCTCCACCTTCCATGCTTCGAATATTGTATTGCAACAGCGATACCGACAACGTCAGTTTGCCACGTACTCTAAGTTAATTTCTATGCTCATTATTGCCGAGCAAACTAATGAATTGCTGCTAAAAAATCATGATCTTAGACCTACTAGCTCAAAAACATTGCCTGAAGCACATGCTAATTTTGAGAAAAATACTGGCCATTTTAAGAGCTATAAACGCAAGCAATAATATAATCCTAAAATGGATGGTAAGAAATTTAACCGCTCTAGGAATTTTAACTTTGGCCCGAATCATGGCAAAGAGAAGAAACCAAAGAAGGTGATTAATGAAAGTATTTGTCATCGCTATGGCATGACTAGGTATTGGTCACGTACTTGTCGTACGCCAAAGCACTTTGTTGACCTATACCAAGCATCTTTAAAAAAGACGGGCAAATATGATGAATTTCATGCCATTGAAATCAATCCTACTACCATAACCACTGTTGAGGCCAACAATATTTCCGTTGGTGGGACTCCTCTTACTCCTGAAGTAGCAAATGCATCCCTAGAAGTCTTTGATTTCTTTGAGGACCTCCGATCACTTTAATGATGTATCAGATTGGTGGATGATAATTTGAATTTTGAATTCTATGATTCTAATAATTTCTTTTCTAGTTGTTTTGTTTTAACTGTACTACTTTTATTGTTCTCTAATATGGTTATGAAATGCTTATGAACCTTATATAATATTTAATTTGAAATTTTATTTGACTCTATAACTAATATACAAATTTTATGATACTTGACACCTGAAGTTGTCAATATAAATACAAATGGAAAATATCAAAAAAAATGAAGATGTTTGTTTGCTTGATAGTGCAACAGCACATATTATATTTCGTAGTAGACACTTTTTCCCGAATATGACATTGTGTAAGGCACAAATCCATACAATATCAGGTCTTATTCCTATTATTGATGGTTTTGGGAATGCCACAATTGTTTTGCCAAATGACATCATCCTGCATATTGATGATGCGTTTCTAAGCATTAGATCAAAAAGAAATCTGCTTAATTTCAAAGATGTATGCCGTAATGAGTATCATATTGAGATTATTTACGAGCAAGATAAGGAATATATTGATATTTCTTCTTATAAGATGGGCTTGAAGACCATCCATGAGAAGCTAGAAGATTCTTCTATGGGTTTGTATTGTGTCATGATTGAGGCTGTTGAAACCTACACCACCACATCTTGGAGATTGGTAAACCCTGATCAGTTTGGACTGTGGCATGATTGCTTTGGTCATCCCGGCACTTCAATGATGTGTAGAATAATTCAAAATACAAAATGGTACTATTTAAAAGATATAAATGTATTGTTGTTCAAAGATTATAATTGTGGGGTTTGCTCACAAAGAAAGTTCATTATTAAACGTTCTATAACAAAGGTTAATCTTGAATGCCCTTTATTCTTGCAAAGAATTTAGGGTGATATTTGCAGACCAATATAACAACTAAGTGGACAATTTCGATATTTTATGGTACTAGTGAACATATCCTATAGATGATCCCACGTTTGTCTATTATCTATGCTCAATGTCACATTTGCATGTTTACTTGCACAAATTATAAAGCTTCGGGCACAATTTCCTAATTATCCAATTAAGAGCATAAGGATGGATAATGCTAGTAAATTTACATCAAATGATATTGTTTCTCGAAAATGAAGGGGAAAGAATTAAGAATTTGCTCCAGAAGAGCCTGGCGTTGTGCTTGCTCCCAAAGAGCTTATTACCCCTGAAGAGGCGCAAACTCATAAAGGGAACACCAACCTCAGGAATACTAGAATTCCATTACATATTGTAATGAAATTTGTGATTGAAATGAAATCATCATTGATGATGCTTTTGCATTCGCAGTTGCTCATAAAATTATGGATGATGATTGTGAGCCGCAATATATTATTGAATGCCATCAAATGTAAGATTGGCCTAAGTGGGAATAAGCAATTAAGGTTGAATTAGCTTCCCTAGCTAAACGAGAGGTTTTTGGACCCGTAACTTGTATCCCCAATAATAAAAAGCCCGTTGGATATAAATGGGTATTTGTCTGGAAACGAAATGATAAAAGTGAGGTTGTCAGGTATAAAGCCCGATCCGTTGCCCAAGGATTCTCCTAGAGACCTTGGATTGATTATAATGAGACATATTCACCTGTGATGGATATGATTACATTTTTTTTTCTCATTAACCTAGTAATCTCTGAAAGATTGGAAATGCGTCTTATGGACGTTGTGACGACATATTTATATGGCTCATTAGACTCTAATATTTATATGAAAATTCCCGAGAGATTCAAAATGCCTGAAGCATGCACTTCTCGCAATTTATTCTCAATAAAATTGCAAAGATCCTTGTACAGGTTAAAGCAATCCGGTTGCATGTGATATCAATGCCTAAGTGGGTACCTAATTAAGAAAATGTACAAAAATAATCCTATTTGCCCAAGCGTGTTTATTAAGAAATCAAAAACCGGATTTGCTATTGTAGCAGTTTATGTCGACAATATAAATTTAATTGAAACTCTAGAAGAGTTAGCTAAAATTGCTTAGTATTTGAAAATGGAGTTTGAAATTAAAAATTTGGGTAAAACCAAACTTTGTCTTAGTTTAGAGCTTGAGCATAAAGCAAATGGAATGATCGTCCATCAATCAACATACGTTGAAAGATTGCTTAAACGTTTCAACATGGACAAAGCTCACCCATTGAGCACCCATATGGTTGTAAGATCTCTAGATTCCCAAAAGAACCATTTTCGTTCTAAAGAATCTAATGAAAAGATACTTGGTCCTGAAGTACTATATCTCAATGCAATTAGGGCTTTGATGTACTTGGCATAATGTACGAGACTAGATATCGCTTTTACGGTAAATTTATTGGCACGTTTTAGTTTTAAGCCAATTCGGAGACACTGGAATTGAGTTAAACATATTTTCCGTTATCTCCAAGAAACCATAGATTTGGGACTATATTATTCCAAGGATTCCACTAACTCTAGTTTAGTTATGATGATGCTGGATATAGATCTGATCTATAGAAAGCTCGCTCTCAAACCGAGTATTTATTTTATTATAACGGCACTGCTATTTCTTGGCATTCTACGAAGCAATCACTAGTAGCTACATCTTCTAACCACTCTGAAATTATTGCTTTATCTGAAATTGGAAGAGAGTATGTTTGGTTAAGATCCGTTATAACGCATATTCATAATTCTTGTTTAATACCGGTTACAAATTCTCCCACTATAATTTATGAAGATAATGCTGCTTGTGTTGTACAAGTGAGATGAGGATATATCAAATGTGATAAGACCAAGCATATCTCGCCGAAATTTTTCTATACTCATGAACTCCAAGAAAGTCGACAAATTGATGTTAAATAGATTCGATCCATAAATAATCTTGCAGATCTTTTTACCAAATCATTGCCAACATCAACTTTTGAGAAATTAGTATATGGCATTGGTATGCGGCGAGTTCACAAGATGCAAGATTGACTAGCCCAGCAGTAGCTATATGGCTCAATTGAGGGGGGGATATTATGAACTATGTATTGAACTCTTTTTCCTTTATGTTTGATTTTTTCCTACAGGGTTTTCCGGCTTAAAGTTTTTAACGAGGCAATTAATGCATCCATAAAAGGGAGAGATCATAAAATTTGTGCTATGCACTCTTTTTCCCTTTTGTTCAGTTTTTGTCCCATTGGATTTTTTCTAGCTTTAGGTTTTTAATGAAACAGTATCATTCGATGCGCATTCGTAATGAACACAATGAATATTCAAAGGAGAGTGTTATGAAATACATTAATGAATATTCATTATATTCATCTTATCTAATGTACTTATTATGATACATTTGTATTATATATTTAAGTACATCTCCTTATATAATGAATGTTCATCTCCCTATCCAATGCATGTATAATTCGATACATTGATATTAATGATAAGTACATTCTTGTTTTCCTATAAATAGGAGCTTAGTTTTTGTTGTAGATATAACAGTCACTGGAAGTAAAATCTTCTCCTCTGATTTTTTCGACTATCTTTGGTGTTTACCTACTTTCCCTTCTCAATCTCTTTATTCTCTCTATTACATATTTGCAACGTAATATTTTACAACACTCTTTTTGTTCTTTGAATTTTTATATTAGAATTCAAATATTATTTTAATTTTATTAATTCAAGAAGCTAGTTATTTGAGAGACATAACTTTTATATTATGGATATTATAAATTTTATCCACATTTATCCTACATCCCCATGAGATAATTATATCCACGTTACATCATTCTTATATCGGATTTCATCTCCTATTGAATAGGCACCAAACAAATGATATGATAATCCTGTCTTGAATTTTATTCTGACTACCAAATGTAACAACTTTTTATCCACAAGAGAAGGTTTGCTCGCTTGCTTTTTCACACTATCACCTTCCAATAAGATCGACGATGTGCAAGAGTGATTCCAAGGATTCCAGGTTTTTGACACTGAAGGACAAAATCGCTTTTGTTGGTGTATTGTAGTATATATAATGTGGGTGCCATGATTCAAAAGCAAACTGGCTGATAGTGGCAACTTTGGGCCTCTCGAGCTTCATTGGTTAGCTAAAAGGGATCAGCTTCATAGCTAGGCATCAGCACATGAGACAAGACAACGACAAATGTTCACCAGAAAGAGAGCACATGCCCATGGCAAGCCCTCTAATTCAAGCACATCCGTTGAAGAGTTGTTATCGCCTGGAGAAGAAACCGGTTTCTCTCGGTCGCGAAGGTCGACATCAGCAAGATATTGCAAGGGATTCTTTCCTTCAATTAGTTTGGACGGTTTTTCAATTGCTGATTGCACAACCCACAACGACCCTCATTGTCTTTTTATAGAGAGACAGAGAGAGAGAAGGGGGGGTAAGGCTTGGTGGATCCAAGAAGATCTGGGATGACTTTTATTCAAGGACGTAATGACTCTCTGGAGTAACAAGATGAGGCAAGACATTGCATCATCATCTTGACCTTGTTTCGTGAAAGGTGCTTGCCATGCTATCAACTGCAAGCTCCTTCCCATCTCCTCGATTTTACCCTTTTCTTCTCTTGGGAAGATACATAAATTGCCACGGCAAGTAAGTATTAAATGAGATATATCATCGAGTTCCATCTCTATGATCTTTTGGCCAATTGAAATAATCTTATCCTAATCATGGGGACTATTCTACTCTTCGTTTCAAAGAAAACCAATTTCTTTTATCTTTTTTTCTATCAAGGTAGAATTGTGAAAGAACCGGTGTCAAACAGATGTCATCTATACATATCTTACCTTTACCAAAAAAAAAAAAAAAGATGTCGGTAAAATAAATTAATGGTTACATGATTTTCCCACAACTAGTTAGTCACTTAGAGACACTTTCATGAAATTACAATATTTTATTTTGACAGTTTATCAAAGGATCGACTTCTTTTATATCTTATTAACTTTTATTTGTCTATGGCCCTCCCCAAATACCGTAGTTGAGATGCATTGGGATACTCCACGCACTTTCAAGTTATATCCTTCTGTGATCTCACCCACTTCAACCTACGTGAGCGTCAAAGACTATCCTGATTGTTGGGAAAAATTCGGGAAACGGATCCCCAAAATAGTGATTCGACACAGAATCGAACACAAAACGTAGCGGAAGCGAGCCCAGGAAAATCATGAATCACCGATCCTAAGGCACATCACATAAACGAACGCACCTTGTTTCCACAGACTAAACATCGGTGTTGCGAATCAAAGAGGAAGAATCCACGTTGTTCTTCAGAGGATAATCTGTTCTTCGGGAGAGAGCGGTGTGACAAGATGTAACCTCTGAGAGAGGACGTAAGAAACTTTGGAGAGAGCGTAATCTCTTTTTCACAAAATACGTAACCTCATTTTTTTACACAATAACCGCCTCTCTGATTTTCCTTTTATTTTTAATAACTTCCTCCATGGGCCCTCAACTCATGGGCCGGGCCTTTTGGGCCCAACATAAGCGGACGGGCCAACTCAGGCACATCAAAAGGAAAATCCATCATCTTCCACTCGCACATAGTGGGCCAAAACCAACATGGGCGGACTGATCCTACTTAGGCCTATCAATGAAAAGTCCATCATAGACTCCCACTTGACATGGTGGGCCGAACAGAATCATCTTTTCCTCACTGCAACATTCATACTGGTGAATAGTCCATGCGACCAGCATATTTTGAAAGCTCGTTGTCATACATCTGTTAGGAATATATAGCAGCTCATAATGTACATCACATCCTGAGTAGATTTAGTATGCAATACTTTAGATCGATCGATCACATTTATATATCTTTTTTGATCTCTTTTTAAATAATGATATATTGTATTCACAATTATGATTATCCCATAAAACAATCATAATTGGTTGACCAGTGAATACAAAACTATAATGTGATTCTCCAAATTCGATCTTCCTCTTTCCTTAAAACTCTCAATTTCAGTTCAACTTGCTTTTCTAGAAATGTCCCATTATATTGAATCAATTCATGACCATTGGCAACATTCTAAGATAGCAAATATTAAATAGAAATCGAGAATAAGTAAGAGTCATGAGGGCACTAAATTGAAGAACTATTTTCCTCAAGAGTCTCACACGGCAAATAAAGTTGAGATCAAAACTTTTGCCACTCTTATTGGTCGTCTCATGCATACGTAGTATGAAACACGTATTACGGTATTTAACTTCTTTCCTATGAAGCGTATGTCTACACCTTTAATACCGTACAAATGATAGTTCAGACATACTTAATATCTAACTTGAGTTTACGTACTACTCATTCACAGAATTCATCAGAACTTTCATCTGGCATCATAGACAAATCAAGTAAAATATGTGGGTTATTTTACTTTCGAACATAAAAAATATTATGTCATTATCTTAACACTCAGTTAAGGCGATATAGGTATTTTAAGCCCGAGCTCTCAATTATCACATAGATAATAAGCTTAAAAACCGTCTCATCTCTATTTATCACACAGTAAATAGAGGCGATTACCCGTGTGAGTGGACTAATCTCTTATCTGTTCGACATACTTTCTCAACTTAATATAATGCACTGAGCATTAAGATGCATAAACGTCAAACAAAGATTCATAGGCATTAATGATAAAAACACAAATTCATCAAATGTGAATACTTAGGGAAAATACCATATTCAGTACATCAGCCTCTACGCAATCCCAGAGATTTCACATGGCCACAAAACACATCTCTAGGTATTGGCTTTGTCATAGGATCTGCTAAAATTCTATGCGTAGACATGTACTGTAAGTTCACATCTTTTCGTACAACCATATCTTTGACAAAATTATACTTG
This sequence comes from Eucalyptus brandiana, assembly GCA_014182725.1. Classification (NCBI taxonomy): domain Eukaryota; kingdom Viridiplantae; phylum Streptophyta; class Magnoliopsida; order Myrtales; family Myrtaceae; genus Eucalyptus; species Eucalyptus brandiana. The sequence goes on from CM024671.1 coordinate 26,975,555, forward strand.
ATATCTATATGTTTGGTCTTGTCATGATATTTTGGATCTTTGGTGTACGCTATTGCTGCTTGGCTATCATAGTTGACCAACAATGAATCTGTAGCACTTTCAATAACACTTAAATTATCCAAAAATCTCTTAAGCCAAACACTTTCTTATATTGCTGCTGATAATGCCACGAACTCAGCTTCCATCGTGGACAAGGCTATACACGTTTGTTTCTTACTGCTCCAACTTATGGCGCCATTATTCAGTAAGAAAACAAACCCAGAGGTAGATTTCATTTCATCTAAATCTTCTCCCCAATCTGATATAGCTAGTACGAGTACCTAGAGGGGGGGTGAATAGGTATAAAAGATTTTTCTTGATAATTACACAATACTTAGATAGTTGAAGGATTTGCAGCAATTAATAATCAATCGTAAGACGAGTAAAGGAAAGAGAGAATTGAACACGCGATTTATAGTGGTTCGGCTTAATCCAAGCCTACGTCCACCCTCTCGCACCGATGACCCTATTGGCTGGATTCCACTATGAACAAAGAGATGTTACGGCGTTGATCTTCCTTGACTTCTAGGTGTAGATGATCTACCACACTCGCTCAAGGTATCACTAAGTATAAACACTCTCTGTATACAATTTCGCTCAAACTTTATCGACTAATAATCAAGGTTCTTCAGACTCTGGAATTTCTCTATCGATCACGATCTCCAAAACAACTAGAACGTCTTCCTTTTATACTCCTTTATGCCATCATAGCCGTTGGCACTTACCAAAGGAATTCCTCCAATCTACCCGTTGGACGGAATCAATCACGAAGATCATTCGAGCTATTTAAGGAACTCCGGCGATAGCCCATCAATCTGTTCGCCCATACAATCGGGATCTTGGTTTCCAAGAATAGAACATTCCAAGAATATTTCGTCGACCATCGGATCTTCAATCGATCTAGATAACAAAAAAGAATCCGAAATGATTTATCCAACCAAGGGATCTTCTCCGAGAGGATAGGATCAAATCCTCAACCATATACTTCGGTTCTGGATTTCCTTCGTCACTGGATTTAGAAAGACTGTCAGTGAGAATAGTCTTGAGTCTTGAGTCTTGAGTCTTGAGTCTTGAGTCTTGAGACTGGTAATCATAAAGTCTTCAGACTTTAAACTGTCGGTCTCCGAATATCCAGACTTAGACTGATAGAAACGTTTTGTCAGCTTCAAAATATTCTGGAAAGATTTCTCCAACAATCTCCCCCTTTTTGATGGTGACAAAACTTTCTTGTAGATTTGAACAACTTTGACCTGCAAAAACATTTCTCAAGCAATATGGCTAACTCATAAAGATTAATAAAACAACCAAACTATGCATCCAGAGAAAATTGGTTAGTCTTTCATGAGTAATACCATAAAACAACACTTGATATGAATGCAACCAGTCAAGTATTTAAATCCACAGCTAATTCAGTCAAATTTAACACCCAAGTTCACTCAAGTCAAATTCAAAAACATAACCACAAAAAAAAAAAAAAAATCAAAGTTTAAAAGATGTTGAAAGTTGTTGGTTCAAATTGGTTCTCCCCTTTTTGTCATCATGAAAAAGGTGAGAAAGGAATCGAATGCGCTTAGGAATGCGAACGATCGGAAATCTCCCATAGACTGGACTATGCCTTCTAGCCTCTTCAAGTCTTCCCTTAGTTGAGCTACCTCCTCTCCTTTAGCATTGGCTTGAAGTTGTAAAGCGAGGTCTTTCATTTTGTCCTCCAGAGTAACCGAAGACGCTTGTCCAGCATTCTTGATGGTTTGAATCTCACGATCTAGAGCATATATCTCTGTCCCCGCATTTCCGGAAGGATATCAAGAATACGACGAAAATCTGCTTTGAGTTATCCGTCTGTGTACTTGCATGAGCTTTCTCAGATGGAGTAAATGCAGATGATGGAGCTTCTATATAATCTTGCAGATTTGGAGTCGACGTATCTTGTCCTTCTTCAGGCAATTGAGAAACCTGAACTTCTTCTGGGTCTGCTGGAGATTGTCTTGGACCTTCACTATCGGCAGCATGTTGTGTGGATCTATCTTGCTCGCCAACTCCCCTGTCTCTAGGACATCAAAAGGGGAAGAGTGATGATCATGCTCTTACGTATCTTGATTTCCCTTTTCTCAGTTCGATTGCGAGACTTTTCTTTCTCTCCTTCTCTTTCTTCTTCAGCTTCTTTCTCCTTCTCTCTCTGCTCTTCTTCTTCTCTATTCTTGGCTTGCTCCTCTTCTTCTCTCTGTTTCTTTTGAAGTTCTGTCGATTGAGGCACAAAACGTCTGGTTCTTGTTAAAGCACAGATAGTGGGATCTTCATCCTCCTCATCTTCATCCTCCAAGATGAGAGTTCTTTTCTTCTTTTTCGATGGGGCTCCAATGACCTCCTTTCCTTTTCTCTTTTGAAGCGAGACGGAACCGGAGACTTCACTCGAATTTCTCCATTGCCTTGGAAAGCTCTTGCGACGCATCTTCGTTAACATCTTCAAATCTACCACCATCTTATCGCACGGTCGAACACAAAGTGTATGAGGCGGTTCAATATTCATGTGTCTCAAGATCTTGGTCACCGCACCGGGATAAGGCAATTGTCCCTTGTCTTTCGACATTGCTCGTACATATGGAAGAGAATAGTGTGCGGGAGAGAGAACTTCCGTCCCGAGTTGATTGCGTACATCAACTTTGCTTCAGAATAAGACACGGAAGTCTTTGACGTAGACTTCGGTCTGAGACAGTTGATCACAATCTTATGAAGCACAATGTTGATGGCATTTGTGACATCCAGATTTTCGGGTTTTAATTTGATTGGATAAATAGGATCCTGTCTCATCGCTCGTCAATTTATTGACGGGTCCGAAATTTCAATAAAGAAATTATCGGAAGAAAATTGAAGACCAAAATAAAATAGAAAGAGAAAAGGAAAATTTGCATAAAGGAAGTGTGCATTTTATTTTTCTTTTTCTCTCTCTCTCTCCCCTTTTCTTTTCTCTCTTTTCCTCTCTTTTCTTTTCTTTCTTTTCTCTCTTTTCTTTCTCTCTCCTCTCTCCTCTCCCCTCCCCCTCGTGCGATTTTTCCCCCAGCCGGATGCCTGCTGTCTTCCTCTTTCTTTTCTCCCTTTTGACCGGTCAAATCTCTCTCTCTCTTCTCTCATCCCTCTCTCTCTCTCTCGTCACTCTTTCTTCTTCCTTCTTCTCGGTGCAAGCGAACAAACCAGAAGCGGACAGAAGCGGAGGAGCTCGCCGAAGTCGTCGCCGCCCGCACCGCCGCCCAGACGCCCAGCGATCGTCGCCGTCCGCACCACCCGCGCACGCCGCGCGCTTCGCCACCGCCCCTTCGCGTTTGCCATCCCCATCGTGCGCTGTCCAGCTGTTGCCCATCCTCTGTCCAGCTCCGTTCGGCCACGATCCAGCCACCTCCGGCCACTGCCCAGCACCGCCCAACCCCGCCGGACCTCCCCCGCGTCCCCCGCACCCTCCGCCGGCCTCCCCTCGCCGCCCTAGCCGCCGGATTAGCTCCGGCAAGCCTTGAACCGAAACCCACGAAATGGGTTTCAGCTGGTTCGGGCCCGCTTTTGGGCCCCGGATCCGCGAGTCGCTTTGGGAAGAATCGTTCCTCGCGTCGCCGCCGTCGGATTTATCCGATTTGCGCGCGATTTGGTGAGTAATCTCACTAATCTCGGATTAGTTGGCTAATTATGCTTTAGGTTGATTTAGTTTTAATTAATTATGTTTAGGTTGTTAGATTAGAAGTAATTAGCAATTATTAGTCAATTGTGATGCGATTTAGTTAAATTGATTGCGCAATTAGCAAGTAGATGTGGTCTACTAATTATTGGAAGTGTCTCGGGAATTTTCCGACCCCTAATCGGGCTTCAATTTGGCGATTCGGGCCTAAGTGAGATTTTTGGGCATTTAAATATTAGTTTTCGGAATTAAATTAAATAATTATTTATTTTCCGAAAATTCAAGGGAGATGATCCGGAACCGGAATATTATGCTGATGACTGTGGTGAAGTCCGTTTATTTAATCGGGCTTTAATTTGAGCTAAATCAAATTTTTAATATTAATCAATTTTCGAAATTAATTAAATAATTATTTATTTCTTGAAAATTTAACTGGGATGGTCCGTGATCGGAAAATTATGCTGATGACCGTGGTGAAGTCCGTTTATTTAATTGGGCCTTATTTTGAGCTAAACGGAATTTTTAATATTTAATAATTAATTTTCGAAATTAATAAATTAATTATTTATTTTTCGGAAATTAAGTTTGAGATGGCTGACGATCGAGATCTCGTGCTGATCGTCGTGGCGCAGTCCGTTTATTTAATTGAGCTTTAATTTGTGCTGAATTGATTTAATTGTGAATAATTAGAAATTGGATGAATCATCATGAAATGCATGGGGCTTGATGATTAGATATATCACCTCGGAGAATGCACATGGCGCGGTGACGAAGTATGTCGCCTTGGAGAATGCATGTGGCTCAGTGATTAAGTTTGGCATCTAAAAGGACACGTGGGCTCGGTAATTTGATGCATTACCTCGGAGAATGCACGTGGTCGCAATGAGTACATTTGGCATCTTGAAGAGACACGTGGGCTCGGTGACTTGATGTATCGCCTTGGAGAATGCACGTGGGCTCGCTGATTTAAAATGACATTTTAAAGAGCATGTGGTATACTATATCGGCCTTCGGGCGATATGTCAGCTTTGGGTGAGCAGTATACCAGTATACTATATCGACCTACGGGCGATATGTCAGCTTCGGGTGAGCAGCATACTTTATTATCAGCTTTGGGTGAGCATATGGTATACTATATCGGCCTTCGGGCGATATGTCAGCTTTGGGTGAGCAGTATACCGGTATACTATATCGGCCTTCGGGCGATATGCCAGCTTTGGGTGAGCAGTATACCTTATTATCAGCTTTGGGCGAGCTATGCTATCTATTTATCGGCTTTGGGTGAGCAGTCCGATTTGATAGGACTTTATAGATAGTATCTTGAATGTGCCGACCAAGCATGGGTCGTGATGACGTGTAATCGACTAGGTCGATTGATCATTGCTTGATCGATGTGGTGAATTGATCGATTGATTGGAAATGACCATGAGATGGTCTGATTGACTTGTAATCGACTAGGTCGATTGATCGATGATTCGATCTGAGTGTGACTTGATGTGGTTCATTGCTTTGATTTGATGTCGTGGGTTGATTGACTGATTAGAAATGACCGTGAGTGGTCTCGTTGGCATTTAATCGACTAGGTCGATTTGATCGATGCTTCGATCCGTGATATGATTGCTTGGGTGCCTATTATGAATTGTACTGACTTGCAGGTGGGATCTGATGCTAAGGTACGTCTTCTGCCCTATGCGTGTATAGGCAGCTTTTGGTATAATGGTTTACTAATTGGGCTTAGTGGGGTAGAACTCGCTAAGACATAGTCTCATCCCAGTTTGGGGAAAAACATTTCAGGACCCCGTTGAGGAGCTGAGGAGGAATTTGAGAAGGAGAATTCGGAGGTGAAATTTAACGAGAAGGATTTTTGGAAGAAGAAGACAATCCTGAGAGGGGCCTTGAGTGCGGCCCAGTTCGTCTAAGTTTCTGTCTTCTTTTGAGATCTCTATGTTGATGTGAATAGTTATGAAGTGGTTTGTGTGTTGTATAAAAGTTTGGTTATAAATTTCAATATGAAAAATATGGCCCTGCTTTTCTATCCCATCGATATATTGTCTGGGGATTTATAACTGCTTCCGCATGTGCTTAATAAATTGAAAGGGTCGGCGATACTAGTCCTGGGATATCGCATTATAAAATCGACCAAGTGGAGAAGGATGTGTGCGTGCCTGAGGATCGAGGCGTGACAGCATTCATCCTGGAATAGGTAATTCTCTTCTCTGTGTCCCTATCTTTGACAAGTTCCAGAGTAGTACGAGCAGGTGAGACTTTGATTGGAAGATAACGTCATCGTTCAACTCCAACTATGTCTGCCAACATATTCACATCTACCACGTAGACTTGGTCTCGTACACTGAATGAAATTCTATTCGCATCCAAAAAGCTGAGATTTGAATAGAAATAAGCGGTCAATTGTGCGTAACCGTCCGTAGTGTCAGAGCAAAATTTCTCAAGTTGAAGCAAATTCAACTTTTCTCTTAGGTTCATGTTGATGGCGTCCAGGAAGTCAAAATCGACACTTCTAGGGTTTATCACCCCTCTTTTCAACAGTCTGAAATACACATTCTCCTAATCCTTTGATTTGAACAAATTCATCCGAGTTCCTTTCACCTTTGCTGCCACACCCATTCTCGGTTGAAATTCAAGGAACATTCTGATCATCATCGTTCCCTTCAATCAAATTTTGTCCTAGTACACGAGGATCACTTGGAATGTTTGCAAGTGCATCCTCTCGCTTTTCCTTTCCGAGCAATTCCTAATTCCTCCATTTTCCGAGAAAAGATACTCATTCCCATAGTTCTTGTCTTTAAGGAAATCGTCTATATAGTTCAATGGTGTACCGGTGCTTTTCAACGCAAGATAAAGCTTATAGATAAAGGAGGGTTTTTGGACTCTTACTGGGTCGGCATCCTCGATTATCTCTTCCTCCAGATGATGACTTGCACCTTGTGGGGTAGGAGGTGTTGAATGACGTGGATGAGAGCGAATCGGACTTTGTCGCTGACTTGATAAGTCTTCCTCTTCGGTGAGATCGAAGTGTGTCGGTCCCTTCTCCATTCTTTGTGGTCCCCTGCTTGCTATTCTTGATGATTTCCTCGAAGAAGACATTCTTCTTTGTCGATTGAAAGATTCCTTCTCTTGCTTTCCCAAGAAAAATGACCACTTTCTCGACGATGAACAAGAAGTAGAAACAAGATATCGGGAGGAGAGTGCCTTTTAGGGTTTTGAAGATTGAAAAAGAAGAACTGTATATATATAACTCAGTTTTGAAAAGGGAAGTTCAATCGGCACAAGGAAAGTGTACGAACACTTCTTTTTTAAAATTAATAACTGCCAAAATTAATCCTTTTGAAAAGACAAGTTTTCGATTTTCACACGGATTATAACTGAACAAAAAATCGTACCTTTTCGAGTCCGGATAGCAACTTACAGTTTATAGCCATGAATGTCTGAGACTGAGGATTTAGAGTCTAAGAGATTAGAGTCTAAGGATTGGTGAGTCTCTAGACTTTAACTTCTTCAAGCTTCAAAATGTTGAGTCTTGAACGGATAATGTCGAATTGATTTTTCTCCAAAGGCTTTGTGAAAATATCCGTTAGTTGACTCTTTGAATCAACAAATTGAATCGAGATTTCTCCATTTTGAATATGATCTCTAATGAAGTGATGTCGAATCTCAATATGCTTTGCTCTTGAATGAAGAATTGGATTTTTGGTGAGATTGATAGCGCTGGTGTTGTCACATCTAATTTCTGTGCATGAGTCTTTAATGCCAAAGTCTTGTAGCTGTTGTTTTATCCATAGAATTTGCGAACAGCAGCTTCCAAGAGCTACATACTCGCTTCGTCGTTGAGAGAGCCACGGTACTTTGCTTCCTTGAAAACCAAGATACTGTCCTATTTCCAAGCAATTGACAAGTTCTAGAAGTGCTCTTTCTATCTACTCTGCAACCGGCCAGATCTGCGTCTGAGTATCCTAGAAGATTAAAGTCTCCCATCTTTGGATACCAAAGACCGATGCTTGAAGATGAGGCAATGTATTTGATAATACGTTTCACGGCACTGAGATGTGATTCTCTAGGATCTGATTGAAACCTAGCACATATGCAAACACTCAACAAAATATCAGGTCTAGAAGTGGTAAGATAAAGAAGTGAACCGATCATGCTCCTGTACAGCTTTTGATCTACTTCCTTCCCTTCTTCATCCTTGTCTATCTTCAAAGAACATGACATTGGTATGTCGGTCTTTTTGCATTTTTCCAGTCCAAACCTTTTGACAAGATCATTTGCATACTTTTCTTGATGAATGAAAGTTTCTTCCTTCATTTGTTTCACTTGGAGTCCAAGGAAGAATGTTAACTCTCCCATCATACTCATTTCAAAATCATCCTGCATAGACTTAGAAAATTTCTTGCATAGACTTTCATTAGGAGATCAAAAAATAATATCGTCCACATATATTTGAACAAGTAAAAAGCTTTTGTTTTCCTTTTTGATAAATAAAGTAGTATCTACTTTACCTTTGACAAAACCATTCTGCATTAGGAACTTACTTAGTCTGTCGTACCAAGCTCGAGGTGCTTGCTTTAAACCATACAAGGCCTTTTTCAGTCTGAAGACTGAGTCTGGCTTCTTTGGGTCTTCAAACCCAGGTGGTTGTTCCACATAAACTTCCTCATGGATGAATCCATTTAGGAACGCACTTTTGACGTCCATTTGGAATAACCTGAAATTTTTATAGCAAGCAAACGCAAGTAGTAGTCGAATAGCTTCTAACCTTGCTACTGGTGCGTAAGTCTCGTCATAGTCTATTCCTTCTTCTTGCGTATATCCTTTAGCCACGAGTCTTGCTTTGTTCCGTACGACTTTTCCATCCTCATTCATCTTGTTCCCGAATACCCATTTGGTTCCAATAACGCTTTTACCTTTTGGTTTAGATGTCAATTCCCGGACATTATTGATGTTGAACTGTCTCGAGTTCTTCTTGCATAGCTTCGATCCAGCTTTCATCGATAAAGCTTCTTCTATGCTTTTTGGTTCAATTTCGAGATTAGAGCCACAGCACTAGATTCTTCTTGTCTTTTTGATCTGGTGCGGATTCCTTCATTGATTTCGCCGATAATGAGATCTTTGGGATGACTTGACTTATGCTTCCAGTTACTGGTTGATTTGCCTGGTTGATGATCTCTTTCTTTATTTGAATCTTCATGAGCATCTTGATGTTGGACTTCCAGAGACTGAGATGCTTCTTGAGTTGTAAGCCTTGAAAGGTTTGGAGCAGGTTCAGACTCTTCATATTGAGTCTGACTGGATTCAACTTGCGTTGAGTCTTGGAATTTGACATTCATTGATTCCTCCACCGATTGGCTTTTCTTGTTATAGACTCTGTAGGCCTTGCTTGATGTAGAATATCCAAGGAAGATGCCTTCATCCGATCTTTCTTCAAACTTACCAACTCGATCATTTGCATTTTTCAAAATAAAGCATTTGCAACCGAACACATGAAAGTATGAAACAATAGGCTTCTTACCTTTGAAAAATTCATAGGGGTTTTCTCTAAAATAGGTCTTAGAAAGACTCTATTGATGATATAGCATGCTGTTGAAACAAATCGACCAAAAAATCGAGAAGAAATTTTACTTTCAATTAAAAGTGTTCTGCCATTTCTTGAAGAGATCTATTCTTTCTTTCCACAACTCCATTTTGCTCGAGTATATGGAGAGGAAAACACATGATTAAAACCAGATTTATCACAAAACTTTGTAAAATCTTGATTTTCAAATTCACTTCCATGATCTGTTCTTATACTTGAAATAGCACATCCTTTTTCATTTTGAACCTTTTTAGCAAACTTCTCAAAGTACGAAAAGGTTTCGACTTACTTGCAAGAAAATATACCTGTGTAAAGCGAGAGTAATCGTCCACAATTACTAGACAATATTTCTTATCTCCAATGCTCGGGTTCTTGTTGGTCCGAAGAGATCCATATGCAAAGAACCGTAGTACATGATTAGTAGAGACATGTTTTATTGGCTTAAATGAATTTCTTACCCGCTTTCCCAGAATACATGGTGTACATGAATCGACTTTTGATATGGCAATTTTAGTAGACCTTGAACAAGCTTTTTTGATGAGATTTTGGCTAATTGCTTCATGTTGACATGGCCAAGCTTTCTGTGCCATAAGACCGCTCATCTTGAATTGAGATTAGGCATTGTGTTTCATTTGGTCTTACATCAAAAAGGTAAATATTTCCATGCCTTCGACCCATGAAAGACTGAGTCGAGTCTTTACTAATTCCAGAACATATTCCTTCTTGAAAGGAAATCTTGAAACCAAGATCACACAATTGGCTAATCTTTGAGAAGATTGTAGTTGAGTCCTTCCACTAGAGAAACATTGCTTATTGTGAGATTTCCAATTTTCACAGTTCCAAATCCCACAATGCTTCCTTTATTTTTTTCCACCAAATGAAACTTTTCCACCATTTACTTGAATAAATTTTATGAAGCAATTTGAGTCTCCTGTCATGTGTCTTGAGCATCCGCTGTCAAGATACCACTTTACCTTCTTTTTGATAGAGACCTGCATTCAAAAGAGAGTCTCAAGCTTTCTTTGGTACCCAAATTTTCTTGGGTCCTTTGGTGTTAATAGGATAAGCATTATTAGGCCATACCTTTTTTACAGGCTTCCAAACCATAGGACACTCTTTTTCAAAGTGATCCTGACTGTTACACTTTGAACACCTTAGAGTATTTCGACCTACGTACTTTACAAAAACTTTCTTGAAATGATTTTTGTAAGCCTCTCTCGACGGTCTTTTCTTAATTCTTTCTTTTACTTTCGGAAAATCAATCAAAGGAATTGTTTCGCTGTCATACCTAAACCAGACTTATTGAAGTAAGGTCTTTGAACCGAAAGAACTTTCTCAAGTTTTTCGGACCTATTGAAAATTTCTTTGAAATATTTGATAAGTCAGTTTTTAAGAAAGCATTTTCTTTTGAAAGTTTATCTTCATTCTCTTTAAGAGTAGAAACATTCAAGTCTAAACTTTTCACTCTTTCTTCTAAAATGTTTTCCTTTTGTTTCAGAGCTGAATTTTCCTTTTTAAGTTCGGAAACTTTTTTGAGAGAAGTCTTAAGACTAAAGCATAGTTCATCAATGTATTTAGAGACTTTGACAGGAATTTTAAAATCACTTACCTCAAATTCACCGTCCCGAATCGATCCAGTCTCGAGTCCGATTGTGCCATCGGACACGGGTTGGCATATTCCTCATCACTTTCTTCACACTCGTATCGCTCCGGGTTTCGGCTTTGAGAGCTTTTCGAGACTTTTCAACTTTTCCTCTCTTCTTCTTCGAAGAGGACAGTTGGGTCGATGTGTCCCTTTTTTCTTACATTCGAAACGTACTACATCTTTATTTGGTTCCTCATTATCAACAAACTTGGTTTGCTTTGTTTCGAAAACTTTGTTTCTTTGAGTTGAACCTTCTTCCTTTTCTATTCGTTTTCAATCTTCTTATCATAAGAGCAAGCTCCTCATCGTCCGGATCTTCTTCGAGAATCAGTATCATCGAATTATCATTAGATTTTAATGCAATAGATTTCTTACCTCTTGGATCTTCGTCTTCATTAATTCATTCCACTTCGTAAGACCAAGAGTTCCAATCGGCTCGTCTACGAGATAATGGCATAATTCTTTGCGTCTCTCTTATTGAAGTCTTTATATGATTCCAATCCTTGGAGAGTCCACGCAGCGCTTGTTCACCTTCATGGGATCAGAAATTTTCTGTCCTTGATTCTCAAGACCATTGACAATATCTCGTAAAACGGCTAAACATGCGGTTATAGATTCTCCTGGTTTCATTTTGAAGGCTTCATATTGACCAAGGAGAATGTTAATTCTGTTTCCTTCACTCGGTCTGTCCCCTTCATAGGTGATATGTAATCTGTCCCAAGCTTCTTTTGCCGTAACACAAGAAGATATTCTTTATATTCGGTTGGTGACAAAGCACAATATAAAGAGTAAATTGCTTTTGCATCGAGTGCTTGTCTCTTGTTTATCTCTTCTTGAGACATTCCGCCGGTCTCAACAGCTTTCTTTTCCTCTTTCGGACAACGATGCAGCGGTAGGAGTGATTCCTCTTTCCACAACGTCCCATTCCAAAGAATCCTTTGACCGTAGGAAAGCTTTCATCTTGTTCTTCCGGATGTTGTAATCCTTTCCATCAAAGTAGGGTGGTCTCAGGTATTGCTTTGCCCTTCCACCACCTTGGTGCTAGCATACTAGCCATGGATCTTTTACTCAAGTAAAATACTTCAAATAAAGTAAGAACACGAGCTCGATACCAATTGATATAGCTAGTACGAGTACCTAGAGGGGGTGAATAGGTATAAAAGATTTTTCTTGATAATTACACAATACTTAGATAGTTGAAGGATTTGCAGCAATTAATAATCAATCGTAAGACGAGTAAAGGAAAGAGAGAATTGAACACGCGATTTATAGTGGTTCGGCTTAATCCAAGCCTACGTCCACTCTCTCGCACCGACGACCTATTGGCTGGATTCCACTATGAACAAAGAGATGTTACAGCGTTGATCTTCCTTGACTTCTAGGTGTAGATGATCTACCACACTCGCTCAAGGTATCACTAAGTATAAACACTCTCTGTATACAATTTCGCTCAAACTTTATCGACTTATAATCAAGGTTCTTCAGACTCTGGAATTTCTCTATCGATCACGATCTCCAAAACAACTAGAACGTCTTCCTTTTATACTCCTTTATGCCATCATAGCCGTTGGCACTTACCAAAGGAATTCCTCAAATCTACCCGTTGGACGGAATCAATCACGAAGATCATTCAAGCTATTTAAGGAACCTGGCGATAGCCCATCAATCATGTTCGCCCATACAATCAGGATCTTGGTTTCCAAGAATAGAACATTCCAAGAATATTTCGTCGACCATCGGATCTTCAATCGATCTAGATAACAAAAAAGAATCCGAAATGATTTATCCAACCAAGGGATCTTCTCTAGAGGATAGGATCAAATCCTCAACCATATACTTCGGTTCTGGATTTCCTTCGTCACTGGATTTAGAAAGATTGTCAGTGAGAATAGTCTTGAGTCTTGAGTCTTGAGTCTTGAGTCTTGAGACTGGTAATCATAAAGTCTTTAGACTTTAAACTGTCGGTCTCTGAATATCCAGACTTAGACTGATAGAAACGTTTTGTCAGCTTCAAAATATTCTGGAAAGATTTCTCCAACACAATCAGCATCTGAATAGCTTTCGAGTCGCAGATCCTTTCCTTGATAACTCAGCGTATAATCAGCAGTTCCCTTTAGATACCTCAGTATTCTCTTAATGGCTTTCGAATGTGCTTGACTTAGATTGAATTGGTATCTACTTACCATTCCAACTGCAAAACATATGTCAGGTCTTGTACACATCATAGCATACATCAAGCTCCCAACAGCACTAGCATAACGAACATGTTGCATTTGTCCATTCTCTTGTGGAGTCTTTGGACACAATCTGTGACTCAATCATTCACCTTTTGCAATAGGAGTATCTATGGGTTTACAATCTTGCATACGAAATCGTTCAAGAACCCTATTTATGTATGTTTCTTGCGAAAGAGACAATGATCTCTTCGAACAATTTCTTGAAATCTTAACTCCAAGAATGTATGCAGTCTCACCCATGCCTTTCATCTCAAAGTTGGAAGATAGCCAAGTTTTGACAATATTAACAAACTCATTATTACTTCCAGCAATTAGTATATCATCAACATATAATGATATGATTACAAATTGATCTTTGGATCTTTTGATATATACACAATGATCCTCATCAATCATTGTAAAATTATATGCCATTATGGTATTATGAAAACGTATATACCATTGTCTTGACGACTGCTTAAGGCCATATATCGATATCAAAAGTCGACATACCTTTTGTTCTTGGCCTTTCATAATGAAACCAACATGTTGTTCCATATAAATTTCTTCGTCTAATTCTCCATTAAGAAAAGCAGTCTTTACATCTATTTGATGTATCTCAAGATCCATATTTGCCACTATTGCCAGAATAATGCGAATCGAGGTAAATCTCATAACAGGAGAAAATGTTTTCTCATAATCAATTCATTTCTGTTGATTATACCCCTTCGCCACAAGGCGAGCCTTATGCCTTTCTATCGAACCATCAACTTTACGCTTAATTTTGAGAACCCATTTGTTCCCAATGGCTTTGCGTCCTTTTGGAAGATCAACCAGTTCCCAAACATGGTTTGACTTCATTGACTCAATTTCCTCTTTTATTGCATGAATCCATTTTTCCTTATTATGGCAACTTAGAGCCTCATTTACATTCCTTGGCTCATCTTCATCTTGTGGAGCAACCATAAAAGATTCCCCTTCAATGTCAAAACGTCGACGATGAATACTTTTGCGACTTCTTCGCCGTACGGGAGATGGTACACTTTGCACATCATTCCCCATTACGCTCCCACTCGGATTATATAATGATGATATCGTCTCATCATGTGGTTGTAATTGAGAGTGAATTGAATTAAATTCATCACTTCTCATGTTACTCACACTTGAACGAATTCCATTAAATTCATTATCTGTATCCAAAGTTTCAAATAGGGAGTAGTCCTCATCTATTTCGCCCTTCTTAGGAAAATCATTCTCTAAGAATGTGACATCCCGTGATTCAAATTCAGTTATACTCCCACTTTCCTGCTCACCTATAAACACATACCCTTTGGAGTATTTAGAATATCTTATGAAAATATTAATCTTTCCTCTGGGACCCAATTTCCCAAACTTGTGAGAGGACTCATGAGTATAGGCAGCACAACCCTATGGCTTAAGAAAACTTAAGTCCGATTTTCTATTTGTCCATAACTCATATGGAGTGGAAGTAACTGATTTGGAAGGCACTCGGTTAAGTATATAGGCAGCAGTTAACAACGCATCACTCCAAAAAATGATAGGTAAGTTAGCATGCGCCATCATGGACCTAACCATTTCCAGAAGGGTTCTGTTTCTTCTTTCTACAACACCATTTTATTGAGGAGTATAAGGAACAGACAACTGTCTTTCTATTCCTTTTTCATCATATAATTTTCTGAACTCATAAGATAAATAGTCTCGACCTCGATCATATCCCAATACTTTTATTTTCTTGTCTAATTGATTTTCTACCAAGTTCATAAACTTTTTGAAATAACTTAATACTTCAGATTTATGAGAAATCAAATAGACATATTCAAATCGAGTATAATCATCTATAAATGTAATGAAATAAACAACCCCATGCCTTCCTCTTATATTCATTGGACCACAGACGTCAGAATTGATTAAATGTAAAGGAAATTCAGCTCTTTTCCCTTTTCCAAATGGTTTTCTTGTTGTTTTCCCTACTAGGCAATGCTTACATATGGGCAAATCGACTTTTTCAATGTTACCCAACAAGCCCTCTTTGGCTAGTCTATTCATACGTTATTGGCCAATATGACCAAGCTTAGCATGGCACACATTCACATCATTATCATATAAAGTATAAGACGTGAAAAGGGAATAACAAACATTGACATCACCACAATCAACATTTAGTACAATAAAACCATCCAAGAAATGACCACAGCCATAGTAGTTTGTACCCAAATACAAATTTACACCGTTATTATGGAAGTTCATACTAAAACCAAGCTTAACCAACACCAAAACAGACACTAAATTTCAACAAATCTCCAAAGCATATAAAACATCATGTAGAAACAAGGTGCGTCTACCACGCATGTTCAATTGACAAGTGTCAATCCCTTTAACTTCAGCTCTGGAGTTATTTCCTACATAAATCCACTTAGTTCTAGTCGAAACTCGTTGAAATTCTACGAAGGATTCTCTATTCTTCGCTACATGGTCTGTTGCTCATGAATCTACAGTCTACAAATGATTAGATTCAGTTAATAATACAGAACTTGACACATATGCAAAGTTCCTAAAAGTACAATGGGTGTTTGCCTTCTTTGGCTCACGACAATCGCGAGCATAGTAACCCTTCTAATCACAGTTGAAACACTTCACCCTTGAAATTTTCTTCACACGAGAACGTTTTCCTCTCTTCACACGAGGACGTTTTTCTCCTTTTTGTTGGTTAATTCTTAGTTTCTTGCAATAAGGAATTGATCCCTTACATTTCCACATATTGAACGAATCAATGCGCTTGCGCTTAGAGCTTGAAGCCCCTCTTGAGCTAAAAGCAACACAGCAAATTTTTGTATCCTGCTCAAATGCTTTGAGGCAGTCCTCTGCTAGCTCAAGGTGGGGCACAATATTCTCAAGATCTTCCATAACATGGTCAAGAGCTTTTGGTGTTTCTTGCTTTTCAAGCACATATTGAATCTTCTTATTCAATATTTCATAGTTGTTGCCTTTAAGTTTGTCTTCTTTGTTCAAATCAGCAATTATGTTCTTAGTTGCTGAATCCATCGATCTGAACATATCAGACACATATGCACGAATTACTAATGCCTATCATTTATGCATCTATTTTGCATAAAACCATCATACTAATGAATAATTTCAAATTAGGTTTCAGAATTAATAAATCACTATGTTTCCAATCATCATCCAAAAATCTTAACTTGAAATCACCATTATTATAATTTTCTATGCAAAATAAGTCCAGCAAGTCACTAAAACTTTCTTGAACTTCCCACAACAAATTGTAAATTAACATGCTAATTTACAACAATAAATAATATTGAACTTTCAATAATTAATTATGTCAATTACACTAAGTAATATATTTAGAGGAAAAAAAATATCAACATAGAAAAAGACATCTACACCTAAAACATCTCATACTTATTTAAGAAATAAGTAGGGAAAGTCTTATTTAATCTATCAGTAATATTCTTTAAGAGATCTGAAGACACATCGGCCAACCACGGAAAAACTTTTGGAGAGCTCCCATGCCACCTCCAAGGCGCATTCGCCATGTGACACTCAATCCAAGGGTTAAAGTTTTGGTCAACTTGATCCTATAATATTCTCTTACAAAAGTTTCTGCAAACCTCCTATAATCCAGGACCACGTTGACCTCCCATAAATGATCTAACACTACTTGCCATTTAGGTGGAAGAGTGTCCATTAAAGCCGACACATTCTCAAAATCCGGCATAAGATAACTACTCCAGATAATTTCTTGTATCATCTGATTGACCATGACCACATGTGATACTATATCACCATCATTTCACCGATAATTAGCTAACTCTGTTATTAGCCTTAGCTTTTTAATTCTTGCCTTCTCTTCGTCCGTTCTCGGAATGCAAGCATGCGTGCATAACGCATCATAGTTCCTGCAACAAATGCAGAACATAAAGAAGGATTACATATAATCCACATAGACATAATTGAAAAAAAAACGCATTCCTTTTTTCTTTCCTTCTTTTATTTTTTTTAAATCAACAGTCAACGATGGTCAACGCAGGTCAACAGTCAACGCATGACCAGGTCAAGTCAATGGGTCGGTCAACAGGTCCACCAGGTCGAACGGGTTGGGTCCGGTCGGTCCGGTCGGACCGATGAGGCCAGTCGAGCCGGTCGTGCCCAGCGTTTGCGTGGGCAACCGCCGACCGATGTCATGATGACGTCAACCGGCGCGTGGCTTGCATGCGCAGGCAATTGCCGCATGCGCGTGCGGTTACCACACGCGTGTGTAGCACGCGCCTACGGTTTCAACCGCTCGCGCGTGTGTCGCAAGCGCCGACGGAGCCAAACATATTGGCCGCGCGTGACGGCGTATCCGGTGGCGTACAGCAGCGAACAACCACTTGAAATTCTCGTATTGTTGAGCACTTCAACCCTAAGCAATCAGAATCGCAATTCGATCTACGGAAAATCAAAAAATAGGGTGTACAGTACAGCGTCGGGATTTTTCTGTCTCTAAAACGATTAACAGTGATGTTTAATGAAAAACAATCAATCAAAAATTGTTTATAAACGTAAACAGTAAGCGGGAAACATGATCAAGACGCTCTGATACCAATGTTGGGAAAAATTCGGAAAACGAATCCCCAAAACAGTGATTCGACACAGAATCGAACACAAAACGTAGCAGAAGCAAGCCCAGGAAAATCATGAATCACCGATCCTAAGACACATCACATAAACGAACGTACCTTGTTTCCACAGACTAAACACTGGTGTTGCGAATCAAAGAGGAAGAATCCACGCTGTTCTTCAGAGGATAATCTGTTCTTCGGGAGAGAGCGATGTGAGAAGATGTAACTTCTGAGAGAGGACGTAAGAAACCTTGGAGAGAGCGTAATCTCTTTTTCACAAAATACGTAACCTCCTTTTTTTACACAATAACTACCTCTCTGATTTTCCTTTTATTTTTAATAACTTCCTCCATGGGCCCTCAACTCATGGGCCGGGCCTTTTGGGCCCAACATGGGCGGACGGGCCAACTCAGGCCCATCAAAAGGAAAATCCATCACTGATTTTCTTATTTGCGAGCATGAACAAAGTCCATACCCTCCTATGGAAAGAGAGTACTCTTGAAGTGCCCAATGATTCTCGACCAGAGTGAGGTCCGATGCAGCAGTCAATCTTAGATTGAAGAGTCGTGGTATGCTAGATTTCTCGCGAAACCATGAGATGAATTCACAACTTTACGCGTCACAAGTCATTTCCTTAGGACTTTAGTTGTACAGAAGCAATAGAAGGTCGTATTATAGTTATGGAAACTATTTGATGAAGTCCTGTTCATGACCTTCTTTACCCCGCTCAGATTACGCAATAGGGAGATTATGACAATACTGGCTCCATCTAAGTGAGTGCACAGCGGCAGAACGGGAAACAATGACCAAAGCAGCAACAATAAGATTACACCCGGAAGAACATCAAAGAATTCAAATGAATTGTATTAGGTACATAAATTTAGAATTTGGTTAGGAAGGCTCCATTATGTTTGGAAAACAATCTTCGGGAAGACTCATATTCTTGAATCTTCGTTTACTTACAAATCCAGATAAAGCCACCCAAGAAGAATTTAAATGCACTGAATTGAGATCGGCAGATATTTGATCATCGATCAAACCACAGCGGTTTCCCCATGTAATCATCAAGCAACCTAAAGTTGTTTCAAATAAGTCAAATGAGCGCACAGCGGCAGAACGGAAAACAATGACAAAAGTAGCGGCAGTAAGATTCCACCCGGAAGAACATCAAAAAATTCAAATGAATTGTATTAGGTGCATAAATTTAATATTTGATTAGAAAGGCTTCATTAAGTATAGAAAATAAATCTTCCCAGACTTGGGCTTTAAGAGTGAGCGCCAAGGATGCATCTAGAAGTTTCTCTTGGTAGGACAAGATTTGATCGTTTAGAAATTAAATAATTGATCGATCATACATGTTAAAAAAAAAAAAAAATCATACAAGTTTTGTTTGTCCCTGACAACTATGTTTTAAAATGAAAGACATCTTTTTCACGTAGCTGTATATTTCCAAGAAATTTAATGGAGGCACGAGTTGTTCCTTAGCCAAAAGTAACTTGGTAATAGTTTAAAAACTTTGAACATATTCCAAAGTTTTGCCGAAATGAGGCAGGGCGAGAGGCCCGCTACTCTAAAGCTAAGTCGGTCCCGGTGAGATCTCAAAGCCATCAGGGTAGAAGAAAGTCGATCTTGAAGATGGCAAGTGGAGTTTCATGTTCCACATCGAACTGCCACGGTTCCAGAAATACGTACTTCCTTTAACGTATTTGGAGAACAAAGAGAATGAGTCCCTTAAGGTGGCATAGAAAATTGGGACTTTCACAAGCAGCTATGTAGGATGACCTAGCAAACTAACGACCTCAAGTAAAGACATTGTTTAAAGCAGGAACTGCTAACAACGCATTATGTTATCACCAGCTAAAGTATATTGAAGTGTCAAAATTTCCGAAAGGTATGTTTCGAAGAAGAATCAGACAGTTAAGTGCCAAAAGCGAAAATTTCCAATCAAATTGCGACATGACATTTTTTCGACGAGTTAAGTACAAAACAACGTCATTTTTGCCTTTGGATTTGAATTTTAATATAAATAATAATTAAATAAATTAAAAGAACTAAATTTACTTTTTTTTTTTTAAAAAACAATAGTATAAGTGTTTGGTGAGGGCCTGCAAGCCCTCGCCCAACTTTTGGCCCGATTGGGCAAGGGTCTAGGGAACCCTCGTCCTAGATCTGGGTGAGGGCCGCGACCCTTGTCCCAGATCTGGGTGAGCGCTTGCAGGCCCTCACCAACAATTGGTCAAGGCCGTCGGCCCCTACCTAAGGCTTGATGGTCCCAACTGACCCTTCCATCACTATCGTTAGCCCTTGCTAGCAATGGTGGGGCGGCGATGGCAAAGGCTGTGCAAGTCCTTACAGAGCACCTTTGGTTTTTTTTTTTTTTTTGGTTCTTTTTAATTTATTTTAATTAGTATATACATTAGAGTTTGATTTTTGGGTTAAAACGACGTCGTTTTGCATTTTCGTTCTCAAGTCAACTTTTTAGTGTATCACATAAACCACATATCTTATTAAAAATATGCCACATCGGATTTCTGACCATTTTCGCCGAACTTGACACTTAAATGTCATAGTTTTTTTTTTTTTTTTAAATAACAATTAAGTATACTTTTTGAAAGTTTTGACACTTAAGTGTCTACTTATGCTTGCTTTGTATTTTAACCTGTATGACCTATTATTTGAAAAAATACCTATATCACTAATTAGAACATTATATTAAGGGTGATTGGCTTCAAGTTGGGTAAATTCTAGACCTGAAACCTATCCCATTATAACTGATATCCAATTTTGGGAGTTTGGAACGTACCTTATTTGCCACACAACTGGTCTTGGAACCTATCATGTTTCTCCGATTTGATTCCACACCCGAGAACCCTCATTTGTTCCTTCTTTCTTTTTCATTTTTTCAACGAAATAATATGCCTATGATACAAGCAAGGGCAGACAAAAACAAAATTTGCAACAAGTATATTATCCTATAGCCTTTCCTTGACCTTAAAATATGGATTATGGATTACTTGTTAGCCATCAAATTCCTTTTTATTTTTTGACTCATATCATAGAATTTTAGGATAATAGAATTGTGAAGGCAAGTGCGGAGCATATTATTAAGATTAATCCACACATTCCTAATTATAAAGAATCATACCATCCAAAAAAGAAGAGAGGAGAGAGTTTTAGGGATTTAGAGCAAACCACACAATATTATTTTTAGGGAGAGTGTGTTATGTCCCTTAGCATTTACAAACATTGCCTTATATAGGCGAACACTGAAGACAGTAAAGTAAAAGATGAAAAATAAAAATCTTTTGTATCCAAAAGCAACAACCCATAAGACAACACGTAGTCACATGCAAGTAGACAAATTACAAAACTTTATTCCTCCTGCATCCATTAAGATTATTGCTTCAAATTCTATTTACCTGAAAACAAAACAAACAACATAGTTAATCACTCAATGATAGTTTAGGGCGAGTCTAGAATGAGCGAGAGTTGCGAGGCTTAAACAAGCGACAATGAGCCACAAGTGAGTAAGGAGCGTGAGTTGTGAGCGCGCGCATGAGAAAGAGAGAGAGAGAGAGAGAGAGAGAGAGAGAGAGAGAGAGAGAGAGTTATGAAGTGTCCGAGTGAGGTAAGAGCCTTGGAGAGAAAAGAGATAGAGAGAGATAGAGGAAAAGATGCCAAGAAAATTCTAGGGTTTTTAGGCTTTATAAAACTGGTTCCAAAACCGGTCTACTTCCTAAGCAGTTTTTCACTTAGAACTAAGAATCGGACCGGATCAGAAAAACTGGAATCATGAACTGAACCGGTTCAAAAAATTTGGACCTAGGAACCAGACCGATTCCAATAGGTAACTGAAATCGGAACGATTCTCAGGGTGGTCCGGTCCGGTTCACACGTAGAACCGGTCCAATTGCACAGCCCTAATTTGGACCGAAAGCAGCGAATAAGATTACTCAAATAATACACGGCAACAAGATGTTCGACAAACCTGGGGACCGGCGTTAAGCATTGAACTCTTCTTCCTGCAGACTTCTTGCCAATTGTTCGTCAATATCGTCACTACAACATATAAGTGTTCGCACTCTTAGCAAGAGGCTCAAGTAGTTAAAATTTATTTAATTTATGTGGCACGAAGAGAGAGGCTTTAATAAACAAGAAACACTCAAACTGAAGAGACATATCTTCGAACCAAAAAGTTCCAAAAGCTTATGCAGAGAGCATGAGACTGCTAAGAATAACCGATTCCTTCCCATGGTGCGGTGCAAATAACAAGACCACTCATGTCACTTGGCAAAATCCAGTAAGATTGCTAATATTGCTCGACCTAGTCTAATCCATCTAAAATATAAAACCATAAGAATCCAGTAAGTAAGGATTTTTTACTTCATAGAGACCGGAAGTGTCGCATCGTTCATGCTGCCAACATAGTCCTGCAGCACATGAGGGTAATATGGTTGAAGGTCATGGCAAAATTCAGAGCAAATAAGATAAAAATAGATACAACTATGCTGGCCATGGCATTATGCTCATTCCATGTATCATTTGTATGACTCACCATCTTGCATTCCTCAAAATTGCTGGATACGTACACGTTGCCCCCTTTGACCTGAAAATGCAGTGCTAGTGCTTAAAAGAAACATCATGCAGAGTATCCACATGGGAAAAGGCAACATAATTAGTTCGGTCTAATGATATATAATATATAATACGGTATGATTGAAAGATCATCTTTAAAGTAACTTATTTGCCGGAAAGACTATATAACAGTAACAAAATGCTGTATAACACAACAAAGAAGGCATGTGAGGTCAAGTATAGATTGTTGGGAGGGTAGGGGGTTATACTACAAGTATCACAAGTGAAAAATAGAGTTCCAAGAGGAAGTCCATCCCGCAACCTATAATTGGGATAGGTAAACTCGAAAAGATACTCTAATCACCTTCCTAAAAACTTGGATAGCCCTCTCATTCAGTTTGAATCCGGATATGAGAATATCACAAAGTGTTCACAGTTGAGCCAAGTCATGTAAGAAATGAAATACTTGTAAGGAAAATAAAAGTTTGGAAAGGGAGACAAATGACAAAAAAAATAAAAATAAAAATTCCATCATGTTTAGCAGCTGTCGCATAATTTACGACTGCAATTCTCATTAATCAAATTGCATTACTTGTTCATAACATATATTTTCCCCATTCAACTTGCACAGTTGTCGTAAAAAGAGAGAAAATACCATCACTTGAAGAAGTCCATTTCTCTTAACCATGTGAGGTTACAGACGTGAAGTAGAACTAGAAAACTAGTCCTGTTTGGAACAAATTTCACCTTCGTTTCAAAATCATTGAGTTCACAACCAAATTTGGCAGTTACCTACCACCATCATAGTAATAGGTTATGCACTGACTAAATGACCTTACCCTTTTCTATGACCAATTTAAATGGTCATAGCTACGTCTCGGATTTACTTAAGAAATCCAAATAATGAGGCTCACCAAAAAACCACAAGCCCGGTAAAGCAGCTTTAGTTTCAAGGCAGGGAAATGGATGAAATCAGAACTAACTGATGAAAGTTCTCCTCAATTACAATGGAATCACACTTCTTACCGTTTCTAATTTCTCCCACACATGATTAGGCTTATCTAGGAAAGCTTCGTCTGTTGCTAATAGATATAGTTGACCTTTATACTGCAAATGACACAAAAATTAATTAAAAAGAGATTTCTTCTCTCATTTTGCACAAACAGATGCAATGTCCAAAGGTTCACAGTAACAATAAAAACGTACAAGAGATACAAAACGAAGCCCATGACTGACCTTAAACATGGTACTGAAGTGTTCGTTATGAAAGAGCACACAAAGCTCTTCTTCTCCCACATCACGTTGTAGACAAGAAAGGCTGCGTTGTTCATGGAGAAATATTATTCAGGATAGAAAATTCATACACATAGTCCTTGATGGCCAACCAATAATTGATAGAAAAATAATAGAGGATAGCAAATTCATACACGTACCCATAGGTGGTCGGAGTGGATTTGTTGTTCACAAATTTCTGGAATAAATTCCCTAGGAGCAAATTTGACAGAAGGAGATATAGCATCATGACAAATTTGAAAGTAAATTGAATGTCCAGCTGATTACAAAACCTCTTACTCTTTTGTGGGGTCATATTTCGTGCATGAAGGTCATACACAAGCTCATCTTCAAGCTTATCATATGACTTGGATCCAATTGTGCTTGCGGTATAATGATCCTAAGAGAGATGTACATAGAAGGATACAAAGGCATTGGCAGCATTAGAATGAGTTGACAGGAGGGAGGAGGACAACGAACTAAAACTAGGGGGAATTTACTCAAACTCTAGATTCCAGTAAAGGAAGTGCAGACTTCTTTCTCCTGCCTATGCAAGGGGCTAAGCAGCAAAATAGAGAAAGATCATAAACAATACTTCTATCCCAAGAAGAATTTAAATGCAATGAAATGAGATTGGCAGACATTTGATCATGAAGCAAACCACAGCGGTTTCCCCATGCAATCATCAAGCAACCTAAAGTTTTTTTTTTTGGTAAGGATCAAGCAACCTAAAGTTGGTTTTCGAATAAATCAATAATCCGAATCAGCAGAAGTTAAACATCACCCTAGATAGAAACTGCTTGTAATCCAAATAAAAATCCTCAAAAGACAAATAGTTTCCACCTTTGATACTGAAAGCCACGTATATGCTGCATCTGTTAACCATTTAATAATAGACAGCAAACGAGGATTATCACTTTCATCCAGATGAAGCAGACATTGGGAATTTACACCTAAAAAAGTGATGAGGCAATTGGCACAAAAGCAGAGAAACCAAAAAGTTAAAGCACCTTGGGATCGACAATGCAACCATGGTAGAGTGGAATGCGCAGCCGACCAAAGGTTTCAAGTTCTGGGGTGTTTACGAAGTCCTCTATGCTGCAATTAAGAGAACATATCTATTCAAGACCTATAAAAGCATTACGATGCAGGCTACGACTTGAACACTTGTCATAAAGCCAATTCAACCTGCGGAACATTATATTTACATGAAGGCCAGTCGCAAGACATGGCAGCAGTTTAAATGGGTCCACGATTTTCTGTCCATGATATTCATCAGAGCCAGCATCCTCATTCTGCAACATTTCCAAAGAGGGAAAAAGAAGAGAATAGAAGATTAACATCCATCATAACCAGAGAAACACTCGACTTACAGGGGACAAGAAAAGGCCATTACCTCAATATTGCTATTGGAATCAATTAGTGCATTGCCCACCAAATTCAGCAATTCTTCTAGAGAAAACTCATCTCTATTTTGATCCAGCCCCCGCATGCCTTGCAATATAAGATAATTACCTGCACAAGATCCCAACGTTCCCCGACTTGCCGTCACCCACGAATAAACTCTTCACACACCACCGACGCACCCAATAAAATCGCACGAGCTAAGAGGACTTTCTTGTATTGTGATGAAGCGAACGCGAACCACACCAAACTCCCCCTCGCCGATTTCTCAACCCGACCCAGTTACAGAATCCATGATCGCCACGTTGGGATCGCAGCAACTAAAAACGGAAAGCAATCGAATTCGATTGCATCCCCCACGGAAACACCAGTCCCACGATCGAGCAAACAAAATACATAAATAAATATAAAAAAATGATTGCCCGCCAATTTTTAACGTAATTTATTCTGAATTATAAAAAAATCAAATCATAAATAATTATGAATAATTATAAAACCTACTTCTTTTAAGAATTCATGACTTATGATAGATTGTTATTTTCACGTGATCCAAATATCAGGACAGTTAATGCTGGCAAAGATGAAAGCATCGATTGGAAGCCAAAGACCCGCAAATAGAACCCCAGCTGCCATCATACTAAGATGCGCGCCCCACCACCGTGGGGGAAGTAGAGCTTGGTCAGGCCGGGGGGTGGGTTGGGTTAGAACCCGGAGGGCCCCCCGCGGGTTGTCATTGCGGAATTTATGCTCTTCCGCTGACTCCGACAGAGCCCCAGTGTTTCACCCCACCTGGGAATTTTCCCGGGTGGTTCCGCCCCATGGGCTTGGCGGGAGCCTTTTAAGGACCTGCTCAGGTCCAGAGGACGAGAGAGAGAGAGAGAGAGATGTTACAGATGGCGAGGAGAGAGCAAGGGCCATTCTTGTCCTGAAGGATGATTCGCGCCCGCTTATGGAAGAATTCGATGAGCTTCGTCTTGTGGAGGCATTCTTCCTCCGTCGCCTCCGGAGGCGGAGCAGCGGGGGATGGCATGGCGGCGCGCCGAGGACCGGAGCTTCCCGCAGAGGAGGAGGAGGAGGCGACGCGAGTAGTGGACAGGAGACATGCGGAGGGGACTCACGGCGGGTTCGGAGGGAGGGGAAGGAGGGAGGGGAGGACACCACTGCAGAGAAACCAAAAGGACCAAAGGGAGGAGAGCTAAATAGAAGTAGTACGGAGGAGGAGGAGGAGGAGGAGGAGGAGGAACGGGGCGAAGACGGAGGGAGGGCCCTTTTGCCCCTCTGCCTTATCTTCGCCATCCCCGCCGCCGTGCCGTGCAAGTTAAAGCTAGCTCGCCAGAGACGATGTGAATAGAGAGTGGCAACCCACAGCATGAGCTCTAAATTTTAATTGGTCGAAATCGAATAAAATGGGACAGCAGCAATTTTGTCGATTTTTGGACCGACCAAATGACCGACCAAATCCATTTTAAGATTTCGATAGAGGAAGGCGAGCGCACGGAATCCAGAGGCCTCCACGAATTCCTTCGAAATTGATTCTGCTTGTTACTGTGCACCACTACCGTGACTAATTCAATACGACCGCTTTTGCTACCTGAATTTATATTGTTGACAAAGAATTTGAATAGTGTTTTTTCGGGGCCACATTTTAGCGTCGACCCGGGAGTTGAAAGTAGGCACGGGCGCGACTTCCTGGACAGGGACCATCGGTTTGGGCATTGATTAGCCGACATTTGCAAGAAGCGCCCTTTGCAACCAAGCGGAACAGCATGTCCAAGCGGAAGAGTATGAACAAAAGGCGAACATCGTCGTAGTATTGAAAAAAAATCAGTCAACAAAAAGTCATTCATAATAAAATAAAATATGTATATTCAAAGTTAGGAAAATGAATCCCTTAACATAAAAGAAAAAAATGTGTTATTGGGACAATAATTTCCTAAAAAGTACTTTTCTTTATCATGAAATCTTTTCCTAAGATAAACACAGCTTATATACATTAAAGCGTATAGAGAGGACTGACTCGAGCACGACAAATAAAGATTCGCAGTCATCTCCCGGAGCTAAAAGCTTCAATTAAATCTACCCACTTGGCCGGAGAAAATTCAAAAAGCATCGTCGAGACTCCGCTTTTGTCAAATCATGTCTATCTTGTTCCGATAAACACCAAAATTTGGATTAGCTTTGCCAGCCTGGCGAACGCACGAGGCGAGGGACTGCAAACGGCAAAGCAGCCACTTGGACTTTTTGAGTGGCGTGGCATGGGCCACGTAGAGCGAGAGCACGTGCGGTGTCCAGATCCGGTACAAAAAGCCATTCGCCGTGTGGGTTCATGTTACATATGGTCTCTCGTGCGACAGGAGCAAGAGACTTGCGTCCATCCAAACCGAGCACGACTCCTCAATCGATGAATATGAACGCGTGGATTGTGCGGCCAGACTTTCTAAAGTTCTGACTTTGTTCGTGTGGCGGACATTACATAGGGCACTTATGAGATTCAAGATTTATCTACCTGATATGTAGGAAAAGATATTCGCATGAAGTCATTGTTGTTGTGACTTGTGAGTGGATAATTATGACATTCATGAACGGCTTAATATTCCTGAATCTCGATTTACTCCCGTGCGTGTGGAGGTGATTTGAGTATACGTTACTCCCCGAGGGATTAGCCTCTTCTGGCTAATATCTAAAGTCAGAAGAGAACTCCTGAGTGTTACCCTAGTTCTGTTTGCTACTATTTCTCTAATTTTGAAAAAGAACATCTTACTAAGCCCACGCCCCACATTGATTGGCATGTTGAAGGGTTGGGTTGAGCCCTTTTTTATTTTTTTCCTTTTCCTTTTGCAAAGATATTGCAGCAAAGCAAACCAGCTTTGCCTATCTTGGCATGAAGTTTGGCATGAGTTTCGTTTATTAATGTATTCTTTTGAGTTAAATAGCCCCAGTCCATCATTGGACCGCAACCGCAATGTCTAATTCGTTGTTTATATTCAAAACTTGCGGATCTATCATAAATCTCGAGTGGATTTCTACTTTTCAATCTTCTTTTTCTCATTTTATGAAATGCATGGACTTTAACTCAAAATATACAAATATTATTGTCCATAAAATTTTCCGTGACTTTCAATTTTTTTGGCAAAGGAGTTCTAGAAGAATTGGTTAAGGTGACGCGCATTAATGAAACTATTTCCATGTGTTTGCGAGAGCTAGTGGAGAATGAATCATTAAGTCAAGTATGACTGGAAGAAGCAAACAAAAGATAGCACATGAAACGGGAATCGGAGAACGTTTTTGGTGGGGAATAGAAGTGGGGTCACCATCACAGCTCGTGTTCTTCAGTCCGTAAGATTGGGGACCTTTTGCTAAGAGTGGTCCCTCTTGGACAGGATTTGAAAAATCTCGAAAGGACGAACTTGCACACACCGAGGATTAATAGCCCAACCAAGGAAAACCTTAAATTTCTAAACCTTTGACACAGGGAGAGAGAGAGAGAGAGGGAGGGAGAGGAGAGTGTATCCTCCTGCGATCACACCCCACTTCGACCTATGTGAGTGTCAAAGACCGTACCCCGATTTTCTCATTTGCATGGAAAGAGAGTACTCTTGAAGTGCCTGATGATTCTCGACCAGAGTGAAGGGAGGTCCAACGCAGCAGTAAATCTTAAGATACAGTCGCGGCATGCTAGATTTCTCGCGAAACCATGAGATATACAAGTCACAAGTCATCTCTACGGGACTTCACTTGTACAGAAACAACAAAAGGTTCTGTTCACAACCTTCTTTTCCCCGCTCGGATTACGTAATAGGGAGATTATGACAACAAAAACTGGTTCCATCGAAGTCAAAGGAGCACACAACAATGATAAAAGTAGCAACAATATGATTCAAATGAATTCAAATGAATTGTATTAGGTACATAAATTTAAAATTTGATTAGAAAGGCTTCATCAAGTATAGAAAACAATCTTCCGAAAACTCATTCTTGAATCTCCCGTTACTTACATATCCAGATAAAGCCACCCAGCTTAAAGGGCCATAAGCTAATGTTTCTAGCAAAGTGAAACTGCCCACAAGACCCGGTCACACAGATTCCTCAACTAAAATGAGCTTGGCCCTTTTACACTGTCTATTTCCTTTTCACACGAAACGACAAAGAAAGCAACACACCTCATTCGTATGATGTCAAAATGGTAGAGGGATCCAAGTTTCAACACTACAAAACGCATGTAAGGAATTTGGAGCTCACACTCCTTGTCAACATCAATGTGACAAAACAAGACCGGCATTGAAACAAATCATCAGTAGAAAGAAAATCAAATCCACTGCATAAAGTTTTCTCAAATAATCAAATCCAGCTGCAGTATAGATGGCAGCACTGTTCCCAACCTCTCCCCTCATATAATGTAAGAGCATATAACATGCATTCCCAAACTATCAAAGCCTTGAGTCACATGGCTCCATCTGTATCTCCTCAAATCCCGTATTATTCATGTATTCCCTTTCTATGCGATGATCCACATATTTCCATGTGATGCTTCATTACAAATGAAACAACAAAATCAAAGCTTCTTGGCTGCTAAAGGAATATGCAAGTCCTAGAAATCTATTTACAGAACAAAATCAAAGATTGGGTGAAAATCCACATATATTTCCAGAAAGGTTGATTAATATCGTGACATACAATTGGAACAAGGCAAACCATTTACAGCATGAACTCACCTACAATGCACACTGTTCACATAATGATACATCTATCCTTTGATTTTGCATCAGCCCTGTTCGAAGGTGATGGATTTCTCCCCCCATATCTTCCTACCTGCAGAGCACCATTAATGGCTGGTATAAGTCACGCCCAGGGGAAAAGTCAAATGAACACTATTTGAATGCATTGCAAATCATTATCCTTCATTAACATGCAACTGTAAACTACATAAAAAGACTAAAAATTCCTCAAAAACAACTACACATGTATCTTGCAAGTTTGTTTCTCAGCCATGCGATATCACAACCAATATTCTAACTTCTATCATCTTCAAGATGTCATCGTGAAGGCAAAATGTTATCACAAATTAGTAGGAGGTCAAGGGAGAGAGCCACTCCATGAGATACCTAAAAGAATTGACCTAAATGAGAACTGGCATCTAGATTAAACAAGCAGCCCACTCCACCTTCACCCGCAACCCAACACCTCCAAATTGCTGTTTCATCAAATATGGAAGGACCATCCAAAACATAAGAAGTTGGAGCTCATCCTTAAATTCGACAAATTCTTGAACATGACAAGCTCCCCTGCCAACTTTCAAACCCCAGACTTGGGATTTAAGAGTGAGCGTCAGGGACAGATCTAGAAGTTTCTCTTAGTAGGGACAAGATTTGATCATTTAGGAATTTAATGATCAACTGCTCATACACTTAAAAGTACCCAAAAAAATTAATATTATATTATTTTTGCTTGTCCATAATGACTATGTTTTCGAAATTTTTGAATTGTATTTTTACCAATTTGTAGGGGCAAACTAAAATGAGAAAATATTTACTTTTTGTATAGCTGTTTATTTCTGAGAAATTTAATGGCGGCACAAGTTTTTAGGCCAAGAGTAATTTAGTAATAGTTTGAAAACCTTAACATATTCCAAAGTTCTGACGAAATGAGCAAGGGCAAGAGCCACCGCTACTCTAAAGCTAAGTTGGTCCCCGGTGAGCTCTCAAAGCCATCAGGCTAGAGGAAAGTTAATCTTGAGACAAGCGAAGTTCCGTGTTCTACATCTAACTTCTACGATTCGACAGTTACGTACTTCCTTTTGTTACCTGCATGCATAATGTATTTGGACAACAATGAGAATGGAGTTCTTTAAGGTGGCACAGAAAACCTGGCTTGGGTGACTTTAGCAAGCAACTATGCAAGATGACCCAGTAAACTAATGACCACAAGTAAAGACACTGCTTCAAGCATGGAACTGCCAACAGTGCATTATGTTATGGCTTATGACATGAAAAAGTAATTATATCTCCAATTAGAACTTTATACCAAAAGCGGCTAACAAGATTACTCAAATAAGACACAGCTACAAGATGTTCAACAAACCTGTGGACCAGTAATCAGCCTTGAAGAACCAGTTGGCTGTTGTTGCACATTATTGCGTTGTGGTTGTTGTCGCTCAAACTCTTGTTGCTGCAGAGCCATTGCCAATTGAAAGTCGGAACTACAACATTGAAGTGTTTGAACTCTTAGCAAAAGGCTCAAGTAGTCAATATGCAATTAATTAATGTGGCACGAAGAGAAAGAGGCTTTAATGGACAAGAAACACTCAAACTAAAGAGACAGATCTTCAACCTCCAGATAGTTCAAAAAGCCTAGCCAATTATCAACACAGTGTTCCAATTATGCAGAGAGAATGAGAATGCTTTTCTGAAAAAATAAACTATTTCTTCACACGGTGAGGTGCAAACAACAAGACCACTGATGTCACTTGGCAAACTCCAGTAAGACTGTTAACATTGCTCGTCCTAGTCTAATCCATCTGAACTGTAAAACGATAAGAATCCATTAAGTTAGGATTTTTTACTTCATATCCAAGCCTGCATGTGTTGTATTGTCGATGCTGGCAAGATAGTCCTGCAGCACATGAGGGAAATTTTAGTTGAAGGCTATGGCAAAATTCAGAGCACATAAGATTAAAATAGATACATACAGCTGTGCTGGCCATGGCATTATGCTCATCCCATGTATCATTTGTAGGACTTTCCATCTTAAATTCCTTAAAATTGCTGGTCATGAACACGGTGTCCCCATTGACCTGAAAACACAGTGGCAATGCTCAAAAGAAACATCATGCAAACCATCCACATCCGAAAAGGCAACATAATCAGTTCAGTCTAAATTCAAAAATCATCTCAAAAGTAACTTATTTGCAGGAAAGACTAACAGTAAGCAAGTGCTGTATAACACAACAACAAAGAAGGCATGTGAGGTCATGTATCGATTGCTGGGAGAGTATGAAGAAATAATTCAAGCTTCACAAGTGGAAAACTGGGATAGGTAAACTCAAAAAGGCACTCTATTCACCTTCCTAAAAACTTGGATAGCACCCTCATTCGTTTGGATATGGACATGAGAATATCAGAATGTGTCCATGGTTGAGCCAAATCAAGTCACAAATGTAATACTTGTAAGGAAAATCAAAGTTTGGAAAGAGGGAGAAATTACCCCCAAAAAAAAAAAAAAAAAATTCCATCATCGATCAAATTGATTTTCTTATTCATGACATATCTTTGCCGCATTCGACTTGCACAGTTATGCGTAAAAAGAGAGAAAATCCCATAACTTGAAATAAGTCCATTATTCTTAACCATGTGAGGTCATAGACGTGAAGTAGAACTAACAAATAGTCCTGTTTGGAACAAATTTCACCTTCGTCTCAAAATCATTGAGTTTATAACCAAATTTGGCAGTTGCCACCATAAGAATAGGTCATCCACTGATTACATGGCCATACCTTTTTCTATCACCAGATTAAATTGCCTAAGCTACGCCTTGGATTCACTTAAGAAATCCAAATAATGACACTCATCGAAAACACCTCAAACCAGATAAAACAGCTTCAGTTTCAAGCAGGGAAAAGGATGAAATCAGAGCAAACTGATGAAAGTTCTCGTGTGAAGATGGAAAACATGCTTCTTACCTCATTTAATTTCTCCCACACCAAATCAGGCTGATTTAGGTAACCTTGGTCTGTAGCTAATAGATATAGTTGACCTTCATACTGCAGAAGACACGAAAATTAATTAAAAAGAGGTTTCTTCTCTCATATGGCACAAACAGATGCAATGTCCAACAGTTCACAGTAACAATAAAAACATACAAGAGATACAAGATGAAGCCCATGGCTGACCTTAAACATGGTACTGAAATGATTGTTACGAAAGAACACACAAAGCTCTCGCTCTTTAAGACCATCTTGTAGACAAAAAAGGCTGCATTGTTCATAGAGAATTATTATGGAGGATAGAAAATTCATACACATACCCATAGATGGTCCACTGATAATTGATAGAAAAATTAAGGAGGATAGCAAAGTCATACA
This sequence comes from Eucalyptus brandiana, assembly GCA_014182725.1. Taxonomy (NCBI): domain Eukaryota; kingdom Viridiplantae; phylum Streptophyta; class Magnoliopsida; order Myrtales; family Myrtaceae; genus Eucalyptus; species Eucalyptus brandiana. Next base: position 27,008,677 of record CM024671.1, read on the forward strand.
CATACCCATAGATGGTCAACTGACTGGCACTGCTCTTCAAGAAATTCCGCACTAATTCCCCTAAAAGAAAATTTGACAAAAAGAGACATGGCATCATGACAAAGTTGATAGTAAACTCAATGTTGCAGTAGATTAAAAAACGTCTTACCCTGTTGTGGGGTCATTTCATCCCTAATAACATTATAGACATCTTCAGTTGCTTTGTCAGCTTGTTTAGCAAGAACCACCTCGCCTTCATATATAGGTTCTCTATCTTCACAGGCTGCTGTGCCAGAATCCAAAATGCATTCCTCTCCCTCATATATGGGTTCACTACCATCGATGCTGGGTGTATAAGGTTCAGCAACATCTACGTGCTGCAATTTGCCACCAGAGGCATCTGAATCAACATTTGGCACAGAGACTCTCAAAAATCCCGCTGCGTCACATCCAGTCTGATGATCTGCTGCTTCAGCAGTATAAACTGGAGAAGCCGGTTTATCTACCTTCCCATTTAGTTGCAAAGATAAAATCGAACCCTCATCCATAGCACCATCCAGTTTAACAGGAGACAATACAGAAGGTTTTTCAACCTGGACTGAAGTGTCGACATCTCTCAGGTCAATCAAATCATCCTGAATGGCAGCATCCCCACTTTCTGCATGCTTAGACTGATGAATGTGGTCTGCGACATCGGTCTTTAAGGATGGAGGAACTACTTCCCCCAGACAAGTTCTGGCAGTCACTGGATAGTTCTCATCAGTCAGTGTAAAATCAGCAACCACAAGAGGTGGTTCCAGCTGACGAGAGATATTTTCAACACCACTAGAATCCTGTAATCTACCAAGTGCATCTGCATGCACAAACTCCTGGGCACAACTACCTTCGTCAAAGTCGCTAGAGTTATTGCATGTGCCATTATCCACGACGAATGAGTTACTCGACAAATTAGGTCCTTCAACCGACATCTTTAAAGCTCTTTTCAGCTCCGCTTCTTCTTCAAGATCCCCCTTCCTTGCTGTCTGAGTATCAGACCCTGAACGTGGAGAACCATCGAGTGAGCTGACCTTTGAAAGGGATGGAGAAGGCACTCCAAGAGCTGCAGTAGCTGCAGCAGCAAAATCAACACAATCTTCTCCACTGTCCTCCTTATGTTCTTCCACCATTCTTGTATCTAGCGGAACAAACTCAACAAGCTCAACCATAAGGGCATTATATGACTTGGATCCAATTGCCATTGCAGTATCATGATCCTAAGAAAGATGTCGATAGAAGGTTACAAAGGCATAGGCAGCATCAGAATAAATTGACAGGAGAGAGAAGACAGAGGACTAAAACTGGGGGGAATTTACTCGAACTCTAGATTCCAGCGTAGGAAGTACAGACTTCTTTTGCCTGCCTATGCAGGAACTAAGTACCAAAATAGAACAAGTACCCAAGAAGAATTTAAATGCAATGAAATGAGACCAGCAGACATTTGATCATCGAGCAAACCACAGCAGTTTCCCCATGTAATCATCAAGCAACCAACAGTTGGTTTTTGAATAAATCAATGAGAATCCAAATCAGCAGAAGTTGAACATCACCCTAGATAGAAACTGCTCATAATCCAAAAAATAATCCTCAAAAGACAGAGAGTTTCCACCACTGATACTGAAAGCCACATAGATGCCACATCTGTTAACCATTTTAATAATTGACAGATGGTCACACCTAAGTATCTAAATGTATTAAGGTCCCTATCCAATGCTATTGAGGACTATCACTTTCATCCAGATGAAGCCGACATTCATGAGTTACTTGAGAATTTACTCCCAAAAAAGTGACGAGGCAATTGGCATAAAAGCACATAAACCAAAAAGTTAAAGCACCTGGGGATCAACAATCCATCCATGATAGAGTGGAATGTCCAGCAGATCAAAGATTGCACATTCTCTGGTGAATTCAAAGTCATCTATCCTGCAATTAAGAGAATATATCTATTCAAGACCTATAAAAGCATAATGATTCAGGCTAAGGATTGAATACTTGTCATAAAGTCAATTCAACCTCCTGAACTTTATATTTACGTCAATGCCAGTTGCAAGACGTGGCAGCAGATCAATTGCATCCGCAATGTTCTGTTGTTGATTTTCAACATAGCCCGCATCCTTATTCTGCAGCATATCCAAAGAGGGGAAAAAAAAGGAATAGAAGATTAACATCCACCATAACCAGAGAAACACTCAGACTTCCAGGGGACACGAAAAGGCCATTACATTAATATTGCTGTTGGAATCAATTAGTCGTTCGGCCACCAGAGACAGCAACTTTTCTTGAGAAACCTCAGCTGCATCAGGATTCAAATTCAGGCTGTTCCGCAATAGAAGAATATTACCTGCAAATGATCCCATATAAGAACATTCCCCGAGTCACCATCACCCACATATAAACTCTTCACACATCACCGACCCACCAAAAAAAAAAAGATAAAAAAATGCTTGACCTAAGAGAACTTGTATTACGATGAAATGAACGTGAAAGACGCCAAATTCCCCTCGTGTCTGTTCGAGTACTGATTACACCACTCGATTTCTCAACCAGGCGAAGCTAGAATCCCCGATTGCCCCGGTTGACATTGCGGCAATTAAAAAAGAGAAGCCAGGCAACCGATTCTATTTCATCCCCAATGCAAAACGCCAACCGCGAACCAAGCAAACGAAGACCGCGAACATCAATTGGAAGCCAGACAACCGCAAAACCCTAGAAGCACCCGCGAATAAAGAGGACGACAGAGCGAGCGAGAGAGAGAGAGAGAAGGAGACGTTACAGATGGCGAGGAGGGGGCAAGGGCCATTATCGTTCTGGAGGACGATTGGCGTGGAGCGGCCGAGGAACTGGACGAGCTTCGTCTTGTAGACGCATTCATTCTCCGCCGCGTTCGGAGGCTGAGGCTGAACCTGAACCTCCTCCTGCTGCTGTTGCAGGTGCTGCGGCGGCGGCGGCGGCGGCTGCGGCTGCGGCTGCTGCTGGTCCGGTCGTCCCGGCTGCTCGTCCGCCGCGGACGACGGCGGCGGCGGCGGCGGCGGCGGCGGGGCGGTGGAAGTCGCCATGGCGATTTCCCGAGGAATCGGAGGCCCTTTTTTTCCGCGGAGAAGACGACCGCCGGATCGGGAACGAGGACGAGGGGATTCGCGATTGGAACCAGCGCGAGTGGAAAAAAAGTCGTTGGTCCGGGCGAAACGGAGGATTTTATAGTGGGGAGGGAGGGAGGGAAGGAAGGAGAGGAAGAAACAGAGGTTACTTTAAAGAAACGAAAGGGAAAAAAGAAGGAAGGAAAAGAAGAAGGATATACCGCGACACCTTAAAAGGGTTCTTTCAATCTCGTTCCATTTTTTTATGACCTTATGAAAAAAATAAAATATCTCATTGTCCACCAAGACTAGAAAGTCCCACTTAATTATGATTTTCCCAAAAAGGGCAATTTCTTTCGCATTTTTTCCTCTCTTTCTTTTTTTTTTTTAATTCTTACATATCAAGCCTGTACATAAACCCATCGTCGTTTGCGTTTGCAGTTAGAAACTTTGTGTCATCAGAACTTCTCTGAGACATCGATTTTGTTATTCGAGATGAGTAATTTTAGATTTCATTGCTTGATCTGAATTTTCTTTCTTACATCGAAAGATTTTTTAATCTTTTTTTTTTTTTTTTTGATGGATTAGTTGCAAATGGACTACCCATGATGAGGGGAGCAGTGGATTCGTTGGAATTATAGGCTTCTCTCTTACGCTTGCAAAGTGGATTGCATCATTCGTATACGAGAATCGGACCGAACTTGTATTATACTTAGCCGTTAAGCAAACGAGCATGGAGGGTCAAAGTCAAAACGGCAATTAGAGTTGTGTATATCGCGATCTTCCCCTTCTCCAAATGCTGGACAGGTGTCTCGAAACGTGCGGGGGGGAGAAGAACTATAAAAAAAAAAATCGAACGCGTTCGGAGCGTGCGAGATCGATCGATGACTCTGAAGCATCCTCTCTCGCCTGAGGTTAAGATAAGGACAAGGGCAAAGCATACCTGTTTTGTCTCATCTATGGGTAAAGCAGAAACGCACGAGCGATGCATTACGAAATGGCGGTCTCGGAAAAAGCTTCAGATGATGGAGACCGTCTGTACAATTATTCCCGAAAGGGCATTGCCGAAATGGGGCGGATACATCAATGACCCCCATCGAAAAAATTTCTAACTCTTTTATTTGAGGATCACCGATTATTTTTAGAGTTTTTGGAAAAAAGAGAGTTGATGGTGACTTTCACTTTTAAGTAGGACCAAAAGAGACCAAGAATTCGTTTAAAATTGATTCAAGTTACATCATACATTGGTTTTGAGGTGACGGGCTAGATCTCGCATTTGATTTCTTGAGTTCGGTGTTGTCATTATTTTCTATATATACTTTCTTCATTAAAAAGACTTATTGAAACAATTCATCTTACTTTGATAAACAATTCATTTTACTTCGATACAGTTACTTTTGAACAAACGACACGTGAAGATAATGTTGCATTGGAAGATTTATAATATGAACAAGCCAATTAAAAAGGGCGTGAAATTAATAAGAGCACAACTATATTATAATGGATAAATTCTATCATACTATCAGAATATGTCCAACCTTACATAAGTAAAGGTCTTTTCCTATTCTTACACTAGAAAAGGAGTTCATTTGCATTTTATAGTAAGATGTGGCTAAACCAATGATATAATTGTGCGAAATTTATCATTCGAATTATGTTTTAGTGATGCTTTTAAGAAGGCAAAAGCCATTCATGGCAGTCAAATATGCAAAATTTGGCGTTTAAGCTACATTGTAATGAGCATTTAATGTTTGGATTGAATATGCAACAGAGATAAAAGGACTAACGCATGAAGAAAACTTATCCTAAAACCTCCTGTTGCTGAATTTATATTAATAAAAGGGGTTAAAAAGATTTCCTGGCCAAGAAAATAGCATCAGCCCAAAAGTTAAGGTACACACGTATTTACTGACCCAAAAAACAAAAAGTACACATGTATTAGGGCCAAGGGAAGAGGGACAACTTCCTAGACAGGATCATTAACTAGGCCGGCTTTGCAACATGGGCTTCGCAGGCCCAAGAAACTCATCAAATGTATCGTTTGGTAACCTAAATACACAAATGTACCATCCCCACAGCTCTCCCAAAAAGTGGTCCACTTCACTTTAGCATCTCCTATTCAACCTGAGTCAGGCACGGCAGCCTCCCGAGAAGGTACATTCAAGACTCTTCAAGTATTCCATTGGATGAGCACGAAAAGAAGAGAAAATCATCGTAGTAACTAGGTGACTTCTAGATAGACCCGATCACTGGTCTGACCCTACGCAACTTGGGTCGAGCATTGGGTGAGAAGAATTCGTCTTCTCTATCCCCTGCCCAAAATTTAAGGGTGTGCTTTTTGTCCGGAAGAATTTCCCGCAAATTAATTTCTAGGACTTTCATGTGTTTGGTCTATTGAAAATGATCTATCAACAGAAAATCATTTATAGTTAAAAAAATATATGCACATTTAAAGTTAGGAAAATTGATTCCTTAATCTGAAAAGATGAAATCATTTCTCAAAGAGTATTTTTCCTTATCATGAAAGTTCTCCCGAAACAAACACACCTCGGCATAGTTGTTATTATTAAAGTGAATCACTCGAGACCAATGAATCAGGAATAGGTTGTGCTTGTTCAAGTGGTCGAACATGTATGTCTAGTATATCGATTCGAAAATCTCCAATTGAAGTATAGCACAGAAAGCAACATATGTGAGAGTCCCAATTTAATTCATATACGGCTCTTGAAAGTAAGTTAGAAGAGAAGACCATTAAAACTTATGCTAGAACGCCCACTAGCTAGTGGACCATGCGTGGATGGTTGGAGAGCCTGTAGACCCTATGGATGAGGAGCCATTGAAGAAGAGCTTTGATTACACTGAAGGAAGGTGCAGCGAAACCAAGGACTCAAGTGGAAGGGAAAACAGCCCACAGACTGGATCATCTCATCAAAACACCGGTCCTTCTCTAGCAGTGCAGTTCCATGCTTCATTCCTTTTCAGAGTTTGGCTCTCTCTGATTGGATTTAAGATCTCTCTCCGTCGTTTTGAACAGCTCGCTCCATTTTGAACAACTAGTGTAGTTTTTGTTGGTGTGATCCTGCGGTCTCTTAGAATCCAACTCCCCGGATGTTCGAGTTTGGACCCGAGAGTAATCGTTGCTCCTCCTAAGGTCATCCGACACGCGGGATCGCATCACAGATAGGGAGGTTGAAATTACAAAGTGTGTCGCTTTACTTGCATTCGCGCATCAGATCGAAATTGTATCTGTTAAGCAAGACAACATAAGTATGAGCAAATAGGGTCGAATTACAATAGCTTTTGGAGTCATATAGATCGTGTTCTGAGACCTTTTCCCTTCTCTAAATACTTGACAAGTGTCTTGAAGCGTGTGGGCGGATAAAAGCCAAAAGAAATCGAACATGTTTGAAGCGTGCAAGATCGATGACTCTGGAGAATCCTCTCGCATAAGGCAAGATAAAGACAAGGGAAAGTGTTCCCCGTTTTGTCTCATCTATGGCTGTGCAGGTGGGAGAATGATTCTTGCGCAGAGTACCAACCAAGCGGGAGCACATGAGCAATGTATACAAAATGGCGGTCTCAGAAAAAGCTTAAGATGATGTAGACCGTCTGCACAATTATTCCCGAAGAGGCAGTCTCGAAAATGGACGAGTACATCTGTTGAAAAAATTTCAATTATTTATTTAACGGTAGATAGATTATATTTAGAGTTTTGAGAAATGTGGGTTGATGGTGATTTTCACATTTTCATATGATTAAAATATTCCAAGAATTCATTTAAAATTGATTTGAGTTATCACTATGCATTGGTTTTGAGGCGATGGATCAGATCTCGCCTTTCATTTCTTGAGTTTGGCTTTGTCATTATTTTTATGTGTACTTTAGAAAACAAGTCTTGATTAAGGAGACTCAAAATGATTCGTTTTACTTTCATCGGTAACTTTTGGGCTGATGCATGAAGAGAACTGTTAGATTTTGCAGAAGCATGTATGTGCAAGTGTGTGTAATATATGGCAAGGGAGCTGAGAAATGGACAAGCGACAAGATATGATAGTTCAAGGATAAAGAAAATGTGATATAATTTATCTAGTTGATGGAAATGGTAGTAAAAGATGTTTTAGGAATTGAGGAGTATTTCATGGTATAGAAACTATCTTAGCTCTACTCTTCCACATGGTGGGGGTGTAAATCTCACACACCAAATGGATGAACTACAAGCCTATTTATAGGCAATTACAACCAACCCACCGCCCAAGACAGCTAGACAATTATTGGACCTTAGATAACTCGTTTTAGTTGACATTTGTTTTGTCTAAGAAACCTTCTTCAACTAGGCTGCTTCTTCTCTTGTACCTACTTAGACAACATATTTCTAGCTGGAAGTTCAATGGTTCTAGTTGTTGTGCGCGTACTTGACTCTTCTTTCTTCATTGTTAAGCAGCCATTTTAAACTTATTTTCAAGGTTTCCTCAAGCTGTCCACCGCCTAAAACTTTCTTCAAGATTACGCTAGTTGGCCACTTCTTGAGAATTCTAGAGAACATGGAAAATGGATCACAATTTCCAACAAGAACTTATTCTAAAACCTCCTGTTGCTGAATTTATATTAATAAGGGGATAAAAAGATTTCCTGGTCAAGAAAATAGCATCAACCCAAAAATTAAAGTACAGTATTTACTGAACCCCCGAAAAGAAAAAAAAAGGACATATGAATTTGGGCCAAGGGAACAGGGGAAACTTCCTAGACAGAATCATCAACTGCGCCAGCATTGTAAGATGGGCTTCACAGGCCCAAGAAACTTATCCAATGTCTCATTTGGTAACCTAAATATACAAGTGTACCATCCCCACAACTCTCCCAGAAAGATGTCCACTTCATTTTAACATGCTCCATTCAACCTCAATCTGGTATGGCAACCTCTCGAGAAGTTAGATTCAAGACGTTAAGTATTCTCATCGGATGAAAGGGTTCGAACCTTCTATCGCAAAAGGCGAAAAGTCAATGTAATTGCTTGTGGATGCTGATTATGCCCTAGGTATATTTCAACATATATACGGAATCTGGGGAATTGCGCGATGCATGAGTAGCTAGCTTTTTCAAGAAGTGCCTCTTTTGAACAGCTCGAAAAGCACATCAACGCATAAGTATGAAAAAAAAAGAGAAAAGTATTGTAGTAACTAGATAGACCTAATCATTAGTTTAAGTTAGGCAGCTTGGCTTGAGCATTGGGTGAGAAAACTTCGTGTTCTCCATGCCCTTTGTGCCCTACCCAAAATTTAAGGGTGTGCTTGTTTTGAGTGAAATAATTTCCCACGAATTAGTTTTCTAGACTTTTATGTGTTTGGTTTGCTGAAAATGATTGGTTAACGGAAAACCATTTATGGTAAAAAAAAAAAGTGCATGCTTAAAGTTATGAGCATGAATTCCCTAATCTAAAAAGAGGAAATCATTTCCCGAAGAGGATTTCCATTTATCAAGAAATTTTCCCTAAAACAAACACATTGTAAGTGTAGTAATTAATGTGTATCGATATGAGTGATTTGTGTAAGAGTTTTCTTGATGTGGGTTATATTTATTAATATTGTAATTTATTGTTTTATGGATTGGTATAATATATATAAGGATACTTAATTAGTCTAATATGAATTGGTTAGTATAGGTTGAGTTAAATTCGGCTCGTAATGAATAGTGCTCAAGTAAATAGTACTCAAGTCTCTTCTCTAGCCCTAATGCACAAATATCTTCACGAGCGCTTACTAAACACTAAAGATGGACAATTTCATCAAGCTAGTAATATAGAGGGCAACAGAGGAAAAGCTCTTAAATTTGAATCATCACAAGAACGATGAATTCCAAATTAGGTGCGCAAACATTTTTACTTGATTACAAATATGTTATTAATTCTGGTTATGGAGGTCTTGGGGTATGCTTTCGTGGTTTACAATTCCAGCCTAGCAAATCAGGAATAGGTTTGGGCCGGGCACAATGCAACCGCTTGTTCAATAGATCAAACATGTATGTCTAGTATATTGATTCGAAAAACTCCAGTAAGCATTGCACAGAAAGAAACATATATGAGAGTCCCACTTTGGCTCAAATGTCTGCTGTTGAAAGTAAGTTAGAACAGAAGACCATTAGAACTTACGCTAGAACCCCAACTAGCTAGTGGACCGTGCGTGGATGGTTGAAGAGCCAGTAGGAAAGTAACCCCATGTATAAGAAGCCACTGAAGAAGAGCTCTGATGCATTGAAGGATGGTGCAGCGATTCAAGGACGCAAGTGCAAGGGAAGACAGCCCACAGATAGGGATCGTCTCATAAAAGCCAGTCCTTCTCTAGCAGTGCAGTTCCATGCTTAATTCCCTTCCGGGGGTTGGCCCTTTTTGATTGGATTTAAGATCTCTGTGTTTTGAACGGTTCGCTTGATTTTGAACGCCTACCTGAAATTTTGTTGGTGCAATCCCACGGTCCCTTAGAGTCCGACCTGTTGGATGTTCGAGTTTGGACCCGAGGGTAATTGGGTCTACTCCTAAGATCATCCGACATGCCGGATCGCATTGAAGATAGGGAGTCGAACCTATTCACCTCGAAGCGCGTGCCATAGTTGTTGGGTGGTAGGAACTAGGAAGCTTTTCCATGGTAGAGTTCCCCAAGGGTCCAAAGCCTATCTAACAGTCAGGAAGACCGGGAGGACCGCATCCTCGTTTTTATGGACCAATGGAACTCAAGAAAGCTCGCTCCTCTCCGCACCCGCCGAAGCGGGGGACTTCGTGGTACGCGTTCTAATTCGCCCGAGACATTGGGGCATGTGTGTCTTGATTAGGTAAACGATTTTTAGGTCTCTAATGCCTCGGTGAGGCAATATCGACGGGGCTCGCTCGCCTCGGACTTCGCCTCTTTTCAATTTTAGACATGAACTTTTCCATGGTGGTTACAGAGAGTGGCCGCGTCCGGAGTTGTCCCCCCACCCCCATTAAATTTTTACTTCTTTCTTTCGCGCATCGAATCAGTGAAAACTTCAATTCAGAAACTGATCCGTACCCTCTCTTTCTCTCTGCATTTAGCAGAACAAAGCAGAGAATATATGCTTGACACATGGGAGGAGGGATGCTGGCCTATTAATGGCCAGTCTAAAGACACTCCCCCTCCCCTCCTCTTCCTTCTAGGCCTGGACCACAAGCAAAAGCGACGCAGCACCAGACACGATGGTCGTCTACTCCTGCGTGCGTGCTCGACCCGAGTGCGAGTAATTATTCTAATTCTCCTCCTGATCGCCACCTCTCAACCACTCAAATATCACATTTCCCATATAACTCGACACGAATCGTGAAAGCCCTCGTTATAATATGCCACCGCTTGTGCTATCTGGGGCAGGGTGTTTATGCAAATAAAGACTCACCATCGTATTATCTACCTGTGACCTCGGGAGAGGATTCAAAAGTATCGTCGAGGCTCACTTTGTCGAATCATGTATACTGCATATCGGGAACGGCGAGAATTAGGTTAGCTTGACGAGTCTCGCGATGAGGAAGTACAGTTGATTTTCATGGGTTGTGATTGATTCGCATGATATTTTTTTCCCAGTTTTAGGTTAAGGGGAGTGTGATTCATTTGAGTGGGGGATGGGAAGAGGATTATAGATGGGACGGAGAGCTCAACTCAAGGGGCAAGAAGGGACCACAAACTCAGAGCAGCCACTATGAACTGAGCCTGTTCTCAAGACTTTGGGGAGGCCACTCAGCATTCAGCTTTCCAACGCTTCCACTTTTTGAGTGGCGGCATGGACCTTCAAGGCGTGGAAAAGCCGTTTTGAAAGCCATTCACCGTATATCTTATATATACATACGGTCTCTCTCCACCTATTAATTTAAATTTTCAAGTTAGACTTTCTAGTATGATATCAGAACTAGGTTTCGTCCCAATTTTTCTCTCATATCAGAACTAGATTGCGTCATCCCGTTCGTCACATTATATTATCGGTTTGCACCTCAAAAGGACAATCTCGAGTTGATTTCTTTTTGTATATCCTACCTAAGCAGCGCACTCATTTATAACTCGTGCTTAGGCGTTGATTCACGCATTAAAGTGGTGATACGATGTCAGAATTCCACGTTGCTTTGAGTTGGATATGCGCGACGGTATAAAGATGAGCACCATGGACGTGTGTAATCTCGCCAATGAATAGCTTAAGTTATTCAAAGAATGTTTAGCAGTGCACAAAGTCATTAAATACTGACACCATAAGATCGTATTAAGTTTAGATCGGGTCGAATAATCCACAAACTTCACGTGGGTTGTTTTAACCACTTTGTGAGTGGAGAACTTACCCATATAACGAGGTAAGTCCTTTTTTCTTACTTGTCCATGAAAAGAAAAATAGAGACGAATGTAAAAACCACCCTTGACTTAATTCCACAATTTGCGTCTCCCCAACCTACATAAACCTATTTGCTCTAATGGATACCCGAAATCTATTACCAAATAGTGAAATCCAACGAGGAGGATGGTGTACCTTGGATATCAACTTAGTCAGTCGTATGTGTGTGAGAGATGCAACTTGAAATTCAATGCCATAGTAGTCGTAGGTGTTGAAATGTAAGAAGGGTATGATGATACTTGCAATTTTCCCGACAAAAGAAATATCTATCCACAAAAATAAGTTCGTGCTATTTTCGCCTCATTTTTGACACCTGACATCCCTTTTTGTGTGGAATGGATTATATTACCCCTTGCAGGTCTCACTCTTGACTTAAAATTATTTGCTACTTTTTTTTCTTCTTTTTTCTTCTGTTTCAATTTTACTAAAAGACAGAACTACTCATACCATTTCGAACATTCTTCCCCCTAGTTGCTTCTTCCACACCCATTACATCAACATTTCCTTCGTGTTTGTCTTCTTATGATATTATTCTCCATTATTGTAATATGAGTAAGCACTAATGATATATCAAATTATTGTTTACTTGATTTCCCTAACTTATCCTCACGATCATAAATTTGACTTCAATATTATGGTTAATGTTGCATTATACACAATTTACTCATTTTTTATTATATTATTATTTTTTGCAGTGCAGACACTTTGGAAGACAACATTATTTTTTGCTTAAATGTATTTGTAGATGATGAAACTATAAATGGAGAACAACAATTAAGCATGTCGACAAGTTTATTTGAAACTTTACAAGGTAATTTTCTAACACGAGAGTGTTCTTCGAATAGTATGTGGATGCATCTTCTTACTCAAGGTTATGTTATCTTTATAAAAAGATCAAAAAGTGACAAATATGTTCTTCTTGATTGCGATAGGGGAGGTAATTATTGTGATCAACATAATATTTCTACTACATGTCAAAGAAAAAAAGATGAGATCTCATTTTATTGACTATCCTTTTGAAGTATGTTGTTATAAACAAAAAAATGGATCAAGATCACTTAAAATATTTAATGCATCACACAATAAGTAATTAAAAATTTGACTATTATATTCACTTAATAAAATGGAAATTGAGTAATTAATATACACGGATTACAACATAATGACACATACTAAAGTTATAATTAAACGCAATGTGCACTAAATCCCAATAAAAAAAGAAATATAAAAAATTTCATTAACACAATAATTAGTTAGTTATCTGCCAAATATATTTTTTTTTTTAAAGGAGGTACCAAAAATTTGTTTCAAATGGAGAAAGAAAAAGAAAAAAAGAAAAAAAGAAGAACAGAAAGAAACAATAATCTTAAATCAAGTGTAGGCCCCATATTTAACCAATGTTGTTTGAGAGAAATATGAATAGTTTCATTTTTAGTAAAATTGAAACAAAAGAAGAAGAAGGAAAAAAAAAAAGACAAGAAATAATTTTAAGTTAAGAGTGGAACCTATGAGGGATAATATGGTCAATTCAACGTGAAAATGAGTGTTGGGAACCAATAAAAAGGTGAACATAGAGTAAGCCCAAAAATATTGCTAATCAATTTCGATTGTCGATGTTTGCATGTTTAAGCAAAGAAAGGTAAATTTAGGAAAATGAAGACACACATTGTCAATAGAAAGAGAACTTTTTACAAACACTATTCATCAAATTGAAGATATGGATGAATACATCAAAGAATATCTTTTTGTTGATGTTATATATATATATATATATATATATATATATATAGTGAAACTATAGATGATCAGACTATATGAACGCGAATATGACTAAACCAAATTCTCCACCTAACGTGGCCTTTGTCATATTTGGCATAAGGCCTAAGTTACATATAAGTTGAGGAATCTTGTGTGACTAAAAATAATAGTTGTTAGCATTATTGTCGTTGATAAAGAGAACTTGGCCTATCAAGTGACTTTGGCACGGTTCGCAGTCTTCCAATCGGTGGAAGTGATGTGAGTTCAAAACAAAGAAAGAAAATAAAAAAGGGTATATTCTACCATTTAGTGGAGTATGAAATGACATGAATTCAATTTAAACCGGAGAGAATATCTAGAGAAAACTTTTCCGTGATCATAAAATCAAGCGAATCTTGCATGTTAGATTATGATTAGTGGAAAAGTGATGACCGGACGGATCGGTTGAGTTTGAGAATATTTGAGGACGAGAATTGTGGGTTTTGCTGCGGAGAGTGCAATTGATCACTCTATAGTGATCGAGATCTTAATGATTGTCCACGCTTCTGGGCACTCTCTTCCTAAAGAAGTCATTTCTTTTTTGATTGTGTGATAAATAGAAATTTTAGTTGCGCAACCATTTGTTTATTATGAGTACCTATTCATACCAGCATAAATATCGTGAAAATAATTTGATGCAAGAAAAACTCACTAAAGATCTAAGCATTGTGTTATTGATAATTTTCTTAGTTAAGAGTCGAAATTTGTGCCCCTATAGAAAAAGTTTTATCTTGTACGATTCTTATTTTAAGGGGAAAGAGATATTATTATTCAGATTATAAATAGTCAAATACACAATATATCTATGGATCGAATGATGTTCAGATTCTTGATTTCATTATATTTCAAAGATCTAGTGAACTCCGTGGCCGTCTGATATAGCTTTGCTTTTTAGTAGCTGTGCTGACCTATAAATACATCATGAAGGACTATAATTCCATATGAATTTATAAGATTAGGACTAAGTAAGTGAATTTTTTCACCGGAAAATATATTTCTCAAAACGTATATGTAGGGAACCTGCTAAAGACAATTAATTGTTTAGAAAACGATTCCGGAATTTATGAATTGATTGAAGTCAAGTCACCAATTTCGACAAGAAGAGGCAAAAAAATAGAAAAGAAAAAAAGGGACAGATAAGATGTCACTCTCGATACAGAAAATCTTGGCTTCAACGATTAAATAGGAAAGGGACGCACGTACCCTCCGGTGGTCCTGAGATTTCAGCACGTTTAGGGCACTCCGAGGGGGGGAAAAAAACCACCAACTAAAAATCCAAAAAAAAAAAAGAAAAAAGAAAAAAGATTCTCGTATATAAAAAAAACTTAAAAAAGAATTAATAATGCTCACAAAGAATTAAAAAATGCCAAAAGGCCCACTGAGGATATTTTTTTTAAATGCGAAAGGAGAGACAAGTGAACGGAAAAGCGCCGCTGGTGCGCGGCACATGACACATGTCCAGCCCACGTGACACAGTACCCGATCTCTCAGAGCGCCCGACGCGTGGCGACATCCCATTGGCTAGATCTCCGAGACGATGGTACGGACGCGCATCCGACGTGTCCATCGGCCTTCCGTACGGACGGGGGCGTAGTTTCCCGCAATAACTTTTATCGTCTCTCTTCAGAAATTATTCCTTTCTTCTCTTCTTCTTTTTTTTTTTTTTTTTTTTAAATCGAAAAATAAAGCCGGGGGAAAAAAAAAAAAAATTAAAAAGGGGGAGGAGCGCGCCCCCCCAGAGCCGAACCGGGTACGTGCTTCTCAGGCTGGGTGCCTGTCTGGGTTTCACCGGAAACCGACAGGAACGGTCACCGTCTGCGGGGGTTCACGTGGCCCCGTGCCGCCCCGAGGGGTTACCGGGACTGAAAAGCTGTCAGTCGAACTTTGCCCTAGGCGGTTTCTTCCGAGACGGTAGCACCGTAGCCCCGTGCCTCAAAACCTCTGTTCACAGGCCAAAAAACAGGGGCGAAAGAGGATATTACGTGTCGCGAAACGATTGGTGCCATGAGGAGATTTGTGACTTTTACGTAATATCAGTACTATGATCCACACCGTCCATCGCATTATATGTAAACCTAGCCCCTCTAATTTTTCATTCGAGAATCTTTTTGATCTCGGTGATGTTGTAAAATGATTATTAATTCCACTAGGGAAAACAAAGTCACGGAAAAATGTAAATTTTACACTTATTTTATTGTGTATATATATAAATTATGACTCTACTAGAAAGATATTTTATTCATCTGAAAATTACCCATTTGGTCCGCATTGCTTGAAAGAGAAGAAAACTCTGTCACAATTAAAAAAAAAAAAACATTTGGGTGAGGGGGTAAGGCACAAGGCTTAATGTTTTAAGAGATGATAAACTAGGAAACAAAATAGTGCAGTCACCTTAAACCCATTTTATAGGTTCGAGAGACTTAGAGCCATGGCAACTAATATCGAAGCTGATGCAAGCAGAAGTGATTAACTTAGAGGTGTATTCTGGGTCAAACGATGCCAATGGCAGGTATCTAAAATAATCAGAAGAAATCTGTGAGGGATTTCCGGTCTTCCACTCAATAATTTGGAGGACCATACTTATCTTCCGCTACTTTATTCGTAAGCATTTTCTATATATACATGGCAACTAATATCGAAGCTGATGCAAGCAGAAGTGATTAACTTAGAGGTGTATTCTGGGTCAAACGATGCCAATGGCAGGTATCTAAAATAATCAGAAGAAATCTGTGAGGGATTTCCGGTCTTCCACTCAATAATTTGGAGGACCATACTTATCTTCCGCTACTTTATTTGTAAGCATTTTCTATATATACATGTATATATAACAATTATCAGCGAGATCTTTTTTTTTTTTTTTTTTTATCACCAATGTAGCAAAAATCCCATGTCTATGTATACGTAATAATACATGTATATCCTCTCATGAATTATTATTACGCATTTTCATGGGGTAGGAATTTTTTTTTTTTTTTTTTGTGGGTGGGGGGGGTATTTAAGGGAAAATAAAAAGTGACACGAGAGGGGGAGAGAGAGAGGCCACAACTCGCCGGCGACACTACATCCACACACACCCAGAAATACTCCGCACTTATTCCCTGTTTCTTTTCTTTTTCTGGGAATGCCTGTTTTGGCTGTGGCCTTGCCAAAAGGAGAAAGAAAGACGTCCACTTTTCCTTCCTCCTCCCCTATCTGCCCCCCCACCTTTCTAGGGTTCATATAGGCTCTCCCTTCCAAAGCTCAAAGCTCAAAGCTCAAAGCTCAAGCTCAAGCTTAAGCTCGCAGGCATAACCCCTCCCTCCCTACCTCCCTCCTGCTCAATTTTCCCGTTCCGAATCGCCTAGGGTTTCCTGGATTGCTTTCTCTCTCTAGAATCCTCCGTTTCTCTCTCAACAGGCGCCTCCTTCCGGCGCCGTCTCCGATTTCCTGCTTTCCGGGGCCTGATCCGCGCGACGCCCTCCGTTCCGCGGCCACTCCGATTCGGAGCTTCGATCGAGCGCTCGTCGCCGTCGATCAGTTCCCGCTCTTCTTCTTCTTCTTCTTCCGATCTCTTTCTTGTTTTTTTGTGGCTTGAGAGAGCGAGAGAGAGAGAGGGAGGGGGGAAATGGTGAGAGGGAAGACGCAGATGAAGAGGATAGAGAACGACACGAGCAGGCAGGTGACGTTCTCGAAGCGCAGGAACGGGCTGCTGAAGAAGGCCTTCGAGCTCTCCGTCCTCTGCGACGCCGAGGTTGCACTCATCATCTTCTCCCCGAGGGGCAAGCTCTACGAGTTCTCGAGCTCGAGGTGCGTTTTAATTTTGATCCGCTCGCCCTCTCTTTCGTACTCGAATCGCGGGATCTCTTTTTCTTTCTCCCGAGGATTATAGATAAACTTCAGCCTTTGATTCGATGATCTTTGGGTGTACTCAAACCAATGCAAAAGCTTCGCGATGAATCATGGATCGCGACTTGGGAAGAGTGGGTAGGACTGGGGCTGGCTTTTAATTTTGCTGGACCCAAGTTTGTAGGAATCATCATCATTTGGATGAAGGAAAAAATGACGCAAGAAAAAGAAGGGAAGGAAGGATAAAACCAGAAATAGAGGATAGGCACATAATAGGCAAGTACTATGTCTATGCACTATGGAGTGCACAGCCTTGACGCAGGCTCTAGCTGTCAAAAGTGTTTCTTCTGATCTCTCTCTCTCTCTCTCTCCCCCGTTTGGTTTCCCTTTTGGTACAGCTTGAATGTTGAGTGTTCTTTCCCTGGCGAAGACTAATGAATGCGGTTTTGGGTAGAGAAAAAGGAAAGATTGACTTGACTTGAATGCTATTTTCATCGGTTGGGTTGTTGTTTTTCTTGGTTCAATAAAGGTATCTTTTTTATGGCTTTCGTTTACAAGAATGGCAATTTTTACTTTTTTGTCGTTGTGTTGTGTGCATGGGTCCTTGTTTTTGGTCAGTGCCCAAATGTCTCACAGCCTCGTACATACATTGACAGATAGGACCGGTGACATGAGACATGAATAATTTACACAGCACGAGAGGAGTGACAAGACACGAAACACTGAAATGACTTGGTTACGGTTTCACACGTTATGCTTAACTCATAGAGAGAGAGAGAGAGAGAGAGAGAGAGAGAGAGTCAGTCAGTCAGTCAGTCAGTCATGAGTCAGAAGTTTACTAGGGATATGCTTGAGTTTAAATTAAGAGGATTTCATGACTTGCCTAACCTGTACGTACAAAATATCGTAGGCATATCTGCATCAGAGTCCATTGAAGCAGTGCATTACCCTACAAGCCACTCAAGTGGTTTTGGAACTCTGTGACCGTATGACCAACCGGGGCATAGCAGATGATTGCTCTTTAGTTTTGTTTTTGTTACTGTTTTTCGTTTCTCCAAGTCATGGCAGTTCAAGGCATTGTAGCTTTGATCTCCAAAAACCGTACAACACCCTTATATGTGCAAAATTAGCGGGTGACCATGACTATTTATGGTAGCTTTTAGAAAATGACAATGAACTTGGAATGTTAGGTCTGTTTCCTTTGGGGGCCGGGGGGCTCTCGAAGAAGATGGACTTGGTGGTGTGTTTACCAATAAATACTGTATATGACATTAACTTTTCCATGATTCTTGTTTAATTGCCTCTGAAAAGAGTGGAACACCTACACCTCCCCCTCCCCCTCCCCCTCCCTTTCCCCCTCTACAAAGACCCCCGAATCCATATAAATATCCGTGCACATTGTTTTTGGTGCTATTAGCTTTATGGGTATTATGTGTTTGAATTGTGACCACATAATCTAATTTAATCCTAACTTACTCGGCGCCTTCTTAATGCGGAAGCTACAGAAATCCAAGCTACGTAGGACTCTCTAGTTCTTTCCTTTTGACTATACAGTCGAAAACTCTAGTTAAAACTCTAGTTTTGGTAATTACTGTGGACAGTGGTCATTTCGGTTTCAAGGGGGTTTTCAGTGGGCAATGAGCCAATGACGAACAATGGAGATTCATTTTTGAGTTCTCCGACATGCAAATTAATTTTGATGAGTCCACATGGTATTATTTCATGCATGTTTCAGATTGCAGGCTCTCGGGTTTTTCGGTGCAATGCTCGAACAGTAGCATAGTGGTATCTGAAAAAGAAATTTGAGCCTTTACAAAGTTAATATGATCATCCAATGTAATGCAAAACATGACTTTTTTGGTTCACTTCTCTCCATGACCTTTTCTAGAGCCCCTAAAAGCTTTTTAAACTAAATTTTCTTATGAGAATGGTGGAATTATTCCAATGATGTTGAGTTGTATGTCAGCTGATTCAATATCTTGCCCTAAGGTCTCCATTTTATATGAAAATAAAGCATATATATATATATATATATATATGTCTTTATCAGTTTCTTTGTATACTGTAGTATACTGTAGTTTTTTCCTATATATATATATATATGTCTTTATCAGTTTCTTTGTATACTGTAGTATACTGTAGTTTTTTCCTTTGGAAAGATCGTGTATTGTAGTTAAGCTTTCTGATTCGTGTTTACTAAGTTGGTCTGAATCTTCAGTCACCTATTAGCTTATTCTTATCCTCCTTGGACCAATCTGAGGAGTCTCTATTGAACAAAATTAACTTGAAGGTGAATTTTGCAATATTTTGAGGACATTGTCATGGATTATGCGAGTGGATTGATTTGAAGAAAATAATTAGTGAGAGTTACAATTAGTTTTGGAATGACAATAAAAACTTAGGACGCAAATGAGCATGCCATATGAGACTGAGAGAATAACCAAGTTTAATAAATTTTATATTTTGGCATTCAAGTCCAGTTTGAATAATCAATGAATCATACTAAGTCGTACTCAGGCTTGAAATACTCGGATGAGCAGCCCGTCAGCCTAATTTATTCATAGTTGGATTATAGAGTGTTTGATTTATATCTATATATTAAGTTGTAACCATATTACTATCAGGAATTAATGACAATATAATATATCTTACCATGATACAGATTTGAGTTTCTATGTTAGCTCAACTCGAGCTTTCATCAAAATGTGTTTTATCAAGTGTAAACATATAACGATTTGTTAGAGTGGAACATGAGGTCGAAAATCAAGCTGTCATTGAGCTGAAGTCTGATATCGAGCTTTGAGTATTTGAAGATGAAGCCGGCCTCAAGTAGAAAGTCACGTTGAGTTGACTCTTACTAAATAAAAGTTCCATGAGTGCATTTTGTCGTAAGGTACATGTGTGCTCACACATGAATACATGTGTATATTTATGTGTGTGTATTATTGTAATTTAATTAGTTATTTAATTTGAGTATTCTGCATCTTTGATATTCTCTGATATAATCAAGAAGTATCATAACATTATTTCCCATCCAATTGTTCGCGTTCATGATGATAATCTATATACTATCATCAATAGATTATCTTCTTCCGGCTGGTGCTTATAAGTTCTTTTTCCATATGAGGGAGTTGAAAGCCATATGCATAAGGTGTCAAAACTCAAAAGCAAAGCTACTAAGCTAGTACTGTCATGACGTAGAGCTAATGAGCAAGGTAATTAATTGCTCTGGCACTTGAGTCTTAAGACTGATTAATAGCCAGATGGCCTGAAATTTATCGCAGTTATAGCTATAACCCCCACTTTTCTTAGACTGCATCGAACATACAATTTCTTTTGCGTTTTGGCTGTCATTTAGTACGAAGTTCATGCATTTTTGTTTAAGTGTACGTTCTAGCTATGATTGTAAATAACACTTTGCTCTCGCGGGGTGCTATGGAAATGCAGCTTGAGCAAGACAATAGAAAAGTACCAGAAGAGAGCCAAGGACATGGGAGCCAAAACTGCTGAAATTTCTATGCAGGTATGCTCCAACTTGAAGATATGCATAAGACATTTTTTAATATCACCAATTATGTCTTTGAGATGGTGTGTCCATCCAAATAAATTTTATCCGGAAATGTTTTTGACCTGTAATAAAAGTTGGTAATCGGAAAACTACCAAATACACGTTGGTAATTAGAAAACGAATTATTAAGAGTTGGTAACTTGAGAAACCTTTAGTTGTTGGACATTTAAGCACTTAATATCAAGTGAGTCTTTAAGGACTGAAAATGAAAATATATTCTTATCCGATAACTGATGATAATTGAATAGAAAAAATTATGTTTTCTTAACAAGCATGGAATATTGAGCATTACTTGGATATTTTGACGACATAACTGGTAAGATTTTGCTTTTCATTGTATATTTTATCGCTTAACCAATTGACTAAACCATTTTTTACTTACTATATTATGACTTAACCAATCAACTAATTTGTGCCTATTTAGTGATTACAAAACACACTTAATGACCCTAAGTGCTCAAAGTTTAATTTTTAGCGCTTAATGTAATTTTCCAACACATCCTTACTTGAGTTGATAATTTAATCCAAGTTGGTAAAAAATAATTGTAAATAACTAAATAATAAGGTTTGTAAGTTAATAAAATAGTTGGTCACTTAAGAAGTTGGGAAATAATGCAACATAGGTGGGTGAGTTCTTATGAAAAATTTGTAATTTCGAATTGACAAAACAAATATGAATAAGTGACTCCAATAAGAGTTGATAATATAAAATTAGTTGGTGATTTAATCAGATTAAAGTTGAAAAAATTCAGGTTAGTTATTTGATATAAGATCCGGTATATTAAGAATGGTGTTAAGCTAGGCAAATTAAAGTTGCTAAGTTCTTATAAAAATTGGTAATTTGGAAATAACCCAATAAATGATGATTATGTGACTCGGATAAGAGTGGGTAACCAAACAACTAGTTAGGAATTTATACAAAGAAAAATTAATAATTAACTCGACTTAGATTAGTAACTTAGTACATGAGTTAATAGTTTGAGAACCCGGCAAGTGACTCAAGTAAAACTCTGTAAATTATTATAAGAAGGGATAGCCCCTTCTCTATCAAAAGAAATCATATTCTCATGGATACAACACATAAAGTAAAGAATTAACCAAATTTGCCTGACGTGGAGGCAATCAAGAAAGCCGCATACGTGAATATATAACCTACAGAAAAATGGGCTAATCCAACCAATCTTGCTTGTACAATGGAAAGAGCCACTGGTTTATCTCTCCATCGAATCAAATTAGCTAAAGGTGTGCGTTCATGAGCCCATGCTAAAGTTCGGTAGTTTCAAAGTGACCTAGCAAATGTCCTCAGTAACTCAAATAGAGTTTTAATTCAAAATTAGTTGGTAATTTAATTGGAAAAAAGTAAGTATATCACTCAAATTAAATATGGCTTTGAACAATTATTAGTTTAGATCACTAGCAAGCCACAGAAAGAACAATCGATAATTTCAACAGTTGGGTGGAAGGGGTTGAGGGGAGGGGGAAAGGATCCGAAAATGTGAAAGGCTGCTAATGCAAGATCTGTTAATTAGAAAATGACTGCTAAATTGAGAGTTGAGATACCATGGAGCTAGTCGAGCCATGTACTCAAGTGACCCTAGTGGTGGTCATTAGAGGTAACTTTAAGGGTGCCTGGATAATAGTGGTTGGTCAAGTTCTGATTTAAACGAGAGAACTTATGGTTAGTGGATTTGGACTTTTTGGTGACCGACGATGAGAAGTGTAATATATATAGGTATTTTGGAAAAGAAAATAATAAGTTTGTAAACGTAGCTACAATAGTTATTAGAGGTGTAACTTGAAGTCAAATAACATCACTCAATGTGCAAAAACAGAAAGTAGTCTTAAATTGGAGGAGAAAAAGTTATTGGGCAAAAGATGGGGAGTTTTTTTTTTTTTTTTTTTTTGAATATCCGTATGGATCCTAAATTATACGATTTGATTAGGGTTTTGGGATATGAATTGTGGGGACGATAGCAATTATCATGCACGCATGCTTAATTAAAGAACACAACTTGTGTAAATTGTGTCCTTTATTGACGATATTTATGTTTTTAGTAAAAATTTGTTTTTTCCATGAAAGTTGTGTTAAGAAATTTTCTAATGATGTCACAAATCACGCGTGATTACTTTTTTTTTTGTTTAGTCAAAAGGTCATTATGAATCTGTGTGAATTGTGTGTCCTTTATCGACGAGATTTACGCTTTTAGTAAAAGTTTGATTTTTCCATGAAAGTTGTGTTAAGAAATTTTCTGATGATGTCACAAATCACGAGTAATTAGTTTTTTTTTTTTGTTTAAAAAGGTCATTATGAATCGATTAGTGCCTTCTCTTCTAGCCAACGTGTCACAATTCAAACTAGTAGGTAAATTTTACTAGTGGTCACCAAACTGCAGTAGATTTCATATTGCAGCACTTGCTTTTGATTTTGATCTACTAATGCACTGAATTTCTCACTTATTTTCAATAGATGCATTATAAATTGGTTACATTATTGTCATGTTAGCAATAACTGGGAAATTGTCTAAATTCTGGTCAAAGTACATCTATGACAAAGAAACGAAAGTTTAGTTCTGTTGAATTATTAAGCTGAAGTTCAACTATCATATTGCAATATTCACTTAATTTCAGTGATCATGAGTGAAATTTATCTAAAAAAAGCTGTTGCATTTCGCTTTAATGGAGGGATAACATTCAAATAAGAAAAGAAGCCTTCAATATAGTGTGCTGTTGCACTTTCGTTTAAATTAATTTATCCCTGTATTCTTTTAATATGACGATTTCAAACGTTTTATCACTGATATCAAATCTGTGTGTTGATAATTTCGAAGAAGCTTTCGTTCAAATAACACCTAGAGAGAGTTGAGATCGTGTACATAAAGAGAAACATGAATTTGACACCAAATGCAAAATCTCCTATAGCTAAAATTCATCAATTTGATTGTCAAATCTTGATAACACAAAAGGAGTTCCAAAACATGAACATAATATATTTATAACCTAGGCACAGGCCACAAAGACGCACCCTAAAATTATCTGGGATTTTATTTTTCTTGGGTGGCAAATAGACTTAATAAACTAGCTTGTGAGAATTCTTCTTGTTCTAACTTTTGGAGAGTTAATCACTTGGATAAGTATTATCTTGTGGGGAGAGAGAGAGGATTGTGGTGCATGGGCTTGTTTTTTTTTTTGGTCGAAACATGGGCTTGTTCGCTTGTGTATTTTCTGTCATCGCCATTCACCAATTGTATTGAGAAGCACTATAATGGAATCTGAAGCCTTCTACCAAGAGCAAAGAGTGACAATCACCATGCTTGACATGCAGCCTTCCAAGGGAAACACTCTCGACATGGAAAAGAAGATCGAGCATTTCGAAATATCTAGAAGGTCCAGATCTCATATCTTGCTTTCTGTAAATCTTTTTTCAGCACGGTAAATAGACGTGTCAATAAATGAATCGTTCATGCGACAAACAGAACAAATCACAATCTGTATTGTTAGTCGGGCTTATGTTATCTTGGAAACACTCAAATCTTGTCCTCTAGATCTGTATAACTGTACATATGCCTGCATTGGACAATACAGAAGACTCTTGGGAGAGGGTCTGGATTCCTGTTCGGTCGAGGAGCTCCAACAAACAGAAAACCAGTTGGAAAGAAGTCTAACCAAGATCAGGGCAAGAAAGGTAAATTGTTTCCCCCAGTACGAACATCATATTTGACTTCCCATGTTCTTCTAGCCCACAATCCGAACGAAGATATCGCCGGTGATTAGCGGTTGATTAACTATCGCATGATCTCATGCAGAACCATTTAATTAGGGAGCATATTGAGCGGCTAAAAGCAGAGGTAAAGATCCCTATAACACTGCCTCTGCACATGGACATGTGCTCTGTCTTTGATTATTGTTTCCTAGTTGTATGGATTAGTAATTGTTTGACATCTCTCCGGGGACATTCCGTAGGAGCGGAAACTACTGGAAGAAAAGAGAAAGCTACTTCAAGAGGTGATTCATGCTTTTCCTCTCTAAATTATCCTCTTTTATCAATCAAGCTAGACAAAGAGAAAATGTTCATTACATAGAGAGGATGTCCGCACCTCGGGTCAAATCTGTACGTCGAATCTGGTAGTCCCATGTGTCGATCCGGTGGACCCCACCAAATCCGATGGTGCAGATTCATTTAGGCGTAGGGCTGCAGTGTATGCAATTAACTTACCAGACAGTCCTGTAGATGAGCTCAGTAAAGTCCCAGAGTGGGGGTTGAGTTGAATTACTCCATATTTCAATAGTGTTTATAAGGTAGGTCCTAGATATCCATGGTTATATTTAATGACTACTGAAAGCAATTTTCTCTGGTCCATTGAAGATTGAATGCGGCAAACGATTGACCCCGGTCTCCAGCGAACCGCCTCGTGAAGAAATCCGCGCAGAGACTATGGATGTTGAGACCGAGTTGTTTATAGGGCCACCGAAAAGATGAACCGCTCAGTTGCCCGTTCTGCGATTGCTCAAAATAATGACTATAGCACCGGAAACGCTTCTTCGGCTGCCCTTTTCTTCTTCAATCGTGAGGCAAAATAAATTGAGAGTGAACATGTTCATTAAAGTTTTAATTCACGATGAGTGTATACTTTGTTGTTGCTCGATTGGCTGAAAATCTGTATATTAATTACCCAGACACATCATGTCATCTCTCTCTCTCTCTCTCTCTCTCTCTCTCTCACAGAGGGGAAGGGGGTTTCTAATGTTTTGGCAAGAACGCACCCAAGTATCAAATTACTTGCTATTCATCTTCAGTCTTCATAGTTCCAGTCACAGTCAGACATGATTTAAGCGACAGAGGAAGGCCAAACGTAAGAACAAGCACATGAACCTCGAAAAGCGATACCAAGAAGTAGCATCTCAACCATGAGGTTCTTTTTGACAAACCACGAGTCGTATTACAGCAAGTACCGACGACGTATGGACAGGTAAATCAAAACCACTTATCGTCGTCAAAGCCCAGAAGAGGACGTGGAGGGAATTACGAGAATTTGCCACAGTGGAAAGTTTTAAATCATAATCCGTATGATAATATACATCTGAAGGAAGTGGTTAAAAGGAATACATAACCCCTCCCACTATACATCTGGAACTAAAATTGATAAATGAAACTAATTGGATGACAAGGACGAAAGACAACCTAGTCTCTCCTATTCACATCTTAAGCTAAGAGATCACCGCAAATCTGCCAATATTCGTGGGATTGCTTTTCTTGGATAATCTTGCAATCTGTAATGTGTGATATGCCATTCTGCATCTTCCAGGGTCAAGGAACTAGAATGAATGACAAGTCGGACTGAGAGGGAACTGTCTGGTCACCGAATCGTAGTTCTTCCGAAGAATGAGGATCCAATTTCACTGTCTGTGTTCTGCAAAAACAGAAACGTAGATAAATTGATGTTGCCAGGATTGTACCGTACCCAAAACAAGCAAATAAGGCAGCGAGAAGAATAGGCTGACAACGAAGGTAGCTAATTAAGAAGTCTTAGCCTAAGACTAGGAGATGTGCCGGAATTCATGGCACAGTAAAGAGAACATTGATCAGGGCATGCCAGTAGTCAGAACACTCGAATAAGTCGACCTTGTTTATTGGAGCAATAAAAACATGAAAATGTGACTTATCTGCAAGATTTGGGCCATCAATTCTAGGAACTAATCTGAGGTAGGCTAAGAATAGTTTGACAAGTGCTAAGACAGTCCATCAAATTCTGACAAAATCTTAACAAATGTAGCCTACCTGGGACTTCGGGGAGGGGAACACGTTCCAAAACCTAAGTGTTTCATCTCCAGCTCCAGTGACAATTGTCTGAATCAACAATTTTGGAAAAGAAGAAGATATTGCATCAATAAAGTGCGCCCATTCTGCGAATAAAATGACAAAAGTATAAATAGCATGTGTAATGTATCACCTGTCCATCTGGCGAAATAGCAAGGTAAAGTACTCTGTATGTATGTCCTGTAAGCGTTGCCAACTGCAAAAGGAAAGGGACTCTCAGAATAAAGAAGAAACTCAGAAACTTGACTAATTGATTACTGGTGACTCCATACCTTAGACATGGTGGGATATCTCCAAACTATTATTTGGTTTTGAGAGTAACCATGGGTGCTGACAAGTTCATTGACATTCTTGGACCACACAAGGTTGCATACCTGCAATGGGTGACAAGACAAAAGGGAGTCAATTCTCTTTTTATGTGTAGACAGTGCAGCAGGTGATTTGACGCCATTCATCTTTTCAGCATAGCAATCAAATTCTGTTTCCTCATTACATAAGAAATTTGATAAACTAAA
This sequence comes from Eucalyptus brandiana, assembly GCA_014182725.1. Classification (NCBI taxonomy): domain Eukaryota; kingdom Viridiplantae; phylum Streptophyta; class Magnoliopsida; order Myrtales; family Myrtaceae; genus Eucalyptus; species Eucalyptus brandiana. The sequence goes on from CM024671.1 coordinate 27,035,665, forward strand.
TAACCCATATTAGCTTGATTAAAAATAAAAAATAAAAATGACCCATATTCAGATGTACAAGAATCAATCATAATTAACAACTGCAGTCCACAACCAAGAAGGCAAATAAGTAAAAGCACACACTTACAACCAAAACCAGAGTCATTCACATAAAGTTAGCTCCCACAAACAGGCAGGTAACCAAACAAACAATACGAGAATAGCATGTCTAACCTGGCTGCCAGTATCAATACAGCTGAGTTGTGAGTTAGTGGTTGTATTCCAGAAGCGAATACAACGATCTGCAGTACCACCACCAGATGCAAGAAGTCCATGAAGATGCGGAGACCAAGCAATTGCTTTTACAGCTGCCGTGTGCTCACTGTACTTAAGCACAGGCTGTGTTGAATGTTGATTCCACACAAAAAGCTGTAAAGGAGATCAGCAGGTAAATGTAATGTAGTTCAGACAGAAGAAAGCCAAATCATCACAAAAAAGCAACAAGAAATGAAAGAAATAAAGACAGAAAAAAAAATAACTTACTCTGTTATCATTTCCACCAGATGCTAGTTCACGGTTATCGTAAGACCATTTGAGTCCACACACCTACATCAGAAAAGAATGATCAGGCAGACTGAAATGTTTCTGTCTAGGCAGTCTATTACAGTGTAAAAAATCCCGAAGGCTTTTGCCTGTTATATTGGTGCTATCTTGCACTTCTGATAGCAGGCTTTTAGTAGAAAATAGAAAATGAAAATAGGCTGTATAAACTCCAAACTATGTCCATAAGTATAATAGAATTGAATTGACCTCAAGTTCTGAATGTATAAAACTCTGACCTCTGACTTATGTCCTGCAAGTTTACTGACAAAATCATCCTGTGTGCGTATATCTCTTTGAAGAATACTCTTGTCCCTGCTACCAGAAGACAGCAGTGATGAACTCCAAGCTAAGGCACCAACCCTTAACCGGTGGCCTTCCATAGTTCTGACCCTCCTGCAGCGCGATGCATCCCATACCTATGCAGACGTCATTATAAAATTACAAAAGCAAAAAAACTAGGCAGTCCAAGTGAAACAGGTTATGAAGCAAAAAACTAATCACGAGAGAAACCAATTTATAGTAAACAAAGGGAGCGATCCGGTTATTCCGTTGATAACTTAAAGATTTAAGGAGACTCACTGATTTAAACTATCATCCTGTTGAACAAGAGAAAACTATGTTTGATGCATTTTGACAGTTAAATGAATGGCAAAAATCTGTAAGTCCCTTATCTACAACCAAATCATCTCAGCCAAAAACCTCTCGTTTGTACTAGTCAGTCACATATCAATGGACAAACCTCACAGGTATACTAGAACCAAGGTTTTTCCTTTTCATGAAGGATGCGGCCAATGTTTTGAACCATTTTCAATCATGTACCATGGACAGTGAGATGAATTTTTCCTAACTTGATAAGAGATTAAATGACCACTGCAGAATCCTATTGTTCATTTTAAGAGCAGCTGAACTGGACAAGAATCAAAGCCGTCGCCATCCTTAACCTTGTATTGTCCTGCAGCACGTCTGTCATCACTAAAAAGTACCTTGTCTCTGCCTCAGAAAAATCCGCTAAACTTATGGGATTGTACTAATAATATGGCAATCGGTCAAAGAATGAGGGAATCTACTATCTGGTGTCTCAAACATCTGGGTCATTTAATGGGACTTAATATCCATCACATCCTAAGTGGCAATGCATTTCTTTGCACTTCTAATGTTCTACCAACTTCAGTGTAATTAATGCTGTGAGGATAAGGCAAAGCCAAACAAAAAGCCGAGGTAAACTACTGCCAGTACAAGAAAAACGAACAAGCACTCTTTCCTTGCTATGGCTTCTTGTTGGATTGATAGCATCAGTTTATCCAAACTACTCATGCCATGAAGTAGTGTAAAATAATGACATGAACCGTCTTTTCCTTGTATCTCTTTATTGCTATGATCTTTCTTTGTTCAATTACAATAGCTTTGTTATAGTTATTTTTTGCGGAGTTTTTAAACTGTATTTGCAACAATAGCAAAGTGCATGGTAGACTGATAGATAAAATTCGATTATGGGCATGACATTGAGGTTATGGTGATACTCATGGAAAAATCTAATCAATGCCAATTGTATCAATCATTTGAAAGAATTATGCACCAATTAATAAATGCTTTATTTATGAGTGCTTCCCATTCATTTGGTTTTGAAAATCCATCTGATTCTTATGAGTTTCATGCTCCTTCATCCTTAATGCATGGTACGGGTACCAGAGATCAAAGTTATATTTTGGTACTTCTGCTGGCCTCTAGAGCTAGATGCAAGGTTTGGTTAGAGTATCATTGACTGTGATATACAGGCTCAAGAATCACAGTACATGGAGTTAGATAGCAAGAAAGATTTTGATGGCCCTGTTAAGCCCGAAAAGGAGATGAAGGATCCTATCCAAATCAATGGGATAAATCTTAAAAACCAAGTGAGACTGAAGGCACAGTCCAACCTGCAAGCACAGCATCTTTGTTGGAGGTCTAGCATAGCACCCATCCTACGACTGATTGGGCTAGTTAAAACCACTAAATCACATGCTAAATCCATCCCTCAAATTCCACCTACTCATGAGTCTATTGCAGAAACAAATGCAAGCTCCAATTTGGCTGACCAACATCAACCTAAGTGACTTAAATTCCCAGCCCTTCCAATTAAGCAGAAGAAAGTTTCAGAAAGCAGAGAGTTCTAACCTGGAGTTTTCCATTGCTAGTTCCAACTGCAAGATGTGTACTGTGCTGTGCCCAACCAACCGAACAAACGCTATCATCAATTCCTAAGTCACATAACTTAGTCACCTGCAAGAACATACGCATGAAGTCAGGACATACCCTAATCGACAAAAAACAACTTGGGGCTCATTATGATGGCAGGATCCGAACTTAAGAAAGGGACTGCACTTCAAGAGAGTGTGTGAAGACTCACCTTGCTGCTGCAAGCATTCCATAGATAGACACAATTCCCCAGCCCCACGGCCAACACATTATGTGAAGACCAGTCCACAAGATTCAAGTAAAAATCATCCTGCAATGCAGGCGCATCCAATACCTAAAAGAACAAGCACACAATCATCTTAAATTAATCCAAGAAACACAAAATCTCCCGCTTTAAAAGGAGGTTCTTTCTACAAATCCATAACTACAACTAGCAATTTTCCGAGTGAATAGACAATCCTCCGTGGTTTCGGCCACACCCTCCTTGTTTCTTGCCAAAGTAACCATCAGTTTCCTAATCACACCATACTGAATCGTAAGAAGGCCCCTCCAAGAACCAATCAAGAAAGCTCCTCACCTTGTACGGCGACCTCGGGACCTTCCTCGCGGCCTTCACGGGGCTCTGGCTAACCACATTCCCCGCGTCCTCGAACCCGAAAGGCGAGAGCGCGTGCAGCGACCGCTTCGTCTCTGTCTTGTACCGGAAGATGTTCCGCCCCACCACCGGGTACTCCTTCCGGTCCGGGGTGTCGGGCCCGAACAGCGCCGCGCGGAGCAGCGCATTGTACGTGGACGACGAGGCCTCCTCCTTGCTCTCCGGCGCCGCCGCCGCGGGGGAGGAAGCGGCGGGGGAGGAAGCGGAGGAGGAGGAGGAGGAGCAGCAGCAGCTGGCCGACTGCGGCGAGGGCGAGGACCGTATGCCGAAGAAGGCGAAGTTGGAGCCGGATCGGCTGGGGATGAACCGGTCGGAGTAGATTGCCCTCGACGGCGACTGGCTGTGGGCCGAATTGATCATGCGGCTCACGTGATCGGAGGGCGGGGTCGGGGCTTCGAGGGCGAGGGCGTCGCGGGGCATCGTCGGGGGCAGGTTGAGCTGCGCGCGCGGCGGCGGCGGCGGCGGCGGCGGCGGCGAGGCGGAGCCGCCGTCCATGGAGGACTTGCAAGAGAGAGAGAGAGAGCTGTGGGTGAGGAGTGATGGAGATTCTTGGCGATTGATGGAGTGTTAAAAATTTCGTCTTTTTTCTCTCTCTGTCTCTCACTATTTCCCGGGAAAAAGTAGGTTTTTCTTGCGCCAAATTTGGGTAGATCTGGGAAATTCGGGTACTGACCGGGGGCTGTAACGTCTTTTCACGTATCCTGAGCTGGGAATTTGTCAGCACATGGAAGGTCTCTCGTACCGGCAAAGATACCCCTACTTTTGTATAAAATACATCTGTATATACGATTTTCAACGATATTTATTGTGAAATAATTATTCCTTCTTTGAACCCATTTTTTGTCTTAATATAGTAAAATATTTCTTTTTAAACTTGCTTTATATCTTCTCTTAGATCAATCAAAACAAATTTGGTAACTAGCGACTTCTTGTTGGATAAAGCGAATTGAATTAGTAACAAAATTCCATTATTAGATGATAAGTTGTACTATAAACGAACTTGTTATAAAATGTAAGCATGAGTATTTGTAAGATAATTGCCGTGAAATCACGATCATATCATCTTACTATTCCATTGTGGCAACATTGAACCTTTTTGATGCACTCTTGAGGAAGACAGCGGTATTGTATCCGTTGATGCTCGTACATTTTTTTTTTTTATATTTTTTTTATTGAAGTCAAGTTCTCAAATTATCTATTGATGATGGCTAAGCTCTTTCATCATATTGTCATTTATAATTAGGCAAAAAAGGTTATTGATGTTGGCAATGGAGACTTGTACTTGACTCATGTTGCGCATTAATAATTGACGTTGGTTTGACGTGCCCTTCAGGTTCAGAATGGAATGTAACAACGACACTTTGATGTTCATCAATGAATCATTCAAAGACTAGCATCATCACAAAACAAAATACTAAGACTAAGATCGAATGCCTTTTAAAAAAGATGGAGATGAAAGTGTAATATCCTATTTACATAATATTTTGTATATTGTCGTAGACGAGTGTAATGTAATCTCTTGCACGAAATTCATGTAACCATGTCTTCACTTCGACATCGAATACAATGATAAATGTTGAATCTGTGCACTAAATCTGCAGTTTCTTATATGTGGATTTGATGAATCTAATGCTATTCACAGCATTATGGTAATTCTGGAGGTTACAGCTAACTCAAGATGACAGTTTCCAGCAAAGGCTATGCAAATCATCTATTAGAATATTTTCTAGTAAGAATCATTGGCGATCGATCCGTCGGCTGTGAATCGATGCATCAATGATCAAAATAGTATCTCAGGAAACTTCTTCACACCAGAAGACTTCAGAATGAAAGACCCGTATGTTGACAAGAGGGTGCGATTATTTGGACGGCGAATGCAAGGCGCAGCTCCCTACTTTGTGGTGCTATCGCCTTGCCTGTTCATTCTGATCTCCGCCTCTCTTGTCATGACAAGCCGACACCCGGCGACTGCAACTAATTCACCAAACTACACAGAACAGCCACAGTCCCGCGTCACCTGGTTCATGAATATGCTAAAACATGATGTTTGGATTGATGGCAGATGATGATGTATATGGAGATCAGGAGAAGATAAAGTCTGCACTTAAATCTTGCCATGCTAGCAGATGAGCAGCCAAAACGGCGAACAACAAATACAAAGTAGTAATGACTAGAATCAATTGCTTCCTAGAGACATGAAGCAGGAAGGGCAAAAGACTATTCCACCTCTAATTTCAGACGACAAAAATTCGATGAATACATTCAGCTCAAGAACCAGAACTTTTTGTTCCTCTGTTTGTTCACACAGTACATGGGACTGCCTGCGAAAATTTGAGCTCCAGCATCCAAAAATTCTCTTAGCCCCTTCCTATTTTGGTGTCAGCTTTTAAATCTTACAAAGAAGCAATAGCTATGTATATTTGGCAATGCCTGAAATTTCGAACTCTTGATCAAGTAGGAAAAGGAGCATACTCATGCTCAATGATGGGCACAGTCCTGGTGACGGAAGCAGTCGGTGCTCTTACATGGCCAACCATTGAAACCTGCAGTGCCTCTTCCTCGTAAGCCCTCCTCTCCATCTCTTCCCGCCTTGATTTCTTCTTTGCCTTCACGAACAATGCCACAAAAAGCAGGCTGAGCAGGAAGACTCCCAGCATGGACCCAATCGATCCCCCAACTGCCACCTTCCACTTGCTCACTTGCTTCCTCATCTGCACTGGCGGCAGCTCGGTCACCAGCCCGAAGTGCCCCTGCCTCGTGGCCAAACAGACTGAAGGCGCGACCTGATTGGCCAGTGTCAGCTTCCCATTGGATTCGAAGTTGGCACACATCGGCACGACTCCAGGCCTGTGATCCAGTGTGGCAACGCCAGTGAAGTTCACTGTGATGGGTTTCTCTCCGGCCGTGATACCAAGCTCGAACGCTGCAGCGGCGGGGTTGGAATTTCCATGGCTACCGGCATTGTAAGCTAAGAGGCCCAGCACTGGAGAAACTAGCTGGTACCCAGATAAATCATAATTGGAGTAATATATGGAAGACCAGTTGTTTTGCAAGATTTGCCTGATCAGCATGACTCTTTCCACGCATGGTTGGACCGTCACTCCGATGCCCAAGTGGAATTCTTTCACCTGCGCGCCATACCTGCGTAAGCTGCCACACCGGAACTTCACAGTGTCAACTCGGATGCCTGAGAGATTCTTTGGCAGGTTCACGGCATGTATCACTCCGGTCTTGATCTGCTGGCTGCTGGATTTAAACGTGTAGTCACGGATCAGAAGATCGAGGACATGCGGCAATTTAATCTCTTGAGCTAGGACATTTTGTGGTGAAGCTAATGCCAGGACAAGAAGCAAGAAATTGAGAGGAAAACGAGATCCCATTATATGATGAGAGACTGCTAAAAAAGAGTGTTAGGTTTCTTCTGCTTCTAAAATTAGTATGCGCTCACTGATCACCTCTCCGTACAGGCGCTAGAAGAGGTCCAAAAAACCTTCTCAGAGCCAACTTCTTCTTAGTTATAGATAGAAGGAGAGAAGTTGCAAAGAGAAAAGAGCCTGCACTGGTTGAGGGAAATGATGCAGAAACACTTGATTGAAAGTTAAGCAAGTCCAGAGAAAGAAAAAGTCTGAAGCTTGTTTTGGATAGACAGAAAAGACAGGCCTGTTTTCTCATTAGGTCAAAGTTGAAAGGTTTGATCCGACAGGGTCCTACTTTCATCTACAGGGTTGAGGATGAATGAAGTAGCTGGTAAATCGCAAGTTTTTTTTGGCATTCGAGATTCTTAAAAACTAGGCGTCACCACCACACAACCTTCATTATGCAGATTGCGTTTTCTCAGCAACTTTTCCAGGAAAGTAAGAAGCTCTGTAAAGCTTCTTTTCTTTCTCCAGTTGTCAAAGGTCACACCTTTTACCTCACTGCATGATGCAGTCATTTGCTTCTCTCATGGGTAGCTTGAGTTCTTCTCAATCGCGGACCCTTTTTTTTCGCAAGGTGAAGTTTCTGCAGAGACAAATCTTTACTTTGTCTAAAGAATTCCCAGAAAGAAGGAAAAAAAAAAAAAAAAAAAAAAAAAAGAAGGAATTTTCAAATTTGGGGTCAGTGGAGAATGTTGAGAGCAATGATTGGGAGGGTGGGTGGATGATGAAAGTTCATATGATCAAGAAATAAAATATTTGGAAACCAAAAAGAGAGAGTTTTGGCATGCTCAAGGAAAAGGTAGGATGCCACGCTTGCTTCATATGTAGTTGATAAATATGTTCCCCACTACACCAACCTTGGTGGGTCTCATGTTGCCTCGCATGGCCCATCCAGTTGGCTCCTGTTCAGCAGACCCGAAAGTTTCACATACAGGTCAAACATCGGAGTTGTAATATTGTCATTCATCAGAAAGTGTTTTCTCAGTAAACTCTTTCCGTCTTCTTCTCTCCACTGGAGCCTCAAACTCGTTTTATACAGCAAGAAGGATTACGATGATGAATTCGGCCAAGAGGATATCCGAAAGAAGTGTTCGAATTGTGGAGTCATCGAAAGGATTCTCTTTCCTTCCCATTTGAACCCCTTCATCAAGTAGTACACGTGCTTGTAATGACTATTACGAACGGATAAGTACATCTCCTTTTAACACAACAAAAATTACAAAGGTAGCCGCGCAGAATTCCTTCAACGACCTACTGCTCCAGGAAAAAGAAGATGAAAAGGGGGGGGATTAGCTTAAAAAAGGACAGTAACAAAAGGGGAGCATATCATTAGTATTGACTCTCTGCCTCCCTCTCTCTCTCTCTCTCTCTCTCTCTCTCTCTCTCTCTCTAGTGGAAATTGACAGTGGCTTGGTAAGTCAACCCTACGTTCCAGTTGGCAGGAGCAACGTTGAAGGCAATGATGGTCTCTCGGGTGGTGTAGGAGGTGAGCTTGAAGGAGAGAGACTGGCCTCCAAGGCTTGAGAAGGCTTGGTACGAAGCGCCCCAGTTGTGGCTCATGCTGATCCAAGCTGTCTTGCTTCCTTTGACCCACATGCTGGCGATGTCGCCCCCTCCTCCCACATTCATCACGTACACCAAGAGCCAGTAACCATTCCCTTGGAACTGGAATCTGAGCCCTCCTGGCTTTATGCAGGGTACTCTGCAAATATTGCCTCAGCTTTTCAAGTCACGAATGGATTTGGATGTGAACCTTGGTCGGGTATTGAGTGCGGCCCGAGGGCGAATTGTCACATGCATGTCTTTAAGGAGTTCATTATAACCAGAAGCTGCGTATAATTTAGTGCCATACAATAAGTAGGGGCTAGAGAAAGTGTTGGTGTTTACCTTCTATACATGACAGGGACAATGCCGGCCTTCCACTGAGCGATCTTCATGAAGGCGGGCTTGGACATGTCAAAATGGGTGCGGGGCGGGTTGCACCACCCACCGTTGTTGGAGTCCTGGGACCAGTTGGGTGGGCAGACGTTGGTGGCCGTGACAGTAGTGAAAGGTGAGCCGCTGAAGCACCAGGGCGACTGCACGCACTTGATCTGGTAGCACGTCCCACAAGCGTACCCGTCGTTGAAAAGGGTCGAGCTCAGAGCCGCTGTCGCGGTGCCGTACCCATTGAGGAACAAATTCCCGTACCCACATGCCCCTCCTGGAAATTGGAAACGGAGGCACGGTTGATTTCTCTAATGAATAGATATGTACTTCATGTTTATGTACTTAAAATGATATCAGTTACAAAAATACTTGAACAATGGACCAGAGAGGATGGACATAACAAAGAGGTATGGCCATTGCAAATTTGCAATGCAAATTATAAAAGCAATTGATTAAGACGGTGATCACATGGAACAACAGCCGTACCCATGGTCTCGGAGGCAGTCTCGTCCCCATAGAAAGTGGCATGAGCAAGGGACCATGGGCTAGGTTGAAACCCCCTGGAGCTAGGAGCATAACCATAGCTCCCGCCACCCATAGCTGAACCATATTCACCAACTACTGTGGCAAGCATCAATGCCAAAGACCACAACCTCCATGAGCGAATCGAAGGAGCCATGGATGGTTTGTTCTTGCTGGTTCTCGGGCACGACACAGAGTGCTTCCCACAAAAAATTATGTACACTCGCAAGCACATAACCCAATTTCAATAGCGCCCTCTTATATATATATATATTTGGTTCTACACAAGGCGTAGAGAGAGAGAGAATGTTGAACTTCGTGATGCCCACGAAGAGGTTTGGCCCCATGTATATTAGTCAAAAGGAGTAGGTTAAATATAAACGAATTTGGTTTTGCGCTATGGTGCTTAGGATATTTATTGTTTGGAGTCAACTATTTGATGGTTAGACTGGTTCGGGTTTGAGAGAATTTGGATGGAAAGGAGACAGCAAACGTGCGAGGCTCAATGTCTTACTTGGTTGAGGGCCTTAAGGCGTGGTCGCAAGTTTTCTACAATGCATATGTTTAGGGTTCGAGAAGGGGCAAAAATTAGGAACATGATGAAAACCCCAAAAAGAAAGTGTTCGAAAGTTGCAGTTAGTATTTCTTGGCTTATTTTGCTCAGCAACGGAAAGTGAATGTATCTTATAATGTGGCAATTGTTTAAATTTGTTCAGCTTTTCAATCGATACTGAATCACGAGTCAGGTTAGATCTGAAGCCGAAAGCCAGGAACTAGATAGAGAAGCCATCGTCGCAAAGTAGAAGCTAGTTATTCGGCCACAGGTTAGGAGGAGACTACGCTGTTGTCATCACATATTGTTGACTTCTTCTTGGCTTCGATATTTAGATAAAATTTGATCTGTGACGGAAGCTTGAGTAGCATTCAAATTCTTAATCTTATCTGAACTTCATTGGGATTACTCAATGACATGCTGATGAGAAAGGGAAACCCAAAGCTGAAGTTCAAGAAACTTCCTGTAACCAAGCTACTTCTGTGTACCAGTCTCAAAGAGAGAGCGAGAAGTTGAAGAATTATTATGGCAAACTGAGGCTGAAGTATGAGAACTTTTAGATACATGATCTTTCATCCAAAAACCATTTGTACGCTCTTTTCTCAGTGCTAATTAAGATGCTATCATAGGTATTTACTAGCAGCATGTAACTGAAATTCGACATATTAACATCACTCGCAATTAATCATTGTTATACTGACAGATATTGTACAACTGTCTTGTTTCTTTCTCCTCAAAACCAAGGTCATGACGCGGTAGCAATTTTCTCGGCTTTCCATAACACGGTGCATGTTGAATCTGAATCTCGCACAGGCACATTCATCTTGTAAACACTTGAGCAATAATTGACCCTGCATAATGATGAGGGAATCGGAACTACTGAGCACTACCATCTGAATTTGATGCAAAAAGGAACGGCAAAGAAGAATGAGGGGGGGTGGGTTTGGAATGCTCTGTGAGCATATTACAGCGCGGACTTCCGTCAGAAAACCTGACAGGGTTAGGAAAGAAAACGAAAAGCTTGAGCGCTTAAGTTACATACCTCTCATCAAGCTTGGCTTCCCTCGGGCAACGTAATCAACCGTGTTTTCTTGTCATACACCAGTTCAGTTCCGCAGCTGAAGCAAGAAAAGAATAAATTAAAATACCGGCATGGACCATAGAGAACTAGTAATTACTTGATCGGAAAAACAGTGGAAAGCAGAGTGAAAGATGCAGTAAAACATAGCACAGGTCGAGAAAATATCTTCCAACTCACTTTGAGCATTTAATATTGTTAGTTGTACCACCGTTAGAGATGGACAATATGGTGCCAAAGAAGGAGACATTCTCCGTGCCGCAGTTGGGGCAGGCACCCTGCAATCCCAATAATCCTTATGTACAGATCCATTATAAAGATTGCTGAAAATGTCAAGTGATGGATTATGATGAAGCTTGACCTTTAAGATGAGCGAGTCTTTCACAATCACATTCGTCAGTGATAGAGCCAGCCAGACTATGACTGGCACAGCCGCAAACCATGTGAAAATGAAACTATATGGCTCCGGCAGCTGGAGGAGTGAAATAAAAGGTAAGTAATATAGAATCACAACATGGAAGCTGTGAGATATCGAATATTAAGCTCTTCTGAAGGAAAAAATAACGGAGACAGCGCGAGCTACAAGTCCACTGAAGCAAGCAGCTATTTCAATAGACCAACAGCTGCAGAAATAAAGGGACAAAAAGAAACGATTCCTGATTACCTCCAAAAGATATGTGATCTCAAATCCAGTTATATCATCCAGGAAGAAGAACCTTAAAGACCACGAAAGAGCGGGTTAGGAAGAAAATGAACTCCGTTGGCAAAATGGGAATAACGTGAAATGATCTTCAGGTTACAAACAGATGTTGGTGAAACGAAATTCTACTTACAGTCCAAGCGCAACAACAGTCGCTGGGACATTCAACAGCAACATCTTGAAGTAATCAACAGAAAGGTCGCTGTAGACCTATCATGGGAAGATTAGTCAGTAATGCCTGAGCCTATTGGAGGAAAGAATATACTGAGTACTCAAAAAGGAGAGGGAAACACAGAAGAAAGATAAACCTTTCGGCTGCGGAGACTGCATCGTGGGCCTTCGACAACGATTTCGCTCCCATCAGTCTACCGAAAAAAAAAAAAAAAAAAAAAAAAAAAAAAGCAGAGGCGATGAAACACATGTTTTATTGGAAGGACAAGAAGGAAGGATAAAGCATGCAAAGTTTTGCTTAATCTTGATTATCACCCCCAACATGCAGTTTCTGTTGAAGAAGCAGGCAAGTTTCACATTCCAAACACAGTTCATGGTCCAAACAGGGATATAACATATTGTCTGTGGTGTGGATGTTCATATTTCTATATGAAGCAAGATGGTGCAGATGCTCATTGAATGAAGCTGCATCAATGGCTTGTCGAACACGCTGCACCAGTTCTGTCACTCAATGTGCAATCTTAATGGCTATCTATGCTCAGAAACAGAGAAGCTGATGATACTAGCATCTACAGCTGCATTCCAAACTGAGAATTATGATAGTGACCTTCAGTTTCAATTTCAGGTCGTCATATTCTTGATCACTCATAATTGGATTGCCAGACACGTAGGCCATTGAAGCTTCCAAAAATTTTTGCTCATCAGAAGCTGCATCACACATGATGCAAAGAAGTCAGCGAAAGTGCATCCGATAGGTTTCGACAAACAATATGATGATTATGCAACAGTTGAATTGTCTGGCTCAATCATTCATTTCGGAGTATACATAGCATGACGACGCTGCTTCCTTCCCACATGAGCTCCTCCTTGAGATTGTCGAATTCCTCGTTCGACATGACTGCTTTCCCTTCATAGTAAAATGCCTGTATAACAGCAGCAAATAGTGTATGTATACGGCGAAACAATGCATACCATAAAAAATAGATCTCATAGGAAGAACAAAAAAAAATCGAAAGGTACTCAGGTTCTTCCATACTTGCATTGCTTGAAGAAAGTCTTGTTCAAGTTCACCGATGGACTTCTTCTCTTTCTTGTCTATGCTGCAATATGGCAGAACATTGCTATCTTCGACATCGGACTCTCCCTCTTCTACCTTGCCCTCTTCTACCTTGCCTGAGAAGTGCTCAAAGGTCAAAACGAGAGCCCCCTGTTAGCCATAATCAGACATTGCCAAGCTAAAATCTATCTACACCCAGGAGGCCTTCTATCATCCCGATTGACTTGTGGCGACTCCAGTTTTAGCAAACATGATTTTCAAGGACGACCCAGACCAGCCAATATGGTGATCTCAGACCGCTAGCTGATATGTAATCAGATCATGAGGACATAACTGATTCACTTTCATCAATCTCTAAAAATGCGAGACCAATTTCTCCAAAAGAACCTATGAAAACAGACGATGTCGCGATTTGTATCACATAAATGGAAAGCAAAATGAGTCCACATCCTAGAGCTCTGATGGGAAGCCGCATGGCTCCTATCTTCGCCATGATCCTGACTAATTTTGCGTCGCGCATAAAATTTCTGAACCGCCGCATCAGTGAATCACAAGCTACAACTCTCAAACACTCAAAGAGGCACGAAATCATGGCATCGGAATTAAGGGGTCTACGACCATACTGACCTTGTTGATCAGCAGTAGCCTTCACCGGGATCACGAGGACACGCCCCCGGACCCCCAGCTGCCGTCCATCGAATGGTCGGGCCCTCGAAGAAGAGGAAGAACATGACGCCACGCCGGGAACGGACGACCCGAAAGCACTCGAGGGCTTCCGAGCGGGCCTAGTGAACAGACGGTGGCATGTCAGGGTAGCCCCTAACTTGGTGGTGGCCATGTCCAAATACCAAGTCAAGGGAGAAGCTCGGCTTGTACGTGGTGTGAAGCGAAGAAACTGAACAGGCCAGGAAGATCAGCGTTAATTGACGGCCAATTCATCGTTTCTTTTATTGCATCTCGCGTTTCTTGAGTTGATATTTGGAGGGAAAGAGAGACAGATTGTGAAGATAAGGTGGCGGAGCAACGTGTGGAGGGAAATGCAACGGCAACTTTGTCCCTTTGCCTTCGAAACACCAGACGGTAATTTTCATTGGTAACCTCAGGCTGCCATGTCATCACGTTGGGTGCTCCCCGTTTGTGATTTTAAGGAACCTGGGAATTGGATGGAAGGAGGACACGTGGATAGATCTCATCGACCGCATCCATCGACTGGACGACACGTGGATCGACCTGGGCTGGATTTGATCTTACAAAGAATTCATTGGATTCTTCATTGATCTTATAAGCATACATGGGCCTATATGTCCGATTTCTCAAAAGAGAAAAGCCATTTTTTATTTTTATTTTTTGAGTAGATACCACAAAAAACTTCAAATTATACTCATTGTAACACGGATACCCCAATCTTTTCTTGTGAAATCAAAAATCCTAAATTTGCTCACTATAACATAAATACTCCGAACTTTGTTATTTTTTTTTTTTTGAAAAAACCTATACATATGTGAAATATATATATATATATATATATATATATATATATATATATATATATCATCCGTTTAAATTCTATCGAGGATGCATTTGTTATGCTGGTATAAATTTAGGATTTTTTATGACACAAAATATAGTCACGAAAAAAATTTCATGGTACTTATGTTATAGTAAACATAATTTGAGGTTTTTTATGATATTAATCTTTGTTTTTGGGTGGGTTCTGGTTTTAAGTGAATTTGGGTTTGGTTTGATTTAGATTTGTTCTGGGCTTACTTTGGTCTATATGAGTTTGGGCTGAATTCGATTTTGGCAGATTGGGCTCAACATAAGTGTAATATGAATTAAGCTCAATTAAGTTAGAAGTGGAGACGGGCCGAATATAAAAGCCCGAATTTTGCCCATCATTAGACTTGGCTCCCGGGCCAGCCTCATCCCTATTTGCGAAATTATTAAAAATTAAATTAAAAATTTCCGAAAGAAAAAATTAGGAAAAAGTTCAGAAATTACATTTTGTTTAGTTTGGTTAGATTTCTAGCGTTAGTGCCAGTGTAGGGTTAGTATTATATTTTCCTAAAATTATAATGAAAAGATGAAAACTTTGGATAAAAAATTAAACTCAAAATTGAACGAGCTCGTAAGGCTTCATAATAGGGTTTTGAATGTTCTTAGAAACAAATATTAACTCGCTGTTTATGTATTTTCATTTTGATTTTTCTTAATTGTGCACTTCCGATACATTGATTGTCATCTTCATTTTTAGCTTGGTTAGGATAAACCTTAAGATCGTGATAAACCCAAATATGTTGCACGGACATTTAGCAGATGAGAACCTTAGGACTCATGTTTATTGAAAAAAACTACATGAATGCCTTAGTTAATAAATAATCAAATTTAGGTACCGAATGGACACTAGTAAATACTAATGTAATTAAGTTCTTGACTTAAGATTTCTGATTGCGTAAAAAATGAGGTATTCTCACAAGTCTTACTTAGTTTCTAGCTAGCCCTAGTAAGCTAATAGCAACTCCTCATACAAAATACTCATAGGGTCAATTAAAGCTAAAGGTGTCAAAATGAGTCTTAAGCCCATATATGACCCATTTAAATCATAAATGAGTCATATATGAGTCACTTAAATTTCAAAGTAGGTCATAAATGGGTCATTTACATTTTGAAAAGACTAGTTAAATGGGTCCTAAATGGGTTGGACTTAAAAATCTATTTCCAACCCAAGCCTCACACTCTATTTTCTCCTTTAACATTATAAAAATGTTTTTTAATATAAAAATCAAAATTATATATATATATATATATATATATATATATATATATATATATATTTTTTTTTTTTTTTTGGTAAAGGGTAATAATATATTGAGCTATAACCAACCAATTTATAAGATCATGCATCACAGAACTTGCACTCAAGAAGACACAACGTCTAATCGAGTGGAAGGGCGCCGGACACAAAAGCGCATCGCAAAGCGGTCAAAGTAAGCAGGGGCAAACAAGCAGGCCAAGAGAGACGTCCACGCAGGGCCGGAACAACCAACAAAACGAAAAAGAAAACCACACGAAGGGCCACGCAGGGCCAGACTCCAATCTACAACAAAACCAAAAGACGCCAAGAGGGAGAGGCACCGACGAATCCAGATAGGCCCCATCAAAGTGCAGGCTAGCCAGGAGAAGCGGCGAGAGCAGGAGAAGGTACCCGCCATGCTAGATCAAGAAGGTCTAGCCGATCGGCATAGGAGAATCGAAACTAGTAGGGTCAAGGCCCCAGGTCCGTTGTAACCTCCTATATCTCGGGCAATCTTCCACATTCTTGAAAGTTAAGGCTTTATCCTTGACAACTTTAATGAGATGCTTCTTGACAGCCGCAACTACGACCGGATGCTCTCTAAAGAGAATGTCGTTTCTATACTTCCAAATGAGATGGCAAAGAGCACCGAAAGAGAATCGACCAATGGAATGATAGAAGTCTTTACCTGAGAGGCATTTCATAGCCCACTGCAGATTTTCCACCCACATCCTGTTCCTCTACGGGAGGTTACTCCTGGAAGCCCAAAAGTAAGCCATACTAGCCGTGATGCAGCAACCGAAGAAGATGTGGTCAATAGAGTCTGGCGTGAGCTTGCAAAAGGCACAAACTTCTCTCCCAATTCTCCCATAAGACATAAGGAAGGCTTGAGTAGGGAGACGATTCTTTATGATCAGCCAAAGATTGAATTGGTATCTCGGAGTGATGGCCTTATTCTAAATAAAGGAAGACCAATCCACCCTTGCTTTCCTTCTCCTAAAAATATGCCAAGCTGAGGCGACTAAAAAGAGACCAGATGGATTGTCACTCCAGATAAATCTATCCGGGCCGTCGGAAAGGAGCGGAAGGGGCTGGCTCCAAGAATCTAATACAGTCCTGAAGACTTGACCTGCAGAAGAGAATAGGTCTGCAACAGTTGCACACCTAGGAAGCCCCGAATCCAATATAGTTTGCTCTGAACAAATAAACTCCAGCGGACCTCTTTGATGCCAATGGTCAAACCAAAGGGAAACCCTTCGCCCATCTCCAATCCTCCAGCAGAATTTTAGTCGAAATTCAAATCTAAGTTGGAGGATTTTCTTCCATGCCCACGAGCAACGTGTCGGAGCCTTTACCACCCAGAAATTATTATATTTCATTTTTCTTTTCTTTTTCTTTCCTTTTTATATTTTTTCTTTCTTTCTTATTCCTCCTTCCTTAGTTAGTGGCCAACACAACAATGGCCAGTGACTGACCAGGTGAGGCTCGAGCTCACTAGATTTGGTAAGACTCAAGCTCACTAGTGTCGGGCAAGCTCAACCTCGCCTATGGCTGATTATTGGCCGTCATTGTGGCCAGCAATAGACCGAAGAAGAAGAAAAAGGAAAAAGAAAAGAGAAAAAGAAAAAGAAATAAAAAAATAAAAAATATATGATTTAAAAAATAAAAAATAATTAAAAATTCGATTTTTTAAAAAAATTATAAAAATTGTCCATTAAATTTGCATTGCATTAAAATGTTTTAGCAATGCCATTTTTTTTTAAAATATCATAAGCAATAAGTTTTCTTAAATATATATAATATTTATAAAAAAATTTCTTATATATATAAGTGAATTAAATGGGTGGGAGTAGATCAACCTAAAATATGGGTTAGGTTGGGTATGGATCGGGTCAAGTATGAGTCACGAAATTTACAATGCATGAAAATAAGTCAAAACGTATTAAATAAGTCAATATAGATTAGACCATTTTCGATCTAACCCAAAC
This sequence comes from Eucalyptus brandiana, assembly GCA_014182725.1. Lineage (NCBI taxonomy): Eukaryota > Viridiplantae > Streptophyta > Magnoliopsida > Myrtales > Myrtaceae > Eucalyptus > Eucalyptus brandiana. The sequence continues at coordinate 27,053,288 of CM024671.1, forward strand.
CTAATCCAACTCACTCTTTTAACGACCTTAATTAAAGCTAAAATTGAATATTCTAACGTTGCATGAGGTATAGGCTTAAAAACGCCTATGCCTAATTGAGGATTGTGGGCCCCTCTCTTAAGCGATACCCCTAAACCTAAGTCCTTTTCGCCTTTGGACGAAAAGGTAGGTCGAGACAATGTTTAGAAAAACGAATGAAACTTGAGCTTGTCTAGGATCTATATTGGTCGAGGTTCAACAACTTAATTAGGAAACTGCTAGGAGCTCTTCATTGAAAGACTTTCAAAATCCTATGTAGACCTTTTGACAAAAAAAGAAAAAAAAGAAGAAGCAAATCTCCTATGTAGACTTGTCAAACAAGAGGGTTTGGGTTGAAAATAGTTTGATCCGCATTGACTTATTTATATTCATAGCAGATTTAATGATCCATACTGAACTTGACCCAAAATCCATTTTAACTGACTTTTTTCTCTTTAAATTATTACTCTTTGGAGAAAGGGTTGCTCCATATACTTGTCAAGTTAGTGAGGGAGCTTGGGAATCGGGTTATGGTCCGGAATGAAGGTGATGGGGAAAGTTTAGGTTTCCTCATAAGCGCAATTTGTCATAGTAGTGTGATGTTGCGAGCCAAAAATTGAACAAAACCTAACAATGGCATAAGTAGAGTGAATGAATGGAGGAGGTCGCAAGTCACAAAATCAAAGAGGAAGAGAGAAGAGACCGATGAAGAGGGAACAAAGTAAGCTAAGGCCCCGCATGGTAATGTTTACTTTTCTTTTTCATTTGAATGAAAAACAAAAAAAAAAAAGTATTTTTGTTCTGGGAATGGCTTTTGAACAAAAGAACGCGTTTGTAACGTTTGTTAGGGAATAAAAAATGAGTAGAAACATGTTTGGTAAATTTTATTCTTTTTTTTGTTTCTTTTAATTTTTTAATATTTTTATTTTATTTTCCATTTTTTCCTTTCTTTTTTATTTTTTTTTTCTTCTTTCGGCCGGTCGCCGGCCTCCGTGGACCGCCGACGGGGCCGGGCAGCCTCGCCCGCCCGCCACGGTGAGGCTCGCCGGCTCCCGACGAGGCCGAGCCTCGTTGTGGTTGGGCGTGGCTCGGCCTCACCTTGGCCGGGCGAGCTCGGGCTCGCCCATATACGGCGAGGCCGAGCGTCACCAGGAGCTCGCTCGGCCAAGGCGAGACTCGGCGTCGCCGTGCGGGCGAGGCCGAGCCTCGCCGCCCGCCGTCGGAGCCGAGCACCCGTGCCCCGAAGCCCGCGGCTCGACGCCGCCCCGAAGCCCGCAGCTCGACGCCGCCCCGAAGCCCGCAACTCGACGCCGTCCCGATCCCGAAGCCTCTAGTGCCGCGCCGCCGTCGCACCGTCCTCCGGAGCCCCTCGCCGGAACGCTAGCCGAAGATCTCCCCTCGAGCGAGGCCGAGCCTCGCCTGGGCCTCGCCGGCGCGGGCAAGGCTCGGCCTCGCCGGGGCCGGCGACGCTCCGGCGAGGTCGCCGACCCTCGACGGCGTCGCCGCCCTCGACGGCCGGTCGCCGGCCATGGCCGAGGCCGGCGACCGGCCAAAGAAAAAAAGAAGAAAAAAAGAAGAAAAAAAGAAAGAAGAAAAGAAAAAGAGAGAGAAGAAGAGAACGTTTCTTTTTGGCTTTGAAGAAGTGTTTTTTTCTCCGTAAAACAACTTTTTTGTGTTTTTTTTTTTCTCAATTTTGTTCCCTAAATAAAAAAGTACGAAGTGTTTCGAAACGTTTTTGGAACGTTTCCATGCACGCCCTAAGCCTGAGCTATTTATTGAATGAAATCCATGCGGATGTTTAACCAAATCACTACAACCTAATTATTATAAGGTTAATATATTGAAAAACCCCAAACTGGTACCCTTTTGACAAATTTATCATAAATTTGATACACTTATGATAAATTTATCTTTTTATTAGTTTCCGTTAAATTTTATCGTCAAATTACTGAGTTAAATAACACTTGACAGTGAACTAGTATACTAGTTTGGGATTTTATTATTTGCTTGTCATAGTTGTATCACTTTTATGGTTTCTTGTGTTATTTATTCAATTTAACATATGATATATTTGTCACATATATATCAGTTTGATGTTTGTGGCGATCGAACAAATTAGTTTGAGTAAATTTATCACAAGTATACTAATTTCGGATTTTTTATGATTACTTGTAATAAATTTATTATAAGAATATCAGTTTGGAGTTTTTCTTGATAAAAAAAATTAATTTAAAGTAAATTAATCATAAACGTATCAATTTATGATTTTTTAAGGTATTAACTGTTTAGTATAAGCTTTTAACGTGAGAAGTCATTATAACCTATATCTTAAGTTTGATGTGACCTTTTAATAAATGTGATTAAAATTCCGGGCATCCGATGTTAGGTCGTTGGAAGAAGAAACATTGAATATCATTTTTTTTAGTTCGTCGTCAACTTTAATTCCCCCCGTCCTTTCCTTGCACCGATCCCCACAAGGCTAGTGTGGTTTTCTTTTCTATTTTTTTTAGTCTCTTTTGTTTTCATCTTTTTGTGTTTCTAGTTCCTCCGTCGCCAGCTGTAACTCCCCACGTCCTTTCCTTCACCGACCCCAACAAGACTAGTCTGGTTTTCTTTTCTATTTTTTTTTGTCTCTTGTTTTTTTATCTTTAGGCCTACAGAGTGTCACATCTAACTATGTTTTGTCCAAATTTGACTCTGAAATGACGTGACAATTCTACATAGGAAATATCTCCGACATATAAGAGAATTGATAACTTCATTTCGAACAAGGTGAACTTACAAAAACTGCATCAAAATTTAATTATCAATAAAATCTAAAATCCTAATCAATTCTTTTTTTTTTTGGTCAGTAAAATCCTAATCAATTCAAATAGAACGAAATGTGCACAAAATATGTCAAAATTTAATCAATAGGACACTCGGGATATACAGTAAAGATACAAACATGGATTTAATTGATAACGGGAATTTGAAAACTATAACTAAATGTGTAAGAATTGAAATATAACATGTACATGGAGGTCTTCTTATAGATGAACGCTAATATTTATAATCCCAAGTAGGTAGTTTTTCTTTTTTATTATTTATTTACTTGAAATATTCCTTGACATAAGATTTAGATTTCCCAACATGAAATAGCCTCTTAAATTAAGGATTGACAGTTTGATTTTTGCTACCGAAATCCGAATCATTGCCAAGAATCATTGCCAATCCGATCTCAGATTCGATTCGCGGTTTATTTAAAATTGACTAACCTGATTTCATATGCGAGATATGGTTCGTCAATTTTCATATATTAATCTTATCTTGTTCTGATTTGCTGTCATGTGGTTTGAGTCGATTTTGTCTTCGTAAAAAGGAAAAAAATCCAAAAAAAATATTTGAATTAGGATTAGGTTCATTTTAGAATATTCCTTATCTTAGGATTATCTTGCATATTTAGAATAGGAATTTTAATTTCGAATTTTATAAAAAAAAAACAAAACACAAAAATCGTCATGCATATATCATGTAGAATTAATGCATTCTTTGCACGTCATTACATATCATGATATATTGCATGCTCTTTAGAAGAATAAAAAAAATTATGTGCACGTCATATAGAATTAGATTCATGAAATGTACGTCATTTAGTGATTATTGCTAGGTCTATTTAATTAGAAATTGCCCATCATTAGAATTAAGTCATTAGGTTAATTTAGATTGCACATTTAATTATTGCATTTCTTTAAAAATTATTTTAATATATCATATCACTTCATGTTAAATTAGTAACATTGCATTGCATAAAGATTAGATTCTCATTAAATAAGTGAAAAAAAAAATTGAGTGATTGCATGTTAATTAGAAATCATAACTAGGACCGTTGATGTGAATTTTGATTTAACAACGCAGATGCTTTCGTTGCTATGAGGTAAGTCTTGCAATTTTTTTTTTTAGTGTTAAATTTGTAGTTTGCGTACATATGATCACCTCACATGTTAAGGAAGTGAATTAAAATTAATTCAAGCTACTTGCAAATCATTTTTTTCGAAATAAAAAAAAGGTACCAAAAGGGCGTTTGAAAAGTCTAGTGTAACCAAGTTCCCGTATCCAAAATCTCTCATTTATAGAAATAAAATAATTCTCCCATGATTTTATTGATCTACTGTAAACTGATTAGTGGCGACTCTCTTTTGCATGCTAAATATTTGAACCTAAGTTGTGATTGGTATAGGCTTGGGAGAGTCTGAGTTAAGTTAGACTTAATAATCCATTAGCCTAATTTTAGGTGCTGCACCTGAAATTTTTGGTCGCGACAATTGGTAATCTATTGACCTTTTTAATCAATATCTTCGTTGAATAACTCTATTACGACAATTGCCAACAGTATGTCATTACGTGTTAATAGCTGATTAATGGTCACCAATACCAATACTATTTTTTTATGGTTGCCGACAGTGGCTTGTGTGCTTAATGATAATTTGTACTCTAATCGCAGGCCCATCGATATTGACGACCCGGGTAATTTTTCCTACAAATGGGTTGAAATGTAAGCTTTTGGACTTACCATATGATGCTGTCTACCCCCATACAATTTTATAGTGTTTGACCTGGAAAGTAACAAAGTAGGTCTCTTCCCAGCTTCTTGCATGGAAAACAATGTCCTCGCCCATAGATTAGCTAGCACTTCACATTGGTATTTCTTCTTTCCCTTTTGCAAATTGTTCTGATGAAGTGCTACCTCTTGAAACCAGGACAGCCTAGAAGAAGAAAAACTGCTCCTTTAGGCCCCTCGTTTTCATGTCACTGAGAGAGAGAGAGAGAGAGAGAGAGAGAGAGGAGGACGAGGTTGGTGGTGGCTCGTGCTCTCCAGCTCTCGGCCAGCTCACCTGTCTCGCACACCCCCGATTAGGTTGTGGTCATGGAAACGCCATAGGACGCCGAATGTCATGTCCATTTCGCTTCCCAAGTTCAGTGGCCTCGCCATGATAGCGAAGCTCCGCATGGAAAATGACGTGAGATTAACGCATCCTGGTATCATCTCCGAGTGTTCTTTTCAGAGATTGACAAGGGAAACACGCCAGGCAAGGGCAATGCCCACAGCAGCCCATGCATCCATAATCAATCAATTTACCTAGGTTTTTAACTTATAGGGCATGTGAACAAATGACCTATCCTCTTCTGATGTTCATCATACTCATTTTATTAGATAAAAAATGGTTGAGAGTAAAGTACAATCTATGAGCTCTTTATGCATCACACGAATGGCAATGCATCGTGGGCCCATATATATATCGTCTGCTAATACACGACCAATTAATGTTTGAATAAAAATTCTTTTCGGCATCATCCCATTTCGAGGACTCACAGAAACCCCTCGGATGGTTCCACAATTTGTTCTGCGTACAACAATGTGTTGTACTACTTCAACAAGTCTGCGCGTAAGATATCCAGCATCTGATGTTTGTACAACAGTATCCACAACTCCTTTGCAGGCTCCGTACACATAAAAGATGGTCACATGAATTTAATGTGTATGTCCGCTCACATAAAAGATGGTCAAATGAATTAAATGTGAGATGAAATGGTCTGGTCTATGTTCATGGTTCGAAATTTTCAGCACCATCATTATTGTTATTATTCGGAGTATGACCCATTTCAATAATCGTACTCCTATCCTCTTTTTATTTTCATCGTACTTCATTCTAGTAGATAAAGAATGGTCAAGAGTTAAGTATAATCTATGAGCTCTTTATGCGTCGCATGAATTAAATTTGTATGTCCACCCACATAAAAGATGGTCACATGAATTAAATGTGAGATGAAGTTGTTTGGTCTATGTTCATGGTTCGAAGGTACGGGATCACTCTCCTATCGAAGTGCATGCGATGGAAAGCAAAATTTTCGACACCATCGTTATTGTTATTATTCGAGTATGATCCATATGACCCATTTCAATCATCATTGTTATATAGGGCAGGTGAGCAACTGACCTATCCGCTTTTTATTTTCATCATACTTCATTTTATTAGATAAAAAATGGTTGAGTGTTAAGTACAATCTATGAGCTCTTTATGCGTCACATGAATAAAATGTGTATGTCCGCTCACCTAAAAGACGTTCAAATGAATTAAGTGTGTATATTAGCTCACATGAAATATGAAATGGTCCGATCTACATTCATGGTTTGAAAGTACGTGCTCACTCTCCTATTGAAGTGCATCCCACGGAAAGTGAATTTTTGGACACCATCGTTATCATTGTTATTTAAAGTACAACCCATTTTAATAATACAATGCATGCATAATGAAACAATATGATTTCGTTTATTTTGTGAAAAATATACGATTTGGATAGCATTTCATAAAAACAAATTGCTCATACCACTTGAAATATTGAGGCAATTAGAAATGCCCTCACTACTGATAATAATTTATATCTAAATATTTTCGTGGACAATGAAAATATATTTTATTTAATCATTTTTATAAACGATGCGAAACTCACCATTAATTTCTTGCATGCGCTTGTATTTAATTTTCGATATCATTGTTTCGGAGAACGCGAACAGCTTCTAGAAGAAGCTTAAGAGGACGGCCTGCACTCGTTTGATCACTTCACACGCTACGTATGAAATCGAAAAAACTCGGATTGCTTCTGGCCGTGAGATGCTAATTCGGTGCTCTTAAAAATGAATCCCATCCCCGGAAGATTCTGGTGCCTGGGAGATTTGCTGTTGGGCTATCCCGGGCTGTCAGCATGAAACTGAATAAGCGATGGGTTAGATGAAACGTGTATTTCACCTTGGTAGGTGGCTTCGCCTTCGTTGAATCTCCAACAAGCGCCTTTTGCCACTTTTGCACCCGTTTCCTTCCCCCATTTCTTGCGCATCATCTGTGGGTCTTAAAGTCAACAGTAAAAGAAAAATAAGAGAGAGAGAGAGAGAGAGAGAGAGAGACAGTAGGAAACGCGGTGCAATTCCGTTCACCGTGCTGTTCAAAACCTTATTCCTAGCAAGTTCGATCGACAAAACTTTTAATCGGATCATATCATATGCTCAGCGTTTCAAATATAAGATTGACCTCGCTTTGGTATTGTCAAGGAATATGGAGCCAAAAGCATTCTGAATACGGCATCAGCTATGCACCTACTAATCAAGACGACAACGCGTGGATAATACGAGGTTTTTCCTAGATTAATCTGTGCTTCAAACTGTCAAATCATGCGAATTCCTTAATTTTTCTCCCTTTCTTGCTGGAATGACAAAAGAGTCGTGCGGTGACGGTTAAGAGGGCGCTTCCCTCCCCATGCTTTCGACCTGCCATTCAGCTCACTCACCACAGTGTTGACCTTTGAAACTCTTGGAACGTTCGGGTCTGGTGCGAGGCATCACGTGTTCAACTTACCAGGAAATTAAACACGTAATTTCTCTCTCCATCTCGAAAGTATTCGGTGGCTCTTGCTCTCTCACGTTTCGCCAGAATTATGTGGACCCATCTCCTCTTTCTCGATTCCCTCAGATTTCGATTGGCATCCTCTATAAAAACCCTACGAGAAGTTGGAGCTGGACCATATCAGATTTGGCGTTTGCAACATTGTGTGGAGAGAAAGGAGAGAGAAGTCAAACGCGCCCGTTTTCGTTTTACTAAGAGAAGATGGTGAGCGTTGTGGCAGGTAGAGTCGAGAGCTTGTCGAGCAGTGGCATTCAGTCGATCCCGGTGGAGTATGTGAGGCCGAAGGAGGAGCTCACAAGCATCGGCGACATCTTCGAGGAGGAGAAGAAGCATGAAGGTCCTCAGGTCCCGACCATCGACCTTGAGGACATAGCGTCTGAAGACCCCGTGGTGAGGGAGAGGTGCCATGAGGAGCTCAGGAAGGCCGCCACCGACTGGGGCGTCATGCACCTCGTCAACCATGGGATCCCCAACGACCTGATCGAGCGTGTCAAGAAGGCTGGCGAGGTGTTCTTCAACCTCCCGATCGAGGAGAAGGAGAAGCACGCCAACGACCAGGGCTCCGGGAAGATCCAGGGCTACGGGAGCAAGCTTGCCAACAATGCCAGCGGGCAGCTCGAGTGGGAGGACTACTTCTTCCACCTCGTTTACCCTGAGGACAAGCGTGACTTGTCCATCTGGCCCAAGCACCCGAGCGATTACACGTGAGCGAAGTCGTATCCTTTCGTTAGCGCAAAAGGCAACACGCAGTTAGAATTTGTATTTAATTGAATGGTGACCTTGGTCATGAACAGGGGGAAAATTCATGGTCCTTTCCATAATAAAAAAATGTTGCTAGCGCTGTCTTCATTGCTCTCCGGGTCCTTTTCAAGCTGTTTTTGCAAGCTTTAACTTGTTACTTGTTGCCTGTTAACGTGCAGAGCTGCGACGAGTGAGTACGCCAAGCTGCTGAGACAGCTCGCGACCAAGATCCTGTCAGCACTCTCAATCAGTCTAGGACTCGAAGAAGGGAGGTTGGAGAAGGAAGTCGGCGGGCTTGAGGAAATGCTGCTCCAGATGAAGATCAACTACTACCCGAAATGCCCCCAACCAGAGCTAGCCCTAGGAGTCGAGGCTCACACGGATGTGAGTGCCCTGACTTTTATCCTCCACAACATGGTCCCTGGACTTCAGCTCTTCTACGAGGGCAAGTGGGTCACGGCCAAATGTGTCCCCAACTCCATCATCATGCACATTGGGGACACCATTGAGATCCTGAGCAATCGCAAGTACAAGAGCATCCTCCACCGCGGGCTGGTCAACAAGGAGAAGGTGAGGATCTCGTGGGCCGTCTTCTGCGAGCCCCCAAAGGAGAAGATCATCCTCAAGCCGCTGCCTGAGCTGGTGACTGAGGCAGAGCCTGCGCTGTTCCCTCCCCGCACATTTGCTCAGCACATCGAGCACAAGCTCTTCAGGAAGAACCAGGCCGCATCGAAATGATCGGCATTTGTTTGGCTCGTAATGATTTAGCTTGCACTAGCTCGAAAGAAAACTTTTTCTAAGGTGTCTGTGAGTTGATTAAATGTGTTCTGTGTCACTGTAGCAGGTGGGGGCTGATCTGGTCTTCTGACCTGATGGTGTTGAATAAGATTCATGCTCTCATCTGTTTTTAGTACCACCTTGTCAACTATGGAAAATTCAAGGATTACCTTCCATCACACAGAGGAAAAGGGACCCTGTTTAACATAAAAATCAGATGCGACCTAACGGCCTTCAATCAATCATTACGCCAGAGCCTAAATCAGGCATCATCTCTCATGAAACTGCTACATGTTCCTCAAATTAGAGAATCGCATGATTTTATCACCCAGAAAGTTGTATCAAGAATGACATTTACAGAAGATAGGGATTAAAAAAGAAAATCCAGCAATCCGTAAACCGTCGGTGACCATGTCACTCCTATTCAACGAAAGGCATGATGAATTGTTGTTTTACTGAGATTCTGGGAGAAGTTAAAGACATAAACTATATTGAACTCCCTTAACACACTCAATTGCAGTAAAAAACAAAGTGAACTCACTGTTGTGAACAGTAAATGGAAAAGGGAAACAAAAAGCTATAGCAGCATTTTCATAAAAGAAAATGGCTAAAAAGAACAGAAGAAAAGAGTCGCCTGTATAATAAGCTTTCCACGAGGCTAAGGACAACAAGTATTCCAACGTATAATTCAGATGTATCATCAAAAAATATGTATCAACTCATGAGTGCTTCGTGGCACCTTGGGCCAACGATGGTTCTATCATGTGGAAACTTTAATGGAACTCTAGCTTTAGCTGGTCATAATCAAGAAACCACCGGTTTTGCTCAGTGGGCCCCCCCCACTTATTTTTCTTTTTTCAGCAAAGCCTTAAATGCTTAGGAAGAGTCGCTTTCGCTACGGTTCCGGTGGGTCCCTTCAACCAAGCCAATCTTAGGGAAAATGGAATTTCTGCAATGACTGCAAATCCCTTGCATTGTACATCGCAAATCCCTTGCATTGTACATCCAGAAGGAATTTCTGCAATGACTGCAAATCCCTTGCATTGTACATCGCAAATCCCTTGCATTGTACGTCCAGAAGGAATTTCTGCAATGACTGCAAATCCCTTGCATTGTACATCCAGAATAGGGCCAAGAAAACATCATCCCAAACGGATATTTGACATATTCAATTATCAGAAACTGAATTTCCAAGAAGTTGGTTGACAGACGGTATTTAGATAAAGATCCTATTTCCCATCGATGGCTTGCCATCGATGAAAAAGCATGATAGCCTTAAACAGCACACCCTCTGTTTCAAAAGTATATCGCTAGTTTATTCAAGCATATATAAATGGCAGTAACACTCCCATCAGCTGTTGACAACAAAACTGGGGCAAGAAAGAGCATTTCTTCATAATTGTGCTCATTACATTGCCCCATCATTCATATTGCACTAGTGACCTCAAAGGTTCATTTGAAAAGAAAGCTTTCAGGTTACCGATTATGAGTTCCTGCACTCCTTCTAAAGATTCTGGGGTGATGACGGCGCGATGTGGAGAGAGCACAACTTTGTCCATCACAAACAGCTCATCCGGCACCTTGGGCTCGTGCTCAAACACATCGAGGCCGGCCCCACCAATCTCACCTCGCACCAATCGCTGCACCAACTCTTTCTCATCCACCAGAGCCCCGCGCCCAACATTTATGATTATGCCTTCATTTCCAAGCGCCGACATTACATCCTTGTTGATTATGTGGCGAGTATCTTCTGTCAGCGCACAGCAGAGAACAAGAATGTTGCTATTTGCTGCAAGGTCATGGACATTTGCATAGTAAGTGTACGGAAAATGCGGTCTTTCTTTTCTTGAGTAGTAGGCGATGTTGCATCCAAAAGATGCCAGCCGTTTCGCCGTCTCGGAGCCGATACTTCCAAGCCCAACAATGCCGACCCTTTTTCCCCCTAACTGCAATGTTCGACATTCGGTTAGGACAACACCAGAAAATTTACTTTTGTGCAAAGCAATAAAAAGTCGTTGAGGAGTTGATGTGAGAGACGTGGCTATCACTTTCGGAACCAGTTGAACGAACTTACACTCCTAACCATTCACGTGCTTTGCTAAGCATCTATGTAGGCAATCATAGGATGTTGCGATGTCGAATCTGTATAACTATTTCTCACTCGGTGACTCAGTGTCCGTCAATCCCTTCTTCCTCGCATCTTTACATCCGATCCTTGTACTGACGACACTCAAGATCCAGTAAGGTCGCTAGTATACCGACAGTGCAAATATTCACCAGATATCACCACCATACAACTAGTGAAAACATGGCAGCTATAATATAGATCCACCTGTTTATTACAATCTTACAATTCAGGTCAGATACGTAATATAGCTCGACCTGATAAAAATCTCAAACTTTCTTTAGATTATCCCCGCACATCCATTGAATCCCGATTTACTCACCTTAAACAGGCGCTATTTAGTGCTCTGCTCATCTAATCATGTCGAAACCGCCAAAGTGAAAAACGGTATCTTGATTAGACCACTCAATTAACATTCATATTGATATGGGAAAAAAGATCTCTGGCCGATTATGTATTTTGATTTCAGTCACTCTTTCATGTATGATGCCGAATTTAAACAAGTCTTTAACAAGATACGAGATTCGGACGATGGTTTTGTCAGTTACCATGCTAACTACTATGCAACTTATAGCAAGCTTACTATTTCCAGATCGAGCAGAGTACTATCGAATTCGCGCACCGCGCGGAAATTCAGTGCACACATTTTTCACATTTTTAGAGCGTATTTGGAAAGTGCAAGCCTCGAATTGCTAAAACTAAAGTTTAAAACGGACCACTCTGCAATTATCCAAAAAGTACGGACTCGGCGTTCTGCCCAACATCTCAGAAATCAACGATGGATAAGCTGACCGACCTTGAAACCGAGGGGGAGCTCCCCCTGGACCGGCCACGACCCGGCCCGGACGAACCGGTCGCCGTGCGAAACCCGCCGCATCACGTCGATCAGCAACCCCACCGCGTAGTCGGCCCCGTCCTCGCAGAACGCGGCGCTGGCGTTCGTGACGGCGATCCCGCGCCGGCGGCAGTAGGGGAGGTCCACGTGCTCGAGCCCCGCGCTGGAGACGACGACGAGCTCGAGGGAAGGGAGGAGGTCGAGGGTCTCGGCCTTGACGGGGAGGGCCGGGGTGAAGAGGCAGAGGAGGGCGCGGACGGCGCGGCAGCGGCGGGAGAGGAAGGAGCGGGCGGGCTCCGGCGAGTCGAGCGGGTCGAGGAGGCGGAAGTGGGCCCGGAGGCCGGCGGCGAAGGGGAGGGCGGGGGCGGAGGGGCGGAGGAGGAGGACCTCCGGGAGGAGGAGGTCGCCGTCGTTCTGGGGGGAGCTGGCGTCCATCGTCGGATCGTTCGTTGACCGACGGTAGGTGGGGTGTGCGACCGACGGGCGATAATGCCATTAAGGAAACGCGACTCGTACGCAACACCCACCGGCTTGCTTATTTATTATTATTATTATTATTGTTGTTTTGTCTGTACCAGATTTAATATTAAACAATTCTCCTTCTGGCAAAAAAGAGTTATTTTTATTCGACTCCGATTCTACTCTTAATGATTCACGTTAGATTTTTTGCGTTGACATTATTAAATTTAATAAGATAGTATATGATGCTGCTGACGTGGCTGTGAAGGCAAAAGGGAACATTTTACGTCAGTGGTTCGTCATTTGTTTCTTGAACTTTTCTTTTTCATTGGTTTTGAAATTGAATTAGAAAACGACGCGCGAGTGATCGCTTGCAAATATAGTAAGGGCAATAATAATTTTACCAGACCAAATTACCAACAGGAGCTTCTCTTTTTTCTGTATGAGTAATAAAATAATAAAAAAGAATAATGGCAATTTGGGATGTTTGGAATGAGACACCAATGAATATCGGAAAGAGAAATAATAGAAATGCAAGTGCTCTTTGGGTCGGTGTAACTATAAGTCCAAAGTCCACAATCTTTTAAAGTGGTTGGACATGTACGTAGCTTAACCAATATTAAATGAGGAACACGAGAAAGCCCACTAACCGAAGAAAAAACACACAAACAATAAATGAGACAGTTAAACAAGACCTCCCCTTTTCAATACGAAAGCATTTACTCCTTGTTGAATGGTGGAGGGGCTACCCAAACATAGCCCGCCATAATTCGCGCTGATATTGTTTCATCTTCAATCTTCTTCTGACATCCACCGAAGATCAAACTTTTTGAAGAATACTAACAACAAATCCAACGTGCTCAAATCTTCAACAATCAATTTTATATTATTCAAACAGCCTCCCTTAAAATTGATTTTTGAATTTAACAACATCGAGTATCATCTTTAATTTTTCGAACAAATTTGCTTTCAATGGTTTCATCACAATTTGATATTCTGATTTGCAGAAATTAAGCTCAATCTCACCAATTTTTAAGTTGCTCACAAATACAAATTAGTTGCTCACAAATACAGTGATACTTGATGTTGACGTATTTGCTCCTACCATGAAAAATTGGATTCTTGGCTAATGCAATAGCCGACTTATTGTCACATATCATTTTGGTAGGACTTGTTTGTTTATATTTCAACTCACACATTATCCTACCATGAAAAATTGGATTCTTGGCTAATGCAATAGCCGACTTATTGTCACATATCATTTTGGTAGGACTTGTTTGTTTATGTTTCAACTCACACATCATCCTACGAAGCCATATTGCTTGACATGTCACTTAAGATAACGCCATGTATTTCGCTTCAACTGTCGAGAGTGCAACAACTTGCTATTTCTTCAAGGATCAAGAAATTACTTTTGATCTAAGAAAGAAAGCATATCCAGAAGTGCTCTTTCGAGTCTCAGTGTCACCTGCCTAATAACTATCTGTGTACCCCACTAGACTAAAATTGTTAGTGTAAGAATATAAAATCTCATGGTCACAAGTTCCAGTGACATATCTTAGAATTGTTTTTGATGCCTGCAAATGTGATTGGTACGGTTTTTTCATGAACTTGCTAATAGTTCCCACTCCACAGGTAATATCTAGCCTAGTAGAAGCCAAATATCTCAAACTCCTGACAATGCTTTTAAAATAAGTGGGATTCAGCAGTTTGCCAATTCCTTCTTTCTTCAGCTCCAATTGTTCTACCATAGGAGTTTGAATTGGTTTGAGCAATTCCATTTTCAATCGCTTCAAATTATCATTAGCATATTTTTGCTGTGAAATAAATATGTCATCATTTGTTTGCTTCACTTCAAAGCTAAGAAAATAGGACATCGATCCCAAATCCGTCATCTCAAATTGGCTAGTCATGGCCTTCCTGAATTCAATAAACATCTTGTCATAGTTCCCTATAAATATCAAGTCATCAACATAAAGACACAATTATTATGTCACCATTAGTACTTGACTTGATATACAATGCATGCTCATACTAGCACTTTGAAAATCATGCTCTAACAAGTACGTGTCAATTCGTGTGTACCAAGCACGAGGTATATGTTTTAGCCCATGCATTGCCTTCTTCAGCTTGTAAACTTGGTTTTTATGCCATTTTTTCTCATAACCCTGTGGTTGCTTCACATAAACTTCATCTTCAAGGATACCATTGGGAAATGCTGATTTCACATCCATTTGATGGATCCTCTAGCGATTTTGAGTTGCAAGTGCTAAGATCATTCGAATGGTGTCCATTCAGGCCACTGGAGCAAATACTTCAAAATAATCAATACTTGGCTTTTGCTTGCAGCCCTTTACAACTAGTCTGACTTTATAATGGTCCACTTGACCGTCGAGTTTGTACTTTGTCTTGTACGCCCACGGCATTAATGGGCTTCTTATCGAGAGGTAAAAAATTAGCACCCATTTGTCATTATTTTCAATGGAATAGATTTCTTCATTCATTACTTGAATCCACTTCTCATCTACATCTACTTCATCATAGGATACAGGGTCACATATAGCACATAGACAAAAATTTACCATAGTTTCATTAGTGATCCCGTCACTATCACTGTCATCATATCTTGTGGTCACATAATCCCTAGATTTTGCTGGAGTCTCCCGCAATCACTACAAACAACATAATGGTGGTTCTAAAGTTGCTGTTGGTGAAGAAGATTCACCACCAATCAAAGATGATAGAGGTTTTTTTGTATATCCCTCCAATGGTTCATCTTCGATGGTAATGTTTTTCTATTCACACTTTTGGTTCTAGTCTTAGGCTTCATCTTTGAAAGCCTAGACATCCCTACTAATGACTACCTTTTCAATGACTGGGTTATACAGCTTATAACTCTTAGTTGTGTCACTATAGCTAATGAAGATACACTTTTGCTTTTTTCATCCAACTTCTTTTCCGTTCATATAATATATGGGGACATGCCACGCAGTAAAATACTCATAGGAATGAAACATCTAGCTTGTTACTGCTTCAAGCCTCTTCTGGGGTTTTTCCAAGAACACTCTTTGTTAGACACCTGTTTAGCACAAATACAGCACATGCAACTGCTTCTACCCAAAATTTCTCGGGTAAATTTTTAACTTTTAGTATATTTCTTGCCATTTCAAAAATTATCTTGTTCTTTCTTTATACTATATCATTTTGTTGAGGAGTATAGCTGGCAGTCAATTGATGTTTCACTCCATGAATTTTGCAATATTTGTCAAATTCATTTAAGGTAAATTCTCTTTTTCTATTTGATCTCAATTTCTTTAAATTAAAGCGATCATGTTTTTCGACATATATTTTAAACTCTTTAAACTTGCCAAAAGTTTTAGTTTTTTCTTTCAAGAAATATACCCAAGTTTTTTTTTGACAAAATCATCCACAAAATTAGCATGTACCTTTTTCGTCCGAATGATTCCACCTCAATAGGGCCAGAAATGTTTATATGTATAAATTCCAATGGTGGTTTTGCTCTTCTGGTTTTTCCAATTGGAAAAGAGTCTCGATGTTGTTTCCCAACGAGACACTCTTTATATGCACAATCTGGACAGTCAATCGATGGCATGTCAGTCACCATCTTTTTTTGAACCAATAATTTTAGTCCACGAAAATTTAGATACCCAAATTGGAGATGCCATAAACAATTGCTGTCTTTCACCAGCGCTTGAAAACTCAAGTGATTCTTCGTCTAAAGAGTCAAGGGAAATATCTGGTTCTTCGTCATTTGCATCGTTGTGGTCAACTTGTTGTCAACACCCTTGATAGTGCAAACTCCATTTTCAATATGAATTTTGTGGCCTTTTTCGGATAGTTGCTTAACACTTAGCAAATTCCAAAAAAGTCCTAGCACAAAGTAAACATCCCCAATAGTAACATTAGTATCATCTTTTGACTTGATATTAATGTTACCTTTGTGCATTAGGGGTTTTTTTTTATCTATTACAAAAGTTGACTTCACCATGACTCGTCTCGTTCAACTGCAAGAACAACTTCTTTTGGCCAAACATATAGTTGCTGCAACTTGTATCCAAGTACCATATGTTGGTGTCTGCGTTGCTTGGGTCATCCTTCTTACATGCTGACACCATATATTCTTCATCATCGGTGGCACGTGAGTGTTCCACCTGCTCATATGTTGACTATGCTTGGGATATGGATTTATATTTTATGGTGAAATTTGAATTTCCATCTCTACCTCGGCCTCCTCCATGGCCTCGACTGCCTTGATAGCCTTCTTGATTTGATGGAGAGACATGACTTTGCAATGCTTGCTCGGGATTGGAACCAATGGATTTTTGATTCATTCTTTGCTCATGTGAGCACGATGAACCCATCGACCGGTCTAATGTTAGGGTTGACACATCTTGTCTTTCTTCGATGGCTGCCACAACGTAGTCAAATCTTTTAGTCAAAGACCTCAAGATTTTTTTTACGACTCATACATCTTGGAGTTCTTCACCATTAACCCTCAATTGGTTAACCATGGTTTGCACATGATCAAAATATATTAAGATTGATTCAGAGTCATTCATGCGTAAAGACTCAAAATCATCTCGAAGTGTTTGAAGAAGCACTAGTCGGACATAGTCATTGCCTTCGTAGAATTTTTACAAAATATCCCACGCTTCTTTCGTGGTCTCCACACTCGATATTTTTTCAAATATCGTTTCCTCCACAACTTGAAAGATAGCATACAAAGCTTTGTGATCTTTCTTCTCGGACTCCACCAAAGCATCTTTCTCCTCCTTTCTTAAAATCTCAAATGCTTCAACATCAGCCACTCAGTGTTGTCGTTTTCCACCGGATTCCACAAATCTTACGATTTGAAAAGAACCTTCATCTAGACGGACTGGTTGTTGAAATTCTTTCCATTCAACTTTGGAACTTGCCATTTCTAGTTCCGATACCAAATGTTGAAACCAAAAAGCATAATGGCATCTTTGGAAGTTTGGAACAAGGCACAAAGGAAGATTGAAGAGAGAAATAATGGAAATGCAAATGATCTTTGCTTTAGTGTAACTACAAGTCTAAAGTCCACAACCTTTTAAAGTAGTTGGACATATAGATAGCTTAACTAACATTAAATGAGGAATACAAGAAAGTCCACAAAGATGAAGAAAAAACACACAAACAATAAATGAGACGGACATGAAATCTTTGCTCATTGTGACAATGAAGAAACCTCACGTTCTTTAACTAAAGAAAAACAAACAAGAGCTCCCATTTTCAATATGAAAGCATTTACTCCTTGTTGAATGGTGGAGGGGCTACCCAAACATAGCCCACCATAAATCGTGCTAATATCCTTTCGTCTTAAATCTTCTTTTAACACCCACCGGAGATCAAGCATTTTGAAGAATACTAACAACAAATCTGACGTGCTCAAATCTTCAACAATTAATTTTATATTATTCTAACACAACCTTGAAAGTAATTAAGCAGGATTTGGATTTTACTATAGACAAGTATTCGGATCATCCCATGATTTTTCCAACGGGGGAATCTAGCTAGCTAACTCACTATGCATTGCCAAAATTGTCATATGGAAAATTGGACATGCCTTTATTAGAAGGTTAATATCATAAAAAAAACTATTAATAGTATATTCATGACAAATTTACCCAAAATTAATTTTTTAATCATAAAAAAACCCCAAACTAATATCATTGCGATCAATCCACTCCAAACTAATTTTTTAACCATAAAAACTCAAGAAACTAGTACATTTGTAACAAATTTACCATTATTTAGTTTCCACTAAATTGAATTAATATTACAAAAAGTCATAAATTAGTAAACCTAAAAAAAAAAAAAAAAAAATAAAAGGCTCTAAAGTTGGTACATCCGTCAACTGTCACGTGTCATTCAATTGGACAATTTCCCAATAAAATTTAATGAAAACTAACGAG
Source organism: Eucalyptus brandiana (assembly GCA_014182725.1). Lineage (NCBI taxonomy): Eukaryota > Viridiplantae > Streptophyta > Magnoliopsida > Myrtales > Myrtaceae > Eucalyptus > Eucalyptus brandiana. The sequence goes on from CM024671.1 coordinate 27,071,639, forward strand.
GATAAATTTGTCACAAGTATATTAATTTAAGGTTTTTGGTGGTCAACGAATTAATTCGAGGTAATTTTGTTACGGATATACAAGTTTAAGATTTTTCATGATATATTTACTATTTGTTTGAAGGGACCAAATTGAAATAATTTTACAATTGTGGGGGGCTAATTTAGATGGGATCCTGAGACTAATCGGATAGAGGATGATCGATCCAAAAGTACAAGGGCCAGGAAGCAAATTTATTCATGAGAATCATTCGAGAGATGTTGGCGTTTAACAAAAACGTTGATACAGCTCCTGATGCTTTATTCTCACCCATAAGAATGACCCGCTCCGCCCCCACACTGCCCTCCCTCGCCTCGCCTTGCCTCGCCTCCCCTCTGTGTTACTCGCCCTGGACAAGGCACGACAAGGGCTGGCCCGAGAAGAAAGCCTTCAGGTTCGACATGGTGAGCTCCCCCAGCGCCTCAAATGATTCAGGAGTAATGACCGCCGAGTGCGGAGACAACACCACGTTGTCCAGACTGAACAGCTCTTTCGGCACGTTGGGTTCGTCTTCGAACACGTCGAGGCCTGCGCCACCGAGCTCCCCTTGCACCAGGAACTGCACGAGCTCCTTCTCGTCAATGAGACCGCCTCGCCCCACGTTAATTATGACCCCTCGATCTCCCAGAACAGTCATGACCTCTCTGTCGATCACATGGCGGGTTTCTTCAGTGAGGGCGCAGCACAAGATGAGGACATCAGAATTGGCAGCGAGATCGCGGACGCTTGTGTAGTAAGGAAATGGGAACGATGGCTTCTTACTCCTCGAGTTGTAGGCGATGTCACAGCTGAAGGGCTGTAGCCTTTTGGCGACTTGGGAACCGATGTTTCCCAGTCCCACGATCCCCACTCGCTTTCCTCCTAGCTGTAACAATACAAGCACGAAGTCATAATCCACTCGGCATCTTAGAGAGTACTTTCTAATGAAAGTGAAAGTAGAGCTGCAAAAATCAGTTTCACTTGTACAAAGTGACTATGCCACGCGAGCTGCTTAGGTGCGTGGGACAGAGGGCTCATAGTACCTGCTAGCGCAGCTATGCAGTGGAAGGGAAGGAGCCTATAAGATGTGCTTCTACATTGTGAGCTTTAGTGCACTTGTCGTCGAATCCCCCTTCTAACAAGGTTTTGGGCAGGAGGCGTTTCACGATCAGTATTGAAAATGAAAATGAACGGAGAAGTGGTGGAACGTGCAGAACCACATATTGGAATACTCCAGTGCAGCACGCAGCCACTGACGCTGAGTTGCGTAGCAGGGGAGTACTATGACTATAATGGACTATAATGAGGAGGACGATGGACCCACTCACGATCTACTCACTTTCAAAAAATTGCACTCAAATGATGAAGCAGGGATTGATATGACGGCCTTAGCAATCTACAGGCTGGTGATTTTCCCTAAAGCTCTGGGATATGTGGATGATCAGGTTATCAATCTCTTCTCTCAGTTCAAGCATGGAGTCAATCCCATACCTGTTATCCTTTCAGAGACTTTCCGGTAAACCTCGTTTATTTAACCTCCCCGTGACCACTCTTTCCACTGCAAGCTCATCGCCTGGTCTAGAACTGAGGATTTCAGCCGGCCTCGGATAAAAGTAATTCGGTAAGCATATAGGCTCTCTATTCTATTTGAAGCCCAGTGAGCACTTTCAGACGATCAATGGAAACATCAGTTCCAAACACTACAACCAGTGCCCGAACTAGCTCGGCAGGAAAGGCATGGTAGTGTTGAAAAGAAACTAATTACAAACATATGAAGGTAAGACTCTGTCTCAATGCCATAATCAGTAGCAAATATACTGCTTGATGACCAGAGATGGGACACTTTTCACAGATATGGAAAGTTAGGTACTACTGATGCCTAGAAACCATGCAATGCTCATCATTAGATCTTCACATAACCACCCGAATCTTTGTTTAGAAGAACTAGTGGCCAAATTTCTACACTCAAGCTCATGAATTTGACCTCCTGTTAATTTGGCACAGCATCTGCAGTTGCATGTAGATCAACTTCCTAAAGGATGGTACCACAGATTTGAATACTATAGAATCGAGCGATGAAAGCATTTGAGAATACAACAGTGTCATACCACTTCTTCTCAAGTCCCACATGCTCGGACTAGCTTCTGGACTCAGTATCAGACCTAACAATAAAATCCACAGTAGTAAAATAGCAAGCATTCACTGATCATCAACTAGTATCCCCGTCATTGCCACAGAAGATCTTCTTCCATGAATATTTCGTCGCTACATTAACTCACAGCCAAAAGCCCCTGAATTCTACATTAGAGGTACAAACATTATAGTGGATAATAGTATGAACACTAAACATACCCAGTTACTTACTTTGACAAATTCAACTTCCTATTTACCAGCCAATTTCATGCTAAATCCTTCCACCAGAGTAACCAAATCTATCACGTGAACTCACACCACTAGACTGGCACACAACTAAACTGCTTGATGACAATCTACGCTTGCCTCGACCAACAACAAATATGTTCTTATGCATCATCTGAACTGCAGTAACGGTCCATGCATAATGGACAGAATGCAGACAAAAAATATCTTCTTCGTGCATCTTCAACTATGCAGCTGAACTCACTGCTTGAACACCAAAGAAAACCAGGAGAACTAATAGACCAGGATCAATTGAGCAGGCTTCAACCACCTCGCTCTCTTCCTAAAATGTCCAACACGATGCATTATGCTGAAACAGCCAATACCTTCCGACGACCTCGAAATATACCCAAAAGGAAAAAGCTTTCAATTGATTCCGACCAACAAAAGACTACCCAAAAGAAACTTTGCTCGACAAAAGCCGGTGCTCACCTTGAATCCGAGCGGGTAGTCTCCATTCTTCAACCACAAGCCCTCCCTGAGGTACCGGTCGGACGCCGACATCCGCCTGAGGACGTCGAGCAGGAGAGCGACGGCGTAGTCGGCGACGTCCTCGGCGAAGGCAGCCCCGGAGTTGGTGACGGCGATGCCGCGCCGGCGGCACTCGCGGAGGTCGATCTTGTCGACGCCGGCGCTGGTGGCGACGACGAGCCGGAGGGAGGGGAGGAGGCGGAGGGTGTCGGCGGGGATGGGGGTGGGCCCCACGCAGACGAGGGCGCGGGTGCGGCCGGCGCGGCGGGCGAGAAAGGCGTGGGCGGGCTCGTCCGGCGAGTCCGTGCGCGGATCGAGGACGGTGAAGTGGTCGCGGAGCAGGGCGAGGAAGGGAAGAGCGAAGGACGGGAGGCGGTGGACGAGGACGTCGGGTCGGCCCGACCCGGGTTCAGCACCGGGTTCGGGGTGGGAAGACATTCTTCGGTTTTGCCGAAGGGTCAGGGCGGGAGAGGGAATCGAGGCCGCGACCGACGGAAAACGACGCCGACAACCGATGCCCCCAGCTGAAGCTGATGACCGTCTGGTGATGAACCTTTCGTGATCTCTGAACAGGGATGATGTTTTGGTCCACTTTTTTTTTTTTTTTTTTTTTTTAAATTCTTTCTATTATCAGAGATAAAAAGTTTAGTAGTAAAAAGCTTTGCCATTTGTTCCTCCCCGGTATACTGTTCACGAATGCTCTGTAGAGGGGCGATTTTTGCATTGTTCCTGCTTTCTGGTGTGCAGCTGTTTCCTGAAGCTTTAACCGGTGGTTGAAGCTATTTTTTGGAGGGAAGGATCGTCTGGCAGCCCCCTTCAAGCCCTCAAGAGCGATTGCCCTGTTCTCTTTGTGCTGCGATGCTCCTGCTGGTTTAGGGTTTTGTGTGGTCTTCTGTGGGTTTCTGCTTGCTGTGATGGCTAGTAATTTGATGTTGACCCACAACATTGGGGATGGTCCTAGACTCCTAGTAGTACAAGCCCGTCTCGTATCAACAAACAAACAACATTGAGATAGAGTTATGAGGTTGAAATCAATTTTTTAAAGTTTTCTATCACGTATCAACAAACAAACAATTTTTTTCGGAAGAGTCAATACCCTGAAAAACCCCAAATTGATACACCCAATGATAAATTTACTTCAAATTAATTTTTTGACTATTAAAAACCCAAATTGGTACACCCGTGATAAATTTATCCAAAATTAATTCTTTTACTATCAAGAACCCTAAACTGATATGCTCATAACAAATTTACCTTAAATTAATTTTTTGATTATTAAAAATCCCAAATAGATACACCTATGATAAAGTTATTCTCTATTAACTCTTGTCAAATTTTATAGTTAAATTTGTTGACATGAATGACACATAGTGGCATGTTCCGGTGACGTGGTAAATTCATGATTTGATCGCCAATGATGAAAGTGATTAAGTAGGGTTTTGATTATACTATAGACATGAATTCAGATCATTCCATGATTTCTCGTAAGAAATTTACCTTAAATTAATTTTTTAACTATAAAAAAAAATCATATACTGATATGTTTGCGACCAATCCACTCAAAATAGTGAAATATCTATAGGTATCTACAAATTCTTGGAGTTGCCCTTTGACTAGAATTTTACAAACTCCGTTTGGCCAACAAAAGCCAATTATTTGCAATCTAAGTCTTGACAGAGAAAGTCCGTCACCCCAACTTAGGTATTTATCCCAACCTAGTGTTCCAGCAAGTTCCACTGATGCTCTGACATCCATTCCATAGTATTTTTTTGGACAAGCATTGCTCGAAGACGTAAAAATTCTGATAGGTGTTATATTTGTAATAAGAAAGACCATTTTGCCAAGAATTGTCCAAAAGCCAAATGAATACTCTAAAAACCATTCTGCTCGTCTAAGGAGCTATGGATGCAGAATTTGCTTTTGTTGGTAAACCAGAAGATCTCCTTGAGATTAGAAGAAGATAATTTTTTGAAAGAAAGTGCTGCTCTATAAAGTATGATTCTTTAAATCTAGAAATGTTCTAATCAATCTTGGTAGTATACTCTGCATTTGTCACAAATGTGGAATTTACCTTCATTACCCCAAAAAATCATAAACCTGTACAACTCCCACAAACGGAGGGGAGCGGGGCCAAAGGGGGAGGGGGGTTTGTGATTGAGATGGGATTCTGAGACAAATCAGATCAAAGGGGGATCGATCCAAAAGTACAAGGGCCAGAAAGCAAATTTTCCCCCCTAAATATTCATAAGAGAATCGTTTGAGAGACGTTGGCGTTCAAATGTTGATCTAGCTCTTGATGCTTTATTCTCCACCCATAAGAATGCACCACCCCGCCTCGCCTTGCCACCTTGTTACTCGCCCTGGACGAGGCATGACAAGGGCTGGTTTGAGAAGAAAGCCTTCAGGTTTGACACGGTGAGCTCCCCCAGCGCCTCGAATGATTCTGGAGTTAAGGCGGCTGAGTGCGGAGACAACACCACGTTGTCCAGACCTAACAACTCTTTCGGCACGTTCGGTTCATCTTCAAACACGTCGAGGCCTGCACCGCCAAGCTCCCCTCGCATCAGGAACTGCACAAGCTCCTTCTCATCGATGAGACCGCCTCGCCCCACATTAATTATGACCCCTCGATCTTCCAGAACAGTCATGACCTCTCTGTCAATCACGTGGCGGGTTTCTTCGGTGAGGGTGCAGCACAAGATGAGGACATCAGAATTGGCGGCGAGATCGTGGACGCTCGCATGGTAAGGATACGGAAACGATGGCTTCTTGCTCCTCGAGTTGTAGGCGATGTCACAGCCGAAGGGCTGAAGCCTTTTGGCGACATGGGAACCGATGTTTCCCAGTCCCACGATCCCCACCTGCTTTCCTCTTAACTGTAACGATACAAGCACAAATTATATAACTCACTCGGCATCTTAGAGAGTAGATATTCACGAAACTGATAATGCAGCCGGAAGAATCAGTTTCACTTGTAAAAAGATATAACAAGAAAGGCACGGCAGAGTCGAAAAGAAACTGTATCTGTAAGTACGAACATCTGAAGGTAAGACTCTGTCTCAATGCAACATATGGCATCCTTAGTAATCAGCAGCAAATTTACTGCTCAATGACCAGAGAAGGGACATTTTTCACAGATATGAAGAAGTAGGTATTACTGATGCCTAGAAACCATGCACAAATAGACTTTTTGTCCGTCTTGATCTTGTATCAGCAAAGCTCATCATAAGATCTTCACATAACCACCCAAATCTTCGTTTAGAAGAACTAGTGGCCAAATTTCTACCCTCAAGCTCGTGAATTCGACATCCTGTTAGTTACATTTGACACAGCATCTGCAGTTGCATGTAGATCAACTTCCCAAAGGATAGTACCACAGATGTGCATACTATAGAATCAAGCGATGAAAGCATTCGAGACTACAACAGTCATGCCACTTCTTATCAAGTCCCAGATGCTCTGACTAGCTTCTCGACTCATCATCAGACCAAACAATAAGATCCACAGTATTAAAATAGCAAGCATCCACTGATCATCAACTAGTATTCCCGTCATCACCACAGAGGATCTGCTTCCATGAATGTTTCATCGCTACATCAACTCACAGCCAGATGCCTCTGAATTCTACATTAGAGGTACAAACATTATAGCAGATGATCCTTACCAAAAAAAAACATTATAGCAGATGATAGTATGAACACTAAACATACCCAGTTACTTACTATGACAAATTCAACTTCCTATTTACTAGCCAATTTCATGCAAAATCCTTCCACCAGAGTAAACAAATTTATCGCGTGAACTCACGCCACTAGACTAAATCAGGCACACAACTAAACTGCTCAATGACGATCTACACCTGCCTTGACTGACAACAAATGTCCTTAGGCATCATCTTAACTGCAGTACCGGTCCATACAGAATGGATGGAATGCAGACAAACAATATCTTCTTCGTGCATCTTCAACCATGCAGCTGAACTCACTGCTTGAACACCAAAGAAAACCAGGAGAACTAATAGAACAGGATCAAATGAGCTGGCTTCAACCACCTCACCTCTCTTCCAAAAAATGTCCAACACAATGCATTATGCTGAAACAGCCAATACCTTAGGACAACCTCGAAATATACCCAAAAGGAAAAAGCTTTCAATTGATTCCGACCAACAAAAGAAACTTCGCTCGACAAAAGCCGGTGCTCACCTTGAATCCGAGCGGGTGGTCTCCGTTCTTCAACCACGAGCCCTCCCTGACGTACCGGTCGGCCGCGGACATCCGCCTGAGGACGTCGAGCAGGAGCGCGACGGCGTAGTCGGCGACGTCCTCGGCGAAGGTGGCCCCGGCGTTGGTGACGGCGATGCCGCGCCGGCGGCACTCGCGGAGGTCGATCTTGTCGACGCCGGTGGTGGTGGCGAGGACGAGCCGGAGGGAGGGGAGGAGGCGGAGGGTGTCGGCGGGGAGGGGGATGGGCCCCACGCAGACGAGGGCGCGGGTGAGGCCGGCGCGGCGGGCGAGGAAGGCGTGGGCGGGCTCGTCCGGCGAGTCCGTGCACGGATCGAGGACGGTGAAGTGGTAGCGGAGCAGGGCGAGGAAGGGAAGAGCAAAGGACGGGAGGCGGTGGACGAGGACGTCGGGTCGGCCCGACCCGGGTTCGGCGCCGGGTTCGGGCTGAGAAGACATTCTTCGGTTTTGCCGAAGGGTCAGGGCAGGAGAGGGAATCAAGCTGAGCCGGTGGGTGTCCTCTTGTCGCTTCTAATGACTGTTAGGTGACGAATCTTTCGTGATTTCTGAACCGGGATGATATTTTGGGTCCACTTTTATTTTTTTTTATTTCTTTTTATAATTAGAGATAAGAAAATTTTAGTCGTAAAAGCCCAAATAAATCCGTAAAACTTAGCTAGCATCACGATGAACAAATATTAACAAGTAATTTTAAAATTAAGGTGAGCGTATTTGTTTCCCGAAAAATATGTTTTGGAAGATCATTTTCCGACATTTAGTTCGCTTAGGAATATGAGTTGATGGGGAATATTATCCTTGTCAATGAAAAATATTTTCCTATTAAAGCTTAGATTTAGAAAATTGACTTTTTCTTTAAACGAATCGGAAAATGTTTAACAAAATATAACTAGTTATTTGCGCTTTGATTCAAAACTCTATACTTCGACATAAAAACTCCAAAATTGGTTCATGATTCCCACATTCAAGACCAGGTCTCCTGGTGATCAGGCTTGAACCCATGAAGATAGGCCAAGCTTAGGCTTGGCCAATTGGTGTCTATAAAAGTTGCGCCCAAATGCCTATTACCCACGGCCAATGCTCCGGCACCTGAACTCAAGTTCATAAAGGCCATGCTCAGGTCCCTAAGCTCCAATTCTGGTCCCAACACTTCATAAAGACTAGGGATAAGCATTGGTCCAGGATCATCCTTGGACCGGCCCAACCCTGTAGGTCCTGGTCTGGTTCCCAAGGAGATTAGGTCGGTCCTTGGTTCTAAAATTCTTGAACTAACACTGTGCGGGTTGGTCCTCAATCTTAAAAGATCCGAGTTGGTTCAACCCGGACCAACCATAACTATATATATATATATATATATATATATATATATATATATATATATATATATATATATATATATAAGATATTACTTATAAATTTTTTTTTTTTTGGTAAGGACTTATAATTTTTTTATTTAGAGAAAACCTTCAAATAAACGGCATCAACAATATTAAATAGCTCTTTAGTGATGAGTTCAAGTGATTTTACATTGTTATTTAATAACTTAGATTTTTAATGTTTTTTACGGCGTTAATAATCATAATTTACGAAATAAGAAAATGTTTTTATGAGGAATCCTCACGGCGTCCAAAAAGGTATAAACAGCTCCTTATGGCATCATCCTTTAGTATCCGTTCTCTTCTGTCTTATTTGTCCTCTTAATCTTCAATTTGCCAAAATCGAAAGAAACAACTTCTTTGCTTACCACTTGGCACTCGCCTCGCTCGCTTTAGGTCACTCATGCCGCTCGCCGCTTGATGCTCGCTTGGCTTGTTGCTTTCTGCTCGACATTCAATGCTCATTTTGTTCAATGCTCACCTCACTTGACCCTCACCGCTTGCCTTTCTTAGCCGACCTCGCTCATCATCGAACCCATTGGGTCAGTATGGTCTTCGGTTGCCCTTTTAAGGAGTACAAAAAATGAAATAAAAAATTATTGGTTGGTCTTGGGTTGACCCTGAAACCGGACCGAATTCATTAAGTTAGTTTGATCCTCAATCGTTTTTTTTAAGAAGTATAAAAAATGAAATAAAAAAAATTATTGATTGGTCATAGGTTGACCTTGAAACTAGACCGAACCCATTGGTTCAATTCGGTCATCATCGTTTTTTAAGGAGTAAAAAAAAGAAATAAAAAATTATTGATTGGTCTCGAGTTGACCTTGGAACTGGACCGAACCCATTGGGTGGTCCAGTCCTCGATCCCAAGCTTAATAGGATCGATCTTTGGTCCCAAAAATTGAGGACCATCACTGTGCGAGTTGGTCCTAGGGTTAAGGGGCGATCGACCCAACCTGGACCATGCTCACCCATAATAAAGACCATGCACAAGTACTTGGTGCTTGAGCTTGGGTTCAGGATCAAGGCTTGCCTGTGACCATTGTGAGGCATTGCAAATGCCTAGCGACCAGAGGACAAAGAAGGAAAACGAAAAAGAATAAAAATAAAAGTACTTTAATTTTTTTTTTATTTTTTTTGCTTGAAGTAATGTCATGAGGTTGAAGTCATTTTTCGAATGAGATGCAAGCACTAGAATAGTTTTCGGTCACGTATGAACAAAAAAGAGAAAAAAACCATCTTTCTAGAAAACAATTTTTCAAAAAGTATTTTCCTTTCTCATGAAATTTTCTCTTAAATAAGCATATCATTAGGGTGATAATTGAAACATTAGATGAATTAGATGGAAATATTTGATGAATTAAATGGGCAATACAAAATTTTGGAAGCAAAATTATTTAGACTATTAGATACTCTTAGTGAAGTTTGAAGATGACATGCCAAATTCATGACTTAGCTTCTAGTGACAAGTGATTAATAGATACCTATTAAGATTGTAGAGGGCCAAGTGAATTGGCAAAATTATTCTCAAAGAAGTTAAGAGAATCAGACACTAAATTTATGTGGTTTGATCTGAATATCAGAATCTTCGTCCATGGAGAAAACAGCACAAAATTCCACTATAAAAACAAGTGGGAAGAAGTACGCCCTAAGTGCCAAAACTTGACACAAATGAATACTTAAATGCCAAAAATTAGAAAAGTGACACTTAAGTGTCATTTTTTTTTTTTAAGTGGGACACTTAACTGCCACTTTTGGCGAGCCCCGCCGGAAATTCTACGTAGCAATTTTTTATTATTTTTCTCGCCTATGTGACTTGTCGGAGAACTGAATCAGCACAGAAATGCATAAATCGATGTTGTTTTAACGTGGATTGAATTTTAATATAAATATTAATTGAATTAATTTATAAAAATTAATTATAAAATAAATAAATTTATTTAAAGAAAAAAAGGGAGGGAGGAAGAAGGTGGCTAAGGGTTAAGCCCTCGTCGCCACCGCCTCCCCACCGTCGTCGAGAAGGGCCGGCTATGAGTGATCGGCTCTAGGGTGGGTAGGGTCTAGACTTAGACCCTGTATCCGACCCTGTTATAACCGATTCCTTTTTCTGGACCCTATACCTAACCCTGTTTGTATTGGATCCTGTACCCGACCAATCCTGTTTTTCCAATCTGGTTCCAGGATCAATCCTGTTTTCACTGGAACCTGTTTTGTAATCTCTCGATATTCTATACGACTTCGAATTTTATATTAATATGCGAGAAAATAACGTAATCCTCATAATTTGTATTGAAACATTAAGTACTTGTAATGAATAAATACATGAACTTTTTGACTGAACGAAAAATTAAGGATCCACAGGGCTAATTATATTAAATAAAATCATAAGGTAAAGAATTAGTAACAAAAAAGGGTCTAATATTAGTCTTATTTCCACAATTGCTACATGAAGCTAGTCATTTATGCAAGCATAACTCCTCCTATAAAAGATAAATTAGGTAAGCCAATTTATGTGGTACATAAGAATTTGGTAGAGACGAACATCGTCCGTCCATTAGACGGTGCGAGAGGGAGCCAGTGAGGGAGGGAAGCAAGTGAGGAAGATGAATGACAAAGGGGGAGTGCCGTGCATGTTTGAGAGAGCCAAGAGGAAACACTTTGTGTGATTACGAGAGTAAGAATATAAATCACGAGAAAAAAAAAAGGATTTTGGACCTATACTTACAAAACTGGCCCGAGAACCGATTTCAAAACCCGTCTAGAAACCGGTTTTCGGGTGGGTAATCACTCGGAACCCGTTTCTAGACTGATTTAAACTAGTTCAAAATTTTGGGAACCGATTCTCGGACCAATTTCAACGAGAACTGGTTCCCGACCATGTTTTCCTGGTGGGCCGGTTTGAGAATCGAATATATCCAATCCGATTGCACACCTCTAGGGCTAGCAACGATGGTGGGAGCCAGGGGCCGGTGACCTCAACCAACTCTCGCCCCACCATCATCGGCCCTTTCCAACGAGGGCAGGGAGACGGTGGTGGTGAGGGCTCAACCCTCAGCCACCTTCTTCCTCCCTCTTTTTTTTAAAATATATATATAAATGTTTTAAATAAATTTATTTTTAATTAAATTTAATTAATTTTTATATTAATTATTTACAACGTCGCGTGCAAAACGATATTGTTTTGCACTTACCTTGTCGGAAAATCGTCATGTCAGCATTTTGGTCGAATTTTCTCGTTATTGGCAATTAAGTGATCCATTTTACTCTGATTTTGGTATTGAAGTGTCACTTTTCTAACTTTTGACACTAAAGTGACCATCTATGCTAAGTTTTAGTACTCCAAGTGTTCGACACTCGAAACAAGTGATATACAAGAGATTACAATCATTCGAGCACTTAAACACTCACTCAGTTTTCCAGCCTCCAATTACACCCAATAACTTGCACAATATTTACTTCTCACAACTCCTAGTGAAACCTCACTTAAGAAATTAAACAAATTCTACTCATAAGAAATTAGCGAGCCAAAACACTATAGGGTGTAATTACGACGAGAAATTTCTCCCTCTATCGAGAGCTTTTACCTTTTCTTTAATAAAGCTCACACAACTTCTCTCTTCAAGCTCTTTGCTCTCATTCTACCTTCTTCGTCTTCAGACATTCTCTCCATTTATAGTAGGATGGGTGTGAAAACATGACAAACAACGCCTATCAACTAATTAAATCTCCTTTATCCTTATGGAGCCAGATTTTCAAAGGTCTCTATTTTCATTCACAAGACTTTAGGAGTGCAGTAAAGGGTAACCGCCCTTCCTAGGGATGGCAGAGTTTATTATTAGGGAGGGATTCCATTTTACCAAAGTTACAATGGTCTGTGGGGGATGGCACAAAGATTAGTATTCGAGAAGATCGATGGCTTCCCATGGGCATTATTGGTGGACCTGCTAATCGCAATGAACCACGACTGGTGGCAGATTTGATGTTGCCGAGTTTGAATCAGTGGAATGGTCCTCTTATTAATCAGTTATTTGATGAACCGGTTTCCAGAGAAGTTCTTAATATTCCCCTAAGCTCTACTTGCACCAAGATAGGCTAATCTGGGGACAGCTACGCTCGTGGTCGCATTCTCGTTAAAAGTGCATATCACAGTTTATCCTCTTCCATTCAGCCATCTGAGCCTATTTGGAAGAGATTATGGACTCTTAAAACTGTCCCTAAACTTCGTTTCTTCCTTTGGTCTGTTTATCACAATACTCTCCCAACCAAAACAAATCTTTTTAACAGACACATCAGCTCTGAACCAACTTGCACATTATGTTCTCAGCGAGCACCTACTTCTTCTATGCCCTTGGACTACAGCAGTATGGTCACACCCTAAGATTGCTATCAATCATTCTCAAACAGCAGCATAAAACATGACAGAGTGGCTTGAAGCTAGATTTCGAAATAAAACGCTATTACCTGGCATGGAGATTGTTGCCGCCCTTCTCTGGCAAATATGGAAGGCACGAAACAGGTTCATCTTCACTAGTCAGAAGCCTGATCCATCTTTTGTGGTTGAATCCGCCTTAACTCGCCGCGATCCGCTCGGATGAACCATCTTTCCTCCTCAACCCGTGTCAACCCTAGGAATCAACTTTTCTGCTCCTTCTACCCTGTGGCGACCCCCTGATCCAGGTGTACTCAAAGTCAATATCGATGGGGCTTTTCAGGTTACTGACTCCAGAGGCGCAATCGCTATTATTTGCAGAAATCATTTGGGCAAAATGGTTGATGGGTTTACCTCTCGCGTTGCTGCTGCTTCAGCGTTGCAGGTTGAAATTTCTGCCCTCCTGTCGGCGCTGCACCATCTCCATCGACTCGACAAATCCAACGCTCCCTTGATTTTGGAATCTGACTGCCTTGCCATGATCAACGCCGTTGAAGATCCTCGGAAGACTCCATGGGTGCTTCGGCCCTTGTTTGACGAAGCGGCTGCCCTCCTTCGTTGTTTCTCTCGACTGCAGATAGGGTTTGTCCCTCGTACGGCCAACGCAGTCGCTGATTGGGCTGCAAAGGCCCAATTGGGCAATACCTTATCTTCCTCTTGGCTCGCCTTTCCCCCTCCTTTATTATTAGATCTTCGTATTTCGGATGTAATGGATGCTGGTGGTAATATTTCTATAAATTAGTTGTCGTTTCCGTTCAAAAAAAAAAAGATCTTCAAGATTCAACTTATTTAAGGCAAAAGAGAGGGGCTGCCATCTTCCTTTTAGTGCTTCATCTTCTAGGCACATTAAATGTAGAGAATTCGGTGCCAATCATGGAGAGTTCGCCCACTAAGGATGACAAAAGAAAAGATGACATTTGGTGCCCCACCAATATCTATGGATATGCATGTCTTGTCATGTGCAAGCCTTAAAGAGAGAGAAGAAAAATGGACGTGGGACTTATGAACGCAATTAATGAAGATGGGCACCTCCAGCCCATGTATTTAAAGAATAATGTCCAAACTTTCTTTCTTCTTCCACGCTGCAGGTTTCCTTCATCTACTTTTTCAAAGAAGTACATACAAATTTCCTAGATTATTCTTGTGCAACTATCTTCTCCTTATGTGCACACTTATAACCGATCAACGCATCGTAATTTTTTTTTTTTTTGGTTATTTAAGCTTTCTCTTAAATAAGCACATTCTTAGGTTGACAATCGAAACATTAGATGAATTAGATGGGCAATATAGAATTTTGGAAGCATAATTATTTAGACTATTAGATACTCTTAGGGCCCGTTTGGTTCAAATTTTTCCGAAATGCCCTTGGCGAATGCAAATACCTTTGAGAGAAAGGGGTTTTACGAAATGCTTTGACTTTTGGTAAACTAAAACTGAAAAGTGCTTTGGGGAAATGCAAAACTGTTTGGTAAACTTGCATTTGAAAAGCCAACCATTTAAAATTAAGTGTTTTAGTTTTTGTTTTTCTAAAATTGCAAAAAAGAAACAATGGGTATATAACATTTTACATTTTCATGTTGAGAGTAATATAAAAAATATATATTAGTAAACTTATTAAAAATTATATTAAAAGAATTTGATTATAGATTAAATGCAAAGGTTAACTTTTAGCCTAAGGTTCTTTTAGGTTTGTTTTTAACTTTGAATATTTTTTTTATATAGTATTAATCATCTTCGTTAATTAATGATTATTCTAGTGTATTGATAAAAAGTTGGGCTATTGATTGTCAAAAGATTAAAATGATATATACAAAAAAAAAAAAAGTTGAACTTATTCGGTGGATGGTGAAGTGATCGATTATAGATGCTAATTTTTTTGATCGATTATAGATGCTAATTTTTTTGAGTAAGCACCACATATAAAAAGGGAGGTCCTAATTAAGAGAAATAAAATCAAGTTCCTCTCATACAAATTTAACTAGAAAGAGTCATTTCATGATAATGAATATGATCATATATATCTAGAAAAAGAAATACATTATACTTAGTATTACAAACTTCAACGACTTTGTAAACTTATGGCTATTTCATCACGTAAAAGTGCCATGTCCGGAGATGCATACGAATTTGAAGCACCCACCCCTTCATTTGCATCATCATGGTCAACTCGAATATCCATAATCGGGATCCAATTCTGCTTGTTCAAAATCCGTATCGATCCACGTTATTTCTCCGGATATAATTGTGCAAAGTCATTGCCGCTACCACAATTTGCACTTGCTTTTCATATGGATAACTTGGCATATGAGTTAAAATCCTCCACTTCTGTTTTAATACACCAAAGGCCCGCTCAATTGTCGAGCGTAGCGAGGAATGAGCACGGTTGAACACTTCTTGATATCCCGTAGGTGCGGGACCTCCTTGAAACTCGGCAAATGATATCTAACTTCTTTATATGGCCCCAAATAACCAGTAGGATTTGGATATCCAGCATCTACTAAGTAATATTTACCTACAGATATATATATTGTAAATTTAGTCAACATATGCCAATTAGATATATGAATGTATCTAAACCATTGACTAACATACCTGGAGGAGGATGGGGAAAATTTGCGTCGCGTCTTCCAATAGCTTCATAAAAGATACGAGTATCATGAGCTTGTCCCTCCCAACCGGCCCAAACATAAACAAATTCCATATTAAAATTACATATGGCTAACACATTTTGAGTTGTTGTTCCTTTTCGACCAATAAAACGAATTTGATCATACTTAGGTACAACCGCTGGAATATGTGTGCCGTCAATAGCTCCAATGCAATCCTTAAAATATGGATAAAATCGCCGATCCTTCTTGATCTTCTCTCGGAACTTTTCTATATTGTGGATCAGTTGGTTGGATCAAATTTTTTCCCATATCACATACTTTATCTAAAACTAAGTTGAAGTGCCTACTTATGGTTTCCCCGGAGCGTTGAAAACGCTCTTGTGCTAATCTATTACCTATACCATGTCCTAGAATATGAAGAAACATACCAACCATTTCTCTAACATCAGTATTCCTAGATCCTTGAAGGCCATAACGTGTTACTAAATCACGTGTTAAATTGTCAAATACAATCTTATTCATTCTAAACATATTGTAACACCTTATCGGATTAGCATCTTCGCCAATCAATTCTTTTAACCATATATAACCTGTATATGTTGAGGTCATGCAAGGTTGCTTGCAAAGGTTAGTTGCTTGATAAAGAATTGCAGCTTCAAAGGATCGAGATAAGATCACATAATTCATTTTCCTCTTGCTCATGATTTGTCCTTGTATGTGAATCATCCATAACGCTTCAAGTAACAAATTATAAAAAGAAACAATGTATTAACCATCACATAAATCATCCATAATTGTTTCAAGTAACAAAATATAAAGATAAACAATATATTAACCATCGCATATATGCAAACTATCACATTAAGAGAATACCAAATAAAAACAATTCTAATATCAAACATTAATTGAAATTAGGTTCACAAATGCTGCAAATAAAGATCCATAGATGGAAATAAAGTAGAATGACTAAGTTTCAAACATGAAAACAATAAGATGCTACCATCCTCCTATCTACGAAGACTTGATTCTTTTCTCATCTCATATTTGAGATACTTTACTTTCTTTGCATTATCCTTTAAGCTCATGAAAACTTGCCTATTGTCTATCTTTTCCTTTAAATGAGAAATTGAAAAAAAGTACAAGTCTTCGTCTTCCACAATCTCAGGTATGGAATCCAATATCTCAATGAGGTCCTCATAAGGGCCGACTAAACTAGGTGCATTGGATGCAGCACTGGTAGTACTCCTACTCTCAACAACTGTAAGCAGCCTGTTAATTTGTGATCCGAGCTCCTCTCTTGTACTCAATTTCTTATCTTTCTTTCCTCGAGCTTGCATCTTTGAAGTCTGTGTGGCTCTCTTACGAGTTTGAGTTCCAGTTGGTTCATCCATGTGATCCTCAAAGTTTTCATCGTAGACCCTACAACATCATCGATACCAGGTTGTGTGGTCTCCACATCATTATCAACACATAAACCTTGTCCAGATTCCATGTGATTCCTCCAAAGTAGCAACTGTATCTCTGAACATCATATCCAACTTTACTTCAAGATCAGGATGTATGCCTTTCATCCTAAAAGCCTTAAACTTTGGATTAGCCTGTTATAATGAAGCATTTGCATAACTTGTATCATTAAAGGTGAGCTTAACATGAAAAAAAAAAAAAAAAAGAATTGAGGAAAACCTGAATTTTACGCTCCCACCATTCATCACTCGCATCAATGGTTTTCTTCCTTGAATCCCATCCTAATCCAGTTTCCTTGTAAAGCAATGACCTCCATCTTTTCCATTCTTCCTTGAGGTTATCCCACTTACTCTTCATTTTTTGTTTATCATATTTTTTACCCGTTAGCTCCTCAAACTTACTAATTATGGCTGTCCATCCATCTCTTTTGTTGTTTGCAGGACGATTGCCTTTTTCAATTTGTTCGATGCACAAATTACAAAAGATTTCTACATCTTCCGAGCTCCAAAATGCCTTTTCCTTTGATGAACTCATCCTACTAGTAAAGTGACATGAACAAATTTAAGAGACAAACAAACAAGATCAACCACTTAGGCCCTCTCTTATTAAAAAACTAGAAGATATTCACTTAAAGAAAAGAAAACTAACATTGAGAAAAAATAAAGACGTGCAAAAAGATTGTACTTGCATAAAAAAATCCTTCATTATACTAGGTCATTCAAAACCTAAAACAACAGTGAATATGCAAACTAAACATATCCATCATTGGGCATGCAAGACACTGGAGTGACCAAATCACAAGGAACAATAAGTACAATTAACGTAGCAAGCAAACATGGAGTGAAGAGAAACCGAAGCGTACACGTGGAGTATTAGTGTCATTGCCTATATGTTACTATGTGGTGATCCACCCTTTTGGGGGCAGAATTTAATTGAAATATTCCGGGCGATTCGTGAGGAAGAGCCAAGTTTTGATGAAGACCCATGGCCTTCTCGATCCCCTAAGGCAATTGATTTTGTGAAGAGATTGTTGAACAAGAATTACAAAAGGAGACCAACGGCTGCCCAGGCTTTGTGTAAATCTATAGAGCCATTTAAACAAAGAATAACATACATAAGAATAGCAATTAATTTGTAATTGGCAACCTGGCCTTATTAGTTTGCTAAGTTTTATCCCTAATCAAAACCTAGCAAGGGTTGCAGATTAATATTGATCTGATCTTCGAATTCCCATAATGTTCATTAGATCTTCCTTGGCTGGTTTCTAACCATGATGTCAAGATACCACTAGATATGATGATGTGTAGGTTTGTAATAGCCTATATGAGGTCATCTCCTCCACAAAAAGCAGCTTTGCAGGTAAGTGGTGACTTTACCGAATTTGTCTATCTCCTGTTGTTTGCTGTCTCAAAGACTAATTTTGCTTGTACGCCGCATCTTGAATTTCATGATTCGACTAATCAGGGGATAGACAGAGCTTGCATCAAAATAATCATACACTCTGACATAGTTCTTAACTTTTCAATGATTTTCTTTCTCCACCTTCAAATTAGATGCAAGTTTGTGACTGTTTTTGCCTACTGTTCTAAGAACTGAACTTATGAATCTTTACCACTAGAGCAGGCTCTTGTAATGACATTGACAAAATCTCAGCTAGCTTACCTCAGGAAATAATCATCTCCAAGAAACACTCAGCCATTAACAAGATCCTCAGAGGAGCTACTATTTGCAGTAATTTGGTACAAATCAACCTATTTGAGACTCCCCTTCGTCTCAAATCCTCATACAAGAAAAAAAAAAAAAAAAAAGAGAACGACGCAACAATTTTCTTTTCTCGCGATTACAAGTGCCCTCATCTCACACACCTCAACCATCTACAATCTTTCTTGAATACCCCGCAAATTACAGGGGACGCCGAACCAAAACCCAACAAGATTACAACCCAAAAAGGGGAAAAAAAAAAAAAAAAGGAGAGACGGAAAAGGATCGAACCCATGAAGATAAATTCAAACCACAATAAAACACAGGGACTCAAAACCCATCAACAGAGCCCTGGAACCCCAAATCTTGCCTCGTTCAAGAACAAATTCTAGCATCAACGAAATCAAGCAATACCCTCATCTGAACAGGAGAGAGAGAGAGAGAGAGCACGAAGTGCCTGCAAAAGGGAAGTGGAAGGACAGGAGAGTACCTGGCCGGAGGGAGCAGCGAGCGAAGTGGAGTGAAGAGAAACCGAAGCAAGCCGAAGAAGAGGAAGAGAGCTCCGTCGAGGTAACCAGAGTTTACGGGGATCCAAAATCGAGAAGAACCACTGTCGACGAGTTGCAGGGAGAGAGAGAGATGGAGAAGAAAGCCGTCGAGTTGTAGGGAGAGAAGCGATGGAGAAGAAAGCCGTCGAGTTGCAGGGAGAGAGAGGGAGCCGTCGAGTTGCGGGGAGAGAGAGCGACGAGGAAGAGAGTGTCGCGTGAGAGAAGCTTCGAATAAGTTAGGGTTTGTTTTGTATAGGATAAAATTGGAATTTTGATAGAATTTTGAGGGTAAAATGGGTAATAAACAAAAATTCATTAATCCTCCTATCAGCATTCCGAAAATGCTGAAATGCCCAAAGCAGGTCCCCACCTGCTTTGGGCATTCAGCATTCCAAATGCAAATATTTTGCCAAAGAGCATTTAAAAGTCGAACCAAACACCCTTTAATTTTTCCCAAGGGGCTTTTGGGGCTCAAAGCCCCTTGGGAAAGCTGAACCAAACACCCCCTTAGTGAAGTTTGAAGATGACATGCCAACTCCATGACTGAGCTTCTAGTGACAAGTGATTCATAGATATCTGTTATGAATATAGAGGGCCAAGCAAATCGATAAAATTATTCTAAAAAGAAGGAAAGGGAATTAGACACCAAATTTACGTAATTCAATCTAAATATTGAAACCTATATTCACGGAAAGAGTAGCACGGAATTCCACTATAGAAATAAGTGATACGCTGGCGATTATAATTACTCAAGCACTCAAACAATCACTTAGTATTTCTCAGTATCCAATTACACCTAATAACTCATACAGTTTTTAGCCCCTCACAATTCCTAGTGAAACCTCACTTCATAAATTAAACAAATTCTACTAACAAGAATTTAATTAGTTAAAATACTATAAGGTGTAATTACGAGAAATTTCTCCCTCTGTCGAGAGCTTCTGTCTTTTCTTCATGTTGGTTCACAGACTTCTTTCTTCAAGCTCTTTTCTCTCGCTCTACCTCTTTCGTCTTCAGACATGCTCTCCATTTATAGGAGGATGGGTGTAAAGACAAGACAAACGATGCCTATCAGATCTTCAAGAATTCAATAAATTTAAAGCAAAAGAGAGGGGTTGCTGTCTTCTTTTTAGTGCTTCGTCTTGTGCGACATTAAATATAGAGAATTCGGTGCCGATCATGAAGAGTTTGCCCGCCAAGGACAACAAAAGAGAATATGACATTCAGCGCCCACCAATATCTATGGGTATGCATATTTATGTCACGTGGATGCATTAAAGAGAGGGAAGATAAAATGGATGTGGGACTCAGAAGACAATTAATGAAGTTGGGTGCCCACCAAACCATGCATTTAGTCAATGATGTCCAACTTTCGTTCTTCTTCCATGTTGCATGTTCCTTTTCTCTACTTCTTTAAAGAAGTAGACAAAATTTACTAAATTATTGTCGTGCAGCTATCTTCCCCTTATGCATGCACTAATAATTGATTAGCGTGTGATAAATAACGGAGTTGAGTCTCGTATACAAGCTTAAATTCGAGACATATTTTCAACAATTTTCACCTTGACTCGATGTTTAAGTTAGGTCATAATTGCTTCAATGGACACCTTGCCACTACTCTTCTATAGCCCTAATGGGCTTAACCGCATAGAGTTCTTCCAAGTTTAAGTCGCGCTTAAACTTCGCCATAATTGTGGACCTCATCAAGATGCCAACTCCACCTGCATAATTATATTATCCAACATAACCTCTTGTATTATAGATAAAACAAAGCCATTATTACTTCTATATCTAAGAGAAGGTCGAACACGCACCTTTTCAAATTCAGCAGTTATAGCAATTGTTGACTCTATATCTCCACCTTGTTACAAGCATCATTCGTGGCTATTATTCCACTAGTACTGGCTACCTTAGGTGCAACTCCACCTTGAACTTAACACTATCCAAATTTGTATTAACACTGCTACAAACACTCTTAACCAAAAGTACTAAAGACTTGTCAAAGGTAACTTCTCTACTATTAATAAGTCAATCTATATCTAGGCACCACAATTGATTGCGCTGCTTATCTTGTGCATAGCCATGGAATATGCATATTGTTATCTCATCGAGCTTATTATCACTCATTTGAAAATAACACAGGCAACTAAATATTCTAATAATAGAGTAACCAACAACGTTACTTGACCACACTTCTTTAGGAGTCCAATATTCAATAGCAGTCGATGGGAATTTATTCACCGGGTCGTGCTAAGCACATCAACCATGATTCTCCTAGCAACACTAACACTAGAGATCTTTTTATGAGCCATCTCTAGTAATGATCTGCTGATCAATTCTGTAAATTGTTGTGGTTTATCGGCATTAATGCAGTGTTTTGCTATGTCCTCGTTCCTGCAGAATTTATTTACCAGCTTTAAGCAAACCTCCATGCTATTGTCAGTCCGCACATACTTGATTGACTTACTAGTCTCCGTCTTGATCAAAGCTCTCGATCGCATGTTCCTAAAAACGACATCAAACTTGTGTATTGGCACAAACACCCAGGTCTTCCTCGAATAGTCGTTAGGCTCTCGAATAGATGCATCCGATGTTTCTAGGGTGAAACCTATCATTGTCTCACCCTAAAGTTCATACATGTCACTATGCTTGATTCCTTTTATTATTACCAAGACACCTTGAACAACCTTTAGAACTCCACCATCTGAAGAATATTTACAACCAGCTGAATCTAGAGCACCCAAGAAAATCAAATTCTTTTTCAATTTTGAAACATGTCTTACTCTAGTCATTGTCCTCACAATATCATCATATATTCCGATTTTAACATAACCAACTCCCACAACACCGCACTTAGTATTATTCACTAACTAAACTTTACTACTATTACTCGTGCATTAATAAGTGATAAACCATTTTATATTTGGTATAGCGTGAAATGAACAACTTGAATCTATTATTCACCTGTCAAATGACGAATCCTCAGTAACGGACATGACACAATTGATATCATCAAAATTATTCTCAGATATAGCTACAACACCATCTAGAGGATGGAAATTGAAACATTAGATGAACTAGATGGAAACATTTGATGAATTAGATCGGCAATATAAAATTTTGGAAGCAAAATTATTTAGACTATGAGATGCTCTTAGTGAAGTTTGAAGATTGCATGCCAAATCCATGCCTTGGCTTCTAGTGAAAAGTGATTAACATATGCCATTTACGGTTGTCATTGATTTTGTGATGAGGGAACTCTAGATTATAGCGAGAAAAGTCAACCAAATAAGTCATAATGTAATACAGTTATGCATAAAGTGTCGGGGGTGTAACATGTACGCGAGATGAGCAATCCAGATGCAGATATATAGGGGGCCGGAGTTGGAGTCAACATGAATTGATGTGATTTGGCACGAAACTGGCTAATTTTGAATAGCTTAAGCGGGTTAATACGAAATGAGAGGATGGGAACTGCCCATTCTTCTTGATCAAGTCAACGACCCAACACAAAATACCCTTTGACTTGGGGCTTAGAACGGGCTAAAAAGGCCGATCCGTTTTTTTCCACAACAAGGCATTTGGATCCGCATTTGGCTGGGCCGGCCCTTAAGAGCATATTTCCGCCCTTGCCGTCTCGATTCTCTCCCCTTTTCTCATTCCTCTTTAAACAACATGAATGCCCCAAGAAAACATTTGTCGTTTTCAAATGAAAACATTTCCTTATTAAAGGCACTCGTTAACAAGACAGAGAAGAATTCACATGAAACCTTTTTTTTTTCCTTGCTTGGCAACCTTAACCCCGTGGTTAGCAGAGCAACGGCACCGAACTGATTTCTGTGACTTGGGTTGAGATGTGGTGGTCCATTCGTACACCTTTGGTGGATTAAGTAGTGATGACTTAAACTGAATTTCTTGTAACAAGAGTAGAAACCTCATCAATTGGAATAATCGAGCCGATCACCCTTCTCCTCTGATCTTTTTACTCTTTATGTAAAGAAAACAAACAGAATAAAGAAAGCTTGTGGTCAGTTGAAAACCCCAATCGATCAAGGGCCTAATTCCCTTGAAAGCCCCCAAATTTTTTGTTAAAAAGAAAAACAAAAAAACAAAACTTTAGGTCCAAAATTTGCCCAAACTTTTTTTGTGTCTTAGAAAAAGTCACAAATTTTAGATCCAGTCCCAAATCTATCATGAATTTTGTTTTGTCTAAAATAAATCACTAACTTTTAATCTATTTTCAAATCTATCCCGTGGTATAGTCCCAACTTAATGTGAAATCTTCACATCAAAATAATTTTACATCAATAAGGTGAAACCGTTCTATTAAAAAAAAACAAAGAAGGTGAAACCGTTGTAGAATATGAAAATTAGGGACAACTAACAATGATTTTTTTTTTTTTTTGGCGAGGGCTATTAAGAGTAGATTTGAGACTAAGGCTCCCTTCGTTTCATGGAAGATAATTTCGAAAACGTTTTCCGGATTTTCCAAGTATTCGTTTCACGGAAAATGAATTTCTTGGGAAAAACATTTTCCATGAAAGGAAAAAAAACTCTTCCAAATTAGGGGAAAAATGTTTTCCACTGAAAAGTGGAAAACATTTTCCTTACTTGATCTCTTTTGTCTCACACTTTTACAAATCCTCACTTCCTCCTCCCCTTTCTTCTTCTTCTTATTTTTTTTTATTCGAATTATTTTTTAATTTTAATTTTCTTTTTAATTCGAATTATTTTAAATTTCCTTTTTCTTTTCTATTTCTTTTCTTTTTTTCTTTTTTTCTTTTCTTTGTTTCCCATCTTCTTCTTTCTTGGCTAGTCGCCGACCGTCGCTAGGCAAACCTCGAGGTCGTCGATCTCAAGCTCGATGCTTGCGCTCGCCAATGCTGGGAGAGGCGAGCCTCGTGCTCGTCGCTGAGCTCGAAGCTCAACGGTGGTCGGTTGCGGGTGGTCGCCGTGGCCAGGTGACCAGCCAAGAAAGAAGGAGATGGAAAACAAAGAAAAAAGAAAAGAAAAATAAAAAGAAAAAAATTAATAATATATTTTAAAAATTAAAAATAATTAAAAATTGATTTTTAAAAATGTGAAAAAACAATTTTAAAAAATAAAATAAATGAAAAAGAGTATATGGAGGAAAATATTTTCCTTACCGAATATCGAAAAATATTTTCCACTTTATTTTCAGATTTCATCCAAATACCGGAAAATAATTACATTTTCCTAGAAAATGATTTCGTGAAAAATATTTTTCAGAAACACCATATTTTTCGCGAAACGACCGGAGCCTAAAGTAAAAAATTGATGATTTTTTTTATTAAACAAAAAACATTTGGGGTAAGTTTGGAGTTGAACTTAACTTTGGGTTTTTTTTAGACAAAAAACATTTTCATGCATAAATTAAGATTAGATTTAAAGTTTATGATTTTTTAGGAAATTAGGCCATCGATCGGGTGACGATGAAAGCATGTGCCATATCAACGGGCCACACATCCTTCTTAATAGCCTCTTATTTGATATTATTATTAATATTTTTTATAAGGTCGTTTTGACAAACTCTATTTGTTTTTCCTAAATATACACTAGGGTTTCGTCTAACCAAAGACACGTCAAAGCCTGCATCGCACATCAGCAATCATTATCAAACATGAAACTCAGACGTTAACTCCACTTCCTTGTACAAAGAGTAACAAGTACATCGATTTTTATGTACTTTATCAATGTTGCAATAACCTATACTGAGTAGGAGCATAATATGTGCTTTGACAACCCCTTTTCAACCACTTTGAGATTTCTCGCTGTTGATCCTGATCAGCCCATCCTTTCATTCCATCTGCTTTGACAATCCCAATTTGCAAATCGCTTGATTTAGGATTTACAGTGAACTCTAACACGTCCAGTCTCCCTTTACCCTAATAGTTCAATTTCTTTTCAATTTACTTGGACTTTTTGGGCAATCGTACAGTGGCAAGAAGGTAAGGAAGATGGATTTTTCTTGGAGACATTGCCTCGACAAGAGAGAGAGAGAGAGAGACAGAAATCAAGCCAGCATGGACTCACAGATCATGTTCTTATCCGGATAACAAGACCGACGCAACAACGACTGCACTTCTGATTCAGCGCACGTCGTGTCTGGTGGTTGCCAAACAACCGATAGAGGTTAGTCATATTGCTCGGAGAAATGCCTGGAGAGACATATCAGCGACAACCATGATCCATCAATTAATTTGTGGTTCTTTCGCTGCCGATTTGGTGAGCGCCCTAGCAAAGCTTATATAGCCACTTTCCAAATCAATCGGGGCCATATCACTTAGTAACAACGTACATAATCACTTTCATGTTATTCATATGTTCTTTCGGAAAAATGTTTGCTAAGCAGTTACGAAATAGGACAATTTTGTGTGTATAGCATATTACAGGCAAGAGACCGGGTGGCACAACACGTCAACGAGATAATTGAGGAACAAGAAAACAAGTAGAATAACATTTACGCAAAAAAATTGAGTGGAAGTGCCGAGATTTGAACCATTGATTTATTATGCTCTAATATCCTATTAGACAAATAATTTCTTGTGGAACGTTAAAGTGTTAGAAAACAAACCAACAGTTTTAACGATATCAATATTAGCGATCTGAATATACAAGTTGATTATCTGTCTTATAACGAACCAGAAGAGTGAACTAATACTAAATCCATACATTGCTCAACCATGATCCAAGTAGAAAACAGAATGTAAAGGTAGCAGATGCATGAGAAATCGAACGTGAGAGCACATCCGTTACGTACTTGAGTGTGCACGATCGAGCCCTATCTATCAAGTAGGGAAGACTGGCCAAGCCAGGCAAGGACCACTAAAGATCGGGTAATCCATGAGAAAATGAAGTCATCCCATTAATTAATTCTTTGCAGCTTCCATTTCGAACCCATCCACGAGTCAGCCAATGACGTGGATGCATGAATTTTCCTAAGTATCTGGAAGTTCGAAACGGGAGTGTTCATTTCATTCAATGAATCATCCTCATCATCACATATTAAAATGATGACGGGGTCGAAAAGGGCATGCAATGGGTGGTCAGAGCTTGCGCATGTCCGTGTGTGTTGCTCATCTTTCTAAAATAATGAAATGGTAGGGTTGGGGACTCCCCACAAGCCACGAAAAGCCATGCGTACAGAAGAGGTGAGGGAGGGAGATGGTCAGCTGTCAGTCGATGTTAATAGTGATTTGATGGGAGACGAGGAGCTTTGAATGTATATTGACTGTCTGCCCACTGAGTCAAGGCCAAGAGGGCAAGTTGAGTCCACAAAATCCGATTACGGGAATGCTAGTGACGAGTACCCTAAGACTTTGCTGAGGACGTTTCTGCTAAGAGGAATAACTCACCATCAATGTCCTTTGCAGAGGGTATGCTTTTCTCCGGACCAGAGAGATGAGCTTGATTTAGTATTCATATACGAAAACCTAATTTAGGAAAAAGAATCGCAATGACAAGTGTCATGAGTGATATGCCCCCTTTTTTTCGTGTTGCAGTCACGTGATTCTCAAAGGAATTTTCTTTTTATCTTTCATACGGTGGTAAAAAGAGTGATTTTCATACACTTGGTTTATAATAATTTTGTCACACGTTCATCTTAATTTAAGCCTTTTTCATACCGAAAATAGGGTTGAAAACATATGTAAATCACGTTGTGATAGTATTTCCATGTGAAGAAATAAACTTTTCCATCATATATCTATAAATAAATTACTATATATTGTCCTTTGAAAAAAAAAATTGGATAGAATGGAAAATAAAAGGATGGCAACCCTATATCAACTCTACATCATTCATGCAGCCGTTCTCTCTCTAAACTCCATGGATTGAACAATTAACGCAAATAATGCATATAAACATGGACAAACAAGGATCTCAGCCCTTATAATTTTGACTATATATCTACAGCATGCTGAATGATAATTTGGTACTAAGGAGTAGGAAGAGAATATTATTTATCTACAGTCTAGGTTTAGATGCAGAAAGCACACAGGAGGCTCACACCATCCGTATGAAAAATAAAATAAAAAAAAAAAAGAAAAAAAAAAAGAAGAAGAAGAAGAAGTAAAGGAGATTAGGACTGTTTCAATTCTTAAATTGCATGTCTGCGCGCCTGCGTGCCAGTGCTTCCTCGAAACACTGCTCAGTAAAGAATATCTGGGGCTAAGATTTATGTATATTCCCTCTTATTGCAGCTATAAGATGACAAAATGGACCTTACTGTGACATGGTCCTGTTGTCAGTCAACACGAAATTCTATTCCTAACGAGCCTAAAATCAGCTCACTAACCACGGTCTCTTTTTTGGCTTTTTCTGGATATTTTTTGTTCAGGTGTTACTAGCAAACATCTCCACTATCTTCACTATGCCTAGCAATATCTTAGAAAAGTTGCGTAACAGTCGGCATAGAGACAGCCAACAAGGAAAAGCAAACATACTTTTGACGACTACAAGTTCAGTGTATAATGATTCCGGTTTCTGATGATGCACACAGATTTTTTTAACTCCAGTGGAAAGATTGTTTCAATTTCTCTACCAAGATGCTTGTGTACAAGATTCGCCATGCTAATAGATAAAATCAATTGCTAAAATATGCATATGCACGGACATGTGATATGTCCTACGCGAGCGATATACACTTCCTAAGAGTTAATAGGAAAAAAAATGTCTCTTTTTCCCTTTAAGAGAAAGCATTACCCAAAAGCAAAGTCTTAGCATGCATTTACAGCACAACACCTCATTTATCCCAAGTAGTTGATGATGCATTTCCAGCAATTGGACCCAAACAAGTAAGCATTAATGCTGATGCATGTTTGTGATCGATTCGATCAGATATCATGAATATATGCTTCACTTTTGTTTCTGTTTATGAATTTCAATCAGCTGCAAAGAAGGAAGTGGAATCCGTGAATGTTACATTAGCCTGATATTCAAATCCTGATGAAGTTCTCAAAAAATAGTGTTTCAATCTCAGATATTCGCATGTATGTAAATCCTAATATGACCAGATGCACATGAAGGATCATATATATCTGCTATACACCACTGATCAGATGCCCTATCATTTACAGCAACCATGTGCATTAACTTTTATATACCGCTAATAAAAATCATGACGCCAGA
The DNA here is from genome assembly GCA_014182725.1 of Eucalyptus brandiana. Lineage (NCBI taxonomy): Eukaryota > Viridiplantae > Streptophyta > Magnoliopsida > Myrtales > Myrtaceae > Eucalyptus > Eucalyptus brandiana. Next base: position 27,100,061 of record CM024671.1, read on the forward strand.
TTTCTGGTGTACGAGATTCAAAGTGATACAATTAGGCAGGCAAACTGTACATGAAAGCCAACTTGGCAGAACAATGTTACTCGTCTCTCAGTAGAGTACAGGAAGAATGTGCAAAACTTAATATATCACATTCACAAATTCTAATGAAGCATTGTCACCAACATTACCAACTCCTGGCCAAATTGCCTGGAAGAAGGACCTGCAGGATGTAAAGACATCCTCATGATTCATGTCATCTAGAGGAAAGGTTCACAAAACTAAGATTCACGGAATCACTCCAATCTGAGAATAATCAAGATGTTAACTTCATCAATTTCTGTTGCAGCTCGAACAAATTGCCATTTCCTCCTTTGGTTACCTGCATAAATAACCCCAATATAGGATAGGAGCTTCATCAATTAGTGGGTTAAAAGGAAATTTCAAATGAAACCCTAAAAGTATTGGCATTATATGCATTCGTTGAGGGATAATTATTGAGGCTTAGGGGTACCTCGGCTTTGATGGAGTGAAGAATCCTTTCGCTCACTTGCGTTGAATTGCAGCTGAACACGTTTACTCCTTCTTCGGACAACGCTTTGAATGCTCTTGATAAGGGGAGCCCTTGTTGCGAGGCGGTGTTTATGAGAATTTCCACTCCTGCCATGCAAGACTGGACCATCACAGTGTCACCCTGAGAGCAAGCAGTTCTTGAACATTCAGGTGTCTCTTTAGGAGCACCCGAATCAGACAGTCCCTTCAGCTCGTCTCTCCTGTCACTCAGCGCTTGGATCTTGTTCTGCATCTGCCTTATGAAGTTAGCTGTCTCATGAATGTGATCAGAAATAGACCTCTTTCCCTGCAAAAAGTGTCCTATCCCATTAAAAGGCAATTTAAATCCACACAAAAGACAGCACAGAAAGTGCTGTATTGCACAAACTTTAGCAAAAGAAATCGTAAAAATGAGTACAGGAGAACTAACCTTAAGAAATTCAATTGGGAGTTGTTTCCTTAGAGATCCATAAAGGGTAGCCATTTCTTGCCTCCTTTGCCTCTCAATATCTCTGTGTACGACTTTCTTGTTCTTGCTTGTGTTGCCATTAGGCTTCGCACCAGCCGTGGGTTTATCGAACACAGAAGACGTTTTATTACCCTGTCGGCCATGATCGTCGAGCGTCTCGCCGATGAAGAAGTTCCCATCTGGAGGAGAAGAAAGTTGATATAGGATATCATCGTAGTTATCGACTTGATGATGTTGTTGGTGGGAATCAAAGGAAGAGCATTGGAAGAACTCATCAGTTTCGTCAAATGGGATCGTGCTAGTAAAATAGCTCATGTTTGGGGAGCTCTCTCTCTCTCTCTCTCTCTCTCTCTCTCTCTCTCTATTTCTATTGAGGTATTCTCTCTTTTATAATTGGGATGCTGCGGATATGTCTATTTCTATTGAGGTATTCTCTCTTTTATAATTGGGATGCCGCGGATATGTTTTTTTTGGGCATGATGAGATCTTTGATGGGCCTGATGCTTCAAGATTTTGTGGTTTTTGATGGACAAATGTGACTTAAGAAATGACCTGAGTTTGCTGCTTCCTAAAATAAAGCTTTAATATCTTTCTTCTGCAACTGTACATTTGGCGGACTGATCGAAACCCACATCATATTCACATGTAGAAAATCAGAATATGGACTTGGGTCTGATTCTATTTTTGGATTTCACACATTTCTCTTGGTCCCCCCAAGAAATGGGAGTTGATAAATATATATTTATCTTGATTTATCATGTGTGATACTATAAAAACTCTCAATTGTAATTGATGCACATGTAATAAATTTATTAAAACTAATTTTTTTATCATGAAAAATTATAAATTAATACATTCATGATAAATTTACCTCAAACTAAAATCTTGACCATCAAACTCCAAACAATAGAAGATAAGTTTATTATTTGTGTACTAGATTAGAATTTTAATTTAAAATAAATTTGTTGCACATGTATCAATTTGTAGTTTTCCTTAGTGTCAACCCACATTATTTTAAATAACTTAGCACTTTTTTTCCGCTTCAAACAGCATATCCTCGTAACAAAGTGCGATCGTTTTCTTTTTCTTTTGGGTTGCTGAAAAAGAATTAAAATACTAAATCAGCTACTTGCAGACACTTTTCTGACAAAAATGGGAAATTATTCTAATTATTAAGTACACGTTTCCTTCTGACCATTGGATGGATGGGCTAAGTAAGTTCAAATCACAGGGTGATCATGCCCTTTATTTGGAGAATCACCATAGCCACCATATCGAGTAGCTAGGTGATGACCAGCATACAGTGGGTTGGAAAGTGGTGTGTACGGATACCAAGAGAAGAGAAGAAAACATGAGGCATCAAAAGTCTCTCTCGGACAGCGAGAAAAATGGGAAGATGACGTGTCTTAGTCGAGCAAAAATGTTTTATGTGAATTTATCCACAAAATCACACAGGTAGAGCCAGGGTGTTAATTTGTATGCCTTTTCGAATTAAAAAATGCAAGTACATTTATTCCATAAGTAAATCCCTATCGCGTGCATATTAACGTCTGTTGATTTTTCATAATGCTCATGAAAAAAGATTTCCTAATTGATATTGGATAAATTAAAAGTCGAGCAAAAAAATAAAAAAAAACTTACCCTAATTTGTGGATGGACTTGGTAAAATCTGAGAAATTTCTTAGGAAGACAACATTATGGGCGTGGATTTCTTGCCAAAATGAAATGATGCAAAACAATAGTGTTTTTATGTTTTGTTGAAGTGATCATTATTGAGACGAGGGAGCAGGATTAGGTGGGACGATTTGATGATGAGGACGTGGGTCCAGAGTGTTTAATGCGTCAAGAAATCAAAATCAAGAAAATCTGGCATATGGGAATGCACGACAACACACGTGCGAGCGATTTCAGGAGAAGCAGATCACCAGAAATGGCAGGGTCGTTTGGTTCGCTCTCATAAGCTACTTTAAATGTCATATCGATCATGATTTTATCATTTTGATCATCCGTACAGATTTACAGAAATATGTCAAAGTTGACATGGTCAAGAAAATGGGTCTGATGGGATCACTTGATCGAACCATTGTTAAAGAACGAAATATAATGAAATTATGCATAATGACTTGTACAATTAATTAAGGTGATTGGAGAGGTTCATTCAAAGATAATGAGACCGATATGCTGGAAAATAAATAACAACACTAGTTGTAATATCTCCCCAATATCATTTCTTGTGATAGTGGTTTATACTTTGCACTCTTGTATACATTGGTTTAAAATGGGTTACGATAAAAAGTGGAGAAGTTAGGGATAATCCACTCATATTAGGAGTTGAAATCAATCTAAAATTTACATTGTACACTGAGTGCATTTTTTTTTTTTGTAGAAAATAAATAATTTGGAAAATATTATCTTAAAAATAATTAATTATATCGCTTAAAACAATTAGTAAATGATTGTTTGTGAAAATTTTGGATATAAATTGTTATCGATAATAAAAATATTTATCAATGACTAATTATTTCAAATGATACAAGATATTGTTTTTATGAAAAGAAAAAAAAATCAAATTATTTGTTTTCCACAAAATAAACGAGCTAAAATCTCGCATTACACATTTTATAGATTTGATGTAGGGTGTGATATCATATTTATATTCTAATATGCTCCATCACGCTTTGGCTGGAATTTGAACTCGAGATATCTTATTCTAATACAATGTAAGATTTTGTGACTTATAGCAAATTATTTTGAAAGTTCAAGTTATTAAATGAATGCATGGTTTGACATTTAAATATTAACAAGACCATTACCCATCCATAGATGCTTTGTGGAATGTGTTCGATCTACCCAAGTCTCTTGATTGACTATTCATCATATGAATTGAATTCTTAAATGAGTTGTATTTGTTGGGAGAAAGAATGTTTGGGATGCTCCATTGCGTAAAGGTTGTATTCTTGTATTCCTATCATTTGATTTGATTTGATTTGATTTGAAGGGCCACATTGCTAAGGAGGCTCCGAGTTGGTGCAAAGAAGTCAATTCAAAAACTATGCATTTATTCGATTTTGAGACTCACTAGAAAGCTATTCAATTGAATTCACATGTATATAAATCTAGTAAAATAGAATGAAAGCGGTCCACCATTTCTATCTAGACTTTATGTCTTTGTGATAGAGCAAACACTAGCTAGTTAGGCGCAACATCACTTGCTAATTAAGTTATGTCGGCAAAGTTAAGTTCGGCTTGTATCACCAGCTTATGATCGGTTTTGAGCATGCCTCCTGGTCTCAAAGAGAGACACGTTTAATGTTATCCTTGTTACTAAGTTCTCACGCAAGAGTTTAACAATTAGAGTTTAAGATAAATAAGTTTGGAGGACTCATGGTCTTAGTTGTTTGCTGGAATTACAGGTATTATGATGCGAATATACATCATGAATAAGATTTTTCTTTTATTGGGTTTCAACTTGGATCCTCAAAAATTTTCGTGTATTAATTTGTTTAGTCACATACCTGCTCGGATAGCTCGTGTTTTTATCTGTTCAATGAAGTTATTTAGATGGGATTCCTCGTTATAATTGGACTAACCGTTTTTCCTATCAACTTAAGGCCAATGATGATCACGTGTAAGCCGGTCTTTATCGGCGTAAGAAGGGTTGTGATTGGAAGTGAATCGTATGGGTAATCGCTGAACAGAAAAACTGACATAATAACAAGAACGACAAGTAAGAGAAAATTGAGAGGGAGCTCTAAGATTAAAACTATTGACATATGCTCCGGTACCAAGTTAAATTTATCGCATTTTTCCTGATAATTTAAGATGTTAGGAAACGTGCAAACAATGGATTATAGCAGCTTACTTAATAGTTACAAAAATGATATGAATGATGTCACAAAGCATTGGTTCTTCATCTAATTTGAGCGTTTCATACACTACCTTATTTCTCTACCACATGATGAGAGGAGGGTTATTCACGGATTCAACATGGGTTTTGATTGGAAAAATATAATCTTGACAGTACCTCATGTTATTAATATGTTGATCTTAGAATTATTTTGATGGATGTGATTTCGAATTGATTTTGTATTTCACATGTAGGACTCGACTTATATCGAACTATATATATAGAGAGAGAGAGAGAGAGAGAGAGAGAGAGAGAGAGAGAGAGAGAGGTATGTCATGGTTTCGCTTTCTAACAACTCCAACTCTTTTGACAAACGATTTTATAACCGGCCAATACAAGTAATCATAAGAATTGCTAGGACTCCATTTCCTAGCTCCACAAAAACCTAGTTGATCCAACAAAAAATAAAGTTAAATGGGCTCGATTGTCGAATATCTTCTATCTTAACATGCTTCCCTATCAAAATTTAACTTTTTCTTTCTTTTTATCTTTTGCACTGCAAAATTCAACTTCTATTCCAAATTGGCATTGTTTTCACACAATTTGAAACCACTTTGCTCAATTCCGCCGTTTTCTATTGGTATTTGGTATATGTAGATCCTCACCAAATCAAAGAAGTCAAAACAAAAGAAAAGAATTCTAAGTAGGCCAAGTGAGTTATATAGGACAACATCATTCACAAATAATTAGGAAGAGCGTTATCAACATATACTATATTTTATCTGTTAAATTAATGAAATGAAATCTGCTGTATCTTTTAGTGGTGGTAGATTATTAGATCCTTGATTGCGACATTTTAATGTCCCCTATTAAACTTTCCCACCTAAGACAAGTAGACTGCCCAATTTGAAAGTGCACGATTGACTTTGCAAAAGAAATTGGCAACATCGGTATGGAAAAGAACAGAAAGATTCGGGCCACCCCTTCCATTGCAGATGACATGATTGGAGGATATCATTGGAAAACGACTATTTCATAACAACACGTATAAATTACATCAGAAATTATTTGATACCTATGTCACTGGCGTGAATAGAATTAATCTTCATAAAAGATTTGGGAATATTAAATTAGGAAAAGAATAGACATGATTACCCAACTAGGAAAAACCACGTAGGGTGTCTTTTTTAAAGGAGGAAATTGGTCATTTTCACGTGATCGTATGTTCATTTGTCAACTTGAGCAATTTGCTCCTTTCGTAGACTAGGACAATCATAAAGTAATCAACCTAATTAATTAGTTAATTAAGCAAAAGGGTCCAAACCAAACCCGGCAATGGAGATAGAGAGATAGGGAAAGAGATTCCCGCTTTTGAAGCAATAATTTCGAGCCACAGTCCAAATAATTATCAGGAAATATATCTCGGAAAAGTCCTTTTTCTTATATTTATTTATTCTTGTGGCCGGCCAACATTGTACTCAAAATGACTAAGTCAAAGTTCATTAACAGTGAATCCACGACCATGACAACAAATTAATGTTCAACCAGAAAAGAAAAATATGAACGTGGCCAAAGAAAGATCGGGCGAAAAGGCGCACGTGAAAACAATTTCTTTTCCTACACTTTCTATTGAAAAGGACTTAGTTATTCTGCGGCATGAAGAACATGTTTTTCATTGTTCAAGGTAAATAATCATGGAAAATGTGTTATGGTATGTATGTGACTCTTTAATTATATCAGGTGTGTAAATCATTTAATAATGCAGCGCTGACGATGTTTCCAAGTGCAAAATTTGGATACAACTAACTTAAATTGAAAGAAAGATGTGAGGTGATGTTTGTATCAATCAAGATGAGTTACTATGCACATAATGGAAAGGTGTAGCGACCTATGATAGATCCACCAAAGTACCCTATCTAGTGAAAGATTTTCTGTGGGATCACTGATATTATAAAAACAAGTGATTTGATATTTAAAATACACTAATCCCGCACACGTAGGTTGGCTTTTGATACAAACTAAAGGTGAAACTATATAGTACGCGAAACAAATGAGAAGTTCATAAATAATTGAATTTAGGATTTTCTGTTTCAGCACTATAAAGTATCGTGTGAAACTACTGTCAACTACTGTAAAAACTTAAATTATTAGATGAACGGGTGATTTAATATTAAATATTCTAACATTAAGTAGGAAATAATTAATGGGTGATTTCCCAAACTTGATTATTCGGATTTCTCGATAGTCATTCAGCTAAAATAGTGAAGTGGGTGATAAGAACGATGATTTAGTTTTAAATTCTTCGGAGAGAGTATCCAAAGCTCTTCAGAACCATCTGGCACGTACTGCAAATGAATTTTTTTAAGGTATGTGCAGTAATCCATGGGTTCGGCCTTTGGAAGATCAATATTATAAAGTGGGGATTCCGAGTTTTCGTACTAAGCTTGTGAAACGATGTGAAAACACAGAGAAATGGCGATCTAAATTAATGAGAATAGTTACCGACCAAAAAAAAAAAAAAATTAATGAGAATAGTTCTTGATGGAGTAGGATTTGGACATAGTCTGTCCGGGAAAGAATGAGAACCCAAACCCTAGTGTAGGTGGCCTTAATGATGGTATATGTATATAGAGGTTTTACATGTATCGTGCATAAATAATTTTATTCGTAGACCACACAAACTAACTTTATGGATAAATAGGGTGAGACTTAGTTACAACTTACATCTATCCTAACAGGTTTTTCTCATGCCAAATTTCACTATTGTCAGGAGCTTTTTGCATTCATATTATGTGTACTTTTCATATAGACTCTTATTGCTCTTGTTTGTTAATCTCCAAGTCATATGTATATAAAGTAAGTACTATTCGTTGAGAATGTGTCTCGAGTTTGAGTAGATTTTTTTAATTTGAGTAGGTTTCAACATTTTATAAAAGAGCTTTCCTGTACCTACCTACGTACGTATGTAGGTACATGTAAATTCTACTCTAATATCATATACAATAGAGTAAATAAGAGAAGTATCATATTTTCTCTTCATAAAATTTTTGGGTGAGTTCTTTGAAAGTTGTGAGATAATACGTGTGGTCTACTACAGGTGTAATTAGGGGTTAAGAAATATTCAGATGATTATGAACTCTGTATTCTCTAGATTCATAGTGGATTTCAAGGTGACTGACTCTCCTGTGGAATATGTACTAATGCTCGAATCAAATCGGTCTTGTGTTTATTATCACTTTTCTTTGATTTTTCTTGTAATATCATTCTCTGGATTTTACTTGAATCAAAAAATCCATTGGCTTCCACATTATTTTCATAACAAATGGAATTAGAGCTAAATTTAAGAGTTTTGAGAGTTGATTTGGGGCTCTTACTTGTCCGATCACCGTCTAGAAATTTTGTTATCGCAATTATGCTTGGAGCAAAATTTGAGATTGAGAAGTTCAATGGGGAGGAAAAATTTTCGGTTGTGGAGCATTAAAATGCACACCTTGTTAACAACCTAAGGTTTGATGAAGGTATTGGATGGTAAGGAATGATGAAAAGGCTGATAAGGTAGAGTTGATGAAGAAGGCAAAAATTATAATATTGTTGAATTTGTTGGATGAGATATTTATTAAGTGGCCAAAGAGAAGAATGTTGCAGCATTATGGACAAAATGCAAGTCACTTTATCTGATGAAGAGTTTTTTAACGATCACTTGTATATGTTAAAAAGTAATTGTTTCAACTTTTGGATGGTTGAAGCCACATCCATTAGAACCCATTTAGATAAGATTGACAAACTCATGGCGAATTTGAAGAACGTTAACTTGATGAGAAACAATGCATCATGTTGCTGGCGTCTCTGCTGGATTCTTTTGAGCACTTTACTAATTCATTGTTATAATGGCGCACTATAATTACTTTGGAAGAGGTCAAATCTCCATCGTTTTTAAAGAAGTGACAAAAGAAATTAGATGATAACTAGGCGTAGGATGTGGTGTAAATAAATTATCTAGCATAGAGACCATTGTAGGGAGTCTGGAAATAGTAAATGAAAGAATCATTCTAAGTTAAAGTTCACTGTTTAGAATTGTTGATGCTATCATTGTAAAGAGTGAGGGCATTATTAGAGAGATTGTCAAAAGTGTTGGGGTAAATGGGTTAAAGTGGAGTCCACAGGCGATGATATTGTTGTTACCTTAACATATAACAATTCCGGTGATGTTGAGGATGTGTTAATAGTCATCACAAGTTCACTGGTAATGATTGAGTGCTTGACTCTAGATGTTCTTATAGTTAGACTTCTCATAGACACTTGCTTACTACTGATTAGTACATAGAGGGTGGTAAAGTGTTTATGCAAAATGGTGCTGCTTGTGAAGCAGTGGAAATCATATCAATTTAGATTAAGATGCATAATGGAGTGATGAGAACATTGATTGACATAAGCATGTACTAGAGTTGAGAAAGAACCTCATCTCGTTAGGTGCTATTGATGGGTTGGATATTAGATCTCTAATAAATGTGGAGTTTTGAAGGTCTCTTGAAGTGTACTTCCTATGATGTGAGGTAAGATAGACTACTGGTTGTATATGCTCAATTGATTAATAGTGATTGGCTTGTCTACTAAATTCTCTTAGGCTTTAAGTTAAGGAACAACAGAGAAGTTGTCACGCCCCAATTCTCGAGCACGTGCCCATCACTCAATGGTCAATTAAATGCGACGTCTCAGGACGCGTTGCCGACCCATTGATTTTAATGCGCATGCGGAAGCTTTTAACGTGACCTAGCATACCGGGTAGCTTTTAGAAATTTTTAGAGGATGAGTCGACAGTCCTAAAATAAATTGTGACATGATAGAACTTTCAATTTCTGAAATCGGATTCAAATTAACGGTTAATTTCAATCTGGCGTGATTTTAACGTGACCTAGTCTACCGGGTAGCTTTTAGAAATTTTTGGTGCAATTGACCCGTGGTTGATTATTTTCTAGCCACATTATACATCTTTGATAGATTGGTGACTCTCGGTTGTTGTGAAAATCTCAAAGTTTCAAATGCGGACATAGGGTACTAAAACGACAGAAAAATCGGTCTAGTGCCGATCGACGAGAATTTTACAATCAAGTGGAATCACCCATATTTTTTAACACATATCTCAATCGAACCGACCTATTTCTGATCTCTCATTGATTTTTAACTATACCGTAATGACCCTTGCAGACTAGCACAGTCGAGCAGTCGATTCCTAGTCGAATTCTTAAATCTATTGCGTTAAAATCCCTTAACGGCTTCCTCAGATAGACTAGTTATCTCATGAGTGATTAGCTCAGAGAATAGAACTATAGGCGTGTCAATGAAAAGCTCGATTCATTCAATTAAAAACATAACTAGAATTTCAGGATGTCACAGAAGTGACACATGAGACTCGAACAAATAGGTGAGAGAAAGATTATTATTCTGAATTAGAGGGTCTATTGGAGGTCACTGGATTGAGAAGATGAACTTCTGTGAACATTACAACAAGAGTAGTTAACAAAGAGTGAAGTTCATGGATCTTGGAGATTGAAAGCTGCATAAACTCAAACTTATGGGGACCCTCTCAAGTTCCATCTCGGGGTGGTGCCGGGTATGTATTGTCCTTTGTTGATTAAATTTTGAAAAAAGTACGAATTTTCCTTCTTAAGCACAAAAATGAAGTTTTTGGACGGTTCAAGTTATGGAAGGTAATAATTGAAAAACAAATAATTCGAAGATCAAATGCTTGAGAATCGGTAAAATGGTTGGATTTTTGTTCAAAGGAGCTTAGTTAGTTTGGCATGAAGAAGGTATAGTGAAACATGGCACTATTGCCCATACCCCATGGCTAAACGGAATCGCAAAACTAATGAACAAAATTATATTGGAGAGAGCTCGCTCTTTATTCTCCAATGCTAAATAAAGTGAAGATTTCTATGTCAAAACAGTGAATATCATTGGTTGGTGAACAAATCACCATCACTTGCCATTGATTGGAAAGCTCTTGATGTAACGTGGTTAGGTAATTGGAACAAACAAGAAGAGTATATGATTTTGTTTATTGAGTTTTTTATTAGAGATTGTGAGATGAAGCTAATAGTTTTATTTTGGGTGTCATTAGGAGGTGGGAAACATTTAAGCGATTGTAAACTATGTACTCTCTGGATTATAGTGGATTTTTTGGTGACTGGCTCTTCCCATGAGGTAATACCGATACTTGAACTGAACTATGTAACTCTAGTGTTCTTTATCGTTCTTCATAAATTTTTCTAGTAATTTTATTTTTTCCTGTTTGACTTGAATTGTAAGATCTATTAATTTCCATGTTATTTTTACTACACTATTGATGTCATTACCCATTGCCTAATTAGTATATCTGCCACTTCAACACTGTGATAGCAACACTGATCTAACAGCAATATAAATTTAAACTAAAAAACCTGAGAGGGATTCCTAGTTCGACACCCAAGTGAATCATAGTGTGGGGTTGATAATTTTTACTTTTACGACTAAGCAAGTACTGAAAAACACATTTCACGAAGAATGTTAATGTAATTCGAGTCCACAAACTAATTAAATTCTATTATTATTATAAGGCGAACTTCATCTCTAACCCCTTTTTGTTTGTCTCATTTAGAATATATATTTTCACTCATCATTTGATTCTCCATGAATACGTACAGATCTAAGGTGTACTTAAAGAATAACAAGTTCGTAATGATACATGTTGGATCCTCCCAGGTAGGATTTTATATGTTGTCAACCATGGTCAGTTTATGTTTGCAATATGAGAAAGTAATTTGTGTGTCGATTTTATGGTTGACTTGGTATAATGAGTCTAATAATATGTGGTAGTCCTTCGGCTCAACCACATGCCTGAAAATTCATCGTTTTTATTTTTATTATTTCTGGTACTCAATATTTGCACCTCCACCAATATCTGTTAGGACAGAGAAGACTTTTAGATGCACTTTTGAGTATCAATATTTTTGGAAGATACAAATCAACTTGTCAAATGTTAAATATTCAATTGAAATGATTCTTCCATCCCTTTTCTCTTTAAGTGATCAAAGGTCATGTGCCCCTTTTTCATACCGAAAAAAAAATGCAGAGAGAGAGAGAGAGAGAGAGAGAGAGAGAGAGAGAGCTTAAGCTATATTATAACTGCACTATAATAGAAATATTAAAATGTAAGTTTGTGATGGCATGTGTCTTAACTATTCATTAGTTTCTTGATTTGGTTGAGTTATCATCTTAGAAGGAAACGACCCTCTTAATTTATTCCTAGATTGATCCGTGTCCATTTGCATTTATAGTACAAAAATAATGGTGATAGGGTTTAAGATGAGTGGAGATAACCCAACATCCAACAAGTAATAGAATTCGGCATGTATATAACGTGGTCATTAGGGCATGTCCTTGAAATGGACCGCCTTCCCAATCATCTTTGATGCAGAAACGTGACTTTGATAATTTGACATCTTTCAACTCACTTTCTGAGGCCGACCTAACCCGAACGGATTAATATCTGCCTTTTCAAACACTTTTGACTAAATGATTCACTCATTCCACGTTCAGAAAGCCCATGTCGGGACGAACGGTCCTTTGAAGCCTTGACCCGGTGATGCGGGGTTAGACATATTATTCGATCTAGCCCCTGTTAGTCATAACCTAAGATTTGCACATCACTGATTGGCGCCATCTGCGAAAGAACAAGAGCTAGTGGCTATGGCTCGAACCAAAAGAACAACAAACACTGTTTCCCAAACGAATCCTAACCTCACGGACAGTTCATATAACCCAAATCCTCAAAACACGGGCTAAATCGAACGATACCTCAAGAGAGCGACATAATTGAAACCCGACATCTTCAAGATCTGACTTATGCTTTTTCGTTTTCGTTTTCCAATTTTAATTTAATTTCAATGACCTCTTTTGTTGTCATTTTTTCTAATTTCTTTGTTAACCCTTTTGCTCATCCCCCTGTAACCCTTACCATCATAATTCATATCCAGTCAATGCGAGGCCCTTTAACAAAATACGTTAGAAGCCCAACTTGACTGGGCTTTTGCAAAGCAAAATTGGGCATACATGGAGTCCAAGTTTGCAAAGCCCAAAGCTGGACTTTGGCACCAGAGAGAAAGCTTACAAATGGCGATGACTATGGTAACGCCGTTTATCCCCGATAATCACTCAAATAATCTCATCCTAATGGGCTTGATCATCAGTCAGATGGTCTTTCGCAGTTGTATCTAAAAATTTAGGGCCCTTAGTACCAGGCAAATTTTGGTCTGAATGACATTATATTCCATGTAATAGCCACGGTCAATGATTCTGTCGGGTTTTCATTGTGTCCTTTTCCTTCTTTTATTTTTTTCTTTCTTCTTGTAATGAACTATTTCTCATTTGAGGGCAAAAAAGTGAGCTGTCCATTCTATCGGTGAAATCGCACTTTGCGTTCCAATATTCACTAAAGTAGCCATTCAAATTAAGATGGCACATTGAAAACTAAGTTAACTTGAGATTAACTTGCAACAGACCTTAAAAAGTATAGTCCTATTTTACTTTTTTGTAACAAGAATCAGATCCCAATCAATTAGGAAAGAACTGAAAAATTACAAAAAAAAAAAAAAAACATTAACTTATTACACTCATACAAAATCCTAAACTTTTCAATTTAGTCAAATTTAGTTCTGCACATTTTAGCAATTTGCCAATTTTGTTCGGGAATCATTGATGTGAATGTCGAAGTGTTGTACAAAATGGTTGAGACTGATATGGATAAATTTTTATAATTTTTATATAATTTTTATTTTTATTTTTATTTTTATTATTCTTTCTTTCTTTCTTTTATTTTTTTCTACTAGTGAGGGTCAACCATTAGGCAGGGTCTAGGCCCTCCGCAGTAGTAGACAAGGATTGCAGCCCTTGATAGATTTCGGCCCTTGCCGGGCTCAAAATAACAAAAAAGAAAGAAAAGAAAACAAATTATCGAAAATTCAATTTTAAAAAAAAATAAAATTATACAAATTATCTACCTTAGCCCCGATTGTGTCATATAGGATGTCTAGCATCCATATGAGCAATTTCTAATAAAAAATGGCCAGAATGACTAAATTGGCAAATCATCAAGATGTTTAAAATTAAATTGGTTAAATTAAAATATTGAGAACTAAATTGGCACAAGTATAGTAAGTTTATGATTTTTTTGGTAATTCCCCATGAAAGAACTACTTAAATACTAAATTTCTAGAAGTTTAGTTAAATAATCTTTTGCATATCAATATAAATTTTTATTTCCAAAAAAAGAAAATCTCCCTAGTAATACAAAGCTTAGATCCCTCCTAAACTTATTTATTTATTTATTTATTTGTTGGACTTGCACCTTGAATCTTGTTTCTCAATCGACATAAAGTATCATTATATTTGATTTGATTAATCCTAACTCCTAATGCATGCAAATTGCCATATCTATGTGCATAAAGTAAAGATTTCTCCCAAGACGGCGAATTTATCTTGTTTAAGTTACTTTGAACAATCGATGCTGCAATTCAATAACATGATATGATACATCCAAAATTGAGTCCTCAATTACTTAAACCCTTAGAATTTCACTCGGCTAAAACCTATTTCCAATTAAGTATAGTTGGTTTCAAATCGAGGATGGATCAATTAACCCTAACTTGATTTAATACTATCCAAAGGTCGCTAGATAACCTTGTGATTTCGATCTCTAGAAAATATAGTTTTTAGCAAGTGATTTCGTGTTCTTCTTATTATTATATATATATATATATATATTTTTTTTTTTTTGTGCTCATAATTCGCGGGACTTGTTTACTAGTAAAACCAACTGCCAACCCATTTTTCTTCTTTAGCGAGGTCACATCATGTTTCCAAGGACATGTTTGTTTCAGCCTGCACTTCGTGAATTATCATCAAAGAACAGACCAAATATCTGGATCAAGAAAAGAAAAGAAAAAAAATCGGAAAAAAAGATGAAAAAAGGAAAAAGAAAACGAAGAAGTATCAGACGATATAAAAGCTCTCATCAGTTAATCATCAGCTCTTCGTTATCACGCGCCTCCGAATTCTCTCTGCTTCTCCCTCCCTCCCTCCCTCTACCGGAAGGTACGTACTCTCTCTCTCTCTCTCTCTCTCTCTCATGGCTATGGCCACTCGCGACATCCTCGTTTCCATGCTCGACGTGCTCTGCTGTGTCCTCTCTGTCTCTGTCTCTCTCTATCTCTCGCATGTACTTGTTCCTCGTGGACGCTCGCTTGTTCCCGTCCGGCGGTCCCGAGCAATCTGTCTTCCAGTGCGGTCGAGTCCGCTTGTCTCAGTGTTTGGCGGTCGCTCGGTCTCCTCTGGAATCAGTGCGGTTTGTTTTGTTCCGTTCGCCGCGTGGGGGGCGGACGGCTCGAACCAGTTTCCGGTTCGCTCGCGCTGTCGCTGCTTCCTCAGTGTGCAAGTTCGATTTTTGCGTCGATTGATTTCGGGAGAGCATTGATCAGGAGGAGCCGCACGCTAGATTGCGGAGGAGCCAGGTGAATCGAGCGAGAGAAGATGGGGGAGATGGCGCGGATTTCTCTTTTTGAATAGGTGGTTGCGACCGAGTGATTCCGGTGCCTAGGGATTCCGAGAGAAATCGCCTCTATTGGCCGTGTCCGTAGAGTTCCGCGTTTTAATCATTTAATGCGCCTTTGACGTGAGGCCCTACTACTTTCAGGAGATCTTTAGAGAGATGTCCTGGGATTCTGGGAAAGATAATGCGTCTGTGGTCGATTCATCGGTGACAGAAGGGAAGCATGACATGGGGACTTTGGACGAGCCCGGTAAGGAATGGTTTTGTGCAGTTGAAAGATATATGTTCCGGCAATGGATGCTTGTCTTTCAATATCAATGACGACTTGTCTGGCCCGTGGATGCTCAATATGCTACTACATTTAGATCATGTCGATTGCCTGACATCAAAAACAATTTTCTAACTGCTAGCGTTTATTGCTGCTGCTTGACTTAGGGAAACTACTTGTCCTCTTTCCGTGTGGATAGAAGTCCTGGTTTTCTACAGTTTTTTGGCAGAATCACAGAATTAATAAGTAAGAGTTTGTCTTCTGCATGACCATTATCCTCAGCAAATGCATCTGAACTTTCTAATGGAAGATTTTCAATAAATAGGATAAATATATCTATTAAACACTTGCTACTCAGCTTTTAGTCGGAAAGTAATCGTCAATTTGTCTCTTAGTACATTGTGTTTCAGCAAGATCACAGACAATTTTGACATGTCATTGCAAATGCTTAACTGTGCTAAGGGTAAAGAAGGAAGTATAGGGGGATAAGCATGTTGCTCCATGAAGCCTTTTTTTTTCTTGTTTGTCCAATCCGCCAAGTATGTGAAACAATTCATGCAGTGAATGCTTCTGCTCCATCAGGCATTATTTTTTTAAACCACTAATTTTGTAGAACAATTCAGATAGTAGACAAATTAGAGCCCTAGTTTTGATCGTTTCTTTTTTTTCCTGTAAATGAGAGAAGCTCATATTGACTATAAGGCTTTCTTTTGGAGAACGTTGTAATAATTTTTCCACTGATAGCACCATTTTAGTTGATTTATGCTTCATCAGATGTGAAGAGAGGCAATAATCTGAACTTAAAAATAGTTTTCTTTTGGTGGTCGAGTGTCTACATGTGCAAAAGATAATAGTACTTGAGACAGGAATATTTAGAAGAATGTATTCGTACTCTAGAAAGAATGGTATGAGGAATGACTACTTGAGAATAAGTGGGAGTGGCTTTCTTTAAGTATGAGGTGATAAAACTTCATTTGACCTGCTGTGGAGGTGATTTTTTGAGCATTCTTGTGAAAAGATCTGACAATATGTCATGGTCACGGCATGGGAAAGAGGCATACAAGAATGAAGAGAGGAAGATTTGGATTATGTTATTTACTGAAGAGGATGCAAAGGCACTAGGCGATTTTTGTAGACAACTATCAAGTAGGTGTGGGAGCAGCTCTCATTGCGATTGTTTGGATGTTCTTAGCTGCTCAATTAGTGAGATTGCCTACCTTCTAGTTGTTTTTCTCCCCATGTCATGTCATCCCCGTGAATTCTTTGTGAGTTGGTATTTGGTTCATCTTCTTCTTTGGACATTTTGAACTAGATTGCTTATCACCTGGGAGCTTGGTGCTAAAAGGTGGAAGCTTTGCTGGTTGGCTAGGGTTTACATGAAGCTGATATGTGCCTTATGGAGGAAATTAGGAGCATCTGCGACTGGTCAGAAAATCAGCTTAGGGAACTAGTTCCCTTTGTACTTTGCAGTGAGGCGGTCGATATATTTTGTGGGACTCAGCATCTATGTCACTGGTTTCTGCAAAAATGCACCCTGATCTAGGTGTTTGGTTGCATAGTATCAATTTGGTGGGATAACTAATTTAAGTGATACTACCGGACTGTCTGTGAGCATTGATTGGCCAGGAGGCCAAGTGATGCATTAGGTTTCTTATGTCATCTTGCACTTATCTTTCAAAAGTGTTAAAAATTGGTAGGCATTTAGAAACTAGTATTGTTTATAATTGAGGTGCATGAGAAGTGTGAGTGGACAAACTCCCCTCCCTTCCCTTCCTTTTTGCTCCTAAAGCTGGTTCTTTTCTTACAGAAAGTACAGATAAACAAAACGAGGATCAGTATGCCTATAACTCAGAAGAACCAGGGTGTGGTCATGATAAAATGGGAGATTCAATTGCCAACAGAAAGGGTCGATGGTATAGTATTAGGTATTTTATCATTAAGAGTTTGAATCACCAGAATCTCCGACTATCAATTGAGAAAGGAATCTGGGCTACTCAGGTCATGAATGAACCCATTTTGGAAGAAGCCTTCCATGTAAGAATGCCTATCTACTGTATGTTTATATGATGGTTTCTTAATGTATATGCTTAAGAGAGAAGTATGCTTGGTCTTGCAGAATTCTGGAAAAGTGATTTTAATATTTAGTGTCAACATGAGTGGGTTCTTCCAAGGGTATGCTCAAATGATGTCTCCTATTGGGTGGAGGAGGGACAAAGTGTGGAGTCAAGGCAATGGTAGAAATAATCCTTGGGGCCGCAGTTTTAAGGTCAAATGGCTGCGGTTATATGATTTGCCCTTCCAGAAGACTCTTCATCTTAAGAACCCATTAAATGACAACAAACCTGTCAAAATTAGCAGAGATTGTCAGGTTTCTTTATCTCGATGCCTTTATCCTTCTTCCATGATCTGCCTATTGAAAAGAATCTTAAGTGCTTGCTTTATCTTTTTCAGGAGTTACCCCAGGATGTTGGGGAAGCTCTGTGTGAGATGCTTGATTGTGATGCTGATGTTGATGGAGAAACTAGAAGGTATATCTAGTGTACGTAATGATTTGTGCTAGATATTGTTTAATCCAAGTGTTTTGTTGACTAACCAAAATGGTTTTATCAGGGATTCTGTCCCTCTTGAAAAGTCTTCCATGTGTTCGGTGCAAGGGGAAGAATATAATGGGCCTGCAGTGCACATGCCATGGACTATGCCTTATTCTTCTCTGTACTATCCGCAACATGCTGAAGCTGCTAGAAACAATTTAGCATATGCAAGATCAGCAGGCACCTTTCTTTCTGACGATTTAGCTGTCCCATCTGGAGCATCAAAAGTTCCAAAACCAAAATATCCTCTGGCAAATGGAAATACACCTGCTGTATCACATCGGGATGTATCTCCGCGATATGATATGTGGGGATTGTCCACTGGAAGTCCTCTTGCTAGTACCCTGACGGAAGATGACTTTCTTGACATGGTATGTTGATTCTTCGTTGATGAGCACAAGTTTATATCCGTTTCTGGTGGACTGAAAATGCCATTAAAATAACCTGCCCTTGAAAATTTTGCATATCATTATGAGGAACTGATACTCAAAAGGTGGGTTGCTCTTTTTCTGATGGGGTGAATTGTTTCTATTGTCTCTTCTTTGAAATTAATATTGTTCTATGTCTAGTATTAGTTGCAATGGTTTATAGAAACATTTTCTCCATTCTTCCTTTGTTACAGTAAAAATACTCAAGATGAGTGTGGTTTCTTGCATGATCTTGGTTTTGCCAAAGTATGTTCTGAAACTGATAGATTGCTGTTGTGATTAGTCAAAGGAGGACCATGACAGAAGAACAAAAGCAGGTGTCTGTTTCATAGTTTTTTTGTACTGAGTGTGAATAGAGCCAACAAGACAGTTTTCTGATTCTGTTATCCAGTTGCCCAACATTCTGGATTATAACAATGTTTCTTTGTTAAACTTGAAGCTAAGTCTGACAATCTTACGCTTCTATTTGGTGTTGTGCTATGTATCTGATCACTTCGCTTTCTGTACCCAAAAGGGGGTGGCAAACAACAGCAGTGTGAGAGATGGGATGAAACTGAGAAGGGCTTAATTTACTTTCTATCCTGGATTTATCTCCGCTTGTTATGAGCCCATTGCTTGACAGCTGAGATGCTGTTTCTGTATTGCCTGAGTTTTTCTCATAGTGTATTGCACTGGTAGGTTGAATTCTGAGTGGATGTGATGGCATTGCCACCTTTCCCCCCTTTTCCGGTTGGAGATGGAATTGCCCCTTGATAGTTAAGAATTTGTGTAGAAATTCTAGCTTTCTTGTGGTAAAGCTTTATCTGGTGCTCTTAGCAAATCTTTCTACATCATGTATTCTTTCCTGGATCGGATTATACAAGTTCTGCACTACTTCGCTATTCTTGTAGTGTTCATCATATCCTAGTGTTACTTATATCTGTTATTTACTTTGAGTTTGGTTATGGGCATATGTTTGTGTTCTAATGAGTAAATATTTGGGATTGGCATGCAGTCATATGAAGAATACCTGGAAGTCCATAGCAGAAGCAGCAGAAAGATGTGCCTTCCTGTTAGTATACATATTACCTTGGCCATCCTGGTTCATACGAGTCATTTACCTCAAAAAGTTTAAATCTGTAGAGATCCACCAATGGATGTTCATAATTAGGTCTTCCTGCCTTGATTCTTGATTTTTTATAGTTATAGTCTCTTCTTCTTCTTCTTCTTCTTCTTCTTCTTCTTCTCGCTGAAGTTGCAGTTTTACAGTGATCATAGAGCAAACTAATGAATTTCCACTTACCATTTGCTAGCTACATATTGCTTTTACTCATGTAATTTTTATCTGTTACAAATCGTGACTCTGTTAGTCCTGCAATCTTTTGATACAATTGAATGCTATGCACAAAAATATTCTGACTTTCACTCATGAATGTGGATATAGTGTCCCTGTAGCACCTTGTATTTTTCCATAAGATGCCGATATATCTTAAATATGTCATTTTGTGATTTATAGTATGCTGGCTTGATGAAATTGTAACATGTGATCTTAAGATTACAGCTACCTAGGTGATGTGTGATGACAACATGTTTTCTCTGGCTTTATTCTTGTCATATCTTTTCATCTAGGTCTTATCTCATAATTTCTGATGGAGGAATATTGTCTTTTAAAACTTCAATTTGATGATAAAGTCTACAGAAAAAGAAAGTTAATGCATAATAGTATGTTGTTAGATGTGAGTGTATGTTGTTAGATGTGAGTGTGACATAGAAAGTAAGGAGAAGATGTAGGGGTACTCCTCACAATGGTGTTCTAATAATTTTATGCTGTCATTTTTCCATTGCCTTATCTTGATTCTAGACTGGTCTCTGGCTTCACACCCCTTGGTTTTCCTAGTTATTCTGTACCAAACTGACGGTTCCTTTGCACCTCTCTGTGGAAAGAAGGGTGTTCTTTGATTGTGGTCTCTTCCTTTCAATGGGCTATGCTAGAGGATCTGGACTGTCTTTGATGGTGCTTAGTTTGGATCAAAACTGAGGGCGAAATTAGTTGGTAGATGTCAATCTTGCCAAGGCACAGTGTTCCCTCATCAAAGTCTCGCTAGTCTTATTCCCCTCCCTCCCTAGCTAAACTGGCCAATAAAATAAGGAAAAATTGAACATATAGAGAAAAAACCAAAAAGCTCTACTATTCTGCTTCTAGCATTCCCATGTGGTAGTGTATGCTCAAGTTGAGGGATTGCCACTTGTTGCAGGCGACAGGATCATCTTGGACACCAAAGGAATCACCAAGAAGTAGAAAACAAGAAAAACATCTGTAAGATCTCTCTCTCTCTCTCTCTCTCTCTCTCTCTCTCTCTCTCTCTCTCTCTCTATATATATATATATATAAAATCCACGTCCCGGATGCATTCCCTCCCCCTCAACTGCACACACTTCCTCACACTTAGTTTCGCATGCAAATTGTTGTTGGAAATGAAAAGGGATTTCGTTCTATTTCAGTGGCATTCTGTTTTTGCAGAAGTCCGAGGCTATCATCTGAACAGAGCACAAGGAAGAGGCCGTACAATTCTTCGGAGAGATCTTTGGATAGATGATTGGATATGAAGGATTTATTTGTCTGATATGAAAAAATTCCTTCTGTGACGGGGCTGTTACTATTTGATATTGTCCTTGTCATTGTATTGGATTGATTACCCTGTATCGTTGTGTGCGTGTTCGGCTGATGATATGTTATAGGACTTAAGCGGGGGCCCTTAGAAACTTGTACATAATTGTATGGGCAATCGCCTGAACTCCCATCTCTCCCTTATTTGGTAGAGAGCCAATTCTCTTTCATAAATTTTCTATTGGAAGATGTATAGTCAGGCGGATGGAATTATTTCAGTGAGAGTATCTTTTGACTCCTTGTATAGAAAAGAAACGGATCAAGATTAGCGCACGATCGAAGCTCCATAAAAAATTCAGAATGTAATTAGATGACTGGTGGCCATTTTGTCCATGCGGCCTGGGCTGTAACTTCTGTTTGGGGTCTGAAGTTTTTCCATTATAGTGGCTTTCGAGTTTATATGAAATGTTGAATCGTGCAACTCCTTTTTTAGTGCTCATGCACATGGTTGCCCTTGAACTCAGAGAACGCAAAAGCTTTTGTGAGCTTGCTTGTCCCAAGCACAGGCTTACGAACAGATGAAGTTCGTGGCCCAAGTTATTGGTTATCGTCCATTTTTACTATATCACCTAAATAATGATTGAAAGTCACGAGTTATATCTAAATGCAAAGTAAGTCCATGAGATAGGAAAGTTACTGTAGCTCGTGCTTCTTATGAAGAACATCAATTACTTTCTTTTATTTGAAAACTTATTACTTACTTGAACAAATTATTAACTACATAGAGTTTGGTACTTTCCTATAGTAAAAGTCACTAAGTTACTATCAAGTTTCATTATGGAGAAGCACTAATTTTGTAATCTAATTAGTGAAAATTTTATTTCATAGTTACTCTTAAATGTTCAACATGGTTAAGTTTCTCAAATAGAATTCGCTAATTTTTCTTTTAAAATTAATAAAAATCACCTTTGCACAAAAATAATGCTTATGTCAATTCTCATGCCAGGGCACGTGATAAAGTAGTAGTTTGCAATTGTATCAATTTGGTATCTTATCAGTGCATGACTAGTCTAATTATTCTCTAACCATTCATCATCAAGAGCAAATGGAATTCCGAGTAAGGAAGGCAAATGTTTCATTGATGCTTATGCTTAATACGAGGCATATCATAGTTCTTATTGGGGCAGTGAAGTAAAGCAAAAACTTGCGCACAAAATGGACATATGCAACAGCTACATGTCGGATGAACAAGAAGACTGAAAAATGAATAGCAAGAAAGACAGGAAAGGTTAAGTTGGCATCTGAATTAAATGCCATAATAAAATGAGCTAAATGGGCATTTGAGCGGTGGAAGAACAATTTTTTACAAGAGAGTACTCTAAAGATGTGATACTGAATGATTTTAAAACTCTGGAATTTATTAAGATGCAGAACATTCGAGATCAGAAACCTATCATCTGCCAGAAGTAGTTTCTGCATACATTGAGGATGCTAGTAATTAGTCCCTCGTACTTCTTTACTTGAATTGGACAGAAGTTGGACTCCTTACCAGGTATTTTCCAGAAACCCACTTCAGATAACCCTGGGTGTATTCACCAGCCTTGGAAGTGGAATTGACACAGCGGAAAGTGACAGTATGTCCCTTTCTAGAGAACTTCTGAGAAGCTGATTTGGGCAGCCTTCATGTCGACATTCACACCTTGAGGGGGAACAACAGTGACTACATAAGAGGAAAATGCTTTGCCAATATTTGTCAGTCCTGATAAACGTCTGTGGAGGTCCATGGGTAACTGAAAATGACGGGTAGTTCAGCTCCCCCCTAGGAATGCTTGATACCGCAGAGCATTTGATTGATTTGTGAGCAATAATTGAAACTTGCTTGTCTGTGTATCCTAGACCACATAGATTAGGTATGTAATCGTCGGGTTGAATATCGTACACCAAACCTGGATCGATGGCCTTTCATGGATTGACATGGTCTGCCCCAATGGCGAAGACATCCGCAGCCTGAAGCCTTTCATCCAGGATGGGTCCTTCCCCGAGGTTCAGTTGTTCAGTAGATGTCATGATGGCGGACTTCATGGCCGCAGGTGTCCAATGAGGATGAGCCCGCTTTACCAAAGCTGCGATTCCGCTGAGGTGAGCGCAAGAAAAAGGAAGTGCCAGAATCAATATTAAAGACATGGTCTGGTTTTTTACCGCTTCTCTGAGGAAGCGGTGATGCTGCTAAGATGTTTAAACCCGGACCAATAATGTCAGGCTTCAGAATACCTGGACTAGCCGAAGCTGGGGCCCCTCGAAGAGGAGGAAACCGCAGGAGCAGTTGGGTTTCCCGTTACTGTTCCTCTGAAAAATAATGGCGGCAGTAGGATTTTTCGTTGATTTGATGTAGGCTATGATCCTCTCTTCAATAAAACACCTCTTCCATGATAGTGGATCCCTCAACTTCTCCATTCATCAGGATCATGGCAGCCCCACCAGCATCTGTCACCGTCTGCCCCTGCCACCCATCAGAGCCCTCGACTCCTCGACACGACACAATTTTCCTTTTCACTATGTGGTCTTTCAAGGCTTCTGTGGTGCCACATTGATCATGTTCCATCCCTGGATATACAAGAGGAAGCAAAGTCGAAGGGAATTGCGGTTGGTATAGCGACTCACCATCATATTCATTACATTTCTTAGGAAGGACAGGCACTTTCTGAGAGCCTTCGTATTGTGTCCTCCGACATATGTCCGACATTTTTTGATACTCTTCGACATTGTCTGACACTCAGTTAACATATGTTGAAAAATTTGATATGTGAACAACTCTGAGTGGAGAATTTCAACATGCGAATTCAGAATTCCGACACATGTTCGACATGCATGAAGTCAATTTTAAAAATTTTAAATAATGGGGGGTTGAAATGTAAATATGTAAGAAAATAAAAAATAATAAAAATAATAAAGGAGGAAAAAAAGAAAAATCCAGTATTATTTTCTCTTCCGACTCACTTCCTTTTATACACAATTCATTTCTTAATTTTTTTTTCCTCCTTTTCTGAACATGTAAGTCCAGAATATGATTTCTTTGTTTTTTTCTCTAAATTTTATGAATTATTAGAATTGAATTGAATTTGTCAAATTAAAATAATAAATAATATTGACAAATGATAGATTAATGTTTTTAATATAAATTCATTCTAGGCTATTTATTATTTATTTATTTATTTGTGAATTTAAATCAAATTAATAAAAAAATAAAAAAAATATACATTTAATTAACGTGTTCTAATGTATTGAAGTTCTCCATTTTTTTTTGAAAAATGACTTGTCAATATGTCATGTCAAGTGTTGCATATTGGTGTCGGTGCTACTTAGCCCGTTTCCAAATTTAAGGTTGGGTACAATGCATCTATCTATGCTGCTAGCTCCAACTTTGAGCATCCATGGGGTGTCATTCAATGACGTGCTCCTTAAAGGTAGGGGTGTGCAAAATACCCGGGAACCGCCCGGAACCGGATCGGAACCGCCCGGAACCGGATCGGAACCGCCCGGAACTGGCGGTTCTTGAGGGAACCGGTCCGGTTCCCGGTTCCAATTTTTTGGAACCGGTGGGTACCGGTCCGGTTCCCCTGGTTCCATGGGCGAATCCACCCACTCGGGCCGGACCGGAACCTTTTTAATATTAAAAAAAAAAAATTACTAAAAGAAATCCTAGATTAGATCTCATCTCCTCACTCCCGTTGTCTTCAATTCTCTCTCTCTTTGTCTCTTCCTCGGTTCCTCCTAATCCTATCGCCATTTCGATTCATCCCCGAGCGTCGACGCCCCCTCGCGTCGGCTGCCGCCCGCCATAGTCGCGGAAAATTGTTTTGCGACCGTTCTATGTTGAAAACCCGACCATAGACCTCCTCCCCTCCTTCCCAACTCATAGATCCGACCGTTCTATGTTGAAAACCAAAATTATTTTGTGTCAAGATCGGTTCCATGGATCCACCCGGGAACCGGACCGGACCGGCAGTCCGGTTCCCGGGTGGATCCATGCAACAAACGGGTGGATCCCGGTTCCAATTTTTTGGAATCGGTCCTTAGCGGGCGGTTCCCAGTTCTAGGTCGGGAACCGCTCGACCGGACCATGCACACTTCTACTTAAAGGCCTGCTGTTTCTAGCGGCGCAACTCACAAAGATCCTTTTCTGGATTGCTGCAAATATGCCGACGGCAACTGGATCCTTAAAAAAATGAAGACATCTCAATATCACTTCTGAGTGATATAGAAATTACGTCAACTCCATCTAAGACAGAAGCATCAAGTCCCGCTACTATGTCTGCACCGGAACAAATTGTTTGATGACAACCTACATTGGAGGTCACACCCCGAATATTAGTAAAGTAAGGGATGATACAACTGTTCTTCCATCCAAGGGAGACAGCCTCAAACTACCAAAATCTAACTCTCAAAAGTTACCGTGATAACGCTTTTGCTCTAACAGCCATTAAGTGATAGAACTAAAAAGATTGGGAAAGAGATGGGTGAGCAATCACAGTTCAATGAGTAGTATATATCTTAGAAGCAAATTAAGCTTGCACATTACATTAATACATGACTCATTTATGTCAATCCAACATATAACAACTTGCAAGAATAAAATGAGTTATATATTACTTCAACCTAACTATATCAATAGTAGAATTTTTTTTTTTTTTGGTAAAGTAAGAATATCAATAGTAGAATTTTTCATTCATCAATAAGATCAAAACAAGTATCACTGATTTGATTCAATAACCGAACTCGTCATTTCTCAAGTCAATAGTTTATTCCATTAATCAAACTCGTATCACACATCGATGGTATATTCTAGCGATCAATCTTATAGCACATCACAATGATCACATCTCAAGACCCTAGAGATGACTCCCATGAGACCATATCATTATGTATAGAAGACTTTAGAGTTGACTTTCACGAAGTCACATTATTGTGTAATACTTAGTTTTTGACCAATGTATATTAATAGTACAAGGTCCTAGAGGTGACTTTCACGAAATTATGTTATCGTGTAGCACTTAACTCTTAACTACAATGCTTTAGAGGTGACTCCTATGAAGTTATATTTTCACGTAATACTTAATCCTTTTCCAATACATATCAATGGTATAAGGCTCTAGAGATGGCTCCCTTAAAGTTGCGTTGTCGTATAACACTTAATCTTTTTCCACCACATATCAATAGTACAAGACTCTAGAGGTGGCTTCCACAAAGTTATGTTGTCTTATAGCACTTGGTCTTTATTGATCTACATTACAATTGGCTTCACAAACCAAAATATAAATTTTCATAAATCAATTTCTCCAAAAAATCAATTTAGAATTCATATCATAAATCGGTTTCACATACTAAATTAAATCACATTTCATAAATCATATGCTAGTCAACGCAATTCTTTCGCACACCCAAACCATATTCTCTTTCCCAACTTTGCTCATTGGACATAATATATATACTGACAGACATATATATATATAGACACACACGCAAGACATTCTCACACCATTACGAAATTCATTTCATAAACTAATAATATTTTGAAAAATCTTTCTCATTAAATGTTTCCCAAATCATGAAAATGACTCCCATCAAAAACCATGGCTCTATAATGCCATAAACCCCCATTTCCAAGAAATCTTGAAGCTTCACAACTCAAAAATTAGACTTCATAGCTCGATTTTTCCAAAATTTCATATTTGATCCCTAAACTTGAAAAATACTTAGATTGGACGAACGAGGAGCACGAACATTTATCAGGCATTGTGATACAAAGTAACAGTGGCTTGGCGAGGTCCCCATAACGCGAATGCTCAAAGCAATCTTTCCTCCTCTTCTTCTTCTTTCATTTCTTTCTTCTTTCTCCCCTCTTTCTTTTCTATTTCTCGGTCGTGCGGGCTCTCGGCCTCTTTATAACGAGCGCCCACTATTCCTTATGTTGACTAAGTCAACATTTTTTGAGTGGGTCCCACCACTTTTGAAAAGTCAAAATATTACAGATGGCACACCTTATACATGGCCAAGTGTGATTTCAATGCCATGCCAATAGTTGTGCCCCCGGCACTTCCGGGCAAGTTGGCAGGCTCCACAAAAGTACCTACAGCTACGTGAGCTGTCATTGTCCCATGCCCTACATCATCAATCCGCAGTGGCCAGCGACCTCGGCTCACCGCTGCCAGCCTTTTCCAGCCATGTTGGGTGGCGGCAGCGACAAGGGCCTACAGAGGCCAGGCCCTCGTCGAATGCTAACTCCTCTCACTTTTTTAATGAAGTTCTTAAATTTAATTTAATTAATATTTATATTAAAAATCAATTCTTTGAGAGGCAAAACAACGTTGTTTTAGGACAAGTTAACTACATCGGCACCATGTGGATATATATATATTTTTAAAATAATTGCCACCTCAACTAAGAAAGTTCCCGAAAAAATGTCATGTAAGCATTTTGATAGGAATTTTCACCCTTGGCAGGCTTCATTCATTTTATGAAAAATAACTTTCGGGAAAACGTTTTTTAGATTTTTTGCCATTTGTTTCACAAAAATGATTAGTTAGGGAAAACGTTTTTTGCTATTGGAAAAAACACATTCAAAAGTGGGGCAAATGTTTTCCACTTTTTAAAAGTGAAAAACATTTACATAACTTCTTCCATTTTAGGCTTTTTTTCACTAAACACCTTTTCCTTTTATTTTAATATATTTTATTTTTTAAAAATCAAGTTTTTATTTTTTCTTTTTCTTTTTCTTCTTCCTTGGATGACTCAAACCTTGCCATAGGCTGGAGAGCTTAGGCTTTGCCAAATCCAACAAGTTGGCTAGGGCTCAGGCTTCACCTGAGGTCGCCAAAACCTAAGGTTGCCAAAGCCTCACCGACCTCTAGTGACCTTAGGTGAGACTTGAGCTCACTTGACCCGCTCACCTAGATCTAGTGAGCCAAGAGCTTGCCGGCCTTGACGGAGCTCGAGCTCTCCTAGATCGCTTGAGCCTTGAGCTTGCCGATTAATGTCTTGGTCGGTCGCCAAGCGGTCGACCATTCTTTGGTATGTCACGGTAGAGGAAGGAGGAGGAAGGAAGAGAAAAAGAAAGACAAAAAGAAAAAAAAAATAAAAGAAAAAAAGAAAAAAATCAAAATTTAAAAATAAAAATAATTAAAGTTCATTTTAAAAAATATAAATTGAAATTAAATTTTTTTGGTCAATTAAAAAATTAAAATTTATTTTATTTTTAATTTTTTAATAGAAAATCAAATCGAGATACCTAATAGTGGAAAATATTTTCTACTTCATTTTTAAGTTTTAGCCGAATAATAGAAAATATCATCATTTTCTTGGAAAATAGTTTCCTAAAAATATTTTCTAGATACATGATATTTTCTACAAAACAAATGGAGCTTTTTCTTTTTGATTTTAGTATTTAAGTATACATTTTGGAAATTTTGGTACTTAAACCCATGCAAAATTTGGGTTCACCCGTGTCAAGTTTGGGCACTTGAATGGCACGTTTGGTAACGATTACATTTCCGGAGAACATATTCGATAAAAAATGATTATTTTTTATTCTCGTTCTCTGGAACAATTTCTAAACATTTTAAGTCATTTGGTAGAATCGTCCAAAATTTCGATTTTGGAATAGAATTGCGTTTGGTACCGTGCTCATTAATTCATTCTAAATCAATTTCTTTTAATTTTCAAATAATTTTTTTTTTTTTTTTTCTTTTTTTTTTCCCTTTTTCTCCTATTCTTCTTCTTCTTCCTCCTCCTCGTTGGCTGAGCCCCGGTGAGCCAGGCCGGTCTCGTTGGGGTTGGGCGAGGCTCACCCAGCCCTGCCTAGCCACCAACGGGGTTGGGCGTTGTGAGGCTTACCCATCCCCGGCGAGGCTCGGCCTCACCAGTGGCTAGGCTTGCCCTTGGTGAGCTCGCTAGACCATTTGTCGGTGACCAGCGGACAACGATGGTGGCAGCGGTGGACGGCAGCAGTGGACGCAATCACGGGATGGCGGTAGATGAAGAAGAAGAAGAAGAGAAAATGAAAGAAGACTTGATTCTCAAATTTGTTTTTGGAACAAGAATCATTTTTTTTATTTATTCTTAATTCTACTCCAAATCTATTCCCATGAACAAAAATTTTACTAAACGCGATTTTGTTCCTAAACTACTCCTGGGAATAAAAAATCAGAATCAGTCACTGGTGGGATGGTTACCAAACAGCACCGAAGTGTTTGGCACTCCTATGAGTTGTTTGGAGTTTATAAGTCTTGTCCAGGCGAGCTGCGAGGAATCCCTTCTTGTTTCTCATTGCAACTACTTCACCTGGAGTGAGTCTCGCTGCGAAACCAGTAATGACGCCTTGGCATGCGAAGAGGATGGGGGTTGGGTTCTCTGAGTTGGTAGTGTAATTCTCTGGCAAAAAGGAACGGTACCACGAGCCAAGATATTCTTCGTTACAAAGTTCTTGGCCATCGGGGCGGGTCACGTGGACAAGGTAAGTTTTGGCTTGTCTGCTGGTTGAGTACCACCCGGGTGAATGGTAAGAATAAAGTGAACAATTAACAGGAGGAAGAAGAGGAAGATGAGAACATTGTGAAGGGAAGCCATAAGTTTAGGCGTGTCTGTGAAGGTTGTAGGTTCCGTGTTGGGAGGATATTTTATGGTGAAATTCTTTCCTAATCCAGGATCCTCATTGAACTGCATTTGTAACTTCTGTTCCTAAGTTTTTTCCATTTTAGATAGGCATTTGAGTTTTCATGAATGTTGAATCGTGCAATTCCTTCTTTGGTGCTCATACGACATGCTTACTCAGAGCACACAATGACAAAGCATGATACTATACTAGTTTTCCGCGTGGTATGCTTAGCTAACCTGTATCCAGCAACCTCTAACAATCTTCTCACAATTTTTGTAATGTATTGTACATTGTTGATTTGACAAATGAAGATTCAACATTCGTTTGACAGTAGAGTTAAATAAATTGTATTTTTTTTATTTGACGATCAATATAATGCCAGAACATTGGATATCATATACCTAGCATCTGCCAGAGGTCGTTTCTGCATGCATCGCGGATGCCCGTAATTAGTCCCATGTACTTCTTTAATTGAATGTGACAGAAATTGGACTCCTAATCGGGTATTTTTCAGAAACCTACTTCAGATAACCTTGGGTGTACTCACCAGCCTCGGAAGTGGAATTTTCTTTTTGGTCAAATTGCAAGTGGAATTGACATGATGGAAAGTGACAGTGACCCGCCCAACTCATCATTCTCTACAAAAAGTGAGAAAATATTAGGTACGCCACTAGTAAATAAAGTGCACATGGTAACGCTTTATAGTCTGGAACAATTTTTTTTTAAAATAATTTTTTTATTTTTTTATTCTGAAGAATAATTTCTGAATAAAATAAGGTATAATTTTTTTTATCTTTTGTATTTATTTATTTATTTATTCTTGCTCACGGATCGCCAACCATCGCCCGCCATTCGTCGTCGTTGCCCGTGGCCGGTTGCCGCAATAGGACCATCGATCGTCGATCGCCAATTGTCACCGCCGATTCTTTGCCGCACGATCGTCGCCCATAGCCCATTGGTCACTGCCGATAGCCGGCGGTTGGCGGTGGCGACAATGGCGGTTAGCGGGCGGTGGTTGGCGGGCGGCGGCGGCAACGATGGTTAGTGGTAGTCATCGGTGGTCGGGGGTGGTTGGTGGGCCGTGGGTAGTAGCGGTGACAATCAAACGGCGGTGGCGATTGGTGACAATGCCCGACGGTGGCGCGGTTGGTGACGGCCGACGATGGTTGGAGGTAGTCGGCGATTGGCAAGCGGCCACCCAAGGTGCAGCAAGCAAGAAAAACAAAAGAAAAAAAGAAAAGAAAAATTGGTTTATTTTTAGAAATTGTTCTTGGGATCAAGAAGCTATTTTTTTTTTGTTTTGGTTTCAAATCTGTTTTCGGAAAAAAAAAAATTCTGAGAACAAAAGTTTTATCAAACGGATTTCTATTCTTTTTTTATTTTGGGGAATGAAAGAACTTAAATTGAGAGAAACAGAAAGGTTACCATGTAGATCCTAAGAAGCCAGCTATGTTCTCCATGAAGAGAGGAAGCAACGGCCGGAGCAGTTGGGATCCCAATTACTGTTCCTTTGAACAAGATCGTAGCAGTCGGGCATTTTGTCGAAGTAATGTACGATTTGATCTTTGCCCAGCAGAAAAGCTGCCATGAGAAGCGGAAGGACGTGAGCATCGACAAAGGTGCTG
The DNA here is from genome assembly GCA_014182725.1 of Eucalyptus brandiana. Classification (NCBI taxonomy): domain Eukaryota; kingdom Viridiplantae; phylum Streptophyta; class Magnoliopsida; order Myrtales; family Myrtaceae; genus Eucalyptus; species Eucalyptus brandiana. The sequence goes on from CM024671.1 coordinate 27,131,639, forward strand.
AATCCATCACTTTCTTGGTTCAATATAATCATGGCAATTCCACCTAAGAGTGTGCATGGTCCGGGCGGGCGATTTCTGACCTAGAATTGCGAACCGCCCGCTAAAGACCGGTTCCAAAAAGTTGGAAACAGGATCCACCCGGGAACCGGACCGCCGGTTCGGTCCGGTTCGCGGGTGGATCCATAGAACCGATCTTGATGCGAAACAATTTGGTTTTCAACATAAAACGGTCGCGAAACAATTTTCCGCGGCTGTGGCGGGTGGCGGCCGACGCGAGGGGGTGAACAGCAGCGGCGGAGCTCTCTATACAGGAGCTCCATCGACTGGTCTATGCTCAAGTTCTCTCTTCTCATGCATTTACATGTCAGGTTAGGCCATGTTACTTTTCCTTCTGGACTGTAGCTTTTCGATCTGCATTTTCTTAGAAAATATCTGGAGAAGGACATATTTCATTGCCTTAAACAAATCACAGGGTGCAAGCTAATTTTAAGTGCATTTCGTGACGCCCATGTGGTGGTTGAGGTCCCTGTGGTTGCTTCTTGTGGTTAATCCAATACAGGAAATATTAATCAATATTTATGGTCAATTGGGCTATCAGAATTTTTGGGGTTGGCCTTTTTGACACACCTGTTTCTAGCTAGTAGCTTTTAATATGTATGGCATCTAAAAATGAAAACAATTCAACCTGGTTATTGTTAGAGGCATAGTTTTATCTGCTTAGGTTCCTGGTTATGCTTCTTTTATGGGAGATTTATGTAAAGAAAGTCAACTTACATCTTATGTGTGAAATGTAGGATTGTAACATATTTTGGTTCATAACTGTTTCAATTCTCAAGGCAAAAGCCACAAACATGCAAGTTTGGAGACTACAGTTTTCAGCGACTATATTTAGTGAAAATTGTAACTATGAAAGCCAAAAAGGCTAATCTAAGGTTTCTTTTAGTAATTTTTTTTTTAATATTAAAAAGGTTCCGGTCCGGTCCAGGTGGGCGGATCCGCCCATGGAACCGGGAACCAGACCGGTACCCACTGATTCCGATAAATTGGAATCGGGAACCGGACTGGTTCCCTCAAGAACCGTCGGTTCCGGGCGGTCCGGGCGGTCCGGGCGGTTCCTGGTATTTTGCACACCCCTAATTCCACCAGCATCTTTCACCTCCTGTCCTTTGTCTGTTCTGGCCACTACCCCTCTTTCGCACAAGACTACCTTCCCTTTTACGTCAATGCCTTTCAATGATCCTGGGGCACAGAGAACCGACTGGTTATTGCCGTTCCTCCCAGCATACACCAGAGGCAACAACTTCGAAGGAAAGAAACATTGGAATAGCGACTCGCCATTGTATTCCGTTCCATTTCCGAGTTTCACTGTTGCTGTGATGTTCCTGTCAGTGGTGCTCGCTCCGACAGTAAGGATCCATGGGGCATCATTCCACAATGTGCTTGGGAAAGGCCGGAATTTCCTGCTGCGCAGCTCACAAAGATCCCCTTCTGGATGGCTGCAAATCAACCAATGGCAATGGTGTCATTGAAAAATGGGGCGGAAGGACTGCCCAGTGAGATCGAGTGCACATCAACCCTATCAGCAATGGCGGCATCGAGTGCAGTGAGTATGTCTGCCTCAGGACAATCTTCTCCGAATCACACTTTATAGATTGCTAGGTGAGCATCCAGAGCCATGCCAACTGCCGTTCCTCTGGCATTCCCAAGTGCATCGCCTTGGGACACAAAAACGCCAGCAGCTGTGCTGGCCATGTGAGTGCCGTGCCCATCCCCATCAGTAGGAGGGGCGGTTCCACTTTCCTTAGCCTAGAGGTCAAAGGACCTTGTGCCGATTAATTTGTTATTGCATTGGAAAGGTTTGAATTCGCACATCCCTTTCCATTTAGCTGGTGGAGGCAGCATTCCTGCACCGCTGAATGAGGGTGGTTGGGAAATATTCCACCGTCCAGCACACCAATAATCATTCCCTTTTCTGGATTCAAGCCCACCAAGGATCCTTGTTGCTGTGGTAAGCCTAAGAACTGGGGACTGTCTGTTGCTTGGCTGTGATACATTTTCTCAGGCCAAGCTGACGTGAATCCTTCCTTCGTTTGCATGGCAGCTACTTCCTCTGAAGACAGTCTCGCTGCAAAGCCAGTCATCACATTCTGGCAAGCGTAAAGCATACGCTGCTGGTTTTCTGAGGTCTGGGTGCTATCAGGCAAAAATGACTGGTACCAAGAATGTCTTCATCCTTGGAGAGAATTTGGTCATCGGGGTAACTCAAATGGATTATGTATGTTTGCAAGTCATCAGCACGAGTAAGCTCAGGATTGACATTCGATAACAGGATAATGATGCCGAGGAGGGGAAGGAAAGCCATAGTAAGTGACAAGGTAGTAAGTAAATTAAAAGTTGAATTGGAGTCTCTGTTATGGGGCTAATTAGAACAGCTATTTATACGGAAGTGAAAAAAAGGCATATGTCGGCTTGTGCATATGAGTACAATTCTTGAATGCTGATTAAATTAAGGTGGTGCCTAATGAGAGTTTGTCTTAAGTGGGTCCGGGATCTGAATTGAGCATTTGAATCATTGGAGCATCGTGATTGGCCAGTGAAGAATTGTTCAAACAATTCCTTTTAGCAATGTGGACTTGTTAAAAGATGCTATTCCTCGAGCATAATGATTTGGCCAGTGCGGAATTGTTCCAACTCCTTGAACAGCATGTGGCCGGTGCATAGCCTTCTGCGTCAATGAGAATAACTTCAGTTCGGCCTTTTGGTGTAACTTTCAAACTTCTTCTGAATTAGCGTTCAGCATCATATGTACCTTCCACATGGGCGCTCACTGCTCATTACAATTTATGCATGTCCAGAGAGAGACAAAAATAACCAAGCTACAGAATGCTCTGTTTCTCATCAATTTTTAGTAGTTTTAATGCATGATCAGAAAGAGTGGCAAAAATAACCAAGCTACAGAATGGCCAAGTCCTAGCAATCGCTTTGTTATGTCCCATGCACCTTTTGAATGAGCTCATGGAATCTTAAAAGTTAATGATGAAAGTATCCACAGTGTAATTGTTTCAACCTGGCCAGCATGTTGGTTAAAATTACAATGGATAATCACTTTGATTTTACTTGAACAACATGGTCATATCTTCTTGTTTATTTCTAAACTGTACATCAAGACAGTGGATGAGGCAGCATTTTGCTGTTATATGAATGCAGCACTTCTTTCGCTGCTTATGCAGCATTCTTCAGTTGATTTTTCCAAGTACCTGGGAGGCATTTGCTTGTTAAACACTACAATTGATCTAATGGTGAAGATTTAGGATATTGGCATGTCAGTTATGTTAAAAGTGCAGTGCAGTTAGGATCAGTGAAAAACTTTCCTTAAATTGATGGAACTAAACATTTTATAATAAGTGAAGTGCTGTTAGGACCTGCTGAATGGTAGTTTTGCTTTATCCATTGCACCTTTTGAAATTTTTCTTTCTTTGCAGACAATAGATGAATCGGCTCTTGATCTTCTCCAAAACCCACAAATCACATATTTCAGACATAAATAAGTTTTCAATCAAACCCAATGTTGTATTGGAATAACGAAGCTTCATTTATCTCTAATGACAATTTCGGTATTGATTTGAGAGGAGAGATGAGTGAAGATCTAGTTGTTCTTCTAAAGTGGGGATTACTATAAAGCAAATGACTATTCAATTGAATCTAACGTTAGATTCAAACTACTAGTTTTCCTAAGTGGAGTCTTGCTATGCAGCAGATGCTCTCAGAGTTCTTAGCACTCACTTTTTCATGTTGTCAATCTTTTTGAGTTCTAGGAAGCAGAATGTAGTGAAATTTTTTTGGTGCCTCAGGAAGAAGGTTTTCTAGTTAATGATTACTTATACAGTAGAACTGTAAAATTTCAAGTGATTTTATAGTGAAATCTCATTCCGAAACTGTTCTGTTTTTTGCAGATGATTACTGAGAAAATCCTTTTTTTTTTTTTTTTTTTTTTTTATAGTTTTTCTATTCTAATGTTTTTTTTTGTTCTTTTTTTCTGTTTTATACTGGACATGGTGGCTTCTCTCAGGGTAGCCTTTTGAACGGTTGTCGTGCTATCTTTAAGGTTAAGCATCTAGCTGAAAATCAAAGATCTGTTCCCATTGATCCAGTGATATCATCTTAGGAGACAAAATCATCAACAATGTAAGACTGGTCAATGCACAATCCATCCATCATAACTGCAATAAACTACTGAACAAGAGCCCACTCAACCAAGAGGATATAGAAAGGGGCAAACTACTATCATCTGAGGTTTGAATTAACTCCAAGTTTACTTCAGGGACCAGTTCACTGTCTTGTTCCAAATCCAATCAAACAGGTCCTTTGATATCTTTTATTGTTTTATAGAGTGAAACATAAGTTCTTGACCTCTTACCAAAAAAAAAAAAAAAAAAAAAAAAAAAACATAAGTTCTTGACCTTGCACTGCCACCTGTTTCTGTATCGGGAGACTCATTCTCTATCTTGCAAGTCTGGCAACAGGATGAACATTTCATTTGAAAACAACAGCAATGGGGCTTCTCACGGAGTGATCTGAGGAAACCCATGTCAGGGATCCTTGAGCAAATGGCTTAGTAAAGCTCCCACCAGAACTTCTGCGGAACCCCACACTATACGTGGCCATTTGCACCGCCACACTGAATTTGATCTCAGAAGGATACACCGTGACATCAACACCTTCCGGTGCATCAACCTTGTATGTGTACGAGGAGTCAGCAGGCCCAACATTTGTAACTGTCCTAGAATAGTTCTGGGCGCTAGAGCCCAGTATTATGCTGAAGGATGGGTAATTCAGCTGTGCCTGAGGTATGCTTTTTATTTGTGAGCATTTGGCCTTTTCCTGTGTGATGGTTTCAATTTCAGAATCCTTGTATCCCAAACCACATAAATAAGGGATGTAGTCGTCGGGCTTGATGTCGTAAATAAGGCCTGGATCGTCTGCTTTGGGTGGATTCACATGGCCTGCACCTGTGGCAAAGATGTCAGCTGGAAGAAGGGTTTCATCGACGATTGGCTTACTTCCAAGGTTTATTTGATATGCAGTGGTCATGATTGCGGATTTTATGGCAGCAGGCGACCAATCAGGGTGAGAGCTCTTCAGCAGAGCTGCAATGCCACTGAGATGAGGGCACGACATGGAGGTTCCAGAGATGATGTTGAAGGTCACTTTGGTAGTCGAGCTGTTATCAAGAGAGAATGGCCAGGCTGCTAGGATGCTGACTCCTGGGCCAATTATGTCGGGTTTCAGGATTCCAGGGCTCTCAAAGCTGGGGCCCCTGGAAGAGAAGGATGTCACTGCTGGTGCATCGGAATTCCCAATAATTGTTCCTTTGAACAAAATGGTGGCCGTCGGATTGGAGGTCGAGTTGATGTATGACTTGATTTTCAGACCGTCAGCATAAGGTATGTGGGTTGCGGGAAGGACATGAGCGTCAGCTAGCGTGCTGTAGCCATTGAGTTCGTCGTTCATCAGAATCATGGCAGCACCACCGGCATCCTTCACTTCTTGCCCTTTGGCGATTCTTGCGATTCCTCCACCTCTCTCACACAAGACGACCTTTCCTTTCACGTCCAAGTTTCGCAATGATCCTTCAGCACATAATGCGGATGTTTGGTTTCCATTTGCGCCAGCATACACAAGTGGGTAAACCGATCCAAAGTCCTTGGGCTGGAAAAGGGATTCACCATTGTACTCTGCGCCATTTCCTAGCTTAGCGGTAGCTTTTATGGTCCTATCGATAGTGCTTGCTCCCACAGTGAGAATCCATGGAGCCTCGTTCGACAAGGAAGTGTTGATCGGGCCACTATTACCTGCTGAGCAGCTCACAAAGATTCCCTTTCGAATCGCAGAAAATGCCCCCACAGCGATTGAGTCAGCATAGAATGGAGCCAAACCGCCACCAAGAGAGAGGGAGAGCACATCGACACCATCCTCGATAGCAGCATCCATAGCGGCCAGTATGCTGCTCTCAGTGCAGCCCACATCGGAGCACACCTGGTACATAGCCAGGTGGGCATGAGGTGCCACCCCGGTGGCAGTGCCAAGGGCTTGTCCCAGGACATTGGCATTCTTTACAAAATTTCCTGCTGCCGTGCTGGAAGTGTGGGTGCCGTGTCCATCCTCGTCGGTTGGTGGCAAAGTAGAGGTCACGAAATTCCTCGCTCCGATGAGCTTGTTATTGCAGGAAGTGGCATTGAACGTACACTTGCCTTTCCATTTAGCAGGGGGAGAGGACATTCCTTCGTCGTCGAATGAAGGATGACCCGGCGTTATTCCTGTGTCGAGGACTCCAATGATCACGCCCTTGCCCAAAGTGGAGTCTTTCCACAACCCCACCCCAGGGTTCAAGTTCAAGAAGGAAGGTGAGTGAGTCGTGTGCAACGAGAAAATCTTCTCTCGTTTCACAGACACAACTGCATCCAACTTCAAAAGTTCCTTAGCCTCGTCTGCTGTCATCTTTGCTGCGAATCCTGTTATCGAATTCTTGTAGGAATGGACCATACGATTCGTCTGGTCCGAATTCGGTGTCATCTGGGGCAGGAACGATTGGTACCAGCTCTGTAGATCCTCTGACCGGGCAAAAACTTCACCCGCTCGTTTTCTAACATGGACAATATAAGTAGACAGGACATTTTGTTCATGCTCAAGAACAGTTTTGGCGGTTGCCGGATGAAAACTGAAGGAGCAGATGAAACCAACAAGAAAGAAAACAGCCACCATCGGGAACTTTCTGCATCGATTTTCCTCCATTTTCTAGCAAGAAGGTTCAAGAGAAAAACCTATGCAGCTCATGCTTTTCGACTAATGAACTAAAGCTCGCATATATATAGAAAATGAGAGTTATAAAGCGCGAGAGCGGGACTGTTTCACCATTGAAAACAGTGGTCGGTGAAGCTTCTTAATAACAAATGTGCAATAATTGAAGGAAGCCTTGAATTTTGCATAGGGCTGATTTAACTTATTAATTAACTCGTTGAGAATAAGCAACTACAGCAGCACGACGAAAGGAGATATTTGTGTTGCATCAAAAGCCTGCTATATGGTAGATCCCGCCTAGTTCTGTTTTCGTTTAAGAACAAGACAAGGCAACCATACGAATGTTCTTTCATTAGTTTGCTCACATATGAAGAGTGAGGAAACAACTGGGGTTGCCACCCTTCTCACATGAGAAATTGGAGGTAGGGAGTTCGAATTCCCACATTTTCAAGGGGATTGGAGTGTTGATGATTTAGTTTTATATGTGGGTTTCAATTCTCATGCCCTATAAGAAAGCATGACAAAGAGTGAGAGTTAAAGTAAAAGTAGAGTAATACTGATAAAAAGAAAAAGAAAAAGAGTGAGGCGACGACAGTAAAGGAAGATATGCCGATTTCAAAAGACAATGTTTATTCTCAATAATGAAATCACGTTGACATTGTCTTAATTGACAATTAATGGGGAGGTCACCCTTTAAGAAATAATCACATAACAAAAATTGAATAATAGAACTAAGGAAAAAAATATTGATAAAGGGGAAAGTCTTCAAATCGTGTGTTGAACATCTGCAAAACAAGTTGGAAATCTTTGATGACCTGGAAATAAAATAAAATAAAAAATGCGTGAATTTGATATCTAGCATTGCCCTTATCGGCATCATCTATTGGAAATTACAAAAATTCTACAATGCTCTTTGATTTGTGGGACTGTCTGCTCTTTTGATGCCCAAAGGTTTCCGTATAAGCATTTGCTTGTTGGTCTAACATTAGGCGATGCCGACGAGGCAATTCTTTGCTAATTTGAGTAGTACAAATTGCTGAGTAGTCAAGTTTGCGACGGTGGTATTAACCTTTTTATTAGATTTTAGTGCGGAGTTCTCAATTGCAGTGGACAAAATCCCAAAAAGGAAAAAAAAAAAGATTTGTGGGACTGTCCGCTCTTTTGATGCCCAAAGGTTTCCGTATAAGCATTTGTTTGTTGGTCTACATCAGGCGATGCCGACGAGGCAATTGTTTGCTAATTTGAGTAGTACAAATTGCTGAGTAGTCAAGTTTGCGACAGTGGTATTAACCTTTTTATTAGATTTTAGTGCAGAGTTCTCAATTGGAGTGGACAAAATCCCAAAAAAGAAAAAAAAAAAAGGATTTCCGGTGAAAATTGAACTTAGTTTTTAATTAGATGGTCATTATAAATCTTACAAAGCAGATGGAAACAAGAGGAAAAGGAAGAAAAGTTGAGCTTGGTCTTTACGTTAATTATTCTAATGTGGAAAATACAAAACTAACGCTGGCATTCATCAATGAGCAGGAGTCAATTTTAATATGATGCTCTATGATATGATCGCTCGCTTGTAGCTATCATGATGAGGCTCTCTTCGTATGTTTCCTCCACGCCATTTTTCTTTTGCTTGTAGAGAAGGATCGACTGGGTTTGTACTTTGTTAATGGACAACCTTTGAAGCTTCGCTTGGACACTGACAAAGAATAATTAGATAGGGAGATTCTCAAGTAGGGTCACATTGATTCCCTGTCCAAACCAAAAATTTCGAGATAACGTTCTTGCAAATTCGATGATAAGAAAATTACCAAATTTTTTTTAATCATATTATAATTGTGTCAATTCAATTTATTTTTTTACCAATTGTGGCTTAAATTTTTTGCATTCATATTAATTTAATCCATCAGGCTAATTTTAGCCGACCGGTATTGATATAAACACCGATTGTCCTATGTGACACCATCGATGCTGACGTTGACAATTTTTAATAATATTGAAATATTTTATGAATTTTATTTTATTTTCTTTCTCTTTTCTTTTGTTTTCTTCCCTTCATTTTTCTTCTAACTTATTGCCGATGATTGGCCAAAAGTGAGGGCAGATGAGGTCCCTCACCGACCTCAAGTGAGCCTCACCAAGGGCTGGCGAGGCTCAACCCCTGGCTAGAGGCCGTGAGGGCTGCCTCGCCAAGGCCCCCACATGGTTGGGTCTACAAGTTTTAGGAATTTTTTTTTTTTTTTTGTTGAAAATTTCCAAGTCTCTATAGGAGTGAGAAAGTTGGTCAAATACAATTTCAATTAAGGTAAATTTGGTGCACGATTGAATCATGCTTCTTACTAGATATCAAGCCCACTTGGCACGGACCTCATCAAATTTTTGGTCACCATGGGATTGTGATTGATTCAAGCGACAAAATCAACTTCCTCTCCAACAAGAACCACTCATACATCAATGCACATATCTTTCTTACTACATCACTTTTCTTTTTCTTGTTACATACGATAGGCATCTTTCTAAGCTATGAGAATATAGAGGAATTTTCAATTTCCTCTCCATCAAAAACCACGCGTACAAATGTATCTTTCTTACTACATCGTTTTTCTTTTTCTTTGTTACATACTATATGTATTTATATGAAGTGTGAGAACATGGAGGAATATTGTTTGTTTGGATAAAGCTTTGATCGAGTTTTCACGCCACTAGAGGACATAATGCTCTCTAAGATCTCAACTATCCTTATGAGGCTCTCGTATTATCTATAGATGTCACGAGAATCTTAATTGTGAATTTGATTAGAACGACACAAAATGATGATGCGTAAGGAAAATGTAGTGTGCGAAAAGGACAGGACGTCAACTCTATAATTGACTTCCAAATCAAGGACAAAAAACTTCAATAATTAAAATAAGTTCCTACCCCTTTTTTATAATGTATTAATTGCATTCGTGTAGTTGGTTTTCAATATTATTTATCTCTACAAGTGGAGTTATTATATGTTATTATATGTGCCATATGCTATTGTTATTATATGGACCTAGAAAAGTCATCTGAAAATGAACGAGAGCATTACTCCAAAGTTTTTCAGACATTTCTTTGTGTGTGGAGGGACCATAAAGGGATTCTCTCATGTGGACCTATCGAACAAGTCTAAGCAAATTAAGTCGACACTGCTTAATTAAAGAGCATCGAGAGAAGCAATACATATAGAGAATTAAAAAAGAAAAAAAGAAAAAAAATTGACAATGATACCAAAGTTTAACACCAATTATCTAACTTCTATTTTAAAGAAATTCTTGAAATTCTCAATGAAGAAAAAGCAAAGAAGAAAATAAGTTAACAACTAAGAGACAAAATGCACGTTAACTTTAGATTTTTTTACTTGATAATGGGGGTTATTTAGTGTAGTATGGAATTTTCATAAGCTATGTTTTTTGGGATAGTCTCTGTCAATTTGCTCATGAGCTCTTTTATTTAAACCATATTGGATCATTCCCATGACTGTTGCAACCAAACACTGAGCAGAGTTGATTCCCGAAGGATCAACGGCAATGCTGGACCGCTCGAGGTTCATCGAGGAGAAACTAGAGGCAATCAATAGGCAAGCTCAAGCCATGTTGAGCCCTTTGGTTAGGCCTAACTTCTTGGCGGAGGTCGATTATCAACAACAAAAGTGTCCATTATTTTTCGGGTCGAGCTAAGTCGGGCCTTATATCCAAATGGCCTTGCTCCAAGCCCGTCCAAATTTGTCTAGCCCATGTGATGCTGGTGGGCTTAGGAGTGCTTGTAACCCACCTAGCCCATGGTAGGACAAATTAATGTTGGCCTATGACATTTCTTAACTCCACTGTAATGTTGATTGAAAAGGATCAATTATCGATCGAGGCCCACCACAAACCCTGATCGTAGGGGCAAATTGATATGGCATTTTGAGGATCAAGTCCCAAAGTATATGGGACATCTTGAATCCATGCCAGTCATCTTTCAGAAAATACCCTTGGCAAGGTAACAATATTAGTGACAATCTTTAGACATTTTGATGCAAAGACATGTTCATTGTTTCGTTGTGTAAAAAAGCACTAAAATTGGCATAAACCTATTATATTTATACAAATTCAGTGTTGACACCTATTTTTATACAAAAAAAGAAAAAAGAAAAAAAAAGAACAAAACAAAACAAAAAAAGAGAAAAACGCTTAGGGGTCGGGTCGGGCCGGATCGGACCTCGGCCTGGCCCGCCTCTCTTCCCTTTTCCCCTGCGTTGGGCCCGGCCCTTTTCCTCTTCAGCCCAACGTGCCCCAGCTGTCTCCCTCCTCCATGCCATCTTCACGCCCAAACTTGAGAAAAAGAAAAAGGAGCAGAGGTCAGAGCAGGAAGAGGACAGGAGCAGAGCAGAGAGAAAGGACAGGAGCAGGAGCAGGAGCAGGAGCAGAGAGATAAGAAAAGAGAAAACCGAAGAGGGGAGAAAAGGGGATCGCGGAGAGAGAGAGAGTGGGGAGAGAGAGAGAGTCCGAGCGAGGAAGCGACTAAGGGAGAGCGAGGGAGCTTCAGCCGTCGCCTCAGCTGCGCGCGAGCCCCGCCCGACGACCCCTCGACCGACGTCCTCAAATTGAATCCGGTAGGCCCTTCTCGCGCCCTGTTTTCACCCGGTTCTGTGCAATCCGGGCCGGAGTTTGCGATCGACCGGTTCCTATGAACTCCGGCCCTGTCCATTCCTTCTTTGGTTGTTGCGTGTCTAATTATTTGTTGGTGAGAGTCTCGGTTTGGGTTCAGGTCTGAGGTAGAAACCGCGTGATTCAGGAGCGCCCTCCACCCGTTCGACGAAGTGCCTCAATCAGATCTATTTTTGTACTTCCCCTTTTTTTTGGCCAAAACCGAGTGTCCATGCGTTGGATTCGTTTGGCTGAGGCGTCGTTTTTGTGATTAGCTTTCTATCCGTTGGTCGTTTATTCGTTTTTGCCACTTTTCCGTCGTCTTTCACCATTTGCACGCTTGGCCAAGAGGGGGCCCTCGGCCGGCGGCGAGGAGGTCGACCGGCAAGTGGCGGTTGGAGTGGGCGTTTGACGAAAAGTGGCGGCTCGGCGGTGGCTCGAGCTTCGGTCGAGGTTTGTATTAAAAAAAATGGGATCTTCGGAAGGCTGGAGCTCGTTGAAGGAGATCGCACGAAGAAGAAGATCAGAGGAGAATAAAAAAAAAAAAAAAAAAAAAAAACAAAAGAAAAAGCAAGAGAAAAAGTGCAGCCAAAAGTTTAAAAAAAAAAAAAGAAAAGAAAAGAAGGAAAAGGAAGCAAAAGTTGCTTCGGGAAAGAGGAGTGGCAGAAACGAAAGTGCAGTTAGAAAAAAACAAAATAGGAGAGAGACAAAAAAATCGAAATTAAATTTTTTTAAAAAAATGTCTTTTTATCCGACTGGGTCGGATCCGCATTTGGCAGGTCAGCGGGTCGGTCGGGTTCATCCGGTCCGAACCCGCTCCATCGAATATTATAATATTAAAAAATTTCAAAAAACTAAAAATAAAAAAATTCGAAAAATAATAAAAATTCAAAAACTCCTCCGAAAATTCAAAAATTCAGAAAACATTAAAAATTTCGGTTTTTTTTTTTTTTAAAAGAAGTTTCAAAAAATTGTAAAATGTAGTTTTTTGGGGGGGAATTCGAAATTCATTTTTTTTTAATAAAAAAATCGAAAAATCCGAAAAAATTATACAAAATTAAAAAATCTTTAAAAAGGGTAAAATTAATCTATTGGGCTATTTTCTCCTAAAAAATAGAAGTATTCCAATTTAGAATTATGCTTAAGTTTAACTAAGCATTTAAGGTTTTACCTTAGGGTTTCAACTGTCCTTGAGGGTAAATGTCTTTGAATGCATAATGTTGATACAACGAGGGTGTTGCGACCCTTGCTAGCTCAGGGCAAGTGCCGCAACGCCCTCACCAACCACTAAGTAAAGGCTCGTAGGTCTTCATTGTGGTTGGCAAGGGCATTACAGCCCTTGCTCAATGACCACGTTGTGGTTGATGAGGGCTTGGGACAAGGGTGTCCTAGCCCTAGCCTATGGTCATCAAGGGTTACCCAAGCAAGGGTTACCCAATGACTCTCATGTGGTCCTTAGTCCAAAAAAGAAAAATTAAAGAAATTATAAAAAGAATGTCCACGTCAGCGCTGCTCATATTATGTAGGATGATTGATATTTCTGTCAGCAATTTACAATATAAATTGACTGGATAGACTCAATTAGTAATATGCGAAAATATTTATGATTAAACCGAAGTAATTAAAAGATTTAGGATTAAATTGATACAAGTGTAATATGTTTATGACTGTTTTATTTTTGTTATTTTCTCATATTAGCATTGACAAGCAAAGCATACAACTAAAAAACTAATGTCGACCGTACGTTGTTGGCGGCAGCTGTTGACTGGGGGGTGGGGCGTGGGGGGCGGCGGCTGACAAGTAATACGAATCAGTCCCCCCACTAGCCTTTAAAAAGCCGCGTGAGAAGAGTCTATTTAATTCTATCGTCTGCGGTCCTTGGCTTCAATAGGGCATGTTCATGGTCCAATTTCTGGTGCAGGAGGGAAGCAATACAATTGCGTCGTGCCCTCTTTGATCCTGAAGAAAACGGAGAAAGAAGCAAATCCTATCAAGCACCAAGACTACTAGCATTAGATCTACTATCCACCTTTTTCAGGTAAGCATCCAAAGCCCTGAAATGCATAGATATCAGAATTAAATGAGCATATGTTATCAAATCAAAGACTCGGTATTTGAACTTTTGAATGCTCGCTGTAATCTGTCCATGAGGACCACCCTCGACCCAAAGACCTTAAAGCTCCAGAATAACCTGGAATGAGTGATGTCAATCTGAGTCGATGCATCATAATTTATCCATGAGACATTAACTTTCCACCGCTGATCGCGGTGAGAATAAAGAAGACGATGATTTGTCGGCTAATTATTCTTTGTTTTCATAAATAGATCACGATGGCGACGAAAGGACAAAAAGTGAGGGACCCGAGGGAAAGAGAAGATATTATTCAGGAGGACCACCTCAATGGCGCTTCCGTATAATAAAACAAACAGAAGAACAAAGAGGCAAACCTCGTTAGTCATAAGCACGGAGATATGGATTTCTTGGCCTGGATTTTTTGCCTTTGCCTTCTCTGGGGCTTGTCTCAAGTTCTCTCCTTAATTGTAAAGGGAAGCAGCAGGTCTCCCTCCAACCTCCCACCCGGTCCACCGCCTCTTCCGGTCATTGGCAACCTTCTCGAACTTGGAAACCTTCCCCACAAATCTCTTGCCAAGCTAGCTCGCACTTATGGCCCCATAATCAAACTTCAGCTCGGCTTCGTAACCACGGTCGTGATCTCTTCCCCGACGCTCGCCAAAGAAATCCTCCAAAGTCATGATGCTATCTTTGCAAATCGCACGACTCCCGATGCCATCACGGCCCATGACCACCACCAACTCGGCTTGCCCTGGATACCCGTTTCGCCTCTCTTCAGAAACCTCAGGAATATATACAACTCACACCTTTTATCCAGTAAGAAACTTGATTCCAACCAGCATCTTCGCAGCAAGAAAGTGCAAGAGCTCGTCGCTTATGTTGGAAAATGTGCACACAATGGTGACGTTGTTAATATCGGTGAGGCAGCTTTTAGGACTACTCTTAACTTTCTGTCTAACACAGTTTTCTCTTTGGACATGACGGACCCTTCAACTTCTGCCAGCGAGTTGAAGGAGGTCATGTGGCAAATCATGGCCGAGGTTGGAAAGCCCAACATTGCAGATTACTTTCCGGTGCTCAAGAAGATTGACCCACAGGGTTCGAAGCGGCGCACTGAGTTGTATTTCAGTAAGATGTTTGATATCTTCGATGGGTTGATAAAGCAAAGGTTGCAGCTGAGAACGCAGCCTGGTGCCACCACATGCAACGATGTTTTGGATGCTATTCTTGATGTCGTGGAAGATAAGAGCGAGGACCTGGACATCTCTCTAGTCAAGCATCTGTTTCTGGTAATCTGTTCTGACATTTGATTAGTCAAACGATCTTTGATTTGCATATGTCATCACTATAGAACTATAGCAAAACCCGTGCGCCACATGAATATGATCTTCTTTTAAGTGTTTTTCGTGATTAGATAGTACTTAAAAGAAATCTAAAAACCATACTGAAGCAAACAGGTTGCTCTAATTTAGTTTCAGCTGTTAAGGACAATTACAAGTTTGATTTCACTTTAGTTGGAGCTTATGCTGAACTTAAGTTGGCTTCCTTTTTCCCCACAAAATCATTCTCAATCAACCCTTCGTAAGTACTTATTGTGCTGTTATGTCTCTTGCCATGATGACAAAAGGACTTTTTTGTTGCCGGAAGCGAAACCACTTCGAGTACTCTAGAGTGGGCAATGGGAGAACTACTGCGGAACCCGGAGAAGCTATTAAAAGCTCAAACCGAGCTCCATCTGGTCATTGGAAAAGGCAAGCAGATCGAAGAAGTCGATATATCCCGCTTACCCTATTTGCAAGCCACCATAAAGGAAACTTTCCGAATGCACCCGCCAATTCCACTTCTTCTCCCTCGCAAAGCCGAAGCCGATACCCAAGTAGGTGGCTTCACTATTCCAAAGGGTGCACAGGTGCTTATTAATGTATGGGCTATAGGAAGAGATCCTGCCTTTTGGGCCAGTCCCAATGACTTCATGCCGGAGAGATTTCTAGGATCTGACGTAGATGTCCGGGGACAAGACTTCGAGCTCATACCGTTTGGCAGCGGTAGACGGATTTGTCCGGGATTGCCACTGGCCACGAGAATGTTACATCTAATGCTGGGTTCGCTCCTTAACGCATTCAATTGGAGGCTCGAAGATGGTGTCACGGTTGAGAACATGAACATGGAAGACAAGTTTGGGATAACCGTGCAACGGGCTCAACCTGTAAAAGCAGTGGCGGTACCAGCATAACTCAAGCAAAAGTTTTATGTCATAACACGTGCTATGTGACGGTTACATAGAAAAAGTGTGAGACCACTCGTCTCGACACATTTCCTTTATGTGATTGTTTCTTTGCATGAAATCATCGATCATTTATTGAAATGAATCTATATTGTATTCCTAGTTCTATTGCCTAAATTCAGGGTTGATGTTACAATTCATTGTTCAGTAACTTGCGTATAAACTCCTTGCTGGTGATTCGATGAGGAAACAGAATTGGTGCATTTGTAATTGATTAGCTTTGAAATGTAGGAAGACTAATTTGTCGCTGAAGAGAATGCAGAGTGAAAGGAACTTGCAAAAGATGACAAATTGTACCTACGTCATTTTCTTTTTTATCTTTTCCATTTCTTAGAAAATGTACAAAAAAAAAAAAAGTCATACACGTATTACATTGATACAAATTCAATTATCAACATTTTTTTTTTAAAATTTTGTCTGGAATTATCAACACCTGGGAGGCATGCGCTTCTTAAACACTACAACTGATCTAATGCTGAAGATTTAGGAGATTGGCATGGCAGTTATGTTAAAAGTGCAGTGCAGTTAGGATCAGTGAAAAACTTTCCTTAAATTGATGGAACTAAAAATTGCATAATAGTTTGGCTTTATCTACGGTTGCACCTCGAAATCTTTTTGCTTTGCGAGACTAGATGAACTGGCTCTTGATCTTCTCTAAAACCCATGAATCACATATCAGACGTAAATAAGTTTTCAATCAAACCCGATGTTGTATTGGAATAAAGAAGCTTCATTTATCTCTAATGACAATTTCGGTATTGATTTGAGAGGAGAGATGAGTGAAGATCTAGTTTTTTTTCTAAAGTGGGGATTACTATAAAGCAAATGACTATTCAATTAAGTCTAACTCGTTAGATTCAAACTATTAGTTTTCCTAAGTGGAGTCTAGCCATGCAGCAGGAGCTCTCAGAGTTCTTATCACTTACTTTTTCATGTTGTTAATGATTACTTATACATAGAACTATAAAATTTCAAGCGATTTTATAATGAAATCTCATTCCGAAACTGTTCTGCTTTTTGCAGATGATTACCGAGAAAATCCTTTTTTTATAGTTTTTTTATAGTTTTTTATTCCTTTTTTCTATTTAATACTGGACATGGTGGCTTTTCCCAGGGTAGCCTTTTGAACGATTGTCGTGCTATATTTAAGGTTAAACATCTCGCTGAAAATCGAAATCTGTTCCCATTGATACCAGTGATGTCATCTTAGTAGACAAAATCATCGACAATGTAAGACTGGTCAATGCACAAGCCATCCATCATAACTGCAATAAACTACTGAACAAGAGCCCACTCAACCAAGAGGATATAGAAAGGGGCAAACTACTATCATCTGAGGTTTGAATTAACTCCAAGTTTACTTCAGGGAACAGTTCACCGTCTCATTCCAAATCCAATCAAACGGGTCCTATGATATCTTTTATTATTTTATAGAGTGAAACATAAGTTCTTGACCTTGCACCACCACCTGTTCCTGTATCCGGAGACTCATTGTCTATCTTGCGAGTCTGGCAACAGGATGAGCATTTCATTGAAAAACAACAACAATGGGACTTCTCACGGAGTGATCTGAAGAAACCCATGTCAGGGATCCTTGAGCAAATGGCTTAGTAACGCTCCCACCAGAACTTCTGCGGAACCCCACAGTATACGTGGCCATTTGCACTGCCACACTGAACTTGATCTCAGAAGGATACACCGTGACATCGACACCTTCCGGTGCATCAACCTTGTATGTGTACGAGGAGTCAGCGGGCCCAACATTTGTAACTGTCCTAGAATAGTTCTGGGCGCTAGAGCCCAGTATTATGCTGAAGGATGGGTAATTCAGCTGTGCCTGAGGTATGCTTTTTATTTGTGAGCATTTGGCCTTTTCCTGTGTGATGGTTTCAATTTCAGAATCCTTGTATCCCAAACCACATAAATAAGGGATCTAGTCGTCGGGCTTGATGTCGTAAATAAGGCCTGGATCGTCTGCTTGGATTCACATGGCCTGCACCTGTGGCGAAGATGTCAGCTGTAAGAAGGGTTTCATCGACGATTGGCTTACTTCCAAGGTTTATTTGATATGCAGTGGTCATGATTGCGGATTTTATGGCAGCAGGCGACCAATCAAGGTGAGAGCTCTTCAGCAGAGCTGCAATGCCACTGAGATGAGGGCACGACATGGAGGTTCCAGAGATGATGTTGAAGGTCACATCGGTAGTCGAGCTGTTATTGAGAGGGAATGGCCAGGCTGCTAGTATGCTGACTCCTGGGCCAATTATGTCGGGTTTCAGGATTCCTGGGCTCTCAAAGCTGGGGCCCCTGGAAGAGAAGGATGTCACTGCTGGTGCATCAGAATTCCCAATAATTGTTTGTTTGAACAAAATGGTGGCGGTCGGATTGGAGGTCGAGTTGATGTAGGACTTGATTTTCAGACCGTCGGCGTAAGGTATGTGGGTTGCAGGAAGGACATGAGCGTCAGCTAGCGTGCTGTAGCCATTGAGTTCGTCGTTCATCAGAATCATGGCAGCACCACCGGCATCCTTCACTTCTTGCCCTTTGGCGATTCTTGCGATTCCTCCACCTCACTCACACAAGACAACCTTTCCTTTCACGTCCAAGTTCTGCAAAGATCCTTCAGCACATAATGCGGATGTTTGGTTTCCATTTGCGCCAGCATACACAAGTGGGTAAGCCGATCCAAAGTCCTTGGGCTGGAAAAGGGATTCACCATTGTACTCTGCGCCCTTCCTAGCTTAGCGGTAGCTTTTACGGTCCTATCTATAGTGCTTGCTCCTACAGTGAGAATCCAGGGAGCCTCGTTCGACAAGGAAGTGTTGATTGGGCCACTATTACCCGCGGAGCAGCTCAGAAAGATTCCCTTTTGAATCGCAGATAATGCCCCCACAGAGATCGAGTCAGCATAGAACGGAGCCGAACTGCCACCAAGAGAGAGGGAGAGCACATCGACACCATCCTCGATAGCAGCATCCATAGCGGCCAGTATGCTGCTCTCAGGGCAGCTCACATCGGAGCACACCTGGTACATAGCCCGGTGGGCATGAGGTGTCACCCCGATGGCAGTGCCAAGGGCTTGTCCCAGGACATTGGCATTCTTTACAAAATTTCCCGCTGCCGTGTTGGAAGTGTGGGTGCCGTGTCCATCCTCGTTGGTTGGTGGCAAAGTAGAGGTCACGAAATTCCTCGCGCCGATGAGCTTGTTATTGCAGGAAGTGGCATTGAACGTACACTTGCCTTTCCATTTAGCAGGGGGAGAGGACATTCCTTCGTCGTCGAATGAAGGATGACCCGGCGTTATTCCTGTGTCGAGGACTCCAATGATCACGTCCTTGCCCAAAGTGGAGTCTTTCCACAACCCCACCCCAGGGTTCAAGTTCAAGAAGGAAGGTGAGTGAGTCGTGTGCAACGAGAAAATCTTCTCTCGTTTCACAGACACAACTGCATCCAACTTCAAAAGTTCCTTTAGCCTCGTCTGCTGTCATCTTTGCTGCGAATCCTGTGATCGAATTCTTGTAGGAATGGACCATACGATTCGTCTGGTCCGAATTCGGTGTCATCTGGGGCAGGAACGATTGGTACCAGCTCTGTAGATCCTCTGACCGGGCAAAAACTTCACCCGCTCGTTTTCTAACATGGACAATATAAGTAGACAGGACATTTTGTTCACGCTCAGGAACACTTTTGGCGGTTGCCGATGAAAACTGAAGGAGCAAATGAAACCAACAAGAAAGAAAACAGCCACCATCGGGAACTTTCTGCATCGGTTTTCCTCCATTTTCTAGCAAGAAGGTTCAAGAGAAAAACCTATGCAGCTCATGCTTTTCGGCTTATGAACTAAAGCTCGCATATATATAGAAAATGAGAGTCATAAAGCGCGAGAGCCGGACTGTTTCAGCATTGAAAACAGTGGTCGGTGAAGCTTCTTAATAACAAATGTGCAACAATTGAAGGAAGCCCTGAATTTTGCATAGAGCTGATTTAACTTATTAATCAACTCGTTGAGAATAAGCAACTACATCAGCACGACGAAAGGAGATATTTGTGTTGCATCAAAAGCCTGCTATATGGTAGATCCCGCCTAGTTCTGTTCTTTCATTAGTTTGCTCACATTTGAAGAGCGAGGAAACAACTGGGTTGCCACCCTTCTCACATGAGAAATGAGAGGTAGGGAGTTCGAATTCCCACATTTTCAAGAGGATTGGAGTGTGGACAATTAAGTTTCAAATGCGGGTTTCGATTCTCACACTCTGTAACAAGGCATGACAAAAGTCTAGAAGTGAAAGTTAGAGTAAGAATAGAGTAAGACTGACAAAAAGAAAAAGAAAAAGAGAGGCAACGACGGTAGAGGAAGATATGTTGATTTCAAAAGACAATGTTTATCTCAATAATGAAGTCACGTTGACATTGTCTTAATTGACAATTAATGGGGAGGTCACCCTTTAAGTAATAATCACATAACAAAAATCAAATAATAGAACTAAGGAAAAAAATATTGATAAAGGGGAAAGTCTTCAAATCGTGTGTTGAAGATCTGCAAAACATGTTGGAAATCTTTGATGGCCTGGAAATAAATAAAAAGTGTGAATTTGATATCCAACATTGCCCTAATTGGCATCATTTGTTTGCAACTATGAAGATCCTACAATGCTCTTTGATTTGTGGGACTGTCCGCTCTTTTGATGCCCAAAGGTTTCTGTATAAGCATTTGCTCGTTGGTCTACATCAGGCGATGCCGACGAGGCAATTCTTTGCTAATTCGAGTAGTACAAATTGCTTAGTAGTCAAGTTTGTGACGGTGGTATTAACTTTTTGATTAGATTTTAGCACATAGTTCTCAACGACAGTGGACAAAATCCCAAAAAGAAAAAAAAAGAAGATTTTTGGTGAGGATTGAACTTAGTTTTTAATTAGATGGTCATTATGAATCTTACAAAGCAGATGGAAACAAGAGGAAAAGGAAGAAAAGTTGAGCTTGGTCTTTACATTAATTATTCCAATGTGGAAAAATACAAAACTAATGCTGGTATTCATCAATGAGCAGGAGTCAATTTTAATTATGATGCTTTATGATATGATCGGTCGTTTGTAGCTATCATGATGAGGCTCTGTTCGTTTGTTTCCTCCACGCCATTTTTATTTTGCTGGTAGAGAAGGATCGACTGGGTTTGTGCTTTGTTGGTGGACAACCTTTGAAGCTTTTCTTGGAGAATAATTAGATAGGGAGATTCTCAAGTGGGGTCACATTGATTCCCTATCCAACCAAAAATTTCGAGATAACATTATTACAAATTTGATGATAAGAAAATTATCAATTTTTTTTAATCATATTGTAATTGTGTCAATTCATTTTTTTTTCTTTACCAATTGTGCCTTAAATTTTTTACATTTGTGTTAATTCAGTTCATCAGGCTAATTTTGACAAACTGGCATTGACATAAATGCTGGCCGTCCTATATGGCGCCACCAACGTTGATGTTGATGATTTTTAATAATAATGAAATATTTTATGAATTTTATTTTATTTTCTTCTCTTTTCTTTTGTTTTCTTCCCTTCCTTTTTCTTATAACTGATTGCCAATGATTGGCCAAAAGTGTGGGCAGATGAGGTTCCTCACTGGCCTTAAGCAAGCCTTGCCAAGGGCTGGCGAGGCTCAAGCCCTTGCTAGAGTCCGTGAGGGCTGCTCGCCAAAGCTGCCCGCATGGTTGGTCTTCAAGTTTTAGGGTCTTTTTTTTTGGAATTTTGCAAGTCCCTATAGGAGTGAGAAAGTTGGTCAAATCCAATTTCAATTTGGGTAAATTTGGTGCGAGTCACGCTTCTTACTAGATATCATGCCCACTTGGCATGGACCTCATCAAATTTTTGGTCATCACAGGATTGTGATTGATTCACGCAACAAAATCAACTTCCTCTCCAACAAGAACCTTGCGTACATAAGTGCACATATCTTTCTTTCGACATCACTTTTCTTTTTCTTGTTACATACGATAGGCATCTTTCTAAGCCATGAGAATATAGAGGAATTTTCAATTTCCTCTCCATCAAAAACCACGCGTACAAACGTATCTTTTATTTTCTTTTTCTTGTTACATACTATCTGTATTTATATGAAGTGTGAGAACATGGAGTAATATCGTTTGTTTGGGTAAGCTTTGATCGAGTTTTCACGCCACTAAAGGACATAATGCTCTCTAAGGTCTCAACTATCCTTGTGAGGCCCTCGTATTATCTACAGCTGTCATGAGGATTTTAATTGTGAATTTGATTAGAACGACACAAAATGATGATGAGTAAGGAAAATGTAGTGCGCGAAAAGGACAGGACCTCAACTCTATAATTGACTTCCAAATCAAGGACAAAAAAACTTCAATAATTAAAATAAGTTCCTACCCCTTTTTTAATGTATTAATTGCATTCGTGTAGTTGGTTTTCAAAACTATTTATCTCTACAGGTGGAGTTATTATATGTTATTATATGTGCCATATGCTATTGTTATTATATGGACCTAGAAAAGTCATCTGAAAATGAACGAGAGCATTACTCTAAAGTTTTTCAGACATTTTGTGTGTGTGGAGGGACCATAAAGGGATTCTCTCATGTGAACCTATGGAATAAGTCTAAGTAGAAGAAGTCGACACTGCTTAATTAAAGAGCACCTAGAGAAGCAATACAAACAGAGAATTTA
This sequence comes from Eucalyptus brandiana, assembly GCA_014182725.1. Lineage (NCBI taxonomy): Eukaryota > Viridiplantae > Streptophyta > Magnoliopsida > Myrtales > Myrtaceae > Eucalyptus > Eucalyptus brandiana. The sequence goes on from CM024671.1 coordinate 27,154,131, forward strand.
AAAAAATAAAATTGACAATGATCCCAAAGTTTTACCCCAATTATCTAACTTCTTTTTATAAGAAATTCTTGAAATTCTCAAGGAAGAAAAAGCAAAGAAGAAAATAAGTTAACAACTAAGAGACTAAATGCACGTTAACTTTAGAATTTATTACTTGATAATGGGGGTTATTTAGTGTAGTATGGAATTTTCATAAGCTATGTTTTTTGGGATAGTCTCTGTCAATTTGCTCATGAGCTCTTTTATTTAAACCATACCGGATCATCCCCATGACTATTGCGACCAAACACTGAGTAGAGGTGATTCCCGAAGGATCAACGGCAACGCTGGACCGCTCGAGGTTCATCGAGGAGAAACTAGAGGCAATCAAAAGGCAAGCTCAGGCCATGCTTGGCCCTTTGGTTAGGCCTAACTTCTTGTCGGAGATCGATTATCAACAACAATAGTGTCCATTATTTTTCGGGTCAGGCTAAACCGGGCCTTATATCCAAATGGCCTTGCACCAAGCCCGTCCAAGTTTGTCTAGCCCATGTGATGCTGGTGGGCTTAGGAGTGCTTATAACCCACCTGGCCCATGGTAGGACTGATTAATGTCGGCCTATGACATATCTTAACTCCACTGTAATGTTGATTGAAAAGCATCAATTATCGATTGAGGTCCACCACAAAGCCCGATCGTCGGGGCAAATTGATATGGCATTTTGGGGATCAAGTCCCAAAGTATATGGGACATCTTGAATCCATGCCAGTCATCTTTGGGAAAATACCCTTGGCAAGGTAACAATATCAGCGACAATCTTTAGTAGACATTTTGATGCAAAGACATGTTCATCATTTTGTTGTGTAAAAAGTACTAAAATTGACATAAATCTTTTATATTTATATAAATTCAGTCTTAAGCTTTTTAATTATATTGGTTTAGTCATAAACCTTGTCACATTTTACCATTTAAGTTCATTCGGCCAATTTAGGCTTGAAATCGTTGACAAAAATGCCAACAATTCTATATGATACATATGACACTAATGCAAACTTTTTTAAAAATAAAATAAAATATAATTTATTTGTTCTTTTGTTTTTCTCTTCAGTTGGACTAAGGGCTAAAGAGGGTGTCGCAACCCTCGCTAGCTCAGGGCAAGCTCCACTAGGTGAAGGCTTGTAGGTCTTCATCGTAGTTGGCAAGGGCATTACAACCCTTGCTCAATGACCTAGTTGTGGCCGATAAGGGCTTGGGACAAGGGTGTCCTATGGTCAGCAAGGGCTACCTAATGACCCTTACGTGGTCCTTAGTTTTAAAAAAATCTAAGAAATTATAAAAAGAATATCCACGTTAGCATTGCTTGTATTATGTAGGATGGTCGATGTTTGTGTCAACAATTTATAGTATAAATTGACTGGATAGACTCAATTGGTAATATGTGAAAATGTTTAGAATTAAACTAAAGCAATTGACAAGCAAAGAATTCACTTAAAAAAAACTAATGTCAACCATTTCTTGTTGGCGATAGTTGTTGATTGTTGAGGGGGCTGACAAGTAATACAAATCAGTCCCCCTACTAGCTTGGGAAGGGAGGGGAGAGGGGGTGGCGGCAGCTGACAAGTAATACAAATCAGTGCCGCTGACAAGTAATACAAATCAATGCCCCCACTAGCCTGGGAAGGGAGTGAGAGTGGGGGCGGCGGCGGCTGACAAGTAATACAAATCAATGCCGCTGACAAGTAATACAAATCAATGCCCCCACTAGCCTGGGAAGGGAGGGGAGAGTGGGGGCGGCGGCGGCTGACAAGTAATACAAATCAGTGCCGCTGACAAGTAATACAAATCAATGCCGCCACTAGCCTGGGAAGGGAGGGGAGAGGGGGGCGGCGGGGGGCGGCGACGGCTAACAAGTAATACAAATCAGTGTCCCCACTAGCCTGGGAAGGGAGGGAGGGGGAGAGGGTGTGGTCACGCGGCTGATAAGTAATGCAAATCAGTACACTCAATAGCTTGGGAAGTGGGGGGGGTGACAAGTGATACAAATCAGTCCCCACACTAGTATTTAAAAAAGCCATGTGAGAAGCCTCCCACTAGCTTGGGAAGGAAGGGCGGGGTGAGGGTGGCGACGAAAGGACAAAAAAAATGAGGGAAATGACAAAAAGTTGGTGGGGGTGGCGATGAAAGGACAAAAAATGAGGGAAAGGACAAAAAGTGAGGGACCCGAGGGAAAGAGAAGATATTATTCAGGAGGACCACCTCAGTGGCGCTTCCGCATAATAAAAGAAACAGAAGAACAAAGAGGCAAACCTCGTAAGTCATAAGCACAGAGATATGGATTTCTTGGCCTGGATTTTTTGCCTTTGCCTTCTCTGGGTCTTGTCTCAAGCTCTCTCCTTAATTGTAAAGGGAGGCAGAAGGTCTCCCTCCAACCTCCCACCCGGTCCACCGCCTCTTCCGGTCATCGGCAACCTTCTCGAACTCGGAAACCTTCCCCACAAGTCTCTTGCCAAGCTAGCTCGCACTTATGGCCCCATAATCAAACTTCAGCTCGGTTTCGTAACCACGGTCGTGATCTCTTCCCCGACGCTCGCCAAAGAAATCCTCCGAAGTCATGATGCTATCTTTGCAAATCGCACGACTCCCTATGCCATCACGGCCCATGACCACCACCAACTCGGCGTGCCTTGGATACCCGTTTCGCCTCTCTTCAGAAACCTCAGGAAAATATACAACTCACACCTTTTATCCAGTAAGAAACTTGATTCCAACCAGCATCTTCGCAGCAAGAAAGTGCAAGAGCTCGTCGCTTATGTTGGAAAATGTGCACACAATGGTGACGTTGTTAATATTGGTGAGGCAGCTTTTTGGACTACTCTTAACTCTCTGTCCAACACTGTTTTCTCGTTGGACGTGACGGACCCTTCAACTTCTGCCGGCGAGTTGAAGGAGGTTATGTGGCAAATCATGGCCTCGGTTGGAAAGCCTAACATTGCAGATTACTTTCCTGTGCTCAAGAAGATTGACCCACAGAATTTGAAGCGGCGCACTGAGTTGTCTTTCAGTAAGATGTTTGATATCTTCGATGGGTTGATAAAGCAAAGGTTGCAGCTGAGAACGCAGCCTGGTGCCACCGCATGCAACGATGTTTTGGATGCTATTCTTGATGTCGTGGAAGATAAGAGCGAGGACCTGGACATCTCTCTAGTCAAGCATTTGTTTCTGGTAATCTGTTCTGACATTTGATTAGTCAAACGATCTTTGATTTGCATATGTCATCACTATAGAACTATAGCAAAAAAAACCCGTGCGCCACATGAATATCTTCTTTAAGTGTATTTCGTGATTAGATAGTACTGAAAAGAAATCTAAAAACCATACTGAAGCAAACAGGTTGCTCTAATTTAGTTTCAGCTGTTAAGGACAATTACAAGTTTGATTTCACTTTAGTTGGAGCTTATGCTGAACTTAGGTTGGCTTCTTTTTCCCCACAAAATCATTTTCAATCAACCCTTCGTAAGTACTTATTGTGCTGTTATGTCTCTTGCCATGATGACAAAAGGACTTTTTTGTTGCCGGAAGCGAAACCACTTCGAGTACTCTAGAGTGGGCAATGGGAGAACTACTGCGGAACCCGGAGAAGCTATTAAAAGCTCAAACCGAGCTCCATCTGGTCATTGGAAAAGGCAAGCAGATCGAAGAAGTCGATATATCTCGCTTACCCTATTTGCAAGCCACCGTAAAGGAAACTTTCCGAATGCACCCGCCAATTCCACTTCTTCTCCCTCGCAAAGCCGAAGCCGATACACAAGTAGGTGGTTTCACTATTCCAAAGGGTGCACAGGTGCTTATTAATGTATGGGCTATAGGAAGAGATCCTGCCTTTTGGGCCAGTCCCAATGACTTCATGCCGGAGAGATTTCTAGGATCTGACGTAGATGTCCGGGGACAAGACTTCGAGCTTATACCGTTTGGCGGCGGTAAACGGATTTGTCCGGGAATGACACTGGCCACGAGAATGTTACACCTAATGCTGGGTTCGCTCGTTAACGCATTCAATTGGAGGCTCGAAGATGGTGTAACAGTTGAGAACATGAACATGGAAGACAAGTTTGGGTTAACCGTGCAACGGGCTCAACCTGTAAAAGCAGTGGCGGTACCAGCATAACTCAAGCAAAAGTTTGATGTCATAACACGTGATATGTGACAGTTATATAGAAAAATTGTGAGACCACTCATCTCGACACATTTCCTTTATGTGATTGTTTCTTTGCATGAAATAATTGATCATATATTGAAATGAATCTATATTGTATTCCTAGTTCTATTGCCTAAATTCGGGGTTGATGTTACAATCCATTGTTCAGTAACTTGCGTAATATAAACTCTTTGCTGGTAATTTGATGAGTAAATAGAATTTGTGCATTTGTAATTGATTAGCTTTGAAATTGAGGAAGACTAGTTTGTCTTTGAAGAGATTGCAGAGTGAAAAGAACTTGCAGAAGATGACAAATTGTCCCTACATCATTTTCTTTTTTATCTTCTCCATTTCTTAGAAAATGTACAAAAAAAAAAAAAAAAAAAGAAGTCCTATACGTATTACATTGATACAAATTCAATCATCAACATCTATTTTTGTCTGGAATTATCAACTTTTTAATTGGACCAATTAATCGTAAATTTTTTCACATTAATATCAATTCAGTCCATCCGCCTAATTTGGATTGAAAATCGCTGACGTGAATGTGGACTATCCTAAGTGATATGGCCGGCATCATGTGTTTAATTATATATAATTTTAATTTTTCTGAATTTTTTATTCCTTTTTTTCTTTGTTTCTTTCTTTTTTTCCTTCCTTCGTTTTTTTCCCTCAATTGTGGGCCAACCTCGCCTGTTGCACAAGGAGGGTGTCCTGGCCCTCACCGGTCCAAAGTATTAAGAAAAAGAAAAAAAATAAAGAAAAGAAAAAACTAATGGGATTATAAATATATCTAAAAAAGTATTTAATATTTTTAAAATTTATCTGCATCGCATTAGTTATGTCACACAGGATAGTCGTTGTTGTAAGCAATTTTTGACGTAAATTAGTTAGATAGACTGAATTTGTGTTAATATAAAAATGTTTATGATTAAATTGATCAAATTGAAAAGTTTGGAATTGAGTTGATACTAACGCAATATGTTTAAGATTTTTTTGGTACATTTCCCCTATTTGCCTTTGGACCATCCATCGTTAGATCCTGGTTTGTGTGCTTTTCATTCAACACATGCACTTTGAGGACCGGAAACTCTCTAACCCGGGTAAGTGACCTCTTGTCCATCATGATCAAGAGTCATGATGGACTAGGTCCAAGCAAGCACTTGTCTTATAATAAAAACAAACTGCTTTCCCCGTAGGCAATGCACAATTTCAAAAAATTATTTATCGGGATTGTGCAAGAACGACAGTTTGATAACAATAAAAAAGTAATTCGACTCTTTTCGATTGTGATCGCAAAATTGACTTTGTATATTCTAATGGACATGATATTCAGTTATCCCTCCTATAAACCAGCCTCCATACATTGGTTGGGTAGTCCACCGAAAAATTAAATTAATTTTTTTCGATCCAACGACAACTTGAGTCTATTTCTCAAAAATAAATCAAATTGCCATTTTTTCTCACCCCATTTTTGTGACAGCTTAAATTTTCAGAATTTATTTTCGATTAAATAAATTGGGCCTTTCATCGACGCGCCTATAATGCTATTCTTTGAGCTGATCACTTACGAGATAATTAGACTATCTAGTGAAGCCGTTAAAAAATTCTAATGCAATGAACTTGAGAATTCGACCAGGAATCGACTGCTCGACTGTGTTAATCTGTAAGGGTCATTGCGGCATCGTAAAAAATCGATCAAAGACCGGAGATAGGTCGATTCAATAGAGATATGTGATTAGTGCGTGGGTAATTCCACCTAATTGCAAAATTCTCGTCGAATGACACTACACCAATTTTTCTATCATTTCTGTAACCAGTGTCCGTATTTGAAATTTCGGGATTTTCACGACAATCGAGAGTCGCCAATGTGTCGAAGATGTACATTGTGACTCGAGACAAATCGATCATGGGTCAATTGTACTAAAAATTCATAAAAGCTACATGGTAGGTTAGGTTACGCTAAAATCGCGTTAGATTGAAATTAACCGCAAAATTGAACCCAATTTCAAAAATTGAAAGTTCTGTCATGTCACGATCTATTTTAGGAACGTCGACTCATCCTCTGAAGAATTTTCGGAGATTCCGAGATTTTTACAGAAAATCGATTTGGCAGTTACGGAAAAATAACGAAAATTCGGATGGGCTAAGTTGAAGGAAATTTGGACTTATGAGCCGAGTCTTTGGGTGTTGGGGACTTGCAGAAAATTGTATGAGATTTTTCTTCAGCGAAATCGAAGAGGAAATTGAAGTTCAATTTGAGTGAAATTCGGATTGGGCATGGGGCTGTTTTTTTTTTTTTTTTTTTTTTTTTTTTTTACATTAATTTGAGCCATTTATGGAAATTTTGGCTTCAATTTGGTTTAATGGTGGGAAATTATTTCAAGAAAGTATTAGAGGGGGACAATGCATTCAAATAGATGGATAATAACACTCTTGACTTTGCCTCCTTTTTCCCCATCTTCTGTCGCACGCCAGGCAACCAATCTTCCCCTCCGTGCCTTTTGCTTTCACTCTTCTTCTTCAATTTGATCTCATTTTCTTCTCACCGAGCCAGCTGCTTCTGCCCTTGTCTCTCATTGATTTCCCTCGCATATCTCTCTCCGTCTGCCATTCACCCCGCCGAAGCCACGCGCCTGTCTCCTATTCTCCTCCAGTCAACACAGCAAAACCGTTGTTGACTCCTTGAAGCCCACAACCCACCGAAGCCTCGCCCTCGTGCCTCCCAGCTTCTGCCGAAGCCACGCTAGCCCGCGATCGAAGCCCAAGCTACCGCGCGTCCTTCACCTCGCCAGCACACTCCTTCGGTCAACAACCCCACCGAAATCCCCTCCTGTTGACTCGCTGCACGCCCCCACAATCTCCTCCTTTGTCCGCAGCATCCCACCAGCGAAGCAGCGTCACCGTCCACGAAGCAGCTTCCCCAGCAGCAACCGAGGCAACCGCGTTGCCTCTCGCCTTCGCCCGCAAGTTCGGCCAAGTTTCGGCCCATCTCCATTGAGCTCAGCCCAACTTCCATTCCAGCAAGCCCATTCGAAGCCAGCTAATCTTGAATTCAGCGGCCCAAGTCCTGTTTTCCTCAGCAACAGCCCAACTCAGCCCAGTTCAGTTTTCAGCCCAACTTTGGTCCAGTTCACTTGAAGCCCATGAAGCAGCCCAAGCCCGAAGCCAAGCCCAGCATTTTCTGTGGGCTTGCAAGGCCTTTTGTTCCCGGTTCAAGTGCCCGTTGACGCCGCTGCAAACTCGAGTTTCAGCCGCCGTTGCGCCGCCATCGCGGTGAACCGGTTTCCATGATAAACTGGTGATTTTATGCACTAAACTCTTCTTAGTAGTCTAATGACGTTTAAGGGGTGCTTAGATTAAATTAATTAGAAATTAGGTGGTTAGTTAAATTAGATTAGTGATTTAATTAGTTAATTATGCATGTTAGATGGTTAAATTAAATTAGTTGATGCCTATCTAGAAGGGTTCGGGAATTTTCTAAGCCCAATTCGGTATTTAATTTAATAATTTTGGCCTAGGTTAGTATTTATGGTAATTAATTACAATTATTTAATTAATTTTGATAATTATTTAATTATCAATTATTTTCGGAAATTAGACCGGGATAGTTGGTGACTAGAATTTCGTGTTGATTGCAATTGTGTGTTCAATTTATGCAATTGAGTGTTAATTTGTGCAAATTGAGTGCTTGATTGGAATTTTGATTATTTATTCCAAAATTTGTTAATCTCAATATTTATTCAGAAAATTCTGGGTGTTGGATTTTAATATCGAAAGTGGTTTTATATACAATATAAAACAATGGGATTTTAAAAAAGAATATATCAATTTTTCGGGTTTGATCTGACCGTGTACCCACATACGATGCTTTCAACGGATGTTTTTAATAAGAAGAAAACATGCCAAGTCGTTATTTTAATTGAGGCATGTGAGTACAAATCATAATGTTCTTGGCCGAAATTGAATGATCGTGAGTTGGTTAAGAGAGCCTGTCCTCGGCGTGTGTCGGTGGATATTACCTATCCCCAGTGTGTGTCGGTGGATGTTAGTCGTTCCTAGTGTGTGTCGGTGGACGTTACCCATCCCCGGTGTGTGTTGGTGGATAGAAAACCGGCGTGTGTCGGGTAAAATTGTTTATGCGGGTAGTAATAATTAATTGGAACGCATGTTGAGTGAAATTGATACGCCGGATTATGAGACAAAATTGTGTGGCATAGAATGTGATATGTCATAATGATTTGGCCTTATAATTAAGACTCCTATGATTGAGTTGATGGTCGGACACATGTCGGTAATTCTGGCTAGTGTGAGCAGCAATTGATTAGACGTTCCAAATGGTGTGTGAATTTGCTATACACACATGATTGTGAAATGAATTGTGCTGACTTGTAGGGAGGATCTGAGACAAGGTAAGTCTTTGTAATTGTATGATTGTGTGGTTAGGACGCCTCTGGGCATATTACTCTTCTAATCGGGGTTTAGAGCGTGAACTCGCTGAGATTTATATCTCATCCCGTCGTGGGCTAAATTTTCAAGGCCGTAGAGCGAAGGACCTGGAGCCGAGCTAAGGGGACTTGAGGAGTAGGTCGGTTAGGTCAACTTCTTTTGGAGAATCGTCTTTTGAAATCTTTTGAGCATAGGTTCTTGTACATGATTCAATATGTTTATAAAAGCATGTTTGTTTGTAAATCTGTTGTCCTATTTCTTTATCCCGAGATGATTACTGTTAGGGGATTTATTTGCTTCCGCATGTGCAATAAAATAAAAGGGTTGACGACTCGTCCTAGGAAGTCGCAAATTTTATCGATCAGAGAGGGATGGGTTCGCGCTCGAGGATCGGTGACATTTTTCATTTTGTATGCTTATAAAACACATGTCTCTTTGCTGCTTGATCCGAAAGAAGCAATGCCTCAAAAATGTGAATAAACAGGGTAATTCCCAAAATATCCCTGTGATTTTGATCATCCAATTTTCCAAACATGATAAATCCAAAAAATAATAAAAATGAAAAAAAAAGATACAGAAAATTCCACAAGCCCCAACATCTCAAATTGTCGTTGGATCGAAAAAAAAATTAATTTAATTTTTCGGTGGACTACCCAATCATTGCATGGAGGTTGGTCATAGAGATAATCTATATCATGTCCGTCAGAATATTCGAAGTCATTTGTAGGCGTACCTTAATGATGGCAGATTTAGCAGCCGTCGGCTACCAGTAAGGATGAGTGCTCTTGATCGAAGCAGTGATACCACTAAGGTGAGGGCAAGCCATGGAAGTGCCCGAGATGACATTGAAGGTGTATTTAGATTTCGTGAAGTTGTTGAGAGGAAACGGCCACGCAGCTAATATGCTGACGTCAGGACCAATGATGTCCGGCTTCTGGATTCCGAGGCTAAGCGTGCTGGGGCCTCTTGAAGAGAAGGAAGCAACAGCCGGAGCAGTTGGGTTCCCAGTAACAGTTCCTTTGAACACGATCGATGCAGTCGGGTATTTTGTCGAATTAATTTACGATTTGATCTTTTACCCAGCAGAAAAGCTGACATGAGATGTGGGGAGGACGTGTGCATTGACAAAGGTGCTGAATCCATCGCTTTCTTGGTTCATTAGAATCATGGCAATCCAACTAGCATCTTTCACCTCCTGTCCTTTGTCTATTCTGGCCACTACCCCTCTTTCGCGCAAGACTACCTTCCCTTTTACGTGAATGCCTTCCAATGATCCTGGGGCACAGAGTGTTGACTGGTTATTGCCGTTCCTTCCAGCATACACAGGAGGCAGCAACTTCGAAGGAAAGAAGGGTTGGAATAGCGACTTGCCATCGTATTCCATTCCATTTCCGAGTTTCACCATTGCTATGATGTTCCTGTAAATGGTGCTTGCTCTGACAGTGACAATCCATGGGGCATTGTTCCACAATGTGCTTGGGAAAAGCCGGAATTCCCTGCTGCGCTGCTCACGGAGACTCCCTTCTGAATTGCTGCAAAGTAACCAATGGGGATGGTGTCACTAAAAAATGGGGTAGAAGGACTACCAGTCATATTGAGAGCACATCGATGTGAAATAATAGTTATTTCCTTTTGCACGTTTTGCTGATTTGGTTTTTCAATTATTAGAGTTAGTGAAGTCATGTGTGTTGGTTATTCTAGTTTTTAGGTATTAGTGGAGTAAGTGTTTTATGCAGAACATGGGTAATTATGGATCCTCTTTTATTGGTGTTTTTACATTATGTATTTGTCTTTTGTAAAAGACTTTGTAGTTCTGTACGAAAGATGAAGTTTCAACCTCATCTCTCTTCCCTTTAGCAATTTAACAGTGGTATTAGAGCCTAAGAGAAGCGTGAGAGAGTTTTAAAAAAAAAAAAGATTAAGAAGGTTTAGAGGTATGAGATACTTTCATGAGATAATTGCAGCAGCAATATTTCCGATGGCCACCGATAATTTTGTTCAACCAACAATTCCACGCTTTGATAGCCACTATGACCATTGGAGCATGCTGATGGAGAATTTTTTACGATAAAAGGAGTATTGGTTGGTTGTCGAATCTGGAATTCAAGAGCCATCAGCAGGCATGTCTTTGACAGATCCCCAGAAAGTAGAATTGGAAGTTAGAAAGTTGAATGACCTAAAGGCAAAAAATTATTTTTTTCAGGCTATTGATCGTCCCATCTTGGAGACTATTTTTTGCAAAGAAACTTCCAAGGATATTTGGGATTCTATGAAGAAGAAATATCAAGGCACAGTTAGGGTGAAGTGTGCACAACTTCAAGCTTTGAGAAGAGATTTTGAAACACTAGCAATGAAGGATGGAGAATCTGTCATTAGTTATTGTGCCAGAACAATGGAGATCAGCAACAAGATGCGATTCCATGGCGAGAAGATGGATGACGTCACCGTTGTGGAAAAGATTTTACGTTTCCTAACACCAAAGTTTAATTATGTTGTTTGCTCGATTGAAGAGTTGAAAGACATAGATGCGCTCTCTCTTGATGAATTGCAAAGCTTCTTATTGGTCCATGAACAAAAGATGAACAAAAGTTCAATAGTAGAAGAGCAAGCGTCGAAGGCTTCTACCAATACTCATTCTACCAATTTCAGAGGAAGGGGTAAAGGTAGAGGTAGAGGAATGGGAGATCGAGGAAATAGAGATGTTAGCAGAAATTTCAAAGCCAACAATGACCAATTCAAGGCAAAGGTAAAGGACGAGATCCTAACAAATCCAAAGTAGAGTGTTTTAGATGTCATAAATTTGGTCATTATGCATCTGAATGTTATATTAGGCTGCCTAATAATAAAGAAAAGGCAGAAAGTTCAAATTTTGTTAAAGAAAAAGAAGTTGAAATGTTGTTGATGGCTGTTCAAGATGAAAAGAAGCCCGAGTTAGATATTTGGTATGTGGATACAGGTTGTAGTAACCACATGAGTAGAAGTAAGTCTTCTTTTTCTTATCTAAATGAAGATTTTCATTCCACTGTGAGTTTTGGGGATCATTCTACTGTGAAAGTGATGGGAAAATGTACTATTAAGATAAGAACCAAGAATGATTTTGTGGAAACGATCTCTAATGTGTTGTATATTCCTGACTTGAAAAGTAACCTATTGAGTGCTGGCCAATTACAAGAAAATGGTTATGTAATCACCATTTAGAGGGGTGCTTGTGAAATTTATGATTCCGTTAGAGGTGCTATTACAATTGTTCCTATGAGTTCAAATAGATTGTTTCTATTAAAGATTGAAAATATTCAATCTTGTTTAATGGCTGAAAAGAAAGATTCCTCACGGCTGTGGTGTTTTCACTATGGTCACTTGAGTTTTGGTGGATTGAAGACCCTCCAACAGAAAAACATGGTGACAGGTCTTCCTCAAATTACTATTCCTTCCCAAGTTTGCGAAGAGTGTGTTGTTAGCAAACAACATCGTTCTTAATTTTCAAAAAAGAAGTAATGGAGAGCAAATGATGTTTTGCAGCTGGTGCATTCAGACATTTGCGGTCCTATAAACCCATCTTTTAAAGCCTTGACTGTTTTCAACATACAAACACCTAGTAACCTTCTGAGCTTTACAAATGATGCCATCTTAAGGGCCTTGGTGAATATATCAGCAACTTGATCTTCACTCCTACAATAGATTAGATCAATTGTTCCATCATTGCTAAGATCTCTCAAGAAATAAAACTTCACATCAATGTACTTGCTTCTTCCATATAGCACAGGATTTTTGGAGAGTTTGATTGCTAAGATGTTGTCACAAAAAATTTTAGTAGCTCATGGTTGCTTGAATTGTAGCTCCTAAAAAATTCTCCTTAGCCAAATAACTCGACAAGCACTAGCTATTGCAGCAACAAATTTAGCTTATGTACTTAACAATGTGACAATTGGTTGCTTCTTAGATGACCACGAAACAACACCTGTCCCAAACATAAAAGCATAACCCGAAGTGCTCCTTCTATCATCTTCATCTCCTGCATAGTCATTATCAGTAAATCCCAACAAATTGGACTTTCACCCTTCTTGTAAAATAGCCCAAAGTCTCTAATTCCTTGCAAGCAACGAAGGATTCTCTTGGCAGCAAATGCATTTGTGTAGGATTCTCCATATATCTACTGATTAAACTCACAGAATACATTATGTCTGGTCTTGTTGCAGTTAAATACATCAAACTGCCCATAAATTGTTTATAAAGTGTGCTGTCAACCTTCCTCCCTTCATGATCTTTGTATAACTTTAAGCCAAACTCAATTGGAGTGTTTACAGGATTACAATCCTTCATCTATAACCTGCCCAAAATTTCTCTCACATATTTCTTTTGATAAATAAATATCCCATCATCATATTGTACCACTTCTATGCCAATGAAGTGATGCATCATACCAAGATCAGACATTTCAAATTCATCCATCATAGATTTCTTGAATTCTTCAAACATGCCATTACAACTTCCAGTAAATATAAGATTGTCAACATACAAGCAGACAGTAAGCATTTTCCCTTTATCTTCAATCTTGACAAAAAACGTATGCTCATAAGGACATTTTGAAAAACCAACTTTAAGAAAATAAGTTTCAATACGACTATACCAAGCCCGAGGGGCTTGTGTTAGCCCATAAAGAGATTTCTTCAATTTATAAACTTTATGCTCATTTCCAATCTTGACATAACCAGGAGGTTGCTCGACAAATACCTGTTCCTCCAAGTACCCATGCAAGAATGCCGATTTGACATCTAGTTGGAAAATAGGCCAAGAATTTTGTGCCGCCAATGCAACCACCAATCTGATCATGTCATGTCTTGCAACTGAAGAAAAAACTTTTGTATAGTCGATCCCATATTGCTGCTTGTATCCCTTGGCTACCAAACGTGCTTTGTATTTGTCAACTTCACCATTTTCTTTTAGTTTTGTTTTAAAGACCCACTTTACACCAATGGTTTTTTGTCCATCCGGAAGATTGGATAGCTCCCAAGTATCATTTCTTTCGATGGCATTAATTTCATCATTAATCGCTTTTCGCCATTTTTCTTCTTTGACAACATTCTCAAAAGTTATAGGGTTATAGTTTGAAAATAAGGCAAAGTGAGTAATTGAATCGCCAATTCTAGTTACCTCATAATCTTGGAATTGGACTACATTAGGATCATAGCGAAAGAAGCCAAAATCATGAACCGGATCTCTGTAAACTGGAAACACTGGAATCTCCTTGTGGTTGACAAACATTGCCTCTGCAACCATCGGTTCGAGCTTGACCACGTGTCGGTTGGTGAGGATGATCCCGTGCTGCTTGTCGATGATGAAGCTGGTGGCATAGCTGGCCTTGGTGGCCTTGATGTCGAAGGCGCGGCAGGCGGTGGTCCGCAGCACGACCATGGCGAGGACCACCTGGTTGAGGGCCTTCCGCTAGTCCTCGGCGGTGGCGACATTCTCCCGGAAGGGGCCCGCCTCATCGAATCTTGGTTGTTCTGTACGAAAGATGAAGTTTCAGCCTCATCTCTCCTCCCTTTAGTAGGAAAGACCATTAAGACTCTTCAAACAGATCGTGGCGGTGAATACTGCTCAAAAGAATTTGAAAGTTTTTGTGTAGAGCATGGCATTCGAAGAGAGCTTATTGCTGCATATACACCATTACTGAGAGAAAAAATAGAACCATTCTCAACATAGTGAGAAGCTTATTGGCAAGAGGAAGAGTTCCAAAGACTTTCTAGCCAGAAGCAATAAATTGGAGTATTTATGTTTTGAACAGAAGTCCAACTTTTGTTATTTAGAATATGACACTAGAAGAGGCTTGGAGTGAGAGAAGACCAGCCGTAGATCACTTCAGAATCTTTGGATGCATCGCATACGCCCATGTCCCGGATGTGAAAAGGAAGAAACTTGATGACACGGCTGAAAAATGTGTCTGTCTTGGTGTAAGTTAAGCATCCAAAGCATATAAATTATTCAATCCACTAAAAAAGAAGATTGTGACTAGCAGGGATGTTTTTTTATGAAGAGAACACTTGGAATTGGAATTGGTAGCAGTCTACTCAAGTTCTTTATGACAATTGTCGCGACCTAAATTTTCGGGTGTACCACTTAAAACTAAGTTAATGGATTACTAAGTTTTTAAACTTAGCTCGGGCTCTCCTAAGTTCATACCAATTCGCGACTTAATGTTCAAACATTTAACATGCAAAAGGTTATTAACTAGGAGTCGCCACTAATCAGTTTATGGTAGGTCGATTAGACACCTAAGTAAAATAAATGGAGATTTATTTTACTCCTACGAACCAGAAACTAAGGGTACGGGGACTTGGTTACATTAGAATGCTCTAATACCTTTTCGGTACCATTTCTTTTTTTAATTTTCAAAATATTTTTGCAAGCAGCTTGGATTTATTTTAACCTAAATCACTAATATGCAAAAAGATGATCACACATATGCTCAAGCATTCAATAAATTGCATCACACAAAGCAAACAATTTTTTTCGGTTTTCTTGAAAATCAGAATTCTTTTATAAAAAAATGCATTTCTTAACTAAATGACTTAATCTTATTAATATGCAAATTTTAATTAAATGGGTCTATTATGCAAACTAGTTATTATGCACCTCATGACCTAACTTTACTAACAAATTCTAATTAAATGATCATATTATGCGAACTAATTAACATGCACCTAGATTTTTGTATTTTTGTATTTTTTATTGAAGTTTTGAATTTATGAAAACCCTACTTAATCTATTTAAAAAGGGATAATTTTCTAATCTATTCTATGGATTAATTTGACTTAAACCATATCCTATCTTAGAAAACTATTTTTGACAAAATGAGATAATTAAAATGTGCGAAAATTATTTAAAACCCTAACAAAAATGTTCAACTCTAACTTATTTCTAAAAATGCAACCCTAAAAATGTAATCCTAAGAGAATTCTAATTTACTAAACCTACATGTTTGATTTACTAAACCTATATGCTCATGCAGAATTTTGATCTTTTGATTTTCTGATTTTTTTAAAGTTTTTTTTAAAGATAGGTAATTATTAAATAAATATTAAATCTAAACTATCAATCAAATAAAGGATTAAAATAATCGAAAAAAAATAACATGTTGTCTCACAGGTCAAATTAACAATTATTCTAACCCTAATCATCACGACAAAGAGATCAAGATAATTAAAAATCTGATCCGAAGTCTTACGGATCAAATTAATAATTATAATGATTTTACAATTAAAATTCTACCAAAAAGCCCAAAAATTAATATAATTAAAAAAATAATCCGATGTCTCTCGGATTAAATTAATAATTATATTAATTCCGGACAAAATCCTAGCGGATGATGCCTACGAAATGCATAAATATTAACATTGACAAACCATATTCTAACTTAAACAATAATAACAACATTTAAAATGAATAAATAGATGACAATAAAATAAAAAATAAACTACCTAAGGGGAAGTGCAGCAGGGACAGCAACGTGCGACGTGGGGACCGGATATGGTCTAGGCTGCTGGTCACACAGTGGTGTAGACGCGGCGTCGGTTGAGGGAGGGGCTTCGGAGTGGTGGCGAGCGGCGACGGGGCTGCTGGTGGCTGCAGCGAGGCGACGGTGGCGGAGATGCAGGTGTGGGTCGCGGGTCATCAAGTGGAGACAGTGCGGTGCGGAGGCAGCGCGGGCAATTGGTGCGGCAGCGTCGGGCTCCGAGCAGGAGGCAGGCAAGGCGGACGGTAGTGCAGCGTCAGGTGAGCAGAGATAGGGGTGCCGGCGCTTGGGCAGAGGCATTGGGTTCAGGTTGTGCTGCTAGATGTCGGCGCTGGACTGGGGCGAGCGGCGATGGCGTTGCTGGTGCAGGCAGAGAGAGGTGGAGCGACGAGGGTGTCGGGCACCGAGGAGTTGCTGTGGCGGTGGTCGTTGTGGGTCAGCAGGCGAGCACGGAGCAGTGGTGGCCGTTGGACGAGCAGTGTTGCTTGGTTGTAGCGGAGTCACGGACGTCGGGGCTGACGCAGAGGCAGGCGTTGGCGCTCGGAGGTAAGTGATGTGGCGTCGCTGGTTAAGAAGTGCCGCCGGCATGGTGGCGGGTGAAGGCGTCGCAGACGGGGACGAGAATGACGGATGCGGAAGGAAGAAGATGCACAGTGACCCTTTTTTTTTCTTTTTCTTTTCCTCTCTTTTCTGCTCCCTCACGTCACTTTTCCCTCTCCTGTTTCTCTCAGTTGCTGTCCTGCGCCCCTATCTTCTCTTTTCTGACCTCGACTTCGTACGTAAGCTTATTTTCCTCTCTCTCTTTTTACTCTTATTTCCTTGCACGAATTCTTCTCTCCATTTTTTTTTCCAACTTTTCCAATTCGCTTCCCCCCTCTTTGCTTGAAAATTTTTGGTCTCATTTTATAGTGATTCCAACCACCCTCTTCTATGGCAATTTTCAAGCTTCCTTTTTCCGTTGCCTTAATTCATGTAAATTGGAGCAAAACTCTTGCAATCGGTTTGATTTTTCCTTGGATATTTCGATTCCTTCCATTTTATCAAACTCCTTACTTTTTTATTCATCTAATTTCTTTGATTGAGAATTTGCTTCAATATTTACTATGATTTAAATATTCACCGGAGCAAGGATAGTTAATCAGAATTTCCACATTCCATTCATAACCAAATCATATTGATCCTTCCCTTATTTTCCTTTTTTTTTAAAATTTTTTTTAAATTTTTTTATGCTATGCAAATTTTATTTCTTTAAGATCGCCAAAATTTATGTGTCAACAATAATGATGCTGAACATGAGCAAATTTCAGCACCTTGTATGCTTAAAAATTCATCAAATATGACTTCTACAGCTGCTAGAATTTCACCAGCAGTTGCTAAAGTTAATGAAGAAGAAGCCCAATCTCTCCGCCGCGTTAGAAGAAAGCCTACTTGGATGGAAGATTATGAGGTAACTGGAATTGGTGATTCAATTACTCACTTTGCCTTATTTTCAGACTATGACCTTACAACTTTTGAGAGTGCTATCAAAGAAGAAAAATGGCGAAAAGCGATGGATGATGAAATTAATGCCATCGAAAGAAATGATACTTGGGAGCTATTCGATCTTCCGGATGGACAAGAAATCATTGGTGTAAAGTGGGTCTTTAAAACAAAATTGAAAGAAAATGATGAAGTTGACAAATACAAAGCACATTTGGTAGCCAAGGGATATAAGCAACAATATGGGATTGACTATACATAAGTTTTTTCTCCAATTGCGAGACATGACAGCACGGAATTCTTGGCCTATTTTCAAGTTAGATGTCAAATCGGCATTCTTGCATGGGTACTTGGAGGAACAGATATTTGTCGAGCAACCCCCTAGTTATGTTAAGATTGAAAATGAACATAAAGTTTATAGATTGAAAAAAGCTCTTTATGGGCTAAAACAAGCCCCTCGGGCTTGGTATAGTCGTATTAAAACTTATTTTCTTAAAATTGGTTTTTCAAAATGTCCTTATGAGCATACCCTTTTTGTAAAGATTGGAGATAAATGGAAAATGATCATTGTCTGCTTGTATGTTGACGATCTTATATTTACTGGAAGTTGTGATGGCATGTTTAAAGAATTCAAGAAATTTATGATGGATAAGTTTGAAATGTCTGATCTTGGTATGATGCATTACTTCCTTGGCATAGAAGTGGTACAATCGGATGATGGAATCTTTATTTCTCAAAAGAAATATGTGGGAGAAATTGTGGACAGGTTCTAGATGAAGGATTGTAATTCTGTAAACACTCCAATTGAGTTTAGCTTAAAGTTATACAAAGATCATAAAGGGAGGAAGGTTGACAGCACACTTTATAAACAAATTGTGGGTAGTTTGATGTATTTAATTGCAACAAGACTAGGCATAATGTATTCTATGAGTTTAATTAGTAGATATATGGAGAATCATATACAAATGCATTTGTTAACTGCCAAGATAATCCTTTGTTACTTGCAAGGAACTAGAGATTTTGGGCTATTTTACAAGAAGGGTGAAAAGTCCAATTTGTTGGGATTTACTGATAGTGACTATCTAGGAGATCAAGATGATAGGAGGAACACTTCAGGTTATGCTTTTATGTTTGGGACATGTGCTATTTCGTGGTCATCCAAGAAGCAATCAATTGTCACATTGTCAAGTACAGAAGCTGAATTTGTTGCTGCAACAGCTAGTGCTTGTCAAGCTATTTGGCTAAGGAGAATTCTTGAGAAGTTGCAATTCAAACAACCAGGAGCTACTAAAAATTTTTGTGACAACAACTCAGCAATCGAACTCTCCAAGAATCTCGTGCTATATGGAAGAAGCAAGCACATTGATGTGAAGTTTTATTTCTTAAGAGATCTTAGCAATGATGGAACAATTGATCTAATCTACTGTAGGAGTGAAGATCAAGTTGCTGATATATTCACCAAAGCTCTCAAGATGGAGTCATTTGTGAAGCTCAAAAGGTTACTAGGTGTTTGCACGCTGAAAATAGTCAAGGCTTTAATTTGAATATTAGTAAACATCAGTTTAAGGGAGGGATTGTTGAAATAATAGTTATTTCCTTTTGCACGTTTTGCTGATTTGGTTTTTCAGTTATTAGAGTTAGTGGAGTCACGTGTGTTGGTTATCCTAGTTTTTAAGTGTTAGTGGAGTAAGTGTTTTATGCAGAACATGGGTAGTTATGGGTCCTCTTTTATTGATGTTTTTAAATTATGTATTTGTCTTTTGTAAAAGACTTCGCAGTTCTGTACCAAAGATGAAGTTTCAGCCTCATCTCTCCTCCCTTTAGCAATTTAACAATCAACCCCATCCGCAACAGTAGTGTCTAGTGCAGCGAGTATGTCTGCCTCTGGACAATCTTCTCCAAAGCACACTTTGTAGATTGCTAGGTGAGCATCCAGAGTCATGCCAACTGCCGTTCCTCTGGCATTCCCAAGTGAATCAACTTGGGAAAAAAAAGCGCCAGCAGCTGTGCTAGCCGTGTGAGTGCCGTGCCCATCCTCATCAGTAGGAGGGGCAATTCCACTTCCCTTAGCCGAGCGGTCAAAGGACCTCACGCCGATTAATTTGTTATTGCATTAGAAAGGTTTGAATTCGCACCTCCCTGTCCATTTGGCTGGTGGAGGCGGTATTCCTGCACCGCTACATGAAGGGTGGTTGGTAAATATTCCACTATCCAGCACACCAATAATCACTTCCGTTCCTAGATTCAAGCCCGCCAAGGATCCTTGTTGCTGCGGTAAGCCTAAGAACTGGGGCATGTGTGTTCTTTTGGATGTGATACATTTTCTAGGGGTGAGCTGACACAAATCCTTCCTTCTTTTGCATGGCAGCTACTTCCTCTGAAGTGAATCTTGCTGCAAAGCCAGTCATCACATTTTGGTAAAAGTAAAGCATACGCTGCTGGTTTTCTGAAGTCTGGGTGCTATCAGGCAAAAACGACCGTTACCAGGAATGAATGTCTTCATCCTTGGAGAGAATTTGGCCATCGGGGTGACTCAAATGGATTATATATGTTTGCAAGTCATCAGCACAAGTAAGTGTTAGGGAAATCCCTTATGATGTTTTGAAGATGACAAAATAAATCAAAGGCTACTAACATGTTTAATGGTTAAGTAAGTAATAGACCATGCAGATAATAGAACATGTAAAGGATATTGTCAAAGTCTGAAGACGGCCATAAGATCAACGTAACACATGTCCGAAGTATATTCGAAGATTTCAGGACTTCGTGTCAAAGTCTCAAGACTCGGACTCAAGACTTAAAGTCTCTAAAGACTCGGATTGTAAAGTCTAAAGACTCGGACTTTACATCCAGATTCGATGAATCGTAACTCAAGCCCAATCATACAACGGCTAGTGATCCGGTTTGGATTCCACATCAAGATTGATTTGATTGAAGACAAGAACTTTCTATACGAAGAAGCTTTACTTATGGAAACCAAGATTTCGTTTGTATGGGCGATCGGAATCAATTTGGGATTTTACCTTTGTCACTCAACGGCTACCAAATCTTCTAGATACGAGCTGTCCAATGGGTATATTGGAAGACGATTCTCCGGGATGCTGTCCAACGGCTAGTTTGGAAGTGGAGGAGTATTTAAGGAGATCATGGACCGATGAGCAAGCAAGAGACGGAGCGTAGAATTTATAATTCCAAAGTCTCGAGCGACCTTCGATTATACACTTGTCTTTGGAGAGCTTAAACGTTTGTGATCGTGAGAGAAATACCAAAAGAGTGACTTAGTGAGATAGTGTGATCTACTACTAAGTGTTTGCACTCAAAGTTGTAATCTCTTGATTGATTGCATAGTGGAATCCAGCCAAGAAGGCATTAGCGTGGGAGAGTGGACGTAGGCTTGGATTAAGCCGAACCACTATAAATCTCGTGTTCTTATTCTCTTCCCTAACTCCTTTATTTTGTTCATACTAGCACTCTCAATTGGTATCAGAGCCAAGTGCTCGGTTTATAAAAGTGTTTTTACTTTTGAGCTAAAGATTCTTTATGGCTAGTATGTTGGCACCGGGACTTATGGAAGGGCAAAGCAACACAAGGCCACCATATTTTGATGGAAAGGAATACGACGTATGGAAGAACAAAATGAAAGCATTCCTAAGATCCAGAGATCTCTTACAATGGGATGTTGTGAAAAGAGGAATCAACCCCATTGCTGCGTCTACATCAAATAAGAATGGCAAAGACAAAGAAAGCAAACCCTCCGCTCCTATGTCTCGGATGGAGATGTCCAAAAGAGAAGCGCTTGATGCGAAAGCAATTTATTCTTTATATTGCGCTTTATCTCTTGCTGAATATAACAGAATCTCTTCATGTGAAACAGCAAAAGAAGTTTGGGATAAACTTCATGTTACATATGAAGGGACTGATCGTGTAAAATAGACAAAAGTAAACTTCCTATTCGGCAAATATGAATCCTTCAAGATGAAGCAAGGAGAGTCGATTGGAGATATGTTCGATCGTTTTACTGAAATTGTAAACGGTTTGGCATATCAAGGTCATCCAATTTCTTCCCAAATGAAGGTCAACAAACTCTTGCGAGGTCTCTCAAAAGAATGGAACCATGTCAAGATCTCAATCCGGGAGACTCAAAGGATTATGCCACTTTCCGTTGATGAATTGATTGGCACTCTTCAATCCTATGAAGTGGAACAACTCAATGATGAAGATCCCGAAGGTAAGAAGTCCATTGCTTTAATATCTAATGCTATTTTTGATGAAACAGACTCAGAAAATGACATGGACGACGAAGAACTTGCTTTTATGATTGAGAAAATCAAAAAGTTGAGTAGAAAAGGAAGGATATTCGATGGAAGAAATCAATACAAGCGAGAATGGCCATAAAAGAATCATGAAAGAAGATGACGAGCAAGGAAATCTATGCTTGATGGCACATTCAAAATCTGAGTCTGACTCAGACATAGACTCAAAATCAAAGACTGATTCAAAATCAAAGACTGATTCAGACACAGACTCAGAATCAAAGACTGATTCAGACACAGACTCAGAATCAAAGACTGATTCAGACACAGACTCAGAATCAAAGACTGATTCAGATACAGACTCAGAATCCGATGAGGAAATCAAGGTAAGCAATTCAAAAATTCCTCTCAAAGTTTCAAGATATATAAATGAGCTTTGTTCAAATCTCAAATCTTCTCTTAAAAGGATTTTCGAACTTAAAAAGGAGAATTCTCGACTTAGGGAACAAGATCTTTCTCAAGTCTGGAGACCTATTAAGAAAAATTGGATAAAAGCAACATATTCTGCTAACTCTCATGGACCCAAAAAAAAAAAGGGTACCAAAGAAAAGATAAGTTATTTTTGCAGGATATAAAGAAGAAAGAAGAAAGAGGATTTGGTAAGGAATTTTTATTCTCAATTTGATTTGGGCAATAATACTCATTATGCTTGATATTCGATATATCCTTGGTTGATTGAGATTTTATAATCATCATATTTTGCTTTATGGAAGAAAGAATCGTATGATTTATTTTTGTGATTTGTGAGTTAAGATTTGATTTAATACGTGTGATTATTTGAGATAATTCAGATTATTTGGTTTAATTTTATGCTCTCAAATTGTCATATTTTGCAAAATAAAAATCCGATTCTACGTTATACTAATTTTGCAAGATATTTTTTTTTTCTGAGATATTCAAGGATTTTATTCTCTTTGATTTTATTGTGCTTTGACTAAGTGAGAATTTATTTTTCAAAATATCATTGTGCATAATATTCTTTCTTTGAATACTCTGTTATGATGAATTAAGAAAGAATATTTGATTATGGAGATTTTCTATTTTACTCTAACGTCAAGGAAGGATCCAAATTGATGGATACCAAAAAGGGAAATGAGTTGATTGCAGGAAATTCAATAAGGCAAGAATGATTACAAATCTACGCAGATTTTAGTGCAATCAGAAAATATCTCCTATGAAGATTGGGGGAGAAATCAAATCCAAAAGAAAAGGAAAAGAATCGTGATCACCTCAAAAAGGCAACAAATTGAGGAGGAGCTTTGATCCATTATGGAAAAATCTTTTTGGATTGATCGTGATCTTATTATGGATGGAAGGAAAGGTAAATGTGTCAGAATTTATTCAAAAAATCCGATTAGTGCATCTTTTATTACCTTTTGTCATTAACAAATCTCTTACTGATATTATCATTTTATAATGACAAAAATGGTACGTGCAAGTTATGATGCATCCGTGATTTTCATTGGATATTTCATGATATATATATGATCGAAGAGAGTTATATTGCATATCTTTAATATTCGACTTGCTTTATAAAAGCTGATTTTTCGAAATTGTGATTCATGCAAGATATTTGTTATCATTCTCTACGTGAATCCATTATTATCGCTTTTTGATTATGTCAAAAGGGGAGAAGATATGAATATGCATATGTGTTAATTGGTTGATATTATTTATTGCATAATATTGAGCTGCGATTATTTTTCTATATATTCTTATGCTCAATTTATTTGCAATCTTCTGATATCCTTTGATTTAAATTAATATCTTTAAAAGCGTGTTTACAAATCTGCATATTCAGAGATTGTTTTGTCATCATCAAAAAGGGAGAGATTGTTAGGGAAATCCCTTATGATGTTTTGAAGATGACAAAATAAATCAAAGGCTACTAACATGTTTAATGGTTAAGTAATAGACCATGCAGATAATAGAACATGTAAAGGATATTGTCAAAGTCGAAGACGGCCGAAGACTGAACGTAACACATGTCCGAAGTATATTCGAAGATTTCCAGACTTACGTGTCAAAGTCTCAAGACTGTCGGACTCAAGACTTAAAGTCTAAAGACTCGATTGTAAAGTCTAAAGACTCGGACTTTACATCCAGATTCGATGAATCGTAACTCAAGCCCAATCATACAACGGCTAGTGATCCTGTTTGGATTCCACATCAAGATTGATTTGATTGAAGACAAGAACTTTCTATACGAAGAAGCTTTACTTATGGAAACCAAGATTTCGTTTGTATGGGCGATCGGAATCAATTTGGGATTTTACCTTTGTCACTCAACGGCTACCAAATCTTCTAGATACGAGCTGTCCAATGGGTATATTGGAAGACGATTCTCCGGGATGCTGTCCAACGGCTAGTTTGGAAGTGGAGGAGTATTTAAGGAGATCATGGACCGATGAGCAAGCAAGAGACGGAGCGTAGAATTTATAATTCCAAAGTCTGAGCGACCTTCGATTATACAGTTGTCTTTAGAGAGCTTAAACGTTTGTGATCGTGAGAGAAATACCAAAAGAGTGACTTAGTGAGATAGTGTGATCTACTACTAAGTGTTTGCACTCAAAGTTGTAATCTCTTGATTGATTGCATAGTGGAATCCAGCCAAGAAGGCTGTTAGCGTGGGAGAGTGGACGTAGGCTTGGATTAAGCCGAACCACTATAAATCTCGTGTTCTTATTCTCTTCCCTAACTCCTTTATTTTGTTCATACTAGCACTCTCAGTAAGCTCAGGATTGACATTCGAAAACAGGATAACAAGGCCGAGGAGGAAGGAAAGCCATACTTTAGTGCTAAGGTATTAAATTAAAAGTCAAATAGGAGTCTGTGTTATGTGGCTAATTAGAACAGCTATTTATACGGAAGCGGAAAAAAGGCATATGCATGTGCATATGAGTACAATTGTTAAATGCTAATTAAATTAAGGTGGTGCCTGATGGGAGTTTGTCTGAAGTGGCTCCTGGATCTGGCCAGTGAAGAATTGTTCAAATAATTCCTTTTAGCAATGTCGACTTGTTAAAAGATGCTATTCCTGGGGCATGATGATTTGGCCAGTGTGGAATTGTTCCAACTCCTTATAGCCTTTTGCGTGAATAAGAATAACTTCAGTTCGGCCTTTTGGTGTAACTTTAAAACTTCTTCTGACTTAGCATTCGGCTTCATATATACCTTCCACACGGGCGCTCACTGCTCATTACAATTCATGCATGACCAGAAAGAACAGCAAAAATAACCAAGCTACAGAATGCCCAAGTCCTAGCAATTGCTTTGTCACGTTCCATGCACCCTTTTGAACGAGCTCATGGAATCTTAAAAGTTAATGATGAAAGTATCCACAACGTAATTGTTCCAACCTGGCCAGCACGTCGGTTAAAACCAAAATTGATGACTACGTTGCAATCTTAGTTTAATCACTTTGATTTTAGTTTAACAACATGGCTATATTTTCAGTGTTATTTGTAAACTGTACATCAAGACAGCGGATAAGGCATCATTTTGCTGTTATATGAATGCAGCACTTCTTTCACCGCTTATGTGGCATTCTTCAGTTGATTTTTCCGAGCACCTGGGAGGCATGCGCTTGTTAAACACTACAACTGATCTAATGCTGAAGATTTAGGAGATTGGCATGTCAGTTATGTTAAAAGTGCAGTGCAGTTAGGATCAGTGAAAAACTTTC
The DNA here is from genome assembly GCA_014182725.1 of Eucalyptus brandiana. NCBI lineage: Eukaryota > Viridiplantae > Streptophyta > Magnoliopsida > Myrtales > Myrtaceae > Eucalyptus > Eucalyptus brandiana. The sequence goes on from CM024671.1 coordinate 27,179,745, forward strand.
CTTAAATTCATGGAACTAAAAATTGCATAATAAGTGAAGTGCTATTAGGACCTGCTGAGTGATAGTTCGGCTTTATCTACGGTTGCACCTTGAAATCTTTTTGCTTTGCGGACACTAGATGAACTGGCTCTTGATCTTCTCCAAAACCCATGAATCACATATTCAGACGTAAATAAGTTTTCAATCAAACCCAAAATTGTTTTGGAATAAAGAAGCTTCATTTATCTCTAATGACAATTTCGATATTGATTTGAGAGGAGAGATGAGTGAAGATCTAGTTGTTCTTCTAAAGTGGGGATTACTATAAAGCAAATGACTATTCAATTAAATCTAACTCGTTAGATTCAAACTATTAGTTTTCCTAAGTGGAGTCTAGCCATGCAGCAGAAGCTCTCAGAGTTCTTAGCACTTACTTTTTCATGTTGTCAATCTTTTTGAGTTCTAGAAAGCAGAATGTAGAGAAATTTTTTGTGTTGCTTCGGGAATGAGGTTTTTCTAGTTTATGATTACTTGTACAGTAGAACTATAAAATTTCAAGTGATTTTATAATGAAATCTCATTCCGAAACTGTTCTGCTTTTTGCAGGTGATTACTGAGAAAATCCTTTTTTTTTAAAAAGTTTTTCTATTCTATTTTTTTCTTTTTTTTCTGTTTTATACTGGACATGGTGTCTTTTCTCAGGGTAGCCTTTTGAACGATTGTCGTGCTATACTTAAGGTTAAACATCTCGCTGAAAATCAAAGATCTGTTCCCATTGATACCAGCGATGTCATCTTATTAGACAAAATCATCGACAACGTGAGACTGGTCAATGCACAAGCCATCCATCGTAGCTGCAATAAACTACTGAACAAGAGCCCACTCAACCAAGAGGACATAGAAAGGGGCAGACTACTATCATCTGAGGTTTGAATTAGCTCCAAGTTTTCTTCAGGGACCAGTTCACGGTCTCATTCCAAATCCAATCAAACGGGTCCTATGATATCTTTTATTATTTTATAGAGCGAAACATAAGTTCTTGACCTTGCACCACCACCTGTTCCTGTATCTGGAGACTCATTGTCTATCTTGCGAGTCTGGCAACAGGATGAGCATTTCATTTAAAAACAACAGCAATGGGACTTCTCACGGAGTGATCTGAAGAGACCCATGTCAGGGATCCTTGAGCAAATGGCTTAGTAACGCTCCCACCAGAACTTCTGCGGAACCCCACAGTATACGTGGCCATTTGCACTGCCACACTGAACTTGATCTCAGAAGGATACACCGTGACATCGACACCTTCCGGTGCATCAACCTTGTATGTGTACGAGGAGTCAGTGGGCCCCACATTTGTAACTGTCCTAGAATAGTTCTGGGCGCTAGAGCCCAGTATTATGCTGAAGGATGGGTAATTCAGCTGTGCTTCAGGTATGCTTTTTATTTGTGAGCATTTGGCCTTTTCCTGTGTGATGGTTTCAATTTCAGAATCCTTGTATCCCAAACCACATAAATAAGGGATGTAGTCGTGGGGCTTGATGTCGTAAATAAGGCCTGGATCGTCTGCTTTGGGTGGATTCACATGGCCTGCGCCTGTGGCAAAGATGTCAGCTGGAAGAAGGGTTTCATCGACGATTGGCTTACTTCCAAGGTTTATTTGATATGCAGTGGTCATGATTGCCGATTTTATGGCAGCAGGCGACCAATCAAGGTGAGTGCTCTTCAGCAGAGCTGCAATGCCACCGAGATGAGGGCACGACATGGAAGTTCCAGAGATGATGTTGAAGGTCACTTTGGTAGTCGAGCTGTTATCGAGAGAGAATGGCCAGGCTGCTAGGATGCTGACTCCTGGGCCAATTATGTCGGGTTTCAGGATTCCAGGGCTCTCAAAGCTGGGGCCCCTGGAAGAGAAGGATGTCACTGCTGGTGCATCGGAATTCCCAATAATTGTTCCTTTGAACAAAATGGCGGCCATCGGATTGGAGGTCGAGTTGATGTAGGACTTGATTTTCAGACCGTCAGCGTAAGGTATGTGGGTTGCGGGAAGGACATGAGCGTCAGCTAGCGTGCTGTAGCCGTTGAGTTCGTCGTTCATCAGAATCATGGCAGCACCACCGGCATCCTTCACTTCTTGCCCTTTGGCGATTCTTGCGATTCCTCCACCTCTCTCACACAAGACAACCTTTCCTTTCACGTCCAAGTTCCGCAACGATCCTTCAGCACATAATGCGGATGTTTGGTTTCCATTTGCGCCAGCATACACAAGTGGGTAAGCCGATCCAAAGTCCTTGGGCTGGAAAAGGGATTCGCCATTGTACTCTGCGCCATTTCCTAGCTTAGCGGTAGCTTTTACGGTCCTATCGATAGTGCTTGCTCCCACAGTGAGAATCCAGGGAGCCTCGTTCGACAAGGAAGTGTTGATCGGGCCACTGTTACCCGCTGAGCAGCTCACAAAGATTCCCTTTCGAATTGCAGAAAATGCCCCCACAGCGATCGAGTCGGCATAGAATGGAGCTGAGCCACCACCAAGAGAGAGGGAGAGCACATCGACACCGTCCTCGATAGCAGCGTCCATAGCGGCCAGTATGCTGCTCTCAGGGCAGCCCACATCAGAGCACACCTGGTACATAGCCAGGTGGGCATGAGGTGCCACCCCGATGGCAGTGCCAAGGGCTTGTCCCAGGACATTGGCATTCTTTACAAAATTTCCCGCTGCCGTGCTGGAAGTGTGGGTGCCGTGTCCATCCTCGTCGGTTGGTGGCAAAGTAGAGGTCACGAAATTCCTCGCGCCGATGAGCTTGTTATTGCAGGAAGTGGCATTGAAAGTACACTTGCCTTTCCATTTAGCAGGGGGAGAGGACATTCCTTCGTCGTCGAATGAAGGATGACCCGGCGTTAGACCTGTGTCGAGGACTCCAATGATCACGCCCTTGCCCAAAGAGGAGTCTTTCCACAACCCCACCCCAGGGTTCAAGTTCAAGAAGGAAGGTGAGTGAGTCGTGTGCAACGAGAAAATCTTCTCTTGTTTCACAGACACAACTGCATCCAACTTCAAAAGTTCCTTAGCCTCGTCTGCTGTCATCTTTGCTGCGAATCCTGTGATCGAATTCTTGTAGGAATGGACCATACGATTCGTCTGGTCTGAATTCGGTGTCATCTGGGGCAGGAACGATTGGTACCAGCTCTGTAGATCCTCTGACCGGGCAAAAACTTCACCCGCTCGTTTTCTAACGTGGACAATATAAGTAGACAGGACATTTTGTTCATGCTCAAGAACAGTTTTGGCGGTTGCCGGTTGAAAAGCGAAGGAGCAAATGAAACCAACAAGAAAGAAAACGGCCACCATCGGGAACTTTCCGCATCGGTTTTCCTCCATTTTTCAGCAAGAAGGTTCAAGAGAAAAACCTATACAGCTCATGCTTTTCGACCAATGAACTCCAGCTCGCATATATATAGAAAATGAGAGTCATAAAGTGCGAGAGCCGGACTGTTTCAGCATTGAAACAAATGTGCAATAATTAAAGGAAGCCCTGAATTTTGGATAGAGCGGATTTAACTTATTAATTAACTCGTTGAGAATAAAAAACTACATCAACACGACGAAAGGAGATATTTGTGCTGCATCAAAAGCCTGCTATATGGTAGATGCCGCCTAGTTCTGTTTTCGGTCTAAGAACAATACAAAGGTGACCATACAAATGTTCTTTCATCAGTGAGGAAACAATTGGGGTTGCCACCTTCTCACATGAGAAATGGGAGGTAGGGAGTTTGAATTCCTACTTTTCAGGGGGATATGAGTGGGGACGATTTAGCTTCAGATGTAGGTTTCACGTCCTGTAAGGAGGCGGGACAAAAGTCTAATAGTAAGAGTTAGAGTAAGAACGGCAAAAAAGAAAAAAAAAGAAAAAAAATAAAAGAGCAAGGCCACGACGATAGAGGAAGATATGTTGATTTCAAAAGACAATGTTTATTCTCAATATTGAAGTCACATTGACATTGTCTTAATTGACAATTAATGAGGAGGTCACCCTTTAAGAAATAATCAAATAACAAAAATTGAATAATAGAACTAAGGAAAAAAATATTGATAAAGGGGAAAGTATTCAAATTGCTTGTTGAAGATCTGTAAAACACGTTGGAAAGCTTTGATGGCCTGGAAATCAAAGAAAATGCGTGAATTTGAGATCTAACATTGCCCTAATCGGTATTATCTGTTTGCAACTACGAAGATCCTACCATCCTCTTTGAATGGTGGGATTGTCCGCTCTTTTGATGCCCAAAGGTTTCCGTGTAAGCATTTGCTTGTTGGTCTACATCAGGTGATACCGACGAGGCAATTCTTTGCTAATTTAAATAGTACAAATTGCTGAGTTGTCAAGTTTGCGATGGTGGTATTAACTTTTTTATTAGATTTTAGTGCGGAGTTCTCAATTGCAGTGGACAAAATCCCAAAAAAGCAAAAAAAAAGGTTTCCGGTGAAGATTGAACTTAGTTTTTAATTAGATGGTCATTATGAATCTTACAAAGCAGATGGAAACAAGAGGGAAAGGAAGAAAAGTTGAGCTTGGTCTTTACGTCAATTATTCTAATGTGGAAAATACAAAACTAACGCTGGCATTCATCAATGAGCAGGAGTCAATTTTAATATGATGCTCTATGATATGATCGCTCGTTTGTAGCTATCATGATGAGGCTCTGTTCGTATGTTTCCTCCACGCCATTTTTCTTTTGCTTGTAGAGAAGGATCGACTGGGTTTGTACTTTGTTAATGGACAACCTTTGAAGCTTCCCTTGGACACTGACAAAGAATAATTAGACTGGGAGATTCTCAAGTAGGGTCACATCGATTCCTTGTCCAAACCAAAAATTTCAAAATAACTTCTTGCAAATTCGGTGATAAGAAAATTACCAATTTTTTTTTTAATCGTATTGTAATTGTGTCAATTCAATTTTATTTTTTTTTACCAATTGTGGCTTAAATTTTTTGCATTCATATTAATTCAATCTATCAAGCTAATTTTGGCCAATCAGTGTTGACATAAACACTGATTGTCTTATGTGGCACCACCGATGCTGACGTTGATAATTTTTAATAATATTGAAATATTTTATTTTATTTTATTTCTCTTTTCTTTTGTTTTCTTCCCTTCCTTTTTCTTCTAATTGATCGCCGGTGATTGGCCAAAAGTGAGGGTAGATGAGGTCCCTCACCGTCCTCAAGTGAGCCTCACCAAGGGTTGGCAAGGCTCAAGCCCTGACTAGAGGCCGTGAGGGCTGCCTCGCCAAGGCCCTTGCATGGTTGGGTCTTCAAGTTTTAGGATTTTTTTTTTGGAATTTTTCAAGTCTCTATAGGAGTGAGAAAGTTGGTCAAATACAATTTCAACTCAGGTCAATTTGGTGTGTGATTGAATCACGCTTCTTACTAGATATCATGCCCACTTGCATTGGACCTCATCAAATTTTTGGTCACCATAGGATTGTGATTGATTCAAGCGACAAAATCAACTTCCTCTCCAACAAGAACCACACATACATCAGTGCACATATCTTTCTTACTACATCACTTTTCTTTTTCTTGTTACATATGATAGGCATCTTTCTAAGCTATGAGAATATAGAGGAATTTTCAATTTCATCTCCATCAAAAACCACACGTACAAACGTATCTTTCTTACTACATCGTTTTTCCTTTTCTTTGTTACATACTAGATGTATTTATATGAAGTGTGAGAACATGGAGGAATATTGTTTGTTTGGGTAAGCTTTGGTCGAGTTTTCACGCCACTAGAGGACATAATGCTCTCTAAGGTCTCAACTATCCTTGTGAGGCCCTCATATTATCTACAGCTATCATGAGAATCTTAATTGTGAATTTGATTAGAACGACACAAAATGATGATGCGTAAGGAAAATGTATTGTGTGAAAAGGACAGGACTCAACTCTATAATTGACTTCCAAATCAAGGACAAAAAAACTTCAATAATTAAAATAAGTTCCTACCCATTTTTTAATGTATTAATTGTTGGAGAAAACTTCATTATCTGTTTTGAAGTTGACAAAACATTTCCATCAGTTTAGTCTAAAGACTTGCAAACTCTATTGTCAAAGTCTGAAGACCTCCAAACTCAAGATTCAAAGTCTACTCTTACTGATAGTTTCCAGATCGTCGAAGAAAATATTTATTCGATGAAGAAGACTTATCTAGATTCAAGTATATTTTTAAGGATTTGGTTCATACGGTTGAAGGAGATCTCACGGCTGGAGATAACATCTCATGATCAATTATTCTTAGTGAAATCAACTTGAATAATTAGATCCGTTGAATGGCAAAGTATACTTGGAAGGTTCTACTTATGGAAACCTAAATCCTGATTGTATGGGCGAGCATGATTGGTGGGCTATCATCACATTTCTTAAATAACTCAAGATCTTTCTAATTGATTCTATCCAACAGATTGATTGGAAGAACTTCTTTGGAAGATGCCAACGGTTATGATGGCATAGAGGAGTATATAAGGAAGATGCTTAGGTTATTCGAGTGTGTGCATGAAAGAGAAATTCCAAAGTCTGAAGTGTTGTGCGGAAGAACACCCAAACTAGATCAGAAAGAAAACAAGAATAATCAAGAACACGGAGATTTACGTGGTTCGGCGAAAGATCCGCCTACATCCACGGGAGAGAGAGAGACAATTTCTTATTTGAGCGTATGTCAAGAGTACAAGGTACAATGCTGAAAGAAATAGATCTTTAGATCCCCACTTTCCTAAACCTAGTAGAAAAGGAATTCCACCATAAAGATAATATCAAATTTGAAACCTAAATCTAGGAAATATATTAAGAAACAATCCAGACTCAGCCCGTTCAATGGAAACCCACACAGGCTCAGTTTGGTCTAGGACAACCCATTGCGGGCCAACCTTTCCAGTGGATACCTTACCCATGGTATCTTAGGCCAAGCCCGAATACATCATCGCCTATTTATGTGGGCCACCAAGGAGCCCACGTCCAGTCCGAGGGGAGCCCACCAACAGTGAATGGGGCAAACTCGCACCCTGGAGTGGAGCAGGTAATCGGGTTCGGAAGTGGGTCTGGAGAACCGCGTATGGGAACGAATCCCTACCCAAGATTTTCAAATGCGGGTTACCAATTCAGATCAAGCGAATCGGGTTAGGAAATAAATCCCTACCCGAACCTTGCACCCGGATTCATGCCATTCCCCGTCGCTGCCGTCACCGGGCGACTAGAGCTGGGTGACCCCCTGCATGTCTCGACGGCTGACGGCCCTGAACTGAAATTAATTAACTTACAATTAACTGGACGGAGAATTACCACAGGTGGACCCGAGACTTCCGATGCGCCCTTGTGACGAAGGACAAAGATGGATTCCTCGATGGGACGGTTCCGATTCTTGCCGATGAGCGACTAGCCCGATTCTGGAGGAAATGCAACCGGCTCATAAGGACGTGGATCAGCAATTGCATTTCTCCAGAGGTTGCGGCTGGCCTACCACCAATAAAAGACTCGAAAACCATATGGGACAACATCAAACAAATGTATGGAAAGTTAGATTGGGCACGAATTTTTTCCCTTCTGTAGGAACTCAGCGATTTAAAGCAAGGGAACATGATCGTGACGGCCTGTTACAATAAATTGCCGTCCTTATGGAACGATCTCGAAGCCGCGGAAGAAAAGCTTGAGGGACCAGAGGAGACTCTTGCGCAATATCGTTCCATAAAAGAAAGGGAAAAGGCAACCCGATTTCTCTTAATACTGAATGACTCGTACTTGAGTTTTTGATCTCAGATCTTGGCCATGGAGCCCGCGCCACCACTCGGGCGAATCTTCCAACTCGCCGTCTAGGAAGCGAGTCTCTGACTCGCTTCCTCGGAGTCGACGAAGGGAGGAGGGAGTTTCGCTCTTGCAAGCCAAGGAGAACGGCGAGATCCACCGCGGGATCCAGGGGCCAAAACCCTGGCGCACGAAAAAGGGGGGATGCAAGAGGTGCTAGGGTTCCGGATTGATGAAGGATGCACCCTTAAAAATGAAGGGATGGGCGGTCCAGATCATCCGCGACGATCTGACGGCCAGAAGAGCTCGATCCGCTTCGCTGGATCGGACGGTGGAGATGAGGCAAGTGGGAAAGGATCCGACGGTGGGATTTTTTCGGCATACGCAAAATTTTTTTCTAAAGGCAAATGTAAATTATATTGCGAATTTTGTCATCGCCCGCACCGTACAATAGAGAATTGTTGGAAGTTACATGGCAAACTTGGAGAAAAAGGGGAGAAAAAAAGAATTTTCTGCAGCCAATCAAATTAGTGGGTCCAATGTTGATAAATCCATTACATATGAGCAATATCAACAACTGATGCAGGCTATGCACAAATTGGACATCGCCAACAAAGGAGGCAATTTTTCAGGTATCTCTCGCTGTCTAGTCAATAATATCTCAAGAAAAAGTTGGATAATTGACTCTGGGGCAAGTGATCACATAGTTTGCAAGAAGGCATTTTTTTCAGAAATAAATGTGAAATTGGATTTTCCCATTTTTGTGCAATTACCCAATGGGAATATTACCTATGTTGCAATTATAGGGAAAGTCCAACTCAGTCCCCAAATCACTCTCAAAAATGTGCTTTATGTCCCAGAATTTTGATTCAATCTTGTCTCTGTCTCCAGAGCCTGTAAAGAAAATTCCTGTCGTATACTGTTTGATTTTGACACTTGCTTCTTTCAGGCCCTTTCGACTGGCAAAGTGATGGGCATTGGTGGTCTCTTTGAAGGATTGTTCCTTTGGACAAATTTCCCAAGTAATCTTGATTTGTCATCTATTTTTTTTAAATAAAATGTCATTGTGTAATATAACTACCAATGATAAAGAATTTCTTATGCATTCAAGATTGGGTCATAGTACTTCTTTTCCCTACTCTAAATGTCAAATATGCCCCATTGCAAAACAGTCTCGTATTCCTTTTCCCTCTAGTCAAAATCGTGCGCTTGATATTTTTTCATTGATCCATGTTGATATCTGGGGTCCCTACCATACACAGAATCATGATGGGTCACGATATTTCTTAACAATTATGGACGATTATTCCCGTGCCACATGGGTGTTCTTGATGCAGTCCAAGGGACAGGTTTTCTCAAATTTGAGAAATTTTATTGCCTTGTCCAAGAATCAATTTGGAAAATCTATTCAGTGCATGAGGACAGACAATGGAAAAGAATTCTTCAGCAATGATTGCAACTCCCTTCTTTCGTCCAAGGGGATTCTCCACGAATGTTCCTGTGTATATACCCCACAACAAAATGGGGTAGTGGAGCGCAAACACCGTCATCTCCTAGAAGTTGGAAGAGCATTAAAGTTTCAAGTGTCCATTCTAGAAAATTATTGGGGTGAATGTATCCTGACTGCGGCATATCTCATCAATCGTATGCCCACTCGAGTACTCAATGGAAAAACTCCATTTGAGCTACTTTTCAAGAGACATCCAGAAATACAACACTTAAGGATTTTTGGGTGTCTGTGTTATGCAACGGTATTGTCGCCCCGTGATAAAATGGGCCCACGGGCCAGGCGCTGCATCTTCATGGGATACCCAAATTTGCAGAAAGGGTATCGTGTCCTAGATCAGACAACTGGGGAATTCTTTATTAGTAGAGATGTCCATTTTCATGAGGATGTATTTCCATTTCATGACCAGGATTCCTTGAAGGAAACATCAGAGATCTCACGCCATCTAGCTCATTCCATAGAAGATTCAACTGATGATGGATTTATTCTAACAAGACCTCTAGTCATGCTCCACCACCCATGTGAGAATTCCACACCAGATGATGCTGAAGATCCAGTCCATGAGAATCAATCACCAACTGAAGAAGAAGAAGTTGTGATTGACGATACATCACCTCCATATCTTGTCCCAACACCAGTGGATAATCAAGAATCTTCATCCCTTGCCCCACTACAAGTGAATCATCCTCGAAGGTCTAGACGTTCTGTACGTCCGCCAGCCTGGACAAAAGATTATGTGTGCGCCACCCTCAACTCACCAGGTATTCATTACCCACTATCATCTTATGTTTCGTTTCATAGACTTTCTTTGGAACATAGATGTTGTGTTAGTCGAATATCGGAGGACACAGAACCATCCAGTTATAAAGAAGCAGCTATTGACCTCAAATGGCAAGCTATGGAAGTAGAATTGAAGGCTTTGATTGCAAATCAGACCTGGGATTTCATCGAATTGCCTCCAAACTGAAAGTCGATTGGATGCAAATGGGTCTACAAAATCAAATACCGAGCTGATCGTTCCATAGAGCGCTACAAAGCTCAGTTGGTGGCTAAGGGATTTACTCAATGGGAAGGTTTCGATTACCATGAGACCTTCTCTCCAGTAGCCAAGGATGTAACTGTAAGATCATTTCTCTCTGTTGCTGCTATCCATGATTGGCCTTTACATCAAATGGACATGAATAATGCTTTTCTTCATGGGGACTTAGATGAGGAGATATACATGGACATTTCTCAGGGTTTACGGAGACAGGGGGAGAATAGAGTGTGTCGTCTCCGCAAATCCCTCTATGGTCTCAAACAGGCCTCCAGGCAGTGGTATGCAAAATTTGCCGACGCTCTTATATCTGCAAGATTTAAACAATCCATACATGATTATGCATTATTCACATGGAATCAAGGTATGTCATCAATCTACCTGATGATTTATGTGGATGATATCCTTATCATGGGCAATGATAAAAGTGCAATAGAAAGATTCAAGAAGTACTTGCATTCCACCTTTCATATTAAGGGCCTGGGAGCACCAAAATATTTCCTTGGTATTGAAATTGCTCAATCTGATCAGGGGATTTCTCTTAGTCAACGGAAATTCGTGTTAGAAATCATTTCTGAAGCAGGTTTATCCGGATGCAGACCCTCAGTCATTCCAATTGAGCAAAACACAAAATTGACCACCAAAGACTATGATGCATGAATATCAGAGAATCATGATCCTGTTCTCAAGGATCCTTCGAGTTATCAAAGGCTTGTTGGGAAACTCATATACCTACAGCATGTAACCATCCATTCTGAGATTTCCCGTTAGAATCTAGACCTTGTTGATGGTGTTGATATGGGTAACAACGTTGGAGACATTCCTTGAGAATAGTCTGAAGACCAGAGTAGGGAGTTGGCCCTGAATCAAACAGTGATGGCCACCATGAGAAGGATATTTGAAGAACAACATAATGATTTGGTTAATCAAGTGGCTAGTCAATTATCAAGCATCTTGATTCCTTCGTTAGCCAATTTGGTTATTGATCTATTTTTAAGAATGGGAATGCTGAATCAAGGGAACGTGACTCATAGCGGTCACGCGAGTGTAATTCCACAACCCATACAAATTCTAGTCCTGCTTGTTGTGATTGGCCTGAATCCTGTGCCTTTGGTTAGAATTTTGCAAAGGGTCGACAGTTTGAATGACTAGAATCAGATCAACTAGGGTGAACGAGTGGGAGAGCTTGGAGTATTGCCTTCATTCGGGTCAGTGCCAGAAATTTTTGATGGCATGAATCTAGGAAGGGTGATTGGAGATACTTCAAACCTTGGAAACGAGGCCCAAATGAGTGTCTCGCAACTAGCGTTGCCCAATGTTAATCGTTTAGGGGCAGTATTATAGTGCCGCCTGCGGTGGTAGTAAATATTGGATCCATTCCTGTGTCGGTTGCAAGGTATCAACCTTATCAGCTGTAAGGGTGTTGGAAGATATGTAGAAGATCCTAGAAATATACTGGGAAATTGATTGATCCATTTTTGATTATAGAGAATCAATCTAAATATTAGATTGATTTGTAAAATATTACATTGCCTTTTCTATGTGTACATCTTGTAATATAACTGCTAAAGTCTTGTACATTGATTACAAGTAAGAAATACATAGAAAGAACTTCTCCCCAAAATTCGTCTTCCTTTCCTTGTCCATTTCTTGCTTCGGTTTCTGACATGGTATCAGAGCCTTGGCTTTAAGCTCCAACTTTTGCACCTGATTGCTTTTGTATGTTATTGAAGCTGCAAGATAGATCAATGTCTTGTTACGAAAGAATCAAATTCTGTAAGGAAGAAGAAACGGAAAGGATTTTTTTACAATGAATCTAGAGAATCCGCCCCCTGCCACTACTGGCGTTCCTTCCATAGGTGACGTCACACCAACGGGAGAGACACAAGGCCACGGCACCGGCACGATACCTACAATTCCCACAACCCAGCAACAAATCCAGACTCAATGGCAGTTATTCCCGGCTCAAGCAAATATGGGGCAGCCCATCCCGGGCCATCCTTACCAATGGGTACCCTATCCATGGTACGTCGGGCAAGGCCCAAATCCATCATTGCCGGGGGTAATGAGTTACCAGAGTAATGTTAAGCCCGACGGGAGCCTACCAGCCGCAAGCGAGGCAAGCTCAACCACTGAGATAGAATGAGTAAGTGGGTCTGGAGAAGTGGGTTCGGGAACAAACCCTCACCTGAGACTCTTCAATGCGGGTCATGGAACCGGATTTAATGGATCGGGTATAGGGACGAACCCCTACCTAAACCTTTCACCCGGATTTTTACCGTTTCTGATTGTAGCCATCACCGGCCGACCAGAGCCAGGCGACCCCTTGCATGTGTCAATTGCCGACGGTCTAGAATTGCGACTGATTAGTTTGCAACTGACCGGGTCGGAAAACTACAACAAATGGTCACGAGACTTTTGGCGGGCTCTCATGACGAAGGATAAAGACGGTTTCCTCGACGGAACCATACCAATTCTGTCGGATGAAAGGCTGGCAAGGCACTAGAGAAAGTGCAATCACCTGATCTGCACCTGGATCAGCAATTGTGTCTCTCCAAACGTCGCAGCAGGCCTCCCATTGACGGAAGATTCGAAAATCATGTGGGATAACATCAAAGAAATGTACGGAAAATTAGATCAAGCAAAAATCTTTTGTCTCACGCAGGAACTCATAGATCTCAAGCAGGGGAATATGTTTGTCACAATAGTTTACAACAAACTCTCATCGCTCTGGAATGAGTTCGAGGCCACGAAAGAAAAACTCGAGGGACCTCCAAAAACTCTTAGGTAGTATAGATCCATGAAGGAGAGGGAGAAATCCACTCAATTTCTTTTAATTTTGAATGAAACATACTTAACATTTCATTCGCAGATCCTGGCGATGGATCCCGTGCCGCCCCTCGGCCGGATTTTCCAGCTGACCGTCCAAAAAGAGAGCCAGCGGCTCACAACTCCGGAGCAAACACGAGGAGGCGACGTCGTTGCTCTCGCTCTTCGCGGAGAATGCCGCGGGAGAGAATCGGGGGCGAAAACCCTAGCCCGGGAGAGAGAAAATCATGAGGGGTTAGGGTTCGGAACCGGCGACAGAACCCTTAAAAGGGAAGGAGGCTACAACCCAGATTTAATTCGGCGATCTGACAGTCCGCAAGGAGTCGATTTGTCCGTTTCATTGGATGGTGGAGATAATTCCACAATTAAAGCATCCGACGGCCGCATTTTTTCCGCATCAATAAGGAATTTCGGCCAAAATTCAAGGAGGAAAGGTAAATTATACCGTGAACATTGTAAACGTCCACATCATACCATAGATAATTGCTGGAAATTACATGGAAAACCAGGAGAAAAATGAAAAAAGAAAGAGTATTATGCAGCTTACCAAGTGACTGGACCTACTGGACCAAGTAGTGATCGACCAATTACTTATGGGCAATATCAGCAATTGATGCAAGCACTGCAGAAACCAGACATTGGAAATAAAGGAGGAAGTTTTTCAGGTATATCCCACTGCTTGATCAATTCTATTTCAAAAAGGGTATGGATAGTTGACTCGGGAGCAAGTGATCATATCATTTGTGATATAAGTCTTTTTTCAAAAATGCATAGGAAATTGGAAACACCTATTTATGTGCAACTTCCAAATGGAAACATTACTCATGTCACATTGACAAGGACTGTTCAACTAAGCCCTCAAATTGTCCTACAAAATGTCCTTTATGTCCCACAATTTTAGTTCGATCTCATTTCCGTGTCCAAAGTTTATAAGGAAAATTCCTGTCAAATACTCTTCAATGCTGACACATGTTTTTTTTCAGGCTCTTTCGACTGGGAAACTGATGAGCTTGGGTAGTCTTTCTGAAAGTTTATATTTCTGGACCAGTATTCCAAGTCATTTTGATTTGAATTCAATTCCTTTCAATAAGTTGTCATTGTGTAATATCTTTGCCAATGATAAAGATTTTCTTTTACATTCAAGAATGGGACATAGTGCCATCTTTCCATACTCTAAATGTCATATTTGTCCTCTCGCAAAACAATCTCGCACACCTTTCCCTTCGAATGCAAAACGTTCCACTGCTATCCTTTCCTTAATTCATGTGGATGTCTGGGGACCGTATCACACAGCACATCGTGATGGTTCACGGTATTTTCTCACAATTGTGGATGATCACTCTCGGGCCACATGAGTATTCTTGATGCAGTCAAAAGCTCAAGTTCCATCTCATTTGAAAACATTCATCACCTTGACTAAAAATCAGTTTGGGAAATCAATCCAGCGAATATAGACTGACAATGGAAGGAATTTTTTAGTCATGACTGCAGATCACTTTTCTTGTCTCATGGCATTCTACATGAAAGCTCCTGTATTTATACTCCACAACAAAATGGAGTAGTGGAATGTAAACATCGTCACTTGTTGGAAGTCGCACGAGCTTTGAAGTTTCAGGGATCCGTTTTAGCGATATATTGGGGAGATTGTGTCCTTACTGCAGCCTATCTCATCAACCGCATATCTACTCGGATATTAGCTAGTAAATCATCCTTTGAATTACTTTATGGAAAAAAAAAACCGGCATTAGATCATCTATGAGTTTTTGGTTGTCTATGTTATACTGCAACTATGGGACCTTGAGATAAAATGAGTCCACGTGCAAGGAGGTGCATTTTCATGGGTTATCCTAACCTACAGAAGGGCTATTATGTTCTCGATCCATCAACAAGAGAATTTTTCATGAGTAGGGATGTCATTTTTCACGAAACTGTCTTTTCCTTTCATGAGTCTACAGAGAATTTGGATATCTCAACCAATTCTCATCGTTCCTCAATTGAGGAAAATATATCTCTTGAATATTTTCTCACAGCATCACCAGGATAGGTCATTCCATCCTCCTCATTTGATTGGGCACCTCAGACGGCAACATTGGAAAGTGTACCTGTTATTCCATTAAATATTGAGAATGATTCTGGTGAACCAACAGAAACCAATGTTGCGGAGACATCTCCTCCTCCACCACCAACGGATCATCTAGGGTGAGCTACGAGACCACCAATGTGGACCAAAGACTATGTTTATGCCTCTCTTAATGGACCGGGTATTCACTATCCAATATCTTCTTATGTCTCATTTGAAAAACTTTCGTCGAAGCATAGATGTTGTATTAGTCGTATACCGGATGAGAAAGAACCATCTAGTTATGATGCGGCAACTAAAGACCCACGGTGGCAAAAGGCCATGGAAGTAGAATTACAAGCATTGACTGATAATCACACATGAAAGATAGTTCATTTGCCCTCGAATAGGAAATCCATAGGATGCAAGTGGGTCTATAAAGTAAAGTATAGAGCTGATGGATCCATTGAACGATACAAAGCTCGATTGGTGGCAAAGGGATATACACAATGAGAAGGTTTCGACTATCACGAAACTTTTTCCCCAGTTGCTAAATATGTCACTGTCCGCTCATTCTTATCAGTTGCAGCAATCCATGATTGGGCGTTACACCAAATGGACATTCATAACGCTTTTCTCCATGGTGATCTGGATGAAGAAATTTACATGGATATTCCTCAGGGCTTACGGAGACAGGGGGAGAATAAAGTATGTCGTCTCCGCAAATCCCTTTATGGGCTGAAACAAGCTACTAGACAATGGTATGCTAAATTTGATAATGCTCTCGCCAGTGCAAACTTCAAACAATCCAAGTATGATTATGCCTTATTTACATGGACCAGAGGTACGTCATCTATTTACTTGATGATTTATGTAGGTGACATTCTTATCATGGGAAATGATGAAGCTACAATAGAAAGCCTTAAAAAATATTTGCATACCACATTTCATATAAAAGATCTGGGAGCACCAAAATATTTTCTTGGGATTGAGAGTGCTCGATCTCACCAAGGGATTTCCCTCAGTCAGAGGAAATTTGTATTGGAGATTATATCAGAGGCCGGTTTATCAGGATGCAAGCTAGCGGTTATTCCAATCGAGCAGAATACCAGATTGACTATAGCAGACCATACTGGAGGAACATCTCAGGATGATCCTATATTACAGGATTCGACGAGTTATCAGAAGCTCATTGGAAAACTTATATACCTGACTATGACCAGACCTGATATATCATATGCAATGCAGAACCTCAGTTAGTTTATGCACAAACCGAAGGAATCCCACATGAATGCCACTCTAAAGGTCGTGAAGTATTTGAAGGGATGTCCAGGACTCAGGATACTTCTATCTAGAAGATGCAACATGGAAATGACAGCATACTGCGACGCAGATTATGCAACGTGCCCTATGAGTCAAAGATCCATAACTGGTTTTTGCATTAAGCTGGGAGATTCTCTTCTTTCATGGAAAACCAAGAAGCAAGCAATAGTTTCTTTATCCTCAACTGAAGCAGAATATCGGGCCATGGCAAAAACCACATGAGAGATTGTGTGGATACAAGGTTTACTTGGTGACCTTGGAGTATAACTGAAAGGTCCGACGAAGTTATTATGTGACAACGAATCGGCTCTGAAGCTTGCAGCGAATCCTGTAATGCATGAAAGGACCAAGTACATAGAAGTGGATTGTCATTTCACTCGGGAGAAGATGAAAGAAGGGACAATCGAGACAAGAGAGATTGGAACTGCTGAACAACCTACAAATGTGTTCACCAAAGCCCTATGTCAAAGACAACATGCATATCTACTGAGCAAGCTAGGTGTCTTGGACATTTACAAGCCACCAGCTTGAGGGAGAGTGTTGGAAGATATGCATAAGATCCTAGAAATATATGGGGAAATTGATTGATCCGTTTTTGATTATAGAGAATCAATCTAAATATTAGATTGATTTGTAAAATATTACATTGCATTTTCTATGTGTACATCTTGTACTATAACTGCTAAAGTCCTGTACATTGATTACAAGTAAGAAATACACAGAAAAAACTTCTCCCCAAAATTCGTCTTCCTTTCCTTGTCTGTTCCTTGCTTCGGTTTCTGACAAAGGGGGACCAAGAGATTTTGCTATTTGTCCTCTTTCATCACCTAGGGTGCAGATGAATTAAAGGAATCATGCGCCAAATCTTGTGAGGGATTAGAGGATGATAAAACAAGCCACTTACTTAGTTATGCAAAGAATGGAATTGGATGGAGGCATCCTAAGGCTTATGTATCGCAAACCATATCTAGACTCGCTCGATGATGTCTCATATCCCAGGGGTATAAAATTCCTGGGTTTACTCTTTTTACTGTGGAAGATGATCAGTCCACATGGAACATATTAACCGATTCACGGCTCAATCTGGTGACATTAACAATGATGGGAGAATGAAGTTACGCCTCTTTCCTTTGTCACTGTCGAAGACAGCATTTACTTGTTCTACTGGTCTTTCTGCAAATTCAGTACAAAATTAGGAAGAAATGGAGAATAAATTCCATAACTAGTTTTATCCCCCGATTTTGGCAAAAGAATGCTTCAAGTGCCATAACTTTGGCCAAAGGGACACTTAAGTGCCATAACTTACGAAAGGTACACTTAAGTGCCACTTTCAAGAAAAACGGATCACTTGAGTGCCAATCCGGCGAGAATCCGGCCAAAATGTCGACGTGGCACTTTTCCGGCGAACTGAGCTCAAAACGACGCGCCGTTTTGCACGGCGACGTGGCCAAAACGGCGTCGTTTTGGGCTGACGTGGTTAAAAAAAAAATTAAAAAATTAATTAAATTAATTTTAAAATTAAATTTAGTTGAAATATTAAAGAATTAATAACTAAAAAATTTAAAAAATTTAAAAAAAATTTAAAAAATTTTTAAAAAAAAAAGGAAAGGGGAGGCGGCTGAGGGTTTTTAAAAATTTTTTAAATTTTGTTTAAATTTTTTAAATTTTTTAAATTTTTTAAATTTTTTTTAAATTTTTTAAATTTTTTTTAAATTTTTTAAATTTTTAAATTTTTTAGTTATTAATTTTTTAATATTTCAACTAAATTTAATTTAAAATTAATTAAATTAATTTTTTAATTTTTTTAACCACGTCGCCCAAAAACGACGCCGTTTTGGCCACGCGCCGTGCAAAACGGCGTGTTTTGAGCTCAGTTCGCCGGAAAAGTGCCACGTCGACATTTTGGCCGGACTCTCTCCGGATTGGCACTTAAGTGATCCGTTTTTCTTGAAAGTGGCACTTAAGTGTACCTTTCGTAAGTTTACGCACTTAAGCATGTCCCTTTGGCCAAAGTTATGGCACTCCAGGGGTCCGCGCGTCCCCGATTCTTGAAGTAACGTTGTTAGATCTAGCCACTGTCAAGTAATTTAATAATGAGACAGTTGACCAGTGTGTTGCCCAATTTAAAAAGATGAGAAATCGGTATTTGTTCTTCCTTCTAGACAAAGAAGTTGTTGAGATGGCCAAAAATGGTTTAAAGTTTGCTTTGAAGGAGCGTTTGTTGGGCAGAAATTCACTGATTTGTTCTCATCAACTGCCATAGCAACTCAATACGAGAACCTTTGAAAGGAAAAAAGACAAGAAACCTTATCGAAATTACAAGCAGAATGTGGTAGTGCATGATCCCAAAGAAGACTCGGAAGAAAAATATTGTCAGGATAACAATGCTGAAATTGCAATAGTAAAGATGACTCTTGATAAGTTGTACGTTTGTCAAGCTTTGAAACCCGGTATAGTAAAGGAGTCAGTAATGGTCAGGGCCAAGGACACGCAAATGTATTTCTTTGATGTTACCAAGTTGGATGAGATTTTTTACCACTTGGTACGCGATGGAGTGATAAGGTTGACAAAGGGTTAGATCATCCTAAGCAAGGAAGAAATTGGTAATAGAAGGTATTGTAAGTGGCACCACTCTTGGAGCTGCAGTACTAATTATTGCAATGTCTTCAAGAAGGCTGTTTAGGAGGCAATTTGTCAGGGTAAGATTAAGTTTGCCAAAAAAGGAGATAAAAGAATGGAAATTAATTCAGATCCTTTTCCCTAAATGACAGAGATGGTGTCAGCAACTTTTAGAGGGCGTACAAATCGAACGACTTTATGCCAAAGGTGCTGAAGGGAAATCGTGCTTTAGTACTTCTCGGATGGTGATGATTATTTAATAGCACTGAGGTATCGTCAGAATCGGGAAAGAACCTCGGTAAGACCTAGAAACATGAACTATGATCGTCTGTATCGTCAGCTTCCTCAGTATTATGCACTTTCCCGTAACTACTCTAATTGCACGCAATGAGTGGTTGAGGATAGAAGAAACCTAAGATTTGGATGGAGATATTTTAAAGAACGTAGTTTCCAAGAGCAGGCTCTTGAGAGTAGTGCGGCGCCAAGACGAAAACGGATAAATAAGGTACTGTTTAAACAATTTTTGAGGAAGGGCATCCCGATATTGGAACTCTAGGAGAATTGAACGGAAAATTCGATTATTATCTTCAGTTTTCAAGGACTCTTAAACCATAACAAAAGTCGCCTCAAGTAATACTATCAGATTGGGGATCGGAATTCGAATATGTAGATGAATTCTCACCTTCAACCAGTCAACGCCAGAAGCCTTCTCGGACGATAAAGGTACCACATATTCTTCCTCGAGGATAGTGGTTTGTGGGGAAGGAAGTCCTAACAAGGCCACAGGAAATTCAGCCTTCTGAGCAAAAGCCAATGTCGAGGACTCGAAGGAGGAGAATGCAGCAAAAGAAAAGGTTGCAAGAACTACACATACAAGTCAGTATTTTGGTAAGACCCAAAGGTAGGCGTCATGATGAAACAAAAAGCCTAGTATGGGTGAAACATGAAGGAGATTCTTTAAAATGGATGTGGAGTATAGTAGCTATAACGATGGTGATACCGTTGAAGGAAAAAGTTCTTCTCCGAAACAAAAAAAGAAGGAACCGAGAGGAAAGTGGATAGAATAAAGACTAAGTTTGACAGAAAGAGATCCAGCTTCGATTCTTCGGCTGGCTCAAATAGGGTGCAAGTGAGACTTTCTCCTGAGTTCAAAGCTTATGCCTTGAGAGTTGTATTGATGGAGGAATAGACTTTTGAATTGGTAGAGACAGTCAAGGCTGAATTCCACTTCACTGATGAGGAGGTGCTGGAATTCGAAAAACTTCCGGTCCATAAGACAAAGCACTTGAAAACCCTCATGGTGGTAGGCAAGATAGAAGGCCGTCCAATTAATAGGATATTAGTTGATGTAGGAGCAACTCTAAATCTTATGCCTTACCGTAAAAAAATCGACAAAAATGAGGAAGAGATAATCCTTACTAATGTGATACTCTTGTATTTTACAGGGGACATACGCGATGCCAAGGGAGCAGTTATAGTTGATCTCACAATTGGGACGTATACCCCAAGACTACATTTTTTATAATAGCTGCCGACATGTCTTATAATTTGTTATTGGGAAGGGATTGGATACACAACAAGTGTATGTCCTCATCATTACATTACACTACACTCTAGCTTTTTGGAATGAAGATAAGGTAGAATATGTAAGAGCTAATCACGAGTCGAGCATCACTTGGGCTGATGTAATTCGAATGGATGCTCCTGATGACGATGCGATATCCATTATTGAACCACCCTATATGGATACCGATGAGCTTTCCTACAGCTGCTTTACTAAAATGGGATTTGAATGGATCCCGAAAGAGAGCAAGCTGGCCAAGGGAAAATCTGATGTTTTACATAGAAGGAAATAGCTTGTTACAAGAGCTGGATGAGAGGTACTCTTGCTACTTAGCGAAGAAGACTAAAATCTCTCTAGGGTTTGCTAATTGCATAGGGGATTTCGAGGAGTCTCCGCTTTGGGAGGAGACGAAAACAGTAGAATCCAAAGATCCGCTCATAGGAATTGAGATAAGCGGCGATGAAGTAAAGTGACCCATCTTTGTAACTGCATTACCGAGTGATGAATTTTGAAATGATTTAGTGGAAGTCTTGTGGAAGCATAGAGATTATTTTGCATGGGATTATTATGAAATGCTGGGATTGAGTAGAGATGTTGAATATCGTCTACCTATAAAACCAGGTTGGAAGCCTCATGTGTAGCCATTGAGAAGATTTGCTCTCAAAGTTAATGCAAAAATAAAAGAGAAAATATAGAGGTTATTGAAGGAAGGTTTCATCGAAACAACTTGGTATGTTGAATAGTTATCTAACATAGTCCTAGTTAAGAAGAAAAATGGGAAGTTGTGGGTTTGCATTGACTTCGGGAACTTAAAGGCTGCAACTCCAAAAGATCAATATCAAATGCCGGTTGTCGATATGTTAGTAGACTTTGCGGTTGGAAATGAAATGTTGTCCTTGATGAATGACCATTCTGGGTACAATCGGATGTTTAATGCTGAACAGGATGTCCATAAGACGGCTTTTAGGTGCTCGGGAGCCATAAGGACATTCGCTTGGAGAGTTATGCCATTCAGATTGAAGAACGCTAGAGTGACTTATCGATGGGCAATGAATTTCATTTTCCATGATATGATAGGAGAATTCATGGAGGTGTATATCAACAATATCCTAGTCAAGTTAGAAGAGGTAAGTCATTTCGAAAATCTTGAGCAGTCTTTTGTTAGAATGGAGAAGTATCAGCTAAAATGAATTCTCTAAAATGCACATTTAGTATAAAAGCTGGAAATTTCCCCAAACTTCTAGTTAACAATAGGGGGATAGAGGTTGATAGGAATAAGGCTAAGGCCATTTTAGATTTACCCCCTCCAACTAACCAGAAATAATTGCAAATGATAATTGGGAAAGTAAATTTTCTTTGGAGATTTATTATTAACTTATCTGGTCCACTGCGGTGGCGCAGTTGGCTTGAGCTTTATGCCTCCCCGAAAGGTGCCAAGTTTGAATCCCAGCGGTGTCACTTAGTGACTTAACCGCGGGCGTAAGTGTGGTGGCCAGCTTGCGTTAGCCCCAGGTTCTTCCCGCGAGCTGTCGGCTTTCGGGGTTTCCTGGGTTATAAAAAAAAAACTTATCTGGCAAGATAGAGGTGTTTTATGCTTTGTTCAATTTGAAAAATTAGGAAGAATTCATTTGGAGAGAAGAACACCATCATGCCTTTGAGAGAATTAAGGTGTACTTGACTAATCCTCTAGTGTTGATGCCACCAAAAGTAAGCAGGCTTCTAAAACTCTATATGTCGACCACCGATAGAACTATCAATAGTGTGCTAGCGCAAGAGAATAATGAAACTCAAAGCACAAGCAGTATATTACCTCAGTAGGGTGTTGAATGATGCCGAGAAAAGATATACTACTATTGAAAAGATCGGTTTGTCACTGTATTTTGCATATATGAAATTACAACATTACTTGTTGTCGACTATCATTCATGTGATATGTAAGACTAATATTATCAAGTACATGCTTACGAGATTCATAGTGAAAGGCTGAGTGGCAAAGTGGTCATTCCCACTGTTGGTGATGAATTTAGTTCACATACCGATGAAAGCTGTAAAGGGGCAAGTTGTAGCTGATTTTCTTACCGAATACCTGTGTGTTCAAGTCAAAGACGTCGGAAGTGAAAACTATGCACAACCACTCCCATGGTTGCTATACTTTGACAATTCGCCTACGTCCACCGCATCGGGAGTTGGGGTTTTGATTGTGTCACCAAGGGGGTATAAAACGAAATTTTAGTTCAGGCTTGATTTTAAATGCTCCAATAATCAAGCCGACTATGAGGCACTCATAGTTGGCCTTTATTTGTTGGTTGACATGAATGTGCAATCGATTAAAGTAATGGGTGATTCGCAATTAGTTGATCAAGCAATTAAAAGGAGAATATCAATGCCTTAATGACAATATTGTGGAAAACTATAATGCAACTAAGGAGTTGTTAGCCAGTTTCCTGATTCGCAGCTAATACACATATCATGTTATCAAAATGCGGAAGCCAATGAGCTTGCTCAAATGGCATCCAGTTACCACATCCGAAAGAGCTGGCTTACACTTTACTAAATGACATTACCACATACGTCGCAAGGGGTAGTGACCAAGGAAGCCGCAGCAAAAGAAAGCAAGCAACATTGGCGTATGCATAGAGTATTTGAAGAAGCCCCGGTCTCGAGACAAAGGATTGATGAAGCAAGCACTAAAATATGTGCTCTTAGGTGAGGAGTTGTATTGGCACACCGTTGAAGGTGTACTGTTGAGGTGTTTAGATAAAGAGGAAGTAATGCTGGTGATGGCTGAGACTCACGAGGAATTTGTGGAGCCCATCAAGCGGGTATTAAAATGAAGTGGCTGTTGAGGCGCCATGGCTATTTTTGGCCAACCATGACTCAAGATTACATAAGTTACGCGAAAGGATGCAAACCTTGCCAGATGTGCAGCCCGATACTACACGTCCCGACCACTTTGCTGAAGCCGATAATGAAGTCATGACCTTTTAGAGGATGGGCAATAGATGTTATTGGGAAGATATGCCCACCATCAAGTAAGAAACGTTCGTTTATACTCTTAGCTACTGATTACTTTACCAAGTGGGCGGAGGCAGTATCATACGAGAGCATAACCTAGAAGATTGTAAAGGAGTTTATTGGAAATCATATCATACATCGTTTCGGTATACCTAAAACTATAACGGCTGACCCAGGCACTGTTTTTACTGGTACTGAAGTCCTCGATTTTGTAAGGTCGAGAGGGATAAAGATGGTACACTCGAGTACCATACTATGTGCAAGCTAATGGGCAAGCTCAGGCTTCAAATAAGGTGATTATTAATTTGATAAAGAAGCATCTCGAGTAGAACCCTAGAGAATGGGATGCAACCTTATCAACAATGCCATCGGCATACCGTGTATCGAAAAGCTCAGCAACAAGGATAAGCCCGTACTTGTTAACTTGTGGCCAAGAGGCAATTTTGCCGTTGGAGATCACAGCGCAATCATTAAAGGTAAGACTTCAAAGTGAGATCTTGCCGCAAGAATATAATGAGGCGATGTATGTGCAATTGAACGAATTGGATGAGGTGAGATCGATAGCACTAGATCATGTGATTACCCAAAACAAGCGAGTAGCAAGGGCTTATAACAAGCATGTGAAAGCTAAGTCTTTTGTCGTAGAGGATTTGGTTTATAAGATGATCCTCCCATTCCATACAAAAATCGAAATGCTTGGCAAGTGGTCACCCACGTGGGAAGGCCCTTTCAAGTTATTGATGTGTTTAGTGGCAATGCTTACCGATTAATGAGTCTAGAAAGGAACAAGTTATCACAATCTATTAATGGAAAATATTTGAAATCGTTTGTTGATACCTAATTTTGGCAAATCTAGGAAAATAAAAATAAAAATCTCATTAAGACAAATAAATGGAAAAAAAATGGGGAAAATCGATTTGATTGATTATGTATGAAAGTTTGAAATTTTTATGAATATTCAGATTTTAATAAATGCAGAAACAATTGAAAAATCAGGTGAATAAAGAGCAATGATTTTGATAAAAAGGGAAAGAATTGAAGCAAAATCGAAATCATTACGAAAGCAGCTATAAATCATGCAATAGAAAATGGAAACTCAGAGTGCTTGTTTTCTTTTTTTCGTTGGGAAAGAGGGAAAAGTCAAAAGAAAGAGTGAAAGAGACGTGAGTGCAGAGAGTGGACGTGCGAAGAGGGAGATAATAAAGAAAAATGAAAAGCAAAAACAACGCCACTGTTCATCTTCTCCGTGGCCTCCCTTTGCCGTGCGACCGACCCCCGCACTGCTGGTCTTCGAGTTGTTCGCACTGCCTCCGCCAAGCCTTCGCCACCGCTGCCTCACCAGACTCACCCTTGACGCGCCGCAGCATCGCTGCCGCGCCCGACGCCGTTGCCGTGCCCGCGCCTCTACCTGAGCCCCGCTTCGAACGCACCTCTGCTGACGCCATAGCCACTCCAGCCTGCAACCCAACGACGCCGCTGCCGCGATCTGCAGTAGCCCGCGAACCCCCGCATCGAGCCTCTGTCGCGTCTCCGCCACCGCTGCTTGCTGCTCCTGCTACGCTTGCTTTGCCGCGATCAGCCCGCATCACCGCTAGCAGCCCTGTTCCGCTGTGCCGGCCATTGGCACTCGTGACCCTCTTCTCTCCTGCTGTCGTTGTCCCATAGCAGCACCCCGCCGGAGTCCTTCCCTCAACCGACGCCGCGCCCGCGACCAGCAGCAACGCTTCTGCCTCCTGCTACCCGACGCCTGCTCGCTGTCCCCGAGCAGGAGCCCGACGCCACTGCTCACCACCACCACAGCGACCCGTGACCCAGCTGCTGCTCATCGGTCACTGACGCTGCGCCTCCCTGCTGCTGCCGCCGCCCAGCACTCGTTGGAGCTCCGACGTCGGCTGTCTCCTTCCCCCGCGCCTACCCCTGTCAACGCCGCTGCCCTCCGGCGCTCGACACCCGCAGTTGCCCGTCACCAGCGGTCTGTTGATCGTACGTTGTGCTTGCACCTCCGCTGTGCGCGCTACGCCGCACCTCTGCCGATTCCTTCGCCGGAGCTCCGACGCGGGCCACCCTCTCTCCGGCTATCATCAACGTTGCTGCTCTCCCCCTAAGGTAGCTTTTTTTTTTTTTCACTTATTTTATGTTATGTTATCTTTTTATTTTTTTAAAGTTTAGTTATTTAAATTGTAGCATGGGATGTCAATATTCATGAATCTTGTAGGTGTTAATCGTAGGGGTTTTGTCTAAAATTAGTGTAATTATTAATTGTGAAAAAGTCATAAAAAACCCTGAACTTTGCCCAAAGTGACATATTTATCCCAAACTTTTTTTTGTGTCGTGAAAAACCCTGAACTTTGCCAACCGTGACACATTTATCCCAAACTTTTTTTTGTGACAAAAAAACCATAAACTTTTGTTACGTGACACATTTGCCCCGAAATTATAGGACATTTTGGTCTTTTCATTTTTTAAATTTTTTTTCTTTTTTTTCTCTTCTTCTCTCTTCCCTCCGCCGGCTGGCCATCGGAGGGAAGCTAGCGTCCGGCAAGGGCTGCCCTCGCTGGTGTTGGGCTAGGGCGGCCCTCACCGGCGTCGGGCAAGGGGTGCCCTCGCCAGATCTAGCGAGGGTCAGCCCTCACCAGTGTCTGGCGAGGGCCATCCTCGCCTGACGCCGATGAGGGCTGACCTCACCCGCGTCGAGCGAGGGTATCCCCGCCTTCGCCAAATCTAGCAAGGACCGTCCTCGCCCGTCGCCGGCGAGGGCGGCCCTCGCTTGCATCGAGGAGGGTGTCCCCGCCCTCGCCCGATGCCGGCGAGGGCAAACCTCGCCTGCGTCGGGCGAGGGTGTCCCTACCTTCGCCAGATCTGGGGAGGACCGTCCTCGCCCGTTGCCAACGAGGGCGGCCCTCGCCTACGTTGGGCGAGGGTTTCCCTGCCCTCGCCAGATTTGGCGAGGGCCGTCCTTGTCCGACGCCGACAAGGGCCACCCTCCTTGCGTCAAGCGAGGGTGTCCCTGCCCTCACCCCACGCCGGCGTCGGGTGGCCCTCGCCCGCGTCCGGTGAGGGCCGTCCTTGCCCGACGCCGGCGAGGGCAACCCTCGCGGACGCCGGTGGAGGGAAGAAGAAGACAAAAAGAAAAAAAAATGAAAAATGAAAAAAACAGAATAAAAGACAAAAATGCCCTTGGTGAGGTAAATGTGTGATGATTTGAAAAGTTTGGGGTTTTTCACGTCACAAAAAAAAGTGTGGGGTAAATGTGTTACTTTGGGCAAAGTTCGGGGTTTTTCGTGGCTTTTTCCCTTATTACTTTGATTCGTAAGACGTCGGATTATTTTTTTAATTATATTAATTTTTGGGGTATTTTGATAGTATTTTAATTGTTAAATCATTATAATTATTAATTTGATCCGTAAGACTTCGGATCAAAATTTTAATTATTTTTAATTTTCTTATATGTTGTGATATTTATGGTTAAAATAATCGTTAATTTAACCCGTGAGATAACAGATTATTTTTTCGATTATTTTAATCCTTTATTTATTGAATATCTTGATTGTTTAGATTTAGTTGCTTATATTGGAAAAACACTAAAAAACATATAAAAAAAATCAAATCTTGCATTGGAGTGTGTTAGTAAATTATGATTGCATTATTGCACTTTTAAATGATTTTTGAAATAAATTAGGATTGATTTTTTTTTTAGATAAGACTCTTAGATATTGTTTGGGTATTTAAATAATCTCATTTTTCTTAAAAAAATAGTTTTGTAAGATGAGATAGGTTTTAAATAAAATTAATCCCTAAAACATATTAGAAAATTATTCATTTTAGATAGTTTAATTAAGGTTTTTATTAATTCCGAATTTTAATAAGAAAAATACAAAAATACTAGGTGCATGTCAAATAGTTTGCATAATAGGTTCATTTAAATAGAATTTGCTTGTTAGTAAAATTAGGTCATGTAGTTAAAGTGTATGTTATATAGGTAAGTTTTAATTTCAAGATAAGAAAAAATCCCAAAAAAAAATAATAATAATTACTTGCTTTAGTGTGTTGAATTCCTTTGGTACAATTTATTTTATTTAATGTTTAATAATGGTTGAGCATCTGTGTGATCACCCAATTGCATGATAGTGATTTAGTTTAAAATAAATCTAAGCTATTTGCAAAAACATTTTTAAAAATTAAAAAGAAATGGTACCGAAATCGCATTAGAGAAATCTAGTGTAACCAAGTTCCCGTACCCTTAGTCTCTGATTCGTATGAGTAAAATAATTCTCCAGTTATTTTACTTAGGTGTCTAATCGACTTACCGTAAATCAATTAGTGACAACTCCTATATAATAATCATTTATATGTTAAATATTTGAACCTTAAGTCGCGAATTGGTATGGGCTTGGGAGATCCCGAGTTAAGTTTATCATTCTTCTTCACTTCATTTTCTTCATTCTCCATTTCTTTTATGTGTTGTTGCTGCCACACACAGCCACCAACTGCCCAACTCGACCGATCTAGCCCCGTCTTCGCTTCGCCCGCACCTGTTCGACCGTGCCATCCAACCCCACGTCTAGCCGAGCGGCTATCGCTCTATGCCCACTGGTCTAGCGTCCGCCTCAACTGTTGTTCGCTAGCCCAGCCGTCGCCCTGTTCCACCTGCTCATCCAGCCGAATTGCCCTCGTGCCCACCAGCTCGTTCGGCCAAGCCCAGCCGCGCCTTCAGCCAACCTACATAATTGAATCTCAGCTAGAGCTAAGACTTGGTTGGCCGTTTTTAGCCTCTTCCGGACCTCCGTTGGAGATGCCGTAAGCTCGGGTCTTGGTTGTTTTCGCGCCGCCATTGCCGTGAACCCATTACCGCGTTAATTCGATGAGTTAACGCCCTAATTTTGGATTAGAAAGTTAATTGCACTTAGAGAATTAGTTTATTCTTAATTAGGATTAGTGTAATTTAGTTAGTGTAACTAAGTTAGTTATGTTAGTTAGTTACCTAGACTAGCTTAGTTAGGTTAGTAGTTAGCTCAATTAGGTTTATGTAGCTAAACTAGTTAGATTAGTTTAATTTGTTCAATTAGGTTAGTTCAGTTAGTCTAGTTAAATTAATTAAGTGAATTAGTTAAATAATTTGTAATTTATTTAATTAATTATATTTAGCGTAAATTGTGATGGGATAACCATTTATAAGAATTTTACGCTGATCGTCGCGGATGAGTTTATATGTCAAATTGATTGCTTATTCATGCAATTGAGTGCTTGATTGTCATTATGGATTATTATTGCAAAAATATGATTTTATGGTATTTAATTAGAAAAATACCGGGTGTCGATTTTTGACGCTAAAAATATTTTAGGTACTATGTAAAATTGTGGGATTTTAAATTGGGAAAGTACTGTGTTTGATGGCTTAATTTAAAGGTACGCACAATTATTTTACCGGGAATTTTTAGTACGAAGAAACTTGGCCAAATCCATTATTTGAAATGGAATTATTTGAGTGCAAAGTACGATGTTCTTGGTCGAGTATGGATGTGCGTGTGATCACTATTGAAACCCGTCCTGATGCGTTCATGCAAGACGATGCCTAATTAAATTCAGATGCACCTTGTCAACAAATGTGGTCATAGTGGAGGTTGGGCTGGTGCTCATTTATGGAATGCCGTCTAGATGTAGATATTACCGTGTCCGACGGAGTGAGACAACGCCCGATTATGCCGGATGACTGCCGATTGTTAAGTTGGCCATGACTGTTGAGTTGGCCATAGCCGTTGGGTCGTAAATAACTAAAACATGCTTGAATGATTGAGATAGCCACGCTTGATTATGGGACAAAATTGTGTGGCACGAAATGAGACATGTCATAACGGTTTGGCCTTATAATTAGGACCCCTGTAATTGTTTGAGAATGAATCGATGTGTTCCGGTTATTGAATTACGCATGCTGCGTTTATGAGTACATATGTGTTGAGCTAATGTGCAGGGACGTGCCGAGATGAGGTAAGTCTTGTGTGATGCCTGTTTAGGCTGCCTCTAAGTGAATTCTCGTCCTAATCAAGGATTAGGGTGTAGACTCGCTGAGATTTATTTCACTTTGTCGTGGTTTAAAATTTTTCAGGTCCTTAGATGGAGGTATGTCACGTTCATTTTGGGTGTCCATGGGAGGTTGTGGCACCCCTCATCCGCCCCCAATCCGTTAGGGTCGCCACATATTTCTTGACACTCATCCTACTAAATATCAGTAAGGTAACCTTTGAATTTTAGTGAAACCATGGTTCATAGGGGTTGATCAGTAGAATACTTTTCAATTTATTTTTTTTGTAAAGGTCCCAGCGCAGTTCATCAGCAAAAGCATAAACAAGTCTCACCATCTTTCTCTCCAATAGCAATAATGCAATGCACACCAACTACACACCAGAAGAAAAGATAAAGCCGATTCATTTTTATTTATATTTTCATGATGGACATTTCAGGTTGATACAACAAAAAGGTCAAGATTTTTAACTATACTTGGCTATACCAAAAGAGAACTCGACCCTATATGAAACATGTACATCCCTCCATCGACAAGTGTGACATCCCGATTTTCCGATTCTATTTTCAATAAATTGAGACGGGCATTTCGTTGACACGCATATAGTTCCTTTCCTTGAGTCGGTCACTCATGTGAAAACTAGTCTATCGGGTGAAGTCGTTAAGAAATTCTAATGCATCAGACTCGAGAATTTGGCCAGGAAGCAACCTTTCGACCGAGCTAATCTGCAAGGGTCATTATGGCACAAATAAAAATCGATTAGAGACCGGATATAGGTCAACTTGACAAAGGCATGTGATCGAGTGTAGGTGATTCCACCGGATCGCATAATCCTTGTCGATCGACACTGGACCGACTTTTCTATCGATTGGGTACCCTGTGTCCGTATTTGAAACCTTGAGATTACTCCGACAACCGAAAGTCGCCAATGTTTCAAAGATGTACATTGTGGCTTGAGATGATCAACCATAGGTCAAATGCATGAAAATTTCTAAAGGCTACCCGGTAGGTTGGGCCGCGCTAGTATCGTGCCAAAGTGAAATTAACCGTGAAATTGAGATCGAATTTAGAAATTGGAAGTCTGGGTGTGTCACAAATCATTTTAGGAATATTGACTGATCTTCGGAAGATTTCTCATGCAAGCCGAGTTTTTCAGCAATTAAATCAGAAAATGGTTAATTTGACCCAAGAAATTAGTAGGCCGCTTTTGGTCACGCTTTTGGGACTTAAGTTGATTATATAGACAAGTGAAGATGTGAATTGAAGTGTGATGACATTGAATTAATTTTATGGGCTTTAATTTAATTCAATTAGAAGAGAATCGAGTGAAATTGAAGAAGTTATTGTACAAATAATTGGACCCCGGCGGAAATTGCAAGTGAACCCATTGGAATAAGGTTGTGGGAGTTTTGAGTGAGTGGAGTATGACATCATCCATGAGGTCATGGTGGGCCACTTTTGTGGGATTAAAGGAAAAAGGAAAAGAAAAGGGAATGGTCCCATCTCTCTCTCTCTCTCTCTCTCTCTCTCTCTCTCTCTCTCTCTCCATCTTCATCTTCAACCTTGGAACTTCTTGGACGTGGGGAGGGGAAAACCGACTGAGAACCAGTAGCTCGCCAGCCCGCACGCACGCCCCTCCGCCCGCTCGACGCTGCACGCCCATCGCCGGAGCATGCCGCCGCCGCGTGTCGTCCCGCACTCGCGCGCGCCTCGCCTGGACCGCCGCCTCTCCCTCCGCTTCGCCCAGCCCGCGCCAACCCATGCCGTCGTCGCCCTCCGTCGCCGTCGCCGCCGTGAGCCACCACCGGTCGCCGCCCGAGCTACCGTTGCCCTTCCTCCGCCGTTCCTCCGCTCGAATCGCCGCCGAACAACCCTCCTCCGCCGTGAACAACAACCAAGAAAATGGGTATGGCAGCCCGTGTTTGGCCCATTTTGGCCGCCTTCCCGAGCCCGGATGCTTGGCCCGCCTTGAGGAAAGTCGATCCTCGCGTCGTCCCCGTCATTTTGGTCCGCTCGCTTCGTTAATCGGGTGAGTTTAGCTCACTAAACCTCGATTAGAGGGTTAATTATGCTTTAGGTGTGCTTAGCTTAAGTTAATTAAGCTTATGTGGTTAGTTTAATTTATATAATTGTGAATTAGATTAAGATGTTTGTTTAATTTAAAGTATGCTTAATGAAAGGCTAAGAGAGTTTATTTAATAATAAAACTTGATGGGACATAATAGGATTTTAATTTTGAATTATTTAATTGCTTCGAAATTCTGGAAATTATAATATTATATTATAATCCGAAATTATTAAAATATTATTATAAAAAAAAAAAAACGGAAAAATTATTTTTGACCCGGTTGCTTAGAATTTCGTGCCGATCGCTCTTTGTGTAGTCAGATTTTGAAATTGATGATTGGATATTATAAATTGAGTGTGGATCGTGAAATATATGGATATTATTATTTAATTAATTTTCGGAATAAATTTAATTATTTAATAAATTCTGAAAAATATTGTGGAACCTTATTTTCTCAGAATTTTGTCTTTGATCATTCTTTGTGCATTTAGAATTTGAATTTGATGAATGGATGTGGCAAATTGAGTGTTGATTGTGGTAAATAAGGATTTTATTCATAAAAACCCAAGTGTTGGGTTTTGATGCAAAAATTGGATTTTAATGATTGTATTAAATAGTGGGGTTTGAAAAAGTGAGATATTGGCTTTTTGATTCGAAATTAGCGTGTCCCCACACACGTGAGTAATTTCTGAAATATTTTTAATATGAAGAAAAATGGCGGATCACTATTTTAAGTGGAAGCATTGATTGAAATATAAAGTGCCTTGGGGCCGAGTATGCTTTGGCTGTGTGATAATTAAGAGGAATCGTCCTAGGCTGTTGAGCCGGACTTGCCCCTATATGGGATGCCCACGCGGTGGATGCGGGCCGCAGTTGATTCTGGGCCCATGCTCCTTCGGGAACGCCGTCGACGTACTGACGAACAGCGAGTTGGCTATGCCCTTGTGTGGCAGTGAATAATAATTGGAATGCGTGCTAAGTGCGATTGTGATTTATATGAAAGCGATGGCATTCCAATTGTTTGAATTATTATTACTACCTGTGATTGAGTGATTTGAATTGTGCTAACCTGCAGAAAGGAACTGAGACGAGGTAAGTCTTCTGTGCGATGTGGCTAGGCCACCCGGGGCATATTTTCTTTCTAATAGGGGTTTAGGGGGTTGAACTTGCTGAGACATTATCTCATCCCGGTTTAGGGATTAAAATTTCAGATCCCTGGTGGATGGAGCGGCTAGATAGCTTTGGTGGGTCTTGAGGAGTTGCAGAGGTGAAGTCAGGAGGACTGGAGAATGTGTCCGACTTGTAGGTCGTAGGACAGTTCCTTTTTAAGAGCCGGTCTTTTATAGACTTTTGGCTGTACGCCTTCGTTTATAAGTTGTTGGTTTATGTAAGTGTTATGTTGTGGTTTTGTTTCCTGCTTGTCTATCCCGTATTTCATTGTCAGGGGTTTTATAATACGTTCCGCTTGCGCAATAATAAAATGAATGGGTCGGCGACGTATCCTGGGATGTCGCATATTTGATCGACCGCAGTGGGATGTGCGCGCGCTCGGGGTTCGGGGCGTGACATCCCCGTTTAAGTGGTATCAGAGCATGGTTTGTGTATGGAGTGATAAGGTGCGATGAGTCATGGGATAGTTAGTAGGAAAGGCTTTTAATATGCTGATGCATGTGGTTGATAGCTGTTTGGTAGCTTGTTTGTGGGATCGCTCAAATTTCAACCTGATGTTGGAATCGGAAAACAGGTGTCTATAAAGAGCCTGTAGGATGAGTGACCAGGAGTGGAGAACTCCTTGGAAGAGGTCGATAGGACCTATACCTCTGGGTAAGATGCTGACAAGAGTCGGTACCCGAGGTAGAGCGCAGGCTTAGACCAGCGCGAGTGTAAGAGTACCATCGTAAGTCGGTACTTAGAGTGTTGCAGCACCGAATGATCCTAGGTTCGTCGGGATCGTTCAGGCGCTAGTGTTCCTTGGAAGCTTTTTGGGTCAGTAAGCTTAGGACCGAGCCGCCGCTGTTGCCGTTGTTTCTACCGCCGCCAGTGTCGTGACCATTGTTGTTGCCGTGCCTGTTGAGGCCTAATCCAGAGTTGTGATCGAGGATCAAGCCACCATATCTGAGTTAAAGTTCAGTTTAGACAGAGATGGAAATCGATTGGGGAGAAAGGCCGATGTTAGAAGAAAGGTGCCCCATTTCACCTAACCGGAAGAGTAGAATCGGAAAGTCAGCGCTCAACTCGATTGAGGGGTGTCGTGTCTGTAAGAAAGGACATGGATCTGTCACATGCTGTAAGAGGGAAAGGACTTGCTACAAGGGTCGCCAGTACAGTCCTTTGATCAAAGATTGTCCATATAAACAGATGGAATCATAGCTTTTCTGTCACCGTCGTTGATAAAATAGAACAGAAGAAGCATGCTTCGGGACACTTAGTGGGGTACTTGGAATGGACCCCAGTGCAAGGAAGGGTGCTGAATATTCCTTGATAAGAGGTAGAAGACTCACTGATTGTGTGCCGAGTTTGTCGAAAAGAGGCTTGAATCAGCCCAGTGTCAGAGTAAAAAGGGGAGCATGCTTTGAATGTGGCCAACACGGCCGTCAGGTTAGTAACTGTCCGTGTAAGTTCAGGAGAGTGTAAGCATCGTTGCTGCAGATAGGACGCCACTAGGATGGCTAGAGGAGCATGAAGGGATCGACCATGCATCAATCAGAATGAGAATGTTTTCGAGATGTTTTATCAGAGTAGTGCAACAGGATTTTGGGTGAAGGTTGTGGAGTTTCCGTTGTTGTAATAAAGTAATAGGAAGATGAGTCTTTGACTATAGTTGTACCTGATGGGTTTGCTTATGTATGACTTGGAAGCCATTTATGGAAAGGTTTGGCTCGAGGAGCTTTCTGTTGTTTTGAATCATGGCAGTGATATAACTCAGTTTGTTCAGTTAACGTATGAAAGTTTTGAATTACTGAAAGTTTGAAAGGATCTTCAATCCTTGTTATTCGTCACTAAAGATGACCTGGTTCTGGTTGATGGTTACCGAATCTTCATAGCAGTTGCAGTGGATGCATCAGTTGAGGAGCCGAATATGGAGAACGTAACCGTGGTACATAGGTTTTCTGAAATATAATCTGAAGAATTGTCGGGTTTGTTGTCAGGAAGAGAAATTGAGTTCGTGATTGAATTAGCACTCAGAACAGAGCCAGTCCCTAAGGCTCCTTACTGGATGGTGTTACCCGAGTTAAAATAACTTAAGGTGCAGATGCAGGAAGTGTTGAAGAGGGGATTCATACGTTCCAGTGTATCACCTTGGGGAGCACCTGTTCTATTCGTGAAGAAGAAAGTTGGTTCATTGTGTTTATATGTCGATATTCCTCAAGATCAATTAAAGGTCAAGGTATCATCAGTTGAGAATCGGGGAGAAAGACATACCGAAGTTACCATCTCGCACTCGATACGGCAGTTATGAGTTCACTGTAATACCATGTGGTTTGACAGGCACCTTAGCTATTTGTTTGGGTCTTATGAGCAGAATGTTCAAGGGTACTTGAATCAGTTGTGATCGTGTTCATTAAAGTTATCCTAGTGTGTTCAAAGAGTGCCGAGGAGCACGAGAGACATTTAGGGATGGTACTTCAGACCTTGAGGACTCTTCAATTTTATGCTAAGTTTAGCAAGTGTGAGTTTTGGATGACTCGTGTTGCGTTCTTAGGTCACGTGATTTCAGGCGAAGAAATCTCTGTAGACCCCATCCAAGATTGAAGCAGTGAATAGTTGGCCGAGATTGACGACACTGACAGAGATTAGAAGTTTCTGGGGATTAACAGGATATTACAGAAGTTTTATGGAAGGGTTTTCAGTGTCAGCGTTGCAGGTGATTCGACTACTGAGGAAGTAAGAAAAGTTTGTGTGGACAGATGAGTGCGAGCGTAGTTTTCAAGAGCTTAGCGAAGCGACTACCGCACTGTCGTGCCGACCATTCCATCCGTCCTGAAAGTTATGAGATCTGCAATGATGTGTCGTTTGAAGGATTTGGTTACTTGTTGATGCAACAGGATAGGGTTGTTGCATATTCGTCCTGTCAGTTGAGACCTCGGAGTTGAATATGAGACAGCGTCGCTGGATGGAACTCATTAAGGATTATGACTATGATATTTCGTATCACTCTAGAAAGGTGAGCAAAGTCGCAGATGCACTGAGTCGAGAATCCTTAGTTGTGCAATTGGTACTCAAGGATTGGATCTTATTTGAGAAAGTTCGAAATTCGGTTTTCAAATCTAAGGTAGGCCACCTTTTGAATCTTATGACTATCTTCAGAATTGAGCCGAGAGTACAGATCAGAATCAAATCGCTTCAGTGGACAGATTCAGAAATTCAGAAGACTCTATAAGAGAATGCAGATGAGAGAGAGGTTGATTTTCAGATTTCTGAAGACAGAATGCTAAGGTTCTGAGGACGATTATGTGTAATTGACGATGCAGAGATTAAAGAAGAGATCTTATGGGAAGCTCATCATAGCAATTTCAGAGTTGTCCAGACAGTACAAAGATGAGTCAGAATCTACATCATCGAGATTGGTAGATCAGTATGAAGAGGGATATCACTGATCAAGTTGTAAGTGTTGGATGCATCAGTAAGTGAGAATTTGGTAATCTAAGCTAGGAAAGCTTTTTCAAAATCTTGGAGAGAGTTCTGTGTGGGAATGGAAGTATAGCATGATGGAATATTATGACAGGTTATTAAGGAGTTGGGAAGAGTATTGATTCTTTATGGGGTTGTGGTCATCAGATGAATAGAGTCAGCTCACCTTAGTGCAGCACGGAAAGGTCTCGATTAGAATGGGAACACCAAAGTGTGTGCATATCATATAAATCATCTTTATGGAGTATCGGGGATGAATTGTATTTCAATCTAGATCAGATGTTCCAAGTTTGCAGAGCTTTCAGATGGTTCTTTCTTAAGCAGTGCATAGCAGAGAGTGCAGAATTTCAATTGCTGAGATAAAGTCAAGGAAAGAAAGAACAGGCTAGGGTTAGTACAGTAGTTAGTGATTGCAGTTGCCGAGGTCAGTGTCAGAGTTATAACAGATCTTGGCTAGAGGTTCCCAGTTTCAGTAGATCAGTCAGATAGTTTCTTGTTAATTGGTGCAGAGTAGAGTGTACAGGATTTCAGTCGGTTGAGATGAGATCAGAGATCAAAAAGTTGCAGGTCCAGAGTTGGGTTAGAAATCAGTGATTCAGTCGTAATTATCAGAGATAGTTTAGAGACTGCTTAGAATCGCCAGTTTAGCTTCGCAGATTTTGTGTTGAAGACCTTTGGAATTTTAAGTGGGCAAGTGTTTAGTATTCTGGATCCGAAGTGGTTTGGGCAAGATAGCAGTAATCTGGCAGCATTGGTACAGAAGGGTAACCTAGAAAGAGAAGATTATATGAGACGACTGTACCCCCACCTTTTGGTTTAAGAATTGGTAAAGATTTAAATTTCGAGGACGAAATTTTTATAAGAGGGGAAGAGTTGTGACATCTCGATTTTCCGATTCTATTTTCAATAAATTGAGACGGGCATTTCGTTAGCACGCATATAGTTCCTTTCCTTGAGTCGGTCACTCATGTGAAAACTAGTCTATCGGGTGAAGTCGTTAAGAAATTCTAATGCATCAGACTCGAGAATTTGGCCAGGAAGCGACCTTTCGACCGAGCTAATCTGCAAGGGTCATTATGGCACAAATAAAAATCGATTAGAGACCGGATATAGGTCAACTCGACAAAGGCATGTGATCGAGTGTGGGTGATTCCACCGGATCGCATAATCCTTGTCGATCGACACTTTGGACCGACTTTTCTATCGATTGGGTACCCCGTGTCCGTATTTGAAACCTTGAGATTACTCCGACAACCGAAAGTCGCCAATGTTTCAAAGATGTACATTGTGGCTTGAGATGATCAACCACGGGTCAAATGCATGAAAATTTCTAAAGGCTACCCGGTAGGTTGGGCCGCGCTAGTATCGTGCCAAAGTGAAATTAACCGTGAAATTGAGATCGAATTCGAAATTGGAAATGGGTGTGTCACAAATCATTTTAGGAATATTGACCGATCTTCGGAAGATTTCTCATGCAAGCCGAGTTTTTCAGCAATTAAATCAGAAAATGGTTAATTTGACTCGAGAAATTAGTAGGCCGCTTTTGGTCGCGCTTTTGGGACTTAAGTTGATTATATAGACAAGTGAAGATGTGAATTGAAGTGTGATGACATTGAATTAATTTTATGGGCTTTAATTTAATTCAATTAGAAGAGAATCGAGTGAAATGAAGAAGTTATTGTACAAATAATTGGACCCCGGCGGAAATTGCAAGTGAACCCATTGGAATAAGGTTGTGGGAGTTTTGAGTGAGTGGAGTATGACATCATCCATGAGGTCATGGTGGGCCACTTTTGTGGGATTAAAGGAAAAAGGAAAAGAAAAGGGAATGGTCCCATCTCTCTCTCTCTCTCTCTCTCTCCATCTTCATCTTCAACCTTGGAACTTCTTGGACGTGGGGAGGGGAAAACCGACCGAGAACCAGCAGCTCGCCAGCCCACACTCACGCCCCTCCGCCCGCTCGACGCTGCACACCCGTCGCCGGAGCATGCCACCGCCGCGTGTCGTCCCGCACCCGCGCGCGCCTCGCCTGGACCGCCGCCTCTCCCTCCGCTTCGCCCAGCCCGCACCAGCCCACGCCGTCGTCGCCCTCCGTCGCCGTCGCCGCCGTGAGCCACCACCGGTCGCCGCCCGAGCTACTGTTGCCTTTCCTCCACCGTTCCTCCGCTCGAATCGCCGCCGGACAACCCTCCTCCGCCGTGAATAGCAACCAAGAAAATGGGTATGGCAGCCCGTGTTTGGCCCATTTTGGCCACCTTCCCGAGCCCGGATGCTTGGCCCGCCTTGAGGAAAGTCGATCCTCGCGTCGTCCCCGTCGTTTTGGTCCGCTCGGTTCGTTAGTCGGGTGAATTTAGCTCACTAAACCTCGATTAGAGGGTTAATTATGCTTTAGGTGTGCTTAGCTTAAGTTAATTAAGCTTATGTGGTTAGTTTAATTTATTTAATTGTGAATTAGATTAAGATGTTTGTTTAATTTAAAGTATGCTTAATTAAAGGCTAAGAGAGTTTATTTAATAATAAAACTTGATGGGACATAATAGGATTTTAATTTTGAATTATTTAATTGCCTCGAAATTCTGGAAATTATAATATTATATTATAATCCGAAATTATTAAAATATTATTATAAAAAAAAACGGAAAAATTATTTTTGACCCCGGGTTGCTCGAATTTCGTGCCGATCGCTCTTTGTGTAGTCGATTTTGAAATTGATGATTGGATATTATAAATTGAGTGTGGATCGTGAAATATATGGATATTATTATTTAATTAATTTTCGGAATAAATTTAATTATTTAATAAATTCTGAAAATTATTGTGGAACCTTATTTTCTCATAATTTCGTGCTTTGATCGCTTTCTTTGTGCATTTAGAATTTGAATTTGATGAATGGATGTGGCAAATTGAGTGTTGATTATGGTAAATAAGGATTTTATTCATAAAAACCCAAGTGTTGGGTTTTGATGCAAAAATTGGTTTTAATGATTGTATTAAATAGTGGGGTTTGAAAAAGTGAGATATTGGCTTTTTGATTCGAAATTAGCGTGTCCCCACACACGTGAGTAATTTCTGAAATATTTTTAATATGAAGAAAAATGGCCGGGATCACTATTTTAAGTGGAAGCATTGATTGAAATATAAAGTGTGACATCCAGATTTTCGGGTTCTAATTTTGACTGGATAAATAGTGCCGTTTTTGTTCAGATGAAGTCGGGAATTGTGAAATTGAGGAGTACGAGGGATTCTTGGATAAAGAAAATAATCAATTTGATAAGTGAGACATCAATTGATTTAATGAGAATCATTTGAGAGAAATTCAAGAGGGATGTTGGATGCAAAAATGCAAGAGGGGAATCAAGAATTCTAATATGAAATTCTTTTGGGAATATATGAGCTTATTCAAAAGAAATTGAAATAAGAATTTTCTACTTGAGGAAATTCTTTTCTTTTGAATTTATCCTCATTTCCCTTTCCTTATTTGGCCAAACACCTTTCCCCTTTCTCTCTCTCTCTCTCTCTCTCTCTCTCTCTCTCTCTCTCTTTCTTTTCCCTTTTCTCCTTCTCTCCTTCTCTTTTTCTTTTCCCCCTCGTGCGAATTGCCCCCTTGCTGCCGATTCCAACTTTGCTTCCTCCACTTTTCCTTTTACTTTTGACTTTTCAAACCCTCACTCTCTCTTATCTCTAACTCTCTCTCTCTCTGGATTCCCTCACTCTCTCGAGATGTTCAGGAGATCTTATAAGAGAATACTAGTAAGAAAGATATTGACTTTAAGATTTTTGAGGATGGAAAGTTCGGGTTCCATGAGTGATTGAGTGCACTTGACAGTGTAACACTTAGGGAAAAGATCTTGTCAGAAGTTCACTATAGTATCATAGTTTTGACCAAATGGGGCAAGTAATCAGAATCGACGTCAGCTAAATTGGTAGACCGATATGAAGATAGATATCGCCAAGCAGGTAGCAAGTGTCAAAGGTGTCAGTAAGTGGAAGTTCAGTAATGCAAATCCGGAAGATTTTTAGCATCACTCGAGAGTCCCAAGTGGAAATGGAAATATATGGCTCACTAAGGATTTAGGGGGTTACTGATACCATTTGAGAATAGTGGTTGATCGATAGATGGAGTTGGTCCACTTTGGTACAGTACGAATATATCTTGTTTTGAGTGTGTGATCCAGATTTCAGCTCTGATTTCGATTAGATAAATTGGGCATTTCATCGATGCGATTATAGTGTTTTTCTCTGAGTTGGCCACTCATGAGATAACTAGACTAGCTAGGTGAGTTATTAAGGACCTTAAGGCAAATAGACTTGAGAATTCGACCAATGATCGACTTCTCGACCATGCTCATCTTTAGAGATCATTACGGTATAGTATAAAACCCGATTTGAAATCAAAGATAGATCGGTTCGACTGAGATGAATGACCGATCGTGGGTGACTCCATTAAATTGGAAAATTCTCATCGACCGACACTAATTTGATGTTTCTATCGTTTTGGCGCCCTGTGTCCGTATTTGAATCTTTGAGATTTTCATGACAATCGAGAGTCGCCAATGGGTCGAGTGGGTTTATTGTGGCTTGAAGAAAATCGACCACGGGTCATTTGTCCTAAAAAGCTCTGAACACTACCCAGTAGTCTAGGTTACACTAAAAGCGTGTCGGAGTGAAATTAACCGCTAATCTAAGTTCGATTTCAGAAATTGAAGATCCTATCTTGCCATAAAGTGGGTATACCGAAGTGTGTGTGTCTCGGATAGTTCACCGACATGGAGTGTCGAGGATGAATTATATCTCGAATCTAGATCAGAGATTATAAGTTGGCGAGTTTTCGA
This sequence comes from Eucalyptus brandiana, assembly GCA_014182725.1. NCBI lineage: Eukaryota > Viridiplantae > Streptophyta > Magnoliopsida > Myrtales > Myrtaceae > Eucalyptus > Eucalyptus brandiana. The sequence goes on from CM024671.1 coordinate 27,221,016, forward strand.
GAGGGTTCTTTATTAAGCAGTGTATAGCAGAGGGTACAGAATTTCAGTGGTAAAAAGAAAGTGAAGAAGATTTCAGGCCAAAGACAGTATAGTAGTCAATGATTGCAGTTGCCAAGATCAGTGCCAGAGTTATATCAGATCATGACCAGAGGTTCCCAGTTTCAGCAGATTAGTCAAATAGTTTCTCTTTAATCAGTGCAGAGCAGAGTGTACAGGATTTCAATCGGTTGAGATGAGATCGGAAATCAGAAAATCGCAAGTCCAAAGTCAGCTCAGAAATCAGTGTTTGCAGTTGTCAGTTCAATGTCAGAGTAAAGACTGCTCAGAACTGTCAGAAATTTTGAATCGTTGAGGTTCGAAAATTTATTAGGGAGTCGAGAAAAAGAGATCAGATGTGAATGACAAAGTGTCTTATGTGAGAAGCTCAATTCAGTTGTTGGTTCAGAAAGAGCAGAGTTTGTGTACCAAGATGATTTCATTAGTCAAAATGGTCGGACAGCACCTCAAGACCAAAGGATTAACGTGGGAAAAAGTGAGACTTGATGAGACGACAATACCCTCACATTTTGTATAAGGATTGGTAAAAGTTTAAATTTCGAGGACGAAATTTTTATAAGAGGGGAAGAGTTGTGACATCCAGATTTTCGGGTTCTAATTTTGACCTGGATAAATAGTGCCGTTTTTGTTCGGTTGAAGTCGGGAATTGTGAAATTGAGGAGTACGAGGATTCTTGGATAAAGAAAATAATCAATTTGATAAGTGAGACATCAATTGATTTAATGAGAATCATTTGAGAGAAATTCAAGAGGGATATTGGATGCAAAAATGCAAGAGGGGAATCAAGAATTCTAATATGAAATTCTTTTGGGAATATATGAGCTTATTCAAAAGAAATTGAAATAAGAATTTTCTACTTGAGGAAATTCTTTTCTTTTGAATTTATCCTCATTTCCCCTTTCCTTATTTGGCCAAACACCTTTCCCCCTTTCTCTCTCTCTCTCTCTCTCTCTCTCTTTCTTTTCCCTTTTTCTCCTTCTCTCCTTCTCTTTTTCTTTTCCCCCTCGTGCGAATTGCCCCCTTGCTGCCGATTCCAACTTTGCTTCCTCCACTTTTCCTTTTACTTTTGACTTTTCAAACCCTCACTCTCTCTTATCTCTCACTCTCTCTCTCTCTGGATTCCCTCACTCTCTCGACATCTCTCTTCTTCTCCCTCTCCGTGTGCCGAACAAGCAGAAACAGGAACGAAGACAGCAGCTCGCCGTCGCGCCGGAGCACCGCCGCCGGGCCACCGTCCGCACCACTCGCGCATGCCGTGCGCTCCGCCACCGCCCCTTCGCGTTTGTCGTCCCCGCCGTGCGTCGTCCAGCTCCCGTGCCGCCTCTGTTCAGCTCCGTCTTGGCCAGCACCGGCCACGATCCGGCCACCTCCGGCCACCGTGGGCCACCGCTCGGCCTCGCCAAGCCACCACCCGCTCTCCCGACCTCTTGCCGCCCCCAACCCTCTCTCTTTCTTGCTGTTTTGCGGCCGAACCAGCAAACCCACGGAGTGGGTATCCAGCTGTTCGTGGGCCGTTTTGGGCCGTTTCCCGCCCCGAACCCGAGCCGTGCTTTGGGGACAATCGTTCCTCGCGTCGCCGCCGTCGGATTGATCCGATTTGCGCGCGATTTGGTGAGTAATCTCACTAATCCCGGATTAGTTGGCTAATTATGCTTTAGGTTGGTTTAGTTTTAATTAATTATGTTTAGGTTGTTAGATTAGAATTAATTAGCAATTATTAGTCAATTGTGATGCGATTTAGATAAATTGATTGTGCAATTAACAAGTGGACGTGGTCTACTATTTATTGGGAGTGTCCCGGGAATTTTCGGACCCCTAATCAGGCTTCAATTTGGCGATTCGGGCCTAAGTGGGACTTTTAGTATTTAAATATTAATTTTTGGAATTAAATTAAATAATTATTTATTTTCCGAAAATTCAAGGGAGATGGTCTGGAACCGGAATATTATGATGATGATCGTGGCGAAGTCCGTTTATTTAATCGGGCTTTATTTTAAGCTAAATTGAATTTTTAATATTAATTAATTTTCGAAATTAATTAAATAATTATTTATTTCCTGAAAATTCAACTTGGATGGCCCATGACCGGAAAATTATGCTGATGACCGTGGTGAAGTCCGTTTATTTAATTGGACCTTATTTTGAGCTAAACGGAATTTTTAATATTTAATAATTAATTTTCGAAATTAATTAATTAATTATTTATTTTTCGGAAATTAAGTTTGAGATGGCCGACGACCGAAATCTCGTGCTGATTGTCGTGGCGCAGTTCATTTACTTAATTGAGCTTTATTTTGTGCTGAATTGAATTATTTGTGAAATTGGGAATTATTCTTTAATGGAATAATCTTTGATTAATAATTGGAAAATAACCGGGTGTCGGTTGACAGCACCAAAAGTGTTTTGGTGGACTACAGAAAAGGTGGGAGTTATGAAAAGGAAAATATTTTATTTTGGCTAAGGCCGACCGTGTTCCCACACACGGCTATTTTATCGAGAAGGATATCAGATGGAATGGATTGAATGGTTGGATAGTATACTATATCATCCTACGGGCTCTGATATGTCAGCTTAGCGAGAGCAGTATACTGGTGTACTATATCAGCCTACGGGCGATATGTCAGCTTAGCGCGAGCAGTACACTTTATCAGCTTAGTGTGAGCATCGGGGGTATACTATATTAGCCTGCGGGCGATATGTCAGCTTAGCGAGAGCAGTATACCGGTATACTATATCAGCCTACGGGCGATATGTCGCTTAGCGAGAGCAAAGTACCTTAACCCCGTCGCCTTAGTGCGAGCTATACTATCTATATATCGCTTAGAGTGAGCTTGATCTGGACTATGGTCGGACTTATAGATAGTATTGAATGTGCCGACCAAGCATGGGTCGTGATGACATGTAATCGACTAGGTCGATTGATCATTGCTTGATCTGATGTTGTGAATTGACCGATTGATTGGAAATGACCATGAGATGGTCTGATGGACTTGTAATCGACTAGGTCGATTGATCTATGATTCGATCTGAGGGTGACTTGATGCGATTCATTGCCTTGGTTGGATGTTGTGAATTGAATGATTGAATGGAGATGATCGTGAGTGGTCTTCCTGACATATAATCGACTAGGTCGATTTGATCGATGCTTCGATCAGTGATATGATTGCTTGGGTGCCTATTATGAATTGTACTAACTTGCAGGTGGGATATGAGGCCAAGGTACGTCTTCTGCCCTATGCGTGTATAGGCAGCCTATAGTATAATAGTTTACTAATTGGGCTTAGTGGGGTAGAACTCGCTGAGACGTAGTCTCATCCCAGTTTGGGGAAAAACATTTCAGGACCCCGATGAGGAGCTGAGGAGGAGTCTAAGAAGGAGAACTCGGAGGTGAAACTTAAAGGGAAGGATTTTTGGAAGAAGAAGATAATCCCGAGAGGGGCCTTAAGTATGGCCTGGATGTGCTGAGAGTTTATCTTCTTTTGAGAATTTCTTTTGAAGTGAATAGTTTTGAATTTGTTTGTGTTTTGTATAAAAGTTTGGTTATAAATTTCAATATGAAAAATATGGCCCTACTTTTCTATCCCATCGTTTTATTGTCTGGGGAGCTTCCGCATGTGTTTAAAAAAATGAAAGGGTCGGCGATACATTATCCTAGGATATCGCATTATAAAATCGACCAAGTGAGACGGATGTGTGCGTGCCTGAGGATTGGGGCGTGACATAAAGTGTCCTGGGGCCGAGTATGCTTTGGTTGTGTGATAACTAAGAGGAATCGTCCTGGGCTGTTGAGCCGGACTTGCCCCTATATGGGATGCCCACGCGGTGGATGCGGATCGCAGTTGATTCTGGGCCCATGTTCTTTCGGGAACGCCGTCGACGTACTGACGAAGCCGCGCTCCAAGGTGGGGAGGCGATGCCTGGTTATATGCCAGTAGATAGCCGAACAGCGAGTAGGCTATGCCCTTGTGTGGCAGTGAATAATAATTGGAATGCGTGCTAAGTGCGATTGTGATTTATATGAAAGCGATGGCGTTCCAATTGTTTGAATTATTATTACTACCTCGTGATTGAGTGATTTGAATTGTGCTAACCCGCGAAAGGAACCGAGACGAGGTAAGTCTTCGTGCGATGTGGCTAGGCCACCCGGGCGTATTTTCTTTCTAATAGGGGTTTAGGGGATTGAACTTGCTGAGACATTGTCTCATCCCGGTTTGGGGATTAAAATTTCAGGTCCCTGGTGGATGGAGCGGCTAGATAGCTTTGGTGGGTCTTGAGGAGTTGCAGAGGTGAAGTCAGGAGGACTGGAGAATGTGTCCGACTTGTAGGTTGTAGGACAGTTCCTTTTTAAGAGCCGGTCTTTTGTAGACTTTTGGCTGTACGCCTTCGTTTATAAGTTGTTGGTTTATGTAAGTGTTATGTTGTGGTTTTGTTTCCTGCTTGTCTATCCCGTATTTCATTGTCAGGGGTTTTATAATACGTTCCGCTTGCGCAATAATAAAATGAATGGGTCGGCGATGTATCCTGGGATGTCGCATATTTGATCGACCGCAGTGGGATGTGTGCGCGCTCGGGGTTCGGGGCGTTACAACAAGTGTCGGCTATCCTAAAAAAGAAAACGTCAGCTGCCACTAGTCCTACGTGCCATCACACCCAACCCGGTGCATCGGGCGGCAGCAACGGTGGTAACATCCCTAGCATCACCCCATTGCGTCGAACGTGAACAGACAAAAACTCTTGGATGATAGGGCCATCAGCTGAACCCACGTCGTACATCACCAATACTCGAACTCAGACATACTCCAGACCAGGTATACTAATACAGGAATGCTCGGTGCACTCCACCTCGACGTCAGTAGGTATGCCATAGAAGGTACCACGCACAACTGGTGAAAGAGGCATCTTTCTAATCTGAAATGTTAATCCCCAAAAGGGATGAGTACAACCACTCGGCAGTAAAGATTCGCCAAACTACACAGTGCATCAAATAGAACAATCAAGGTATTATGAATAAAACACATATCATTCATGCATTCAAGCATACCTTACCTTACAACCATGCATATATCACCATGTAACGTGCATATACCACCATACACATCCATGCGCATGATACAGTCTCAATTTTTATCTTTTCAAGGACTAGTGTTTGCATCCCTCAATTTATCGCTCGCATCCAACCTGGCATCACGAGGAACCTCCAGCACACACCTCCGAGCATCCGGCACACATACTCCGGGCATCTCGTACCCTAACTAGCATCACGAGGTATCCCTCCTGCACACACCTCCAAGGCTTCCGGCACACACCTTTGGGCATCCCAAAACTCCCGAGGACATCCGGCACACACACTCCAAGCATCTCGAAACTCCCGAGGCATCATCGGCTCATACCTCCGACGGTCTTGTTATTATCTCAATTTCAACATGACATTTGATGCATCAATATCAAGAGTCTCAACCAGCTTTTGATGCCATATAACATGCCATATGTCATCACATATGCAGCAAAATCAACCGCTCAAAGCATTTCATCACATGGAAAAATTCATTTATTTTTAGAAACACATCAATTTTTAGATAAAACATAATACACTCCTTTGGTTAAAACTCTAGGAAAATTAGGGAATGGTATAAATAAATTCTGAAAACTTGACACATTATAGACGAGACCTAAAGGCAGATATCTCATGAAAAACACCATACCAAAAGAATCTCACACAAAACAGTACGGTCCATGCATCATAGTCTTCAAAATTTTAACACTTCAGCTTGCACAGTTTCGGAAGTAATTTAAATTAAATATCCAAATGAACTCCAAAAATTCTGAAATTTTGATATGTTATAGACAAGTCCTAAGGGTAAATATCTTGTGAAGAAATCAAACCCCAAATCATTCTAGATTAACAGATATAGATGATTAATTCCCCCTGTTCTCGGTGTCGTTTTTCCAGATTATCTTCTTTCAAAGGAAACTCGTTTCACCGATCTACATATGTCCGTTTCTTCTAAATTTTCAGTATGTTATACCTCAGAATATTACCTACAACTTTCATTAAGGACACACGATTAAATTTTTAACTGTATGATTTTATAAAAATCACAGAATGATACTAGGTTGAGGTAACATTTTCCTAGATCCAGTTTCTTCAAAGGACAACGATTTCACCGACCTATTTTTGTTCATTTCCTCTAAATTTTTTGATATGTTTTACCTCAAGAAGTACACTACAACTTTCATTAAGAACTTAAAGTGAGATTTTCGCAAGAAAGCTACTTTACAGTCCACAAAATCACTAAAGGTCAGCACAACAAATTCCAGATTTAATATCTCCAAAGGAAAATCGTTTCACCAGGCAATCCTTGTCCGTTTTATTTCAAATTTTAGTATGTTATCCCTCAAGATGTTCTCTACAACTTTCCTGAAGAGATCAAAGCAAGATTCCAACTAAAAAGTCACATTCAGCTCACAAACTCGTGAAGGATCGGACTGATTTTTCCAGAAAACAGCATGCTAGGCCAACGAATTTCTCCCCAAAGCTTCGACCTTTCATCACATCCACCACAACCGAAATTCACCATCTTCTACACACACATCACAGCAAGCAAAGAGTAGGTTTTAAAACTCTACTTGCCTCTAATCCCAGCGCAAACAGCAACAAAGATGGTGAGCAAGGCGGCGAACGAACGGCGGGACTTGGCGCATGCACGGCAACAAACGGACCTCCTCCTTCCCTCTCACACGCACGGTCTCTTTCTCTCTTCCTTTCTTCCTTTCCTTTCTCTCTTTCTCTCCTCTTTCTCTCGGATGACTCCCTCTCTTTCTCTCCCTTTCCTCACTTAATCCGCCCCCCTCAACCTCTCTAATTTCTTCCCCCTCATGATTAACAATCATGGATCTTGCATGCCGGCGCCACTTGGCAATTGCCATGCAAGATGGGCTTTACCGGCTGGGCTTGGGCTAGCTTGGTCGACGGCAGCTCCTCCTCCTCCTTTGGGCTTCGTGGGCCAGGCCCATATGGATGAATGGTGGGTGATCGTGGGCTGGGTTTTTGGGCCGGCTTGGCCTAAGAATTTCGGCCCACTTCCCCTTTAATAATCTACTAATATCTTCCACTTAAATAAATACCTAACTTGTAAAAATAATATGGCTAAAACTTACAGCATTAAACCATAAGAATCAAATCTATAAGGTGCATGGTCAAGAACCATAATCCTCCTTATCAAATTGTCCTATAGCACCAACCTTAATTTACCCATGAACACAAGATACATTTCCATAGGTCTTAAGGTATCTAGAGGTTGCCATGAATTTTTTTTGGGATGCCACAGAGGTGGAGATTGAGTCTACCTTTTTCCCCATTCTCGAGACCACTTGTAATCGTGAGCTCGTGGTGACCACTATTTGGGTCAATGAGGGCCTAACTCACTTGGCACCTCATCGCTTCAAAGCGTGATTCCTTAATGAGCCTAACAGGGTCCGCGAGGGTCCTTTGGAGGGTTTTGACGAGCCTACCGTCGAAACCAAGGATGAGGAGGTACTCCACCCCATGGACACCGATTAATTGGATGATATCATGTGAGGCCCAAGGCTGAAGGCCCCAGAGCAGAGATAGTTGATCCTTTGGACATCGACATCTTAGATGGTGTCATAGAGGATTCGAAACCTGAGGTGGAAAAGTCCAGAATGTAGGTGGCCCAGTAGTTTTCTTTGGGGACAGACTTCTAAGCTAACTTGAGGTGTTTATAAAGTGCAGTTTGTGAAAAAGATGTTGGCATGTGTTTTTTTTTTATCCCTATGTTGGTTGTCTAGGTGTTTATTTAATTTGCTTCCGCATGTGCATAAAAAGATTGGGTTGACGGCGCATCCTAGGAATGTTGCAATTTCAGTCGACCGTCAAGAGATGTGCATGTGCTCGAGGTTCGGGGCGTGACAGAAAGTGCGGGTCATGTGTCTAGATCCTATGGGAGATGGTGAAGATGTAGAACAAGTCATGGTTTGGCAACAAGGATGAACGTAAGCTAGGCCTTGATTGCCATTAGGAAGTCCTTTAGGTTCCCCTCCATGTGAGAGTTGGCCTGTTTAGTTTGGGCCACTAGTGGGTGCATCTTGTAGGCTCTCTCAAAAATGTGGTCCTGCTCTTTCTCCAAGGCCTTGATCTTTCCACCCTACAAATATAGACAATTTCTTATCTTGGCAATAACGTCATTGAGAATGCCGATTTCCAAGCTAATGTCAAATAGTTGCTCATTAAACCTAATGAGACGCTTGGTATCGAGGCGAGCTAGCAGCAATACGTTCTTGCTCTCTAGTAAGTCTATATCTTAACCAAGCCTGCTGATCACGGATCTAGGACACCTTCTTCTCTATTGAAGTTAATACTTTGTGGTACTAGCTTATCATGAGAGCAACAAGGTTAATACATTGGTTGCGGGAGATAACTCGTTCCTCCAAGACAGCCTTCTCCTTAATCTGGACGAGGTTTAGCTTATAAGCCTCCAGACCTTCTAAGAAAAGGAGATAGAAGGTGTTGTATTGGTAGTGGAGTTTGGAACCCTCAATTGGGGCAATGTCCATCTCTGGTAGAAGCCTCCTCACAGCAACTTCCTTTTCTTCATCTTTGGCTATGAAAGCCAAACCTTTAGAGAGCAACTCATAGAGTTGCTTCTATTCCTCAATAGCTTCAACCGAGAAGATGTGGATTGAGGGGATTTTTAGGGGCTTAGCCATCTCTAGAGGTAAGGCAATTCACCAGAATGAATGAACCCTATAAGGAAGAGTGACTATTTATAGTCAAAGTCTGCAATGGTTGGGAAGGTTGTGGATAATGGAGGAAAGCATGATCAAGTTAATTAGAAAATTTGGAGAGATGTGCATTAATGCGTGACGGACGAAAGTAATTGAAGTCTTGGGGATTGCAAGGGAAATCAGAGAGTCAGGGAAGCAATTATTGTGACATCCTGAAATTCAAGCTCTCTGTGAGATAAATGAATGTGAATTTAGCCAATTCATTGTTGGTTGATCTCACTCGGAATTGATCACTCCTGAGATACTGACCTTGAGGGGAAAGGCTAATGAGGACAGAACTCGTACGACTAAAGGACTCGACTTGGGAAAACGACTTGACAGTAAGACTTGCGTGAGGACGATCCTGTAGATAGGCAGACCGATTTTAAGGACGATTAGAAGTTGATTTGCGGACAAACATAATGGAACGACGAGTGATTCCGTTTGCTGTTATTGAGCCCGCGAACAACCCTAGGTCGATCCTCAATAATCGTTTATTTTGAAATAAGCTATCCTCTACAAATTCATGTAGTAAAGGACATCCATGTGTTGAGATGTCTTGAATGTGGTTAGGCACGAGTTGATTACGCGTGAATTCTCAAAGCCGTCTGTCAGTCTGAGTTGTACCTAAAATGGCATTAGGAAAAAATTGACATGGCATGAGAACCCAAGATTGGACTTCAACATATCGAGAATGTCCAAGACAGACTTTGGATGATGCAACTTCGACAGTCAGCAGTGACGAGCAAGCCGAGTGTGGGGAAAAAGGATTTAAGGACCGAGAAGGCAAGCCCATGAGGACGTGGGCCAAGCAAAGCCTATGTGGACCTTAGGCCCAAGGTGGTACAACCACCATGGAAGGCCCAAGGCAAGCAATTGAGCCCATTGGGCCCAAAACCATTATTCATCTTCCAAGCCTATTACCTAATCTTAAGCCCATTTGAGCCCAACTAATTCCCGAGTCCGTTATTATTTATTTCCAAGCCCATTTCTTAGGCCGGCCCATCAATTTCAGCCCAAGGTCAGATTGGTAATTTGTGCAAGGTGAAAATTACCATTTTACCCCTAAAAACATTTAGATAAGGGCAAAGGAAGAGATAGAAAGATGAGGTCATGTGCATGGTGATTTGGGGCTTTGATGAGGCTTGACAGTAGCTCTCCCATCACACTCTCTCCCCTCCATCAGCCCCAACCATCGAGTTCTCTCTCTCTCCTTGTTTTTCCTTTCTTCTTACTTCTATTCCAGTAGACCTTCCTCCAAAGATCTGAGTTGATTGTTGGCTTCCCGAACGAATCAACTCCCGTGCCACCCACCATTGTCTTCAGGACACCCAGATTGTCTACTTGGACCTCGCCGTTTGCCGATCGGAGCCTCCAGCTGACCCACCGACCGGTCAGAAGTCGTCGGTCGCCAGTTCGCTTGGCCCTATTTTGCTCCAGCTAACCTTTCTCCAAAAACCTGAGTTAAAAGTGATCTTCATGTGAGAATCAGCCTACATTTCACCCACCACTGTGTCGAGGACACCTAGATCGTACAAATGGTGGTTGCTGCTTGTCGAACGGAGCTGCTGGCCGTCTTGTCCGCTGACGAGAAGCTGCCGCTCACCGGACGGCCTGGAGTCCGCCCAGGTCCGCCTGTTTTACGATTTCCTCTATTTTTCTCCAATTTTGATCCTTCCTCCACCCAGCCCAACCACTAGCCACTCTCTTTTGACCCCCTAGTGCCGCCAGTTGTCAACCAATCCCTCGCCGGAGCTCCAGCGAAGCCGTTTCACTTCTTTTCCTCCTCTACTATTCGGTTTCTTGGAGTTGCAAAGTGTTGACACCTAAATTTCGTCATTTTACTTAAAAATTAATCACATACAAAATTAGAAATTAGTTGCTAAAAAAAAACCAAAAAATACAAAAATACAAAATACAAAAATACAAAATACAAAAAAAAAAGGGCGTGTAAAACCCTAAGGGGAGAGGCCCATATAAAAAAAAAAAAGAAAAGAGGAGAAGAATAGCAACATAGGTAGCATAGGGAGGGAGCTCGAGAGAGAGCTCAGAAGAGAGATAGAGGGAGAGAGAACTAGAACCGAGGGAGAGAGAGCTAGCCGAAGAAAGGGAACTAGAGGAGCAACCAAAGGAGTAGAGGGAAAGAAGAGAAGAGAGAGAAGGAACGGAGAGGAGGAGGGCTCTCTCTTCTCAATTTCATGAGAATCATTCTTTTTAAAAAAACAAAAAAACAAAAAACAAAAACGAAAGAAAAAACAAAACAAAACAAATTCAAAAGTATTTCAAGCAAACCTTTATGTCCACCTTCCAAAATGAATTGCAAGAAAACTTTGCTTAAGGCCCTCTCTTCACATGGTCATTTTTTGGGGCTCACGGAGCTTAAGGAGCAAGCATGTGTCAACGCTTTGTCAGCGTCAATCTTCCATAAAGGTGGAACGAAGTTGAGTCCCATTCTAGGAAATTTCTTTATTTAAAGGGAAATGATGCAAATGCCTTAGGTGCCAAATAGCCCATTGATCTCGTTCACTTTGCATGATGAGACAAATGAAGGGAGTAAGGCGGAACAAAGTTGAGTTTCATTCTAGGAAATTTCTTTATTTAAAGCGAAATGATGCAAATGCCTTAGGTGCTAAAATAACCCATCGATCTCGTTCACTTTGCATGATGAGACAAATGAAGGGAGTTGCCAAGCATCCAAAAGGGCGAATTCGAACGGAGAGTAAAATGTATCAATTCCAATTATTCATTTCTGATACAGTCTCTAACATGACTTTCTTTTCATTATCAAGGAGACGTCAAGAGTACCAAGTTTCGTAACGTTCAAACAAATGCAATGGAGCATTATTAAGTCATGTTCATCTTAAACAAAAAAAAAATCAAATGAAATAGATGGGCAATATTATCTCTTCCTCCATAAGAGATACCTTGGGATGTTGATCCCCCGACTTTGGAAAAAGGATGTATTTCGTTTATAAACTTGATTCTCTTTAGTATAAAAAATGACATATCATTTTCTTTGGTATGGGACAGACTCGAATGAAACAAAGATTTATCAAATAAAGAGTGAGAGAACATCAATTGATTTAGAGAAAAATTTCTCCTACCCACCAATGAAGTGTGCTGGAACAACATTGTCAAATTCATCTAAAAGGATGTATCGCTCCTTAGTTGAACTTAACTAAGAATGGAGATAACCCGTTTCATCTCCCCTATTTACAAGGTGATAAATGAAAAAAAAAAAAAAGTTATGCATTGACCGTAGAAGCGGCTCCTACCAAGGAATCAAGAAAACGTCAAACACTTAAAGGCGAATGCAAGGGAAGGGTATTGTCGAGTTACCAAATATCTACAAAGGTAAATCCAAGAGATGTTAGTGCCCAAAGGATAAAAGCGAATGAAGGGTAACTATGTATCATTTCCAACATTTCAATCCCTAAAGATTTTTGCACTAACATATTCTTTCACATTTTTTTTACAGGGTTACCGAGTCACCATGCCGCAAGTAAGTACCATTCTTCTCATTAAAAAAAAAAAACGGAGATTTTCCATTAGAAAAAAGAACCTTTTGTGCTGTCCTAAAGACAAGCACAAAAATGAATAAATGAAAAAAAAAAACTTTCTACAAACTTTTTGAGCATTATTTTATCTCTAAATCGTTTTCTCATTTTATGGGTTATTCATTTTGAATCAAATTTCCTTATGGAGAATGATCTACTTAGATGATCTCAATAGAGTGAGATGGAGACGTTAACCATGCCAAACAAGAAGTGCTAACAAGAAGTGCTTAGGATGAAGAAAGGCAAGCCATTTCCAAACACGTCATTCAAACACTTTTGAGAGTTGAGTGAAAGGCGACATTCTCTTAGGATGAAGGATTCATTTGCATTGAGCACAAAGATCGAAATGATAAAAGCATTTCCTTTATCAATCCTAAGTATTGCACTAATCTCTTACTATCCCTTTGGGCAGAATAAGGATGATTCTTCAAAGTACCCCTATCGAGAATGACCCTACATTAGGGCAGCGTAAAAGGTTATGATCGTGTCGTAGAGTGAAGGATTGAGAAAGGTTCTATTACTTTCACTTGCATCAATCTTCTGGTGATAGCTTTAGAGGGATTCTCATTAGAGCTTGACTCATCCAAAGGTGAAGAAGATCATTTCATTCTCTACCCAAACACTGATACCCATTGCTTTAACCAATTTGGGCATGATTATTCATTTTTGAACCCTGAGCAGTGATCATCTCCCTTCATTGGGGCAAGGCATAAGGATTGACCAAATACAATTGACATTTATGAGAAAACATGAAAAAAAAAAATCTCGAAAGTCATAATAGCTCCAAAAGTTTAAAGAGCAAAAAGTTCGGCAAAATTAGGAGGCATGAAAAAGCAGTGTGCTTGGTAAAAGCAAGGCAAATGCCTGTGAAAAATGAAAAAAGAAAGAAAAAAAAAAGAGAGCCAAATGGCTACATCTTATGTGAGAAAAAATTATCAAAGTCCAAGTGCCTGCGCAAAAATAAAAGTTCATCGCAAGAGCAAAGGACATTAGAGAAAGGAGCAAAGCTCCCATACATAAATGATTAGTTAATGGACTTTCGAGATGTGCTATGTTTCAAAAGCCAAATTCTTTCGAAAGGTCGAGTGACCTAGTCACGATGCCATGATGATCACCAACACTTAAAAACCCTCTTGAAAAATTTAAGCCTTTTAGAAACATTCGCGATGAGTACAAAATGATCAATCAAAAAGGTCTTTTGAAAGGACTGTAATGTAGGTTTAGTCATGGGCTTACACAAAGGGACTAATGCTTTGTGTAAGCCCATGACTAAAAAATGCCAAAAATCCAAAAAAAAAAAAAAACCAAAAATTCATGAAAAAGCCAAAAAATTCATAAAATGTCAAAAAGACTTGTATTTTCTAAAAAATACCAAAAAATCCAAAAAAAAATCCCTTTTTATGTCCAAAAAAATAGAAAAAGACCCAAAAATGTTTTTCCTCCCCATCAAATGCATGGAAAATCCCTCAAAAATCCAAAAAGCCTTAGGGTTTAAACAAGATTAGATACCAAAAGGACATTAGTGATTAACTAGTGTAATCAAGTCCCCGATCCTAATTTCTCTGGTTGCGCAGGAGCGAGTATTTCTCCCGATACTTCGCTTGGGTTTCTAATCGACCCACCCCAAAACGATTAGTGGTGACTCCGTTTTAAAATTAATTTACACGTTAAAAATTTAGACTATTAAAGTCGTGAATTGATGGACTTGGGAGAGTCTGGACCTAATAATTTTAGCAAAACCATTAGCCTCCGCCGGCGCCCGTACCCGATTGCGGGCGTCGAAAAAAAGAGGCCACGACAGCTTGGCGACTTCGCTGGGGAATTTGAGGACTTAGGCCATTTTATCTTTGTTTAAATGCTTTGCTGACTCGGGTCTTTTTCTTTTGTGCAGGTTAATAGCTTAGAGTTTTTTTTTTTATATAAAATTTTTTGTGATTATAAACTATTGTGCGTGCTTTACTGTTTTAACACTACACATGGCACACACAACCTGGCCGCCAGACCTGGGCTGCCATAGGATATTTAGGATGGTGTCAAGAAAGATACAGCTTCGAACGCGAGACTGCGTTATAGAGATTGCCTTTCTTTTCCCCGAATTTCTCTAGCTAAGGTTAAGAGGTTACGCTGCTAACGCGAGACTGCGACAGGCGAATACCATTTTAATTTCAACAAACTTTCTCAGTTAGAAATCGAGCCACACATCCCATGCGCATGTCCTTGTGTTTGCCATTTTCTTTAAAAGCAAAGTAATTTCTTTACTTTTACTTAGTCTTTTTATTAACTCATGGCAATTTAGGGTAGGTTTTTCGAGTCCCAGTTTATATGCGATGGGAGAAGACGATATCCAGTTTATTTCTACTCCCAAAGCAGAGCTCTTCAGATGGTGAGGTAAATTGGACCAGTATGCCCAAGAGCGCGTGAAAGTCAAAGTCGATCATCTCATATTGTTGATTCAAATCACTGTTCGTCCCAAAGTCATACAAGCCATGGCGCATTTCCAGTGCCTGAAGACAACTACTTTTATGTTTGGTAGGTTTGAGCTAACCCCAACTCTAGAAGAATACAGCATCATCACTGGAATGCCTTTCGAGAATAAGCTTGTCAGGCCATCAACAAGCATCATCCCGTTGCGTGGGTTAGCGCGACTTTTAAGAATTCAAGTTCATATTATGAGGCAAATTCTTGAAAACAACCATAATACCTGCGCATAATAATTTATAAATGCCTGTTTTCAAAATTAGCCTATGACCCAAAAAAGTGAGATTTTTCTCATGGCCTTTTTCGGGTTCATCATTTTCCCCCATCAAAGAAATGTCATAAGTCCTAAGATGGCATGAATAGTTGATTAGATCTTGAAGGGGAAAAATTATGTCAACATGATTTTAACTGAAACATTCTTGTCCTTTAATCGTTTTAAAGAAAACACACAAAAAAATCATGTGGGTCTCTCCGAAAATTTTACAAGTCTGGTTCTTTTCTCACCTAAGCGAATTCCGAGACTTCATGCGATCGTCTGAAACGAATGATTTCGAAAATCTATTACAAAAATTTATGGTTTTAGGACCATACATTCCCAATCAAAGCTGTTTAAATTGGATAAACTTCCTAAGAGACCCAACTCCTGAAGCATTCCAATGGTGTGCTAGTTGGTTCCATAAAAAGAGAGCTCACTTCGCTTACAAAGATGCCGCCCAATTCCGTTGCTCGGCCTCACCGGCGCCATTCCCTATTACCCATATCGGGTGGCACGACAATATGGAGCCCTTCAGGAAATCCCACCGCCTTTCAAGAGGATGATCCCTCTAGTTCTTTTCAACACAAGTCGTGACTACGCATTCGAAATTTCTATCGCTGAGGAAACCTGGGACAAGTGCCATTGCAAAAGGATCGTGGTACCTGATGGGCTTGAGGAAGAAGAAAAAGCCCACCACGCCTCCACGTCCTATATCCACAACCATCGTATCCCGACAAAATGGAAGCCATCGGTCCCTCACTCAATCGGCGAGAGCAGCCAGCACGAGCAAGTAGAGCTTATGGAGAGGGATTTGGGAATGGACTAGATACACACCTCAGAGCCGGTCCAAGAAAGCAAGCATCTGCGCAAGAGCAAGGCTCCCCTTCGCATATAAAATAGCAATCATGTGCCCCTTAGTGTTAATATTGTGAAAGTTTTGTCCCATTGTTTAGGGACTTTTGTTAGTATTTCATTCTGTCACTTCAATTTCAAGTTTTAGATGTCAGAAGTTGGTGATCTATAAATCCCCTTTTAATAAGTAAAAGCAGTTAGACTATTGCCATGGGTCAATCTTTGTCTATTTTCATGCTCAATCATTTTTGCGATATCAGGTAATTATGAATCACCGGCCACTAATCGCGCGCGAATGGTCTCATGCAATAGGGCCTGATCAGAATGATGTACAAAATCGCCTCATTAACATTGAAGACGGCATAGGACAGATGTTCATTGTCCTTCGACAACTCTCAAAGCAAATGGAATCCACTCAAGTCAAACCCAACTCCGTAGCTGCTTTAAGCACCGTCATGACACCCGCGAATTTGCTAAAGAATAGCCAATACCATAGACAGTTTGAAAAGATCATGAAAAAGTTAAACCAGCTACAGGGGCAAAATTCCATGGACTTGTCCAATTATGCCGGCATTGAGATCCTTGGAGAGTTCAAAGCACCTGAATGCGAAAGGTATGCTAATACCTCCTGTCTAAAGACCTACTTGCAAGCCTACCTGGTCCAAAGGATGATTCAATCGTACCAATCAAGCTTGATTGGCCCCGCCTTGCGATGGTACATTGTTAGGAAGATTAGTCCCCTTAAGACCTGGGGAGAACTAATTCATGTTTTCCACCAAGAATATAATATTGACATCAGCCCTAACATCGCCTTGCCCTACGAAGAACCGATGGTCGCAGAGCACGAGGAGCCGTTAGTCGCTGAGATAGGAGAAGAAGATGTCAATGAAACCTTGCATGATAAATGGGCAACTGAGCAACATCCTATTGCTGAAAAGTTTCCCACTGGGAAAGGCAAGGAGCCTGTGTACAAGGTCAAAGACATAGAGCCTGTTCAAGACCGGGGCACGACAAGATAGCTCCCTAAGCTTACTGCAAGAGCTAAGGTTCAAAGAATACCGACCCCTATCAACCTAGAAAGTGAAGCAGAGAGTGAAGCTCTAATATCTCTCACTCCCCTTGACAGAACCGAACTGGCAAAACGAAGGGCCTTACTCAAAAGGTCTGGACCAGGAGCCAAGAAAAGAAAGCCTAAACAAATCAATTCAACATCTACCACTGAGTATAGGCGAAATTTGATAGCTGATGAGCCGCCGCACCAAAACTTTGAGCATTCCCTGGAATACAACCTTGAAGGCTACCATCCCCTAGAATACAACCCTGAAGACTTCCAGTCCCTAGGATACAATCCCAAGGACTACCAGTGTTATATAGATGAAATCAGCCATTCATCATATAACTGCTTTCTACCCACACATAGGGTCGAAAGCCTGTCAGAAATGGAACATTCGTCCTTATTCGCTATGATCCCAATGAACTACTAAGCTTGTCACCTAACCATAAAGATAGCTTAAATGCCTCATCCTTATTTAGTGATTTTGACCCGGAAGAAAGCAAAGGGATAATCTCAGCAGAGTCTAGTTTCCCTAAAATAGAAAAATTCACCACTACAACGAATATGCAATGGGAAAACCAGTGGCCTAACCAGGATACATCAAGCCCGTCTTGCACTCATAGGATCATGACCCCTAGAGAGATGTGGATACCTAATCTCCGCAAGTTTAATGGCACGACTTGCCCCATGGCTCATTTGCAATATCTCCACGCTGAAATGAGTTGGTACTATAGCCCGATGTCATTCACAACTCAGGCCTTCCAAGAAAGTCTTACAGGGCCTGCATTGCAATGGTTCATCACAGCAGATATCTACCTTATGAGAGATTGGAACGAGCTGTCTTCTACATTCCTACTTCAGTATCAAAGCTAGATTGGAACTAAATTGCCTTGCGAGAACTTGGTTCACTTTAGAAGAAGACTAATGGAGGATTTCCGAGCATATGCAAGGAGGTGGGAGGCTTTTATGATGCAAACTTACCCTCAACTGGCCGAAGAAGAAATGATAAAGTTGTTCATAGGGGCTTTACCTCGCAAGCATCGTTATTGGTTGCATGGGTCACACTTCCATAACTTCAATGAAGTGGTCCTCTCATGCGAATACTTCAAGTCTACTGGAGGCGAGGAACTCAAAGGCGCTTGATTTAAGAACCAACACTATCAAAGTGCTTCTTTTTCATAGGACTTTTCGTGGGTTTTACTTGTTTTTATAATTTCATGTTTCTCATCCTGTCTAGTGTGCTACTGTTGTATTTTCCATTCCAGTAATCTAATGAATAGTTCTAATATTTTGTTTTGAGAGTATGAGGCGGTATTCCAAACTAGCCCGGTGATGCTATCCAACCATAAAAAGAAAATACCATCCAAGGAGAATACTGAGGGCTGGGCTTCCTCATGCTTTTTTCCCCCACAGATATATACTTTTGAAAACAAAAAATGTTTCAAAAGCTTTCGTCAAAATAAGATAATTAAATCATGTTTGTCTTTCTAACTCACTCACCCTGTGTCTCAGAATATCATCCCCATTCCCCTTGACTTAGTGTGATAGGGGGCATTTGAAGCTGGCGCGTCATGTGAACCCGCCGAATTCAAAGACACTCTTCCAAGAAGACAGTGAGGCAAATAGAAGAGAGCATCCCACTTCAAAAGGTAAGTTTTATTCTCTGAATATAATTTTGGAAATGATATCCTCTATTTTCTATTTACAGGAAACGAAAGATGAGACGTAATAGGTATAGGCATACAGTTGAAATCAAGCCATCCCTAGGAGTTCTGTGCACTCCACCTCATTCCTATCCAACTCCTTCTCAAAACGGAACAGCATCTTCTTCCCTCAACGTGCCCGAGCAACTAGATGCTGCGGTTTCATTAATGGGATTTCCGACTTCGACAAGCCAAGAAGCGCAGAAAAGGAGTTTCTTCTCTTCCTTTGAATTGACTACTATCAACAGGGAGAAAATCCAGACAGTTAAAACGATCTCTAGCCTCTATTCAGACGATGACTTAGGGCCTAGAAACCTCACTTCGTGCTCCAGACGCATGCTCTCCCAAGAAGTGATTGCCATCAGAGAATTGGAGGTTTTGATTGTCCATCTCAGATTCCATAGAAGCTTGAAGTACATGACTTTGCTCAATGCTGCTATAGTCAAAGACAGAAGAAAAATTCCACAGAAGGAAGGCGTTGAAAATAAATCGACAACCATCAATCATGCATACATGGCCATGAGTGAGGAAGGCCAATCGAAAGAAAGGTCAAACTATGCCAAAACGAAAAAGCCGTCATCGACATTCAAATATCCTTAGGAGTCAACAAATACAAACTTTGGAGAGGAGTAATTTGGTATCGTTTCCAATACTTCCCCCTCTCTGAATTCACTTTTGACATATTCCCCCTATTGACAAGAAGCATCAGGATTCAAGAGCCAAACTTGATGGTTAGGTTTGGCAAATCAATATTGGCCAAGCTAGTACGTGGAAATGACCCGCATCAAATTCACATGGGTTCGTGTAAAAGGACGTGTCATCCAGGAGTCAATTTAGAGAATAATTGACCTAACGAAGCAAGGGACATAGGACTTCGTGTCCCCCTCTCACTTCAGGTTCACCCAATCATCTGCAAACCAATGAAGGGTAAAGTTGTATTGCTTCCAGTTATTCGACTCTTGAAAGAGTTCATGACTAACACATTCCCTCTTGTCTGTTGCAGGATCACCTGATTTTCAAAAACACAGATCAATGAGAGGCATGACAAACTCTCCCAAACAAAATGGCATCTCAAGTATCGCCAAAGCAAATGACAGAAAATCTTCAGGCCTCAACTCACATTTGATTTTGGCTAGACTAATTGATCTACTTGTACATCTTCTCTTCTGCAGGGGCAAAAGAAGAAAGGCCTGTCAAATCAATGATTAGATTCTCAATCCTTGGCTGATCATTCATGTGTCATATCCCTATTCATCAGAGACAATCCATTGACACCCATTTGTGAATAACCATTTTTGATGTTCAAAATTTAATATATTTGGAAACACCATTTTGTTAACCCCTAAAGCTGTTAATATGGTCTTTTTTTAGTCGAAACCATTCATTTGTTTTGAAAGTACAAGCCCCCTCATATTTAAAATGCTGCAAACATTTTCCAAATGGATTTTGCATGATAATTTTGTCTGTCTAAATCACTGATTTTACAAGGATTATTAGAATAGACAACTAAGTGAAGAATACAAGATTAATTGAGCATGCTGGATGAGGTGTGTCAGAATGATGAAAGGCAAGCCATGTCCTACACACAGTCCCCCCCATCTATACACTTGTGAGATAAGTGCAAAAGATTCCATGACTGCAGGGTAAAGAGTTTTCTTGCGAATGGTACGATAACCAAGACAGTGAGAGGCATTTCATTGCTCACCCCCTTCTTGAGCCCCATACACTGGTGAAGTTTCTGTCCTACCCCCCGTCAAGAACCACTCCACACTAGGGCAGATCAGAGGCGAAGCAGCGTCACAAGGTGAGAAAGGGGATAAAAATTTTCTTGCTCGCACTTACATCAATCTTCGGGTGTCTTTATTGTATATGAACACTCACGTTAATTTAAGTGCCTTAGAATGACGAAGAATAATTCCCTCTCTATGCATTTGTATACATTGTACAACCCAAGTGAGTCTGTAATTTTACCCTCACATTGAGACAAAACAGAAGTTATTGCCATAGCCTAGAGCGCTGGCTGAAGATGAAGACTCAAGAGTCTAAATAATGGTGCTTTAATTGAACTTGCCCAGATCAATTCCTCAAGCAACAAAAATGAAAAAATTAGGGGTATAAAAAAGCAGTGTACCTGGTAAAAGCAAGGTCAAATGCCCATAAATGAAAAGTTGGGATAAAAAATAGGGGCATGAAAAAGTAGTGTGCCTGGTAAAAGCAAGGCCAATGCCCCCAACAAAAAAAAAAATTAAGAGAAGTTGCTGCTATGGTTCAATTGATAGAGCCTTCTTCTGACAATGAGAAGAAAGACTGGTGACAAATGCCAAGGCAATCACCAGCTCTCACCCTTTTACACATGAGTCAAGCCTACATTGCGTCCCATTGTAAAAGTCTCTTCAGACTAGGGGCACTTCAATTAACCTAGGATTTCATGTGTACATAAGCATCGCTCGAAGAAGTACGAGCAAGATTACTCTATCTCTTTTCACAGGATTCTTGACTTGCAAACCTGGAGATGATTGTGCGGCACTTCGTTCATAAGCCTTGACCTCGACGGTCCCATTTGATGAGCCGTTGACCAAATCTTCATCACAATTTCAACAAAGACCTCTCACGTTGGTAAAGTCATACCACTTGCGAGAATACTCGGACCCCTGTTGACATGATGACAGTGAGATAGTGCGGTCCTTATAAATCATGCATCAATGGTCAGGATAGCCTTTTTCATGAGGGTGAGTGAAAAGTCTTTTCAAACTGAAAGTCCCTCACTTGGCATGCCCAAGACATCTACATTCTAAATAAAGGTTGTCTTTCAAAATCTTCCCCAGTGGAACTCAGATAATGCAAAACTGACAAAATTGTCATGCATGAATCCCATTTAAACTCATGAATTTACAGCATATATAATCTTGTGTGCATATTGTACAAATAGCAGACATACTCTCAGAGATCAGAGATATTGCCAGGTAAGCATATCCCTATTAGTCTTAAGGCACCTACCACTATCTAGGTACTCTCTTCTTGACACTCGACTTGTTCGAGTTGTCCATTGAGTTTGGGTGCTTGCAACTGTCTAAGTATCCCCTTGTCTTTGAGTACCCACCACTTGCTGGGTACCCCCCTATTTTTGAGTGCCTGCCGTTACTCAGATTCTCCCTATGTTGACACTCGATTTGCTCAAGTTGTCTTTAAAGTTTGGATGCTTGCAACTGTCCAAGTATCCTCTTGTCTTCGAGTACCAGCCATCGTTCGGATACTCCTTTTTCATGACACTCAACCTGCTTGAGTTGACCCCAAATAATATTAGTAGCCATTCAAGTATTCCATCACATTGTGCGCCTGTGATTACCCAGGTATGCTTTCTTACACTTGGACCAACCTAAGTGGTCCCAGATCATATCATTAAATACTTATGTTCATCCAAGTATTCCAGTATTTTGTATATCTGCAATTACCCAAGTGTTTCAGCCCTTTTGAGTGCCTGCGGCCATCCAAGTAGGCCTCATGCTACATTCAAAATCTCATTTACTAGGAGGTGAGAGACCTTCATGAATATGCAAGGCGCGTCCTTGATATTCCCCATTTACCAGGAGGTGAGAGACCTTCACGAATATCCCAGGTACGCCCTCGATATTCTCAATTACCAGGAGGTGAAAGACCTTCATGAATATCCTAGGTATGTCCTCGATATTCCCATTTACCAAGAGGTGAGAGACCTTCATGAATATGCAGGGCACGTCCTCGATATTCCCATTTACCAGGAGGTGAGAGACCTTCACGAATATCTTAGGTACGCCCTCGATATTCCCATTTACCATGAGGTGAGAGACCTTCACGAATATGCGAGGCACATCCTCGATATTTCCATTACCAGGAGGTGAGAGACCTTCATGAATATCCCAGGTACGTCCTCGATATTCCCAATTACCAGAAGGTGAGAGACCTTCATGAATATCCCAAGTACGTCATCGATATTCTCAATTACCAGGAGGTGAGAGACCTTCATGAATATGCGAGGCATGTCCTCGATATTCCCAATTATTAGGAGGTGAGAGACCTTTATGAATATCCAAGATATGTCCTCGATATTCTAACTACCAGGAGGTGAGAGACCTTCACGAATATGCGAGACCCATCCTCGATATTTCCACATACCAGGAGGTACCCCTTCGATACCCGTGTTCATCTAGGTATCCTCCAAAAATTTGTACTTGTGATCATCCAAGTACCCCTTCGACACCTGCGAACTTCCAGGTATCCTCCAAAAGTTTGTACTTGTGATCATCCAAGTACTCTTTCGACACCTGCAAGCAATCAGGTACTCCTTCAACGCCTGCAAGCATCCAGGCACCCTCCAAGAGTTTGTACTTGTGACCATCCGAGTACTCTTTTGATACCTGCAAGTAATCAGGTATTTTCCAGCATCTAGTACTTGTGATCTTACAAGTACCCCTTCAATACCTGTGAATGTCCAGGTATCCTCCAAGAGTTTGTACTTATGATC
This sequence comes from Eucalyptus brandiana, assembly GCA_014182725.1. Taxonomy (NCBI): domain Eukaryota; kingdom Viridiplantae; phylum Streptophyta; class Magnoliopsida; order Myrtales; family Myrtaceae; genus Eucalyptus; species Eucalyptus brandiana. The sequence goes on from CM024671.1 coordinate 27,244,258, forward strand.
ATCCAAGTACCTTTTCGACGCCTACAGAGGCCAAAATATCCTCTAGGTTAGTACTTGTGAATATCTAGGTACTCTTTCAATGCTTGTAAATGTCCAGGCACCCTCAACAAATCGATGCCCTGAGAAAGGTTGGTGCATCTCTCAAGAAAGGTCGAGTTCCAATAGGTGTCCTTGATAGAAGTCAGACCCTCCACAAATCAATGCCCTGCGAAAGGTTGGCGCATCCTCCCAAGAAAGGTCGGGAGGCATCCGGTGTCCTTGACAAAGATCAGGCACCCCACAAATCGATGCCCTGAGAAAGGTCGGTGCATCCTCCTAAGAAAGGTCGGATTCCAACTGGTGTCCTTGACAGAAGTCAGACACCCCACAAATCGATGCCCTGAGAAAGGTCGGTGCATCTTCCCGAGAAAGGTCGGGTTCCTACCGGTGTCTTTAACATAAGTCAGACACCCCAACAAATATGATGCCCTAAGAAAGGTCGACACATCTCCCGAGAAAGGTCGGGTACCAACTGGTGTCCTCGATACAGATCAGGCACCCACAAATAGATGCCCTGAGAAAGGTCGGCGCATTTCCTGTCACGGCGACCGAAGAAAGGTTTGGGTCCGAGACAAACCACTTACTACTCTAACAGGCGACCGAAGAATGGTTCGGGCCCTGGAAAAGCATTTTACCGTCACGGCAACCGAAGAAAGGTTCGGGTCCTGGAAAAGCAATTTCCCGTCAAGGCGACCGAAAAGAGGTTCAGGTCCTAGATAAATTATTGATTGTATTAACAGGCAACCGAAGAATGGTTCGAGCATTGGAAAAGCAACCTCCTCATATCACCAGGTAAGATGACGCCTTAATACTTGCCAAACTCGGGGTTCACACCCTATCTCACTCACTCCCGGTCTACAGGTATCTTCTTATCTGTCTTAGTATATGTAAAGTTATATTGCTTATTTTCCGCATAGAATAATAAGTCCCAAATAAAATATAATCTGCTGTGCGTGCATGGATAAAATTTAGGCATCAGTTTGTCTTTAAATGCAACCTCTGCGAGCTCACCTTCAAAGAGGGGCAGCTGTTGACGCCTAAATTTCCCTTTTTTTATTAATTAGGTTTTCTTTTTTTATTTATTTTGTCTTTTTCGGAATAACAAAAAATGAAAAAAAAATGAAAAAATGAAAAAGCGCTGCAGCGTGTCAGCTGGGCCTTCAAGCGCAATTCGACGGTTTTTCCTTCCCCACGCGGATCTAGACCCGGCCCAACCCGCACACCTGTCGTCTTCCTCACGTGGATAAGCTCCACACGGTGGAGACGGCAACGCGCTCGACGCCGGAGCTGCGAGGAGGACTGCAACGTACAGAAAGCAGGGGCAGCTGGCATCGGATGGCGACTCACGTGAGAGGGGCAGTTGGCGTCGGATGGGACACCGGTTCGGCCGTCAGGGGCCGCTCCGCGCGCGAGGGGGACCGGCGATCGAAGTTCTGTCGACCGACCACCCCCTCACCTATAAATAGCCCTCGACGTCGACAATGAAAACACACACAGAGGAGAGAGAGAGGCCAGCAAGCTCCGAGAGATCCCCTGAGAGACTTCGGGGAACTCAAAGAGCGAGCAAGGGCGAAGCGATCGGGTCGTGAGCTCAACGACCTCCCTCCGAGAGACTTCGGGGGAGGCCGGCGACGTGTGAACCCAGATCTGCGAGGAGGAGAGGGTAGAGAGAGGGAGAGAGAAGGCGTTTCGGCCAGATCTGACCGAATCCAGAACCTGCCATCGCCGTTGTTGTTTGCCGCTGTCGTCGCCGTCGCTAATCAATCCCTGCTGTCACCGTTCATCGTCCCTGTTTGAGGAAAGGTAAAAGGGCCGTCGCCGTCGCCTTCACTGTTCATCGCATTCGCCGTATTCTGTTGACCTAGCCGTTGTCGCCATTGTCTTTGCCGTTGCCGTTGCCACCGTTGCCGCCGTCGCCACCGTAACACCTCGGTTTCCCCCCCCCTTCCCTTGGCACCGCAGATTAGAAACCCTAAGGTTCCCGATTTTTTGGATCGCGGTCCCGGGTCGTCGGGTTGGACCCGGGCTAGGAACCGAGTAGGGTTTTGCGCGATTTAGGGCTGCTGGAAGACGGGTCGCGAGCCGGAGCCGAGTTGGGTAGGGTGTCGCCGAGAGATTGGGTCGTCGGGGCCGGGTCATCGGGTCGGGCCGGGCGTCCCTAAACGCCCGGCCACGGTGTTTACGTTTTGGGCCGGCCCGAGTCGACACAACCCGTGGATCCGACCGGGTCGGTTTTTATTATTTAAAATAATGTTTTAATAAATAAAATAATAATCATAAATAATTTATTTTCAAAAAAATCGAAAATCGAAAAATGATTTATTTTCAAAAAAATTTTAAAAAGCAGTAAAAAATATTTTATTTTCCAAAAAAAATCGGAAATATTTCATATTTTCTAAAAGATGCCAAAAATAAAAAAAAAAGCCAAAAATTCATGAAAAAGCCAAAAAATTCATAAAATGCCAAAAAGACTTGTATTTTCTAAAAAATACCAAAAATCCAAAAAAATCCCTTTTTATGTCCAAAAAAATAGAAAAAGACCCAAAAATGTTTTTCCTCCCCATCAAATGCATGGAAAATCCCTCAAAAATCCAAAAGCCTTAGGGTTTAAACAAGATTAGGTACCGAAAGGGCATTAGTGATTAACTAGTGTAATCAAGTCCCCGATCCTAATTTCTCTAGTTGTGCAGGAACGAGTATTTCTCCCGATACTTCACTTGGGTTTCTAATCGACCCACCCCAAACTAATTAGTGGCGACTCCATTTTAAAATTAATTTACAGATTAAAAACTTAGACTATTAAAGTCGTGAATTGGTGGACTTGGGAGAGTCCGGGCCTAATAAATTTAGCCAAACTATTAGCCTCTACCGGAGCCCGTACCTGATTGCAGGTGCCGAAAAAAAGAGGTCGCAACAATGATCAATGAGAATTCCTTGCTAAAAAGGAAATTGCTCCTTGTGATCCTAAGGAAAATTCTCGTCAAAGAATGGAGGAGGGGGCAAAGTCTTGAAGTAAGGGCCTAACTTGAGATCAGCAGGAGCAGAATCCTCTCCAATTTCGAGATCAATAGTTAAATCAATAGAGTTAGCTAGAAGTTTCCCTTTCTTCTCAAGACGATACAATACAGTGAGTCGACCTATGAAAGCATTGGGGCGACAAACATCCTTGTTAGAGGCTCTAGTGTGTGGAGCCATGGCGTGAAAGGGAGCAGAAGAAGGTTAAAGAGAATAAAGAACGGAGGCAGTTAAGTAAAGAAATTAGAGGAGAACTATCGGGAGTAGCGGATGGTTTTAGTAAAGAGATCATGTAGAACGTGAGGATGGAGCGGTTCCATTTTGGTTATGGAAATGTAGAAGAATAAATTAAGTAACACATGGAAAACTCCACCATAAACCAAAGCACAGGAGGAGGCATCCATCAACGTACCCAATCATAGGGAAACATGTATCCAAGTACGAAAAGGAATTACGAGACTAGGTGATTTAACATCAGTCCAAGCATAGAATGAAAAGATAGAAACTCTTTGTCACAAGCCGTGTTCTAAGCTAGGAGCTGGGGTTTGATCATCTTTTGACGATCCAAGGTAGCAATGGACTTCTCAGATTCTTCGAATTACTCTGTTGCTTTATCAATGCTACTACTCAACAAGTGTCAAGTGTTGATCATATCTACTTGGTGAGACAAAAGTTTGTTGCGTTCCTCATCAAGCTGAGCCTCAAGATTCAGAATGTTTCTTTTCAATTGGGACTCAGTCTTCGTCATCACTAGAAATGACTTATGAGATATTTTGCCTCAACTTTCTGCTTCTGGGTTTTTTCAGCAAATGCTCGGACCCCATGTTCCAAAAGAACCAAAGATTGGAGCTAACAATTGTTTTTCTTAACTATGTCCAAGCTCTCAAGGAAGATTGGGAGATATTTGTCGCAGTTTGTTCAAAAAGTGCGACGCCCGACAAAAGCAGGATTAGAATAGAATGATTCCAGGAGTGCTTCGGCTTGCACTTCGAGTTGAGGGTTACCAAAAAGTCCAAAGAGGCATTCTCTAGATATCTTGAAAAATGATTGAAGCTGTTCCTCTAGGGTGAGCTTTGCGAGTTCCTCTAGACTAAACTCAAAAGGGGTAACAGAAGGTCTCCATGCGATCTTATGGAGAGTCTGTTTGGCGCTCTCGATGATATCGGAAGTAGGAAGAAGTATTTTCTTCAGGTCAAGCTGGATCGTTGACCCAATGATTGCAGGAATAAATTCATGATGAGGAATCTAACAAGATAAAAGTCAGAAGCAATAAAATAAATCAAATAAAGGTAGAATGAAAAACCAAACTTACATGATAGATGCAGTGCATTCTAACATACTCGGTAACATCATGGCCACAGTCAAAGTGACGAAGGGGGAGAATATGCTTTCCAAAGTTACTAGAGCGGACAATGAGAAAATAAAGTCTTGCACTAGAGATAAAGAAGGATCTCTCACTTCTCCAATGTAAGGAGTAAAAGCAATTGACGGCTCTTGGAAAGGGCTTGAAGTGTAATAGGTGAGATAGGAGTAGCAGCGGGATCATCTCTTCTTTCTAGAGAGAGACCTAGAGCAAGAAGGGAGTTCACTTCCAAGTTCTCTCGAGTAGGTGATAAAACTGATTCTCTTTGAAGCGCATCGGGATCATGCTCACTAGTAATAGAAGAAGTAAGTTCTCAAGGAAGAGTCGATTCTAGTGGGATTTCTCTCGGTGTTGAGGGAGATCCTCTTGCTCCATCAGAAGACAAGGAAGCGTGCTTTGAAGTATGAAGTGTTGATGCACCTAGGGAATTGTCAGTATTGATTGGGGCCGATGCTGAAGTCCCGACAGTAAGAGGAGTTGAAGATATGGGACTATCGGCATGATAACGGCCTGAGTTTGCAATGGTTCCACATCAATAATCTCAAGAGCGGATGTATGTTGATTGGGTAGTTTGTACAATTAGGACACACCTTGATAAGCATCTCATGGTTCAAGGTATGGATACTCGCATGAGAGTAGGGATACTTGGATCATTGGAACATTAAACTAAAGCTAGATCAAGGATTATCACAAAGCCGAGAAAAGGAAATACCTGAGTCTCGCGTTCTTTTTAACGCATGATGAGTTGGAAAAGTAGGAAGACTGGATGAAGCTTTAGAAACGTTGGTGGAAGTAGCCTTGGAGATGATCTTGCTGAGAATAGCGTCGAAATCTTCAATAAAAAGAGAGTCACGGTAAGTCCTCCACCAAGTAGTGAAACTCTTAAGAAACTGGAGGCTAGGATGAAAGATTTGATTGTGAAATGGCAAAGCACTTTACTGGTGATGGTGCGGCAACAAATGAGGGGATCAGACGTTTTAGTCATCCCAAATAGGTGCTTCTCCTTGAACGAAAAATCCATGGAGTAAGGAGTCACAAGCGGAATGCTTTGGGTTAAATCGAGTTTCTGAGCGTAGTACTGAGGAGAGGAGACCTTCACGCTTGATTTTAATTTCTCTTTCAGTGACAACCTCAAAGTCAGATTAGACGTAATTAAAACAGAACGCCAGAATCTTTGATTGTCTTTAGCTCAACCAAAATCAAAGACAGAGATGAAATCTAGGCTTGAAAGCAGGCAGAAATCGTCAGTATTTAGAGAACAGTGATAAAACCAATGGAGGAAATGCTAGAAAAGACCCTTTGGGACAGCGGCGAAGGCGGAAACTCCACGGTTGAGCTCCTTTGCTTTCAGGGTTAAATGACTCAGATTTAGACGCTACTGGAAGTGGGATTTTGGCATATGAAAAAAAGGATGAAAATACAACTTGGCCCATGGTTGGAGAATTTAGAAAGGGCCAAGAAAAACTCCAGATGTAGGAACACACATAACAACCGATGTGAAACCAAGGCCACAATAAAGGGTGGCGAGAGCAAGACAACCCATGGCTATATGCTTACCTCAGGAGAGGTAGAAAGCTAAACCCTTAAGGTAGCAACTAGTAGAGTAAGAAGGCAACATGCTCTTCATCCTCGACGTATCCTGTCCGATAGGCATAGGCTTCTTTGAAACGAAAATAGGAAAGGGTCCGTACATTTTCCAAAGAAATCACAAGCCAAACAGTCAATAGCACTAGCATCGTCAACGTCTGGACTTAAACCGGTGATGGCGAACATGTCAAGAAGAGTCATTGACATAGTATGGGACCTAAAGAAGAAATAGTTAACGGATGGCAACCAAAATTAGGCAAGGCTACCCAAGAGCTTGTGATTGAGTTTCCAATCAAAAGTATAAAACTCTAAAGCTTTATCGATTTGGGCCTTGCGCCATATTTCCAGCTTGACGACCTTCAACCTGTAGTACCAGTCGAAGAAAGTGTGGTCGAAAGGTAAAAAGCCCTAAGTTTTTGGGAAGAGGACAGCGAAACATGCTCAAAAGATTATCCCTTTGAAATGGAAGTGACTCCTCCACATGCCAAGGGAAACATTCAACAAAAAAAGGGGGTGGAGTTGGTGAACGTAAACAGGGGCCGAGAACGATCTCATCAGCTGCTTCATCTGTAGAGCTCTAGGGATACGAGGATATTGTTTGCATGCTTCTGTGATTGAATTTGCTCAAAACGAGCAAGAAAGGTATCGGGATCATACGATGGAGACAAGGTAAGACTAGAGGGGGACCGGGAAGGTTGAAGATGATAGAAGAAGGATATAAAAATTCAATCTTGAAAAGAGGAGCTTCAATGGCGTCAAAAGCGACAAGGGTAAGTCAAGAGCTGCACAGCAATGAAGGAAAAGGGAATTAAAATATTCGAAAGCTATGCGGACTCGGAAACCCTAAAAATACCAGCTTGCGTGTGGAGAAGGAAAAGCTAGAACGATGGCGTGCAAGGAATGAAGCGATGAGCACGGGTCATCACAACCATTAATATAGTTAAAAGAATTAAAATGCCTTTTAATTCTTTTAAATGGGGCATTTGTTAGTGCCCAAACTAGTTTATTGGGCTTTGGAAGCCAAGGAGAATAAAACGGGCCCGAAAGATAGGAATCCATAGAAAGTGAGCCAGGATGCCAACAGTCGATAAATGGAGATCTCGAACAATGCGACAAGGAGGCTTGCCGAAACCAACGAGATAAAGATGAAAGTGGTTACTGGAATCGGTACTAGCGAAGATAGCGGCAAGGCAGGATTATTGAAAAAGAGCTGAAACTTCCGAAACATTGTAGGCATTGAGATGGTAACTGCAAAAAGGCAGTTACCTTTGGAATACTTTTATAAATAGCCGAAGAAGTACCAACATGAAGGACCTTTTTGCCAAATTAACAAATGATCATTCAATTTCAAATTGTTATTTTTTCCTTATCACACTTTTACATTCAATTGTACCTTTGCTTTTCTCCTGTTCTTCCCACATTTTACTTTTGCCATTAGTTAGATCGGTTGCTTCATTTTCGGAGTGACACCGGACTCGTTGTAAAGAATAAAACTGAAGATCCACCATCTTCGGTGAAAGATCTTTGTCAAGGAAAGTTTCCCCAACGAATACATTTGTATCAATTTAATTTTAAATATTTTAATTGAACTAATTTATTATAAACATTGTTATATCCTGCCAATTGAATTCGTTTGGCTAATTTAGGCTTGAAATCGTTCATGTGAATGCCAGCGATTCTACAGGAGAAGGATGACACTAATGCAAACATATTTTTAAATAATTTTTAATATATTTTTTCTTTTCTTTACTTGTTTTTGGGGGAGTGGACTAAGGGTTGACGAGGATGTTGCGGCTCTTGCTAGCTTAGGGCAAGCGCCGCAACACCCTAACCAACCACTAGGTGAAGGCTCGTAGGTCCTCATTGTGGCCAGTAAGGACATTGTAGCCCTTGCTCAATGCCCTTGCTGTGGCCGTTGAGGGCTTGGGGTGAGGCTGTCCCAACCTCCCTTATGGTCGACAAGGGTTACCCAGTGACCCTTGTGTGGTCCTTAGTCCAAAAAAGAAAAACCAAAGAAATTATTAAAAAAAATATTCACGTCAGTGTCGCCCACGTCATATAGAATAGTTGACATTCATGTCAGCACTTTTCAGCATAAATTGATCGGATGTACTCAATTGGCAAAATATGAAAATGTATAGAACTAAATTGAAGCAATTAAAAGATTTAGAATTAAGTTGATACAAGCTCAATATATTTATGACTTTTTTTTGATAGTTTTCCATATCAGCCTTGACAAGCAAATAATTCAATTGAAAAAAAAAATAATAATGTCATCGTTTCTCTGTCGGCGGCGGCTGGGGCTGGGCGGCTGACGAAGAAAACAAATCAGTCCCCCTACTTGCCTGTTAAGAAACGTATGAGAAGAGTCCATTTCATTCTCACTTGTCTACGGTCCTTGGCTTCAATAGGGCATGTTCATAACCACCAGTCAAATTTCTGGTGCAAGTGGGAAGCAATACATTGCATCGTTCCTTCTTTGATCCTGAAGAAAACGGAGAAAGAAGCAAGTCCTATCGATCACCAAGACTATTAGCATCAGATCTTATTACCCACTTCTTTCAGGGTAACCATCCAAAACCCGGAAAATGCATGGATTTCAGAATTAAATGATCATGGGTCATCAAATCAAAGACTTGGTATTAGAACTTGAATGCTTGCTGTAATCTGTCCATGAGAATCGCCCTCGACCCAAGACCTAAAAGCTCCATAATAACCTGGAATGAGTAAACGCTGATGTCAATCTGAGTCGGCACAGCATAATTTATCCATGAGATGTTAAACCTTCCTCCGCTGATCACAGCGAGAATAAAGAAGATGATGATTTGTCCATTATTTATTCATTGTTTCCATAAATAGATCCCGATGGCGACGAAGGACAAAAAGTGAGGGCGGAAAGAGATAGTATTGTTAAAAAAAAAAAAAAATGAAGGAGGACCACTCCCACCTCTGTGGCGCCTCCGTATAATAGAAGAAACAGAAGAGCATACACCTTCCTAGACTTAGAAAGAGGCAAACCTCCTTAGTCATAAGTGATGGGAGTAATTTGGAGGTGAAAAACTAACAACCCATACGAGAAAGAGAAAAAGATAAATAGACTTGTATATTTATTTTACCTTGATAAAAATAATTACAAGACTCTCCCATTTATAAACTTATTACATGACATTTGTTCTTCCCCATAAAAATAGCTAATGTTCCGGATAAGATCTAGAAACTAACAAAAACAAATTACCATATCTTATATTATCTCATTATATCTTGAGAAATAATCACTAAGCCTAAAAATACGAATAGACTCATTAAAGATAACGTAACAATTATGACTCTTCTTCAATGTGGGTACCAAACAGACTTCGCTATCAATTTTGGGATTCAGTGTCAAAGTATCAGTATCGATTAATTTAGTTTAATTTCTAACATTCCCCCTTGAAATCATATTATCTTCTGTTAATTTTAAGCGAGCTCTTGAACTTTCGAAAAGCATCAATTTTGAGAGGTTTAGTGAAAATGTCTACTACTTGATCTCTCATTTTCACATGCAACACTTCCATCTCATTATCTTTAGCTTGTTCTCGAATGAATTGATATCAAAGATCAATATGTTTGTTTCATTCATGGAAAACTAGATTTTTCACCAACGTAATAGTAAAAACATTATAAAAAAAAAAAAAAATCTCAATTGCTTTCTTAGGCTCCATAAGGATATCTTTGAGTAGTCTTCTCAACCATATTGCATGACAAACACATGAGGATGCAACTACATATTTAGCTTCACATGTCAATAGAGTGACACTGGGTTGCTTCTTTGATGACCATGTGAAAGCAATGTCACACAATAAAAATACAAAGCCTGTGGTGCTCTTTCAATTATCAATATCTCTACCATAATCACTATATGAATAAGCTCTAAGTTGGAAGGATTCAAAGCAATAGTAATGAAGGCCATGAGAAGTAATACCTTTGATATACTGAAGTATCATTTTTATAACTTTAAGATGAGATGACTTTAGCTTCTCCATATATTGACTCACAATTCCAATACTATAGAAAATATTTGGTCTCGTGCATGTCAAGTATCTCAAACTCCCAATCAGCCTTCTATAATATGTCGAATCAACATCGATACCAACATCAACCTTCTATAATGTGTCGAATCGACATTGATACCATCATCAAACTTCGAAAGCTTGGTTCTGCACTCCATTGGTGTATTGACTAGTGTACAATTCTTCATATTGAATTTTTCAAGGATATTTTCTACATATCCTTTTTGGGAAATAAAAATCCCCTCGGCACTTTGCGTCACTTCGATCCCAAGGAAATAATTCATGAGACTATTATCGGTCATCTTAAATTCTTTCATCGTTGGATTATTTCATGTAAAAACAAGGTCATTGACATATAAGCAAACGAGTAGAATATCACTTTTTCTTACTTCAAATAGAGTGCATGCTCGTGGACATTGTAAAAATCTATTCGCCTTGAAATATGCATCAATTATAGAATTACATGCTCTCGATACTTGTTTAAGCCCATATAGGGCTTTCTTTAACTTCAATATTTTGTCTTCATGACCTTTCACAACAAACCCCTCAGGTTATTTAACATAAATCTCTTCTTCAAAATGCCATTCAAAAGAGCTAATTTAACATCCATTTGATAAATTCACCAATCATTTTGAGTAGTGATAGAAATAATCAATTTAATCATTTCTATGCGGATGACAAGGGAAAAACTTCATCATAGTCAATTCTGTTTTGCTTGTATCCTTTTGTGACTAATCTAGTTTTGCATCTTCTCACTTCTTGGCCTTCTACACCCATTTGACTCCAATCGATTTCTTGTCCTTTGGAAGATCAGCAAGCTCCCATGTTTGATTCTTCTCAATGGCATCAATTTCTTCTTTCTTGACTTTTCTCCATTTTTCTTCTTTGGCTGCATCATCAAAAACAAGTGGTTCACAATCTGCAAGAAGACATCCAAGGTGAAGCTCATCAGTAGCTTCATGAATGTCAGACAATCTCATTGACCTTGACACTAGTGGTTCATCAACACCATTTGAAGAGGTTGGCAATGATGAACTTGAAGAAGATATTGAAGAAGAAGGTGTAGAGTGATCCTTCAACTCCATTTGTTTGAAACCACCATGAGCATTCGCTTCTTCTTTTTGATTGTCTTCCCATGTGCCATCTTCATCGAACTTAACATCTTTACTTATATACACTTTCAAAGTATTAGGATCAAATAATCGATAGACTTTGGATGATGAGTCATACCCAATAAAGATGAGCTTTTTGCTCTTATCTTCTAGTTTCGATCTTTTCTGGCTCAAGACATGAGCATAGGCAATGCTCTTGAAAACTCTCAAGTGTGAAACACCTGGTGTTCTCCCTGTCCATGCTTCTTTTGGAGTTACACCTTCAAGTCCGAATGTGGGACATCTATTTTGAAGATAGATGGCACACAAAATAACTTCAACCCAAGCTTCGAGATCCTTGTCGCGACCTAATTTTTTCGGGTGTGGACCACCTAAAGCTAGGTTAATGGACTGTTAAGTTTTTACACTTAGCTCGGGCTCTCCCAAGCCCATACCAATTCGCGACTTAAGTCTTAAGTTTTTTAACATGCAATGGGTTATTAATTAGGAGTCGCCACTAATCAGTTTAGAGAAGGTCGATTAGACACCTAAGTAAAATAAAGGGAGATTTATTTTACTCCTACGAACCAGAGACTAAGGTACGGGGACTTGGTTACACTAGAATTTTCTAATGCCCTTTCGGTACCATTTCTTTTTTTAAATTTTTCAAAAATGTTTTTGCAAGCAGCTGATTTATTTTAACCTAAATCGCTATCATGCAAATGGTGACCACACGGGTGCTCATCCGTTATTTAAAACATTCGAATAAATAAATTGCATCACACAAAGCAAGCAATCGCTTTTGGATTTTCTTAAAAATTGGAGTTCTTTTATTAAAAATGCATTTTAAAACTAAATGACTTAATTTTATTAATATGCAAATTCTAATTAAATGAGCCTATTATGAAAACTAATTAACATGCATCTCATGAACTAATTTCACTAATTAACAAATTCTGATTAAATGATTCTATTATGCAAACTATTTAACATGCATCTAGTATTTTTGCATTTTTTTTTTTTTGAAATTCGGAATTTAAGAAAACCCTAATTAATCTATCTAAAAATAATCTTCTAATCCATTTTTGGGATTAATTTGACTTAAACCCTATTCTGTCTTAGAAGACTATTTTTATTTTTTTTTCATTTTAAAAAGAGGATGAAAATGTGCCAATTATATCTAAAACTCTAAAAGGCTATTTAAGTCTAATCCTAACCTATTTCTTTTAAAATATCTAAAAATGCAGTCCTAAAAATATTATCTAAAAATGCAATCCTAGAAATATAATCCTAAAAATTTGATTAATTAAACCTACGTGTCTATTATATTAAACCTTAATGTCCTATATGCTCATGCGAATCTTTTTGAATGTTTTGATTTTTGATTTTTTTGATTTTGCTTTTTAGCTTTTTTTTTTAAGCTGAATAATTGTTAAATAAGGGTTAAATCTAAACAATTAATATAATTACTAAATAAAGGATCAAAATAATTGAAAAAATAACTCGACGTCTCACGAGTTAAATTAACAATTATTCTAACCCCGATCATCACAACAACTTAAAATAATTAAAAAATCTGGTCCGAAGTCTTACGGACCAAATTAAATAATTATTATAATTTACCAATTAAGATTCCACCCAAAAGCCCAAAAATTAAAAATAATTAGAAAAATGATCCGATGTCTCTCGGATCAAATTAATAATTATATTAATTCCGGACAAAATCCCTACGGATAATGCATGCTAAATTTACAAATATTAACATCCACCATTACAAATTGAATAGCTAAACTAATAATGCTATCAAACGAAGTAAAAAAAAAAAAATGATAGAACAAATTAACAGAATAAAATAAACTAACTTATGAAAAAGGTAAAAAGTAAAAAAAATAATGAAAAGCTACCTAAGGTGAGTAACAGAGACGGGGGTTGACGGCGAGGTGGTGCACAGGCTCCGGTGGTGCTAGAGTCGCGATCCGCAGCGGCGGGCGAGGGTGGTCGCGGTCCGGTGCGAGCTGAGGCGGATCGGCGAGCGTCGGAGATCGACTGGCGGCGTCGCGGGTCGAGGCTGCGGCGTCGCAGTGGTCTCGCTGTGGCGGCTCCGGGTTGAGATGCCGACGGAGCGGCGGGATCGGTGGCACAGCGTGGCGGAGGCGAGCAGGGGCGGTGTGGTCTCCGGTGGCGTCGAGCAGCGGATCCGGAGTTTCAAGCGTTGGCGGGGGCGCGGTGGTCGCAAGCAGAGCAGCAATGGCCGACAAAAGGGGATGCCAGCGTCTGGAGGTGCGGCGGCGTCGAAGGGGGGCTGCACGAGGAAGACAAACGGTGACCTTCTTTTGATTTTTTTGTTCTTTCTTTTTTTTACTCGCCTGTCGCACGTCCCTCACGTCTCCCTCACTGTAGCGGCTGACTTTTGCTTTTTCTTTTGCAGCTTGTCAGAAGAGAAAAGAAAGTGGCTAAAGATCAACGGAGGGAGCTTGTCTCATTTTCGAACTTCGCTCTTCAATTTTCCTCGAAAATCTCACAATTTCCTGCCTTCTTTTTTTTTCAAAATTTCGAAAAATCTCTCCCTCTTGCACGAATTTTTTAGCGAATTCTCTCTCAAATTTTTTTTTACCCGAGAATTTTTCTGAATTCCTCCTCCTTTGTCACGAAAAATGTAGCTCTCTTTTATAGTAATTCTAGACGGCCACTTTGTATGGTATTTTCCGAGTTTCCATCTTCCGTCGCATTAAATCAAAGCTATAAATCAAAGCGAGATTTCGCAATCAACTCGATTTTGCTCCGATTTATTCCGTTTTATAAAATTCTTGCCCCTTATTCACTTGATTTTTAAATTGTTTCTGCATTTAACAAAATCCGGACACCCATCGTAATTCCATATTTCCTTGCATAATTCAATCAAATCAATTTTCCCCATTTTTATTTTTTCTTTTCAAAATGCAATTTTTATTTTCCTTATTTTTCTAGATTTGCTAAAAATAGGTGTCAACAATCCTCCTCAGAGAGGCTTTAAGGGAGGCTTAAGGGCGAGCGGCCGGAGATCCGAGGTTAGTCAAGGGGAGGGGGAAGATCGGAGGAGCTCATGGGCGGAGCAAGGGCCAAGCAAGATGCCGAGCAAGAGAAGTCAAGGCTGGAGGGAGTGAGGGTCGAGACCTGAGGTTCAAATTTGAAGATTCGAGGGTAAGGGTTGGTAGAGGTCAGATTTGACAGTGTTCACGCAAATTTGGGGAGTCGAACACCTCGACGTCGCTACTCATTCACCAATGTTGGGCTGCTGGTTCCTCAACGAAGACATCCCTGTTGCACCGAGCCACTGCTTCTTGCCTCACTGCCCGATGAAGACATTCTAGCAGCTGCTCGTCTCGAACCACCCCCACACGAAGACATCCCCACAGCCGCGCGTCCCGACTCCCCATCTCGCTGTCGTGCCGCGTCAACCAACACAGCTCGATATGGATAGGTAACAACCACTGCTCATCGCGTCGTCACTATTGCTTTTTCCCCCCCAAAACCCTAGCCACCGCTTGCCGCGTCATTGTCGTCACTTTCCCCCTTGAAAGCATAGTTGCCGCTCGTCGTGTCGATGCCGTTGAAACCCTAGTCGTCGTCCTCGTTGGATAGCCAACTGCCACCACCCGCCACGTCGCCACTGCCAAGTCGCTGACATCCTAGCCATCCCTCCTCGGCGCCATGAAGAAGCACTAGAGAAGAAGATTACGAAATCGGGTCATGGCCGGGTCAGACGAAAGCCCCATTGGGTAGGGTTTTGATCGGAACTAGGGCGGGCATGGATTTTGTGGGCTCAGACCAACTGGACCCGTTTGCACAAGGGCTCACCTTGCACGGGTGGGCCTGTTTTTGGTTGTGGGCCTAGAATATTTAAAAAAAAAAAAAGAGAAAAGAGTAAGGCTTGGTCTAGGCTCATGCTCCAGGCCCGACTGAGCCAACCGTGGGCGACCCAGGTCGGGCTCGACCCAGAAATCCAACCCGGATCATATAATATTATAATATAATAATTAAAATACTATTTTAATTAAAAAATAATTTATTTTCCAAAAAATCAAAAAATTCAAAAATATCCCATGTTTTCCTAAAAAGTCCAAAAATTAGAAAAAAAAAGCCAAAAAATGATTTATATTTTCAAAAGGAGATCAAAAATAAAAAAAAAATGCTTTTTATATTCAAATAAATAGAAAAAGACCAACAATGTGCTTTTCCTCCATAAAATGCATGGAAAATTCCTCGAAAATCCAAAAAGCCTTAGGGTTTAAACAAGATTAGGTATCGGAAGTGTAACGACCTGAGCCTCACTATGTAATATTGTCCACTTTGGACACTAAGTCCTCACGGCTTTAAAACGCATCACACAGATTAGAGGGACTTAAGCCTTATAAACTAGCCCCAAGACTTCCCCTAAGCGATGTGGGACAGGAGACACTCCCTCGCGCTTGGGCCGTCACAGGAAGGGCATTAGTGATTAACTAGTGTAATCAACTCCCCAAACATAGTTTCTATAGTTGTGCAATAGTGAATATTCCTCCCGATATTTCACTTGGGTTTCTAATCGACTCACCCCAAATTGATTAATGGCGACTCATTAACTTATATGTTAAAAACTCAAACCATAAGTCGTGAATTGGTGGATTTGGGAGAGCCCGGGCTAAGTCTAATAAATCTAGCCAAACATGCCTTTGTAGGTGCCAGTGCCTATCAGGTGCCAAAAAAGAGGTCACGACAACTTAGCGACTCCACTGAGAACATTTTTGTGGACTTAGGCATTTTTATCTTGTTTAAATACTTTACTAAGGGGTTTTTTTTTCCTTTTTTATGCAGATTAGTAGCTTAAAGATCTATTCTAATTTTGTTAAAATGAAATGTCTTGTGGTTATAAACTACAATGCATGTTTTACTGTTTCAGCATTGCACGTAGCATGTGACATCCTGAATTTCAGATTCTATCTTTGATCAAATAAGTTGGGCTTTTCATCGATGCACCTATAGTACTTTTCCCTAAACTGATCACTCACGAGATAACTAGTCTATCAGGTGAAGCCGTTAAGGGATTTTAATGCAATAGACTTGAGAATTCAACTAGGAATCGACTACTCGATCATGCTAATCTGCAAGGGTCATTACGGCATAGTTAAAAACCGATTAGAGACTGGAGATAGGTCAATTCGACAAAGGTGTGTGATTAGTGTGTGGGTGATTCCACCTAATTGCAAAATTTATGTTGATCGGCACTTGTTGACACCCGAAATTTTTGTCGACGTTTTAAGCATTCAATTTGCAAAAGTTAAAAAATTGTTTGAAATGAAAAGACAAAAAAATTAGAAATAAGAAAAAAAGAGAAGAGAGAAAAAGAATAAAGAGCCCAAAAGATAAAAAAAAAAAAAATGGATGAAGGGAAAACATAAAAAAAAAAATGAAAATGAAAAGAAAACAAAAAGAAAAAAAAAAAAATAGAAGAAAAAAAACGAAAAGGTGGAGAAAAAGAAAAATAAAAGAAAGAAGAAAAAAGGAATATAAAAAGGGGGCTCTCCACACTTCGCAGGGGATCTCTCTCTCCTGACTGACGGATTCTCCCTCTCCGCCCACTAATTCTCTCTCGAACAGAATTTTTTCAAAAAAATCCTCTCGACAATTCTCTGGATTTGGGGGTTTCTTTTCGGGGGATTTCTCTCTCTGAACGGGGGGAAGAAAAACGGACTGTCTTGACCGCTTGCTCGGCGAAGAACTCACGAGGAAGAAAGGGGAATCGAGGGGAGGAAAATCACTGGATCTCCATCGCTCCTTCCCCGCCGCGTGCGATTCGAGTCGATCGGAACAATCGTCGGTGGTGACGACGACGACGACAACAACAAATGGTGCTGATAGAGATTGGGCTCTTCGATCGGTGCCTCGACGTCTAGGGTTTTTGGGGGATTTCGATTGATTGAAGCGGCGGCGACGACGACCAGTGATGACAGCCGCTCCCGATCTATACCTCTCTCTGTTCTAGTTCGACAGATTGTTCTCGCTCGCTCGATCAAAGACGGAATGGCTTGACAAGGAGTTCGACAGGGATTCGGTTTTCCGAGAATCAACAGCAACGACTTTTGATCTTTTCTTCGTTCTGTTTCTCAGGTAATTCTCCCACGGCTGTGAAGCTCATATTCGTATAGTCAGTAGCGGTGGTAACAGAGTTGACGGAGGAGTATAGGTGCGATGATGTTTACAGATCTTTGTATGTTGGCTTATTCTATATCCCTTTATGACCTTAGCAGATTATAGGCTATATCTTCTTATTGTTTGTTTGTACTCAATCAATGCTTTCTTCCTCCTTGGTGACCATTTTGAATTGTTTGTTATTCCTTATGTTTCGTTTTGCATATTTCGTTCTATAGACGGGCCTATATGTCACTTTCCAATAGATCATCCACGCTCGTGTTTTCAATTTGGTAGCCGTTTCTGGACTTGTCATCATCATATGCTCCTCTTTGGTACCTCGAAATGGCAGTCATGCATATTCGATGCTACGGCATCTTTGATTTGATAATAAGGCTCAAACCCATATTAGATGAATTCTCACTACATTTCTGGTGGCTGCTGCAATTTCCATGGCCCGCAAAAGATAAGAGTAATCATTCATTTGTTGTTTGCAAAAGAATAGTGGCTGGAGTTGTGTACTGCATTTCCATTAATGAAATGTACGAATTATTGATGGACTAGCGTTGAATTAACGCTTGCTGAGTTCATTTTTTTTTTTTTTTTGGTACTAAATTCTTTGTGGGTTTATGAAAACCTTCCTTCCTGGCTTTTTGTCTTGTAATGTGGCTGTCAGTTTTCCTTGGCATGTATTGGCATTTAGCACCAATTTCTGGAAATTCGTTCTGACTTGTGCCCTGTTTTGGATGACCTTTTTTGCAAATAACCCAATACGAGCTGGTTATTGTGCTTTTCTGTGTTCGGAATCTTCATGAAGGTTGAAGATGGTTTGATTATCTTTCCATCGACCCATAGAACGCTCTGATTCGATGTCGTTCACTACCTGAAAATAGCTTGGCATTTAGCACCAATTTCTGGAAATTCGTTCTGACTTGTGCCCTGTTTTGGACGACCTTTTTGCAAATAACCCAATACGAGCTGGTTATTGTGCTTTTCTGTGTTCGGAATCTTCATGAAGGTCGAAGATGGTTTGATTATCTTTCCATCGACCCATAGAACGCTCTGATTCGATGTCGTTCACTACCTGAAAATAGCTCGGCATTTAGTACCAGTTTTCTGGAAAATTTTCTTGTTCAGACTTGCTCTCTGTTTCGGATGACCTTCCGTGTAAATCATTTGAAATGAGCTAGTAGATGATGTTTTTAGGACTTAATGTCTTCTAGATAATTGTAATAGGCATCTCAAGCTTTAAATGACATATAATTCATGCCAATTGTGGATCATTTGCCCTATGAATTTGCCTCGCGAAGTTGTTGCTATGTTTAGTCCAATTCTGCTATGTTTGTTTTTTAGGAGATGTTAGCTTACCTAGTGACATTCACGAATTTGTATGACTTTCCTTGTACTGATCTAGGGTTAGATGTTTTCATCAAATTTATTCATTACATTTTTCCCTATATCATGTGTACATGTCATAACTTTCATGCATCATATAGGTGGCTTAACTAGCTTTCTTTCATGCATCATGTTCTGTTCTTGATTGACCATTGATCTCTTCCAGGATGTTATGAATTCACGTGCCTAGAATTTTAGGATATTTCTTCATGAAGTTTGTTCCGCATATGCTGATTCACCTGTCATAAAAATTTTAGGATGAGATAGTCATTGATTGTGTTTTTATTGAGTCTATGTCGAGTGTATAGGTTATGTGATGAAGAATTTAGATGTGACATATAATAATGATGAATCTTGGGATACCACTTAGAGCTTGATCTAGAAGATTTTATGACTTTAGTCACTCTTTGTGAACATAAAAAAATGTCCCGCTTTTGATTGTTTTGATACGTGTTTGACTGTTTCTTTTATTTGTATGTACCTAGTCATAAATTTCTTAGATTAAGTTTAGATTAGGATCTTGAAGACGAGAGAAGGCGTGAAGATGGTGGAGGTCGATGTCCATTCCGACCATTTTCATGTAATACCCATTTTCCCGACATATGTCTCGGGTTCCATGCATTGTATAAAACCCGACGAGTTGCGGGTTTCTTTCTTTTCTTTTTAATTGTTTCTCTTTTGTATTCTTAGGAATGCCTGATAGATTTACAGCTTTCCCTTGATTGCTTACTTAATGCCTTGCAATTTCAATTTCATTGATTGTTTTCCTTTCTATTTTTTTTTTTTTTTTTAGAAATAGAATAGCATGAAAATGATCAACCACGCCCGATCACCTAGTCTAGGAATTAATGATCCCGAGAATGTAAAAAGAAATGCATGGACATATTAGGAAAAACACAACATACTATTTAGGTACCGAAAGGGCGCTAATAGCAATATTAGCGTAACCCAAGTCCCCGAACCTAGATATCTCGGTTACGTAGGAATCGAGGGAATACTCCCGACCCTCGGTTGGGTTTCTAGCCGACCCCCAAAATAAGGCTAGTGGCGACTCCTTTATATTTTTAGGTTGTTAAATACTTAGATTGTTTAAATAAATCCGCTGTCACGCGGGGTATGAGTTTCGATGAAACTCACTATGGTTTAGCATACTTGATATGGGAATAACCCAAAGGATGAAGTGATGCCATCCTAATGGGTGAAGCGTACTATCAAGAGGGCTACCATGGTAAAAGTACCCTTAAATCCAATATCCACATTCTACCCCTTTTTAGGTATGTCGCTTATGTGGGTATGGATCGTGACATTCCGCTGTCACGCGGGGTACGAGCTTGGGAGAGCTCGCGATCTCGTGAAGTGAACTCACAAGAGGCTTGATCCAAAAGGCGAGGTGATGACGTCTTTTGGAATGCAAGCCGTGAGAGAACTCTTGAGATCAAGTACCCCTAAACCCGACCTTTCCCCTCCTTGGATCCATTTTCGAGGGGCGGGCGAGATCGGGTCGCGACAGGGCTTGGCGACTCCACTGGGACTGGTTACTAGGTTAAGAGGACTTGAAGCCGTTTAAAAATGGTTGTTGTGTTTTAACTAACATGTCTTATGTAGGATCGCCTGCATGTCAAAGTCGCGTGGAAAATCAGGTTAGTCGCTAACTTTGTGTTAAATGGTTTTGTAGGTGGGTGGTATAAGGGGAGGCGTGGTTGTAAACCCCTTGTTTTGCAGGTGGTGTGAGGATGTATGAATGTATGTGTGTTTATATTGAAGTGCTGGATGTTTAAATTTAAATGCATGTTTACAAGCTTTAGCACGACACTGCACACACAACCGCGGTCTAAAACCCCGATCGCCCAATTTAGGACCTTAGGAGGGTTTATGGGTGGAATCTGCGAGTGGATGCTCGTGGTAATCCATCACTTACATAAACCTGCTCATCCCAACTGATAAAGATAGCACTGACCGACGATAGTAGCGGTGGGTAAACTATCTTTATCATTTGGGATGAGGACCTTGAGCCTTTAGCACCTTCACCTTAGGCGTCAAAACCTCACAAGTTTCATGCGACATGTGATTTATGCTTGCCATGTGTTTGGTGGGTAAGTAATTGTTCCTTTTTATCGTCTTTATCTTTTTACTTTCCGTATTTCAATTATGCAATTTTATATTTCAACGGCGATATGTTTAATCATGTATGCCCCTCTTAGGTCTAGATTAGATGGGTAGACCTGAAGTGGACGTGATCCCTGTGCCCGGGAATCTCAAGACTTTATGGGAGAATCTCGAACCAAGACATCAAGAATATGTGGAAAAGCGCATAGGTTTCCTCCCAACCTTATTAAAGGTCGAACCACGTGTTGCAATGGTCAAAGCGTTGGTCCATTTTTGGAATCCTGTGACTTCTACTTTCGTGTTTAATCAATGTGAATTGACCCCTACAATTGAGGAATTCCAAAAAGCCATTGGATTAGGTAAAGCTTCTTTAGGTTTTGTCACTCCTCCTATTGGCCAAAATCCAGTATCTCTTCTAAGTCAATTCCTCAATATCCCTTATGATAAAATCGAGGCTATTCTTAATGGAAACTCTCATGCCATGCCTTATAATTTCCTTGAAAAACATTTCTGTAGCCTTGAGCCAAAATCTGGGAACCAAATTCCTCGTGTCTTCCTACTTATATTCTTTGGTTTTGTGATATTCCCATATACCCGAAAAACAATGGATCCTTTAGTCACACACATTGTCAATCAAGTGTGCGCGTTTAATAGTTTCACACATATGATCCTTGCCGAAGCTTTTATGTCTCTTAATCGATTTAAAGCCAATGGTCGAGGTACTCTTAGAGCCCCATTAGGACTTCTCCAAATTTGGCTCTTTTCACATATCAAAGAGTTTGCCCCTCACATGAAGATTATTGATGTCACAAAACATCATCATCCAATTCTTAGATTTTCCCAAAGAAACGAATCCTTTCCATCATGGTCTTTCTCTATGTGGTTCCATTTCCTCAAAAATCTCAACCATAGCTTAATTCAATGGCATGTTCGGTGGCTTGGGAATCCCGAGGTGCGCCTTTTTAGTGGAGTTGACGATCCGCTTCCCCTCGTGGGATTGACGGGTTTAACGTCATATTACCCTTTAAGGGTACTCCGCCAATATCGCGCGCTTCAAACGATCCCGCCAATCCTCAAGCTGGGGTTATATCGTATTGATTATCACGACAAAGTCATCAAGGAAAACCAAATTGACCATATCAAGGCCGCAATTCAAGCTGCTATTGGGATTTGGTACTCCCATTCCTCGCATTACGTCGTTGCCATCGATGAAGCTGATTTGGAAGGAGAGATGAAGATTCATCAAGCTACCATCGATTACATATACCGTCAAGTAGAACTCCGAGCTCAAGGTTCGGTTGCCGAATATTCCCGAACCTCAAGGTTCTTGGCGAGTTCATATTCAAGAGCAAGAAGACAGGTGTCCTAATCGACGAGGAACGCTTGGCCCATGAAAACAAGCGTCTCCGCACGATCCCACCTAGTACTTAGGTTTCCATTTAATATGCTTTTCTTGTAAAGGGATTTCCTTTATGTTTCCCTCTTTCCTTTTGAGATTTACTTGTATTCATTTTCATCTTCCATGTAAAAATCACATGTAAAGTTGAACTACTTTGTAAGCTTCAAGAAAGCAAGGTTCTGCTTCCCTTGTAATTGTTCAACTGAAATGAATGAAATTCATGAACATTTTCATGTAACTTTTAGAAAAGGGGCATTCTGATTAAATATTTGTCGTCGTTCCTTTTCAATTGTATAATTTCTTTTGAGGAAATTTTGATAAGAAGATATTATATGATACTGGGATCATATACACTTCTTATCATTATTTCATCTCAAGAAAATATAAAATTGACTAGGATTTGTACTTTAATGGTTTCTTTTGATTGGTACTAATTCGAGTCATTTTCTTTTGCAGGAGGTTTTTAAAAAAAAAAACGGCTGAAGAAAAATTTGTTATACGAACTCGCCGCCAAATAAAGATGGAAAACGAAGATACCCGAGCCCGTGTCATTAATATGGAAAATCAAATGGCCCAGCTGGTGACATTATTGGCCGATCTTTCTAGTCAAGTCAAACACTTGACATCTACTTCTTCTACCACGAATATTCCTACTGCACCCCCTGAAGTGTCGGTAGCAGAGCCCATGGCAAAAAGGCCTGTGGAAGAGATCCCCACCGCGATCCCGATAGTTATCGGTCCAGAGCCTTCATTTAAAGAGATTCCGACTTCACACTTCGATGAGGAGAATTCAAGGCGCCTAGCGAAGATCGAAGAACGCCTTTGCATGCTGCAAGGCTATCAGTCACAGGGGCTTGATAAACTGTCACCCTTTGCTAAAGTTACGGTCCCCGAATTCTATAAGGAGCCGGAGTTCATAAGAAAATACGATGGCATCGGATGTCCTAAGACTCATTTGAAGTACTACCTGGGCAAGATGGCCCGTTATTCAGATAATCCCCCGCTCTTGATCAATTCATTTCAGGACAGCCTGGTTGGTCTGCGTTAACTGGTTCATAGAGTTGGACATGGAGAAAATCCGTACTTGGGAAGATCTCGTTGATGAATTCCTTCAGCAATACAAATTCAACACCGAAATTGCTCCGACTCGAGAAGAATTGGTTCGGGTTGAGAAAAGAAGAACCGAATCATTTAGAGCCTACGCTCAAAGATGGAGGGTCACTGCGTCTCAAGTAAAACCACCATTATCTGAAAAAGAGACCATGAAATTGTTGCTTCAGGCTATGCCCCGTGAATTTTTTGAAAAGATGTATAATCATACTTGTATGAACTTTGCTACGTTTGTAGAGTTGGGAGAACGCATTGAGGGTATTATGCGAGAAGGAAGGTTGTCTGACAACACAAGTCGTCGATATGCCCCGAAGAGGGATAAGGAATCGACAGTGGAGATCGCTTATGTACAAAATACCTCTTCTCAAAAGCCGTATATTCCTCAAGCTCATAAATCTGCCATGGAAGTAGGGGGATCTTCTAGGAACCTTGAGCGTAAAGGAAAGACCCCTCCAAGGCAATTTACTCCATTGCCTAGGCCTATGTCACAACTACTTCCAATGCTGATCGAAAATCATCTTGTGGCAAAAGAAATCCCAAGGGATAATCCACCAAAGTTTGCCGGATTCGACTTTAATAAGACATGTGAGTATCATATGGGTGAAAAAGGTCATCATGTGGACAACTGTCTAGTGCTCCGTTATAAGATCCAGAATTTGCTGGATAAAAAGCTGCTCACCTTTAAGGATTCAGCACCGAACGTCCAACAAAATCCCCTTCCAAAGCATTCTGAAGATGTCAACATGATTTATGGGGATGTTGATGAAGATATACCCCTGATAGATATCCAAGAGATGGGACAGAGCATGCCATTCGATGATCACCAGTTGAAAGGTCACATCGTTTATGATGGAGAAGACCTTATTTCAATTTTGCCAAAGGATAAGGAGGTCTACTCCTATAGCGAAGAAGAGAATGAATACAAAACTTCCCATTCGGACCGTGAATTTGTGAAGAAAGCCCATGAGAAGGGTGAAGTGGTAGACACCTTGGGACAACCAAGTGGAAAATATGATTTTATGGTCAAATATACTCCTCCTCCAAGTTACTTCCAAAACCATAAAGACATCATCTCTAGTGGGTGGGGAGAGGAATTTAATGATGAATTCATGGCTATGATTGAACCTGTTGTGATTGATCTAACCAAAAGCAAAATCCCATGTGGAAGTGATACAACTACAAAGAGTGTCATCGAAATTGGTTCATTAGTTGACAATTTTGAAGCCGTGAAGATCTCAAACACGGGTTTTGGTCCCGTTGTGATCGAGTTACCACCAGAATTAGGTGAATGTTCCAACACTAAAATGATTCCTACTTTTGACACTAGGGCGGTCCCTTGGAATTATAATACAAATGAAATCGACGCCGTCACTCGATCAGGTCGAATCTACCCATCACGTGAAGGTGAGGAAAAGAAGGCCATAACTGATGAGGAAGCTGAACAACTCCTCAAAACACTCAAGACAAGCGAGGCTGAAGTGATTGACCAATTGCGCAAAATGCCCGCGCAGATTTCTTTATTGGAGCTCTTCAAGACCTCTGAAAAGCATAGAAATGCTCTCCTCAAAATTTTAAATGAAGTTCATGTACCCGAGGCCATTGGAGAAGTACAGTTGGAAGAATTTGTGGGTGCTATATTGCTGAGAGATCAGATTACCTTCTCCGAGAGAGACCTCCCTCCTGAGGGCCAAGCGCACACTAAGGCGTTATACGTGTCTGCTCAATATTTTGAGACAAAGATTTCTAAGGTCCTGATCGATAATGGCTCCGCTTTGAACATTTGCCCTTTATCCACTCTTCGTAAATTGGGGATAGGAATGGAAAATGTCTCTTCTCCAACAATTCCAGTTCGAGCCTTTGATGGGATGAGGAGAGAAACAATAGGGAAATCGATTTACCACGACGATTGGCCCTATTACCATGACCCAAAAGTTTCAAGTCTTGGATATCCCGAGCAACTTTAGCCTTTGCTATTGGGACGACCTTGGATCCATCTTTGCAGAATCATTCCTTCCAGTCTCCATCAAATGATGAAACTTCTTATCGATGGAAAGACCGTGACTATTCGACGTGAAAGAGATGTGGAGACTTTCCATAACACGGCCATACCTTTCATTGAGCCTGAAGTCAAGGGAGAATCGAGTTATCACTCGTTTGAGATGGTGTCTGTCACTCATGTGCCTGTTGGATCGATTATCAGAAAGCCTCGGTTTTCAGAGGCCTCCCTGATGGCAAGTAGAGAACTGCTCAAGAATGGTTTTGCTATGGGGAAAGGTTTGGGTAAGTTCACCCAAGGCATGCCAGATCCTATTAAAATGGTCAAGATCAACAAGCGTGAAGGCACAGGTTATCAAGGCGATCGTAAGGGTCAAGGTAATCGCAAAGGCCCAAGCATCAAGGGTAAAAGCTACCAACGTCTCTTGCCTCTACCTTTGAAAGATTTCTTCCCCGGGACCACCAAAGCTCTTGCAAGAAGAAGAGGCCAATGTCTATCACTTCGCCGATTTGTTTGAAGATGGTCTGTTGGCACTATTAGTGAAGATGAAGAGCCTACAATTCCCACTGTGTAAGGGATGTTTCTAGTTCTTGCATTTAATTTTTAGTTGTATTCGATTCATTTCTCCCCTACGAGGGAATTCTATTCATTTCTCCCCTGCGAGGGAATTCCGTTCATTTCATTCGTTTATACTTGTAATAATCTGGATCATAAACTTTTTAGATCCAAGATGATATACGTTGTAATGCAATTTTCGCATATCAATAAAATTCATGTTTTGTTAATAGATGTGTGAGGCCCAAATCAGTCCTATGATGATGCTTTGAGGCCTGAGCCTCCACACGATCTATAGTTTGTTTTAGTGGAACAAAGACGTCCAATGACATGAGGATTAGTTCCCAATAAATTTTTCAAAACAACAACTTGAATTTGAAAATAAATTTTTCATAGCATTTACATTCATTGCATTCGTTTATATGTATATATACTAACCATTTTTCAATTGCATCTCAGGCATGACATTTCACATCACGATAGTCATTTACATGGTTCGGATTCGCATTCAAAAGATTTTGACGAACCTGATTATTCCGACTCAGAGAATGAAGATGATCCTCGAGGTATTGAAAAAGAATGGCTTAGACATGAAGAATCCAAGCCTCCTACCACCGAACAGCCGGTTACTGTAAATTTGGGAGATTCAGACAACCCTAAAGAAACCAAGATTGGGGCAGGTCTCTCTCAAGCAGATGCCAATAGACTAATTGGGCTTTTGAAAGAATATCGAGATATTTTTGCTTGGTCGTATGCTGATATGCCGGGTTTAGATCCTGAGATCGTGGAACATGCGTTACCTCTTGATACTAATATTCTGCCGAAGAAGCAAAAGCTCAGAAGGACAAAACCTGAATTGTCCAAAAAGATTGAAGAAGAAGTCATGAAGCTTTTAAATGTTGGTTTTATTGAAGTCACCCAATATGCGGATTGGATTGCTAATATAGTCCCGGTTATGAAGAAGGATGGACGAGTCCGAGTATGTGTTGATTACCGTGATCTGAATAAGGCAAGCCCTAAGGATGATTTTCCTTTGCCGCACATTGATGTTTTAGTTGACAGCACTGCTGGATTTGAAGTGTTCTCCTTCATGGATGGATTTTCTGGTTATAACCAAATTCGGATGAAAGAGGATGATAAGACTAAAACTTCATTTATCACCCCGTGGGGAACATTTTGCTATAAAGTTATGCCTTTTGGCTTAAAGAACGCGGGGGCAACATATCAAAGAGCCATGGTGACACTATTCCATGACATGATGCATAAGGAGATTGAAGTCTATGTTGATGACATGATTGCAAAGTCAAGACAAGGTGAAGATCATGTTGAAATCTTAAGAAGATTATTTGACCGTTTGAGGAAATTCAAGCTGAGACTTAACCCTGCAAAATGCATATTTGGGGCAAAATCTGGGAAGCTTCTTGGATTTATGGTTAGTGACAAAGGTATCAAGATAGATCCTTCTAAGGTGAAGGCCATATGTGATTTGAAACCTCCTTCTACGGTTAAAGAAGTTCGAAGCTTATTGGGAAGATTGAATTATGTTGCAAGATTTATCTCTCAATTGTCGAGACTTGCTAAGCCATTTTCAAGCTATTGAAGAAGAACGCTAAGGTCAATTGGGATGAAGAATGTCGAAATCATTTGAAGAACTAAAGCGATATCTTTCACAGTCTCTGTACTTGTACCACCTATCCAAGGCGTACCTCTGATTTTGTATCTCACAATTCATGAGGAGTCTTTAGGAGCCATGTTAGCACAAAAAGGACCAAAGGATGGAATAGAACGTGCCATATATTACCTCAGTAAGAAGTTTACTACTTCCGAAATTCGATATCTTAAGGTGGAAAAGACCATGTGTAGCCTTGATTTGGGTTTTACACCGATTGAGACAATACACTTTGCATCACCGCATCCTTCCAGTAACCGAAAATGACCCGATCAAATATCTTTTGGAGAAGCTTTGCATTGGTTGGAAGGCTCGCTAAATGGCAAATATTACTCTCGAGTTTGATATTCTAAGCATGGCACAAAAGTCTGTCAAAGGGCGAGCTATAGGCGATATGTTAGCCGAAAATCTGGGAAATCTAATGATTGGGATGAAATTGATGAACGGATTTATTTGGTCTCGCCTGATAAGTGGACCATGTACTTTGATGGTGCAGTTAACCTTTCTGGTTCTGGCACCGGAGCAGTTTTAATATCCCCGGAAGGTCAACATTATCCAGTAGCTGCAAAACTGGTATTCCCTTGTACCAATAACATTTCTGAATATGAAGCATGCATCATTGGCTTGCAATTAGCCATCGATATGAAAGTCCGAAAGCTTCAAGTTTATGGTGATTCTGCACTCATCATCCACCAGACAGAAGGTGAATGGCAAACACGGGATGTAAAATTAATCCCTTACCATGAATATCTCGAAGACTTGGTCAAGGAATTTGACGAGATTTCTTTTGATTATCTCGCCGAGATCACAAAATCGGTTTCCGATGCCTTGGCAACTTTATCTTCGATGTTGCAAGTAACGATGGTTTAAGCGTTGATCCTTTGCAAATCGACGTTTTGAAAAACCCCGTTTATTGCCTATTGATAGAAGAAGAACCGATGGTCAACCCCGGTATTATGACATCATGAATTACCTTCGAGAAGGCAAATTTCCCTAGGTAGTCAAACCAATGATCGAAAATACTTGATGAAGTTGGCATCCAAATTCTTCCTCAGTGGAGGAGCCCTCTATAAAAGGTCTTTTGATTCAGTTTTATTGAAATGTGTGGACACACAAGAAGCTAGACTCCTGGTGAGAGAAATACATGAAGGAGAGTGTGGTCCACATATGAACGGTCATCTCTTGGCTAGAAAAATTATGAGGCTCGGTTACTATTGGTTGACCATGGAAGCCGATTGTATTCAGCATGTGAGGTGTTGTCATCAATGCCAAGTCTATGGGGACAAGATCAATGCTCCTCCTAATGAACTACATCAAATGTCTGAACCCTGGCCTTTTTCAATGTGGGGCATCGACATTATCGGACCGATTAATCCTAAAGCATCAAATGGGCATCGTTTTATCTTAGTAGCAATTGATTACTTCACCAAATGGATTGAAGCCAATTCTTATGCCCATGTTACTGCAAAGAGTGTGGAAAAATTTATACGTCGTGATATCATCGCCCGATATGGAGTTCCGGAAGCGATCATCACGTATAATGGATCAAACTTGAACAATAAAGTGGTGGATGATTTACTTGGAGAATTCCACATTCGCCATTTGAATTCTTCTCCCTACCGCCCACAAATGAATGGAGTCGTGGAAGCAAACAAGAATATCAAGAAGATTTTAGCCAAAACGGCGGAAAATTATCGTGATTGGCATGATCGGTTGCCATATGCTTTGTTTGCTTATCGAACTTCAATTCGTACTTCGACCGGGGCAACACCATTCTCATTGGTTTATGGGATGGAAGTCAGTATTACCCGTGGAAGTGGAAATTCCTTCACTAAGGGTACTTTCTCAAATCAAACTCTCTGGCGAATGGGTTCAACAAAGATTTGAACAACTCAATATGATTGATGAAAAGAGGGTAAAAGCTTTATGCCATGGACAAAGCTATCGAAGAGGGTAGCTAAATCATTCAACCGTAAAGTTAGACCAAGACATTTTGAGATTAACGATCTTGTCTTGAGGAAGGTTTTACCTATCATTCCAGATCCTCGTGGGAAGTTTACTCCAAACTATGAAGGTCCATATATTGTAAAGAAAGTGCTACCTGGTGGAGCACTAATCCTTGTAGAAATGGATGGTCATGAATTGCCAAGACCAGTAAATGCGATCTTTGTCAAGAAGTATTATCCATAAATAAAGTGAAAGGCCTTGAGCCATTTTTGGATTGAATCGAGCCATGTTAGGATGTTTGCATCATGCATTTTCATGCATACATATTACACCTACATGTTTGTTCATTTTGCAGGATCTCTGATGAGGATTCTACCTATTCGTAGGAGGTTCATCTCAAGAATGCAAAACTTTCAAAAGTGTCCATTCTTCTTTAGAACTTAGAAGTGACCTTACCCTTTAAAATGCCAAAAGAGTCGGCTAGAACTCTAGAAGTACAACTCTAGAAATGAACCCATATGCTAAGCAAAGCCTATTCTATCTACAAATTTTGTCAAACCTTACTTCCAAAAATCTCCCCGGTAGGGTCAAGGAAACATGTCATTTCAGACAAAATTTCATTATATTTTCATTTCCCCAGGGAGTTGAATTTAACCAAAATGTGCTTTGGAAAACCTGAAAAGGATTATTAAATATGCCGGTTGGTAGTGCCTAAAATGATGAGAGGCAACCCCTTTACCAAACACGTCCTCATACACTCTTTGGCGGGAGAATTGAGTGGAAAGAACCATGTCTTAGGGCATAGGATTCATTCACAAAGTGAATACATGATTTGAAATGATAAAGGCATTTCATTTCTCAATCCCCAAACACTATTGATATCCCTTGCAAGCCACTTCGAGCCAAACAGGGAGCATTTCAAAATAACCCTGTCAAGAACAACCCCACATTGGGGCAAAATAGGAGGTCTTGGTTGAAAATCAGGGAGCAAAAGATTAAGAAAGATTTTATTGCTTTCACTTGTATCAATCTTCTTGTGCTAGCTTCGGGTGATTTCTTATCGAAACTCGAAGCATCCCGAAGTGACGAAGAGCATTCCGTTCACTACCACAAACACAATTATCCTTTGCTTAGCCAATTTGAGCCTTATACAATTCTTTCATTACCCCAGGTGATAATTATCTCCCTACACTGGGGCAAGGCACATGATTTACCAACAAAATTGAGAAAATTGGTAAATGCCACTCGAGAGTCCTAGATACTCAAAAGAGAATAAAACTAGGGGGCATGAAAAAGCAGTGTGCCTGATAAAAGCAAGGCCAATGCCCATGAAAAAAATACAAAGAAAAGCAAGAATGAAAAAAAAAAAAAAGAAAAGAACGAAATCCATGATCGTGTAAAAGATCATTCGTTGAAGAACAAAAGAAATATCTTGCAAGAGGAAACATGTATTGCAAGCAATGTCATTAGAACAAAGAGCGAAGCTCTCATGTCTCAAGACAAATTACCAAAAGGACTCTCGAGATAGTTTAAATTTCAAGAGTCAAATTTTTGAAAAGTCATGTGATGGTAATGATGCCAAGATAATCACTCACTTTTAACCCTTTGATATTTGAAAGTCTTTCAAGCCTTTCTAAGCCTCACCTGAATCAACACTACAACCTTTATCCGAAGTCTCTTCCGATTGGGATGGTTCGAGTTGAAATGAGAATATCACATAGGAGCTACCGCTAGAAGGAGTAGAAGCAATCTTATCTTATCTTATCTTCAAGGTTCTTGACTTGTAAACCTGATGAAGATATTGACTGATTGTTCGTTTCTTGGCCTCAGAGTGCATACCCTTTGTATAAGCCTATGACCAACCATCAGTACGGTCCCTTCAAAAGACCTTTTGATCAATGGATTGTATTCACTATGAGCGTTTCCGAAAACCTTAGATATAGGTTGAGTGAGACTCCTCCAGTGAGATTTAAACAGTTTTCCCATATCAATGGTTGGGAACAAAAGCCCTTTTGAGAGCTAGTGTGAAAGACCTCTTTTGATTAGAATATTTCCACTTGGCCTATTTGATTTAACCCTTAGATAGTTAATCAAATCTCATTTCTGTTAAAATCTTCTCTGAAAGAATTTGGTAATCAATGTTATTGTGAGTTTGATTCTCCAGCAATTTCGAAACTTATAATTGGTCGAAAAGACCTTTCTCTCGGTCGAAGCCCGTTATTACACAGTAAGACCCTCTTCCCAGTCGAAACTCGTTTTTACACGATGAGACTTTTCTTCCAGTCAAAACTCGTTTTTACACGATGAGACTTTTCTTCCAGTCGAAACTCGTTTTTACACGATGAGACTTTTCTTCCAGTCGAAACTCGTTTTTACACGATGAGACATCACTTCCCAGTCGAAACTTGTTTTTACACGGTGAGACTTTTCTTCCAGTCGAAACTCGTTTTTACACGATGAGACATCACATCCAGTCAACATCCGTTTTTACACGGTGAGACATCACATCCAATCAACATCCGTTTTTACACGGTGAGACATCACACCCAGTCAAAACCTGTTTTTACACAGTGAGACCTTTCTCCCAGTCTAAACCATATGGTTTGTGGGTCCATCCTTAAACCTTGTTTTAGGTTTTAGGTTATCCTTAAATCATTCCTTTTCCATTTAGTGATTTCTTTGTCTTCATTCCATTCCACGAGAGAGAGAAGCAGAGATAGAGCGAATAAATCACAATAAGAGTTCAGATACCCCCATGAGCAAAGGTAAGTATTAGGTATGTCTCTAACCAAGTATCATTGCTCGTCATTTCCATATTTCCGAAGTTGGGTCGACTAAAAATTGCAGGTATCAATTTTATCTTTGAGTGGAACCTCTTCGAACTCCCACTCAAAGAGGGGCAGCTGTTGACACCCGAAATTTTTGTCGACGTTTTAAGCATTCAATTTGCAAAAGTTAAAAAATTGTTTGAAATGAAAAGACAAAAAAATTAGAAATAAGAAAAAAAGAGAAGAGAGAAAAAGAATAAAGAGCCCAAAAGATAAAAAAAAAAAAAAAAAAATGAAGGGAAAACATAAAAAAAAAATGAAAATGAAAAGAAAACAAAAAGAAAAAAAAAAGAATAGAAGAAAAAACGAAAAAGGTGGAGAAAAAGAAAAATAAAAGAAAGAAGAAAAAGGAATATAAAAAGGGGCTCTCCACACTTCGCGGGGATCTCTCTCTCTGACGACCATTCTCCCTCTCCGCCCACTAATTCTCTCTCGAACAGAATTTTTCAAAAAAATCCTCTCGACAATTCTCTGGATTTGGGGGTTTCTTTTCGGGGGATTTCTCTCTCTCGAACGGGGGAAGAAAAACGGGTGTCTTGACCGCTTGCTCGGCGAAGAACTCACGAGGAAGAAAGGGGAATCGAGGGGAGGAAAATCACTGGATCTCCATCGCTCCCTTCCCCTGCTTCGCGTGCGATTCGAGTCGATCGGAACAATCGTCGGTGGTGACGACGACGACGACAACAACAGCGGTGCTGATAGAGATTGGGCTCTTCGATCGGTGCCTCGACGTCTAGGGTTTTTGGGGGATTTCGATTGATTGAAGCGGCGGCGACGACGACCAGTGATGACAGCCGCTCCCGATCTATACCTCTCTCTGTTCTAGTTCGACAGATTGTTCTCGCTCGCTCGATCAAAGACGGAATGGCTTGACAAGGAGTTCGACGGGGGATTCGGTTTTCCGAGAATCAACAGCAACGACTTTTGATCTTTTCTTCGTTCGTTTCTCGGAGTAATTCTCCCACGGCTGTGAAGCTCATATTCGTATAGTCGGTAGCGGTGGTAACGAGTTGACGGAGGAGTATAGGTGCGATGATGTTTACGAGATCTTTGTATGTTGGCTTATTCTATATCCCTTTATGACCTTAGCAGATTATAGGCTATATCTTCTTATTGTTTGTTTGTACTCAATCAATGCTTTCTTCCTCCTTGGTGACCATTTTGAATTGTTTGTTATTCCTTATGTTTCGTTTTGCATATTTCGTTCTATAGACGGGCCTATATGTCACTTTCCAATAGATCATCCACGCTCGTGTTTTCAATTTGGTAGCCGTTTGGACTTGTCATCATCATATGCTCCTCTTTGGTACCTCGAATGGCAGTCATGCATATTCGATGCTACGGCATCTTTGATTTGATAATAAGGCTCAAACCCATATTAGATGAATTCTCACTACATTTCTGGTGGCTGCTGCAATTTCCATGGCCCGCAAAAAAGATAAGAGTAATCATTCATTTGTTGTTTGCAAAAGAATAGTGGCTGGAGTTGTGTACTGCATTTCCATTAATGAAATGTACGAATTATTGATGGACTAGCGTTGAATTAACGCTTGCTGAGTTCATTTTTTTTTTTTGGTACTAAATTCTTTGTGGGTTTATGAAAACCTTCCTTCCTGGCTTTTTGTCTTGTAATGTGGCTGTCAGTTTTCCTTGGCATGTATTGGCATTTAGCACCAATTTCTGGAAATTCGTTCTGACTTGTGCCCTGTTTTGGATGACCTTTTTTGCAAATAACCCAATACGAGCTGGTTATTGTGCTTTTCTGTGTTCGGAATCTTCATGAAGGTTGAAGATGGTTTGATTATCTTTCCATCGACCCATAGAACGCTCTGATTCGATGTCGTTCACTACCTGAAAATAGCTTGGCATTTAGCACCAATTTCTGGAAATTCGTTCTGACTTGTGCCCTGTTTTGGACGACCTTTTTGCAAATAACCCAATACGAGCTGGTTATTGTGCTTTTCTGTGTTCGGAATCTTCATGAAGGTCGAAGATGGTTTGATTATCTTTCCATCGACCCATAGAACGCTCTGATTCGATGTCGTTCACTACCTGAAAATAGCTCGGCATTTAGTACCAGTTTTCTGGAAAATTTTCTTGTTCAGACTTGCTCTCTGTTTCGGATGACCTTCCGTGTAAATCATTTGAAATGAGCTAGTAGATGATGTTTTTAGGACTTAATGTCTTCTAGATAATTGTAATAGGCATCTCAAGCTTTAAAATGACATATAATTCATGCCAATTGTGGATCATTTGCCCTATGAATTTGCCTCGCGAAGTTGTTGCTATGTTTAGTCCAATTCTGCTATGTTTGTTTTTTAGGAGATGTTAGCTTACCTAGTGACATTCACGAATTTGTATGACTTTCCTTGTACTGATCTAGGGTTAGATGTTTTCATCAAATTTATTCATTACATTTTCCCTATATCATGTGTACATGTCATAACTTTCATGCATCATATAGGTGGCTTAACTAGCTTTCTTTCATGCATCATGTTCTGTTCTTGATTGACCATTGATCTCTTCCAGGATGTTATGAATTCACGTGCCTAGAATTTTAGGATATTTCTTCATGAAGTTTGTTCCGCATATGCTGATTCACCTGTCATAAAAATTTTAGGATGAGATAGTCATTGATTGTGTTTTTATTGAGTCTATGTCGAGTGTATAGGTTATGTGATGAAGAATTTAGATGTGACATATAATAATGATGAATCTTGGGATACCACTTAGAGCTTGATCTAGAAGATTTTATGACTTTAGTCACTCTTTGTGAACATAAAAAAATGTCCCGCTTTTGATTGTTTTGATACGTGTTTGACTGTTTCTTTTATTTGTATGTACCTAGTCATAAATTTCTTAGATTAAGTTTAGATTAGGATCTTGAAGACGAGAGAAGGCGTGAAGATGGTGGAGGTCGATGTCCATTCCGACCATTTTCATGTAATACCCATTTTCCCGACATATGTCTCGGGTTCCATGCATTGTATAAAACCCGACGAGTTGCGGGTTTCTTTCTTTTCTTTTTAATTGTTTCTCTTTTGTATTCTTAGGAATGCCTGATAGATTTACAGCTTTCCCTTGATTGCTTACTTAATGCCTTGCAATTTCAATTTCATTGATTGTTTTCCTTTCTATTTTTTTTTTTTTAGAAATAGAATAGCATGAAAATGATCAACCACGCCCGATCACCTAGTCTAGGAATTAATGATCCCGAGAATGTAAAAAGAAATGCATGGACATATTAGGAAAAACACAACATACTATTTAGGTACCGAAAGGGCGCTAATAGCAATATTAGCGTAACCCAAGTCCCCGAACCTAGATATCTGGTTACGTAGGAATCGAGGGAATACTCCCGACCCTCGGTTGGGTTTCTAGCCGACCCCCAAAATAAGGCTAGTGGCGACTCCTTTATATTTTTAGGTTGTTAAATACTTAGATTGTTTAAATAAATCCGCTGTCACGCGGGGTATGAGTTTCGATGAAACTCACTATGGTTTAGCATACTTGATATGGGAATAACCCAAAGGATGAAGTGATGCCATCCTAATGGGTGAAGCGTACTATCAAGAGGGCTACCATGGTAAAAGTACCCTTAAATCCAATATCCACATTCGACCCCTTTTTTAGGTATGTCGCTTATGTGGGTATGGATCGTGACATTCCGCCACGCGGGTACGAGCTTGGGAGAGCTCGCGATCTCGTGAAGTGAACTCACAAGAGGCTTGATCCAAAAGGCGAGGTGATGACGTCTTTTGGAATGCAAGCCGTGAGAGAACTCTTGAGATCAAGTACCCCTAAACCCGACCTTTCCCCTCCTTGGATCCATTTTCGAGGGGGCGGGCGAGATCGGGTCGCGACAGCACTAGACCGATTTTTTTATCGTTTTGGTACCTTGTGTCCATATTTGAAATCTTGAAATTTTCACAACAATCGAGAGTCGCCAATGTGTCGAAGATGTATGTTGTGGCTTGAAAATAATCAACCACGGGTCAAATGTGCTAAAAATTTCTAAAAGCTATTTGGTATATTAGATCACGCTAAAATTGCAGCAGATTGAAATTAACCGCGAAATTAAACTTAATTTCAAAAATTGAAAGTTTTGTCATGTCACAAGTCATTTTAGGAATGTCGACTCATCCTCCAAAGATTTTTCTGTGAACCGAGATTTTTGGCGAAAATTCAAAGTAGAGGTATTTTGGACTGGAAAAATTAGAGGACCATTTAGCGTTTTTGGGATTCAAGTTGGACAAATTGATGAGGAAAAATGTCGAATTTGACGATGGCACCTTGGTTGGATTTATAGACTTCAAATTGAGCTCAATTGAAGGGGGATTGATTCAATTTAGAAGGGAAAGTGCCCAAAATTCGTGGGCCGAGGTTATGCAACATTTGAGGCATCAAATGAAGCTTCTAGGGGAAGTCTTGTGTTGCAAAATGGGCCATGGATGACAGCCAAAGTGGTGGGGCTTTGCAATGAGTAGAAAGGGATAAAAATGAAGACTTTGTGGCCCAAGAGGAACCCTCCATCTTCAACAGCTCCTTCAAGCTTGGGGCCACTTTATCCATTGTTGTGGTCTTGAGAAAGCTTAAGAAAACCAGAGAAACTAAACAACCCCTCCCCTAGCCCGTCGACCGCCCGCCGAGCCACTGGGCCGCCACATGCTGCCGGCTCACGCCTACTCGCCCGTGCACGCCGTCCGGCCGTCCTCGCACCCAACTACTCATCCCACGCCTCCTCACCATCCGCAGCAATCCCTGGTCATCGTCGTGGTCGCCTGAGCCATCTCTACCATCGTTCAGCAGCCGTTGTCACCCGCTGAATCGCCGGTCCACCTCATTGCCGTTTCCACGCCAACCAGCCGCCATTCCAACTTGCTTGACCCAAGGACAGAACCGAAAGCCTAGCAAGGGCTTTGAGGCTTTGTGGCCCATTTTCAAGCCCATTCGGTCTTCGTTTGGTGACTCCACAGGGTTATTTGTTGCCCATCTCCATGTCGTCGTCGTCATGGACTCACCAGATCACTAAACCGATGAGTTTACTTGCTAAACTCTGCTTAGGGAGTTAATGACGTTTAAGAGGTGATTAGTTTAGGTTAAGCATGGATTAGGTGGATAGTTAGAATGGATTAGTGATTTAATTATTCGTTTGTGTATGTTAAGTGATTAGAATAGACTAATTAGAGACTAGATAGATCGTACTATTTATCTAGATAGGTTCGGAAATTTTCTCGACCCATTTAGGCGATTAATTAAGCATTTCTGGCATAAGTTGGTATTTTTGGTAATTAATTGCATTTATTTAATTATTTTTGGTAATCATTTAATTAATTATTTATTTTTTGAAAATTATACTAGGATAACCAATGAACGAAATTTTGTTTAGATTGCAATGGTGTGTTTAGTTTCTGCAATTGAATGCTATATTGAGCAAAATTGAATCATTAACTTATGTGAACAATATCGTACTTCAGCTTGTGTGAGCATTATTGTACGTCAGCTTGTGAGAGCATTGAATTGTCAGCTTGTGCGAGCATTATTGTACGTCAGCTTGTGTGAGCATTGATATGTCAGCTTGTGAGAGCAATATTCTATATATCAACTTATGCGAGCTACCATCTACATATCAGCTTCTGAGAGCAATAACCATCTATATCAGCTTGTGAGAGCTATAATCTATTATAGCTTGTGTGAGTAGTAATCGTACCAATTGATTAATAGATGGGATTGAATTAGTAGATTGTATCGATTAATTGATAGATTGTATTGATTGTATCGAATCGATTGGATGGAATTGAATGGTTGAAATTATGAACTGTACTGACATGCAGGAAGGAACTGAGGCAAAGTAAGTCTTCTGACTGGTGTGCATTAACTGCCTCTAGGCGTATTTCCTTCCTAATCGAAGTTTAAGAGGTGAACTTGCTAAGATATTGTCTCACCCCATCGTGGGCTCAAACTTTTTTCAAGTCCTTAGATGGCAATTCCTCTAGAACGTTTTGGGTAGCCCAGGAGAATTTCCAAGCTGGTTACTCATTTCGCTATTCCTGGGGGCCACGGTGTCTGGGTTTATGAACTCGTGATGACCACTGTCTGGGTTGATGAGGGTTTACCTCAAATGGTACCCCATCAATTTAGTGCATGGTATTGTCATAGGTTCAATGGACACAAAAAAGATCCCCTATAGGATTATGATGTCCCAGCTGCGGTAGTAGACGTCGCTCTTGGCAAGGGTACAGCTAACCCTCTTGCCGGTCAGGTGGTGGACCCAAGTCCCCAGGAGACCTCGGAGTTTTCAGTTGGGGATTCGAGTGCTTAAAGGACTTGTAGGCTTTTCTGTTTGAGCAGACTCTTGACTTTAGTCTTCTGTTGTATATAAACCGGGGTGTTTATAAAAGCATGTTTTGGTTGTGATTTGTTTCCTGCTTTTTTATCCCAAGCTATTTGCTGTCAGGGGTAATCGTTTGCTTCCGCATGCGTATTAAAATGAATGGGTCGGCGATGCGTCCTAAGACGTCGCAATTTTATCGACCACCGAGGGATAGGCACGCGCTTGAGGATCGGGGCATTACATGGCACACACAACCCAGTCACCAAACCTGGGCCGCCATAGGATATCTAGGATGGTATTAAGAAAGATACAGCCTTGAACTCGAGATTGCGATGTAAAGGTTGCCTTTCTTTTTCCCAAATTTCTTTAGGTAGCGCCGAAGTTAAGGGGTATGATGCTAACGCAAGACTGCGATGGGCAAACACCCTCTTACTTTCCCTAAACCTTCTCAGTTAGACATCGAGCCGCACGTATCATGCACATGTCTCTGTACTTGCCATTTTCTTTAAAAGCAAAGTAATTTCTTTACTTTTTTACTTAGTTCCTTTTATTGGCCCATGGCAACTTAGGTAGGTTTTTTGAGTCTCAGTCTATATGCGATGGGAGGAGACGATATCCAGTTTATTCTAGCCTCCAAAGCAAAGCTCTTCAAATGGTGGGGTTCATTGGACCAATTTGCCCAAGAGTGCATGAAAGTCAAAGTCAATCATCTCCTATCGTTGTTCCAAATCCCTACTCATCTTGAAGTAGGCGATAGCACACTTTTGATGCCCTTGGACATCCACTTTTATGTTTGGTGGGTTCGCGCTAACCCTAACTTTGGAAGAATACAACATCATCACTGGAATGCCTCTCGAGAATAAGCTTGTTAGGCCACCAACAAGCATTGACCTACTGCATGGGTTAGCGCGACTTCTAAGAACTGAAGTCATGTTATGAGGCAAATTCTTGAAACCAACCATAATGCCTACCCACTAGCATTTTTGACTACTTGTTTTGAAAATCAAACCCATGACCCAAAAAAGTGAGATTTTCCTCCTAGCAATTTTCGGGTTCATCATTTTCCCCCATTGAAAAGATGTCATAAGTCCCTCAATGGCATGGGTGG
The DNA here is from genome assembly GCA_014182725.1 of Eucalyptus brandiana. Classification (NCBI taxonomy): domain Eukaryota; kingdom Viridiplantae; phylum Streptophyta; class Magnoliopsida; order Myrtales; family Myrtaceae; genus Eucalyptus; species Eucalyptus brandiana. The sequence continues at coordinate 27,283,996 of CM024671.1, forward strand.
TCGATCAGGTCTTAAGAGGGCAAAATTATGTCAACATGATTCTAGCCGAAACATTTTTGTCCCTCAATCATTTTAAAGAAAACACGGAAAAAATCATGCAGGCCTCCTCGGAAATTTTACAGGTTTGGTTTTTTTCTCACCTAAGTAAATTTCGATGTCTTATGCAATCGTCTCAAACAAATGATTTCAAAGATCTATTACAGAAATTTGTGGTTCTAGAACCATATATTCCCAACCAAAGCTATTTTAACTAGATAAATTTCCTAAGAGACTCTGCTCCTGAGGCATTCCTATGGTGTGTTGGTTGGTTCCATAAAAAGAGAGCTCGATTTGCTTACAAACGTTGCAGTCCAATCCCGTTCCTTGGCCTCATCGGCGCCACTCCCTATTACCCATATAATGTGGCACAGCAATATAGAGCCTTACAGGAGATCTCGTTGCCTGTCAAGATGAAGATCCCTCCATTCATTTTCACCCATCAAAGCCATGACTACGCATTCGAGATTGCTATTATCAAGGAAATATGGAGCAAGTGTCATCACAAAATGATCGTGGTACCTAGGGGTGAGCGCAGTTCCCGGATAAAATCAGGAACCGGAGAATCGCACTGGAGGGTCTGGTTCGGTTCCTGGTTCCAAAGGGACTGGTTCTAATTCCCGGTTCCTTTTTTCTGGGAACCGGCCGCGGAACTAGAACCGGTTAGACTTAGGGCTCCAAAGTCCAAAAGCCCCAAAATCTCTCCACACTTTCATAATTTGCCTCACAATTTCACACTTTCACTGACGCCGCTCGCCCTCGACGCCGCCGCCGAACGCCGCTGGACACCAGTCGCCGACGCCGCTCGCCCTAACCCTCGCCGCTCGACGCCAGTCAAAGCTTTAACGCTTCCTGGCCCTTCTTAAGCATGTCAAGTTCCACTTCCTCAACTGCGAGTCTCTGACCGGTACTTTGTCGTGGACCGTCCATTTGCCAGGACGAGAATTTCCATTCTTTGCGACTCTAACCAGCCAAGATCGGATCTTGATCGCCTCGCGAGTCCTCGAGTGAAGCGAAGGTGAGGTGTAGGTGTCGTAAGGTCTTCTTTTTTACTCCTCGGTGCTTGATCTTGCGGTAGTTGTACTCTAGTGTGGGATTTGAAGCCGGCGGTGGGTCTGGTTTATGCGTGTGTGGGAGGAAAAAGAACGGTTCTTTAGGAGTAGGTGATGAGGATGCTTAGTGGGTAATGAGCATGGTGGTTTTGTATTCAGTCGGGGTGGATTGGTAGGAATAAGCCACTAAAAGAGGGGCAAATGAGATAGTCATGAATTGCAAGGATTGCCCGAAATTATTTGAAAATTTATGCGATAACCAGTGAAGAGAGCTTATCAAACTAATTATACTTGAGGTGGTTTTTGATCAGCCCTGTGTGAGAAAATGTTGATTTTTTATATGGATGATGAGTGGGATGGTGTGGTGCGAGTATGTAGCCATGGGCACCTTTAAATTATTACAATTGATAGCGGATGCTTCGTTGTTCTTCTTTTCCTCTTAAGTTTTCTGATTTTTTTTTTGTTGGCCTTTTAATTCTACGGGAGTCTCTGCCTCTCTCCTGACTTGTTCTGAGACAGTTTCATTGCATGGTTTCGGTGGCGGTAATCTTTTCTATTATGTTTTCAAAATCTTCGAAAAGAGCTAAAGAGGCCACTTGTGCTAGTTTCCTTTGCTGAAGTTTCTTCTCGATAATTTTGTTGATAATTTTGTTGTGAATTGAACATATATATGAGTCTGAACCAGGAAACTGGAAAGAGAAACAGGAAGTTTCGAGCCCAAACAGTGTTGTTGGTGGGTGGGTAGTTGGTGATTGGGCAAGTCTTGCTCTTTTTTTTTCCTTGTATACTGTTGGTTAATGGGATTTTTGTTTGTCTTTGGAACTTTGATTATTTTTTTTACCTTTTCCGTTGAACTATTTTACAGAGTTCTCATTGATGCTGGCATAAAAGGTCCTTTTTCTGAAATTGTGAATTGGGAGGATTGCTGGTTTATGAACTACATGAGTTTAATAACAAAGTGCAATAAGGATTTGTGGCAGTCTTTTGTTGTATGGAAATGGTACGTGGTGGCAAAGTTTGGTTGATGAGACATACTTTTGAAATGTCTTAATAAATATTTTCCAGAAAGCAGTTAACAGATTCCTATCTATGTCTTTGCCTCATTTTGATGGACTCTAACAAGAATGTGGATGCATATGGCACATAAGAGAGGAAAGAAGCTGACTTTAATCTTCTTTCTTTGTCTTTCCTTTTTCTTGTGTAACAACAGATGTACAGGGAGTCAATTGGTACTACTTCGGTGGATGATGCTGGTTATGAAGATCCTATGCAAAAGGCACAAGCTATGGCTTTTCGTCGAGCTTGTGCGCGTTTTGGCCTTGGGCTACATTTGTATCATGAAGATATGTTGTGATGAGCTTGGTTCTATGGTAAGCATGACTTTCTTGCTCTTTTGATGCTTCTGCTCCCAATGAACTATTTTTGGCAATTTATGGACATAGAAGTTTTGGTTTGTCTCTTTCCTTCTTCGTTATAGTTCAAAAAAAAAAAAAAACGGTTGGAACCTGGAACCAGTGACAAGGTAGGTTCTAGGTTCTTGGTTCTAATGGATATGTTCCAGGTTCCAAAAAATGAGGAACCTGTACCCGAGGGTAGGTTCCAGGTTCCAGGCGAAACCAAATCGGAACGAAGAACCACTTACCCCTAGTGGTACCTGAAGGGCTTGAAGGACGAGAGAAGGCCCATCACGCCTTTAAGTCCTACATCCACAGCCATCGCATCCGACAAGACTGAGGCCATCAATCCCTCACCCAATCAGGGAGATCAGCCAACAAGCGAGCAGAGCATATGCAAAGGGATTTGGGAATAAATTGAGTACATGTCTCAGAGCCAGTCCAAGGAAGTGGACATCTTCGCAAGAACAAGGCTCTTCGTCGCATAAAAAATAGCAGTCATGTGCTCCCTAGTGTTAATATTATGAAAGTTTCGTTCCATCATTTTAATTTCAAGTTTAGATGTCAAAAGTCTATTGTCTATAAAATCCTCTTTTGATAAATAAAAAAATAAAAAAAAACAGTTGAACCATTACCATGGGTCAATCTTTATTTACTCTCGTGCTCATTTATTGTTTTGTCACACTAGGTAATTATGAAACACCAACCACCAATTGCCCACGAATAGCCACAGGCAATGGGACAAATGTCCATTGTCCTTCGACAACTCTTGAGGCAAATGGAGTCTACTCAAGCCAAGTCCAACTCCATAGCTGCTTTAAGCACACTCGTGACATTTGCGAAATTTGCTAGAGGATAACCAACAAAATAGATAGCTTGTAAAAATCATGAAGAAGCTGAGCCAGTTGTAAGGGCAAGATCCCATGGACTTGTCTACACCTACTTTAAGATCCCTGAAGAGCTCAAGGTACTTGAATGCAAGAGGTATGCCAACACCTCTCGCCTAGAGGCCTACTTGCACGCCTACCTAGTCCGAAAGATGATTCGATCATACCAATCAAACCTGACTGGCCCTGCCTTGTAATGGTACATCGTAAGGGGGATTAGTCTCCTTAAGACTTGGGGGGAACTAACCGATGTTTTCCGCCAAGAATATAATATTGATATCAACACCGACATCGCCTTGCCCTACGAAGAGTCGATAGTCGCGGAGTATGAAGAGCCGATAGTCGCAGAGATGAGAGGTAATATCCTTTTAAGAACACATGCCATATTAAGGAGGAGCCTGACTGCCCAGTCTGACCTTCAACCCACAGAAGAAAATGTCAATGTAGCCTTGCACGATAAATGGGTGACCAAGCAGAATCCTATTACTAAGAAGCTTCCCACTAGGAAGGGCAAGGAGCCCGCAGACAAAGTTAACACTACTCAGAACCGAAGCATGACAAGACAACTTCTTAGGTTTACCATAAGAGCTAAGGTCAGAGAAAGCCAACCCCCATCAACCTAGGGAGCGAAGCTCCACCATCTTCCAATCCCCTTGACAAAGTCCAGCTAGCGAAATGAAGGGCTTTACTCAAAAGGTCCGGACCATAAATCAAGAAAAGAAAGCCTAAGTAATTCAAGTCAACGCCTGCTACTGAATGTAGGCAAAACCTAACAACCAATGAGTCACCACACCAAGACTTCAAGCATCCCCTAGGGTACAATCCTGAAGACTACCAATCCCTAGAGTACAATCCCAAGGGCTACTAGTATTATACAAATGAAATCATCCATTCATCGTATGACTGCCTCCCACTCACACACAGGATCCAAGGCCTGTTAGAAGAGGGAACTTTCATCCGTCATGACTTGTCTCCCAATGAACTGCTAAGCTTGTCACCGGACCATGAGGATGATGTAAACACCTCATCCTCATTTGGTGATTTCGACCCAAAAGAAAGCCATGAAATGATCTCAGTAGAGTCTAGTTTTCTTGAAGCAGCAAAATTCACAACCGTGATAAATATGCAATGGGAAAACCAGTTGCCTAGCCAAGACACAATGGGCCCATCTTGCCTTCATAGGATTATGACCCCCTAGAGAAATAAGGGTACCTAATCTCCACAAGTATAACGGCATGACTCGACCCACTTGTAATATTTCCACGCTAAAATGAATCAGCACTACAGCCCGACATTAGTCACAACTCAGGCCTTCCAAGAAAGTCTTATAGGGTTTGCATTGCAATGGTTCATCACGACAAATATCTACCTCATGAGGGATTGGAATAAGCTGTCTTCCACATTCTTGCATCAGTACCAAAGTCAGATTGAAACTGAACTACCTTGCGAGAATTTGGTTCACTTAAGAAGAAGACTAGTGGAGGATTTTCGGGCATATGCAAAAAGGTGGGAGGCTTTTATGATGCAAACCTACCCTCAACTGGCCAAAGAAGAAATGATGAAGTTATTCATAAAAGCTTTACCCTGCAAGCATCGTTGCTAGTTGCACGGATTACATTTCCGTAACTTCAATAAAGTGATCCTCTCATGCGAATACTTCAAGTCTACTAGAGGCGAAGAACTCAAAGGCACTTGATTGCAAAACCAATACTATCGAAGTGCCCATTTTCATAGGAGTTTTCATGGGTTTTAGTTATTTTGATAATCTTATGTTTTCTATCCTGTGTAGTGTGTTATTATTGCATTTTTCATTCTAGTAATCTAATGTACAGTTCTAATATTTTGTTTCGAGAGCGTGAGCCGGTATTCTAAACCAACCTAGTGATGCTATCCAACCATGAAAAGAAAATATCATTCGAGGAAAATACTAAGGGCTAGGCTTCCTCATGCTTCCTCCCCCCAAAAATATATACTTTTGAAAACAAAAATTTTCATTACAAAAAGCTTTTGTCAAAACAAGATGTTAAATTTAATCCTGTTTATTTTTCTGACTTATTCATTTCGTGTCTCAAAATGTCATCTCCATCCCTCTTAACTTAGTGTGACATGGGGCATTTGAAGCCGACACATCATGTGAACTCATCGAATTCAAAGACACTCTTTCAAAAAAGTAGGGGCAAACAGAAAATATCATCCTATTTCAAAAAAGGGTAAGTCTTATTCCCTCAACATAATGTTGGAAATGATGTCCCCTCTCTTTCATTTGCAGGAAGTGAAAGACGGGACGTAATAGGCACAAGTATACAGTTGAACTCGAAGCATACATACCATGGTAGCTTAGGGCAGGATAGCCTCCTCCATGCTACTCTTAGCCTTCCCACTTTGCAAGCCATCCCTAGGAGCTCTATGCACTCCGCCTCACTCCAGTCCAACTCCTTCTCAAGCCGGAGCAATATCTTCTTTGCACAACGTGCTCGAGCAACTAGATGTTGCGATTTCATTAATGGGATTTCTAGCATCGACAAGCCAAGAAGCATAGGATGATGACTTTAGAACTCGAAAACCTCACTCCTTGTTCTAGACACATGCTCTCCCAAGAAGTGATTGCCATCAGAAAACTGGAGGTTTTGATTGTCCATCTCAGATTCCATGGAAGCTTAAGGTACATGACTTTACCCAATGCTGCTAACGGTAATATGGTCAAAGACAGAAAAAAAATTCTACAGAAGAAAGGCGTTGAAGATGAATTAATGATCATCAATCATGCATACATGGCCACAAATGAGAAAAACCAATCGAAAGAGATGTCAAATGGTGTCAAGACAAATAGGTTGTCATCAACATTCAAATATCCCTAGTAGTTATCAAATACAAACTCGGGAGGAAGGGTAATTTAGTATCATTCCCAATACTTCCCCCTCTCTAAATTCGCTTTTTGACATGTCTTCCCCTATTGATAGGAAGCATCGCGACTCAAAAGCCAAACTCGATGGTTAGGTTTGGCAAATCAATATTGGCCAAGCTAGCAAATCAAATGACCCATATCAAATTCACCCAACTGGGTGCGAAAAGACGTAGTCCAAGAACCAATCAAGTTAAATGGAGAAATAAACGCTCCATGAACACTACCAGCGCTGCGGCCTAGTGGTATGGGAGATGAAGCGTTCCAGACATGACCAAGGCTCAATCAATCCTCAGAAATGGCAACTAGTTACATCTATAAACACTAATGAAAATTTTTGCTTCTAATACAATTGCAAAAATAGGAGAATAATTGACTTAACGGAGCAAGAGACGTAGGACTTAATGTCCCCCTCGCACTTCAGGTCCATCCAATCATCTGCAAACCAATGAAAGGTAATGTTGTATCGCTTCTAATTATTCGACTCCTAAAAGAGTTCGTGACTAACATGCTCCCTCTTGTTTGTTGTAGGATCACTTGATCGCCAAAGATACAAACAACAAATCAATAGAAGGCATGACAAACTCTCCTAAGCAAAATGGCGTCCCGAATATCGCCATAATAGATGATAGAAACCCTTCTAGCCTTAATTCACATTTAATTTTGACCATGTTGATTGATCCATTTTCATCTTCTCTCCTATAGGGGCAAAATCAGAAGTGGCCATCAAATCAAGGATCGGATTCCCAACCCCAGCTGATCCTTCTTTTGTCATCTTCCTATTCATTAGGGACAATTCATCGACACTCATTTGTGAATAACTCCTTTGATGTTCAAAATTTGACGTATTTGTAAATACAACTCTATTAATAGAATATTTTTTTAGTAAAGTCAATTATTTGTACAAAATCTCTCATATTTATAATGCTGCACACCTTTTCCAAATGGATTTTGCATGATGATTTTGTTTATCTAAATCACTGATTCCACTGAGGATTATCAAAATAGGCATCTAAATGAAGAATACAAGATTGATTAAGCATGATGGATGAGGTGCATCAGGATGATGAAAAGCAAGCCATATCCTACACACAGTCCTATATCTATACACTTGTGAGATGAGCGCAAAAAATTCCATGTCTGCAAAGTAAAGAGTTCTCTCGTGAATTGTACGATAACCTAAACAATGAGAGGCATTTCATTTCTCTACCTTAAACACTACAGGATATCCATCGCTTACCCATTTGAGCCTCATACACTTGTGAAGCTTCTTTCATACCCTTGTCAAGAACCACCCCCACACTAAGGCAGATCGGAGGCGAGGCGGCATCACAAGGTGAGAAAGGGGATGGAAATTTTCTTGCTCGCACTTGCATCAATCTTCGGGTGTCTTTATTGCATATGAACACTCGTGATAATTTAAGTGTCCTAGAATGACGAAGAGCAATTCCTTTTCTATGCACTTGTATTCATTGTACAGCCCCAAGTGAGTCTGTAATTTTACCCTCATATTGAGACAAAAAAGAAGTTACTACAATTCAAGTGGCATAGCCCAGTGCACCAACTAAAGATAAAGACTCAAGAGTCTAATAGCGGTGTTTACTTGAACTTGCCTAAGTCAGTTCCTTTAAACGACAAGAATGAAAAACAGGGGCATAGAAAAGTAGTGTACATGGTAAAAGTAAGGTCAATACTCATAAATGAGAAAATTGAATTAAAAAGAACTCAGGGGGAATGAAAAAGCAGTGTACCTAGTAAAAGCAAAGCCAATGCCCCCCCAAACAAAAAATACAGCCATTTGTATTCCCAAGAAAAGTCGTTGTTATGGTTCGATTAATAGAGCCTCCATTTGACAATGAGAAGAAAGACTAGTGACAATGCCAAGGCAATCACCAACTCTCACCATTTTACACATAGGCCAAGCCCACGTTACATCCCTCTTGTAAAAGTCTTCAGACTAGGGCACTTCAATTAACGTAGGATTTCATATGTTTATAAGCATCGCTCAAAGAAGTACGAGCAAGATTATTCTATCTTTTTTCGCATGGTTCTTGACTGGTAAACCCGGAGATGATCGTGTGGTAGTTCTTTCAAGAGCCTTGACCTTGATGGTCCCCTTTGATAAGCCGTTGACCAAGCCTACAATACAATCCCGGCGAAACCTCTCATATTGGTAAAGTCGTATCGCTTGCGAGAATGCTCAAACCCCTACTAACATGATGACAGTGAGATAGTGTGGTCCTTACAAATCCTGCATTAATGGTCAAGATAAAACAGCATTCTGCATTAGAGTGAACAAAAAGTCCTTTCAAACTGAAAGTTCCTCATATGGCATGTTCAAGACATCTGCATTCTAAATAAAGATTATCCTTCAAGATTTTCCCTAGTGGAACTCAAATGATGCAAAACTGACAAAGTTATCATGCGGAAATCACATTTAAATTCATGAATTTTCAACATGTACAATCATATGTGTATATTGTACAAATAGTAGACATACTTTTAGAGATCAAAGATATCATCGAGTAAGCATGTCTCTACCCTTAGTTCCAAAATTTTGTCTTTGAGTACCTACCACTATCTAGGTACTCTCTTCTTGACACTTGACCGGTTCAAGTTGTCTTCAAAGTTTGGATGTCGGTGACTGTCCAGGTATCCCCTTGCCTTCGAGTATCCACCATCATTTGGATACTTTCTTTTATCAACACTTGACCTGTTCGAGTTGTCTTCATAATTCGGATGTTTGCAACTGTCCAAGTATCCCCTTACCTTCGAGTAGCTACCACTGTCCAGGTACTCCCTCTTATTGACACTCGACCTATACGAGTTGTCTTCTGAGTTTGGATACTTGCGACTATCTAGGTATTCCTTTATATTCGAGTACCTGCCACCACCATCCGGGCACTCTCTCTTATTGATACTTGACCTATTCAAGTTGCCCTCAGAGTATTAATACTTGCGATTGTCTATGTATCCATTTGTCCTCGTGTACCTGCCACTATTTAGGTACTCACCCTTTTATCGACACTCGACCTGTTCAAGTTGTCCTCATAGTATACTGGTGATTGATCAAGCATTCCATTGCCTTCAAGTACCCGACACTACTAGATACTCCCTTCCCATGACACTCGACCTATCCAAGTTGTCTTCAAAATTGTATAATTGAATATTAGTAGCTGTTCAAGCATTCCACTACTTTGGGTACCTGCAGTTACCTAGGTATGCTTTCTTATCATCATGACACTTGGACCTGCCTGAGCGATCCCAGATTAGATCATTAAATACTTGTGTTTATCCAAGTATTCTACTACCTTGTATACCTGTGGCTACCTAGGTTTTCTAGCCATTTTGAGTGCCTACGACCGTCCAAGTAAGCCTTGTGCTTCATTCAAATTTATGTTACCAAGAGGTGGGAGACCTCCACGAATATGCAAGGTGCATCCTCGATATTCCCATTACCAAGAGGTGAGAAACTTTCATAAATATCCATTGCGTCCTTAATATTCCAACTAGCTCAGAGACCTTCACGAATAGCCAAGATACGTCCTCAATTTTCCCCTTACTAGGAGGTGAGAGACCTTCACGAATAGTTGAGGCGCGTCCTCGATATTCCAATTGCCAGGAGGTGGGAGACCTTCATGAATATGTGAGGCGCGTCCTCGATATTCCAATTGTCAGGAGGTGGGAGACCTTCATGAATATGTGAGGCGCGTCATCGATATTCCAACTACTAGGAGGTGGGAGACCTTCACAAATATACAAGGAGTGTCCTCGATATTCCAACTGCCAGGAGGTGGGAGATCTTCACGAATATGCGAGGCACATCCTCGATATTCCCATTACGAGGAGGTTAGAGACCTTCACGATTATGCAAGGCGCGTCCTCAATATTCTTATTACTAGGAGGTGAGAGACATTCACGAATATGCGAGGCACATCCTCAATATTTCAACTACCAGGATGTGGGAGACCTTCATCACGAATATGCAAAGCGCGTCCTCAATATTCCAATTGTCAGGAGGTGGGAGACCTTCACAAATATGTGAGGTGCGTCATCGATATTCCCATTACCAGGAGATGAGAAACCTTCACGAATATCCTAGGTACGTCCTCGATATTCCCATTACTAGCAGGTGAGAAATCTTCATAAATATGCGAGGTGCATTCTCGATATTCCAACTATCAGGAGGTGGGAAACATTCACGAATATGCGAGGCGTGTTCTCGATATTTCAACTGCTAGGAGGTGAGAGATCTTCACGAATATCCCAGGTATGTCCTCGATATTCCCATTACCAGGAAGTAAGAAACCTTCCTGAATATCCAAAGCACGTCCTTGATATTCCAACTGCCAGGAGGTGAGAAACTTTCACGAATAGCCAAGGTACGTCCTCGATATTCCCCTTACCAGAAGGTAAGAGACCTTCACAAATAGCCGAGGCGCGTCCTCGATATTCCCTCTACCAAGAGGTGGGAGACCTTCACGAAAATGCGAGGTGCATCCTCAATATTCCAACTACTAGGAAGTGGGAGACTTTCACAAATATGCGAAGTACGTCATCAATATTCCAATTACCAGAAGGTGGAAGACCTTCACGAATATGTGAGACGCATCATTGATATTCCAATTACCATGAGATGAGAGACCTTCATGAATATGCGAGGCGCGTCCTCGATATTCCAATTACCAGAAGGTAGGAGACTTTCACGAATGCTTAAGGAGATCGGAGACTTTCACAAAGATGTCTCCTCGATATCACAACTTCTTTTCCCCCAGAGGTTAAGGACCTTCACAAATATCCAAGTACCCCTTCGATGCTTGCAAATGACCAAGTATTCTCCAGAGTTTAGTATTTGTGATCATCCAAGTTCTCATTCAACACTTGTGAATGTCCAGGCACCCTCCAAAGTTCGTACTTGTGATTATCCAAGTACCCTTTCGATACTTGCGAACGACCAGGTCTTTTCCAAGGTTCGTACTTGTGATTATCCAAGTACTCTTTCAAAGCCTATGAATAACCAAGTATCTTCCAAAACATATGCCCTGAGAAAGGTCGGTGCATCCCTGAGAAAGGTCGGGTAACCAACCAGTGTCCTTGATAAAGATCAGAGACCCAACGAACAAATGCCCTGAGAAAGATCGGCGCATCCCTCAAGAAAGGTTGGGTAATTAACCGATGTCCTTGACAGAGATTAGGCACCCAACAAACAGATGCCTTGAGAAAGGTCGGCCCATCCCTGGAGAAAGGTCAAGTAAACTACTTATTGCTCTAACAGGCGACCGAATAATGGTTCGAGTCCTAGAAAAACAATCTCCCGTTAAGGCAACCAAAGAAAAATTCGAGTCCTAGATAAACAACTTATTACTCTAATAGGCAACCGAAGAATGGTTCGAGTCTTGGAAAAGTAATTTCCTATCAAGGTAACCGAAGAAAAGCTCGGGTCTTGGAAAAACAACCTCCTCACGCCACCAGGTAAGATGATACTCTGATACTTGCCAAACTCGGGATTCACACCCTATCTCACTCATGCCCGGTAAGTAACTACATGTATTTTCTTAACTGTCTTATTACGTATAATACTATATTACTATTTTTCCTACATAGGACACCTAGTTCCAAATAAGATATAATCTATTGCATATGCATAGACAAAATTTAGGTATCAGTTTGTCCTTAAATATTACCTCTACGAACTCACCTTCAAAGAGAGGCAACTGTTAACACCTAAATTTCGCCTAGGTATTTTAAATTAAGGCTTAGCTTTTATTTTCCTTTTTCTACTTTTTTTTTATAATAATAATAATAATAATAATAATAATAATAATAATAATAATAATAATAATAATAATAATAATAAATATATAAATAACAAAAAATAGCCGCCGTGGGCCGGGCCTTTGCGCCCGAGGCCCACCCCCTTTTTATCTTCACCTTCTCCCCCCTCATGCGAGCCCCCGTGCCCATCCCTTTTCTTCTTTTCCTTGGCCCGGCCCCTTTCTTCTGTCGTCTTCCTCCTTCGTCACCTCTCGTGCCTCACACGCAGAGGCCGACGATGTGCCAGAGGACGAGCTATGGTGCTAAGATGAGGGTAGATCGGCAACTGAGGGAGACGTGCCTTCAATGTGGAGTAGGGTACACAGGTGGGCGGCTAAGCTGATGCCAATTCAGTCAGCCAACGAACGGAGGCCGCTCGGCGCACCAAAGACTGCTGACCTAGCCTCCGTCAATCGGCTCCCCTCACCTATAAATAGGGCATGGGGGGAAGCCCTAAGATGACACGTCGAGAGGGATCACAGGCAACAAGCGCCAAGATCCTCCCCCGAGAGACTTCAAGGGAGGCCTAAGGGCGAGCAGCCGGAGATCCGAGGTTGGCCAGGGGGAGGGGCAAGATCGAAGGAGCTTGTGGGCAGAGCAAGGGCCAAGTGAGACGCCGAGCAAGAGAAGTCAAGGTCGGAGGGAGTGAGGGGTCAAGATCTAAGGTTTAAATCTGAAGATCCAAGGGCGAGAGTTGGTAGAGGTCAGATCTAATCATGTTCGCGTAAATCTGGGAGTCAAACACCTTGTCGTCACTACTCATTCACCAATATCGGGTTGCTAGCTCCCTGACGAAGACGTCCTCGCTACACCGAGCCACTGCTTCCTGCCTCGCCACCATTGCTCACCGCCCGACAAAGACGTTCTAGTAGCCGCTCGTCTCGAACCACCCCCAGACGAAGACGTCACCGCAGCCACTCGTCCAAATGCCATGCCGCGCCAACCGATACAACTTGCTGCAGACAGGTAATAGCCACAGCTCACCGTGTCGTCACTATCACTCCCCCCGCTCGAAACCCTAGTCGCCGCTCGTCATGTCATCGCCATCATTTTCCTCTTGGAAACCTAGCTGCCGCTTGCCGTGTCATCGCCATTGAAACCCTAGCCACCATCTCCGTTAGACTTGGCTGCCACCGCCGAGTTGTCAACATCCCAGCTAGGGGTGTACGAAAGAACCGAGATCCGCCCGGACCGCCTGGAACCGGACCAGAACTGCCCGGAACCGGTGGTTTTTTAGGGAACCGGTGGGTACCGGTCCAGTTCCCGGTTCCATGGGCAGATCCGTCCACCTGCCCACCCAGACCGGACCGATTGATTTTTAATATTAAAAACTGGACTTGTAACAAAGGGTTTGATGGGTGGATTGGGACTTTATGGAAATAGCTCTCTCTCTCTCTCTCTCTCTCTCTCTCTCTTGGTTTCTTTTTTCTTTTATTTGGCCTTTCCTGTCTTTGATTTCAGTTATTTGCTAAATCATAGTGGATTTGCATTTACTCCTTCCTTCATCTCTCGGTCATCAGCCATCAGTCATCAATCTCAACCTCCAACACCCCCCTTCTCTTTTTTACGTGCATCATCAACATCATCTTTGTACTCCCATCCCACCTCTCTCTCTCTCTCTCTCTCTCTCTCTCTCTCTCTCTCTCTACTAAAGAGTTTGTCTTATTGGGTCGTCGACAGTGTATTCTCTCTACAACTATAAATTTGCATAGATACTCTCTCCAAATGTCCTCCTTTTCTTTATTGTGTATTAAATTTTCACTGCCCATTGTAGCACCCAATGCATATATGAAAATTAGACATAGGAAACAAGTGTATTATTACCTAATATGAGAAAATGAGACTATATGGTTCATGGAATTTTCTTTTGGTCTTTGAATGTTGCCTCTTGTAATGCTATGTTGTGTTTTCAATGGTTATTTTTTATCCATCCCTTGAATATTATCTTGGTAATACCAACATGTTGCTATGGCAGTAAACTTGGTTATTAGTATAAATAATTAGTGGCAAATTTTTATATATTTTAGTGCAAATTAGTTTTTCTGTTTTTTTTCTGTTTTTCTTTTAATGAAATTATCTAGCTCTCAGCTAGGAGTTATACTCGTTGTAGCTTTTGTGAAGGAAAATGACTGAGAAGCTAAAATTCCCAGCTGCTTCTTGAATGTTTGAGTGAAACCTGATTAATGTAGTTTCTCAAATTAGTTGCTATTTTGGCTTTATGTTTTGATTTCTAGTTGTTGTAGTTTTTGGTTTCTAGTATATTACTCGATATGAAGAGTTCTCATGATGAGATTTAGAAAGTGATATTATTATTATTGTGAGACCGGTTCTATGGATCCACCCGGGAACGGGACTGGACCGGCGGTCTAGTTCCCCGGTAGATCCATGCAACAAACGGATGGATCTCGGTTTCAATTTTTTGAAACCGGTCCTTAGCGGGCGGTTCCCAGTTCTAGGTCGGAAATCGCCCACCTGGACCATGCACACTCCTAGTCCCAGCCATCCCTTGTCAGCTCCACGAAGAAGCACTGGAGAAGAAGATTACAAAATGGAGTCACAAATGGGTCAAGCGAAAGCCCCATCAGGTAGGGTTTTGAACGGAACCGGGGCGGGCATGGATTTTGTGGGCTCGGACTAGTTGGACCTACTCACACAAGGGCTCACCTCGCATGAGTGGGCCTGTTTTTGGTTGTAGGCCTAGAGTATTTTTTAAAAAAAAGGGAGAAAGGAGTAAGGCCTAGTCTTGGCCCGTGCTCCAAGCCCAGTCGGGCCAACCGTGGGCGACCCAGAAATCCAGCCCAAGTTGTATAATATTATAATATTATAATTAAAAATATATTTTTATAATAAAAAAATCAAAAATAATTTATTTTCCAAAAAATCAAAAATCAAAAATATCCCATGTTTTCCTAAAAATTCCAAAAAATCATAAATAAAAAAGCCAAAAAAAATGATTTAAATTTTCAAAAAGAGATCAAAAATCCAAAAAATGCTTTTTATATTCAAATAAATAGAAAAAGACCAACAATGTGCTTTTCCTCCGTAAAATGCATGAAAAATCCCTTGAAAATCCAAAAAGCCTTAGGGTTTAAAAAAAATTAGGTACCGGAAGAGCATTAGTGATTAACTAATGTAATCAAGTCCTCGAACCTAGTTTCTTTGATTGCACAAGAGTGAATATGCCTCCCGATATTTCACTTGGGTTTCTAATTGACCCACCCCAAATTGATTAGTAACGACTCCTTAACTTATAGGTTACAAACTCAAACCATAAGTCATGAATTGGTGGGCTTGTGAGAGCTCCTGCTAAGCCTAATAGACCTAGCCAAACCATTAGCCTCCACAGGCGCCCACGCCTATCGAGCGCCAAAAAAGAGGTTGCGACAGCTATCCTATGGCCAGCCACCAACCTCCGCTAGCTACCTCCAACTGCCACTCAGGAAAGAAAAATTTTGTATTGTTATCAAACACGTATTTTTTTTTTCAGAAACTCATTCAATGGATAAAAATAAAAATAAAAATCTATTTCCAGCCAGAAGTTGTGTCAAGAAATAGAATAGTAATCATTCGTGCCCTAAGTCTCTGCTTTTTTATTTTTTGTGACAAAACTATTTTGTACATTAATGTTCAGAATAATTTAAGTACTTTCATAACATTTCCATCCTAATTCCAAAGGCAAATCCAATCGCCCATTGAGTTGTCCACTGGTCAAGTTCATGGAACCAAATTTTGCAGTCTCTTTAGAATTATGTTCATTGTATATAATATTTGAAATAAATAACCCTGAAGATCTATATAGACATATATATTACCCTTTTCTAGAAATGTCGCAATTCCCCTTCTGTGATGGTTTGTGTAGACTTGAGTTAAGATGTAGTTATCACCTATAGGGCCAACTTAGCAACCTTTACTCAACGTTGAGAGGATAAAATTTTTGCATTTGCGCAAGTGACCAGTGAGATGAGATATTATCACCTAAGACACTCCAAAACAAGCGGTCTCACGACATATCTCTTTCGTCCTCTTGTTTTCTGACATCCCAGCTCCTCATAGCAAGCTGGTACTTGGCCGACATCGCCATCGTTCTCATGGGGGCATCGACGAAAACAAAAGAAAATATGTCGCGCTGATTTCGGAAGGGACGACACCACTCGATAAAAGTTTCGGTCGCCGTCCGGCGGGCGACGGACGAGGTGAGCCGC
The DNA here is from genome assembly GCA_014182725.1 of Eucalyptus brandiana. NCBI lineage: Eukaryota > Viridiplantae > Streptophyta > Magnoliopsida > Myrtales > Myrtaceae > Eucalyptus > Eucalyptus brandiana. The sequence continues at coordinate 27,300,283 of CM024671.1, forward strand.
CTGAAAAGTCAAAAGCAGCCTTCTATTTGGACCCTACACATAGAAATTCTAGTCTAGAATTCTAGTTTTGAGGTTTTGTCGTTACCAAATTCCATTTTTAACATTTTACTTTAATTCTTAGTGCACTAAAACAAGTAATCTAATTTAGTTGTTTCGTTGAAATTAAATTAGATCATGTTTTATGTTGCGTGCCGCATTTTGTACGTAATCTGGTGAATCTTATGGTTGGACCAATCATTTGTAGCATATTCCTTTTCCCACTTTGTCCCATGTGTAATCGAATAATTACTTTATTTGAGCTATAATTCATCATGATGAGTATCTAATGATCGGTATAATTACCATGGTATTTTTTTTTTTTGAACATTCAAATATTCTACTCATATAAGTATTCAACAGATGTCTTTTGATGGACGCAATTTAAAAAAACAAAAAGCCCAGCTGAAATATAAGAGAGAGCATCAGCTTGGAGCTTTACACCAAAAACCTCCTTAGTTATGGACGTCCGGGTCTCGTTTCTATGCATCTGCCTTGTATGGTGCTTGTTCGAAGCTCTTTCTTTCATCAGAAAGAAGAGAAAAACGACTCTTTCAAACCTCCCTCCCGGTCCGCCACCGCTTCCGGTTGTCGGTAACCTCCTAAGCCTTGGCTCTCAACCTCACAGGTCCCTTGCTAGGCTCTCCCACACTTATGGCCCCATCTGATATAGCTAGTACGATTACCTAGAGGGGGGTGAATAGGTATAAAGGATTTTTCTTTTGATAATTACACACTATTTAGATAAATAAACGATTTGCAGCAATTAAGAAAAACAATCGTAAGACCGAGTAAGGGAAAGAGAGAATTAGACACGAGGTTTATAGTGGTTCGGCTTGTGTCAAGCCTACGTCCACTCTTCGCACCGACGACCAATTGGCTGGATTCCACTATGAACAAAGAGATGTTACAGTGATGATCTTCCTTGACTTATTGGTGTAGACGATCTTCCACACTCTCAAAGTGTCACTAGAAATGAACACTCTCGTGTATACAATTTCGCTCAAAATGGTCTCGACTAATAATCAAGGATCTTCGTACTCGGAATTTTTCTATCAATCACACACTCTAAAACAACTGGAATGTCTTCATTTTATACTCCTTTATGCCATCATAGCCGTTGGCACTTACCAAAGGAATTCCTCCAATCTACCCGTTGGACGGAATCAATTACGAAGATCATTCGAGCTATTTAAGGAGTCTGGCGATAGCCCATCAATCATGTTCGCCCATACAATCAGGATCTTGGTTTCCAAGAATAGAACATTCCAAGAATACTTCGACAACCATCGGATCTTTAATCGATCTAGATAAGAACAAACAAAGACTCCGAGATGTTTATCCAACCAAGGGATCTTTTCCGAGAGGATAGGATCGAATCCTCAACCATAAGCTTCGGCTCGGATTTCCTTTGCTACTTTTGGAATAGAAAGACCGTCGGTGAGAATAGTCTTGAGTCTAGAGTCTTGAGTCTTGAGTCTTGAGTCTTGAGTCTTGAGATAATAAAGTCTTGAGACTTTAATCTTCGGTCTCCGAATATCCAGACTTAGATCGATAGAAACGTTTTGTCGGCTTCAAAAGACTCGGAAAGATTTCTCCAACAATCTCCCCTTTTTGATGGTGACAAAACTTCCTTGTAGATTTGAACAACTTTGACCTGCAAAACATTTCTCAAGCAATATGACTAACTCACAAATATTAATAAAACAACCACATTCTCGCATCCACAAAGAAATTGGTTAGTCTTTCATGAGTAATACCATAAAACAACACTTGATATGAACGCAACTAGTCAAGCATTTAAATCCACGTCAAGAGTACTCAAGTCAAACTCAAAAAAAAAAATGACTACAAATAACCACAAATTCAAAGATTAAAAGATAAAATGATGTTTGAAGGTTGATGGTGTTGATTGTTCAAATTGATTCTCCCCTTTTGTCATCATGAAAAAGTGAGAAAGGGATCAAGTCTCGCTTGGGAATGCGAACGATTTGGAAATCTCCCATCGACCGGACTAAGCCTTCTAGCCTCTTCAAGTCTTCCCTTAACTGAGCTACCTCCTCTCCTTTTGCATTTGCTTGAAGTTGTAGAGCGAGGTCTTTCATTCTGTCCTCCAGGGTAACTGAAGATGCTTGGCCAGCATTCTTGATGGATTGAATCTCATAGTCTAGAGCATAAATCTGTCCCCGCATATCCATAAGGATATCAACAATACGATGAAAATCTGCTGAGTTATCCGTCTGTACTTGCATCGGCTTTTTCGGATGGAGTGAATGCGGACGTTGTAGCTTCCGTGAAATCATGCAGATTTGGGTTCGAAGTATCGTGTCCTTCTTCGGGCAATTTAGAAACCTGAACTTCTTCTGGAGATGGTCTCGGACCTTCACTATTGGCAGCATGTGGTGAAGACCTTTCTTGCTCGCCAACTCCCCCTGTCTCTAGGACATCACAAGGAGAATAGTGATGATCATGTTCTTGATCTCCCTTGTCTCCAGTCCGATGCACTGTTCTTTCTCTCTCTTTTCTCCTTCTTTCTCCTTCTCTCCCTCTTTCTCCTTTTGCTGATCTTCTTCTCGATCTTTGCTTGCTCCTCTTCCTCTCTCTTCTGTTGAAGTTACGTTGATCGAGGCACGAACGTCCGGTTCTTGTTAAAGCAAAGATTGTGGGATCCTCATCTTCTTCATCTTCATCCTCTAAGATGAGAGTCCTTTTCTTCTTCCTCGATGGGGTTCCAACGATTTCTTTTCCTTTCCTTTTGAAGCAGATGGGACAGAGTCTTCACTCTGAATTTCTCCATTGCCTTGGAAAGCTCTTGTAGACGCATCTTCGTCAGCATCTTCAAACCTACCACCATCTTATCGCACGGTCGAACACAAAGTGAATGGGGCGGTTCAATATTCATGTGTCTAAAGATCTTGGTCACTGACCAGGATAAGGCAATTGTCCATTGTCTTTTGACACCGCTCCGTACATATGAAAAGAATCGTGTGCGGGAGAGAGAACTTCCTTCCAGAGTTGATTGCATACATCAACTTTGCTTGAAATAAGACACGAAGTCTTTGATGTAGACTTTGGTCTGCAGACGATGATTACGATCTTATGAAGCACAATGTTGATTGCATTCATCCCGGAATAGGTAACTCTCTTGTCTGCGTCCCTATCCTTGACAAGATCCAGAGTAGTACGTGCGGTGAGACTTTGATTGCGCGATAACGCCCTCGTTCAACTCCAACAATGTCTGCCAACATATTCACATCTACCACGTAGACTTTGTCTCGAACACCGAACGAAATTCTATTCGCATCCAAAAGCTCGATTTGAATAGAAATAAGCGGTTAAATGTGTGTACCCGTCCGTAGAGTCAGAGCAAAATTTCTCTAGTTGAAGCAAGTTCAACTTCTCTCTCAAGTTCATGTTGATGGCGTCTAGAAAGTCAAAATCAACACTTCGAGGGTTTATCACCCCTCTTTTCAACAGTTTGCCATATACTTTCTCCTGTTCCTCGGATTTAAACAAATCCAATCGATTTCCTTTCGTCTTCGCTGCCACACCCATTCTCGGTTGAAACTCAAGGAACATTTTATCATCATCGTTCCCTTCAATTAAATTTTGTCCGGCACACGAGGATCACTTGGAATATTTGCAAGTGCATCCTCTGCGCTTTTCCTCTCGGAGCAATTCCTAACTCCTCCATTTTCCGCAGAAAAAGATATTCATTTCCATAGTTCTTATCCTTAAGGAAATCGTCTATGTAATTCAATGGTGTACCGGTGATTTTCAACGCACGATAAAGCTTGTAGATATAGGAGGGTTTTTGGACTCTTACAGGGTCGGCGTCCTCGATTATCTCTTCTTCAAGATGATGACTTTCACCATGTGGGGTAGGAGGCGATGAATGACGTGGATGAGAACGAATCGGACTTTGTTGCCGACTTGAAAAGTCTTCCTCCTCGCAAGATCGAAGTGTATTGGTCCCTTCTCCATTCTTTGTGGTCCCCGCTTGCTATTCTCGATGATTTCCTCGAAGAAGACATTCTTCTTTGTCGATTTGAGAGATTCCTTCGATTGCTTCCCAAAGAAAAATGACCACTTTCTCGACGATGAACAAGAGATTGAAACAGTTCGGGAGAAGAGTACTTTTTAGGGTTTTGACGATTGTGGAAAAAGCTGTATATATATATTTAACTCACTTTTTGAAAAAGGAAGTTCAATCGTCGCGAGGGAAAGAGTACGATCATTTCTTTTCAAAATCAATAACGCCAAAGTTAATCTTTTTGAAAAGACAAGTTTTTGATTTTCACACATATAATAACCGAACGACAAAATCGTACCTTTTCGAGTTCGAATAAAATAGCCACTTACGCCTATAGCCATGAATGTCCGAGTCCGAAGATCTCGAGACGAGAGATTAGAGTCTAAGGATTGTTGAGTCTTTAGACTTTAACTTCTTCAAGCTTCAAAATGTTGAGTCTTGAACGGATAGCGTCAAATTGATTTTTCTCCAAAGGCTTTGTGAAAATATCCGCTAGTTGACTTTTTGAATCAACAAATTGAATCGAGATTTCTCCGTTTTGAATATGATCTCTAATAAAGTGGTGTCGAATCTCAATATGCTTTACTCTTGAATGAAGAATTGGATTTTTGGTAAGATTGATCGCGCCGGTGTTGTCACATCTCGATTTCGTGCATGAGTCTTCAATGCCAAAGTCTTGTAGCATGTTGTTTGATCCATAGAATTTGCGAACAAAGAACTTCCAAGGGCTACATACTCGCTTCGTTGTTGAAAGAGCCACGGTACTTTGTTTCCTTGAAAACCAAGATACTTTTCTATTTCCAAGTAACCGACAAGTTCCGTAAGTGCTCTTTCTATCGACTCGCAACCGGCCGGATCTCGCATCCGAGTACCCTAGAAGATCAAAGTCTCCCTTCTTTGGATACCAAAGACCGATGCTTGAGGATGAGGCAATGTATTTGATAATTCGTTTCACGGCATTGAGATGTGATTCTCTAGGATCCGATTGAAACCTAGCACGACACAAACACTTAACAAAATATCGTGTCTAGAAGCGGTTAGATAAAGAAGTGAACCAATCATGCTCCTATATAGCTTTTGATCTACTTTCTTCCCTTCTTCATCCTTATCTATCTTCTGAGAACATGACATTGGTATGTCGGTCTTTTTGCATTTTTCCAATCCAAATCTTTTGACAAGATCATTTGCATACTTTTCTTGATGAATAAAAGTTCCTTCCTTCATTTGCTTTACTTGGAGTCCAAGAAAGAATGTCAATTCTCCCATCATACTCATTTCAAACTCATCCCGCATAGACTTAGAAAATTTCTTGCATAGGCTTTCATTAGGAGATCCAAATATAATATCGTCTACATATATTTGAACAAGTAAAAAGCTTTTGTTTTCCTTTTTGATAAATAAGGTAGTATATAATTTACCTTTGACAAAACCGTTCTGTATTAGGAACTTACTTAGCCTATCATACCAAGCTCGAGGTGCTTGCTTTAAACCATACAAGGCCTTTTTCGGTCTAAAGACCGAATCGCTTCTTTGGGTCTTCAAATCCAGGTGGTTGTTCCACATAAACTTCCTCATGGATGAATCCATTTAGAAATGCACTCTTGACGTCCATTTGGAATAACCTGAAATTTTTATAGCAAGCAAACGCAAGTAATAGACGAATAGCTTCTAACCTTGCTACCGGTGCGTAGGTCTCATCATAGTCTATTCCTTCCTCTTGCGTGTATCCTTTGGCCACGAGTCTGGCTTTGTTCCGTACGACTTTTCCATCCTCGTTCATCTTGTTCCTGAATACCCATTTGGTTCCAATAACAGTTTTACCTTTTGGTTTAGATGTCAAATCCCGGACATCATTGATGTTAAACTGTCGAGTTCTTCTTGCATAGCTTCAATCCAGCTTTCATCGATAAAGCTTCTTCTATGCTTTTTGGTTCAATTTCGTAGATTAGAGCCACAAAGACTAGATTCTTCACGTCTTTTTGATCTGGTGCGGATTCCTTCATTGATTTCACCGATAATGAGATCTTCGGGATGACTAGATTTGTGCTTCCAGTTACTGGTTGATTTTCCTGGTTGATGATCTCTTTCTTTATTTGAATCTTCAAGAACATTTTGATGATGGACTTCCGAGACGAGATGCTTCTTGAGTTGTAAGACTTGAAAGATCTGGAGATGATTCGAGACTCTTCATATTGAGTCTGACTAGATTCAACTTGCGTTGAGTCTTGAAATTTGACATTCATAGATTCCTCCACCGATTGGCTTTTGTTGTTAAAGACTCTATAAGCCTTGCTTGTCATAGAATATCCAAGGAAAATGCCTTCATCCGATCTTTCTTCAAACTTACCAACTCGATCATTTGCATTTTTCAAAATAAAGCATTTGCAACCGAACACATGAAAATATGAAACAAGAGGCTTCTTACCTTTGAATAATTCATAGGGGTTTTCTCTAAAATGGGTCTTAGAAAGACTCTATTGATAATGTAACATGCTGTTGAAACAAATTTTCAGCCCAAAATCGAGAAGAAATTTTACTTTCAATTAAAAGTGTTCTAGCCATTTCTTGAAGAGATCTATTCTTTCTTTCCACAACTCCATTTTGTTCGAGTATATGGAGAGGAAAATACATGATTAAAACCAGATTTATCACAAAACTTTGTAAAGTTTTGGTTTTCGAATTCACTTCCATGATCTGTTCTAATACTTGAAATAACACATCCTTTTTCATTTTGAACCTTTTTAGCAAACTTTTCAAAGTACGAAAAGGTTTCGACTTACTTGCAAGAAAATATACCTGTGTAAAACGAGAGTAATCATCTACAATTACTAGACAATATTTCTTACCTCCAATGCTCTGGGTTCTTGTTGGTCCAAAGAGATCCATATGCAAAGCAATGGAGAACATGATTAGTAGAGATATGTTTTATAGGCTTAAATGAATTTCTTACCTGTTTTCCCGAGAATACATGGTGTGCATGAGTCAGACTTTTGATTAGGCAGTTTTGGTAGACCTTGAACAAGCTTCTTTGATGATATTTTGGCTAATTGCTTCATGTTGACATGGCCAAGCTTTCTATGCCACAAGACCGCTTCATCTTGAATTGAGATGAGACATTGCGTTTCATTTGGTCTTACATCAAGAAGATAGATATTTCCATGCCTTCGACCCATGAAAGACGAGTTGAGTCTTTACTTATTCCGTAACATATGCCTTCATGAAAAGAGATCTTGAACCCAAGATCACACAGTTGGCTAATCTTTGAGAAGATTATAGTTGAGTCCTTCCACTAAAGAAACATTGCTTATTGTGAGATTTCCAATTTTAACAGTTCCAAATCCCACAATGCTTCCTTTGTTTGTTTCCACCAAATGAAACTTTTCCACCGTTTACTTGAACAATCTTTATAAAGCAATTTGAGTCTCTGTCATGTGTCTTGACCATCCGCCGTTGTCAAGATACCATTTTACCTTCTTTTTGACAGAGACCTGTAATCAAAAGAGAGTCTCAAGCTTTCTTTGGTACCCAAATTTTCTTGGGTCCTTTGGTGTTAGTAGGAAAAACATTATTAGGCCATACCCTTTTAACAGCTTCCGGATCATAGGACATTCTTTTTCAAAGTGATCTTGATCTGTTACACTTTGAACACCTTAGAGCATTTCGACCTACGACTTTACAAAACCCTTTTGAAATGATTTTTGTACGCTTCTCTCGATGGTCTTTTCTTGATTCTTTCTTTTACTTTCGGAAAATCAATCAAAGGGATTGTTTCGCTGTCATACCTAAACCAGACTTGTTGAAGTAAGGTCTTTGGGTGAAAGAACTTTCTCAAGTTTTTCGACCCTATTGAAAATTTCTTTGAAATATTTGATAAGTCGGTTTTCAAGAAAGCATTTTCTTTTGAAAGTTTATCTTCATTCTCTTTAAGAGTAGAAACATTCAAGTCTAGACTTTTCACTTTTTCTTCTAAAATATTTTCCTTTCGTTTTAAAGCTGAGTTTTCCTTTTTAGTTCGGAAATCTTTTGAGAGAAGTCTTAAGACCGAAACATAGTTCATCAATATATTTAGAGACTTTGACAGAATTTTAAAATCACTTACCTCAAATTCACCGTCCGAAATCCGATCCAGTCCGAGTCCGATTGTGCCATTAGACATAGATTGGCATATTCCTCATCACTTTCTTCACACTCGTATCGCTCCGGGTTTCGGCTTTGAGAGCCTTTCGAGATTTTTCGGTTTTTTTCTCTCTTCTTCTTCGAAGAGGACGGTTAGGTCTGATGTGTCCCTTTTTCTTACATTCGAAGCGTACTACATCTTTGTTTGATTCCTCATCAACAAACTTGGTTTGCTGTTTCGAAAACTTTGTTTTCTTGAGTTGAACCTTCTTCCTTTTCTATTCAGCTTTCGAATCTTCTTATCATAAGAGCAAGCTTCTCATCATCCGATCTTCTTCGAATCAGTATCATCGAGTCATCATTAGATCTTAATGCAATGGATTTCTTACCTCTTGGATCTTCGTCTTCATTAATTCGCTCCACTTCGTAAGACCGAAGAGTTCCAATCAGCTCATCTACGATAATGGCATAATTCTTTGCGTCTCTCGTATTGAAGTCTTTATATGATTCCAATCCTTGGAGAGTCCTCTCAAAGAACTTGTTCACCTTCATAGGATCAGTAATTTTCTGTCCTTGATTATCAAGTCCATTGACAATATCTCGTAAACGGCTAAACATGTCGCTTATAGATTCTCCTGGTTTCATTTTGAAGGCTTCGTATTGACCAAGAAGAATATTAATTCTGGTTTCCTTCACTCGGTTCCGTCCCTTCATAGGTGATATGTAATCTATCCTGATTTTTTTTTGTGACACAAGAAGATATTCTCGTTATATTCGCTTGGTGACAAAGCACAATATAAAGAATAAATTGCTTTTGCATCGAGTGCTTGTCTCTTGTTTATCTCATCTTGAGACATTCCGCCGGTCTCAACAGTTTCTTTCCCTCTTTCGGATACGATGCGATAATAGGAGTGATTCCTCTCTCCACAACATCCCATTCCAGAGGATCCTTAGATCGTAGGAAAGCTTTCATCTTGTTCTTCTAGATGTTATAATCCTTTCCATCGAAGTAGGGTGGTCTGGTATTGCTTTGACCTTCCACCAGCCCTGATGCTAGCATACTAGCCATGGATCTTTTACTCTGAAGTAAAACACTTCAAATAAAGTAAGAACACAGGCTCTGATACCAATTGATATAGCTAGTACGATTACCTAAAGGGGGGTGAATAGGTATAAAGGATTTTTCTTTTGATAATTACACACTATTTAGATAAATAAACGATTTGCAGCAATTAAGAAAAACAATCGTAAGACTGAGTAAGGGAAAGAGAGAATTAGACACGAGGTTTATAGTGGTTCGGCTTGTGTCAAGCCTACGTCCACTCTTCTGCACTGACAACCAATTGGCTGGATTCCACTATGAACAAAGAGATGTTACAGTGATGATCTTCCTTGACTTCTTGGTGTAGACGATCTTCCACACTCTCAAGGTGTCACTAGAAATGAACACTCTCGTGTATACAATTTCGCTCAAAATGGTCTCGACTAATAATCAAGGATCTTCGACTACTGAAATTTTTCTATCAATCACACACTCTAAAACAACTGGAATGTCTTCATTTTATACTCCTTTATGCCATCATAGCCGTTGGCACTTACCAAAGGAATTCCTCCAATCTACCCGTTGGACGGAATCAATTACGAAGATCATTCGAGCTATTTAAGGAGTCTGGCGATAGCCCATCAATCCTGTTCGCCCATACAATCAGGATCTTGGTTTCCAAGAATAGAACATTCCAAGAATACTTCGACAACCATCGGATCTTTAATCGATCTAGATAAGAACAAACAAAGACTCCGAGATGTTTATCCAACCAAGGGATCTTTTCCGGAGGATAGGATCGAATCCTCAACCATAAGCTTCGGCTGGCCTGATTTCCTTTGCTACTGGAATAGAAAGACTGTCAGTGAGAATAGTCTTGAGTCTAGAGTCTTGAGTCTTGAGTCTTGAGTCTTGAGTCTTGAGTCTTGAGTCTTGAGTCTTGAGTCTTGAGATAATAAAGTCTTGAGACTTTAATCTTCGGTCTCCGAATATCCCTCTAAGTTAGGTCTATGGTATCCCAAAGAATGAGACTTTACTCTCCTTGGATATTCAGACGCAGATCTAGTAGGATGCAGAGTTGATAGAAAGAGCACCCCGGGCACTTGTCAATTGCTTGGTAACAGAACAGTATATTTGTTTTCAAGGAAACAAAATACTGTAGCTCTTTCAACAGTAGAAGCAAAGTATGTGGCTCTTGGAAGTTGTTATTGTCAAATCTTATGGGATAAAACAACAACTAAGAGACTTTGATATCGAAGACTCATGCACTGAGATCAATTGTGACAACACCAGTGCGATTAATCTCACCAAGAATCCAATTCTACATTCAAGAGCTAAGCACATAAAGATTCAACATCATTTTATTAAAAACCATGTTCAAAATGAAGAAGTCTTGATTCAATTTATTGACTCAAAGAATCAGCTGACGGACATTTTTACGAAGTCACTGGAGAAAAATCTATTTGAGTCTATTCACTCCAGACTTAATATCTTAAAATCTGAAGAAGCTCAGACTTAGGGATAAAAGTCTGAAGATGTTCAGACTCAAAAGACCAAAAATTACAATTGTAAATCATTTCAGTTCTAGCAATTTAGCTTTCGGATAAAAGCTCGAAAAGGTATGATTGCTTTTTAATCGGCAATTGATTGATGTTATCTTCCTGAGTTTTTGAAGTTATAGCAATTATTCTTTTTCGAAAAGGAAGTTATCTTTTTTGAAATGATAGTTATATATTTTCAAAAAGGCAATTATTTTTTGAAAATGCATTTTTATTTTTCCTTTTATAACGATCCGTATACCTCGTTTCGACGCTTTATATACTGTGTTTCTTCTTCATTTTTACTCACAAACCCTAGAGCACAAAACTTCACTTTCTTACTTTTCTCTCTAGTTTAATCGTTAAAGTTTTAATATTTCTCGCAAATCGAGTTCAGAAATTCTCTCAAAGACTATGATAATGTCTTCCCAAAGAAAGTCCTCACGGATTGCAAGCAGGGGACCACAACATATGCGTGAGGGTCCTACGCACTTCGATCTGACTGAGGAAGAAGACTCTTCAAGGCAGCAGCAAAGTCAACAACACCATTCCCAACCGCGCCATTCCTCTCAGGCTAGACCACAAGAGTCTCCACAACAATAGGCAGAGGAAGAAATTATTGAGAATGTTGAACCTGTAAGGACTCTTAAGCCTGCTTTTACTTTCAAACTCTACACTTCCCTGAAGGAAGGTGGTTCTTCGATGACCTTCATTGATGAATTTTTGAAAGAAAAGGGATACCGAAATGAAACCTATTTTTTTAAGAACGATGGAACATTTGGGAATTGCTCCTGCTGGTTCGGCAGAAAGGGCTTTTGCAAACTTCCCAAGTGATCCACGTGTTGGAGGATTTAATCAACTTGAAGGAAAGGATGACGATGAGAAAATGTTCACTCATTTTAAGCCTAGAATGGGTGTTACTGCAAAAATTCAAGGAAAAAGGACAGATCTGTTTCGTTCTAAGAAACATAAGCGAGTTTACTCTAAGTTGTTGAAGCGAGGGATAATGAACCCAAGGAGTGTGGATTTTGATTTCCTTGATTCTCTGAACATGAAATTACGGGAGAAATTTACTTTACTTCAACTTGCACATTTTTGCTCTGAGACAGTTGTAGCTCATCCTGAACTTACCGCGTATTTTTATTCCAATCTAAGCTTTTTAGGTGCGAATAGATTTTTATTTAGTGTTAGAGACTGGGATTATGTGGTTGATATGGATACTCCGGCTAATGTGATTGGAGTGGAGAGAGGGATATTCCAATCAATTAGTATGTCTGTTGATCTTACAACTATGGAGCTTGTTCGAGACAGAATTGCAGAAGGTCGGATTTCGTATTTGAGGATGAGTTCCTCAAATGTTTTGCTTCATAAGATTGTAATCAATTGTCTTAGACCCAAATCCACGTCAAAGATTGATATCTCCTTTTCTGAAACAAAGCTGATGTACGCCATCAATATTGGTTACAAGTTCTCTCTGCCGTACACTATCATGTTTCATATGTATAGGTCAATGGTAAAGGACAATGGCCAAATTCCCTATTCAGCTCTTATTACTCGTCTATTCAGACATCTTAATATTCAGCCTCCCAAAATTTTGTGTGTTCGCACCTGTGATCCAATGGTGGTAAGACTGAAGATGATTTCAAAGATGTGTCTGAAAGAACTAAACAAAGCTTTAGAGCGTTTTAAGGAGAAGACCCCTGTCAACACTCGTCAAGACCCTGTGGCTGCAAAACGGAAAGGCAAGGAGCCCATGACAGCTCCATCTAAAAATAGGAGAGCATCTTGCAGGATAAAGAATAGGAGAATGCCATCACCGTTTCCGCTCTTGCCTTAAAGAACTTGCAGCGTCTTGTTCCAGAGATAGAGGATGGAGAGAACCAAGACAGAGAGGAAACAGAGCAGAGAAGTGAAGAGAGGGAATCGATGAGGAAAGAAGAAGAAGAAGGAAGAACTGCATAAGAAGAGCAGAGAAGAGAACAAACAGAAGGAGAAAGTCATGGTGATTCTCCAGCAGAGGATGAAGGACAAGATTATGGTGGGATTGAAGAAGAATTAGAGCATGAAGAGTACTTCTCTCCACCTGAAGGCACTAAAATAAGGGGAACAGCTGATAAAAGAAGTACTCTTTCACTTGCTTTTACTAGTATTGATGTCATTCATTCTCCTGCTAATCCAGAAAATGTATATGCTTCTCAATTTCCTAAGGAAGCTAATGAGGTTTCATCTCCAAGTCTAGATGTTCATGCTAAAGTTCCATCATATGCCAATACTCCTCAAATTGATCATGTTGAAGCAAGCACTCAAACTGTCACACCCCGAACCTCGAGCGCGCCAACATCCCACCATGGTCATGCAAATGCAACATTCCCAGTTAGTGTTGCCGACCCCATTCATTTATTATTGCGCAAGTGGAACGTATTATAAAATCCTTGACAATGAAATACGGGATAGAAAAGTAGGAAGCAAAACCACAACGCAACACTTTCATAATTCAACAGAATTACAAACAGAGGTCTACGGCCAAAAGTCTACAAAAGACCGGCTCTGAAAAAGGAACTGTCCTACGACCTACAAGTCAGACACGTTCTCCAATCCTTATAACTTCACCTCCGCAATTCCTCAAGGCCAACCAAAGTTATCTGGCCGCTCTGTCCACCAAGGACCTGAAATTTTAATCCCACAACCGAGATGAGACATTGTCTCAGCAAGTTCAACCCCCTAAACCCCTATTAGAAAGAAAATACACCCTTGGTGGCCTAGCCACATCATACAGAAGACTTACCTCATCTTAATTCCTTCCTGCAAATTAGCACAATTTGTATCACACAATCTCAGGTAGTAATAATAATTCAAACAATTGGAACGCCATCACTTTCATATAAATCACAATCGCACTTAGCACGCATTTCAATTATTATTCACTGCCACACAATGGCATAGCCTACTCGAAGTTCGGCTATCTATTGACATTAATGCCAGGCATCGCCTCCCCCCTTGGAGCGCGGCTTCATCACTACGTCGACGGCATTCCCGAAGGAGCATAGATCCAATTGACCTAGCCTCTACTGAGACTTGCATCCGTTGTAAGGGGCATCCCATATAGGGGCAAATCCGGCTCAACAGCCCAAGACGATTCCTCTTAATTATCACATAGCCAAATCAACTCGGCCGTAGGACACTTTGCATTTCATTTATTGCTTCCACTTAAAATAGTGATCCCGGCCATTTTTCTTCATATTAAAAACATCTGAGAAAGTAGTTGTATGAGTGGGTACACAATCGAATTCGAACCAGAAAAACTAACACCATTCTTTTTCAAAACCCACTGCTTGATATAATACTTAAAATCTATTTTCGGTGTCAAACCCGACAACCGGGATTTTCTGAAGAAATTATATACTTTTCACAATCACCACTTAGTTTCACCATTCAGCAATCAATTGTACAAATCATCACTCAATTTCCAATATCCAATCATCAATTTCATAATCTGAATACACAGCAGCAATCAGCGCAAAATTCTGAGAATTTAGGGTCCCGAAACAATTTTCGAAATTTATTAAATAATTAAATTTATTCAGAAAATTAATTAAATAGTAATATCCATATTTTTCACAATCCACACTCAATTTATAATATCCAACCATCAATTTCAAAATCCGAATACACAGCAGTGATCAGCACGAAATTCTGAATAATTGAGGTCAGAAATAATTTTTCGGTTTTTTTTTATAATAATATATTGATAATTTCGTAATATAATATATTATTAAAAAATTCCAGAATTTCAAACATTTAAGTAAATCAAAAATAAAACCCTATGTCCCATCAAGATTTATTATTAAATAAACTCTCTTAGCCTTAATTAAACATGCTTTAAATTAAACAAACATCTTAATCTAAATCACAATTAAATAAAAACTAAACTAACCACCTAAGCTTACTTAACTTAGACTAAGCACACTTAGGGCATCATTAACCCTATAATCAAGATTTAGTAAGTTAAACTCACCGGATTAGCAAGCCGAGCGAACCAAAACGACGGGAACGCCGAGGGGAATAACTTTCCTCAAAGCAGGCCAAGCATTTAGGGTCGGGAAGCCGGCCAAAACGGGCCAAAACCGGGCTGCCATACCCATTTTCTTTGGCTACTGGATGGGGTCGGACGGAGGTGGCTCGGCGGCGGTTCGGGCGCGAAACCGGCAAAGGAGGACGGCGGCTGCTCGAACGGTTGCTAGTGATGGCTTCGGCAGCTTTCCGGCGAGCTTGGCAACGGCGGGCAGCTTGGGACGACGAAGGACGACGGCTAGGACGCACGGATGAAGGCTGGAGGCGGCGCGATGGCAGAACAGCAAGCGAGTGACGCGCGTGGACGACGGCGGTGGTGAGCGTCTCTGGCTGAGCTGGCGACGTCGAGCGGCGAAGGGGGTGATCGGCGTGCGGCTGACTTGGTCCAGTCGAAGCTCTCCCTCTCCTCTTTCTCTCTCTTCCCAAGCTTGAAGATGATGTTGATAGCCCACCTTTCTAAGAGCCAATCCCCACCATCCACTTGTCAAGATCTCCTTCAATTTAGCCCAACCACCATGATATCACCTGATGTCATCTTCCACTAACTCAACCCTCCACAACATCTTCCAATGGGTGCAAATTTCATTTTCTGCCGAGGTATGAAATCTTGTACATTAATTTCTTCGATTCCATTCAATTCTCTTCTAATTGATTCCAATTGAAGTCCATAAAATTAATCCAATGTCACCACACTTCAATTCACATATTTATTTGACCATAGAACCATCTTGATCTCAAAAATACCACCAAAAGCGGGCCTACCAATTTTCCGAACCAAATTAACCATACTTTGATTATTTTGCTGAAAAACTCGACTTACACGAAAATCTTCCGAAGATGAGTCAATGATCCTAAAATAATTTGTGACACACCATGACTTCCAATTTCTGAATTCGATCTCAATTCACGGTTAATTTCACTTTGGCACGATATTAGCGCGCCCTAATCTACTGGGTATCTTTTAGAAATTTTCATGCATTTGACTTGCGGTTGATCAATTCAAGCCACAATGTACATCTTTGACACATTGGCGACTTTCGATTGTCGGGGTAATCTCAATGTTTCAAATACGGACACAGGGTACCCAATCAACAAAAGAGTCGGTCCAATGCCAATCAACAAGAATTATGCGATCTGGTAGAATCACTCACACTTGATCACATGCCTCAATCGAGTCGACCTATCTCCAGTTTCTAATCGATTTTTAATTGTGCCGTAATGACCCTTGCAGATTAACTCGGTCGAAAAGTCATTTCCTGGTCAAATTCTCGAGTCTTATGCATTAGAATCTCTTAACGGCTTCACCTGATAGACTAGTTTTCACATGAGTGGCCAACTTAAGGAAAAGAGCTATATGTGTGCCAACGAAATGCCCGTCTCAATTTATTGAAAATAGAATTGGAAAATCGGGATGTCACACAAACTGACAACTCAACAGACTTTAAAAGACTGCTTGATATTCTTTTGGAGATGAATTTCAGAACATGCAAAATGCTAATCAAGTCACTTCGCCTTTGCACGATCAAGTTCGGGCCCTTAGTCTTCAAGTTCAAGCAACGCCAAGGGTGAGGAAGTAGCGCAACTGAAGGAGGATATGAGTAAGCTGGAGGAGACTGTCAAGTCGATGGGAGATTTCCAGCTTGTTCACGTTCCAAAATAATCTTAATTTTATCTAATTCTCTTTTTTATCTCTACCTTTTTAATGTTGACAAAAATGGGGAGAAGTTGGTGCAGATTTGATGCAGATTTGACCTTTAGATTTGACTTTTTGGTTGTGTTTGGTTTGGAATGTGTTTTGATCGTTTAATGCTTGCAGTATCTTAAGCATTGTTGAGATAGTTGTTTTTATAGGACTAACTCATTTCTAGTGGATGCAAATTCGATACT
Organism: Eucalyptus brandiana; assembly: GCA_014182725.1. NCBI lineage: Eukaryota > Viridiplantae > Streptophyta > Magnoliopsida > Myrtales > Myrtaceae > Eucalyptus > Eucalyptus brandiana. Next base: position 27,317,006 of record CM024671.1, read on the forward strand.
ATCTTTATCCTAACTTATTTATCCTTTATGAGATATCTTTGTTTGCTTGAGTATTGTTTTGCAGGACAAAAGTATCCAAATCTGTAGGAAAGTTTTGTCATCATCAAAAATGGGGAGATTGTTGGAGAAAACTTCATTATCTGTTTTGAAGTTGACAAAACATTTCCTTTAGTCTAGTATGAAGAATTCCAGACTCTACCGTCAAAGTCTGAAGACCACCAGACTCAAGACTTAAAGTCTGCACTCATTGATAGTTTCTAGACTGACGAAGAAGACTTATCCAGATGCGAGTATATCCTTAAGGATTTGATTCGTGCGGCTAAAGAAGCTCTCACGGCTGGGAATGGCATGTCAAGATCTATTATTCGTATTGAAATTAATTCGAGTAACTAAGATTTATTGATTGGTGAAGTATACTTGGAAGGTTCTACCTATGGAAACCTAAATCCTAATTGTATGGGCGAGCAAAATTGGTAAGCTATCTTCATATTCCGTATATAACTTGAGATCTCGCTAATTGATTCTGTCCAACAGGTAGATTGGAAGAACTCCTTTGGAAGGTGCCAACAGTTATGAAGGCATGGAGGAGTTTATAAAGGAAGACGCTCTAGTTATTCGATGATGTGCGAGATAGAAAAATTCCAACGTTTGAAGCTCCTTGTACTTTGCTTATCCGATTGTTGAGCTTAAATTCGTACTCAAAAGAGAGATTAGATACTGGTGAGACCTTGAAGAAGTGTAGTAAAATCTCTACACTGTGGAATTAAGGACATGCGATTGTAACACCTCTTTTGATTCATAGTGAAATCCAGCTGGTGGGCTGTCAATGCGGGAGAATGGACGTAGGCTTGGTCTAAGCCGAACCACTATAAACCTTGTGTTCTTATTCTCTTCCCTAAACTTCTTTATTTTATTCGTAATTCTATTTAATTGTTAGAGTCTGACTTCCTCTGCAAAGTCTATTGTCAACCAAACTTAGGTTAAAAGTAAAGTTTTACACTATATTTTGCAAAATTTGTTTTCACACCTATTCACCCCTCTCTAGGTGTTCGTACTAGCACTTTCACCTGTAATATCTGCTCACGCATCTCCAAACGGTTTCGCTTGCTCCATGCGTCCCATGATCCAATGTTAAGTCAATTCCATGTCAAGCTGGGTCTAGTCAAGTCATATTCGACGCTCCTTTCAATCTCCCAAAGTCAATGCGGTCCCTTTGAGAGTTTGTTTGGCTTTTTAGTGTTCATACTAAGTGCAAATTTTTTTAATATATGTTTAAGGGTAGAAGAACATTAGAAGTGTCAAAAGTTGTGTAAACTTCATTTACTCTATTGAATCATAAAGAACATATCCTGCAAAATCTGCCGCACCCTATTTATGCATGTTTCAGTTTTTGCTACGCAGTCATCGCATGGCCACATCTTCTTGCAATGCTATCAATCCCTTATTCTCCGATCCATTTGCATTGCACCTACGAAGAGTTTCTCCATCATTCTACTTCAGATTCTAGATGCATTCAGATGTATCCCATCTCACCCTAACTTTATAAGAGGCTCAACGATGATACTGAGTCTTCTCCAGATTAGTGTGAAAATCAAAGAGGACGTTTTCATTCAGAGAAGAGTTTTGCCGTCCAACCTAATCAAAGTCCCAGAACGCACACAAACGTACTTCTCTAAGTGAAAGAGCAAGGCATTTTATCAAGCACAAGCGCTACACACCAAAGAACAGCACTGCATGACCACAACCTAATCAACAGGATCCGTAACGCCAGGACTAACGCCCCCCCAGGATAGACAACAAAAATCATTTGGACGACGACTTCACCCCGCGGCCAATCACCAACTGCCGAATGCTCGCTGCCAGTCACCTGCTGGCGGTGGCTGGCGGCCAGATGTTCATTATGAGGAAGTTGGGCTGATGATGACTCAGCTTGTGCAATTACCAACGACTCAGATAACGCAAACCCTAAATATTTATCCTCTCGCTCTCGACAAGTTGGATACGGCTTCGTCTTTATCGATGGCTCTGGCATCGACAGAGCTAGTTGGCTCTTGTTTTCGTGTATACTCGAAGTAGCATGTTCGCCCACAAACGACAAAATGGATTTATTTCACATTGTTGTCATTCTCAATTACACATCAGCAAAAACTAGAAAAGGATAATTTATATCATACACATTTGATTTCGACTGCAAACCACCACCCAAGACATACTACTTATGGCCAAATCTTGAGGTCCCCAGCAGAAAGGGTGAAAGACGGAGAAAGCTGCAAGAAATCCAAAGAGCAACCTACAATTTCGGTGGCGTTTGGGCATTTTTCAAGCTTCAGCCCCTATCCTCACGACATACTACTTATAGCCAAATCTTGAGGTCCCCAGCAGAAAGGGTGAAAGACAGAAAGCTGCAAGAAATCCAAAGAGCTGAGAAAGATGAAGAACTCAAACAAGATCAAGTGGTTGATTCTGAAGAACATTTGTATTCCAGTATGGTGATTGTATCATTGTAACTCAGTACATTTGAAACAGAAAAGAATACAATTCCTCTGTTCTATCTTTTCTAAGATCAATCTTACTTGATTTGCTTCAGCACTTTGATCTTCAGCTGTCAACTATTCTTCGAATCTTCCTCTTCAATACAGGGATTGCTTAGCATTTGTCGATGATCCTAATTCTCCTTTTTCTATACTTTCTCTTTCTCTTTTCTCTCTATCTGTTTTTCTATATCTTCTTATGTAAAAGCAAGAAGAGTATTTATATCTAAGAATTTAACAGAACTCGGTTACAAGGGAAAACCGAATACAATAACTACTTAACAGAAAAACCTAATTGACTATGCTTATGACTTAGTGATCCAAGTCATTTATTATTTGAGCATCTCATTCATTGATGTCGATCCAGGCTGGTCTTCCTTATAAGATCTTTGCTGTTGATTAAATCTTATGACTTGGCGATCCAAGTCATTTGCTGTATCGCCAAGTCCTCTGCTTTTGCTGTATTGCCAAGTCCTCTGTTTCCGTTCTTCTACAGCATATTTTGTTCATTTATACTTAACAAGAGCAACCTACAATTTCGGTGGCATTTGGGCATTTTCAGGCTTCAGCACTTATCCTCACGACAAGGAGACAAATGCTAGTGGACACAGTAGATAGCATATTGAATTATAGGCAATTACCGCAACGGCGTGCAATGCATGGGATGTACACGACGATTGATTTTGTGAATTCTTTAATTAATATTCAGTTCACCTGTCCACTTTACTTATTGTAATATAAATAAATAATATTAGCTGCAACATTAAATTCATCTCGCTCTAACATAATCTTCGACGTTGAAGTTTATTTTTAGTCTTTAATTGTACTTTGGTCAAATCTTATGGATGGAAGTATTAGTCATAAGTTATAGATTTTCTCTTCTTCCATCTTTGTCCTACATACATTTATATGTCTTGTTTTAATTTGCATATAGATTTATATACATGTTTGCTACAAGTTGCCGGACCCAAAATACATTCACATATAAAAACCCCTTGAAGCATAATCGTAGCTTTGCACATGAAGCGTCCTTATTAAAGTCGTGTTATAATTGTTGATGTTTGAAACTACAGACCTACGTTACCTAAAGAGAACCGTGCACGTCAGAGATATTTTCACTCTATCGCAAACTTTCGAAAGTTTCATCAGTACCCTAAATTCCGAATTCAGTTTCAATCCAAAGTAATTAATCGATAAATAAGTTGTTAATATCGAAAGTGAAGATATAGTAGTTCTCATACTAGGTTCTCAAATGCTAATAGATTTATCTATGATTAAAAAAAAATTACATTTGCATGATTCAATGATTGAAATGATAAACACATTATAGGGAATGCGAGTAAATATGATCTTTTCCCTATTACGGATGTCTAAGGATCTTTTTCATTTGATCGTTTATAGCCCAACAATGAAACTGTTTGAAAAGTTCAGTCAAGATATATCAATTGTAGTGTCACGCCAAACCTGATGGAAACTCACCTATCGCTACAAACTCGAATCCATTGAAAATCTTATTTTTGGATGAATTTTAACATATGACGTCTATGTGTACAAATTTTAAACGGAAATTACACTTTCCAACTACATTTAAATTTCTTACTCTTAAGATATGCATGATAACCCTTTTATTTCTGATCATGTCTATTTTTTTATTCTCGAGAATAGGCTTAAAATAAAAATCCATTTAGTAATACATTTTCATTTTTTTCTAATTCTAGAACAAATCTTTAGTCCAAAAATAGATTTAGAATGGAAATGAAAAGTAATTTTTTATTTTTCTTTTTGGAACAAAAATTAAGAATAAAAACCCTCTTCATCACTCACTCTTGCTACTAGCTAGCCACTCACTTGCCACTGCCCCTGTCCTCCGTTGCAGCCCACCCTAGTCACCATCCTTTGCCACTGCCCACTGTCCTACAACCGGTCGCCATCCTCCGTCGGCTACCTCCAGCCACCACTCAGGAGAGAAAAATTTTGTATTGTTATCAAATACATATTTTTTTTTCCAGAAACTCATCCAATAAATAGAAATAAAAATATATACATATATTTCCGGCCAAAAATTGTGTCAAGAAATAGAATAGTAATCATCCGTCCCTAAGTCTCTGCATTTTTATTTTTCGTGACAAATCTATTTTGTACATTAGTGTTCAGGATAATTTAAGTACTTTCATAACATTTCTATCCTAATTCTAAAGGCAAATCCAATCGCCCAAAAATTGAGTTGCCCACTAGTCAAGTTCATGGAACCAAATTTTGCGGTCTCTTTAGAATTATGTTCATTGTATATAATAATTGAAATAAATAACCCCTGAACATCTATATAGACATGTATATTACCTTTTTTTCTAGAAATGTCGCAATTCCCCTTCTGTAATTGTTTGTGTAAACTTGAGTTAAGATGTAATTATCACCTATAGGGCCAACTTAGCAACCTTTACTCAACGTTGAGAGGATAAAAATTTTGCATTTGCGCAAGTGACCAGTGAGATGAGATATTATCACCTAAGACACTCCAAAACAAGCGGTCTCACGAAATATCTCTTTCGTCCTCTTGTTTTCTGACATCCCAGCTCCTCATAGCAAGCTGGTACTTGGCCGACATCGCCATCGTTCTCATGGGGGCATCGACGAAAACAAAAGAAAATATGTCGCAAGTGACCAGTGGATGAGATATTATCACCTAAGACACTCCAAAACAAGCGGTCTCACGAAATATCTCTTTCGTCCTCTTGTTTTCTGATATCCCAGCTCCTCATAGCAAGCTGGTACTTGGCCGACATCGCCATCGTTCTCATGGGGGCATCGACGAAAACTAAAGAAAATATGTCGCAATTGATTTCGGAAGGGACGACACCACTTGATAAAAGTTTCGGTCGCCGTCCGGCGGGCGACGGACGAAGTGAGCCGCCAGAAAAGTCAAAAGCAGCCTTCTATTTAGACCCTACACATAGAAATCTAGAGGCTAGAATTCTACTTTTGAGGTTTTGTCGTTAGCAAATTCCATTTTTAACATTTTACTTTAATTCTTAGTGCACTAAAACGCTTAACCTAATTTAGTTGTTTCGTTGAAATTAAATTAGATCGTGTTTTATGTTGCGTGCCGCATTTGTACGTAATCTGGTGAAATCTTTTAGTTGGACCTATCAGTTGTAGCATATTCCTTTTCCCACTTTGTCCCATGTGTATTCAAATGATTAGTTTATTTGAGCTATAATTCATTTATGATGAGTATCTAATGATCGGTATAACTACCACGGTATTTTTTATTTTTTTTTAACATTCAAATATTCTACTCATATAAGTATTCAACAGACGCAATTTAAAAAAACAAAAAGCCCAGCTGAAATATAAGAGAGAGCATCAGCTTGGAGCTTTACAACAAAAGCCTCCTTAGTTATGGACGTCTGGGTCTCGTTTCTATGCATCTGCCTTGAATGGTGCTTGTTCGAAGCTCTTTCTTTCATCAGAAAGAAGAGCAAAACGACTCTTTCAAACCTCCCTCCCGGTCCGCCACCGCTTCCCGTTGTCGGTAACCTCCTAACCCTTGGCTCTCAACCTCACAGGTCCCTTGCCAGGCTCTCCCACACTTATGGCCCCATCATCAAGCTTCAACTTGGTTATGTGACCACTATTGTCGTTTCATCTCCACCAATCGCAAGTGAAATCCTTCAAACCCACGATGCGATCTTCTCCGACCGCACAATCCCTCACAGCGTCACTGCCTTGAGGCAAAACGAGCTCGGCTTGCCTTGGATCCCCGTCTCACCTCTATGGAGGAACCTCAGAAAGATATGCAATTTGCACATATTCTCTCACAAGAAGCTCGAGGCCAATCAACACATCCGCCAGGAGAAAGTTCAAGAGCTCCTCAGCTACATCAACAGAAGCCTTTCCAGGGGTGATGCTGTCGATATTGGCGAAGTGGCTTTTAAAGCCGTAGTCAATCTATTGTCGAAGACCATGTTGTCCGAGGATTTGGCAAACCCATCTGGTTCGGCAAAAGACTTCAAGGACCTCGTTTGGCGTATCATGGTCGAGGCCGGAAAGCCTAACATCGCAGATTATTTCCCTGCGCTTAAGAAGATCGATCCACAAGGCTCGAGGCGGCGTATGACAGTCTATTTCACAAAGATTTTCGAGCTTTTCGACAGCTTGATCGAGAAGAGGTTGCGAGAGAGGGCCATGGTTGGATCTATTAGAAAGAACGATGTGTTAGACACACTGCTTGATGCAAGAGAAGACAAGAGCGAGGAAGTAGACATTTTCCTCATCAAGCACTTTCTCTTGGTACTTTTCCACTCCTTTGACAATGATTTATTGGGTTAGTCATGATATTCATCATCGCAGTAATCCGTGGGATATTAGTAGCCGCCTTAACTAATTACTTTGGATTTGCATTTCAATGGTTCTTACTTTTTTGTTTTGTTTTGTTTTGTTTTTTTCCAATCTTGATCTCACGCATTCTTACTTTATTCGATATAAGATGCTCAATACTTTCAAAATGTCATTGATATCGACTTGTAAATTCGCATATAATTTTTTTTAAAAAATATTTGAAATTAGATGTTTTTTTTTACTTAGGAAAAGAAAGTGTAAAAATTTGCCTTTTTCTTTACCCAGAACAACCGTACACCTCGGGCCAAAAAAGGGGTGCGATCCTTATTAAGACAATGCACGGATCGGCCTTTTGCTAGTTGTCATTGGGTACATCGACGAAGGTGAAGATTGAGTTTTCCTAATAATTCTTTGAATGCTAGAAAACGATTAAACGAATAATGATTTGAATAAAGGTATGTCATAAATTGTTCACTCACGAGGATCCCACATATGTTGGATTTTGATGTGAACATCGACGGGGACGGTGAACCGAAGCTGTACCTTTTGCATTCGTTTTCTTTCAAAAAAATTGAATAGAGCCAAAAACTTGATTGAAAAAGTTGGTTTACAGGATAATTTTGCAAGTTGTTATTGGTGTGTATATATGCCCATCTAGTTACACTAGCGGTTTTGAGCTTCTCATATCTCTTTATAAAAGAAATTTGTGAATGGGACTTTAGATATCTAGTGATGCTCTTACTTTATATTAGTAATTTCTAGAGATATAAATTGTACGGTCAAGAATTGGTGCATAAAAGTTCATGTGTGACAATGACGACATATCGTTTAACATCTTTTGTGGTGGACACTCAGGATTTATTTGTTGCGGGAACGGACACCACTTCGAGCACAGTAGAATGGGCATTGTCCGAGCTAATCCACAGTCCCGAGAAGCTGTCTAGAGCGCAAGCCGAGCTTGACCGAGTCATCGGCAAAGGGAAACCCATTGAAGAATCTGAAATCGCTCGCTTGCCCTATTTACAAGCCATCATAAAGGAGACTTTCCGGCTGCACCCCCCAGTTCCTCTCTACCTTCCTCGCAAGTCGGGATCGGAAATCGGGATCGCCGGTTTCACAATCCCAAAGGATGCGCAAGTTTTTGTGAATGTGTGGGCCATAGGAAGAGACCCTAGCATTTGGAAAGACCCAGACGTGTTCATGCCGGAGCGATTTCTAGGGTCCGAGATCGACGTGAAGGGACAAGATTTTGAGCTCGCTCCATTCGGTGCCGGTAGGCGCATATGTCCAGGCTTGCCGTTGGCCTTGAGGATGTTGAATTGGATGCTCGGTTCGCTCATAAACTCCTTCAATTGGGAGCTTGAAGGCAAAGTCAAGCCAGAGGACTTGAGCATGGAAGAGAAGTTCGGGATCACCTTGCAAAGAGCTCAACCTCTCGGGGTTATTCCCAAGCCACTGTGAAAAGAATATGGTTATTCTTTTTATACGAACGAAAACGAGATAGTACGTACTGCTTATTCCAGTCCTAGTTGTTGATGATAGAAAACAACGTACAGACCTACATACCTAAAATGTTCGAGTGCTTTAGAAATACTTTCCCTCTGTACCAAAGATAAAACTTTCATTATTACTACCCTAAGTTCCCAATTCACCTTCAGTTGGAGGCTCATCGCAAGTAACTGCTGAATGTGACTATATGTGGTTAATATGACGGGTGAAGATCCTTTATCCTCGTATTGTGTTCTCGATTTGCATCCCAACAATGTCGGCCATCAAATATATGCATTTAGTGACAAATTTTTATCACACAAATTAATAGTTGAGATGGTAGAGATATCGGAGGGAAATACGAGAGAGATAGAGGATCCTTTCCTACTAAAACCGTCATAACCGTGTACCCTTCAAACAGCATTGTGCCGCTTAACGGTTTGAATAGTTTATTAGCAAAGGGAATACCATGTTAACCGCCCAAAAAAATAATAATAATAGTTGTGAAGATTAGATGCTCAATCACAATGAAATAAATAGTAAAAGCAAGAAGGAAAAAAGGAAACATCTAGCATAAGGTTTGTCCTAGTTTACCCTTAAACTAGGGCTACATGCCTTTCTTTCAATGGGCATCATGCACCTCAATAATAGTGATTAAAAATGACTAAGATATAGTTGAAATAAAGCTAGCAAATATCACCTAGAGAGAGTGAATAGGTGATTTTAACAAATATTGAGAAATTTAAAGTGAGATTGAAAAACTGAAAATCTGAAGCTGAACTAGAGTGCAAAGTTTAGAGTTTGAATAGAGATTAGAAATATATCATTGGTGTGCAATAGACTATAAAAGAATAATCAACAAGAGTTTAGGGATAAGAGAATTTGCACATGAGACTTATAGTGGTTCAGCTTATAGTAAGTTTAGGCATGCTCTCCTATGCTAACAGTTTATTGGCTGAATTTCACTAGATCAATAAGATATTACAATAACGAGCAATAATGCTCAATGTATGTTAGATCTCACTATCTCACTCAATCACTCTTTCAATGTTTATCGAATATCACAATTTATAGCCCGAGAAAGACAAGTATGTAGGATCAAAGTTCTCTCAAACTTTCGAATTCTTGATTATGGACTTTGTCACTTTCTTTCTCCTTGGTACCATGGTCTCCTTTTCATACTCCTCTACTCTGAATCTAACCGTTGGACAGTCTTCATTAGATCATCTTCCTATCAACCCATTGGATAGGTCTATATCAAAAAGATTAAGTAGTCATTAAGTGACAAAATTTTAATCTCCATATATTCTAAATGCTCATACAACTAAAGTCTTGGTTCCAAAAATAGAAGCCTCCATTTTAAAAATGTAACTTGTCTTGAGATTAATTGCCAATCAATTAAAGAGTTTTGCATTTTGAAATTGCTTGCAAAACAATCTTTAAGATTGAGAGTCAATCAAGTCTTTCTATTTATGAAATCCGAGCCAAATCACTAGCTATTGTGATATATACAATTTTCTGAGTATGAACAAGCTTCTTAATCAAATGAACTGTATATGTCTGAATACTTTCAAAGTCTAAATAGACTTTGCAAAGAGTCTAAATATCCATGAAAGACACGATATCAGACAAATTCAGACTTGAGTCTGAACAAAATCAAGATAACCTATAGACTTTTCTTCTGAGAAAATTTTTTGAATCAAAGATACTTACAAATATTTGTCAAACTCTTTATTGGTTTTGTCAACTTCAAAATTTATTGAGATGTTTTCTCAATAGAGAGAACTGAAACAACCTTTACGCCACAATACATAAATAAATAAATACATACATACATGCATGCATGTGTCACGGCCCGAAAGAAGGCCAACCCAAGAGGTTCCCGGAGGATGGCCGTGACTCATCCGCAATGGACCTCCTGTGCTCACTTGGCTTCCCCACAAGTCTCCTTCCCAAATTCTACAAGAGGCGGGCATAACCATCAATATGCCAAGTTCTAGAAGTTTCTAGCTATATTTATGTCGATAGCTAGTAGTTGTCATTATGTCAGTAGTTAAGGCAATGCAATCTCATCCACCGATTAAATTCTCAATCAACGGATGTAATTCGAGGGCCTTAAGTATAAGAAGGGGTGCCCTCCCCTTCATTTGGAACCATCCAACTATTTCAGCAATACAAAGCTCCTTTCTTTCTAGAGCTCCTCTTTCTAAACTTTCTCTCTCTACGATCAACCAATCTCAGGACCCGTGAAGGTTAACAAATCTTAGGACCCATAAACGTTAACAAAATGCTGCATGACTTTCCAAAGATTGGAATCACGTAAAGACCTCAATAAATGAAACACAAAGGATCGTGCCACTCTCCATTGACAAATTAGTTGGCACACTTCATTCCTATGAAGTGGAGCAAATCAATGAAGAAGAAGATCCCAAAGGTAAAAAGTCTATTGCCTTAAAATCTAATGATGATTCTGATGTTACAAATTCTGAAGATGATATGGACGATGAAGAGCTTACTCTCATGATAAGAAGATTTAGAAAACTAAATAAAAAGGGAAGAATATTCAATTGGAATAAACAAAGCTCTCAAAAGTTTCAAAATAAATCAGCTAAGGACGATGAATCCAATAAAGATGTGATTTGTTTTGAATGCAAGAAAAAGAGATACATCAGACCCAACTATCCCTTACTGAAGAAAAAGAAAGGAAAACTCAGAAATACAAAAAGGCACTCAAAGCAGAAACTTGGAGTGATACCGAATGCAAAGAGAGTGATGATGATTATGTTGATATTTGTTTAATGGCAAAATCTGAATCAGACTCAAGACTCAGAGACGGATACAGACTCAGGCTCAGACAGTGAAATCAAGGTAAGTAATTTAAAAATTCCTACTAAAGTCTCCAACTATATTAATGAACTATGTCTCAATCTCAAAACCTCTCTCAAGAGGCTTTCCGAGCTAAAAAGGGAAAATTGAAGCAACAGGAAATTGTTTGGAAAGAAAAGTTCAAAATTTAGATAAAAGTTTTGTTACTTTAAAAGGAAATACAGACTCTCTTTCAAAAGAAAATATACTTTTGAAAAATGATATTTCAATTTCAAAAATGTTTTCTATAGGATCTAAGAAATTAGAAAAGATTCTTTTGGTACAAAGACTGTACTTTAACAAATCAAGCTTAGGAATGACTTCTAAAACCATCCCTTTAATTGATTTTCCAAAAGTAAAAGAAAAAATCAAACAAAGACCTACAAAAGCCTTTTATAGAAATCATTTTCAAAAAGTCTTTATAAAATTTGTTGGCTGAAGTGCTCTTAAATGTTCTAAGTGCAACAACTCAAAACACTTTGAGAAAGAATGTCATATGTTTTGGAAACCTATTAAGAAAGATTGGGCAAAGATTGTATATTGTACTCCATTGGACCCAAGAAAATGTGGGTACCAAAGAAAACTTGAGTTTCTTTTTTAATTGCAAGTCATTATCAAGAAAAATGTCAAATGGTACTTGGATAGTAGATGCTCAAAACATATGACAAAAGATTCAAGTTGTTTTATAAAGCTCATCCAAACAAATGGAGGAAAAGTTTCTTTTGGTGGAAATAGCAAATGAAGAATTGTCGGATGCGAAACAATAAAAATTGGAAGCCTTACGATCAACAATGTCTCCTTAGTAGAAGGACTAAATTACAATCTACTCAGCATAAGCCAACTGTGCGACACAGGTTTCAAAATCAATTTTCAAGAAGGAATATGTTCGAGAATCAGTAAAGACTTCTCTCAGACTTTCACGGGGTGAAGACATGGGAACATCTATCTTTTGGATATCAAACCAGAAAAATCTCGATGTCTAATTTCAATTCAAGATGAAGCTAATCTCTAGCATCGAAAGCTTGGCCATATCAACATGAAGCAAATTGCCAAAATCTCTTCAAAGAAGCTTGCTCGTAGACTACCCAACCTAAAATACCAAAAGTATGAATTATGCACACCATATGTATTGGGAAAATAGGTTAGAAGTTCTTTCAAACCATTAAATCAAGTTTCCACTAATCGTGTGCTGCAGCTCCTGCATATGGATCTTTTTGGATCAACTAGAACTCAAAGCATTGGTGAAAAAAATATTACCTAGTAATAATTGATGTTCATGATTTACTTGGGTATACTTTCTGACAAATAAGTCTGATATTTTCTCTTATTTTTTAAAGTTTGCTAAGAAAATACATAATGAGAAAGGGTATGTTATTTCAAGCATTCGGGCAGACCATGGAGGTGAGTTTGAAAATCAAGACTTTCAGCATATGTTCTCCTCTCCATACACTCCCGAACAAAATGGAGTTGTAGAAAGAAAAAAATAGATCGTTGCAAGAAATGACTAAAACACTTTTAATTGAAAGCAATATTTCTTCTCATTTTTGGGCTGAAGTAGTTTCTACAGCATGTTATATCATTAACAGAGTTTTCTTAAGGCCTATTTTGGAGAAAACTCCCTATAAGTTGTTCGAAGGAAAAAAGCCAATTGTTTCTTATTTTCATGTATTTGGTTGCAAATGTTTTGTATTGAAAAATGCAAATGATCGAATTGGTAAATTTGAAGAAAAATCAAACGAATGAATCTTTCTTGGATATTCAACCTCCAGCAAAGCTTACAAAGTATACAACAAGAAGACTCAATCTGTGGAAGAATCAATGAATGTCAAATTTCAAAACCTTATACAAAATCAATCGATCCAAACTTAACCTGAAGAATCTGAACATGCTCTAGACTCTACAAAGTCTAATTCACCAAAAGGAGCTAAGACTTCAGAAGGTCAACAACGAATGAATGTTGAAGAATCAACCGAAGAAAAAGTTCAGCAGTCTGTCAAACCAACCAGCAACTGGAAGCACAAGTCCAATCATCCCAAAGAACTCATCATTGATGACATTGATGAAAGGATTCGTACTAGATCCAAAAGGCATGAAAAGTCTAGTGATGTGGCTCTTGTTTATGAAATAGAACCCAAAAGTATAGAAGAAGCTTTAACCGATGAAAGCTGGATTAAAGTTATGCAAGAAGAGCTCCGGCAGTTCAGTGTTAATGATGTTTAGGAATTAACTCATAAACCAAAAGGTAAATCTGTTATTAGAGCTAAATGGGTTTTCAGGAATAAGATGGATGAAAAAGGAAAAGTCATAAGAAACAAAGCAAGACTCGTGGCCAAATGATATACGCAAGAAGAAAGAATATACTATGATGAGACTTACGTATTAGTAGCAAGGTTAGAAGTAATTAGATTATTACTTACTTTTACTTGTTATAAGAATTTCACGTTATTCCAAATGGACGTCAAAAGTGCATTCCTAAATGGATTTATCCAAGAAAAGTCTATGTGGAACAACCTCCCGGTTTCGAAGACCCAAGGAAACCAAACTCTGTACTCAGACTGAAAAATGCGCTATATGGCTTAAAGCAAGCTCCTCGAGCTTCGTACGACAGATTAAGTAAGTTTTTAATCCAAAATAGCTTTGTTAAAGGTAAAGTGGACACTACTCTGTTTATTAAAAGAGAAAGTAAAAACTTTCTAATTGTTCAAATCTATGTTAATGATATTATTTTTTGATCACTTAACGAAAACTTGTGCAAGAAATTCTCTAAGTCTATGTAGGATGAATTCGAGATGAGCATGATGGGTGAACTATCCTTCTTTCTCATACTACAAGTGAAACAATTGAAGGAAGGAATTTTCATTCACCAAAAAAAAATATGCTAAAGAACTTGTTAAAAAGTTCAGTTTGGAGAATTGCAAAAAAAACTGATATACCAATGTCAAGTTCTTTAAAGATTGACAAAGATGAAGGAGGAAAGAAAGTTGACCAAAAGATGTACAGGAGTATCATTGGTTCACTTCTTTATCTTATTGCCTCTAGACCTGACATTTTGTTTAATGTTTACATTTGTGCCAGATTTCAACCGGATCCCAAAGAATCTCATCTAAGTGCTGCGAAACGCATCATCAAATACGTTGCAACAACCTCTAAGTTAGGTCTATGGTATCCCAAAGAATGAGACTTTACTCTCCTTGGATATTCAGACGTAGATCTAGTAGGATGCAGAGTTGATAGAAAGAGCACATCGGGTACTTGTCAATTGCTTGGTAACAGAACAGTATCTTCGTTTTCAAGGAAACAAAATACTGTAGCTCTTTCAACAGCAAAAGCAAAGTATGTGGCTCTTGGAAGTTGCTGTTCTCAAATCTTGTGGATAAAACAACAACTAAGAGATTTTGATATCGAAGACTCATGCACTGAGATCAATTGTGACAACACCAATGCGATTAATCTCACCAAGAATCCAATTCTACATTCAAGAGCTAAGCACATAGAGATTTGACATCATTTTATTAAAAACCATGTTCAAAATGAAGAAGTCTTGATTCAATTCATTGACTAAAAGAATCAGCTGGCGGACATTTTTACAAAGTCATTGGAGAAAAATCTATTTGAGTCTATTCACTCCAGACTTAATATCTTAAAGTCTGAAGAAGCTCAGACTCAGAGATAAAAGTCTGAAGATGTTCAGACTCAAAAGACCAAAAATTACAACTGTAAATCATTTCAGTTCTAGCAATTTAGCTTTTAGATAAAAGCTCGAAAAGGTATGATTGCTTTTTAATGGGCAATTGATTGATGTTATCTTCCCGAGTTTTTGAAGTTATAGCAATTATTCTTTTTCGAAAAGGAAGTTATCTTTTTTGAAATGATAGTTATCTATTTTCAAAAAGGCAATTATTTTTTGAAAATGCATTTTTTATTTTTCCTTTTATAACGATCTGTATACCTCGTTTCGACTGCTTTATATACTGTGTTTCTTCTTCATTTTTACTCACAAACCCTAGAGCACAGAACTTCACTTTCTTACTTTTCTCTCTAGTTTAATCGTTAAAGTTTCATATTTCTCACAAATTGAGTTCAGAAATTCTCTCAAAGACTATGATAATGTCTTCCCAAAGAAAGTCCTCACGGATTGCAAACAGGGGACCACAACATATGCATGAGGGTCCTACGCACTTCGATCTGACTGAGGAAGAAGACTCTTCAAGGCAGCAGCAAAGTCAACAACAACATTCCCAACCGCACCATTCCTCTCAGGCTAGACCACAAGAGTCTCCACAACAATAGGCAGAGGAAGAAATTATTGAAAATGTTGAACCTATAAGGACTCTTAAGCCTGCTTTTACTTTCAAACTCTACACTTCCCTGAAGGAAGGTTGTTCTTCGATGACCTTCATTGACGAATTTTTGAAAGAAAAGGGATATCGAAATGAAACCTATTTTTTAAGAACGATGGAACATTTGGGAATTACTCCTGCTAGTTCGGCAGAAAGGGCTTTTGCGAACTTCCCAAGTGATCCACGTGTTGGAGGATTTAATCAACTTGAAAGAAAGGATGACGATGAGAAAATGTTCACTCATTTAAAGCCTAGAATGGGTGTTGCTGCAAAAATTCAAGGAAAAAGGACAGATCTGTTTCGTTCTGAGGAACATAAGCGAGTTTACTCTAAGTTGCTGAAGTGAGGGATAATGAACCCAAGGAGTGTGGATTTTGATTTTCTTGATTCTTTGAACATGAAATTACGGGAGAAATTTACTTTACTTCAACTTGAACGTTTTTGCTCTGAGACAGTCATAGCTCATCCTGAACTTACCGCGTATTTTTATTCCAATCTAAGCTTTTTAGGTGCGAATAGATTTTCATTTAGTGTTAGAGACCAGGATTATGTGGTTGATATGGATACTCTGGCTAATGTGATTGGAGTGGAGAGAGGGATATTCCAATCAATTAGTATGTCTGTTGATCTTGCTACTATGGAGCTTGTTCAAGACAGGATTGCAGAAGGTCGGATTTCATATTTGAGGATGAGTGCCTCAAATGTCTTGCTTCATAAGATTGTAATCAATTGTCTTAGACCCAAATCCACGTCAAAGATTGATATCTCCTTTTCTGAAACAAAGCTGATGTACGCCATCAATATTGGTTACAAGTTCTCTCTGTCGTACACTATCATGTTTCATATGTATAGGTCAATGGTAAAGGACAAGGGCCAAATTCCTATTCAGCTCTTATTACTCGTCTATTCAGACATCTTAATATTCAGCCTCCCAAAATTTTGTGTGTTCGCACCTGTGATCCACTGGTGGTAGCACTGAAGATGATTTCAAAGATGCGTCTGAAAGAACTAAACAAGGCTTTAGAGCGTTTTAAGGAGAAGACCCTTGTCAAGACTCGTCGAGACCTTGTGGTTGCAAAACGAAAAGGCAAGGAGCCCATGACAGCTCCATCTAAAAATAGGAGAGCACTCATCTTGCAGGATAAAGAATATGATGATGACATCACCGTTTCTGCTCTTGCCTTAAAGAACTTGCAGCATCTTGTTCCAGAGATAGAGGATGGAGAGAACCAAGACAGAGAGGAAACAGAGCAGAGAAGTGAAGAGAGGGAATCGATGAGGAAAGAAGAAGAAGAAGGAAGAATTGCATAAGAAGAGCAGAGAAGAGAACAAACAGAAGGAGAAAGTCATGGTGATTCTCCAGCAGAGGATGAAGGACAAGATTATGGTGGGATTGAAGAAGAATTAGAGCATGAAGAGTACTTCTCTCCACCTGAAGGCACTGAAACGGGGGGAACGGCTGATAGAAGAGGTACTCTTTCACTTGCTTTTACTAGTGTTGATGTCAGTCGTTCTCCTGCCGATCCAGAAAATGTATATGCTTCTCAATTTCCTAAGGAAGCTAATGAGGTTTCATCTCCAAGTCTAGATGTTCATGCTGAAGTTCCATCATATGCCAATACTCCTCAAATTGATCATGCTGAAGCAAGCACTCAAACTATCACGCCCCGAACCTCGAGCGAGCCAACATCCCACCATGGTCATGCAAATGCAACATTCCCAGGTAGTGTCGCTGACCCCATTCATTTATTATTGCGCAAGCGGAACGTATTATAAAATCCCTGACAATAAAATACGGAATAGAAAAGCAGGAAGCAAAACCACAACACAACACTTTCATAATTCAACAGAATTACAAACAGAGGTCTACGGCCAAAAGTTTACAAAAGACCGGCTCTTAAAAAGGAACTGTCCTACGACCTACAAGTCGGACACGTTCTCCAATCCTTATGACTTCACCTCTGCAATTCCTCAAGGCCAACCAAAGTTATCCGGCCGCTCTGTCCACCAAGGACCTGAAATTTTAATCCCACAACCGTGATGAGACATTGTCTCGGCAAGTTCAACCCCCTAAACCCCTATGAGAAAGAAAATACACCCCGGGTGGCCTAACCACATCACACAGAAGACTTACCTCATCTTAATTCCTTCCTGCAAATTAGCACAATTTGTATCACACAATCTCAGGTAGTAATAATAATTCAAACAATTGGAACGTCATCACTTTCATATGAATCATAATCGCACTTAGCACGCATTTCAATTATTATTCACTACCACACAAGGGCATAGCCTACTCGGAGTTCGGCTATCTACTAACATTAATGCCAAGCATCGCCTCCCCCTTTGGAGCGCGGCTTCGTCACTACGTCAACGGCATTCCCGAAGGAGCATAGATCCAATTGGCCTAGCCTCTACTGAGACCCGCATCCGTTGTAAAGAGCATCCCATATAAGGGCAAGTCCAGCTCAATAGCCCAAGACGATTCCTCTTAATTATCACATAGCCAAATCATACTCGGCCACAGGACATTTTGCATTTCACTCAATGCTTCCACTTAAAATAATGATCCCGGCCATTTTTCTTCATATTAAAAACATCTGAGAAAATAGTTGTATGAGTGGGTACACAATCGGATTCGAACCAGAAAAACTAACACCATTCTTTTTCAAAACCCACTGCTTGATATAATACTTAAAATCTATTTTCGGTGTCAAACCCGACACCCGGGATTTTTGAAGAAATTATATACTTTTCACAATCACCACTCAGTTTCACCATTCAGCAATCAATTGCACAAATCATCACTCAATTTGCAATATCCAATCATCAAAATCATAATCTGAATACACAACAGCGATCAGCGCAAAATTCTGAGAATTTAGGGTCCCAAAATAATTTTCGGAATTTATTAAATAATTAAATTTATTTAGAAAATTAATTAAATAGTAATATCCATATTTTTCACAATCCACACTCAATTTATAATATCCAACCATCAATTTCAAAATCCGAATACACAAGGCGATCGGATCGACGAAATTCGAATAATTAAGGTCAAAAATAATTTTTCAGTTTTTTTTTTATAATAATATATTGATAATTTCGTAATATAATATATTTTAAAAAATTCCAGAATTTCGAAACATTTAAGTAAATCAAAAATAAAACCCTATTATGTCCCATCAAGGTTTATTATTAAATAAACTCTCTTAGCCTTAATTAAACATGCTTTAAATTAAACAAACATCTTAATCTAAATCACAATTAAATAAAAACTAAACTAACCACCTAAGCTTACTTAACTTAGACTAAGCACACTTAGGGCATCATTAGCACTCTAATCAAGATTTAGTGAGTTAAACTCACCGAATTAGCAAGCCGAGCAGACCAAAACGACAGGGACGCCAAGGGGAATAACTTTCCTCAAAGCAGGCCAAGCATTTAGGGTCGGAAAACGGGCCAAAACCGAGCTGCTATACCCATTTTCTTTGGCTGCTGGATGGGGTCAGACGGAGGTGGCTCGACGGCAGTTCGGGCGCGAAACCGGCAAAGGAAGACGGCGGCTGCTCGAACGGTTGCTAGTGATAGCTTCGGCGACTTTCCGGCAAGCTTGGCGACGGCGGGCAGCTCGGGACGACGAAGGACGACGGCTAGGACGCACGGATGAAGGCTGGAGGCAGCGCGACGGCGGAACGGCAAGTGAGTGACGTGCGCGGACAATGGAGGTGGTGAGCGTCTCTGGCTAAGTTGGCGACGTCGAGCGGCAAAGGGGGCGGTTGGCGTGCGGCTGGCTTGGTCCGATCGAAGCTCTCCCTCTCCTCTTTCTCTCTCTTCCCAAGCTTGAAGATGATGTTGATAGCCTACCTTTCCAAGAGCCAATCCCCACCATCCACTTGTCAAGATCTCCTTCAATTTGGCCCAACCACCATGATATCACCTGATGTCATCTTCCACTAACTCAACCCTCCACAACATCTTCCAATGGGTGCAAATTTCATTTTCCACTGAGGTATGAAATCTTTTACATTAATTTCTTCAATTCCATTCAATTCTCTTCTAATTGATTCCAATTGAAGTTCATAAAATTAATCCAATGTCACCACACTTCAATTCATATATTTACTTGACCATAGAACCATCTTGATCTCAAAAATACCACCAAAGCAGGTCTACCAATTTTCCGAACCAAATTAACCATACTTTGATTATTTTGCTGAAAAACTCGGCTTGCACGAAAATCTTCCGAAGATGAGTCAATGATCCTAAAATGATTTGTGACACACCATGACTTTCAATTTCTGAATTCGATCTCAATTCACGATTAATTTCACTTTGGCACGATATTAGCGCGTCCTAATCTACCAGGTATCTTTTAGAAATTATCATGCATTTGACTTGTGGTTGATCAATTCAAGCCACAATGTACATCTTTGACACATTGGCGACTTTCGATTGTCGGGATAATCTCATGGTTTCAAATACGGACACAGGGTACCCAATCGACAAAAGAGTCGATCTAATGCCGATCGACAAGAATTGTGCGATCTGGTGGAATCACCCACACTTGATCACATGTCTCAGTCAAGTCGACCTATCTCCAGTTTCTAATCGATTTTTAATTGTGCTGTAATGACCCTTACAAATTAGCTCGGTCGAAAAGTCGCTTCCTGGTCAAATTCTCGAGTCTTATGCATTAGAATCTCTTAACGGCTTCACCTGATAGACTAGTTTTCACATGAGTGGCCGACTCAAGGAAAAGAGCTATATGTGTACCAACGAAATGCCCGTCTCAATTTATTGAAAATAGAATTGGAAAATCGGGATGTCACACAAACTGACAACTCAGCAGACTTTAAAAGACTGCTTGATGTTCTTTTGGAGATGAATTTCATAACATGCAAAATGCTAATCAAGTCACTTCAGTTTCTTTGCACGATCAAGTTCAGACCCTTAGTCTTCAAGTTCAAGCAACTGCCAAGGGTGAGGAAGTAGCGCAACTGAAGGAGGATATGAGAAAGCTAGAGGAGACTGTCAAGTCGATGGGAGATTTCCAGCTTGTTCACGTTCCAAAACAATCTTAATTTTATCCAATTCTCTTTCTTATCTCTACCTTTTTAATGTTTACAAAAATAGGGAGAAGTTGGTGCAGATTTGATGCAGATTTGACCTTTAGATTTGACTTTTTGGTTGTGTTTAGTTTGGACTGTGTTTTGATTGTTTAATGCTTGCAATATCTTTTGCAGTATCTTTTGCAATATCTTAAGCATTGTTGAGATAGTTGTTTTTATAGGACTAACTCATTTCCTGTGGATGCAAATTCGATACTATCTTTATCCTAACTTATTTATCCTTTATGAGATATATTTATTTGCTTGAGTAATTTTTTGCAGGACAAAAGTATCCAAATCTGTAAGAAAGTTTTGTCATCATCAAAAATGGGGAGATTGTTGGAGAAAACTTCATTATCTATTTTGAAGTTGACAAAACATTTCCTTTAGTCTAGTATGAAGACTTCCAGACTCTACCGTCAAAATCTGAAGACCACCAGACTCATGACTTTAAGTCTGCCCTTATTGATAGTTTCTAGACCGACGAAGAAGACTTATCCAGATGCGAGTATATCCTTAAGGATTTGATTCGTGCGGCTAAAGAAGGTCTCACGGCTAGGAATGGCATCTCAAGATCTATTATTCGTATTGAAATTAATTCGAGTAACTAAGATTTATTGATTGGTGAAGTATACTTGGAAGGTTCTACCTATGGAAACCTAAATCCTAATTGTATGGGCGAGCAAGATTGGTAGGCTATCTTCATATTCCTTATATAACTTGAGATCTCCCTAATTGATTCTGTCCAACAGGTAGATTGGAAGAACTCCTTTGGAAGGTGCCAACAGTTATGAAGGCATAGAGGAGTTTATAAAGGAAGACGCTCTAGTTATCCGATGATGTGCGAGATAGAAAAATTCCAATATCTGAAGCTCCTTGTACTTTGCTTATTCGATTGTTGAGCTTAAATTCGTACTCAAAAGAGAGATTAGATATTGGTGAGATCTTGAGGAAGTGTAGTAGAATCTCTAAACTGTGGAGTCAATGACATGCAATTGTAACACCTCTTTTGATTCATAGTGAAATCCAGTTGGTGGGCTGTCAGTGGGGAAGAGTGGACGTAGGCTTGGTCTAAGCCGAACCACTATAAACCCTGTGTTCTTATTCTCTTCCCTGAACTTCTTTATTTTGTTCGTAATTCTATTTAATTGTTAAAATCTGACTTCCTCTGCAAAGTCTATAGTCAACCAGACTCAGGTTAAAAGTAAAGTTTTACACTATATTTTGCAAAATTTGTTTTCACACCTATTCACTCCTCTAGGTGTTCGTACTAGCACTTTCACCTGTAATATTTGCTCACGCATCTCCAAACAGTTTCGCTTGCTCCGTGCATCCCATGATCCAATGTTAAGTCGATTCCATGTCAAGCTGGGTCTAGTCAAGTCATATTCGATGCTCCTTTCAATCTCCCAAAGTCAATGCGGTCCCTTTGAGAGTTTGTTTGGCTTTTTAGTGTTCATACTAAGTGCAAATTTTTTTAATATATGTTTAAGGGTAGAAGAACATTAGAAGTGTCAAAAGTTGTGTAAACTTCATTTACTATGTTGAATCATAAAGAACATATCCTGTAAAATCTGCCGCACCCTATTTATGCATGTTTCAGTTTTTGCTACGCAGTCATCGCATGGCCACATCTTCTTGCTATCAATCCCTTATTCTCCGATCCATTTGCATTGCACCTACGAAGAGTTTCTCCATCATTCTACTTCAGATTGTAGATGCATTCAGATGTATCCCATCTCACCCTAACTTTATAAGAGGCTCAACGACGATACTGAGTCTTCCCCGGATTAGTGTGAAAATCAAAGAGGACGTTTTCATTCAGAGAAGAGTTTTGCCATCCAACCTAATCAAAGTCCCAGAACGCACACAAACGTACTTCTCTCAGTGAAAGAGCAAGGCATTTTATCAAGCACAAGCGCTACACACCAAAGAACAGCACTGCATGACCACAACCTAATCAATAGGATCCGAAACGCCAGGACTAACGCCCCCCCAGGATAGACAAAAAAAATCATTTGGACGACGACTTCACCCCGCGGCCAATCACCAACTGCCGAATGCTCGCTGCCAGTCACCTGCTGGCGGTGGCTGGCGGCCAGATGTTCATTATGAGGAAGTTGGGCTGATGATGACTCAGCTTGTGCAATTACCAACGACTCAGATAACGCAAACCCTAAATATTTATCCTCTCGCTCTCGAAAAGTTGGATACGGCTTCGTCTTTATCGCTGGCTCTGGCATCGACAGAGCTAGTTGGCTCTTGTTTTCGTGTATACTCGAAGTAGTATGTTCGCCCACATTTCCAAAACGACAATATGGATTTATTTCACAGTGTTGTCATTCTCAATTACACATCAGCAAAAACTAGAAAAGGATAATTTATATCATACACATTTGATTTCGACTGCAAACCACCACCCAAGACATACTACTTATGGCCAAATCTTGAGGTCCCCAGCAGAAAGGGTGAAAGACGGAGAAAGCTGCAAGAAATCCAAAGAGCAACCTACAATTTCGGTGGCGTTTGGGCATTTTCCAAGCTTCAGCACCTATCCTCACGACATACTACTTATAGCCAAATCTTGAGGTCCCCAGCAGAAAGGGTGAAAGACAGAAAGCTGCAAGAAATCCAAAGAGCAACCTACAATTTCGGTGGCATTTGGGCATTTTCAGGCTTCAGCACTTATCCTCGCGACAAGGAGACAAATGCTAGTGGACACAGTAGATAGCATATTGAATTATAGGCAATTACCGCAACGGCGTGCAATGCATGGGATGTACACGACGATTGATTTTGTGAATTCTTTAATTAATATTCAGTTTACCTGTCCACTTTACTTATTGTAATATAAATAAATAATATTAGCTGCAACATTAAATTCATCTCGCTCTAACATAATCTTCGACGTTGAAGTTTATTTTTTAGTCTTTAATTGTACTTTGGTCAAATCTTATGGATGGAAGTATTAGTCATAAGTTATAGATTTTCTCTTCTTCCATCTTTGTCCTACATACATTTATATGTCCTGTTTTAATTTGCATATAGATTTATATACATGTTTGCTACAAGTTGCCGGACGCAAAATACATTCACATGTAAAAACCCCTTGAAGCATAATCGTAGCTTTGCACATGAAGCGTCCTTATTAAAGTCGTGTTATAATTGTTGATGTTTGAAACTACAGACCTACGTTACCTAAAGAGAACCGTGCACGTCAGAGATATTTTCACTCTATCGCAAACTTTCGAAACTTTCATCAGTACCCTAAATTCCGAATTCAGTTTCAATCCAAAGTAATTAATCGATAAATAAGTTGTTTATATCGAAAGTGAAGATAGTAGTTCTCATACTAGGTTCTCAAATGCTAATAGATTTATCTATGATTAAAAAAAAATTACATTTGCATGATTCAATGATTGAAATGATAAACACATTATAGGGGAATGCGAGTAAATATGATCTTTTCCCTATTACGGATGTCTAAGGATCTTTTTCATTTGATCGTTTATAGCCCAACAATGAAACTGTTTGAAAAGTTCAGTCAAGATATATCAATTGTAGTGTCAGGCCAAACCTGATGGAAACTCACCTATCGCTACAAACTCGAATCCATTGAAAATCTTATTTTTGGATGAATTTTAACATATGACGTCTATGTGTACAAATTTTAAACGGAAATTACACTTTCCAACATACATTTAA
This sequence comes from Eucalyptus brandiana, assembly GCA_014182725.1. Taxonomy (NCBI): domain Eukaryota; kingdom Viridiplantae; phylum Streptophyta; class Magnoliopsida; order Myrtales; family Myrtaceae; genus Eucalyptus; species Eucalyptus brandiana. Next base: position 27,341,384 of record CM024671.1, read on the forward strand.
ATTTCTTACTCTTAAGATATGCATGATAACCCTTTTATTTCCGATCATGTCAATATTTTTATTCTCGAGAACAAGCTTAAAATAGAAATCCATTTAGTAATACATTTTCGTTTTTTCTAATTCTAGAACAAATCTTTAGTCCAAAAATAGATTTAGAATGGAAATGAAAAGTAATTTTTTTTTTTTCTATTTTTGGAACAAAAATTAAGAATAAAAACCCTCTTCGTCATTCACTCTTGCTACTAGCTAGCCACCCGCCTGCCACAGCCCCTGTCCTTCGTTGCAGCCCACCCTAGTCACCATCCTTTGCCGCTATCCATTGTCTTGCAACCAGCTACCATCCTCCGTCGACTACCTCCAGCCACCACTCGGGAGAGAAAAATTTTGTATTGTTATCAAACACATCTTTTTTTTTCCAGAAACTCATCCAATAAATAGTAATATATATACATATATATATATATATATATATATATATGTATATATATATATTTCCGGCCAGAAATTGTGTCAAGAAATAGAATAGTAATCATTCATGCCCTAAGTCTCTGCATTTTTATTTTTCGTGACAAAACTATTTTGTACATTAGTGTTCAGGATAATTTAAGTACTTTCATAACATTTCTATCCAAATTCTAAAGGCAAATCCAATCGCCCAAAAATTGAGTTGCCCACTAGTCAAGTTCATGGAACCAAATTTTGCGGCCTCTTTAGAATTATGTTCATTGTATATAATAATTGAAATAAATAACCCCTGAAGATCTATATAGACATGTATATTACCTTTTTCTAGAAATGTCGCAATTCCCCTTCTGTAATGGTTTGTGTAAACTTGAGTTAAGATGTAATTATCACCTATAGGGCCAACTTAGCAACCTTTACTCAACGTTGAGAGGATAAAATTTTTGTATTTGCGCAAGTGATCAGTGAGATGAGATATTATCACCTAAGACACTCCAAAACAGGCGGTCTCATGAAATATCTCTTTCGTCCTCTTGTTTTCTGACATCCCAGCTCCTCATAGCAAGCTGGTACTTAGCCGACATCGACATCGTTCTCATGGGGGCATCGACGAAAACAAAAGAAAATATGTCGCGTTGATCTCGGAAGGGACGACACCACTTGATAAAAGTTTCGGTCGCCGTCCGGCGGGCGACGGACGAAGTGAGCCGCCAGAAAAGTCAAAAGCAGCCTTCTATTTAGACCCTACACATAGAAATTCTAGAGTCTAGAATTCTAGTGTTGAGGTTTTGTCGTTACCAAATTCCATTTTTAACATTTTACTTTAATTCTTAGTGCACTAAAACAAGTAATCTAATTTAGTTGTTTCGTTGAAATTAAATTAGATCATGTTTTATGTTGCGTGCCGCATTGTACGTAATCTGGTGAAATCATATGGTTGGACCTACAAGTTGTAGCATATTCCTTTTCTCACTTTGTCCCATGTGTATTCAAATAATTAGTTTATTTGAGCTATAATTCATTTATGATGAGTATCTAATGATCGGTATATCTACCACGGTATTTTTTTTTTTTTTTTTTTTTTTTTTTTGAGTTTCAAATATTCTACTCATTTAAGTATTCAACAGATGTCCTTTGATGGACGCAATTTAAAAGAACAAAAAGCCCAGCTGAAATATAAGAGAGCATCAGCTTGGAGCTTTACACCAAAAGCCTCCTTAGTTATGGACGTCTGGGTCTTGTTTCTATGTATCTACCTTGTATGGTGCTTGTTCGAAGCTCTTTCTTTCATCAGAAAGAGGAGCAAAACGACTCTTTCAACCCTCCCTCCCGGTCCGCCACCGCTTCCGGTTGTCGGTAACCTCCTAAACCTTGGCTCTCAACCTCACAGGTCCCTTGCCAGGCTCTCCCACTCTTATGGCCCCATCATCAAGCTTCAACTTGGTTATGTGACCACTATTGTCGTTTCATCTCCACCAATCGCAAGAGAAATCCTTCAAACCCACGATGCGATCTTCTACGACCGCACAATCCCCGACAGCGTCACTGCCTTGAGGCAAAACGAGCTCGGCTTGCCTTGGATCCCCGTCTCACCTCTATGGAGGAACCTCAGAAAGATATGCAATTTGCACATATTCTCTCACAAGAAGCTCGAGGCCAATCAACACATCCGCCAGGAGAAAGTTCAAGAGCTCCTCAGCTACATCAACAGAAGCCTTTCCAGGGGTGATGCTGTCGATATTGGCGAAGTGGCTTTTAAAGCCGTAGTCAATCTATTGTCGAAGACCATGTTGTCCGAGGATTTGGCAAACCCATCTGGTTCGGCAAAAGACTTCAAGGACCTCGTTTGGCGTATCATGGTCGAGGCCGGAAAGCCTAACATCGCAGATTATTTCCCTGCGCTTAAGAAGATCGATCCACAAGGCTCGAGGCGGCGTATGACAGTCTATTTCACAAAGATTTTCGAGCTTTTCGACAGCTTGATCGAGAAGAGGTTGCGAGAGAGGGCCATGGTTGGATCTATTAGAAAGAACGATGTGTTAGACACACTGCTTGATGCAAGAGAAGACAAGAGCGAGGAAGTAGACATTTTCCTCATCAAGCACTTTCTCTTGGTACTTTTCCACTCCTTTGACAATGATTTATTGGGTTAGTCATGATATTCATCATCGCAGTAATCCGTGGGATATTAGTAGCCGCCTTAACTAATTACTTTGGATTTGCATTTCAATGGTTCTTACTTTTTTTTTTTTTTTTTTTTTTTTTTTTTCCAATCTTGATCTCACGCATTCTTACTTTATTCGATATAAGATGCTTAATACTTTCAAGTGTGATTGATATCGACTTGTAAATTCACATATAATTTTTTAAAAATATATATATTTGAAATTAGATGATTTTTTTACTTAGGAAAAGAAAGTGTAAAAATTTGCCTTTTTCTTTACCCGGAACAACCCTACACCTCGGGCCAAAAAAGGGGTGCGATCCTTATTAAGACAACGCACGGATCGGCCTTTTGCTAGTTGTCACTGGGTACATCGACGAAGGTGAAGATTGAGTTTTCCTAATAATTCTTTGAATGCTAGAAAACGATTGAACGAATAATGATTTGAATAAAGGTATGTCATAAATTGTTCACTCACGAGGATCCCACATATGTTGGATTTTGATGTGAACATCGACGGGGACGGTGAACCTAAGCTGTACCTTTTGCATTCGTTTTCTTTCAAAAAATTGAATAGAGCCAAAAACTTGATTGAAAAAGTTGGTTTACAGGATAATTTTGCAAGTTGTTATTGGTGTTTATATATGCCCATCTAGTTACACTAGCGGTTTTGAGCTTCTCATATCTCTTTATAAAAGAAATTTGTGAATGGGACTTTAGATATCTAGTGATGCTCTTACTTTATATTAGTAATTTCTAGAGATATAAATTGTACGGTCAAGAATTGGTGCATAAAAGTTCATGTGTGACAATGACGACATATCGTTTAACATCTCTTGTGATGGACACTCAGGATTTATTTGTTGCGGGAACGGACACCACTTCGAGCACAGTAGAATGGGCATTGTCCGAGCTAATCCACAGTCCCGAGAAGCTGTCTAGAGCGCAAGCCGAGCTTGACCGAGTCATCGGCAAAGGGAAACCCATTGAAGAATCTGAAATCGCTCGCTTGCCCTATTTACAAGCCATCATAAAGGAGACTTTCCGGCTGCACCCCCCAGTTCCTCTCTACCTTCCTCGCAAGTCGGGATCGGAAATCGGATCGCCGGTTTCACAATCCCAAAGGATGCGCAAGTTTTTGTGAATGTGTGGGCCATAGGAAGAGACCCTAGCATTTGGAAAGACCCAGACGTGTTCATGCCGGAGCGATTTCTAGGGTCCGAGATCGATGTGAAGGGACAAGATTTTGAGCTCGCTCCATTCGGTGCCGGTAGGCGCATATGTCCAGGCTTGCCGTTGGCCTTGAGGATGTTGCATTGGATTCTCGGTTCGCTCATAAACTCCTTCAATTGGGAGCTTGAAGGCAAAGTCAAGCCAGAGGACTTGAGCATGGAAGAGAAGTTCGGGATCACCTTGCAAAGAGCTCAACCTCTCAGGGTTATTCCCAAGCCACTGTGAAAAGAATATGGTTATTCTTTTTATACGAACGAAAACGAGATAGTACGTACTGCTTATTCCAAGTGTGTAAAGGCTTTGAGCCTGATTCCAAGTCCAGTCCTAGTTGTTGATGATAGAAAACAACGTATAGACCTACATACCTAAAATGTTCGAGTGCTTTGGAAGTACTTTCACTCTGTACCAAAGGTAGAAAACTTTCATTATTTCTACCCTAATTTCCCAATTCACTTTCAGTTTTCAGTTGGAGGCTCATCGCAAGTAACTGCTGAATGTGACTATATGTGGTAATATGACGGGTGAAGATCCTTTATCCTCGTATTGTGTTCTCGATTTGCGTCCCAACAATCTCGGCCATCAAATATATGCATTTAGTGACAAATTTTTATCACACGAATTAATAGTTGAGATGGTAGAGACATCGGAGGGAAATACGAGAGAGATAGAGGATCCTTTCCTACTAAAACCATCATAACCGTGTACCCTTCAAACAGCATCGTGCCACATAATGGTTTGAATAATTTATTAGCAAAGGGAATACCATGTTAACCGCCCAAAAATAATAATAATAATAATAATAATAATAATAATAATAATAATAATAATAATAATAATAATAATAATAATAATAATAATAATAATAATAATAATAATAATAATAATAATAATAATAATAATAATAATAATAATAATAGTTGTTAAGATTAGATTCTCAATCACAATGAAATAAATAGTAAAAGCAAGAAAGAAAAATCTAGGGCTACATGCCTTCTTTCAATGGGCATTATGCGCCTCAATAGTGATTAAAATGACTAAGATATAGTTGAAGTAAACAAGATACTTTTATGAAAGTTCACAAGAGAGTATTGGAGCTAGCAAATATCACCTAGAGAGAGTGAATAGGTGATTGTAAAAAATATTGAAAAATTTAAAGTAAGATTGAAAAAGTGAAAATATGAACCTGAACTAGAGTGCAAAGTTTAGAGTTTGAAGAGAGATTAGAAATATATCACTAGTGTGCAATAGACTATAAAGGAATAATCAACAAGAGTTTAGGGATAAGACAATTTGCACACAAGACTTACAGCGGTTGAGCTTATAGTAAGTTTAGGTCCACTCTCCCATGCTAATAATCTACTCACTGAATTTCACTAGATCAATAAGATATTACAATAATGAGTGATAATACTCGGTTTATATCACTCAATCACTCTTTCGGTGTTTCCCTAAGATCACAATTTATAGCCCAAGAAAGACAAGTATGTAGGATCAAAGTTCTCTCAAACTTTGGAATTCTTGATTTTGGACTTTGTAACTTCCTTTCTCCTCGGTACCATGGTCTCCTTTTCATACTCCTCGACTCCTAATCTAACCATTGGACAGTCTTCATTAAATCATCTTCCCATCTACCCATTGGATAGATCTATATCAAAAAGATTAAGTAGTCGTTAAGTGCCAAAATTTTAATCTCTATTTATTCTAAATGCTCATACAACTAAAGTCTTGGTTCCAAAAATAGAAGCCTCCATTTTAAAAATGGAACTTGTCTTGAGATTAATTGCCAGTCAATTAAGGAGTTTTGCATTATAAGATTTACCTAAGACATGGGCCTATTCGGCCGAATATAATCCCGCATGAGAAAAAGAAAATCGGAAACAAATTCAATAGAAGTAACAAAAAGGGAAAAAAAATGAGAAGTTTTCTTGTCATTTACATGCCCAGTTTTATAAGATTTAGTGCTAATTTTTCATTCCAAAGACAATGAAAATCGAAGAAAGATTCAATTACAAAAAACTTCCTTGCGATTAGAAAGAAGCCTTTTTTAACGAAGATGATTGGCACTAACGAGAACAAGCTTAAGCCTAGAGCATGTTTCGGGTCTAGACTGCCATGACGAGAGACCTTATACAAATACATCCACCCCGAAAATTGATAGGAGATTCTTTTCAGTGGGAAAAGTGAGAAAAACGTTATCTTTACGCTTCTTCTCCACTTCCGATGAGATAATCTAGGGTTTGGTGGAGATAACGTGCATCAATTGCCTCACAAGTATTTGGAAGGAAATGGTTTATTTATCACAATCTTTCTTCTATTAATTTAACCCTTGTTGCTCCAATGTTTCAACGTTTTCCCCCTCTTAATAATTATAGTTAACAGTTTTCTCATACTCAATGAGTTCACTTCTTGGATTTGGCGAAAGGCGATTCATGGACGTCAGATCAGGGGATTAAAAGGATTTACATTTTTAAATCAGTCACGTGATTAGTTTATTAACAAATATATATACATCACAGCTGTCACCGTTAATCTATATCAGGCGATGATCGGAACATAATTAATTCGGTCCCAATCACTTCTCGTGACTGAGTGGAAGAAAAGAGAAATATGTCATAGCTGTCATCGCAAGATTAGTTTACTAAAAGATATAAGTGCATCACCGCTGGCATCATTAATCAATAGTAGCTAATGACTGGAACCTGAAAACATAATTTAATCGGTCGCAGTTACTCGTTCATGACCGAGTGGAAGAAGGGATAAGATTCTCGAATGAGGAAGAGGGCACAATCTCCTGCAGGAGGAGTCATGTGAGGTGATATCTCATATACGGTTTAGAATAGTGGACAATCGATATGGATGGTGAAAAATGAATGAACGAAGGAAGGAAAGCCCAAGGAATTGACGAGGAACATATATAGCAGAGTGCTCAACCCGTCCAAACCCTAATGGGCGTGAACAGATAACGAATTTGGGAAAAAGTTTGGGTTCATTTGCTAGAGAACCTATAGGATTTGGGATGGGTTTGGGATTTTGTAGATGTTGTAGATGGAAAGCCTCACATCCGATCCCCATATGTATAACAAAATGCTCTTTGTTTTCAAGGCGTGGGAATCGAAACCCACTCCTAAAACTAAATCATCTTAACCCCAATCCCCATAAAAATGTGAGAATTTGAACCCCCCACCTCCCCCCTCCAAGTTGGAAGGGTGGCCACTGGCGCAAACCCTCGTGGTTCTTTAAATGGTTGAGAAAGTATACATAATAATGCTCTTTCCTAGCCGTTTTTTGGGACATTTAAGTCATCCTTTGTTAAAATTCTTGATGTTACTTAGAGAATTTTTTTCAACACTCATTTCCTACTGACGACTATCATTTGATACATAATTTATAATAAAAGAGTTTAATGTTTGTTGATCTCAAAATCTCAATTTGAGACTCCATAGTTTTCAATTGAAAATTATAATTTACAAATTCCGTATTACAGTTTTTTTTTTTTTTTTTTTTGTAACCATAAGAGTTATTATACATTTGATGTCTGATTATTGTTTATTACAGAATATAAAGCCGGGTTAGGGTATTTGATGAGAAACCAACTACCTTAATGGGATGGGTCAAGAGCATCATGTCAAAATTCGCAATAAATTTGAGACAGGTTTAAAGAGTATACTGAAAAAAATTAATGAGAGCCATCCTACTTCCATCCCTGCCCATGCCCAGCCACTTATGTCTTTTTCACTTATTGTATAAAAAAATTCAAATAGCAAATTACATTTTCATGTAACAAATTAATTTTTTCGGTTGGACCTTTTTCACAGAACATGAAGTTTTGAATTCTAGTATTTTTAAGTTCTTATTTGCCTCTCAAATTATAAATTTCCACACTTCAAGCTTATACTGAAATTCAGCCTACTCGTGAGGATATTATAATAGTCAAATATTAAATCATTCATCCAACTAATAAATTAGAATCGATAGTGATCTTCCAATGTCTCATACCTTTCATTCCATTTGAAATACATCGCAGCCGACTCAACTCTCTCCCACTTTTCTTTGCGTGAGGATAAAGTTGCAGCCCATGTGGGGATTGCCCTCAACTAGCTAGAAGATAGGATAAGCAAGCGATGATGGATCGACATCTGGCATTGTCAGATCTCTATAACATACGAACAAGCATGCGTCACTCCTGTTCTTCCCCCTCATAATATACGCACGGAGGGGGAGGGGGAGAGGGAGAGGGAGAGGGAGGGATGGATTTCTTGGCATTGATACTGTGTGCTTTCCTCCCTTTGATTTTAGTTCAAGCTCTTCGTTTCCTCAAGAAAAGAGCCAGCACAAGTCCCTTTAATTTCCCACCCGGTCCGCCACCTCTTCCGGTGATCGGTAACCTCCTCGAGCTTGGCCATCTTCCGCACAAGTCCCTGGCCAAGCTCGCTCGCACTTACGGCCCCATCATTAAGCTCCGGCTCGGGTCCATTACCACTATAGTCATCTCGTCACCTAGTGTCGCCAGAGAAATCCTCCAAGCCCACGACACGTATTTTTCGAATCGCATGGTCCCCGACACGATAGCTCCATTCAAGCAAGACGAGCTCGGTTTGCCTTGGGCGCCCATCTCCCCTCTATGGAGAAACCTAAGGAGAGTATGCAACCTACACATATTCACCAACAAGAAGCTCGACTCGACTCAACACATGCGTCTCAAGAAAGTACAAGAACTTCTTGCCCACGTCAAGACAAACGCTCGAGTCGGCAATGCGGTGGACATCGGTGAAGCGGCTTTCAGGACAAGCCTTAACTTCTTGTCCAACACCATTTTCTCCTTGGATTTAGCAGACCCTTCTTCTGTTTCTGCCACCGAGTTCAAGAAGACCGTTTCCTGTATCATGGTCGAGGCTGGAAAACCTAACCTCGCAGATTATTTTCCGGTGCTAAAGAAGATTGACCCGCAAAGTTCAAGGCGTCGAATGAAGATGTATTTTGGGAAATTGTTGGATCTGTTCGAGGGATTGATACAGAAAAGGCTGCAGATGAGGGCAACATCAGATTATGCTAGGAAGGATGACGTATTGGATACGCTAATTGATATATGTGAAGATAAGAATGAAGACATGGAGATGTTTCAAATCAAGCACTTAATGTTGGTATGTTTGGCAATTTCCATATGAATTCTTGCTCGATTTGCAGCTCGGCTATTATTCAACCAGCTTAATTTTTAACTCGGATATTATTCGTTGGAGTATGGGATTTGTTTGTTGCAGGCACGGATACAACTTCTAGCACGTTAGAATGGGCAATGGCCGAGCTACTACACAGCCCGGAGAAACTATCAAAAGCCCAAGCGGAGCTCGATCAAGTCATCGGCAACGGCAATCTCGTCGACGAATTGGACATCGCTCGTTTACCCTATTTACAGGCCATTGTCAAGGAAACTTTCCGCTTGCACCCACCGGTTCCATTACTCCTCCCTCGGAAATCTGGGGCGGAATTAGAAATCAGCGGCGTCACCGTCCCGGAAGGCGCACAGGTCTTCGTCAACGTATGGGCCATTGGGAGAGATGGTACGTTGTGGAAGGACGCGAATGCATTTATGCCGGAGAGGTTTTTAGGGTCGGAAATCGACGTGAAGGGACAAAGTTTTGAGCTGATTCCATTTGGCGGAGGTCGACGTATATGTCCAGGCTTACCATTGGCCTTGAGGATGTTGCATCTGATGTTGGGTTCGCTCCTTAATTGCTTCAATTGGAAGCTTGAAGGTGGGATTGAACCCGAAGACATGAACATGGACGACAAGTTTGGCCTCACCTTACAAAAGGATCAACCTTTGAGAGCTGTGCCAACGTTGATGTAGGCAGTGAGCAATGAGGGTTCTCTAAATTTTCCAATTTGGAATATATAGATGACAACTTTTATTGGTGATTTGAAAGTGATAGTGAATGTGGTAACGTTAGAGAGGGCTATCATCTTAGGGAAAAGGGAAAGTCCTCTAAAAATATTAAATGAGGAGGTGGAAAATTTTTAGGTCTTAAGGAAGGGAAACTGATTTTCTATGTGCTCTTTCATTGAAGATATCCAATAATTCGAAGTTTGTCTCACTAGTTAGTGAATTAATTTTGATGAACTTTCTTGACATGACTAACATATTATTGACCATAGTTTGAAATTGGAGGTCAATAACAAGTGGTTCAACAAAGGCCCCTAATATCGAAATTTAACCAAGGTCAAGTTTTTATCGTGATCTATGAGGATTTCTATCGTATATCGAGGACCAAAGGGAAGGATGACGTGCTTTAAAATTGAGAAAAAAAAAAAAAAGGAGCCCGTGTTCATGTTGAGTGCGATTTCCTTGAATAGATAATAATTCATATGGGCTTTGATGGGAACTTGGTAAATTAGATAATGACGTGTATCAGGTCAATTTCATCCAACTTGCATATAAATGGTAAAAAAATTCGGGTGGGGTATCTTTCAAGAGAAATAAGACAAGGAGACCCTCTCTTTCCTCATTTGTTTGTCTTGGGGGTTGATGTTCCCTTGCAAGTTGCATGTGCTAGTGACAGTGCATACAGGAGCCAATAATAAAATTTAATATGATAGTTTCTCAACGATGGCGACCATTTCATATGTAGCTTCTAATAGATGAGTTTTGTGTTCATTAACCTCAAAATGTTAATTTGAGAATACATAATTTTCTAATTATAATTGTTTTTGTAAACATAAGATTTGCTATATTTATTAATATGAGATTTTAATGTTTTATGACAGGTTAAGGACAACGAGTGGCTTGGTGAGAGAGCAACTAATTTTATTGGGATGGACCGGAAATATTATATTGAAACTTGTAATAGATTTGAGGTTGGTTTTTTTTTTTTTTTTTTTTTGGGGGGAGCCGATGGGATCCGTCCTAATTCCAGACTGAATTAAGTTGTGCGAGATTTGCTTAAGTCGGGGTCGCGCATTGATGGATGTACTTGTTTCTTACGAGATAGAGCATGTCAACCCCTTTCGTTTCTTAATCATTTTAGATCATGCCAGCGAATTGCAGGAGCATGCGATAATTCTTTTCTCGTTAAGCAAGAGATATTGGACACCGCTCAGGCGGGCCTCGGCCCACCCTGCTCCACCCGTTTGCTACGTGGGGCAAGTTCGCCGGACCACCGTTGTCAGGAATGGGGAGAGATTGGGCCGTGGACAATTGACGAGAACCAAGAAGCCGCTTGGCCCATGGTCATGGCAAGATAGGCCGTACTCAATGGAACTGCTGAAACGCTCACGAGGCAAACCTAAAAAAAGAGGCTGAAATCCTCCATGACGAGCGATAAATGGATCGTGATTAGATAACATTTGAAAAATGGGTAGCGCGAATGCTTCGATCGAGTCAACGATTGCAAACTGGCACCGCTCTCCAAATGGACCCACCTTGTCCGAGCAAGTCGGCTGCCGCTTTATCTATTCCTATTCTATTTCTCTCTTGTTCTCTTTACAAAAACATTAACGTGTAAGAAACCTTGCGAATTGGCAATTTAACGAGGCAAATGAATTGCTTACAATGTCCGTTCGTGGCATATGAGAGCTCCGTGCCCTTCTGTTTCTTGCTGGCTTTGCAATGGGTCTAGACTGCCGCCCCATTCACATGGTTTCAAGCCAATCAAGTCAACTTGTGTCATGGCTTAATGAAAATTTCACATTTTAATCTTTTTGAGCCCATTCACTATGTCATGGCCGCCAACACGCATTTGACTCGTTAAGTGCGGGTTTGTGATTTTCGATCGAGATAAGCCCTGTGACAAAAACAGAGACCCTTCTTATTTGCTTTTCCAGTTATATACTTCCGCACTTTAGATTTAAGTGAAAATCCAATGTATATAAATAATTATTTATGAAATTACACATTTACCCAAAATTTAAATCTTTAAAATCAATTTTTGAAATAGTTGGCTTTTACCGAAACGTTAGAAACTTAGTCAGACCAAACTCGAAAAAGGGATTGGAAAACAGAAAAAAAAAATGAGATAAAAGAAAATGAAGAAGAAAAGGAAAGGAAAGAGTATCCAATATCGACATTCTGACTCAAAAACGGACACCAAAGAGCTCACTTTGCGAGGAATTAGGGTGTGGACATTGCAAGTGCCAAAACTTGACACAATGGGATACTTAGATGCTAAAAGTTCTAAAAAGTATACTTAAGTGCCAAAATCAAAAAATAATGAAATACTTAAGTACTAATGATGAAAAATTCCAATCAAACTACTGATTTAAAATTTTCCGAAGACTTTTTTTGCTAACATGGCAATCTTTTTTTTTTAATTATCCACGTGGAAATTTAAAAAGAAAAAAACTGTCCATGTGGTATTATAGGCCCCCAAAATTAATTTTTAATATAAATATTAATTAAAATAAATTTAAAAAAAAAACTAAATTTTGTGAGAGAGAGAGAGAGAGAGAGAGACCCCCCCAGCTTCGATGAAGGCCTCCACAGCCCTTGCCATTGTTGCCCCACCATTGTCGAAATAGGCCAGCAACAATGGGGCGAGAGTTGATCCACTGAGCCCCGGCTAGTGGCTAGCAACCTTAGCTGATCACCAACAAAGGGGTGACCCCAACTAACCCTCACCCCACCATCACCCACCATCATTGGCCCTTTCCAACAATAGTGGGGCAATAGCAACAACGAGGGCTATAAAGGCCTTACTGATTTGCTATTGCTCTTCCTTTTGCTTATAACTTTAGTTTTTTAATTTAATTTTATTAATAGTTATATTAAAAAACGATTTTGGGGCAAAACAATGTCATTTTTGCACATTCATTGTTGAGTAGGCAAACCTGACGAGCCACATCGACCAATTTATTTTTAAAATAATGTCATGTCAGATTTCCAACTACCCTCTCCGGAATTAACACTTACATATATATTTTTGAACTTTTAGCACTTAAATATTCACTCGTACTAAGATTCGGCACTTATAATAGAGGTCTAATGATGACGATTCGGCACTTATAATAGAGGTCTAATGATGTTTTTGGCTCCCATCCAATGCTCCAGGCTCCACCGCCTCCCCCAATCTGAACCTTCGCAGTTCGATCAAATCCATGCCTCCCCACTCCCATTCCTTCACTGTCACATATCAAGTCGCCATCTTCTCTCTCTCTAGATCTCAAGAAACCCAAAAGCCATCCTCCCTCTCGCGCCAAAAGAGAGAAACTTGAGGAGTTGTTCTTCTCCATATTTACAATTTTGCACCGACGCAACAATGGTCGAAGCCTAGACATGGATGACCCATGAAATGAGCAACCTAAGGCTAGACCTCGCCACCACTACCGACCAGGTGCTCGACATCCCGGCAAGCCCCCTCCACTAGTGAGGCCGCAATGCTACCATGCGGCCTCACCTCTCCCTCACCATCCTAACGGCCCTTATCATCACCTCCCGGTACCTTTCCAACATCGGTGTCATCCTCCTCAACAAGTACCTCCTTAGCTTTTACGGCTAATTGGTACCCCATCTTTGCAACCTTACCCTTGCAATGCACCACCTAGGTGTATAGCTAATGAATTATTAAGTCTTTAACCAAAGTTCTCTCTGACCCATATCAATTCGCAACTTAGGATTCATATTCTTAACATGCAAATAATTTTTGATACGAAGTTGCCGCTAATCAATTTATGATAGGTTGCCTAAACACCTAAATAAAATAACGGGAGAATTATTACTCCTACAAACCAAATATTTTGAGTATGAGATTTAATTACACTAGGTTTCTCTAGTGTCATTTCAATACCATTCTTTTTATGAAAAAATGTTTGATAGACAATTTGGATTTATTTTATTACTTCCCAATATGTGAATTGAAATGCAGGTGTGCAAACTACTAATTTATCATCCAATAAAGTAATAAATAAATTGTAGGACTTACCTCATAATAACAAAAGCATATGCAATGTTAAATCAGAATTCACATCAATGGCCTTAGATATAATTTTTAATTAATACGCAGTCACTCAATTTTTTTTGGGATTTTTTTGTTATTTAATGAAATCTAATATATGTGCACGTATAAAAATGGGTCTGTACTAGCATGAGATGCGACATACAATTAAATAAACCTAATAAGCAAACTATATGTCATGTGACATTAATTAAATGACATAATATAATGACGGCAAATATTAAATGAAACTATCCTAATATATCACACATTTAAATGATCCTAAATATGCAATGACTAAATGACGTACAAGGGATGAACTAATTTTATGTAACACATGCATGATTTTTTATATTTTCTTTAGTCTTTAATTAAAATTCAAAATTAAAACTACCCAATAATTAAACATGCAATCTTTTATTAAGGAAAAGAAAAATTTAACATCCTAAAGCAATGGTTTTGGTTTTTTTATTTCAAAAATTTGGAATAAATAAATTACCTAATCTAAACATGCAATCTAACCTAAAGCAAGTAATATTCTAGCAAGAATCAAATATAATTCAAATATACTTTTTTGGTTTTTCTTTTTTAAGGAAAGCAATTAAATAATAGATAAGTTTTAATTAAATAATGTAATCCACACTCTTACGTTATCTATCTCAATAAGAATACAAAATAAAGCAACAATCATATCCAAGTAGTTGTAGATATTGATGGAAGGTTTATCCTTTCAAATTTGGGAATGGGTAAATCAATGATCATATCCAACTGGTTATGGATCGAATGGAAGATTTTCTGCACCAAGCATCGTATGCATCGTATCTTGTAGCTAGAGATTGGACGGCCGTTCAAGTACATTGTTAAGTTATGAAAGTTTCTTAACACATTTTAAGATTTTATGAATATTACATCACTTAATTAAATATCTAACAGAATATTCTAATTGCTAATAGAATATATCAACTGATTATAGATAATATAGAATCACTCAAATAAGGTAATTAAATATTATAAATTTACTAGATATATGCACCTTACCAAATTTGAGGATTTTATTTCTAAATTTGAACCAAACGCAATCAGAACGAGATTGCAACCTGCTCCACGATGGTGAAGGGTGACGATGACGGTGTGAGCAGTGTTAGGTGGCTCAAAGCACGGCGAGGCAGGTGACCAGCAGCGGCGAGGACACCCAAGGTGAATTACGGTGGACTGCTCGGCTCAGCACGAAGATGTCGGGGTGGCTCCGCGGCAAGGAAACTTCGACCATTTTTCGTATTATCACTTCTAGACAACATCCGAAAGAAGACAAATTCACCACTTCGACTTATTTCGCCAAAATTCTAGCAACTCTTTTGACCGTGGACTCCAGGCTTGCAAGCGGTGGCCGCAAAAATATGACGTGGGATTCACCTTGGTCGGGAGGTGTTGGCCTTGGCTGGACCTCGGCGAAACCTCCAAAGAACGAGTACAAACGAAGCGGCGAAAGCTTGTTGAGCGATTGTTAGTGAATCAGAAGAAAACACTTTAGGGCATCGCCAGGCTAGATGGAACTCGCGGGAGTCCTCGCTGACTCTGAACTAGGCGACAATGGTTTAAGCGTCCCTAGGGTGTGCTGGTTCGTGGTATAGCAAAGCAGTAGATCATGGATCGTTGGGGATGCGGAAGCTGCTCGAGTGATTGCTGCAAGGAAAAATCACGGGGCAGCAGCGAATCAAGTAGCAATCGAGCACGAGGAAGGCAGCAGCTCCGTCAGCGTCTCAGTTGAGCGAGGCTCGTCGAGGCTTGGTCATGACGGCGGGAGGTTGACACCAGGTCAGCCGCTCATCATGGTGGCAACAAGGTCACGGCAGCGAGTCCATTGTTGCTACTGGGGGCGACACAACAAAGACGGTGCAGTGATGGCAACTCAGGCGGCTCGGGTGCGGCGCCACGGCAAGGGAGCCTCGCACGACGTGGAGGCTTCTTGGTTCGGCCGAAAGAGGACTCTCTCTCTCTTCAAACTCTCTCACGTGTATGTCTCTCTGTGTGCTTTTTGAATACAATTGCCGACTCCCTTCTTCTCGTAGTAAGTCATGCTTTATATGTAGGGCAGCTGAAGAGCTCCAGGAAAGAGACGAGATCCTCTTATTTTAAAGCAATGTATATTATATCTTACTTCACGAGGACACGGTCCGAGATGCAGTTGATTCCTCTCTTCTGACTTTCCCTCTTTTATTTAAATACTTCTTCTTATTTTTTGTCCATTTTGTGTCCACCAGCTCAGCCAAATCTTTTCTTTCTCACTCACGTTCAAGCCTTTCTTCTTTTCGTCTCCTTCCCACAATCAACCGAATCGTCGCTCGCTGATTTGCCTATCAAGTAGCTAGGCATATACAAATATCATCAAGAGTTACACCTATTTTATATGGTCAAAAAATCTTGGACAATATAAAGCTTTATCGCTTCAAACATTGACTAACTTTTCCAAACTCAACATGAATAATTACCGCCATTAAAAAAAGATGGGCTCGCCGAAATTCTCTCGCTATGGATTTAATCCGACTCGCTAAATTAAAGCTCAAAACCATCAATTCAAAACCATCCACCAGTTCAATGCAATTAATATAAACTATGTAATAAATGCTCTTAAAAATATACATTATGTAATTAAAATTCTAGTATTTTTGTCTAGGGGTTAAAAATTAATCCATAATTTTTTATGCAATAAATGAATGATCAGATTGTCAAAATTTAGATTTCAACACCCATCTTCTTGATGATGCTCCACGTGATTTCTTGCTCCATTTATAGCTACTTTGCCCTAAGTTTCCTCAAGATAGGCCCCCTCTAGTACATTCTCTCGTGGAGGCAATTCTTGAAGATCTTTTCTCTAAGTTTGCCATTTCTTGCTTCTCCATTAAATTGGTACGTTTGTGACAAATTTACCTTCTATTAGTTTCTATTAAATTGAATTAATACCACAAAAAAATCACAAACTAATACAACTAAGATAAATGGAAAATAAAATTTCAAATTGATTCACTCGTTAATTGTTACATATCATCTAATTCGCATTTGTGCCAGATTTCAATCGGATCCTAAAGAATCTCATCTAAGTGCTACGAAACGCATCATCAAATACGTTGCAATAACCTCTAAGTTAGGTCTATGGTATCCCAAAGAATGAGACTTTACTCTCATTGGATATTCAGATGCAGATCTAGTAGAATGCAGAGTTGATAGAAAGAGCACATTGGACACTTATCAATTGCTTGGTAACAGAACAGTATCTTGGTTTTCAATGAAACAAAGTATTGTATCTCTTTCAACAACAGAAGCAGAGTACATGACTCTTGGAAGTTGCTGTTCTTAAATCTTATGGATAAAACAACAATTAAGAGACTTTGGTATCGAAGACTCATGCACTGAGATCAATTGTGACAACACCAGCGCAATTAATCTCACCAAGAATCCAATTCTACATTCAAGAGCTAAGCACATAGAGATTCAACATCATTTTATTAAAAACCATGTTCAAAATGAAGAAGTCTTGATTCAATTCATTGACTCAAAAAATCAGCTGGCGGACATTTTTACAAAACCACTGGAGAAAAATCTATTTGAGTCTATTCGCTCCAGACTTAATATCTTAAAGTCTGAAGAAGCTCAAACTCAGGGATAAAAGTCTAAAGATGTTCAGACTCAGAAGACCAAAAATTACAACTGTAAGTCATTTCAGTTCTAGCAATTTAGCTTTTGGATAAAAACTCGAAAAGGTATGATTGCTTTTTAATTGGCAATTGATTGATGTTATCTTCCCGAGTTTTTGAAGTTATAGCAATTATTTTTTTTTGAAAAGGAAGTTATCTTTTTTTAAATGATAGTTATCTATTTTCTAAAAGGTAGTTATTTTTTGAAAATGCATTTTTTATTTTTCCTTTTATAACGATCCGTATACCTCATTTCAACTGCTTTATATACTGTGTTTCTTCTTCATTTTTACTCACAAACCCTAGAGCACAAAACTTCACTTTCTTACTTTTCTCTCTAGTTTAATCGTTAAAGTTTTCATCTTTCTCGCAAATTGAGTTCGGAAATTCTCTCAAAAACTGTGATAATGTCTTCCCAAAGAAAGTCCTCACGGATTGCAAGCAGGGGACCACAACATATGCGTGAGGGTCCTACGCACTTCGATCTGACTGAGGAAGAAGACTCTTCAAGACAGCAACAAAGTCAACAACAACATTCCCAACCGCGCCCTTCCTCTCAAGCTAGACCACAAGAGTCTCCAACACAACAGGCAAAGGAAGAAATTATTGAGAATATCGAACCTGTAAGGACTCTTAAGCCTGCTTTTACTTTCAAACTCTACACTTCCCTGAAGGAAGGTGGTTCTCCGATGACCTTTATTGATGAATTTTTGAAAAAAAAGAGATACCGAAATGAAACCTATATTTTAAGAACGATGGAATGTTTGGCAATTGCTCCTATTGGTTCGGCAGAAAGGGCTTTTGCGAACTTCCCAAGTGATCCACGTGTTGTACGATTTAATCAACCTGAAGGAAATGATGACGATGAGCAAATGTTCACTCATCTTAAGCCTAGAATGGGTGTTGCTACAAAAATTCAAGAAAAAATGACAGATTTGTTTCGTTCTGAGGAACATAAGTGAGTTTACTCTAAGTTGCTGAAGCGAGGGATAATGAACCCAAGGAGTGTGTATTTTGATTTTCTTGATTCTCTTAACGTGAAATTACGAGAGAAATTTACTTTACTTCAACTTGAACGTTTTTGCTCTAAGATAGTCGTAGCTCATCCTGAACTTACCGCGTATTTTTATTCCAATCTAAGCTTTTTAGGTGCGAATAGATTTTCATTTAGTGTTAGAGACCAGGATTATGTGGTTGATATGGATACTCTAGCTGATGTGATTGGAGTGGAGAGAGGGATATTCCAATCAATTAGTATGTCTGTTGATCTTGCTACTATGGAGCTTGTTCGAGATAGAATTGCAGAAGGTCGGATTTCGTATTCGAGGATGAGTGCCTCAAATGTCTTGCTTCATAAGATTGTAATCAATTGTCTTAGACCCAAATCCACGTCATAGACGAATGTCTCCTTTTCTAAAGCGAAGTTGATGTACGCCATCAATATTGGTTACAAGTTCTCTCTGCCGCACACTATCATGTTTCATATGTATAGGTCAATGGTAAAGGACAAGGGCCAAATTCCCTATTCAGCTCTTGTTACTCGTCTATTCAGACATCTTAATATTCAGCCTCCCAAAATTTTGTGTATTCGCACCTGTGATCCAATGGTGGTAGGACTGAAGATGATTTTAAAGATGCGTCTGAAAGAACTAAACAAGGCTTTATAGCGTTTTAAGGAGAAGACCCCTGTCAAGACTTGTCAAGACCCTGTGGCTGCAAAACGGAAGGGCAAGGAGCCCATGACAGCTCCATCTAAAATAGGAGAGCACTCATCTTGTAGTATGAAGAAGATGAGGATGACATCATCGTTTCCGCTCTTGCCTTAAAGAACTTATAGCATCTTGTTCTAGAGACAAAGGATGGAGAGAACCAAGATAGAGAAGAAATAGAGCATAGAAGTGAAGAGAGGGAATCGATGAGGAAAGAAGAAGAAGAAGGAAGAACTGCAGAAGAAGAGCAGAGAAGAGAACAAATAGAAGGAGAAAGTCATGGTGATTCTCCAATAGAGGATGAAGGACAAGATTATGGTGGGATTGAAGAAGAATTAGAGCATGAAAAGTACTTCTCTCCACCTGAAGGCACTGAAATAAGGGGAACGGCTGATAAAAGAGGTACTCTTTCACTTGCTTTTACCAATGTTGATGTCAGTCGTTCTCCTGCCCATCTAGAAGATGTATATGCTTCTCAATTTCCTGAGGAAGCTAATGAGGTTTCATCTCCAAGTCTGGATGTTCATGCTGAAGTTCCATCATCTGCCAATACTCCTCAAATTGATCATGCTAAAGCAAGCACTCAAACTGACAACTCAGCAGACTTTAAAAGACTGCTCGATGTTCTTTTGGAGATGAGAGGTCAGATTTATGCTTTGAGATGTGAATTTCAGAACATGCAGAATGTTAATCAAGCCACTTCAGTTTCTTTGCACGATCAAGTTCAGGCCCTTAGTCTTCAAGTTCAAGCAACTGCCAATGGTGAGGAAGTAGCGCAACTGAAGGAGGATATGAGAAAGCTAGAGGAGACTGTCAAGTCGATGGGAGATTTCCAGCTTGTTCATGTTCCAAAACAATCTTAATTTTATCCAATTCTCTTTTTTTATCTCTACATTTTTAATGTTGACAAAAAGGGGGAGAAGTTGGTGCAGATTTGATGCAGATTTGACCTTTAGATTTGACTTTTTGGTTGTGTTTGGTTTGGACTGTGTTTTGATCATTTAATGCTTGCAGTATCTTTTGCAATATCTTAAGCATTGTTGAGATAGTTGTTTTTATAGGACTAACTCGTTTCCTGTGGATGCAAATTCAATACTATCTTTATCCTAACTTATTTATCCTTTATGAGATATCTTTATTTGCTTGAGTATTGTTTTGCAGGACAAAAGTATCCCAATTTGCAGGAAAATTTTGTTATCATAAAAAATGGGGAGATTGTTGGGGAAAACTTCTTTATCTGTTTTGAAATTGACAAAACATTTCCTTTAGTCTAGTCTGAAGACTTCCAAACTCTACCGTCAAAGTCTGAAGACCACCAGACTTAAGACTTAAAGTCTGCCCTCATTGACAGTTTCTAGACTGACGAAGAAGACTTATCCAGATGCAAGTATATCCTTAAGGATTTGATTCGTGCGGCTAAAGAAGCTCTCACGACTGGGAATGGCATCTCAAGATCTATTATTCGTATTGAAATTAATTCGAGTAACTAAGATAAGTTGATTGGTGAAGTATACTTGGAAGGTTCCACATATGGAAACCTAGATCCTGATTGTATGGGCGAGCAAGATTCGTGGACTATCTTTATATTCCTTATATAACTCGAGATCTCCCTAATTAATTTTGTCCAACAGGTAGATTGAAAGAACTCCTTTGGAAGGTGCCAACAGTTATGAAGGCATTGAGGAGTTTATAAAGGAAGACACTATAGTTATTCGATGATGTGTGAGATAGAAAAATTCCAACGTCTGAAGCTCATTGTACTTTGCTTATTCGATTGTTGAGCTTAAATTCATACTCAAAAGAGAGATTAGATACTGGTGAGACCTTGAGGAAGTGTAGTAGAATCTCTATACTGTGGAATCAAGGACATGCGATTGTAACACCTCTTTTGATTCATAGTGAAATCCAGCTGGTGGGCTGTCAATGCGGGAGAGTGAACGTAGGCTTGGTCTAAGCCGAACTACTATAAACCTTGTCTTCTTATTCTCTTTCTCGAACTTCTTTATTTTGTTCGTAATTCTATTTAATTGTTAGAGTCTGACTTCCTCTGCAAAGTCTATTATCAACCAGACTCAGGTTAAAAATAAAGTTTTACACTATATTTTGCAAAATTTGTTTTCACACCTATTCACCTCCTTCTAGATGTTCGTACTAGCACTTTCACCTATAATATCCGATCACGCATCTCCAAACGGTTTCGCTTGCTCCGTGCGTCCCATGATCCAATGTTAAGTCGATTCCATGTCAAGCTGGGTCTAGTCAAGTCATATTTGACGCTCCTTTCAATCTCCCAAAGTCAATGCGGTCCCTTTGAGAGTTTGTTTGGCTTTTTAGTGTTCATACTAAGTGCAAATTTTTTTAATATATGTTTAAGGGTAGAAGAACATTAGAAGTGTCAAAAGTTGTGTAAACTTCATTTACTCTATTGAATCATAAAGAACATATCCTGCAAAATCTGCCGCACCCTATTTATGCATGTTTCAGTTTTTGCTACGCAGTCATCGCATGGCCACATCTTCTTGCAATGCCATCAATCCCTTATTCTCCGATCCATTTGCATTGCACCTACGAAGAGTTTCTCCATCATTCTACTTCAGATTCTAGATGCATTCAGATGTATCCCATCTCACCCTAACTTTATAAGAGGCTCAACGACGATACTGAGTCTTCCCCAGATTAGTGTGAAAATCAAAGAGGACGTTTTCATTCAGAGAAGAGTTTTGCCGTCCAACCTAATCAAAGTCCCAGAACGCACACAAACGTACTTCTCTCAGTGAAAGAGCAAGGCATTTTATCAAGCACAAGCGCTACACACCAAAGAACAGCACCGCATGACCACAACCTAATCAACAGGATCCGAAACGCCAGGACTAACGCCCCCCCAGGATAGACAACAAAAATCATCTGGACGACGACTTCACCCCGCGGCCAATCACCAACTGCCGAATGCTCGCTGCCAGTCACCTGCTGGCGGTGGCTGGCGGTGGCTGGCGGCCAGATGTTCATTATGAGGAAGTTGGGCTGATGATGACTCAGCTTGTGCAATTACCAACGACTCAGATAACGCAAACCCTAAATATTTATCCTCTCGCTCTCGACAAGTTGGATACGGCTTCGTCTTTATCGCTGGCTCTGGCATCGACAGAGCTAGTTGGCTCTTGTTTTCGTGTATACTCGAAGTAGTATGTTCGCCCACATTTCCAAAACGACAATATGGATTTATTTCACATTGTTGTCATTCTCAATTACACATCAGCAAAAACTAGAAAAGGATGATTTATATCATACACATTTGATTTCGACTGCAAACCACCACCCAAGACATACTACTTATGGCCAAATCTTGAGGTACCCAGCAGAAAGGGTGAAAGACGGAGAAAGCTGCAAGAAATCCAAAGAGCAACCTACAATTTCGGTGGCGGTTTGGCATTTTTCAAGCTTCAGCACCTATCCTCACGACATACTACTTATAGCCAAATCTTGAGGTCCCCAGCAGAAAGGGTGAAAGACAGAAAGCTGCAAGAAATCCAAAGAGCAACCTACAATTTCGGTGGCATTTGGGCATTTTCAGGCTTCAGCACTTATCCTCACGACAAAAAGACAAATGCTAGTGGACACAGTAGATAGCATATTGAATTATAGGCGATTACCGCAACGGCGTGCAATGCATGGGATGTACACGACGATTGATTTTGTGAATTCTTTAATTAATATTCAGTTCACCTGTCCACTTTACTTATTGTAATATAAATAAATAATATTAGCTGCAACATTAAATTCATCTCGCTCTAACATAATCTTCGATGTTGAAGTTTATTTTTTAGTCTTTAATTGTACTTTGGTCAAATCTTAAGGATGGAAGTATTAGTCATAAGTTATAGATTTTCTCTTCTTCCATCTTTGTCCTACATACATTTATATGTCTTGTTTTAATTTGCATATAGATTTATATACATGTATGCTACAAGTTGCCGGACGCAAAATACATTCACATGTAAAAACCCCTTGAAGCATAATCGTAGCTTTGCACATGAAGTGTCCTTATTAAAGTCGTGTTATAATTGTTGATGTTTGAAACTACAGACCTACGTTACCTAAAGAGAACCCTGCACTTCAGAGATATTTTCACTCTATCGCAAACTTTCGAAACTTTCATCAGTACCCTAAATTCCGAATTCAGTTTCAATCCAAAGTAATTAATCGATAAATAAGTTGTTAATATCAAAAGTGAAGATAGTTTGTTCTCATACTAGGTTCTCAAATGCTAATAGATTTATCTATGATTAAAAAAAAATTACATTTGCATGATTCAATGATTGAAATGATAAACACATTATAGGGGAATGCGAGTAAATATGATCTTTTCCCTATTACGGATGTCTATCTTTTTCATTTGATCGTTTATAGCCCAACAATGAAACTGTTTGAAAAGTTCAGTCAAGATATATCAATTGTAGTGTCACGCCAAACCTGATGGAAACTCACCTATCGCTACAAACTCGAATCCA
Source organism: Eucalyptus brandiana (assembly GCA_014182725.1). Classification (NCBI taxonomy): domain Eukaryota; kingdom Viridiplantae; phylum Streptophyta; class Magnoliopsida; order Myrtales; family Myrtaceae; genus Eucalyptus; species Eucalyptus brandiana. Next base: position 27,365,075 of record CM024671.1, read on the forward strand.
TTGAAAATCTTATTTTTGGATGAATTTTAACATATGACGTCTATGTGTACAAATTTTAAACGGAAATTACACTTTCCAACATACATTTAAATTTCTTACTCTTAAGATATGCATGATAACCCTTTTATTTCCAACCATGTCTATTTTTTTATTCTCGAGAACAGGCTTAAAATAAAAATCCATTTAGTAATACATTTTTGTTTTTTTCTAATTCTAGAACAAATCTTTAGTCCAAAAATAGATTTAGAATGGAAATGAAAAGTAATTTTTTTATTTTTCTATTTTTGGAACAAAAATTAAGAATAAAAACCCTCTTCATCATTCACTCTTGCTACTAGCTAGCCACCCGCCTGCCACAGCCCCTGTCCTTCGTTGCAGCCCACCCTAGTCACCATCCTTTGCCGCTATCCACTGTCTTGCAACCGGCTGCCATCCTCCGTCGACTACCTCTAGCCACCACTCGGGAGAGAAAAATTTTGTATTCTTATCAAACACACATTTTTTTTTTCCAAAAACTCATACAATAAATTGTGTCAAGAAATAGAATAGTAATCATTCATGCCCTAAGTCTCTACATTTTTATTTTCCGTGACAAAACTATTTTGTACATGTGTTCAGGATAATTTAAGTACTTTCATAACATTTCTATCCAAATTCTAAAGGCAAATCCAATCGCCCAAAATTGAGTTGCCCACTAGTAAAGTTCATGGAACCAAATTTTGCGGTCTCTTTAGAATTATGTTCATTGTATATAATAATTGAAATAAATAACCCCTGAAGATCTACATAGACATGTATATTACCTTTTCTAGAAATGTCGCAATTCCCCTTCTGTAATGGTTTGTGTAAACTTGAGTTAAGATGTAATTATCACCTATAGGGCCAACTTAGCAACCTTTACTCAACGTTGAGAGGATAAAATTTTTGCATTTGCGCAAGTGATCAGTGAGATGAGATATTATCACCTAAGACACTCCAAAACAGGCGGTCTCATGAAATATATCTTTCGTCCTCTTGTTTTCTGACATCCCAGCTCCTCATAGCAAGCTGGTACTTAGCCGACATCGACATCGTTCTCATGGGGGCATCGACGAAAACAAAAGAAAATATGTCGCGTTGATTTCGGAAGGGACGACACCACTTGATAAAAGTTTCGGTCGCCGTCCGGCGGGCGACGGACGAAGTGAGCCGCCAGAAAAGTCAAAAGCAGCCTTCTATTTAGACCCTACACATAGAAATTCTAGAGTCTAGAATTCTAGTGTTGAGGTTTTGTCGTTACCAAATTCCATTTTTAACATTTTACTTTAATTCTTAGTGCACTAAAACATGTAATCTAATTTAGTTGTTTCGTTGAAATTAAATTAGATCATGTTTTATGTTGCGTGCCGCATTGTACGTAATCTGGTGAAATCATATGGTTGGACCTACAAGTTGTAGCATATTCCTTTTCCCACTTTGTCCCATGTGTATTCAAATAATTAGTTTATTTGAGCTATAATTCATTTATGATGAGTATCTAATGATCGGTATAACTACCACGGTATTTTTTTTTTTTTTTTTTTAAGTTTCAAATATTCTACTCATATAAGTATTCAACAGATGTCCTTTGATGGACGCAATTTAAAAGAACAAAAAGCCCAGCTGAAATATAAGAGAGCATCAGCTTGGAGCTTTACACCAAAAGCCTCCTTAGTTATGGACGTCTGGGTCTTGTTTCTATGTATCTACCTTGTATGGTGCTTGTTCGAAGCTCTTTCTTTCATCAGAAAGAGGAGCAAAACGACTCTTTCAACCCTCCCTCCCGGTCCGCCACCGCTTCCGGTTGTCGGTAACCTCCTAAGCCTTGGCTCTCAACCTCACAGGTCCCTTGCCAGGCTCTCCCACACTTATGGCCCCATCATCAAGCTTCAACTTGGTTATGTGACCACTATTGTCGTTTCATCTCCACCAATCGCAAGAGAAATCCTTCAAACCCACGATGCGATCTTCTCCGACCGCACAATCCCCGACAGCGTCACTGCCTTGAGGCAAAACGAGCTCGGCTTGCCTTGGATCCCCGTCTCACCTCTATGGAGGAACCTCAGAAAGATATGCAATTTGCACATATTCTCTCACAAGAAGCTCGAGGCCAATCAACACATCCGCCAGGAGAAAGTTCAAGAGCTCCTCAGCTACATCAACAGAAGCCTTTCCAGGGGTGATGCTGTCGATATTGGCGAAGTGGCTTTTAAAGCCGTAGTCAATCTATTGTCGAAGACCATGTTGTCCGAGGATTTGGCAAACCCATCTGGTTCGGCCAAAGACTTCAAGGACCTCGTTTGGCGTATCATGGTCGAGGCCGGAAAGCCTAACATCGCAGATTATTTCCCTGCGCTTAAGAAGATCGATCCACAAGGCTCAAGGCGGCGTATGACAGTCTATTTCACAGATTTTCGAGCTTTTCGACAGCTTGATCGAGAAGAGGTTGCGAGAGAGGGCCATGGTTGGATCTATTAGAAAGAACGATGTGTTAGACACACTGCTTGATGCAAGAGAAGACAAGAGCGAGGAAGTAGACATTTTCCTCATCAAGCACTTTCTCTTGGTACTTTTCCACTCCTTTGACAATGATTTATTGGGTTAGTCATGACATTCATCATCGCAGTAATCCGTGGGATATTAGTAGCCGCCTTCACTAATTACTTTGGATTTGTATTTCAATGGTTCTTACTTTTTTGTTTTTTTTTTTTTTTTCCAATCTTGATCTCACGCATTCTTACTTTATTCGATATAAGATGCTCAATACTTTCAAGTGTGATTGATATCGACTTGTAAATTCACATATAATTTTTTAAAAATATATATATTTGAAATTAGATGATTTTTTTACTTAGGAAAAGAAAGTGTAAAAATTTGCCTTTTTCTTTACCCGCAACAACCCTACACCTCGGGCCAAAAAAGGGGTGCGATCCTTATTAAGACAACGCACGGATCGGCCTTTTGCTAGTTGTCACTGGGTACATCGACGAAGGTGAAGATTGAGTTTTCCTAATAATTCTTTGAATGCTAGAAAACGATTGAACGAATAATGATTTGAATAAAGGTATGTCATAAATTGTTCGCTCACGAGGATCCCACATATGTCGGATTTTGATGTGAACATCGATGGGGACGGTGAACCTAAGCTGTACCTTTTGCATTCGTTTTCTTTCAAAAAATTGAATAGAGCCAAAAACTTGATTGAAAAAGTTGGTTTACAGGATAATTTTGCAAGTTGTTATTGGTGTGTATATATGCCAATCTAGTTACACTAGCGGTTTTGAGCTTCTCATATCTCTTTATAAAAGAAATTTGTGAATGCGACTTTAGATATTAGCGATGCTCTTACTTTATATTAGTAATTTCTAGAGATATAAATTGTACGGTCAAGAATTGGTGCATAAAAGTTCATGTGTGACAATGACGACATATCCTTTAACATCTCTTGTGGTGGACACTCAGGATTTATTTGTTGCGGGAACGGACACTACTTCGAGCACAGTAGAATGGGCATTGTCCGAGCTAATCCACAGTCCCGAGAAGCTGTCTAGAGCGCAAGCCGAGCTCGATCGAGTCATCGGCAAAGGGAAACCCATTGAAGAATCTGAAATCGCTCGCTTGCCCTATTTACAAGCCATCATAAAGGAGACTTTCCGGCTGCACCCTCCAGTTCCTCTCTACCTTCCTCGCAAGTCGGGATCGGAAATCGGGATCGCCGGTTTCACAATCCCAAAGGATGCGCAAGTTTTTGTGAATGTGTGGGCCATAGGAAGAGACCCTAGCATTTGGAAAGACCCAGACGTGTTCATGCCGGAGCGATTTCTAGGGTCCGAGATCGATGTGAAGGGACAAGATTTTGAGCTCGCTCCATTCGGTGCCGGTAGGCGCATATGTCCAGGCTTGCCGTTGGCCTTGAGGATGTTGCATTGGATGCTCGGTTCGCTCATAAACTCCTTCAATTGGGAGCTTGAAGGCAAAGTCAAGCCAGAGGACTTGAGCACGGAAGAGAAGTGCGGGATCACCTTGCAAAGAGCTCAACGTCTCAGGGTTATTCCCAAGCCGCTGTGAAAAGAATATGGTTATTCTTTTTATACGAACGAAAACGAGATAGTACGTACTGCTTATTCCAAGTGTGTAAAGGCTATGAGCCTGATTCCAAGTCCAGTCCTAGTTGTTGATGATAGAAAACAGCGTATAGACCTACATACCTAAAATGTTCGAGTGCTTTAGAAGTACTTTCACTCTGTACCAAAGGTAGAAAACTTTCATTATTTCTACCCTAAGTTCCCAATTCACTTTCAGTTGGAGGCTCATCGCAAGTAACTGCTGAATGTGACTATATGTGGTAATATGACGGGTGAAGATCCTTTATCCTCGTATTGTGTTCTCGATTTGCGTCCCAACAATCTCGGCCATCAAATATATGCATTTAGTGACAAATTTTTATCACACGAATTAATAGTTGAGATGGTAGAGACATCGGAGGGAAATACGAGAGAGATAGAGGATCCTTTCCTACTAAAACCGTCATAACCGTGTACCCTTCAAACAAAGATCGTGCCGCATAATGGTTTGAATAATTTATTAGCAAAGGGAATACCATGTTAACCGCCCAAAAAATAATAATAATAATAATAATAATAATAATAATAATAATAATAATAATAATAATAATAATAATAATAATAATAATAATAATAATAATAATAATAATAATAATAATAATAATAATAATAATAGTTGTTAAGATTAGATTCTCAATCACAATTAAATAAATTAGTAAAAGCAAGAAAGAAAAATCTAGCATAAGGTTTGTCCTAGTTTACCCTTGAACTAGGGCTACATGCCTTCTTTCAATGGGCATTATGCACCTCAATAGTGATTAAAATGACTAAGATATAGTTGAAGTAAACAAGATACTTTTATGAAAGTTCACAAGAGAGTGTTGGAGCTAGCAAATATCACCTAGAGAGAGTGAATAGGTGATTCTAAAAAATATTGAAAAATTTAAAGTGAGATTGAAAAAGTGAAAATATGAACCTGAACTAGAGTGCAAAGTTTAGAGTTTGAAGAGAGATTAGAAATATATCACTGGTGTGCAATAGACTATAAAAGAATAATCAACAAGAGTTTAGGGATAAAAGAATTTGCACACAAGACTTATAGCGGTTGAGCTTATAGTAAGTTTAGGTCCTTCTCCCATGCTAATAATCTACTTACTGAATTTCACTAGATCAATAAGATATTACAATAATGAGTGATAATACTCGGTGTATATCACTCAATCACTCTTTCGGTGTTTCTCTAAGATCACAATTTATAGCCCAAGAAAGACAAGTATGTAAGATCAAAGTTCTCTCAAACTTTGGAATTCTTGATTTTGGACTTTGTAACTTCCTTTCTCATCGGTACCATGGTCTCCTTTTCATACTCCTCGACTCCCAATCTAACCATTGGACAGTCTTCATTAAATCATCTTCCCATCTACCCATTGGATAGATCTATATCAAAAAGATTAAGTAGTCCTTAAGTGCCAAAGTTTTAATCTCTATTTATTCTAAATGCTCATACAACTAAAGTCTTGGTTCCAAAAATAGAAGCCTCCATTTTAAAAATGGAACTTGTCTTGAGATTAATTGCCAATCAATTAAGGAGTTTTGCATTATAAGATTTACCTAAGACATGGGCCTATTTGGCCGAATATAATCCCGCATGAGAAAAAGAAAATCGGAAACAAATTAAACAGAAGTAACAAAAGAGGGGAAAAAATGAGAAGTTTTCTTGTCATTTACATGCCCAGTTTTATAAGATTTAGTGCTAATTTTTCATTCCAAAGATTATGAAAATCGAAGGAAGATTCAATTACAAAAAACTTCCTTGCGATTATAAAGAAGCCTTTTTTAACGAAGATGATTGGCACTAATGAGAACAAGCTTAAGCCTAGAGCATGTTTCGGGTCTAGACTGCCATGACGAGAGACCTTATACAATTACATCCACCCCGAAAATTGATAGGAGATTCTTTTCAGTGGGAAAAGTGAGAAAAACGTTATCTTTACGCTTCTTCTCCACTTCCGATGAGATAATCTAGGGTTTGGTGGAGATAACGTGCATCAATTGCCTCACAAGTATTTGGAAGGAAATGGTTTATTTATCACAATCTTTCTTCTATTAATTTAACCCTTGTTGCTCCAATGTTTCAACGTTTTCCCCCTCTCAATAATTATAGTTAACAGTTTTCTCATACTCAATGAGTCCACTTCTTGGATTTGGCGAAAGGTGATTCATGGACGTCAGATCAGGGGATTAAAAGGATTTACATTTTTAAATCAGTCACGTGATTAATTTATTAATAAATATATATACATCACAGCTGTCATCGTTAATCTATATCAGGCGATGATCGGAACATAATTAATTCGGTCCCAATAACTTCTCGTGACTGAGTGGAAGAAAAGAGAAATATGTCATAGCTGTCATCGCAAGATTAGTTTACTAAAAGATATAAGTGCATCACCGCTGGCATCATTAATCAATAGTAGCTAATGACTGGAACCTGAAAACATAATTTAATCGGCCCCAGTTACTCGTTCATGACCGAGTGGAAGAAGGGATAAGATTCTCGAATGAGGAAGAGGGCACAATCTCCTGCAGGAGGAGTCATGTGAGGTGATATCTCATATACGGTTTAGAATAGTGGACAATCGATATAGATGGTGAAAAATGAATGAACGAAGGAAGGAATGTTGGATGCAAATTGCGCCATCCCAAGATCTTCATAACTAGAATAAGAACATGCATAAGTGAGTAAAAAGATTAACGCACCTGTTTTGGGATCCATTGTTCTTGAAGCGGAAACGGAAACACAATGTTCCACGCGCAAGTCTTTCTCCTCTATTGCCCTTCGTATCACTGGTTCAATGAGGCGGCCCCCTCACGTGTAGCGTTAGGTAAACACCCTTATGTGAGGATACAGGTGAGAATTAGGGTTAGAAGAGAGACTTTAGCACTATTTATAGAGTTTCCAGCCAGTTCCCCCTCATTACGGGCCAGGCTCAACTCGGCCCACACTAGCCAGCCCATATTAGACTAATTAAGAAATTTTCTATCTCACCTTAGACCAACTCTATTTTACGGTAACCGTAAAAATAGTAAATTACAATATCAATTAATTTAGTCCACATCAGGAAAACTCTTACATTCTCCCATTTGCACTATATTAATTGAAATCGTACCGTATGTGTGCACATTTGATTCAAAGATAATTCTTAATAGTCAATCATATCCCATAAAGTCTTAAACACCAAATCATGGCGGTAACTGCATGTATACACACAGAGCCTTCCATGGTCACAAATGTTCTCAATTTTATTAATATGGATTCAATATGGTAGTGTGTCAAATGAATAATATCTCTCATAAAGAAATCCCATTTGTCAGTCACAATTCTCTCACCTTAGGTGTCACAAAAAACTTGTGCCACTAGAAAATGCTTTATGGTTCCAATGAACCCATATATGTCTTGTCCTTATGGTTAACCTTTCTTTATGTATCACAAGAATATGCACAAGGCTAATAACCGGATGCCGGATGCCCCTAGCCTTCACTCAAGGTTTATACGATCCCTTGAGACTTTATCAATATATATACAACATAATAACAACACATTCAAAAATATTTTATTAAATGCAAAAGTTGATACATATCAATGTCACGCCTCGAACCTCGAGCGCGCCAACATCCCACCATAGTCATGCAAATGCGACATTCCAAGGTAATGTCGCCGACCCCATTCATTTATTATTGCGCAAGAGAAATGTATTATAAAACCCCTAACAATGAAATACGGGATAAAAAAGCAGGAAGCAAAACCACAACATAACACTTTCATAATTCAACAGAATTACAAACAAAAGTCTACAGCCAAAAGTCTACAAAAGACTGGCTCTTAAAAATGAACTGTCCTTCGACCTACAAGTCGGACACGTTCTCCAATCCTTATGACTTCACCTCTGTAACTCCTCAAGGCCAACCAAAGCTATCTAGTCGCTCCGTCCACCAGGGACCTGAAATTGTAATCCCCAAACTGGGATGAGATAATGTCTCAGCAAGTTCAACCCCCTAAACCCCTATTAGAAAGAAAATACACCCCAGGTGGCTTAGCCAGATCACACAGAAGACTTACCTCGCCTCAGTTCCTTCCTGCATGTTAGCACAATTCAAATCACTCAATCACAGATAGTAATATGAACTTAAACAACCGAAACACATTCACTTTCATATAACCAACAATCGCAGGGGTCTTGATTATAAGACTAAATCGTTATGACACGTCACATTCCATGCTACACAATTCCGTCCCATAAACCAACACATCAACAACACTTAACATGCATACCAATTGTTAATCACTGCCACACAAGGGCATAGCCTACTCACAGTTCGGCTATCTACTAGCATATAGCCAACCATCGCCTCCCCACCTTGGAACGCGGCTTCGTCAGTACGTCGACAGCATTCCTGAAAGAGCATGGGCCCGAAAACTACTGCAACCCGCAACCACCGCGTGGGCATCTCATATAGGGGCAAGTCCGGCTCAACAGCCCTTAATTATCACACAGCTAAATTATACTCGGTTCCAGGACACGTTGCATTTCACTCAATACTTCCACTTAAAATAGTGATCCCGGCCATTTTTCTTCATATTAAAAATATTCCAAAAATTACTCACGTGTGTGGGGACATGCTAATTTCGAATCAAAAAACCAATATCTCACTTTTGCAAACCCCACTATTTAATATAATAATTAAAATCCAACTTTTGCATCAAAACCCGACATTTGGGTTTTTTATGAATAAAGTTCTCATTTACCAAAATCAACACTCAATTTGCCACATCCATTCATCAAATTCAAATTCTAAATGCACAAAGAGCGATCAAAGACGAAATTCTAAGAAAATAAGGTTCCAAAATAATTTTCAGAATTTATTAAATAATTAAATTTATTCAGAAAATTAATTAAATAATAATATCTCTATCTTTCACGATCCACACTCAATTTATAATATCCAATCATCAATTTCAAAATCTGACTACACAACAAATGCGACCGGCACAAAATTCTGAGATTTTAGGGTCCTGACAAAATTTTCAGAATTTAATAAATAATTAAATTTATTCCGAAATAATTAAATAATAATATTTTAATAATTTCGAATAATAATATATTATTAAATTATTTAATAATTTCGAAATATTTAAATAATCAAAAATAAATTCCTTTATATCACATCAAAGCTTATATTAATATAACCACTCACTTAACCTTAAATTAAACACAATTTAAGTTAATCAAGTACCTTAATATAATATACATTTAAATAAACTAAACTAACCACCTAATAACACTTAACATAAACTAAGCACCCCTAAAGCATCATTAACCCTCTAATCAAGGTTTAGTGAGCTAAACTCACCGGATTAGCGAACCGAGTGAACCAAAACAACGAGGACGACGCAAGGATCGACTTTCCTCAAGGCGGGCCGAGCATTCGGGCTTAGGAAGGCGGCCAAAACAAGCCAAAACCGGGCTGCCACACCCATTTCTAAATGATGATGTCCACTACGATTTGAGGCCGAGGAAGGGTAGATCCGAAGCTTGGATGAGATGGAGAAGGACCAGGGAAGATTGAGAGGTCAAATCGGACCGAGGCGGGACTCAAACGATGGCCAGAGGTGGCCCATCCGCGGCCTGAGCTAGCCGAACAGCTGCCTGGAAGTGAGAACGAGCAGGGACGACGGCGAGAGGCGAGCTGAGACGCACGGCAGCAGCGTGCGCGAGAACGGCGTCACGACAGCAAACGGCGACAGGCGGAGGCATGCGACGGCTCCGGGCAATGGCAAACGACCAAGAGCAACGGCTGGTTGATGGGGCTTGGTCTTGCAAGCGAAGGGGAGATGACGGAGCAACGGGCCGTTGCGCGGGTGACACGCGGATGAGCGACGACCGCGGCAACGACGACGATGACGGCGAATGGGCGGACGGCGAGCAGGCAAAGGAGGTGAACAAAGCTTGCTGCAACCAGCCGGATTCCTCTCTCCCTCCCCTCCAATTCGAATTCCAAGTCCCAAGAAGCTAGAGGTTGAAAATGATGGTGATGGCCCCCTTTTTAGAGATTAAATCTCCACCCTACATTTGTCAAGCCCTCAATCCTTGGCTTCAATCAACATGACATCACCCCTATGATGTCATCTTCCACTATCTCCTCTCCCACAACATTCTTCAATAGGTGCAATATCATTTCCACCGGGGTCCAAATCCTTGTACATCCAATTTCTTCAATTTTTCTTTTAATTCTCTTTTAATTGAATCCAATTAAAATTCACAAAATTATCCCACGATCCTAATAAGATGTGTGACATAACCGAGCTTCCAATTTTAGAATTCGATCTCAATTTCACGGTTAATTTTACTTTGGCACAATACTAGCGCGGCCCAACCTACCGGGTAGCCTTTAGAAACTTTCATGCATTTGACCTATGGTTGATCATCTCAAGCCACAATGTACATCTTTGAAACATTGACGACTTTTGGTTGTCGGGGTAATCTCAAGGTTTCAAATACGAACACAGGGTACCCAATCGACAGAAAAGTCGGTCTAGTGCCGATCGACAAGAATTGTGTAATCTAGTGGAATCACCCATACCTGATCACATGCCTCTGTCGAGTCGACCTATCTCCGATCTCTAATCGATTTTTAATTGTGCTATAATGACCCTTGCAGATTAGCTCGGTCGAAAGATCACTTCCTGGTCAAATTCTCAAGTCTGATGCATTAGAAACTCTTAATGGTTTCACCCAATAGACTAGTTTTCACATGAGTGGCCGACTCAAGGAAAAAAACTATATGCGTGCCAACGAAATGCCCGTCTCAATTTATTGAAAATAGAATTGGAAAATCGTGATGTCACAATCAAACCGTTACAAACTGTAACGAACACAGATGAAACATTTATCAGAGTAAAACCAAAATAGCTCATACTAAACAACAGCATCTCATGATACTCCTAGGCCCATGCTAACATGTCGCTCAAATACACACAGGCGTAGACCTTTAGTTAGTGGATTTGCAATCATATCACCTGTGAAAATATGTTATATTAAAACGTCACATTTCTGTACCGTTTGCTTTTGGTCAAAAAATTTTGACCACCATATATTTAGACCCCTTAAGACCTTTGTAGTAAATAAATAATACTACAAATTTGTTATCTCAATACAACCGTATAGGTATATTCATAAAGCTAAAACAATCAACTCCGTCATGAGGTTCTAAAGCCTAATAGCCCAAGTAACAGCCTAAAAAAATGTTACTAACACTACTTACATAGTAGAAGATAATATATAACTTTATTTACTTGACTTCCTACTAACATAAATATGTATTCCGTTATTGATTTCATATTATCAGAACAACCAGCAAAGTTTACATCTAAATACCCTACTAACTGCAAGAATTGAACATGTCTGTAAATTAGCATATAATCTCTTGTCTTCTTTAAGTACCTTAAAACCTTCTTGACAGCAACCCAGTGATCATGTCCTAGATTTGACTGATATCTACCTAGAATTTCCTTCACAAAGACAACATTTAGTCTAGTGCAAATTCGAGCATTCATTATACTTTTAAGTACACTGACATAAGGTACACCTTTAATTAGATTTTCTCAATATCTAAATAAGGATAATGTGATAGATTTAGTTCATCACCCTTAACAACATGAGCAATTATTGGCTTGCAATGATGTATATTGAATATTTCCAATATACAATCAGCAAATATCTTCCGAGAAAATCTAATATAATATGGCAAAAACAATCCTTACAGACCTCAATACAAAGGATATAAGATGTCTCAAGATCACAACTTGTAAACAAAATATCAAATACATAGAGTATGAGAAAAAATAAATTTTCTCCCATTGACCTTGCAATATATTAAATTACTTTGTTCCCAATTGAACAAGATAATAACACTATGAAACTTTAATAATATTATCTGGAAACTTGCTTAAAACTATGAATAAGATCTTTTAGTCTACACACAAGTTTACTTGAAACATCTATTGCAAAATCCTCCAATTGCACAATATAGATTTTGTATCTATTTGGCATAACTCCATATCAAAATAAATTATTAATGTCACATTCACTCTGAAAAAATCTTTAAAAATAGTAGAAAGAAATATTTATTTCTTCACTATAAACAATTCACCCATCTTTCAAAGTGAAAACTTTAGTTACCAATTTGGCTTTAAATTCCACAATCTTTCTTTGAAATTCTTTTAGTTTTATACGTCAATTTGCAACTAATGAACTTATGATCTTTAGACAAGTAAGTTAGTTTCCAAACACTATAATGTTTCATAGATTGTATACTACTTTTTATGGCATTGAATCACATACTTGATTAAGAATAAGAAACGACATTTATAAATATGCCATTACATCAACCATATAGTGGATATTGTAACCATGCTCTCACAAATAGACTATATAGTTTGATGGTATAACTGATCGTCTTTCCCTAACAAATCTCCTTAATAAAGCTGCAACCACTTTATTCTGTACTTGAGAGGTTTAAGAAATTTCATTATAAACTATATCAAGAATAGTATCTTGAACCTCAACAAGTTTAGTCTATGGCATAGGAGATTCCGTAATTATCTGTATAGGTAAAGACAAAAACACAATAACCTCAATCATACTATTATCTTTAATAGTATAAGAGCAGCTATCCTCTATAATTACGTCAATCTTTAAAAATTTTAAAGTATGTGATTCTATAATTCGTGCACCTTCTTTAGGGTCATAAAATCAATACCCCTTTAACAATCTAGATAAGTTACAAAATAATTCCGAGTGGATCTAAATTCCAACGCACTTAATATTATATTAGATAACTTCACTTTTGCATGACATCTCTAAATTTCATATGATTTAAATAATTTATGTCCAATCTATAACTCAAAAGAAGTTTAAGAAACTATTTTTTTATGTGAAAATGTTACTTTCAAAATATCTGCCCACAGAAGACTAGATAAATTAGTCTTACTAATCATACTCATCACCATGTTCAATATGGTGCATTTATGTCTTTCGGCCAAATCTTTTTGTCAGGATTTTCAAATATAGTAATTAAGTTACCACCCCAAAATCTATCAACTATTTAACAAATGACCCTTTAAGCTATTTCGCATTGTCAAAAATACTCACGACCACTGTTAAGCCTGATAAAAAGACTAATTATAATTGTTTTATTCTTCATCTCGGTCATTTTCCTTAAATAGAAAACTTTCGGAAACAACATTTTAATCATATACGAGATGTATATGTCATTGGGAGTTAAACACAATCTTTGCAAATGTGTCATAATTTCAATATTAGACAAGACATAATTTCAAGCAACTAAGGCTTCCATCATCTTATAGTAGTGCAGTCCGCAGGCAAACCTCTTTTCAAGTGTTCCTATATGGAACGCTTCATGGACAGTAAGCAAATTCTATTGCTCTTTTCCCAAGCAACAAATCATATGTCCACTACTTAAAAATTTGAAGTAGTTAAAACCTCAATAATAGTAGAGTTATTAATTACAGAAAATGTGACTGAAAAACAAGTAATATATATAATTAGCATCATGTGAGCATCGTGTAACTTGACATACAAGTACACATCGAGAGAGTTACACACATAATCATATAATCACATTTGGACAGAATACATGACATGCAGTTGTACACTCCCCACATGATAGCGGTTATGAGAATATATTCTAATCTTCGTGAATTCATCACCTTTGGGCAAATGAACCACTAGGATCAGTCAATCCTCTACCACACCATCATGTATCCCTCCATGAACTAATACACAATCACCTCATTTGGGAGTATGACCACGCATTAGACCAGGAGACATTCCAATCAACATACGAAACCGAAATTTCTCAAACCCAATCAAGCGTGTCACTTTGGCGGTCACTACTCAATTGAATTCTTGAAACTCTCTCATACCAGGGATATAAACTTTACTACTCACATACATCATATACATGTGATTTTAAGTTTAGTGATAGAGGCAGGTTATTACTAAAATCACATATCATGCTAATTACATTAATTTATCCATTAATAAAAATTAATCATACATATATATAAATATATATAGCGAACTTGAAAGATAGATTCCAATAAGATCACCAATCACAGCAACACAAGAAAATTCTTATAACATAGAAGTAAGCATCTCTTGTGCACCCCGATTACTGATTACTAGAATAACATTAAAAGAATGTCGATCCAAAGGATCCCTCACAAGTTGACATCAATAGCAATATAGGGTACTCCAGATTGATAAGATTGATAGCTAATAAACTATTGCTTATGAGTTTCATAAGGCAAAATAACTTCAAGACCAATAGCAGATTTATTAGCCAATTTAAGTAACAAATTATCATTGCATCAACCAGTGGCCTATAAATTGAGTCAAAACACAGAACCAAATATCTAAACTATAACGGTAGATATAATTGCTCTGTGTAAATGATGTCATACTTCTTAACTATAAAAAATATTCAACTTGATAGACATTAACCAGCGACCATATGGGTTTAGATACAATATGCAATAACTTAACTAATATGCATCACCCACATTCAGCAGATGTGTTAATCAGTATAATCAGTTTGGTCACAAGTTCTTAAGACGTCAATCATTCAAAAGTTACCAGCGTGTCAAGGAGTATGCTTGAGAAACAAAAATTTCATAACATTTACCGTTTCTTATCACCTCAATACATAGCTTAAATACTATTCCACACTGATTGTATCTCATTAAACCAGTTTCAATTTATAATAAATTTTGATTTTATTAATGAATCATGCATTCATAATGTTTATGTGATAACATACTAGTAACCCATGTGGCATCCCAAAAATTCAAGACAAGCTCTAAGGTGTATTACCTAATTAGGTAATGAAATTACCAAAGGTTATGCTTTAGCCATTAGTCTCCTCTTAAGACTAAGTGATGTATGCTTGTGTTCATGAGTTTTTAAATTAGTATTATAGGATAAATTAATGAGAATGATTTATTCTTGGCCATGCATCTCATAGACTAAATTTCCTATAGATAAAATGTTACAAGATTTTGGCCATGTGAAATTTAAAATTTGAAATCTATAAAAGAAAGAATTAAAGATGAATAATTGAAAGTGAAATTGTGGGTTTAATTAGGTTAGGCCTTAGGCCCAAGAGCATGGATTTTGGTGGGCCAAATGGCCGGCCCATTGGAGCCCAAAGAGGGGCTGTCGACCGGCCCATTTGCTGGCCCAAAGCCCAGCCAAGAATGAGGCCCATCCTTGCATGAAGAAGGCCATGTGTCTCTCTCAAATTGCCAAGTGTAGATCATGCATTGGCTTGTGGAGAGGCACATCATCATTGCTAATGATTGTGGCTTAGGGGAAATAAAAGGGGGAGAGAGAGTGGCTAGTTGAGGGCTGCCGTCCAAGTGAGAGAGAGAGAGAGAGAGAGAGAGAGAGAGAGAGAGTGAGTTGCGAGAGAAAGAGAGGAACCGAGAGAGGAGGAAGGAGCTCGCCGTTCGTCCGCCCGCACGCCTGTCCGTCCGTCCGTCCCTCGCCGGTGTGCCGTTCGTGTGCCGTCGTTCACTTGATCTTAGAGGCAAGTTAGGATCAATTTCTACTCTTGCATGTGTGTCTTGCATGTGTGGTTGAATTCTTGGGGGTTTAGAGGTAAGGAACCGAAGCTAATGTGGTTTGTTTTTGAAAATGCTTGCTGTTCTCGCGTATACCGCCTAACCCAGAAACTTGTAGAGGCTTGCATGCATGTTTCGAGTTGGATTTTGACTTCGAATCCTTCATGAAAGTTGTAGAAAAAATCTCAAAGTCTAAAATTTTAGAGACAAAGACTGAGTTTTGAGAGGTGAAATCCTTCTCCTACAAAGACACTAGATCTGGAACTGCTTTGCTGACCTTTTGGTAGTTTCGTGGGTTGCATGTTGCTTTTTACTGAGAATTTCCCTTCGACTTCTTCATGAAACTTGTAGATAACATCCTAAATACTAACATACTCAAATTTGAGGTAAAATGAGCAAGTGTATCCTAGTGAATCGACTTTCTCTTGAAGACGGTGAATCTGGAAACACGGTACTGGACACCCGAGACTTCTTGGACTTATATGGTGACTATTCTCTGGAAATTTCACTTAGATCCCTTAATGAAAGTTGTAGGGAACCTCTTGAAGCATAACATATCCAAACTTCAGACGAAACGAAGAATAATAAGTTGGTGAAAACTCGATATTTCGGAGATAGTTATACTGGACGTTTCGGTGCTAGAATCAAGAGATTCGGACGTCTATGGAAAATTATCTAGAACGAATATGGCCTAGATGTCTTCATGAAAAATCTACTTTAGTGTCTTAACTATAACCTGGTAAAATTTCATAATTTTCGGAGGTCATTCGGGTATTTTAATCGAATTATTTCAAAAACTGCGCAATCTGATTTTATCCGAAATTACATGCTGTAATTGTGTGAATTATATTTTCTTGTGTGAAACTCGTTTGGGCATGTATTCTTCATGAAATTGTTATCTTATTGTCTTGTCTATCACATGTCCTGATTTTATGATTTTTGAGAATCATATGGATAATTAATTTAAATGCTTTCTAAAATGGTACAAGCTGGAATTTCATAAACTTCAAAAAAAAAAAGGCATGATAAATGGACTATTCTAAATTGTATGGACTCCATGAATTGTATTGTTATGAATGATTGTGTCTTGCTGCATGTATGATGATGATTGGAAATGCATATAAAAATTAAAAGGATGAAAGTGATCTTGTTTGCCATTACATCATATGCTATGCTGAGTTGAGACATAATTGGGTGAACATAAATTACGATAAATGATTAAACTGTTGGAGGCAGATGATAATGCCCTGGGAGTGTCAGGATGCCCAGGATGGGGGGTGCCAAATGCCCGGATTGTATTGAGATACATGGCTGAATGTCATCGGGAGTTTCGAGATGCCCGGAATGGTTGGGTGCCGGAAGCCTCGGAGGTTTTTGCCCGAGGGGATGCCTCGTTATACCAGTTGGGATGCGAGATGCCCGGAATGTGGGGGTGCCGGATGCCCAGTGGTGTGTGCCGGAGGTTTATCTCGCGATGCCAAGATGGGGTGCAAGTGATAAAGTATGGGATGCAATTATTGATCCCGGGAAAGGGAGATGTGGCGATTGAATTGAAAGATAAAAGTGGAAATTGAAACATGCATATATGATATGATGATGACCACCTGTGGCATGATGAAATGCATATATGATATGATGATGATCACCTATGGCATGATGACATGTATGTGATATTATTGTGATGAATATATGAAGATGTCTGTACACATAGTATGTTTGTGTATGCATGGCTGCAAGGTAAGTTATGCTTGGATGCATGAATGGCATGTACTATGTTATGATTGTATTGTGTGATGCATTGAGTGGTTTATTGGTCCTTTACCTGCTGAGTGGTTGTACTCACCCCTTCGGGGACCAACATTTCATATTAGCAGAATGCCGCTCCCTGCTATCACGCGGGACGTCTTTTACGACCTTCCTTCGGATGTAGAGGTCGAATGTGTGGAGATCAACTATCCCACCATTCCCGGTTTGACATTTATTCGAGTTCGCGCCTTAGTGATGTATGACGTGGGCCTGGCTGAGGACCCTGTCATTCAGGAGTTCATTTCCGTTCATGTTCGTCAGAACGGAGTGATGCATGGGATGTTGCCGCCGCCACCGCCTAATGCACCGGGATGGGTGTGAGGGCCCGTGCGTGAGAAGTAGGAGCTGAAACTTTTTGGGATGATAGCCGACACTAGTTGATGGAGGATCTTGCACGATAGACATAGTGGGTCGAGTGTTTCTTTTTGGGGGTTATGGCCGACTATAGGTACAAGTCTTGGCCTTTCTTTTGATTGTACCGACCCAAGAAAACCATCATGGAAATATGTAAATAAAAGTGTCGTGGCTTTATCTTTTCTTATGATGTTTAGTGGTGTGCAATTGTATCATGATTGTTGGAGGGAAAGATGGCGATGTTAAATTATGCTTCCGCTAATGAGTCGCGCTGGGACCTTTTTCAAAAAAAAAAAAAAAAAAAAAACGTCTATGAACTGCGACGCTTCTTCTAAGAGATGTAATTAGTGTCCATTAGGTGTAGCAATAGGTGCCTGTGGCGACCTAAGGCGTTTCGGGGCGCCACAACCCATCACCTGTATTTTCAAAATCATAGAAAATATAATAAAAATACGCAAAAATACACGTATTTATGGCTTTTTATGTATTTTCATATCTATAAAATCATCAAACATGTAATAAAAATTCACCACAAGATGGAGGACGGCCATACGGATCCAACGCTACCAGACACGCGCCGATTCGACGCTCCACGCGGCCTCACGCGCCGCCTGAGTGCGAGCCGCGCCCCGCGTGTGGGAGCGCGTGAGGGCGCATGACCGCACGTGAGGTGCGTCTCCGACGCCCTGGCCGCGTGTGGCCGTGCATGGGGGCGCGTGATGCCTCCCCTGGCAACACACCGCCAACCGTCTTGCTCGTCTTGTCGAGCCCAATCTAAATTTGTGATTTAATTTTATTTTTATTAAAAAAAATCTTGAAAATCACAAATTATGGCAAAAACTTTATGCATTCAAGTTCTAGGATTATGGTTGCTCTGATATCACATGTTGGATGCAAATTGCGCCATCCCAAGATCTCCATAACTAGAACAAGAATATGCATAATTGAGTAGAAAGATTAATGCACCTATTTTGGGATCCATTGTTCTTGAAGCAGAAACAGAAACACAATATTTCACGCACAAGTCTTTCTCCTCTATTGCTCTCCGTATCACTGGCTCAATGAGGCGGCCCCCTCACATGTAGCGTTAGGTAAACACCCCTTAGGTGAGGATACAAGTGAGAATTAGGGTTAGAGGAGAGACTTTAGCACTATTTATAGAATTTACAGCCAATCCCCCTCATTACGGGCCAGGCTCAACTCGGCCCACACTAGCTAGCCCATATTAGAGTAATTAAGAAATTTTCTATCTCACCTTAGACCAACTCTGTTTTACGGTAACCGTAAAAACAGTAAATTACAATATCAATTAATTTAGTCAACATCAGGAAAACTCTTACAAGGAAAGCTCGAGGAATTGACGAGGAACATATATAACAGAGTGCTCAACCCGTCCAAACCCTAATGGGCGTGAACAGATAACGAATTTGGGAAAAAGTCTGGGTTCATTTGCTAGAGAACCTATAGGATTTGGGATGGGTTTGGGATTTTGTAGATGGAAAGCCTCACATCCGATCCCCACATGAATAACAAAATGCTCTTTGTTTTCTTTATATTCTTTTAGATGGTGTTTTTTTTTTTTTTTTTTCAAACTAAATCGTCTCCACCCCAACCCCCTTAAGAAAGTGGGAATTCGAACCCCCCACTTCTCCCTTCCAAGTTGGAAGGGTGGCCATTAGAACAAACCCCCATAGTTCTTTAGATGGTTGAGAAAGTATACATAATAATGCTCTTTCCTAACCGTTTTTTGGGACATTTAAGTCGTCCTTTGTTAAAATTCTCGATGTTACTCATAAAATTTTTTCAACACTCATTTCCTTCTTACGACTATCATTTCATACATAATTTATAATAAAAGAGTTTAATGTTCGTTGATCTCAAAATCTCAATTTGAGACTCCATAGTTTTCAATTGAAAATTATAATTTACAAATTCCGTATTACAGTTTTTTTTTTTTTGTAACCATAAGAGTTATTATACATTTGATGTCTGATTATTGTTTATTACAGAATATAAAGCCGGGTTAGGGTATTTGATGAGAAACCAACTACCTTAATGGGATGGATCAAGAGCATCATGTCAAAATTCGCAATAAATTTGAGACAGGTTTAAAGAGTAGACTGAAAAAAATTAATGAGAGCCATCCTACTTCCATCCCTGCCCATGCCTAGCCACTTATGTGTTTTCGAAAATATATGCATAGAAGACTTTTATGGTCTCTGTCTCATTATCTTTTCACTTATTGTATAAAAAAATTCAAATAGCAAATTACATTTTCATGTAACAAATTAATTTTTTCGGTTGGACCTTTTTCACATAACATGAAGTTTTGAATTCTAGTATTTTTAAGTTCTTATTTGCCTCTCAAATTATAAATTTCCACACTTTAAACTTATACTGAAATTCAGCCTATTTGTGAGGATATTATAATATTCAAATATTAAATCATTCATCCAACTAATAAATTAGAATCGATAGTGATCTTCCAATGTCTCATACCTTTCACTCCATTTGAAATACATCGCAGGCGACTCAACTCTCTCCCACTTTTCTTTGCGTGAGGATAAAGTTGCAGCCCATGTGGGGATTGCCCTCAACTAGCTAGAAGATAGGATAAGCAAGCGATGATGGATCGACATCTGGCATTGTCAGATCTCTATAACATACGCACAAGCATGCGTCACTCCTGTTCTTCCCCCTCATAATATACGCACAGAGGGGGAGAGGGAGAGGGAGAGGGAGGGATGGATTTCTTGGCATTGATACTGTGTGCCTTCCTCCCTTTGATTTTAGTCCAAGCTCTTCGTTTCCTCAAGAAAAGAGCCAACACAAGTCCCTTTAATCTCCCACCCGGTCCGCCACCTCTTCCGGTGATCGGTAACCTCCTCGAGCTTGGCCATCTTCCGCACAAGTCCCTGGCCAAGCTCGCTTGCACTTACGGCCCCATCATTAAGCTCCGGCTCGGGTCCATTACCACTATAGTCATCTCGTCACCTAGTGTCGCCAGAGAAATCCTCCAAGCCCACGACACGTATTTTTCGAATCGCATGGTCCCCGACACGATAGCTCCATTCAAGCAAGACGAGCTCGGTTTGCCTTGGGCGCCCATCTCCCCTCTATGGAGAAACCTAAGGAGAGTATGCAACCTACACATATTCACCAACAAGAAGCTCGACTCGACTCAACACATGCGTCTCAAGAAAGTACAAGAACTTCTTGCCCACGTCAAGACAAACGCTCGAGTCGGCAATGCGGTGGACATCGGTGAAGCGGCTTTCAGGACAAGCCTTAACTTCTTGTCCAACACCATTTTCTCCTTGGATTTAGCAGACCCTTCTTCTGTTTCTGCCACCGAGTTCAAGAAGACCGTTTCCTGTATCATGGTCGAGGCTGGAAAACCTAACATCGCAGATTATTTTCCGGTGCTAAAGAAGATTGACCCGCAAGGTTCAAGGCGTCGAATGAAGATGTATTTTGGGAAATTGTTGGATCTGTTCGAGGAATTGATACAGAAAAAGGCTGCAGATGAGGGCAACATCAGATTATGCTAGGAAGGATGATGTATTGGATACGCTAATTGATATATGTGAAGATAAGAATGAAGACATGGAGATGTTTCAAATCAAGCACTTAATGTTGGTATGTTTGGCAATTTCCATATGAATTCTTGCTCGATTTGCAGCTCGGCTATTATTCAACCAGCTTAATTTTTAACTCGGATATTATTCGTTGGAGTATAGGATTTGTTTGTTGCAGGCACGGATACAACTTCTAGCACGTTAGAATGGGCAATGGCCGAGCTACTACACAGCCCGGAGAAACTATCAAAAGCCCAAGCGGAGCTCGATCAAGTCATCGGCAACGGCAATCTCGTCGACGAATTGGACATCGCTCGTTTACCCTATTTACAGGCCATTGTCAAGGAAACTTTCCGCTTGCACCCACCGGTTCCATTACTCCTCCCTCGGAAATCTGGGGCGGAATTAGAAATCAGCGGCGTCACCGTCCGGGAAGGCGCACAAGTCTTCGTCAACGTATGGACCATTGGGAGAGATGGTACGTTGTGGAAGGATGCGAATGCATTTATGCCGGAGAGGTTTTTAGGGTCGGAAATCGACGTGAAGGGACAGGGTTTTGAGCTGATTCCATTTGGCGGAGGTCGACGTATATGTCCAGGCTTACCATTGGCCTTGAGGATGTTGCTTCTGATGTTGGGTTCGCTCCTTAATTGCTTCAATTGGAAGCTTGAAGGTGGGATTGAACCCGAAGACATGAACATGGACGACAAGTTTGGCCTCACCTTACAAAAGGATCAACCTTTGAGAGCTGTGCCAACGTTGATGTAGGAAGTGAGCAATGAGGGTTCTCTAAATTTTCCAATTTGGAATATATAGATGACAACTTTTATTGGTGATTTGAACTTGATAGTGAATGTGGTAACGTTAGAGAGGGCTATCATCTTAGGGAAAAGGGAAAGTCCTCAAAAAATATTAAATGAGGAGGTGGAAAATTTTTAGGTTTTAAGGAAGGAAAACTGATTTTCTATGTGCTCTTTCATTGAAGATATCCGATAATTCGAAGTTTGTCTCACTAGTTAGTGAATTAATTTTGATGAACTTTCTTGACATGACTAACATATTATTGACCATAGTTTGAAATTGGAGGTCAATCACAAGTGGTTTAACAAAGGCCCCTAATATTGAAATTTAACCAAGGTCAAGTTTATATCGTGATCTATGAGGATTTCCATCGTATACCGAGGACCAAAGGGAAGGATGCCGTGCTTTAAAATTGAGAAAAAAAAAAAAAAAAAAAAACCCGTGTTCATGTTGAGTGCAATTTCCTTGAATAGATAATAATTCATATGGGCTTTGATGGGAACTTGGTAAATTAGATAATGACGTGTATCAGGTCAATTTCATCCAACTTGCATATAAATGGTAAAAAAATTCGGGTGGTGTATCTTTCAAGAGAAATAAGACAAGGAGACTCTCTCTTTCCTCATCTGTTCGTCTTGGGGGTTGATGTTCCCTAGCATGTGCTAGTGACAGTGCAGACAGGAGCCAATAATAAAATTTAGTATGATAGTTTCTCAACGATGGCAACCATTTCATATGTAGCTTCTAATAGATAAGTTTTGTGTTCATTAACCTCAAAATGTTAATTTGAGAATACATCATTTTCTAATTATAATTGTTTTTGTAAACATAAGATTTGTTATATTTATTAATATGAGATTTTAATGTTTTATGTCAGGTTAAGGATAACGAGTGACTCGGTGAGAGAGCAACTAATTTTATTGGGATGGACCGGAAATATTATATTGAAACTTGTAATAGATTTGAGGTTGGTTTTTTTTTTTTTTTGGGGGGCCTATGGGATCCGTCCTAATTCCAGACTGAATTAAGTTGTGCGAGATTTGCTTAAGTCGGGGTCGCGCATTGATGGATGTACTTGTTTCTTACGAGATAGAGCATGTCAACCCCTTTCGTTTCTTAATCATTTTAGATCATGCCAGCGAATTGCAGGAGCATGCGATAATTCTTTTCTCGTTAAGCAAGAGATATTGGACACCGCTCAGGCGGGCCTCGGCCCACCCTGCCCCACCCGTTTGCTACGTGGGGCAAGTTCGCCGTTGTCAGGAATGGGGAGAGATTGGGCCGCGGACAATTGACGAGAACCAAGAAGCCGCTTAGCCCATGGTCATGGCAAGATAGGCCATACTCAATGGAACTGCTGAAATGCTCACGGGGCAAACCTAAAGAAAGAGGCTGAAATCCTCCATGACGAGCGATAAATGGATCGTGATTAGATAACATTTGAAAAATGGGTAGCGCGAATGCTTCGATCGAGTCAACGATTGCAAACTGGCACCGCTCTCCAAATGGACCCACCTCGTCCGAGCAAGTCGGCTGCCGCTTTATCTATTCATATTCTATTTCTCTCTTGTTCTCTTTACAAAAACATTAACGTGTAAGAAACCTTGCGAATTGGCAATTTAGCGAGGCAAATGAATTGCTTACAATGTGCGTTCGTGGCATATGAGAGCTCGGTGCCCTTCTGTTTCTTGCTGGCTTTGTAATGGGTCTACACTGCCGCCCCATTCACTTGGTTTCAAGCCAATCAAGTCAACTTGGGCGTGCATGGAAACGTTTCTTAGAAACGTTTCCGGAACACTTCGTACGGAAAGTGTTCCCGAACAAAAAGGAATGTAAACGCGTTTGGTTGCGTTTCTATTCTTTTTTTATTTTTTTGTTTCTGGAACGAAATAAGAACAAAAAAAAGAAACAACAATTTATTGTTTATTGCTCCAGAAACATTTCTTGAAGAAACATTTCTCTTATCTCTCTTCTTCTTCTCTTCTTCTTTTCTTCTTTTTTCTTTCTTCTTTTTCTTTCGCCGGTCGCCGGCCTCGGCCATGGCCGGCGACCGGCCGTCGAGGCTCGGCCTCGCCAGATCCGGCGAGGCCGAGCCTCGCCGGAGGCCGGTGACGCTCGGCCTCGCCGAGGGCCGACGAGCCTCGCCGTGGCCGGGCGAGGCCGCCGCCCCGTCGGCCGGCGCCGGAGGCCGTGGACTGGCCGAAAAAAAAAAAAAATAAAAAGAAAGGAAAAAATAAATAATAAAATAAAAATGTTTAAAAAATTAAAAGAAACAAAAAAAGAATAAAATTTACCAAACGTGTTTCGTTCATTTTTTATTCCCGACCAAACGTTACCAAACGCATTCTTTTGTTCAAAAATTGTTCCCCGGAATAGAAACACTTTTTTTTGTTTCTGTTCCCATGAACAAAAAAGAAACAGAATTGTTTCCATGCGCAGCCCTTGTGTCATGGCTTAATGAAAATTTCACATTTTAATCTTTTTGAGCCCATTCACTATGTCATGGCCGCCAACACGCATTTGACTCGTTAAGTGCGGGTTTGTGATTTTCGATCGAGATAAGCCCGATGACAAAAACAGAGACCCTTCTTATTTGCTTTTCTAGTTATATACTTCCGCACTTTAGATTTAAGTGAAAATCCAATGTATATAAATAATTATTTATGAAATTACACATTTACCCAAAATTTAAATCTTTAAAATCAATTTTTGAAATAGTTGGCTTTTACCGAAATGTTAGAAACTTAGGGTCAAGGGCATGATAAAATTTATGTTTTTTGATTTCTTCGTTTCTCTGTTCCCCTAAACGGGTTTGGAAACAAAATCTGTTTGGTAACGCAATTTGATTTCTCTATTTAAAAAACAGATTTCTATTCCGAAATAGATTTGAAGAAGAAATCAGAAGCTAAAATTTTTAGCTTCTCAGTTTCTAAAATAGAAATTGAGAAATCAGTTTCTGGCCATAAATCAATTTCTATTCCAGAAAGTTTAGTCAGACCAAACTCGAAAAAGGGATTGGAAAACAGAAAAAAATGAGATAAAAGAAAATGAAGAAGAAAAGGAAAGGAAAGAGTATCCAATATCGACATTCGACTCAAAAACGGACACCAAAGAGCTCACTTTGCGAGGAATTAGGGTGCGAGACATTGCAAGTGCCAAAACTTGACACAATGGGATACTTAGGGGGTGCATGACAACCATTATGTTCCGAAATAGTTTAAGGAACAGAAATAAATTTTTCTATTTCTATTTCTAGAAGAGTTTCTAAGCAAAAATAACCATTTGATAACAACACAAAATTTCTACTCTAAAAATAGAAATTCGTTTGATAACAATACAAAATTTCTTCCTTTCGGACGGCGGTGGACCGGCGATCGGCGGATGGACGACCGGCGGCGGAGGTGGCGAGGCCAACGGCCGGCGATTGGCGATCGGCAACCGAGGGCGGCGGCGGGGCTGGCGGGCGGCGGCGACGGCCGCCGACGGCCGGCGGCGGCGGCGGCCGACGGCTGGCGGCGGCGGCGGCGGCGGCCGACGGCCGGCGACCGGTGATGACCAACAACGGCGGCGAGCGACCAACGATGTTGGTCGGCGGGACGAATGAAAGACCGATTGACAAACGATAAGAAGAATTTTTATTTCTTATTTCTATTCCGAAATAGAGAAGTATAAAATTTTAGCTTCTGATTTCTCTTCCAAACCTATTTCGGAATAGTTCTATTCTAGAAATAGGAAAACTGAAAAGGTTTATCAAACGGATTTCTCTTCCAGAAACAAGTTTGGAACAGAAAAACTATTTCTGGAGCAAAAATTTTGGTTATCATGCACCCCCTTAGATGTTAAAAGTTCTAAAATGTACATTTAAGTGCCAAAATCAAAAAATAATGAAATACTTAAGTACTAATGATGAAAAATTCCAATCAAACTACTGATGTAAAATTTTCCGAAGACTCTTTTTTGCTAACATGGCAATTTTTTTTAAAAATTATCCACGTGGCAATTTTAAAAAAAAAAAAAAAAAACTGTCCACGTGGTATTATAGGCCCCCAAAATTAATTTTTAATATAAATATTAATTAAAATAAATTAAAAAACTAAATTTTGTGTGTGTGTGTGTGTGTGAGAGAGAGAGAGAGAGAGAGAACCCCAGCTTCGGTGAAGGCCTCCATAGCCCTTGCCGTTGTTGCCCCACCATTGTCGGAATGGGCCAGGGACAATGGGGCAAGAGTTGACCCACTGAGCCCCGACTAGTGGCTAGCAACCTTAGCTGATCGCCGGCAAAAGGGTGACCCCAACTAACCCTCACCCCACCATCACCCACCATCACTAGCCCTTTCCAACAATGGTGGGGCGACAGCAACAGCGAGGACTATAAAGGCCCTTACTGATTTGCTATTGCTACTCCTTTTTTTCTTAAAAATTTAGTTTTTTAATTTAATTTTATTAATTATATATTAAAAAACGATTTTGGGGCAAAACAATGTCATTTTTGCACATTCATTGCTAAGTAGGCAAACCCAACGAGCCACGTCGACCAATTTATTTTTAAAATAATGCAATGTCAGGTTTCCAACTACCCTTTCCGGAATTGACACTTAAATATATTTTTTTGAACTTTTAGCACTTAAATATTTACTCGTACTAAGATTTGGCACTTATAATAGAGATCTAATGATGTTTTTGGCTCCCATCCAATGCTCCAAGCTCCACCTCCACCTCCAATCTGAACCTTCGCAGTTCGATGAAATCCACGCCTCCCTACTCCCATTCCTTCACTGTCACATATCAAGTCGCCATCTTCTCTCTCTCTCTAGATCTCAAGAAACCCAAAAGCCATCCTCCCTCTTGCGCCAAAAGAGAGAAACTTGAGGAGGGGTTCTTCTCCATATTTACAATTTTGCACCGAAGCAACAATGGTCGAAGCCTAGACATGGATGACCCATGAAATGAGCAACCTAAGGCTAGACCTCGCCACCACTACCGACCAGGTGCTCGACATCCCAGCAAGCCCCCTCCACCAGTGAGGCCCGCAACGCTACCATGCGGCCCTGCCTCTCCCCCACCATCCTAATGGCCCTTATCATCACCTCCCAGTACCTTTCCAACATCGGTGTCATCCTCCTCAACAAGTACCTCCTTAGCTTTTACGGCTAATTGGTACCCCATCGTTGCAACCTTACCCTTGCAATGCACCACCTAGGTGTATAGCTAATGAATTATTAAGTCTTTAACCAAAGCTCTCCCCAACCCATATCAATTTGCAACTTAGGATTCATATTCTTAACATGCAAATAATTTTTAATACAAAGTTGCCGCTAATCAATTTATGGTAGGTCGCCTAAACACCTAAATAAAATATCGGGAGAATTATTACTCCTACAAACCAAATATTTTGAGTATGAGATTTAATTACACTAGGTCTCTCTAGTGTCATTTCAATACCATTCTTTTTATGAAAAAATGTTTGATAGACAATTTGGATTCATTTTATTACTTCCCAATATGTGAATTGAAATGCGGGTGTCCAAACTACTAATTTATCATCCAATAAAGTAATAAATAAATTGTAGGACTTACCTCATAATAATAAAAGCATCTGTAATGTTAACTCAAAAAAATTCACATTAATGGCCTTAGATATGATTTTTAATTAATACGCAGTCACTCAATCTTTTTTAGGATTTTTTTTTTGTTATTTAATGAAATCTAATCTATGTGCACGTATAAAAATGGGTATGTACTAGCATGAGACACGACATACAATTAAATAAACCTAATAAGCAAACTATATGTCACGTGACATTAATTAAATGACATAATATAATGACGGGCAAATATTAAATGAAACTATCCTAATATGTCACACATTTAAATGATCATAAATATGCAATGACTAAATGACGTACAAGGGATGAACTAATTTTATGTAACACATGCATGATTTTTTATATTTTCTTTAGTCTTTAATTAAAATTCAAAATTAAAACTGCCCAATAATTAAACATGCAATTTTTTATTAAGGAAAATAAAAATTTAACATCCTAAAGCAATGGTTTTGGTTTTTATATTTTAAAAATTCGGAATAAATAAATTACCGAATCTAAACATGCAATCTAACCTAAAGCAAGTAATATTCTAGCAAGAATCAAATATAATTCAAATATAATTTTTGGGTTTTTCTTTTTTAAGGAAAGCAATTAAATAATAGATACATTTTTAATTAAATAATGTAATCCACAATCTTACATTATCTATCTCAATAAGAATACAAAATAAAGCAACAATCATATCCAAGTAGTTGTAGATATTGATGGAAGGTTTTTTTTTTTTTGATAACCCAGGGAACCCCCGCACGGCCGGCAGCCGAAGAGTAAACCCTTGGGGTACACATGCTAGCCACCACACACGTGCACCAGGCAAGTCGCCGAAAATGCCTCGCTAAGCATTCCCCCGCTTCGCGGGGGATTCGAACCCTCGACCTCTCTTTCGAGAGAGGGAGTGCCGAACCAGCAGAGCCACCCTAGCGGGTGGTGATATTGATGGAAGGTTTATCCTTTCAAATTTGGGAATGGGTAAATCAATTATCATATCCAAATGGTTATGGATCGAATGGAAGATTTTCTGCACCAGGCATCATATGCATCGTATCTTGTAGTTAGAGATTGGACGGCCGTTCAAGTACATTGTTAAGTTATGAAAGTTTCTTAACTTGAGGGACATTTTAAGATTTTATGAATATTACATTACTTAATTAAATATCTAACAGAATATTCTAATTGCTAATAGAATATATCAATTGATTATAGATAATATTGAATCACTCAAATAATGTAATTAAATATTATAAATTTACTAGATATATGCACTACCAAATTTGAGAATTTTATTTCCAAATTTGAACCAAACGCAATCAGAACGAGATCGCAACCGGCTCCACGATGGTGAAGGGTGACGATGACGGTGTGAGCAGTGTTAGGTGGCTCAAAGCACGGCGAGGCAGGTGACCAGCAGCGGCGAGGACACCCAAGGTGAATTACGGTGGACTGCTCGGCTCAGCACGAAGATGCCGGGGTGGCTCCGCGGCAAGGAAGCTTTGACCATTTTTCGCATTATCACTTCTGGACAACATCCGAAAAGAAGACAAATTCACCACTTTGACTTATTTCGCCAAAATTCTAGCAACTCTTTTGACCGTGGACTCCAGGCTTGCAAGCGCTGGCCGCAAAAATATGACGTGGTATTCACGTTGGTCGGGAGGTGTTGGCCTTGCTGGACCCCAGCGAAACCTACAAAGAA
Organism: Eucalyptus brandiana; assembly: GCA_014182725.1. NCBI lineage: Eukaryota > Viridiplantae > Streptophyta > Magnoliopsida > Myrtales > Myrtaceae > Eucalyptus > Eucalyptus brandiana. The sequence continues at coordinate 27,394,695 of CM024671.1, forward strand.
TGAGTACAAACGAAGCGGCGAAAGCTTGTTGAGCGATTGTTAGTGAATCAGAAGAAACTTGAGTGATTGCTGCAAGGAGAAATCACGGGGCAGAAGCGAATCAAGTAGCAATCGGGCACGAGGAAGGCAGCAGCTCCGTCAGCGTCTCAGTTGAGCAAGGCTCGTCGAGGCTTGGTCATGACGGCAGGAGGTTGACACCAGGTCAGCAACTCATCACGGTGGCAACAAGGTCACGGCAAAGAGTCAGTTGTTGCTACTGGGGGCGACACAACAAAGACGGTGCAGTGATCGCAACTCAGGCGGCTTGGGTGCAGCGCCACGGCAAGGGAGCCTCGCATGATGTGGAGGCTTCTTGGTTCGGCCGAAAGAGGACTCTCTCTCTCTCTCTCTCTCTCTCTCTCTCTCTCTCTCTCTCTCTCTCTCACGTGTATGTCTCTATGTGTGCTTTTTGAATAGAATTGCCGACTCCCCTTCCTCTCGTAGTAAGTCATGCTTTATATGTAGGGCAGCTGAAGAACTCCAGGAAAGAGATGAGATCCTCTTATTTTAAAGCAATGTATATTATATCTTAAGGACATGGTCCGAGATGCAGTTGATTCTGTTGGAGAAAACTTCGCTAACAAAACATTTCCATCAGTCTAGTCTGAAAACTTGCAGACTCTGCTATCAAAGTCTGAAGACCTCCGGACTGCCAGACTCAAGACTCAAAGTCTATCCTCACTGACAGTTTCTAGTCCGTCGAAAAAGACTTATTCAGAACTGGATGTTTCGTTAAGGATTTGATTTTATCAACTAGAGAGGATCTCTTGACTGGATATAACATGTCGAAATCCATTATTCAAATCTAGATTGATTCAGGGATTTTGGATCCGTTGAATGGCGAAATAATCTTGGAAAGTTCTACTTATGGAAATCGAGATCCTGATTGTATGGGCGAGCAGGATTGATCATGTTCCTTAAATAGCTTAAATGATCTTCCTAATTGATTCTGTCCAACGGGTAGATTGGAAGAATTCCTTTGGTAAGTGCCAACGGGTATGATGGCATAAAGGAGTATATAAGGAAGACGTTCCAGTTGTTTGAGTGTGTGCGCGATAGAAGAATTCCAAAGTCTGAAGCTCCTTGTTCTTAGTCAATTCATTTGTTGAGCGAAATCTTGTACACAAAAGAGAGTCTATATATTTGAGAGACCTTGAGGAAGTGTAGAAGAGTCTCTACACTTTGGAATCAAGGAAGAGCTTTATTGTAAACTCTTTTGTTCATAGTGGAATCCAGCCGGTGGGCTATGCGGAAAAGTGGACGTAGGCTTGGATTAAGCCGAACCACTATAAACTCTGTGTTCATATTCTCTTCCCTACACTCTTTTACTTTGATCGTAACTTGTTTATTTGAAAAGAGAGGAATTTTTTTTTCATAATCCATTATTGATTTGTGCTGTACTTATCTCGCAAAATTGTTTCTGCACCTATTCACCCCCTCTAGGTGCACATACTACCTTTCATAGATTCCTCTCTTCTGATTTTCCCTCTTTTATTTAAATACTTATTCTTCTTCTTTTTTATCCATTTTGGGTGTGTTTGGTAATATTTCTGTTCAAAAATTATTCCAAACTATTTCTATTCCGGGGAACAAATTTTTAATAGAAAAATGCGTTTAGTAAATTTGTTTCTAAAATAGAAAAAGAACAGAAACACGGTCTGTAAACTTGTATAATTTTTTTGTTTCTTTTAATTTTTTTCCTTTTTTCTTTTTTCTTTTTTCTTCCTTTTGGCCGGTCACCGGCCTCGGCCATGGCCAGCGACTAGCCGACGAGGGCTGGCGACGCCAACCTGGCAGTGGGCCGGCGATGTCGAGCCTTACCGGATCTCGGTGAGCTCGAGCTCGCCTAACCAAGGCGAGGCCGAGCCTCGCTAGGGGCCAACAACACTCCAGCGAGGTTGCTGACTCTCAACAGCCGGTCGCCGGCCATGGCTGAGGCCAGCGATCGACCAAAGAAAAAAGAAGAAGAAAATATAGAGAAGAAAAAAATGAGAGAAAAATTGTTTCTCGAAAGTGTTTCAAGAACAAGAAACAAGTTTTTCTTGTTTCTTGTTTCTTGTTTCTGTTCCAAATTTGTTCCCGAGAACAAAAAAATAGATTTAGAACAAAAATGCAAACAAATGTGTTTCTGTTCTCTTTTTTTCCTCGGAACAAAAAAACAGAAATTGTGTTCATGATCAGAAGAAAAGAACACAAACAGACAAGGCCTTTGTATCCACCAGCTCAACCAAATCTTTTCTTTCTCACTCACGTTCAAGCATTTCTTATTTTCGCCTCGTTCCCACAATCAACCAAATCGTCGCTCGCTAAGGGGGCACATGACAACCATTCTGTTCCAGAAATAGTTTCTGGAATAGAAATGGATTTTTCTATTTCTATTTCTGGACGAGTTTCTGAGCAAAAAAATATGTTTGATAACGATACAAAATTTATGTTTCAAAAATAGAAATCCGTTTGATAACAAAATAAAATTTCTATTTCTTAAAACAAATTTTTCTTTTTTTGGAGCAAATGAGATGTCCATTCTTACAAATTTCATATACTTATGAAACCATTGACCCAAATACAAAGTAAGACTTTTTTTTTTTTTTAGTAAAGTCTCCCTTTTTTGAAAAAAAAAATACAAAGTAAGAATTGTTATATCAAATTTTCTAAATTTTCACACAAAATTCTTTAGCATTCACGTAGATAGGCAATTACGGTCAAACAATATACTTATCAATAGTCTCCATACAAAAGAAAAAAGAGATCAATATGCATTACTCTTGAACATGATAGAAGGTTCCCAAAACTCTAGTAGAATGAAGGCAGGCAACCATATTCTAATCCCCTTCATGCTAGTGTGTCACGTCGATTGCTGCCACGGTTTACGATATCGAGCAATCGTTTTAGAAAGAAACACAAAGAAGTGTATTGGGCAATTTGCGGCAAATTTTACAAAATCGGCGAATTTTACAAAGTGTGATAGAGCTTGTCATAAATGACCATTACAAATAAGGGAAATTCTCAAGTAGAACATCACATTACAAGAATTGAGATAGGAATCATCAAATACATTATCACATTACAAAAGCAAAGATTGTAAATCCCCAAATACAAAATAATAGAAATACATTACAAAAATTAAAAACACGATTTCATGGAATCTCCGGCATATTATGATCCATTGCCATCTTATTGGCAATATTCTTTCTAAGCATATTCATCTCAATTTCCTCCTCGGTCGATGTATCGCCTATAACCTCATCTTGTGCAGGTTCAAATGAGTACTCTAGATCTCCATATAAGGAAAAGTTTCTATCCCTCCTGTCTTGATCACAGATATAATTATGGATAGCATAACATGCAATTACAACATGTGCTTACTTTCGAATTACAAATGCAGGCATGTGTTTCAAAATAAAGAAGCGATTCTTTAATGCTGCAAATGATCTCTCAATGACATTCCTTAGTGAAGAATGCCTATAGTTGAACAACTCTCTTGCTATTCTTGGTCGTCTTGCTCTACCCTTATACTCATTTAGATGATACCATTCGCGTCTAAAAGGAGTTAAGAATCCCGGAATTGATGCATAACCAGAATCTACAACATAGTATTTGCCTATAACAAAATATTCATATATTAGTAGTGATTTGTAAATACAATACAATCTTAAAGAAAATTGATAATTCTAGAACAAGTAAAAATACCTAGTGGTGGTCGAGGAAATTCCAAGCGAGGAGTCTCCAGTGCTACTGATAACACCCAGCAATCGTTGGCGGATCCTTCCCAACCAGCATACACAAAAGTGAATTTTATATCAAACGAACATACATACATCACATTTTGAGTGGTACCTCCTTTTCTACCTCTAAATTGAATTTGCTTCGACAAAAGTATAGAAGCATAAACATGAGTACCATCAATAGCGCCCATACAATCCTGTCGTTTTATCAAAGACTAGTGTTATATAAGATTAGCAACAAAATGAAACCGATATTGTAAATGAATGTATGAAAATCTTGCCTTGAAATAAAGTTTATGGTTGGGATCCATAAGAATCTCATTTGGGACCACATCAAAAGAAGGTAGTACGATAATCTCTTTTGCAAGTTTGAGAACTACTTTCAACACTATAGTGAAGTATTTGCTAATAGTTTGTCCCGAACGTTGGAATCTCTCGCATAAAGTTCTATTCGAGTTCTTGTGACAAATCATAAATAAGAATATTCCAATTTGTTCATCTACCTTTATATATCAACTATCTTTCAGCCAACCTCTTGCATTCATCAAATCACAAAGGTTGAGAAAAATGTGTCTCTCCATTAAAAGATTCATATATTCTATCTGAATGTCCTTGAAGAACCTCCATCATCCATTTGGGTCTTGACAATATGCTATCCCTAATAGGTTCTCTCAAATGCATAGATATATCCACAGCAACCATACTCAACCATGCTATCATAATATCGATATCAAAATCATCAAAGATTAGTTCAACCGATTCACCTGTTGCTACTTGATCACTACACATGCTATTTCATCCCCCTCCATATTACCTATGCTTTCGCATGAAAAAATAAAAAAATAAAAAATAAAAACAATATATAAGTAAAGAATTTAATAATAATCAACAATAGCCACAAAGTTTTCATAATTGCATCATAAAAAGACCAAAGTATCTCAAATACATAAGTCATAGAGTGAAATTAAATAAAATATATAAATCCATAGCATACTACTCAACATCTGTTTAAAGAGATTCAAGGAATCCACGTCTCCTTTCAGGTAACATTGTGATGAAAGCCTCTCTCCAAGTGGCATTAAGACATGATTGGTTCACAGCTTTCTTGTAAATATTCTGCTATAAATCAGGCATACTATTTAAGACGGCAACCACGGCTGTTGTGGAGTAGAGGTCTACAGTTGATGGAGCATCTGAGGTCACAGAGCCACTTGTTGATTGAGCAATCCTGATTTTAATCATTTCTTGAATGGCTTTACAAGTGTCACTAACATTATATTTGTTACTCTTCCTCCTCCTCTTAGAATTTGGAGTCATATCCTACTTGTGTTTCTTAAGATTTGAGGCAGTAGTCGTATCAGGTATGAAGACCTCCTCATCAATATATTGTTCATCAAATTCCTCTAGATCACATACTGCATAACCACTACCACCATTACCATTGTCACCACCATTGTCATCTCTCTCAGAGGACGCTACCACTTCTTCAGCATATCCTACCACTTCTTCTGCATTTCCTGCTGCATAGTCCCCAGTAGCATATGTATCACCAAACACGATACACAAATCAGGATACTGAGGAAACCCATCATTTCTGAATTTAGCCCATTCGCTATTATTCTGTAATTTATACAATAATGACAGATGTCAGCAACATAATCAAAGCTTGTAATATAATATGAACAAAATGACCTTGGTAAATTGATACCTTGATGTGAGACTCACGCACACTTCGATCATCCACAACAACCTTATTATTTATATTATCCCATCCAAATCCAAATTGTGACAAAAGTTTCTTAAAACTACTATACTGTTTCTTAAGTTTGTTGACCCTGTTCTTCAACTGAATTGTACTAAAGTGGAGTCCCGTTCGTTTATTGAATTCGGCATGTATGTTATTACATCCTATTTTGTTGAAGGTAGAAGTGGTGTGATTTCCCTTTGTTACCTCTGTTACCAACAAGCTTACAAGCTCATTGGTCAAAGGCTCAGTCCACTTTGCCATACAAACCTCTTTGTGGGAAGCCATTTAACCTTAACTACTTGAGCATCAAATGAGCCATATCAATTGGTGTACCAGTTCAAGCACATAGACTTTGATGTCGATATCACATCAAGCAAAAAGAGAATAATCCTCATCTAAAATTTTACAATCAACCATATATTACAAGCAAAAAAAAACATTCCCACCAATCAATGCCCCATCTATTTGTTCATAATAACCAGCAGTGAAACAGAGACGGCATTTGACAGAAAATTCAAAGACAGGCGAATCTACCCATCTCTTATTCATACCCATGAGCAGCAAACCCAACTCCAATCTCTTATTCATATCCACATGCAGCAAACCCAGTTTCAATCCTAAGATTCATACGCAAAAAAGCACACGAACCCACGCAAAAAGAAGAGGAATCAGCACGAACCAGAGAAGGGAGGAGACGGGCAGTTTTGCTTCTTTGCGCACTTCGTGGTCCTGGGCCTCGTCGGACGAACTCGAGCAGTTCAGGTGTCTGCTGCAATGACATTTATATGATGGTTAGAATTATACACATAGACCAGTCACAATTTGATGTGAATTAAATATTACAACAAAGAAAGCTGATGGCAGAAAGTGAGCTAAATAGGGTTTAAAGCCATTCCAAGAGGCTACACCATGAATGGCTGAGCCAATGGGATCTCCTTAGCAAGACTTGCTCCTCTTTTTTGTCCAATAACTTGCTGAATGATATGTTCTTTTTCGTGGAACATTTTGAAGGCAATTATGCGAGATTTTAAACAAGAAAGCAAACAAACTATGCTAAATGCAGGCATTCAGATACTTCCAATCTTTCACACTCCCACATTCGCATTGACCAAGCTGATCCGAGTTCTTCTCAAATCAAAGCAAAGGGCTCTTGGGCTAATCTGTCACTATTGGAGAACTAATTCAATGGGCTTCCCAAAGAAAGACATCAACACTACATGAATGCTCCCTGGCATATGGGAGAGGCTTTCTTAAATATGCTGAAAAAACGAGGGGGAAAAAGTAACCTCGATAGGACATGTCTAAATCCAAGTTTCGGCCCAGTTAATGAAATTTTCAAAATAACCAGTAGCTGCGATCGAACATCGAATTGAGAACTGCATACATAGATTGAGAGTCACTCAAGCTAACCAAGGCTTGCCAGTGAATCTCCATCAAGCGGCATTCAACAGTCCCTAATGCCATAAATTTACCCACAATTAATCAACTTCCACAACGTAACAACAAACCCCGGTGAAGACATACCGATATCGCTGCCAAAGGATACATTCCATATCAACTTTCACAACTAGTAAGCAAAATCCGAGCAAAAATCATCACTTTCTTTTTTGTCAACTCTTGCAAACAAGTAAGCAGTCACCAATCATTCCAAAATAGGGTATCCAAAAACTCCATCCTAACAATGAAATCGCCAAACCCAGAAAAAACAAGAGACAAGACTCCGAGCTATTCATATCTTGGTTCGCATCCACAAAATCGAAACCAAATGCTTCAAACTGAAGAAAATGCAACCACGTGCCAAACAAACTGACCCTTGAAGACTGAAGCACCGATGAAGCAAGTCGGAGAGGTACCGCCAGCTTGAGCCCAGCAAGCATCAAGGGTGAGCAGAGGCATGGCCGACGAATGACGACAGCCTTCAAAGCGTTAGGCCGTGGCAACCTTCGAACTAGAGAAAGCTAAAAACACACGGGGGCCTCAAGAGTTCCCGGGCATGGAAACTTCCATGGAGATCGCGCATTAACAGGAACAAACGACCCTCATTGTCACAGCAAAACTCCCCTCGAACGCACATTCAAGAACAGTCCACGAGGCCAGACCAAAGCAACAGCGTTCGAATTCAAAAAGCAACAGCAACATCGTCAATCAGGCAAAAGACAAACCCCCTCAGCTCGAAAAAACACCAATCCCGTTCCACCGAGGGAGCTAATTCATCGCACTCCCGCCGCTAATTCATTGGAACTCGGTTTGAATCCTAAGATTCATACGCAAAAAATCACATGAACCCACGCAAAAAGAAAAAGAAGAGGAATCGGCACAAACTAGAGAAGGGAGGAGACGGGTAGTTCTGCTTCTTTGCGCACTTCTCGGTCCTGGGCCTCATCGAACGAACTCGAGCGGCTCCGGTGTCTACTGCAGAGGGCTTCTGGATGAGGCGAGGGGGTGGATTCGCGAGCAGCTCGTCGCTAGATGAGGAGAGGGCGCGCGGTGTTGCTAAGGTCGCGGGGCGATGGCAGCTTCTGGTGAGACGGAGCAGAGCAGGAGCGGCTTAGGCGGCGGTGCTTGGATCTGTTGCAGAGGGCTTCTGGCATAGCAAGGGAACGAACGACGGGGGTGCAGGCGCGAGATCTATTGCCGAGGGGTGCTCGGACAACAAGCGGGGACAGTGGGTCGCGGCGAGGGGGTGGATTCGCGAGTAGATGTGGATGAGCAGGAGGAGAGGCAGAGAGCGTCCAGTGGAGGAGACGATCCGAGCGTCCAATGGAGAAGACGATGTCTCGAGGAGATGAGGAGAGGCGGAGGAGGAGGAGGAGGCAGAGACGTAGAGGACATGAGGGAGGACTGACCGAAATTAGGGTTTAGTGGGAGAAATCAGAAACTGATTTCTCTTCCAAATCAATTTCTGGAATAGAAATCTATTCCGTAAATGAAAAAACTAAGCGAGTTTATCAAATAGGTTTCTATTCCGTAAACTGGTGCGGAATAGAAAAATTATTTCTGGAACATAGTCCGAGATGCAGTTGTTGATTCCTCTCTTCTGACTTTCCCTCTTTTATTTAAATACTTATTCTTCTTCTTTTTTATCCATTTTGGGTGTGTTTGATAATGTTTTTGTTCAAAAATTATTCCAGACTATTTCTATTCTGGGGAACAATTTTTGAACAGAAGAATGCGTTTAGTAAATTTGTTCCTAGAATAGAAAAAGAACAAAAACATGGTCTGTAAACTTGTATAATCTTTTTGTTTCTTTTAATTTTTTAATTTTTTTTAATTTTTTTAATTTTTTTTCTTTTTCCTTTTTTTTTTTTTTTTTTTTTCTTTTTTTCTTCCTTTTGGCCGCTCGCCGGCCTTAGCCATGGCCGGCGACTAGACGGCGAGGGCCGGCGACGCTAACCTGGCGGTGGGCCAGCGACGTCGAGCCTTACCAGATCTGGGTGAGCTCGAGCTCGCTTAGCCAAGGCGAGGCCGAGCCTCGCTAGGGGTCAACGACACTCTGGTGAGGTTGCTGACTCTCAACGGTCGCCGGCCATGGCCGAGGCCAACGACCGACCAAAGAAAAAAAGAAGAAAATAAAAAGAAGAAAAAAATAGGAGAAAAAAATTGTTTCTCGAAAGTGTTTCAAGAACAAGAAACCGGTTTTCCTCGTTTCTTGTTTTTATTCCAAATTTGTTAGGGACAAAAAAATGAGATTTAGAATAAAAATGCAAACAAATGTGTTTACATTCTCTTTTTTCCCTGGAACAAAAAAAAAAAATTGTGTTCATGATCGAAGAAAAGAACACGAGACGAGATAGGGCCTTTGTATCCACCAACTCAGCCAAATCTTTTCTTTCTCACTCATGTTCAAGCATTTCTTCTTTTCGCCTCCTTCCCATAATCAACCAAATCATCGCTCGCTAATTTGCCTATCAAGTAACTAGGCATATACAAATATCGTCAAGAGTTACACCTATTATATATGGTCAAAAAATCTTGGACAATATAAAGCTTTATCGCTTCAAACATTTGACCAACTTTTCCAAACTTGACATGAATAGTTACCACCATTAAAAAAAGACAGGCTCGCCAAAATTCTCTCACTATGGCTTTAATCCGACTGGCTAAATTAAAGCTCAAAACCATCAATTTGAAGCCATTAATATAAATTATATAATAAATGCTCTTTAAAATATACATTATGTAATTAAAATTCTAATATTTTTGTCCAAGGGTTAAAAATTAATCCATAATTTTCTATGTAATAAATGAATGATTGGATCGTCAAATTTAGGTTTCAATACCCATCTTCCTAATGATGCTCCACATGACTTCTTGCTCCATTTATAGCTACTTCGCCCTTAGTTTCCTCAAGATAGGCCCCCTCTAGCACATTCTCTCGTGGAAGCAGTTCTTGAAGATCTTTTCTCTAAGTTTGCCATTTTTTGCTTCTCCATTAAATTGGTACACTTGTGTCAAATTTATCTTCCATTAGTTTCTATTAAATTGAATTAATACCACGAAAAATTATAAATTGATACACATAAGATAAATGGAAAATACAATCTCAAATCAATTCACTCGTTAATTGTTACGTATCATCCAATTCAGCAATTTAACGGTAAAATTTAATGTAAATTAATAGATGGTAAATTTATCACAAGTGTACCAATTTGAGTTTTTTGTGATAAAAAAATTAATTTGAGGTAAATTTATTATTGATGTACTAGTTTAGGGTTTTTCATAGTATTAACCCTTATCTTAATGATTTTCATATGTAAATGGCGTATGTATTTAATCTATAATGCAGCCAATAAGAGATTTGATAGGGACAAGATTATAAACTAAGGTCTAAAATAAATTTCTCAAAGAATTTTTTCCTTCACGTGCGAGAAGGGTAGTTTGTCCAACTACTACATCACGCTAAGCCATAATCTCTTTGGCCCAAGAAGGTATGGTGGTCCTGAGAAGATACATTATGCCACACCTAATCAAGGAGCATGCGATGTGGTATTAGCTACTGACGAAGTAAGTTTTGACTGTTTGGTCAAATCTTTTTAACGAACATCGGAAACTCGCATAATTGTACCGGTGATGCTATACATTTCGTATATAATATAAGAGTAATCATTAGTAATTAGATTGCCAATTTTCCATAAGATAATTACTACTATTCAAGCAATGCATTACATAACATACTTGTAAGAATGGAGAAACCACAAAGTTCCTCGTATTCAGATTGTTCTAGTCCCCAACAACCAGCCTACATAGCTCGACTATAAAAATTTACCTTTGAAGCTCTCAACCGCGAGAGAGAGAGAGATGGATCTCTTAGTGTTGATACTGTGTGCTTACCTCGCTTGGAGTCTGGTCCAAGCTCTTCGTTTCATCACCAAGAAGACCAAGCCAAGCCCCTCCAATCTCCCGCCCGGCCCGCCACCTCTCCCGGTGATCGGTAACCTCCTTGAGCTCGGAAACCTCCCTCACAAGTCCCTCGCCAAGCTCGCCCACACTTACGGTCCCATCATTAAGCTCCAACTTGGGGCCATAACCACCGTCGTCATCTCATCCCCCACGTTGTCCAGAGAAATCCTCCAGACTCACGACGTTTCGTTCGCCAACCGCATGATTCCCGACGCCGTCACCGCCTTCAATCAGGGCATGCACAGCTTGCCTTGGGTCCCCGTCTCGCCTCTATGGCGGAACCTGAGGAGGATATTCAACGTGCACCTATTCTCCAACATGAAGCTCGACTCTACTCAGCACCTGCGCCGCAAGAAAGTCCAAGAACTCCTAGCGCATGTGGAGAAAAGCGCTCGCGTCGGCGGTGAAGTGGAAATCGGCGAAGCGGCTTTCACGACGTCCATAAACTTTTTGGCCGACACCATGTTCTCTCTGGATTTGGTGGACCGTTCTTCGGGTTCGGCGAAAGAGTTCAAGGAGACCGTTTGGCAAATCATGGCCGAGGCCGGGAAGCCTAACGTGGTGGATTTCTTCCCGGTGCTTAGGAAGATCGACCCGCAAGGCACGAGGCGTCGGATGACGAGGTACTTTGGGAAGATGTTCGATCTGTTCGATCAATTGATAGAGGGGCGGCTGCGGCTGAGGGAAACGCCCGGCTCACCGAGGACGAACGATGTGCTTGATTCGCTTCTTGACATGTGTGAAGATAAGGAGGAGGACATGGACAAGTCCCAGCTCAAGCCCTTGTTACTGGTAGGTGTGCACGTGTTCTTTGTCATTCTTGACCGTTTGCTTAGCTCATTTTGTTATCAGAAGGCATGTTTGAGATTTAGATATTTTAAACTGCCTTTAGTTATTATGAAAATTTGCAGTTTCGACATTAATAAAGATCGTAACCAAGACGGCACAAGAAAATGAAAGGGTGAAAAATAAAAACTTAAAAAGTCATCCATTATGTTCTCAGGCGCTATAGGACTAATTCCTTTCAAACCGCCATTCATTTCACGAAATGCAGGACGTGTTTGTCGCCGGAGCCGATACTACGTCTAGCTCGGTGGAATGGGCGATGGCCGAGCTACTCCACAATCCCGAGAAGCTATCGAAAGTCCAGGCCGAGCTCCATCAAGTCATGGGCAAAGGCAACCTCGTCAACGAACCCGACGTCGCCCGCCTGCCTTACTTACAGGCCATTGTCAGGGAGACATTCCGGATGCACCCGCCGGTGCCGCTCCTCCTCCCCCGAAAATGCGTGGCGGATATGGAGGTGGGCGGATACACCATCCCCGAGGGGGCACAAGTCTTCGTCAACGTGTGGGCGATAGGGCGAGATCCGACCCTATGGGAGGATCCGGATGTGTTCTCGCCGGAGAGATTTCTGGGGTCCGAAGTGGACGTGAAGGGACATGACTTTGAGCTAACCCCGTTTGGCGGAGGGAGGCGGATATGCATAGGCTTGCCTCTGGCCCTGAGGATGCTGCACATGATGTTGGGATCGCTCCTTAATTGCTTCGACTGGACGCTTGCCGATGGGGTCGTGCCTGAAGATATGAGCATGGAGGACAAGTTCGGGATCACCTTAGGGAAGGCTCAACCTTTGAAAGCCGTGCCCGTGCTGATCTGATGAACCCACTCGTGACTCTCTATAATGACATTGTCGTTCGTAACTACGATTTCGTCGTTCATGTAATTTTAGCAGTCCATAATCTGATGTCGTTGCTTCCTGGCGAAAATTAAAGTTTCAAATGGAAGTCCAAGCGGAGATGGGTTAGACAAGATAGAGCAGGTGGACCCCCATCGTCTCTTAATCATTTTCGATGGAGATAGGCTGCAGGTGAAGGCAGCTATGAGCTCGCCTAACACCTGCCAAATAAACTAAATTTGCACAATTACAAAAAATTTAAAGTTGAATTGGCTATAAAAAAAAAAAAAAAAGAATTTTGGACTAAATTGATATAATTACAATAAATTTATAATTTTTTTTTTATAATTCTTCCAATTTTTTCTCGTTAATTAGGCATTTCGGAGACCACTCGGACTCAGCTCACCCCACCCCACCCCACCCGGGGAAAGTTCCCCGGGCCACCATTCTCTGGAATCGGGGGTGATTGGGCCGTGGACAATTGACGAGAACTGAGAAGCCGGCTGGCCCATGGTCATGGCAAGATGGGCCGAATTCAATAGAACTGCCGAAATGCTCACGAGGCAAACCTTAAGAAAAGAGGCTGAAATCCTCCATGACGAAGATCAATAAATTAATCGTGATTGGATGACATCTGAAAAATGGGTAGTGTGAATGCTTTTGATAGAGCCAAATGGACCCCCACCGTTGCCCATGCAAGTCGGCAGCCGGCTGCCCCTTTATCTGTTCATATTCTATTTCTCCCTTTTTTTCTCTATACAAAAGCATTAACGTGTAAGAAACCTTGCAAATTGGCAATTCAATGAGGCAAATGAATTGGTCACAATGTCCGTTCGTGGCCAAATGGAAAAAATGTGAGAGCTCGGCGACTTTTTTCCTTCTCTTTCTTGCCGGCTTTTGTAATGGGTCTAGCCTGCCCCCATTCACTCGGTTTCGAGCTAATCAAAGTCAACTTGTTCATCGTCTAATGAAAAATCCACATTTTTAATCTTTTGTGCCCATTCGCTATTTTTTATAATTGCTTGGATAAGTTCGACGACAAAAGCAGAAATCCATCTTATTTACTTTTCCAGTTGCGTACTTCTATGCTTTAAATTTTAGGTCAAAGTCCAACGAGTGTGAAAACATTTAAATATGAATTACGCAATTTACCCGAAACTCAAATTTTTAAATCAATTTTCGAAATAGCTGGGTTTTATCGAAACGTTAAGACTGCACATGATAATATTTCTGTTTCTTGATTTCTCTATTTCTCGTTTAGGAATAGGTTTGGAGCAATCAAACTTTGGTAACGATTTGATTTACTACATTTACGAAATAGATTTCATTCCGAAATAGATTTGAAGAAAAAATCGGAAAGCTAAAATTTTTAAACTTTCGGTTTACGAAATAGAAATTGAGAAATTAATTTCGACTGAAATCAATTTCATTCCGAAATTTTATTATGCGCACCCTAAGAAATTACTTGGACCAAACTGGGAAAAGGGATTGGAAAACAAAAGGAAAGAAAATGAGATAAAAGAAAAGGAAAAAGAAAAGGAGAGGAAAGAGTATCCAATACCGACACTCTGACTCGACAATGGACACCAAAGATCTCGCTTCGCGAGGAATCTAATGATGTTTTTTTTTCCCTCCATCCGACGCTCCACGCTCCGCCTCCTCCCCAAATCTGAACCTCCGCCGTCCGATCAAATCCACGCCTCCCTACTACTCCCATTCCTCCACCGTCACTTATCAAATCGCCATCTTTCTCTCTCTAGATCTCAGAAACCCAAAAACCATTCTCTCTCTCTCTCTTTCTTTCTCTCTCTCTCTTAAAGAGAGAGACTTGAGGAGGAGGAGGAGGAGGAGGAGTTCTTCGCCGTATTTACGGTTTCGCCACCGGAGCGGCCATGGTCGAAGCCCAGACATGGACGACCCGCCGGATGAGCAACCCGAGGCTGGACCACCCCGCCGCCGCCGCCGCCGACCAGGTGCTCGACATCCCGGCGACGCCGCCCGGCGACGCCCGCAACGCCGCCGCGGGGTCCCACCACCTGTCCCCGGCCGTCCTGACGGCCCTCATCATCGCCTCCTGGTACCTCTCCAACATCGGCGTCCTCCTCCTCAACAAGTACCTCCTCAGCTTCTACGGCTACCGGTACCCAATCTTCCTGACGATGCTCCACATGATCTCTTGCTCCGTCTACAGCTACTTCGCCATTGGCTTCCTCGAGATAGTGCCCCTCCAGCACATCCTCTCGCGGCGGCAGTTCTTGAAGATCTTCGCGCTGAGCGCCATCTTTTGCTTCTCGGTTGTTTGCGGGAATACCTCGCTGAGGTACATTCCCGTCTCGTTCAACCAGGCCATCGGGGCGACCACCCCGTTCTTCACCGCGATCTTCGCTTTCTTGATCACCTGCAAGAAAGAGACCGGGGAGGTGTACCTCGCCCTCTTGCCCGTTGTCTTTGGCATTGTTGTGGCCAGCAATAGCGAGCCCTTGTTTCATTTGTTTGGGTTCTTGGTCTGCGTGGGTTCGACCGCCGGGAGGGCTCTGAAGTCTGTGGTTCAAGGGATTTTGCTCACTTCCGAAGCTGAGAAGCTTCACTCCATGAACCTGCTGTTGTACATGGCGCCGATGGCCGCCATGATCCTGTTGCCCTTTACTCTGTACATCGAGGGCAATGTGGCCGCGGTCACGGTCGAGAAGGCGCGGGGCGATCCGTTCATTGTGTTCCTGTTGGTGGGGAACGCGACGGTGGCCTACTTGGTGAACTTGACGAATTTCATGGTCACGAAGCACACCAGCGCGCTCACATTGCAGGTGCTCGGGAATGCCAAGGCGGCCGTGGCGGCCGTCGTGTCAGTTTTGATATTCAAGAACCCCGTGACGGTGATGGGGATGACGGGGTTCGCCGTCACGATCATGGGCGTGGTGCTCTACAGCGAGGCGAGGAAGAGATCGAAGGTCACGAATCGTTGACAGAGAGAGTTCATAAGGTGATCGATAGAACACGGTTGCGGCTCTTTTTTATTTCTTTCGGCATTGGAATTCGTCAATTCTTATTGATGCTCTAGTTGATTGGAGGGAAATATGATTTAAGGAAGGAAGCTAATGAGATTGAATTGTATAGGACGGGGGGATGAAGGGAAAAGAGATCTGAAGAGATCTGATTTATCTTGAGTCCCTCTTCTCTTTTCTTGCTTAATTGTTCTTGATTGGTGGGGGTAGAATAAGGGAATAAAGCTCTCTCTTTTCCTCTACCCTGCAATGTCATAGCTTTTTGTAATTTTTTTATTGTTGGGACTTCGCAAAGATTGATTCCAATATCATTGTTGACGCGTTATGCGGGAAGAAAAAGTCTTCCCAGCTTCATATTGTTTTTTGGATTTCTGACTAAATTTGTGTCTGCCGACTCTTCTTAAGTACTGTTCTCTCTTAGTATATATGAATTACATCCTGCTTACGTTGTCTTCATCATTTACTTTCGGTTTCCTCCGGAATATCTGGCACTTGGAAGAACGACCTGCTGTTCTCTAGTTGCTTTGCATTTGATGTGAGAGAAGTACGTGTGGATTTCATCGGCTTGATCTTTGTTCCATCAGGATCTGTCATATTTTCTCCACGATAGTAGGTTTTATTGAATGATAACAAGATTTCATTAAGAAGGGGTAGGGTTTTTCTCGACAACAATGACTCGTGTAATTTCACTGTTAGAAGTTTAAATTAGCGGATTTTGGCTTCACCCGTCTGCCTTAGTCCTAGCAAGCATGTAGGCCGTCGCTACGGATGGTAGAATGTGTATTCTAGTTTCGTGAATCATCAGGTTCCATTCTGTGTTCGCTAATCGATTTTACAAAGATTGATCTTGTCTGAATAGCCTTTGGTGCATCGTCATCGAAGACGAAAGGTCAGTCATTGTCCAGTCCGCTGCTTCGTCCCAGTTTGTGAGGCTGCTTTTGGCCCTGATTTACAGCAGTTCAAGTAAGGGTTCCTGGCTCCTCCTTAGATTTGTAATTCGACCATCCAATTGCACAAATAATGGCCGAATTGTGCATCAGTTGATGATCATCACTTGAAGGTGCCAATGAGTCAAGTCAACCTTATCTCATCCAATGCCAAATATCTTTGCCAAGTTGTTTGAATCTGTAAGGTAAACTGTCGGGCTCATTTATCCAATGACCCAGTAATTTTCTGATTTCCTGTTTGTGCTAATCATCCTCTCCCTTGATTTCATTTTCAACAAAAATGGAAATTTGCTGGCTTAGGTGGAAAGAAGAAGATCTGGTCTTCAATTCATTCAATGAAAATTCCCCATCCTTCCAGTCTGTCATGACCATGCTAGCAAGTTGAAGTTGCCACGACAGAGACCGGCGACTCCTCATTCGCCAGAATCCTCCTTCCTCCCACCCGTCCCAAAAGAAAACAAATAACAAATAACAAATAACTATGATAGGTACGTTCCATCCGATGTGTACTTGGCAAGTGAAGATCTTGACCGGTTGATTTATCGGCAACCACCGCTTAAACAACCCCTTTACACGTAGATGCGTGGAGGCCGCTGGAGAACCATGCTTGAAGGCGACATTTTGGCGTGGCCTTTAAGCTAATCTCATCCCCAAGAATGTTGGCTAGGTGTCCTCTTGTCACGGCAAAACGTTACGTCAATTAGCCTGAGATCTGCATATAACTAATGAGATTAAGTTCCGTGATGGGTCTCTTTTGTTAGGTGGATGTTAATTTAATCATGAAGAGTTACGTGGTCAGTGTTTTGGAAAAGGGACAGAGCAACTTCTTGAGATGTCTTCCTTTGTGACAAATTTGTCTGGAGGGTGAACTTCTACCTCCCAGCTTGAAAGTTTAATCGGAGTCTTACCATTTATGTTCAATCCTTGTGTTGTTAAAGGAAGCCGGCAATTGCATTTGACCCATCCCCCTTTTATGTTTTTGTGGTTTGCAACGAATGGGAGGAGTGCTCAAGTGAAGAACTCACGACAGTTAGTAATCCTTTTCGGAATTATTAATACGATCAAACGTGATGTGACTTTGATGGTGACTTTGTTTGATTCAAGTATGTGATTGTTATAAAACAGGATTAGCATCGAGCAGAGTCACATTATTTTTCATGAAATTATAAATTCGAGTCATGTTGTAAGCGAACATTTGGTCAATTTATGCTTTGGGTATCTACTACCTCAAGTAGAGAGATTTAATGAATTTTTTACTTTTGATATACTAGTGAGGTTTGCAAACTTGTATATTTATCGATGAATTGAATAGTTATAACTCAAACCAAACATTTCCATAATAGATGTGAGACATTTAGAGTAACGCTAAGGGATAGTTATATTGGTCATCCCTCTCTATCACTTCATCGTCATATGAAAAGAAAAAATTTTTAAAAAGAACAATAACTGCATTGAAGTTGATCATTCTATTAAAATTTTCTTAGTACATCTAGTACCACGAATTAATATCACTTAAGTCCTTTTGAATAAACAGTTTATTTGTCCCGAAAGTTTATTGGTCATGATTTATTAATTCGGTAAATCTAATTGATTCATTTTTCAATAGAAATAAGGAACCCAAGCAATTCGAGGTGGGAATAAGAGTGATTTCCAATACACGATAAGTCTCAATAGTTTCATCCGCGGGACTTTCATTTTCTTGTACTAGTAGAATCATAATACTCCTAGAACTTTGTTAATGCTCTCTCTACCTTAACAACTTTACACAACTCAAAACACAATGATGAGCTATATGCATATACCTTAATATCTAAGTATGGTAGGTGAGATATTAGCCACACACACCTTTATGCTCTAATTTCAAAAATAACTCTAATTAGATTAATAAAGATCTTGAATTCTTACCTGACATTGTGAAATAAAGTTAGTCTGGTTTGGTGATGTCTCTGAGACGCTTACGTTGAAAATTTTTCCCTCGTCTTCTTTTTCCTTTTTTTTTCCCTTCTCTTCAGATGCATCTCCGTTGAACAAGCCTCTCTCTCCTCTTTCTTTATTATTTCTATCGGCCGTCCCTCTCTCTTTATTTTATTTTATTTTATTTATAAAAAAATGGGTCTTGGGTGGCGGAGCTTCAAAGGCCAAATTGATGGGCTTTGGGCTGGGCCCAACTATTCCACTTTGTGCACCCAAAGGATTGCAATGCACATAGCAAATAGAAACGCTTCGCCTTCTTGGGCTTCAAGAGCACTTACAAGCAAGAGCGGTGGATCGAAAACTGACGTAAGGATGCACGTTGAGGATCGAAAGGTGCGATGCTGCAAAAGTAGCCCATGAAAATCTATTGGCCTCGGCCTCTCCCTAAACCAACCCCTTCCTAGTTCCCCAGTTCAAACTTGATCTGTGTCCAAGTGCTGTCCATTGGGTCTCGTTCTGACAACATGGACCTCATCAGTTCATGGCCGAATCCATCCTGGACGGATCACAAATTGAATAAATTTTCGAGTCTCGACGGAAAGTGTATGGATCTCAGATGTCTTTTGAGGCCCACGACCACTAATAATTTACCATCCTTTCGAGGGCGATATCTGAGCGTTCGAATGGTGCTGTATCGTTTCTGGCATATAATAGAAATAGCTTTCTTCTTTGTCTAGGTTTTTTCACAGGTGCGTTTCGAGCATTGTCCCACCATCGACTCAAGTCAATCATCATATGTCAAATATAAAGATTTTTACTTCTAGTTCATTTCTATTATATTATAACACTTCGCATACGGTGATTGGCTTTGGTGGACAAGAACGTTGTGTTTCATGAACACCTGAAGATATATCTATAAGAGACCCTTTTTTTTCTGGCTTGAGCATTGAATTCAAATCTCATTAACCACCTGACTATAGGACCTGCACTAAGTTTCCTAAAAAATGGTCATGATCCCTTGATTGAAGGGGCTCGATTTACATGGTCAAGATGCATTATTTCGCATTTGGATTGTAACGACATATCTTGCGATTTGTCAAATTACGCAGTTACATCTCCTCACAATCTACCGCAAGTCCGAATGCATTTCGTGCACTCATATCTACATCACATGCAACTTCTAGTCATTGGTCTCTCTCCCTCTCTTTTCTTCCATCCAATCAAGAAAAATTCGTCGCATGCAAAAGCTATATTCATACTTAACCCTAGGCCACAAGATGTTCATACTCACTTGAGCTCTCTCACGGGATTCTTCTCATACGAAAGATGGAGAAATCACTGTCTCCCAACTTCAACCAAACAACCACCCCCTGCGATCCACATCTTTTCCCAGCTTCTCGTGATCGATCTCTCACGCGCGCGCCGCACACTACATACGACGCAAGACCCCCAAAGAACTTACAAATACTACCAATTCGAACCGAACGCTGTGTCCTCGTTCTCCTCTTTGCTTCCGTTTGTCTGGAGGAATGGATACTCGACCACTGAATTCTCCCCGCGCCCATCTCGTCGACATTCACGAAGTCCTCCCGGAAGAAGAAGCGGAACAATCGACTGCAGGAACGGCTGCAAATGCAGATAACAAGCCCGATGGCAACAAGCGCGCCAACCGAGCAGCAAAGCTCCGAGACTCGAGGAGACAACAGCGGACTTTAAGCAGGCAAATCTCGCTGGAAACGGGGTTCTCGGTGCTCAACAGAGAGAAGAGCAACGACCCCAACAATGGAGGTGGCGGCCAGAGGAAGGTGCTCTCGAGGAGCGGGGTGAGCTTCGGGGGCTTCGACTCCGCGATGAAAGGAGCAGGCGGCGGCATGGAAGGAGGAATGAGGAAGGCGGACTATAGCTTGTTCAGGACAAAAAGCGCGCTGAGCAAGCAGAACTCACTGATGAAGTCGAGGAAGGAGAGAGAGGCGGTGGCATCGGCCGTGGACGAGCATATGCAGAAAACCGAGGGTTTTGTGGGGAATAGGGAAGACGAGTCGGTGAACAAGAGTGTGCCTGCTGGGAGGTATTTCGCTGCTCTTAGAGGACCTGAGCTTGATGAAGTCAAGGTAAATATCAAAATCAAATGACACATTTACGGTGTTTTCACAGTTTTAGGGAGATATCGATGATGTGTATGTTAGATATTGACCAAAAATTTATGTACTTATTATGACATTTTATCAAACCGTGTTGAATGACTGAAAGATTGTAGCAGTAAAGGCCAATCTCAAACCCTAGGGATCAAAGTATATACCGTCAAATCAATCAAACTTTTGTGTTTCTCATTATAAACTAAGAGAACGTAAGATCATATCTTTCCTGCAAAATTGACTTTTGGCTCCGGATAGAATTGGCTGTATCTTTCATTTGTGTCGATTCTCCTCTATTTCGCTTACGCATAGTGGTATGGGTGAAAAATGATTTATAAAATGAACTTACAAAAATAATGTACAAGTTACAAATCCTATTAAAATATGTTCAAGAACGCATTAAGATTTTCTTATTCAGTTTTCAATATAAGTTTGAAAAAATTTGATTTTATCTCTAGTATCAATTATCTCTATTACACGAGGTGGAGACGTGGAAAAGTTTAGAACCATCGCTGATTATTAAGGAAAGATGACCTCTATTAATTTGAGCAAACTCTGAATATCAGCCTCAGCAAGTCTTGGGTATTTTTGGAGTACATCTTTTTATGCTTTGGAAATAATCATTTACAACCATCAATTTCAAAATATACAATATCTGGATCTATTTGAAATTTCCAAATGAATTATTTAGATCACACCTGACATACCTAAAACAATTAGCTTTAGAGGTGTCTAAAATTTTTTCTATCTGGCCATGATTACAACGAATGATCATCTACAGATCAAGCAAGTCGATCTTATTTATTAGGGGAATGATTCATCACCAATGATCTGTTTAGATAAGTCATTCTTAGATGGCCTATACTTTCTTCTGTCCCTAGCCAGTTAAATTGAAGGAAACTTTCTCTAATAATCATGCAGTAGATTATAGATATCACTCGCCTGCAAATTTTAATAAATTTTGACATGTTTGGTTATGTAATAAAAAAATGTGGGCATGCTTGTAACCGAACATGCAAAAGACTGGTTAACTAAAGTTCTTCGAACCAGAGATGGAGGAAACCATGCCCATCGTTGATGGTTTATGCTCTAATTCATATGAATGCATGCAGGACTTTGAAGACATCCTCCTCCCAAAGGACCAACCTTGGCCCTTCCTCCTCCGCTTCCCCATCGGTTGCTTTGGTATCTGCCTCGGCCTTAGCAGCCAAGCCGTCTTGTGGCGGTCCCTCGCCACAAGCCCCGCCACTCAGTTCCTCCACATCTCGCCCTTCATCAACCTCTCGCTCTGGCTTCTGGCCCTTGCCGTCCTATTCTCCGTGACCGTAACCTACCTCCTCAAGTCCATCTTCTACTTTGAAGCCGTCCGCCGGGAATACTTCCACCCGGTCCGCATCAACTTCTTCTTCGCCCCTTGGGTGGTCTGCATGTTCCTAGTCATCGGGGCACCGCCTGTCCTATTTACCAAACCGCCCCATCCCGCAATATGGTGCACATTCATGGCCCCTTATTTCTTCCTTGAGCTCAAGATTTACGGGCAATGGCTCTCTGGGGGGAAGCGGCGGCTTTGCAAGGTCGCAAACCCTTCCTCGCATCTCTCGGTGGTCGGGAACTTCGTGGGGGCGATCTTGGCAGCAAAGGTCGGGTGGAAGGAGCCCGCCAAGTTCTTTTGGGCGGTCGGGTTCGCGCATTATCTGGTGCTTTTCGTGACATTGTACCAGAGGTTGCCTACAAGTGAGGCTTTGCCTAAGGAGCTGCACCCCGTTTATTCCATGTTCATCGCGGCTCCTTCAGCTGCAAGTATTGCTTGGGATGCCATTTATGACGAGTTCGATGGCTTGTCCAGGACTTGCTACTTCATTGCCTTGTTCCTCTATGCGTCACTGGTGGTGCGGATCAACTTCTTCACGGGGTTTAGGTAAATTCTTCAACTGTTGTATGTTAAGTGAACATCTCTTGAAGCTGGAGATCATGTGGAATTTTGTATACCTCAGTTCTGTTTGAAGGTTTGAATTATGCTGAACCTTTAGGCCAAACAATTAGTATCAATTGAGAAGAATCTGCATAAGTGAAATGAGACAAAGATTGGAGTGAGCATTCCTAAGCCCCAAATTGTACCCAAGCTGTTTCTAAAATTTCTTTTGACTGTCTGATCGACACTTCCGTATGAAACTTTGCAGATTCTCTGTGGCATGGTGGTCTTACACATTCCCAATGACGACAGCGTCGGTGGCAACAATCAAGTACGCAGAGCACGTCCCTTGCACCATGAGCAAAGGCCTCGCGCTCGCCCTTTCGTTCACGTCGTCAACGATGGTTGCCCTACTGTTTGTGTCAACGCTCCTCCATGCCTTTGTTTGGCACACGCTGTTCCCCAACGATCTCGCCATTGCAATAACCAAGAAGAGGCACGGTGGCAAGGAGAAGAAGCCCATCAAGCGAGCCTACGACATAAGACGATGGGCGAAGCAGAGCACCCTGCCCTTCGCCTCGATCATACGGAAGCAGAGCTCGGGAAGCAAGGATGAAAACGAAGCGGAGTAGAACTATTCGAATTTCAAAATGGAGAGAGCGAAGGGACTTCAAATTTTGATATGAAAGTTGGTGTCGCACTGAATAGTACGAAGATGTTAGATAAAGAGAACTCTCTAAGTTCAGGTTCTGAATGAATGAATGAGACTTATACCTGAAGTTAGATCAGGGGCCCATTGAAGCCCAGTCAAGCCGTTCAGTTCAACTTCTTTTGGGCCCAGATGGCTCGACCGTGCTGTTTAATACTTAGAATTTATATGTAGAGTAACCAAAGTTGGTCCAACTTTGCCAGGGCTCCTTCAAAGTTATAGCCAAAAAGAAAACGAAAAAGAAAATTGCAATTTAGAACTAAGAGGGTCAGAAATGAATAATTAAATAAAATTTGGCTTCATTGAATCCTGATGTTATATGTTATTTTCTAGAAAAAGGAAAAGGGAACGAGTTGTTCCCTCTTGGTTCATTAAATATGGTCAAATGGGATCCAATCCACGTGAGTTTGGATCCTTTTCTGTCGCAACAAGATCTATCAACTTTTCTTTCCCCAACCAATTAATTAATGTTTCATTTATAATCTGATATTTATTAAGTAGTTTGGCTAGAGGTTGACACCACCTCTCCCACCATCTTTTCAAAGCTGGAAATTAAGTTAGGGAGCGAAATGTCGTTAATATTCTCTTGGGCTTCGGTCGAAGTATTTGGACACCAATATGTTAGATGAAGTTGTTAGGTATAGTGTGCGATTGATCGAATGCATGCAAACACAGCAACGACGTATTCATTGAAGACTTTGGAAATCTATATAGTCATGATTATAGTCATTTTATTATAAATTTGAATCAGCGGACATTCCTACAATATATGTACTGTATTGTATATCGAACCTTTCACTTTGAGCCGTGTGGGATAAGTAACTATTTAGGACGAGCAGCCTGAGTCCATTATATTACATATCTTCGGGGGAAAAAGAAAGTGGTAATGTGTATCCATACAAATTTACAGGAATTATTCTTAAATTGAGAATCCATCCGTTTGAAGGAAAATTGTTTTTTAGAAATTGGTTTCTAGTGTTTGGATGACAGAAATTTAGTTGATCTAATCCATGAACTGAAAACAACAAAACTTAGATGCAAAGAAAACGACTTCCCCATTAAAAAAGAAGAAAATTACTTTTCCTAAATCACCAAACAAATAAAAACTAACTATTTTTAGATTAATAAAAACTAACTATTTTCGTTGAAAATGATTTCTAAGGAAAATGTTTTCCTTTTGTCATGAAGTTTCTACTAATGACAAACGCACTCTGAAATTTATTAGTGCCCAATTAGATATTGTATTCATGAATGTAGGAAGGAGTATTAACGAAAGAAATTATTGAGCCCTTTTGAAATGAGTGCAAAATTATTCATCTTTTTGCTCGAAGATGATCAACTGGGGAAGAAAAGAACGCTCAATGACGCAATAATTTGAATGCCGTAGGTGTGCTGCACAAAAGCCTTTCAACTTCCAAATTGACTCCTAACTGAGTTTGGCTGAAGCAGATCGATCGTCTTCGTGAGCTTCCGTATGAAAAAGAGAAGACACGGAGACAAGCTCAGGCATCTTACGGTATAATCGAATTGGGGTTATGCAAACGACGAAACGTCTAAAGGAGACAAAGAGCCCAACTCATGAACAGCCAGTGATCTCCATCCCAAGACAACCTCCACAGTTGTCCCCATACCACGAAAGGCCATGTCGTGTTTGTTTTCTTCCCCCCTTTCAACTTCCATGGAGTTTGCTAACGCAACCAACTTTGCATATAAGCCTCACACGTTGACGTCCATTTTATCCACACCGAAATTTTCCTATATTTTCATGTATTTCATGCGTACATGAGGACTGAAATTAGCGGCTGCTCACTGGGTATCGCTCATCTATTTGCAAACTATACAGCTGCTTTCGCCCCGTTGCTTGACCCGGCAGGCCCCAGCGAACCCATCACGAGCCTCCTAATGTTATTGCACCACCACGGCGAGTCCCTCTTGTTAGAGATATTTGGGATAATTATAATGATTTTCTGTATCTTTCAAAATTATGCGGATATCTCTATTTAATTATACGCATCTTAATTGATATTTCATCTTATTTAGTCATTTTATGAAGTCAAAGCTTCATTATAATAAATAAAAAATGCACACAAATTCTTCAACTTACTATTCCGCATTATTATTTCTCAACTCCGCTCTTTATCTTTGTCTTTAGGAGGTCATGCCTCCAAGCCAAGGGTCGACATTGGCCGTCAAGATGGGAAAACCCCATTGATCACCGTTGAGATAACTCGAACTGTAGATCTAAGGCTCGGGCTGCACAAGAACAAGCCCAGAATCAAGGCTTCGTGCTTTCAACAAACGATTACACCATCATCAAGTTCATCTACTACCGATCATCATGACCGTCATCATCTCCTTATTCAATTTGCATCTAACCTGATCGGTTGTAAAAACAATTCACACCATCTTCATCCTCATTTTTCACTCTTCATGGGGCCAAAAGAAACAGCAAGTAATCATATTTTCCTTCTCTCTCTCTCTCTCTCTCAATATTCTTTTATATAGAGCGGGGTTAGCATACACAGTCCCAACAAAATCTGAACTTGTAGATTATCAGATCATGTGAACAATACCGACATACAGTTTCCATTAAATTAGTGTTTCAATCTGGTCCGTATAAAGGGTCTTTCATTGATATTATTTAGGAGCAGTGTGCTCTTGGCTGGAGCAAGTGGGGGGCGCTAGATTCTTGTTGATTCCTGGTGGCCCCGTTAAAAAGCTTGGAATAGCGACCTCATGTTAAGATAAAGAGAAAATAAGATAAGCCTAATCTGAAGATAATAGGACATCAATCCTTTCATCACCCAATGAAAAGGCTGATTAAGACTTATGTCTATGAAATGAAGAAGATGGTAAAGAAGTTGTTTTCTTTTTTTTCTTTTTTCCTCAAATTTGATTAATTTAATATGTGTATATGATATTCTTTTCATATATGTATGGTGGATTTCATTCTAGCCGGAGGCCTGTTCCACTAGTCTTGTGGCTGCGGTTGGACAATCGATCATGGCGAAGAGGAGAATTTGTCACGAAGCGACCCAAGACAAGAGGACGAATTGATGGTGAATGGTGCGAAGAATCTTGAATATATATGGTTCCGTGGAGAATCCTCATGTGCGAGGGAGATCCTTGCTTTGAAGCCTTAGATTAAATCACCCAAAAAATGACAAAAAAAAAAAAAAAAAAAAAACCCCAGTTGTGGCTGCAATCAAATTGATCTTGGACTTCCTGTCTGGTTGTGAATTTTGGCCTCGAGAATATGTAATATGTATGAAGAAAAATGATATGAAAGAGTTAAAATAACCATCACCTTGTTTCTTCTTTTAAATCTTGCCGTCTTTGCGTAGGGTTAAAAGCATACGAAGCGAGTTTGATATTCTCCATTTATTTGAGTCACGTGTTGACATTAAAAAATAGCCGAGTCCCCCTAATCGATGTAACGGTAATACGAAGCTCAATATTGAATTGTTGAAAATGCAATCGATAAAAATGATTGTCGGCAATCAATATGATGCCAATCTAAACTTGGAATCAATGAGCTATCGATGGTCAAGAGACCGTAACAACTATTGACATATAGTGGTGGTTAGTCGACGACAAAAGCTAGACATGTTGAAGATGGAAGACCAAACCAAGATGCCACGGAAATATCAATGGATAGTTAAGCCCAGAGGCATTTGAGGAGCTGTAACTGTTTAAGGATAAGGATTATACATGATCCATGAAAATGATTTTGAAGCCTAAAACCATGGGATGTTATTGTAATTGGCAATTTGAATGTCACTGTTAATAAGCATGAATTACTGTAGAGGATATGCAATCGTCAACACTTGTATATCTTTTCAATTCCAGTTTATTGATTTATTGATTAATCAATTCCCTAAACTTGCACTTTACTACATATCTAGTTATCACTACTTTATGTCCTCTCCAGATCGCCGCTGAATCCGGTTTAGTAAAAATCAAAGATGAACTTTTGATGAAGGGTGTGGACCAATTTCGACCAAACACCACCATACAAATTTTGGATCGCATTTTAATCCACGAGGGTGAGTTTCACTGAGAAAGGAATTACATTTACTTCCAACCTGAATCGAAGCTATCTTTTTTTCTTTTTTCTTTTTTTGGTAAAAGGTAAGAATATAATAGCTTGAACCAACTATACAAAAAGAATCGAAGCTATCTTAATCTCTCGTCAAGGGTGACATTTTTCAATAAGTGTATTAACAACTTAAATACAATCCTAATTTGCCAAGTGAGGGTAGAGTTAGCTCCAGTGAGCATCGGAGGAATGACATTTCTTTTTTAAGAAGATCGCCACTTTTTTTTTTTTTTAATTTCACTTGACTAGGAAAATTCTATATTTTCAATATTATACACATTAATCTCGTGGATAATATAAAATGCTAGGCAAAATTCCAAATTGATCGTCCAAATATGGACGTGTTTGGATATGGAAAAACTAATCACTTATTTCCTATTTAGAAATTTCTTTTTCCTTTTCCATTATTCCTTTCCTTTAGGACCTTATCAATAGCTTTTCTAGGTCCATCATTAGGCTATATTTGTTGGAATCGTAAAAGTTTCAAGTTTTCATTGTCTCGTTTCAATTTATTTGTTGGATTATAGGTAGAAGATGCTTGTCTCCATAAAAGAATTATTCTTCTTTTTTGGGGACCCTTTAGATCTTGTGGTTTTCAAGAACACATCTCAAAACGGAGACGTACCCTAAAAGCAATGCAACCGCTGACCGACTCTAACATGTTGAGGTTACAAGTCAATAGCGTGATAAGGTACAATTGGGATGCGGAATTTGTACACTCCAAATGATATTAACAAAGTATGAGTATCTTAAGGATCGTTTCCAACTTTTCAATCTAACTCTATATACCAATCAATCTAAGATCAAAGGTAATGGATACAAGTTGCGGCTAACTCGAATCTCACATTTTGAACTCATGCAATATAGAAGGGGAAAAAAGTGTAGAGTAATGCCGCGCAACATGTGTAGACATTTGATGTGATATATATTATTACCTTAACATTAAAATTTTTTAATTATTTTTTATTTTAATCGGGTTTCTTCAATTATAAGATAAACAAAGTCTCCTCATAAAAAAAAAAGTACAACAATAAAAATTACCTCAAAATTCAAGTAAGTATAGGTTTTATTTGTTTCACAAAAAATAAATAATTTAAAAAAATTAAAAAAATAATCATTTATAACACTTACAAAAATGAATAAAAAATACAATTTTATTGTTCACGAAAATGTTGAGACATATATTCTTACCAATAATAAAAAAAAATTCTTAATTAACAGATTCAATACCTATAAATTATCATTTTTAGAAAAATATCTTTCCAATTATTCATTTTCTTTGAAATAAACAACATCTAAAGTGACTTTTACTTTGGCTCAAAGGCCTTTTTAGATTTATCGCCGTGGCCAAACACCAGTACGATTTCTAAAACTAAGCAGTGATTTGGAATGTCCTAAAAATTAGCGGTTGTTCAAAAATTTAGTTTAAGGTACATTCCTTCTCTAATCCTAAAAAGTCATAGAAAACCACAAAAATTCAAAACCAAAAGCCCCGCAACACACACAAAAAGAATCCCGCTCATAATGCCAAACGCAAAATCAAAATATCAAATCATCTTAAGCAATGTCTTTCCGCCGAGACATTTGGCGCTTTGTCAAATTTCCATATCCAATCATCACTCGAGCATTCCCCTTTTCTCACCCCTTGCGTGGAAAAGCGTTTCCTCCCCTGCGCCACCCGCGCCGCGCGCTCATCAAAGAATTGTCTTTTTTAACTCGAGCGGCCTCGCGACACGGCAGCGCTCCTCCGTTCGATCCAAGCATACATACACAAGCGAAGCGTCCCGAGATGACTGGAAGATGACCGACGATGTCTCCAATTCACGTCAGTCGATCTGCAGAAACATCTGTCAGCATGTGTCTGTCTCCTCGTCTTTGCTTTTGAAGAGGCGGGATTACTGCTCTGCTCTCCTCCTGAGTTAGGTCTAAAAGACCGCGAGGGGGACACGAAAGGTTAAAAAAAGAAAACTTCAAAGCGCCACGAAGAAATATCCGGACGACGACTTTGAGATCCCACTCTCTCTGTCTTTCTCTCTCTCTCTTCCTCCGTGGGCAACAAAAGGAACGGCGCGCCCGATGTTTTCACCAGCATAACAGAGAAGCGAACAAAAAAACTCTGCACGGCCCGCAAGACCCGATTTTTCTCGCCGTCTCTCCCTCTCTCCCCCGCTCCGAGCCAACCCATTTTGCTCCCTCCTCGTTCTCTCCGAACATCTCTTCTTCCTTCGCTCGTCCGAACCCAATTCAAGAACCGCCGCCCCCGCCCCTGGCGCTCCTCCTCCATTCGGTTTCGTTTCGTTTGGATTTTCGTCTCGACCCAGAAGCATGAATTCTCCAAAATGACCCGCCCCCGCCACCCCCGGACCCGGAACCCGGATCCAGAGGAAGACTCCAAGCCCACGACCTCGTCGTCGCCCGGCGGCGGCGGGGGAACCGCCATGAGGGTCATCGTCCCCCTGCAAGGGGTGGTCCAGGGGAGGGGCGGCCTCGTGCTCGGCTCCGTCATACCCTGCGCCCTCTTCTACTTCCTCCAGCTCTACCTCAAGAGGAACAGGTCCCGGGAGGAGCATCCGCAGCCGCCGCCGTCCCCTTCGTCGTCCGCGGAGCACCTGCCGGAGGTGCCCGGGCTGCAGAGGACCCTTTCCCGGGCCCACCTCTCGCCCCGGGGTCCGGCTCACGTGTCGGGCCGGGTGAACGCGATTCTGAGGAGTGGGGATTCGCCGGATATCGTTGGGGTGAAAAAGTACTTGGAGGATGCCTATGATAAGAGGAGTAATCCAGATGGGGTTATTCAGCTTGGTTTGGCTGAGAACAAGGTGGGATTTTTTGCCCTGTTTTCTTATGTTGGATGATTTTTCCATGTTTTGATTTTGGTTGAGTTAATTTTATGACTTCTTGTTTGGGGTATTCTGATGGGTGCAGGTGGGTTTGGATTTGGTTCGGAATTGGCTGGTGGAGAATGGGAGGGAGGCAATGCTGGGGGATGAGTTGAGCATCAGTGGAATTACAAATTACCAGCCTTTTGATGGATTGATGGAGTTGAAAGTTGTAAGATGCTTCGAGTTTGTGTTCGCAGTGTACTCTCTATGTGTGTTGTATTCGTATTGCGGAGTTTGACGATGTGTCATGTTAATTTGTTGATTATGATGTGCATTCATGTGAAATGAAGTCGATGGAGCTGTTTAGATGGTCATTAATTGTGGAGATTTTTCTCTGTCTTGGTTCATGTGATTGACAATTGGAGATGCACCCTAGTATCCCAAATAGCAAGTTGAGGGCGAGAAGTTAGGTGGCCCCAGCAACACCCAAATTTACAAATACTGACCTTTCAAATTCCGGCCTTTATCATGAATTTTTCCCGTCAAATTTTTCCCGTCATTACCGTGTTTTGCGACCAAATTATACAGCACCTCCATATGGCAGGCTATATAAATGGTGTATATGTGCGTGCGGTGCATGCTGATGTCCATGTGCGTGCATTTATCGTGCATCTCTGAGCTAAGAAGAGGATTACGAGCCAATCTCCTCGTTAGCTAATCTTGCTGCCGAATCTCAGACGTGTCATTGATGTTTGAGTTAATCTCTAGTTATTCATGCCATAATCAAACTTGATTAATTTGTTGACTCCTCCTTCATGCTCGAGATTCATTAATTATTTATTCGACAGTACAAATGTAAGTACTGATGACACACATTACATCGGGCACTCCTAGTCCTGCCTTATTTGGATGGATCGTTCATCTTTTTCCCCATGAATCGGTATCTGGATTAATTACTCACGAAGAGTTATTTGAAGTAGATATTCACTCTCATAGTCATATCATTCTATTCTCATCTGCATTTCGTGCAATTCTCCTTTGATCGAATCCTTCCATTTATGAGCATCATCTTACTGATCATGTAGGCCGTGGCGGAATTCATGTCCCAAGCTATTGAAGGAGCAGTGTCCTTTGACCCGTCACAAATTGTGTTGACGACAGGTGCAAGCGCTGCTATTGAGATGCTTAGCTTCTGCATAGCGGATGCTGGAAATGCATTCCTAGTCCCAACTCCATATTATCCCAGGTAATAATAGGTGCAGATATTCTATTTACATATTCAGAGGTGTGTGTGAAGCTAAATTTGAATAACACATGCAGTTTCGACTGTGATTTGAAATGGCGAAGTGGAGTGGAGATAATACCAGTCCCTTGTCGTAGTGCCGATGGCTTCAGTTTAAATTTTACTGCTCTTGATCTCGCCTTCAGCCAGGCAAAGAAGCGCGGGGTAAAGGTTCGCGGGATTATAATCTCAAATCCATCAGATCCTGTTGGGAGTCTGCCAAACCGTGAGACTCTTTATAACCTTCTAGATTTTGCCACCGAAAAGAACATGCACATAATCTGTAATGAAGTATTTGTTGGTTCGACTCACGGTGAGGGGTTTTTGAGTATGGCCGAAGTTGCTGATTCAGAAGACTTTGATCGGAGCAGAGTTCATATCATTTACAGTTTGTCGGAGGACCTTTCTCTAATAGGGTTTAATGTGGGTGTCATTTACTCCTTCAACCAAAATGTTGTGGTTGCTGCTAAGAAATTGGCGCGGTTCTCTTCAATTTCATCTCCGACCCAGCGCATGCTTGTCTCTCTGCTTTCTGACACTAGATTTATGCAAAACTTCATCAGGATCGGCAGAGAGAAGCTTGGAAAAATGTACATGAGGTTCACTGGGGAATTAAGGCAATTAGGAATTGAGTGTGTGAAAGGTAGTGGGGGTTCCTACTGCTGGGCTGACATGAGCGGGTTGATTCGATCATACAGTGAGAAAGGAGAGTTGGAGCTTTGGGATAAATTGTTGAATACAGCAAAGATTAATGTCACTCCTGGATCCATTTGTCACTGTATTGAACCTGGCTGGTTCCGGTTTTGTTTCACTGCATTGACTGAAGAAGATATTCCTCTAGTTATGAAGCGGCTTCAAAAAGTTACTGAAACTTGTAAATCTCGCAGTTGAAAATTTTTTATCGATTTCAATCTACAGAAGTGGGTCACCTGTGGATAATTTGAAGGGGCAAAGTTAGCCTCCAGTTCGAATGATGATGGATGAAGAAGACTCGAATCACCCTAAAATTTCAAGTCCAAGTATCAAGTGAGAAATCACGTGGGTACCTTCTTCGGTTGGATTTGGCTACTTCTGGTCATATTTATGCCTGTTGATTCTGCCCTAAAACTGAGCAGCAGCAGTTCTCAGCTTGGATCCGGAGGCGACTCTGATGGAATTTCTTTGTCAATTTTGGTCTCTTAGTCGATATGTATCGGCTTCGATATTGTTTTTTTATGGCCTTTTGTAAGGGTCATCTTGGATTTAAAATGTAGTGCAGTTTCCAAAAGTGAACGGATAATGCTGGTAAATAGGAATTGTTCATTAGATTGTTGAAGCTTCCTTTTGAGATATGGTTGTAGCCAATTCCTTTGCCTTTTGTTCTTATTGTTGTAAAGGTGTCCATCATTAGTTGCAAAAAGTGTTCAAATAGATTTGAATGGGCATCACCAGTGGAAGTTGGAGATGGAACTGCTTTTAAGCATTTCTTTCAATGATGACAGGTGAAAAGGTGTCATGTCCTTCTTGGATTTTGCAAATTTGGGCCCCTTGGCCCTTGCATTCTGTTTCTGCAAATACTTTATTTTGCTGAGGGTGGGTTGATAATTCATTGCCCTTATAAGTTGTAAAATTCACTCTGTATTTTGCCAAATTATTCTGATGACCTTGAGGACAGAGCAATAATGAGTATGATGAAATGCATAGCTTGTAAAACGATGAAGGGAGAAACTTTTAAACAATGTATACAAATGATGGACGCAAGTGAAATCCATGGTTCCATGCGATTTACTTGGGATTTTTAACAAGTGGCAAAATGTAGAAGAGGTTGTGTTATTGATCCTGCGACTTCGAAAATTGTCACTGTTCCGCTATTGCGACTCAGACATTGCTGTACATTCCCTGACGTCCCAACTTGAAACAATGAGATGGGAAAAGAAAGAATGATTTTATTTTCAGAAAATTACAAGGGTCAATGAACATTTTCGGACTGATGATCTAGAAAGAATACAAAAGAATTTTCTTGTTCTGTTCCATTGAATTCTCTGTAAACAATTCCCAACCCCATGTTTCTTCTGCACAAACAAAAAAACCCCCTTGGCTAGGCTATGCACTACCATGTCTGTACTCGGAAAAGCCCCCAAAATGAATCCCACCGTCAGGACAAGTTGCATCACTAGGATTCAGGTCCAGACCTAATAGACTCAAGAACCTGAACAACTTCAGCCATGCTCGGCCTTCGCATCGGAGTCTCAGATGTACAAATCAAACCCAACTTCATCACCTGTATCAGCTCGTTCTCCACAAGTCCTCTCAAATTCCTGTCGAAGCAATCTGAGGCAGTTCCTCTGTCCAGTAACTGTCGCACGTATTCACAGAGAACGACCACCTCATTTGCCACTGGTCTCTCAACCGGTTTCCGGCCCGTCACCAGCTCCAAAAGAATCACTCCAAAGCTATAAACATCACATTTCTCGCTCGCCCTCAAACTCTGAGCCAACTCAGGCGCCACATACCCAACTGCATTGTGGGATTTAGTCAGACCATAATTATCCAAAATGGGAAGTAGTTTCCCCAAACCATAATCGGACAATTTGGCCTCGTATCTATCGTCTAATAATATGTTTCGTGATTTTATGTTGAGGTGAAGAATAGGTGGCCGGCAATCATGGTGAAGGTAAGCTAGAGCTCTTGCTGTACCAAGGGCAATCCGGAACCTTCTAGACCAATACAGTTCAGGGTTACCACCGCCTGTGCTCGTTCCGGCATAAGAAAACTCGTGTAAATTGTCATACAGATTCCCATTGACTATAAACTCGGTCAAGATTAAGTGCATCGTCGACGACCAGTAGTATCCTTGCAAAGCAACCAAATTAGGGTGCCGCAGATTCCCCAGGCGTCCAATTTCTTGCTCGAATTCATCTTGGTTCCTAATCCTCCCTAGTGTCTCAAGCTTCTTGACCGCAATGGAGACCCCGCCTTCAAAATCACTCCTATAAACTGTGCCAATCGAGCCGCCACCTATCAGACAGTCCTTGTCAAGCAAAGCCTTGGTCCCGGCCTCCCAGTCTTCATACTTTGACGGCAGACTTTTGCTAAACAAAACCAACTTTCCAATTATCACATTCGAATCAGTCGAACCTAACGGAGTGCTCTCGACAATTTCCACCTCACCATCTGTTTTTCTTTGTCGAGCCCGGATGTTCATGACAGTAACCACACAGACACCAGTAAGGATCACTGCGGCCGCAACAATAGCCACAATCACTGAAGCAGTTATCTTTTTTGTCTCCCGTGGAGCAGGGGTAACTGAGCAACTCGTTTCCAAAGGGGCCCCGCAGAGCCCTGGATTGTTGGAAAATGCAGATGGACCAAATGCCTGGAGGATTGTGCTAGCAGGGATGACACCAGAGAGGTGGTTGAAGGAGACATTGAAGTGTGTTAAATTTGCCAGATTCCCAAGGGACGTGGGTATGGATCCAGAAAGCGAATTATTTGACAGATCAAGAATCTGGAGTTTCGAGATGTTCCCCAGTGTTGGTGGAATGCTTCCATCTATTTGGTTTTGATGAAGATCAAGAACTTTCAGGTATGTCATGTTGTATAGATTTTGAGGGATTTCACCATCCAATGCATTACCAGAAAGATCCCTGCAGTCACAACCCAGAAATTACTCCTTATAAATTTCAGAGTTAAAAATTGTTCACATATTATCAGAAGCAATTGAGTTTTGGGGACTCACAGCTCAAGAAGGAATCGACAATTGCTTATGCTCGTGGGTATTTCACCAACGAGGTTGAGATTCTGCAAGTCCAAGATCTGTAGTGGCTCAATGCCTCCAATCTCCACAGGGATTGTTCCATCTAGCAGATTATTGCCCAATCTAATCACTAAAAGGTTCTTTAGACTGCCAAGTTCAGTTGGAACACCACCGCTCAACCTGTTGGACCCCAGGTCCAAAACCCTCAAGCTGCTGCATTTGGCAATGCTCAAAGATATGTCACCGCCCAGGTAGTTCCCTGAGGCATCCAAGATCTCTAGGTTTTCACCGCATGACGTAATGTTAGGAATCTCCCCATCAAAAGCATTGTGCGATATGCTAAAGTGAGAAATGTTCTTCAACTCGAGAAGCCCGAAAGGAGCTGACCCAGTAAAGTTGTTGCTACCAAGATCCAAATGATTCAAACTCTGGCATTGTGATATCTGCTCTTGCACACTCCCAGTCAGACCATTGTCACTCACAGACACGAAATTTAAGCTCGGAATATTGCAAATTCGGGAAGGAATTCCTCCCCCAAGATTGTTGTGAGAAAAATCGAATCCCTCAAGGTTCAAGCAGTTCGCGATTGACTCGGGTATCGAGCCAGAAAGAGTATTATGAGACAGAGAAACAAATCGGGTCTTGTAACAATAAGTGAACAAAGCAACTGGAATCTCTCCATTGTAACCATTTTTGGACAAATCAAGAAACCTAATGTTTGGCAAGCTACCTAAAAACTCTGGTATTAAGCCAGACAAAGCATTAGAGCTGAAATTGATCTTCCACAATGACTCAAGAAGCTCATACTCTTCTGGGATGTTCCCAGAGAAGCGATTCCCGAACAATGTCAAAATCCTCAATGACGTCAAACCAGATAGAGCAGGAGACAACACACCTGCGAGGCTGGTGTTCCACAAGACTATCCTCTCCACGTACCCATCTGCATTGCAAGTAACGCCCCCGAAATCACAGGCATTGGCGCTGGGGACCCAAGTGGCCAAGAAGTCGTACGGGTCCGCCGTGATGTTGCCCTTAAATTGGAGCAAGATCTCCTTCTCAGTCACCGGCGACACCCCGCATATGATGCAGAGAAAGCAAGGGATCACGAGCGCGAGAGCATGAGGGAGAGGGCGTTGACCGAGGCTTCTCATGCTCGAAATCCCGATGACGAATTCGCCGGATCTAACCGTTTGGCATGATGGGTAGTTGATTCAGCTCACCAAGACGGAGCGGAACAGAAGGATTCGGCAATCCCGGCAGCTCTCGCTCCAACAGCAGAGTTGAAGACGCGAACTTTCAAGAATGAGAAATGCCGCATCTTGCTGATGGTTAAGTAAAAGCAAGAGCAAAGCAAGAGCACCCTCTCTCTCGCCCACACTCTGATCTGATAAAGGAGGCTATCATTGACCGAGCACATTCATGCGCAGGCAGCAATTAATGGGAAATCCCAGCGAAGCATCGATTCGGGCGATCCTCTCTGAGTCAAGCCCAAGAATGATGAAGGTCTTTTGTTGCCTGGGGTTCAATCAAAAGCAGAAGTTTCTTAAATTTAACTGAGTTAGAGAGAGAGAGAGAGAGAGAGAGAGAGAGAGAGAGAGAGTCATGCAACGAAAGTGGTAGCTGCAGTAAGTGACATGGGCTTCGCTGGAAAGGGCAGCAAGAGGTGGGAGAGAGGCTTGGAAATTTAATAAATGCGCAATTTTTGTAGTTTAAGGAAGACAGATCTCTTACATAATCTAATCTAACCTTATTCAATGTAATACCAACAAAAAATTATGATAAGAAATGTACTTTTGAATATCACCTGCTTAATTAGCTCTGTCTCTCAAGCTTCACTTCATATTTTTATGTGTTTAAAATTGCAACCAACTGGGGAGGAGCACGTTGATCGTGCATGTGCAGCTTCATCTCTCTCTCTCTCACAAACCAACAATAAAAGATGGAACCTTGAATTGAAAATTTAAAAAAAGGCGCAGACCCATTTTTGGTTTTGTCTCTTGTCTCCTCTTCTCTCGTATTGAATTGAATTAAATCGCCAAAAGTGGTATCGAGAGGGACCTTATAATTTGTTCTTTGGTGTGTCTGTGTGCGTGAGAGAGAGAGAGATAGAGAGAGGGCATTTATTCTTCCCCACCAACCACGCCTGCGCCACCATCATCACCGCCACGCCATCATCTCTTGAACCCGCACAAACACCGCAGACTAACTATCAGCCGAAATGGTAAAGCTTTTCCATTTGCTTCGCTTCTTGTTTCATCTGCGGAATAGTCGCAGCAGGAACAAAGACTTCAAAAAGAAGAGAAAGATGAATAGAAAAAGAAAAGAGACAACGGGAGAGAGAAAGAGACAGAGAGAGAGAGAGTTGTGGGGGGGTTTCATTTTGTTCTCTCTTTTACACTGTGAAGATTGTGAATCGACAGTTCCTTTTCCCCTGTCTTCCAGCCGTTGGATGGAGACCTTGAGGAGACAATTCAATTGGTTGGGTATCGTTTACCATGTTGTTTGTATAGGCAAATTAGTATTACGTTCGTGTAAGAAGTAGGTGAGACGTGCCGTTCATCCAAATGAATAAACAATTCAGGGGCGAGACCGGTTCCTTAAACGGGCAGATATGCACTCTTACTCTCCGCCTCAGGCGGATCTTCTCATGCTAAGGGAGCTACAGAACCGGGCGGCCGAGTCCCAGCCGTGCCGCATGGGAACTTGTTCCGGCAAACTTTTGAGCATGATGCCATGGTTTAACATCGTGATGATAATAATCTATAAGATGACTTTTACTCAGTCTACATTTCCTTCTTCTTGGTTTTCTCTTCTCTGCTGGAAAGCTTTTCCTTCAAGTGAAAGCTTCGCTTCTGGTGCTCGTCGTGCACGTTCTGCTTCTTCATGATTTGGTTTTGTCAGGTAGCATTTGACCAAGTAAAGAGGGACAGAAGATTCAAAGGTAAGGAAAATTACAATGGGAAAATGACCATGTGATCCCACCCTGGCTTCAACTCCCCCACCTTCCTCACTCCCCACAACCACAAAATAAATAAATGAATAGACAAAAACGAAATGAGATCAGAACCCGAAAAGGTGTCCATGACATTGAAAGCATTCAAAGAGATTTCACTTTCAGCTAATTGAACGCTCTGCATATGCCCTTTGCCTTAAATGGGTTCCTGGTCCGTGCCCTAAAAAATAAAGCAATAATCAAGCAGAACCCTTTCTGTGGATGCACCAAATTCATATAAATTCAGCAGTGAATAGTTAATTTAGCAGCGAAAGAGTTGTCCAAAGCAGTGTGGTCCTCACTCGCAATGACACATGCCTATCTGTCTTTGATGTTGTCCCTTGATGCGTTCCTACCATTGTTGCTTGCCCCATTTTCCACGTCAAAGACAGCACTTTGGGCATTCCACACCAGCTAAAGGAGAGAAACATATTAATTTGCGAGAGGAGAGAAAGATGAGGAATTAAATTCAGTCCCCGCTTGCATGAACCGGCCCGTTTGTTGATGATCGTATGAGATTTTCACGTTGAATGAATAATGCTATTCGGCGGTGGTGATTGAACCAGTCCATGATGTGTCTGGTCCAACCCCGATTGAATACGATGGCGAGAACGCGTGATGCCTAAGTATAAAGAGGGCCAGCGCTAAGACAGTATTGAAATATGGCGGTTGGGTAGGTAGACGCCCCTGTTTTGCTTTGCTCTTTCTGCAGTTTGCCCTGTAATAAACTTGCCCACTTTCGTTTGTTCTTGTCTTGAAAAGGGAATCTCCCTGTCTCTCTCTCTCTCTCTCGCCCAGACACGCACATGAAGCTTATCAATCGTTCTTGGGAAATATCTCAAACGAGGTTTAAGGCCATCTCAGTCGGTATCTCAGCAGAGCCATTATGAACAAACAAGACGTACAGATGATCAAATTATCACTCAAAACTCTCCTCTGACTAAATTAATAGTGTAGATTCATCTAGAATCCCGCAAACATAAACCTGTCTGAACGATCGTGGAAAAATTCGTGCCGTAAGTGGTTAGTCGGGTACGTCGGTTGAGATTTTCCAACATGATAGCAAATGGATCCATCCTTAGTCGCGGCCTCCCTCGCTGAACGTCTACATTTGACCGGATGAGCTGCTCTTGACATTGATTGATCCGATGATGCTTTCACATGTTACGCTCTCTCTCTACCTGTCGCCTCCGTTGCTTGCTAACCACTTCACCATTTTCACATGATCCAACCCAAGTCAAAGCAGATCGATCCTTCGCGGACTCATCGTATCACGATCCTCGCTGGTAGCGGGATGTCATGCGGAAATCCATCCGGCTGTCGGCCCACCGTGTCAATCCCATATTGGCTAAATGCACAATCCGTTTCAAGGCCCAATCCAGCTTCCATATGCATTTTAAGTGAGATCTTGCCAGGGTAACAGACCATACTGAATTCCTAAACTCGAATTTTTTATTAAAAATAAAAAATAAACCGAATTTGACACAATACGGAGGTAACTGATTCGAAAAAATTGATAAAAACTTGACCTAGATCGATCCAATCTAATTTGTCTTAGCAAAACTTGTCATTGAATATGAAATCGTGTAGTTATGCCACGTCATCATGCATGTTGCGTATCAATTCATGAAATAGCCCCACATCACGTGATGTGACACCGTGTGAATATAAACTAATGACTCGAAATATTAATGTCATATTTACAAAACTGAAGTTAACATTTTTATTAGGTTACTTACCGAAATAAATAATTATCTAGGCATTCTCCATTGGATTATCTATATTATAACTATGTATATAAAAGCAAGTTTTGTGCAACAACAATGTCAGATTGATCATATAAGCAAGTTCCATATAAATATTTAGACTCACGGATCAAGTAGCTAGCATATGTGGTACTTATAATTTTTAATAGGAGGTTGGAATTAATTTATCATAGTAGAGCCCAACCAAAATTGCGGCTATGGATCTGCGTTATAGATCCATCTTTGACGTACTACTTAGACCCAAAAAAAAAGAGGAACACATGCTCAAGCACTTGGAACTTAAAAGAGGAGGCAGCTCACCGTAGCGGTGCATCACCACTGCCGGCGACATCGAACAAGCAAATGATCTCGCCAGCAACATCACTAATGGTGACAGCTCTAAGCCACGACAGATTTCCCTTTGTTGATCGTCCGTCAACATAGTCATTGCATTCAGTTTCCCGTCTCCCTCTATCTCCTAGGCGGCAGCCAACCTTCACAACCGCCATCGACACAAACGGTGCTCGACACTTGCATTCACCGCCTTGAGGTCGCTGGCCGTGGCAAACAAGGGGAAACCAAGCATCACGGCAGCCTTGGATCAACGTCGTAGATCATTGCGGATAATATCTGAAGCGAAGCAGATTTTGTGTATTATGTTAATTTAATTTTGACGTATTTTTCAATTTTCTGTTTGTTTAATTTTCCGCAATGTTTCTCTTGATTTCCTACTGTTTAATTTATTAACATTAGCAGATCTCTCTCTCTCTCTCTCTCTCTCTCTCTCTCTCTCTTCCTTTTTTACATTTCCATATTTGCTGAAGTCTAAGTAACACATTTAATATTTAAGTTATTTGAGTGAATTTGAGTTCAACGATCAGACCGGGTACTGAGTTATCTGAATTGCATCAGATAAAAAAAATTGACTAGTAAGAGTTAAATGAATCTATTTGGATCAAACCCGATTACGTTGCCACCTCTACTAATATATTCGAGTTTCTTTATATTTATACAAAAAGTACCTGATAATCGTCGGGTTTCATAGAGAAAATTCAAATGCACAAACACCCAAAACAGAACATCTGAAACTATGACCCACCACATGGCCGGCTTCCTATTTCCCCTAATCACTTTCTAATGATAAGAATAGAGATACGGCTCACGGCCAAAAGGCAACTATCCGTACGAATTTGCCCGTTAATAGAAAGCACACGGTAACCACAAGAATTTCCAAGTCAATCTGATTGATATTCGTATATACAGACAAGAATCTGCATGAATTGGCTTGTAACTTCTAAAACAGATTCAACCCCTATACAGCTTATAATAAAGAAACCCGCTTACCCAAAGGATGAGGCATTATATGGCAATAGGGAAGATCAGGTTCTTGCCGTATCCCCGTGTTGTGTTGTTTCAGAGTATCGAAATGATTCAAATCTTGTGACATGAAAAGTTTCCCCTATGCTCAATCCAGAAAGTAGAATCATGTTAGATACCAGTCTTGACTCCCAACCATCACCAATACTCGAACGCCATTTACACTAAGAATCGACTTCACCACAGATTGAAGTTCCAAAATAAATGAACCTCATCCTGCAGTGCGCATTGCCATCAGAGGTGCCACCTTATGCGTACTCTGAGTGCAAATCTTTACATTTCAACCCAGTGCAGGAGCCATCTCATTCTAGTAATGGCTCCTCTTCCATCTGAATTGTTTTGAGTTGCCTTTTCGCGTACACAGTGAAAATAATCGTGGTAGCAACTGTCCCCAAGAAGCCAAGCACATTAAAGACTATCTGGGGAGCAGATAGTGAGTGCTGATCGTGAGAAGCGTCAGCAAGAGTTTTTATCAGAATTCCCCTGCAGCCAAAGTTATATCCATAACTTGGACAGATAAAATAAATACAAAGAGGATAGGTTTCTTCATGCTTCAAATTTAGGGCAATCCAGAAGAATCTGAGGCACTACAAGTAAGGAGCAAACTAGAAACAAGCACATGCAGACAGTCAAGCTTAATGTATTCCCCTAACCCAAGTTTAATCATTATCGTTTGTTCACCACTACATAATATACTGAAAAGCACCGAGTGATATAAAAGATAGATTTACTTTGAACTGGAAAATCACTATATAAGGTTTATAAAGTCTGTAATGACAACAAACATGAAATTTTACAAGCACACATAAGGAACATATATTTAAGTGGTAAAAATGTGCCTAAACAATGTTTGAATACCCTCATAACTCGTGTGAGACATGTCTGTGAGTGTCCATGCATGTGTGTGTGTGTGAGTGTGTGCGTGGGTGTGTGTGTGAGTGAGTGGGCGCATGCGCATGAGAGAGAGAGAGAGAGAGAGAGAGAGATTACGTGTAAATTGCAATAAAAATTTCTGGCACAACACCGATCAGCGACCCAAGAATGTAGGGTAGGTATCTCACGTTTGTCGCCACAGCACAGTAGTTATATA
The DNA here is from genome assembly GCA_014182725.1 of Eucalyptus brandiana. Classification (NCBI taxonomy): domain Eukaryota; kingdom Viridiplantae; phylum Streptophyta; class Magnoliopsida; order Myrtales; family Myrtaceae; genus Eucalyptus; species Eucalyptus brandiana. The sequence goes on from CM024671.1 coordinate 27,437,043, forward strand.
AAATATAAGGGAATGGAGATATCCTGATCAAAATAACAGCTCGAAACTGGTCAAAACAATTTCCTCTGCCAGCTGACCTTATCAGGGAAGCTCTCTTTGGATGTTTTTCCAGCCAGTTCTGCATGGCAATGCAAGCTGATGTAAAACAAGAATGCAAGAACAAAGAAAATCTATGTATCGTAACTCACATCACTTATGGTGTGTCCAAGTCTAATGAAGATACTTACTTGAATTTTATGGTGGAAGAGAGAGCCAACGAAATATGGAAGTGATACACCCACAATTACTCCTGACATAATCAGCAGGAATCCATAGCCATAGCCAAAAGTCATTCCAGCAACCCACCAGGAAGGGGTTGATGGTAAGAGCAGGGTGGGGAATATAGCCACAGAAGCAAAGACTAGAACTGCAAGAACCGGAGTGCTAAATGTTGTGGTCTCCCAGTTTATTATGGGGATAACTTCCTGCAAATGAAGCACATCACATTGAGAAAGGGCAGTGAAAACTGCTATACTGATTGACTCAAAACTTGAGAACTCTCCAAGAGCTCTGATAGGTTTTCCACCCTAGCCAACTCCAGAATGCACATAATTTAGATCTACACTCTCAGAATGTGGAACACTTGACAGGCAATTTACAGGTTTTAAGTCATAAACAATACTGCCTTTACACTTTACCAAAAAAAAAACAATACTGCCTTTACAGTGCCATGATTACAACAATGAAAGTCTTGGTACGTTAACCCTTTCCATGACCAAACTCGAACATGCAGGAAACAAATAATGACCGATACAAATTGATACCAAATGCAACTTCACAAAGATGTTTATGAAGCTCCACAATGTCAGTTAAATCAGATTGGACTAGAAACTGAGCAGTGACTGTATGTTCAAGCAAAACTTTTAAGCACCAGCATTCTAAAAGAGGGGCTTCCTGGCATACAGGTCAATTGGCAAGCTCAACTAAGCATTTTAATCCTGATAAAATAAAATTCCAATCAACCAAATAATGCATACCCGTACAAGAACAGAGACCAATAAACAAAAACAGTCACGTACTTTTGAGGCAAAACATTGCCTTCTATAGTCGATCAGATCACATGAAACTTAATCAAAAAATAAACATTGAAACACAATTCCCACCACAGCTTATCATCGAATCTAACACACTACCTCCCTCAAACCCACACTCAAACCCAACACAATAAATCAGCTAAACATCAAGCCACACCAAATATATGCATGAACATAAATAACCATCCAAAACACAAAAGGCAACAAAGTTATATATCCAACAACAACAACAACAACCAACCTTGTCCATGAGAAACGGCCAGACCCATTTGATGCAAACCCCAGCCAACAACCCCAGGCAAGAAAACAGCAAGAACAGTTTCACCAAATACCACACCAGCCGCCCACAACTTCTCCTCGGAGAAGGAGGCTCTCCCCCGGCTTCACCGTTCCCCGGACGATCTCGCACCCCCAGGTCGTGGTAATCCCCTTTGTTCCCCTCGCCCCCCTCTCCGACCCTCACCCTCAGCTCCGGAACAACCTCGGCTTCCTCATAGTAAGTCATCGAGTACCCAAGAAAGAAAACCCAGAAATAAAAATCGAAGCTTTAAAGAACCCGATCGCCGAAATCGGCCCGCGGGTTCGAGGGTATCGCGGAAATTGGAGACGGACCCAGAATCCGAATGCGGGTCTCTTTCCGGGAGGAAGGAAACGTGCGGGCTTTCAGAGAGAATTCCGCGCACGCATCGGGTCGGCAGGAGGAGGACTGGTGGATGAGAGGGTTAAATCAACGGTGGAGAGAGGGAGATGGAGAAGGGAAAACGCAAAGCGATGCTTCGAAGCCGAAGGCAAGCATTGATTAAAGCGAAGCCCAATCGCCAAAAGATTATGGCGTGAAAGCTTAGATTTTTTTTGCGCTTCCGTCTGCAAATTTTTTTTTTAATTCAGAAGTGTTGTCTGTCTGTCCGAGGCGATGAATTATGACGATGACGATGATGATCGAGACGATGATGAAGGGCAGGTTGCGCGTGCGACGGACGGAGAGGATCGGGACACGTGGCGACGGGGTGAGCTCCTCGGAGCGACAGGGCAGGCGCTGGTGTCGATGACTTTGCGGGAACGTTTTTTGTCGTGACTTCACCGTCACGGTGGGCATATGTGTTTTTTCCCCCGGGCCCCCTTGTGTTTCTTGTTTATGTCGTTTTGGTCCTTAAATTTCCATGTCCTATCTCAATTCGTCCGTGTAATTTTCAGATGCATATGATTGCTGCGTGGATGAAAACCGTTTTTGGTCAAGACATTTGCTCGTGCGAATTAGAAAGAAAACGCTTCTTATGCAAACAAGGGTGATCGAATATGTACAATTCAATTCAAATCATTACAAATCAAACGGAAAAGAGATGAAAATTCTAAATCCGATTAAGTTTCAAAGGTGTTTATGAAGTTGGACTAAGATACGATTCATTCGATGAACAATTGGACTACCAAAGTCTAATGTCAACCTTTTTTCCTCTCAATAAGCCTATTCACAATTATTTGATTAAGCTGTACTCATCCCTAAAATGAGGATTTGGTGCAAAACAAAATTACTTTAAAAGTGGAATTCGAACGGCCAAAAACTTTAAGTGACAAAAGTGTACTCACCCTCCTTTTTCATTTTGAAAAGAATCCTTATGTGTTAAAGAAGGGCATTTCCGTCCACTCGAGTCAATCAATGAATGAGAAGCGCTATATTTTAAAATAAAATACAAAAAAAAGGATGAAAAAATTTCGCTTAATCACCTTCATCGTTTCTTTGTTTTGTTCTTTTTCCATATAAAAGTTAAAAGAATCTCTAACAATTTTTTTAGAGTACTTATAATATATATATATATATATATATATATATATATATATATATATATATATATATATATATATATAGCCGAAAGGAATTTTACCCAACATACACCTTTGATTGGGAGAGAGCGTAGGCATGACTCCGAATCAATGATGGATGAGATTGTATAAGGTTTTCTATACACCGGTGATATATATATATACACTCCATTTTTCCTTTTCTCTAATAATTGAGAAGGGAAGGGGAAGAATAATTTTGCTGTCAAAGTAGGTAGGGAGAATCAGAATCTTTACTTTCCTCTCGTTATGCAAAGCAATAATATGATGCTGTATGTCCATCTTTTTAATTTCATGGAATCATCCTTTTGGGCCTTAAATTTTGTGACGAACTTCTGGATAACATAACATTTATAAAAGAAAAAAAAAAACACATAAAGACGCATGATATAATTTTCACGAACGTGATTAACCAAATGGGTCGACCAATAATGGGGCAGTTATAGTTTTTCTATATCCTTCATTTTGGAATCATATATAATCCAAATAACATTATCTTTGGAATCTCATAATGATGCCGGATTTTTTGGCCATAAAATGATAATATATAACTTTGCTCCAAGTGTAATCGTTAAAAAAGACTTAACACATGGCATAAAAGTTACAAAGAAAGCAGAAGCAATGCTTGAACATATCTTCAACATTGGAAAATACATAGTTCTTCTTGCATTTCAATTTGAGAACCGAAATTGATTTCGAGCCTATGAGAAACACACTTGTTTATAACTATACAATTATAGAAAAAGGATTTGTTGACACCATAAAAATGACAAAGTCCTTAAACGTCAATTCAGATTAAATGAGCCCAAGCAAGGTACGATGAAAGAAAAATTGGCTGAGTATCAAAATCTGCAATTAGTCCATTAGAAAATTAATTTAGCGGGCGGAAGATATTATAAGAGTTTTCATAATGTTGACTAAATTAATTGATATTGTAATTTACTATTTTTATGGTTACCATAAAACAGGGTTGGTCTAAGGTGAGATAGAAGGTTTCTTAATTAGTCTAATATGGGGTAATTGCAGTGTGGGCCGAGTTGAGCCCCGCCCGTAATGAGGGGGACCAGGCTGAAACTCTATAAATAGTCTTCAAGTCTCTCCTTTAACCCTTAATTCTCACATGTATCCTCACCTAAGGGCGTTTACCTAATGCTACACGTGAGGGGGGCCGCCTCATCGATGGTCAGTGATACGGAGGGCAATAGAGGAGAAAGACTTGCGCGTGGAACATTGTGTTTCCGCTTCCGCTTCAAGAACAATGGATCCCAAAACAGGTGCGTTAATCTTTCTATTCAATTATGCATGTTTTTGTTCTAGTTATGGAGATCTTGGGATTACGCAATTTGCGTCCAACATGTGGTATCAGAGCAACCATAACCTTAAAACTTGAACGCATAAAGTTTTTGCCCTAATTTGTACGGATTAGCCCTAATTAGTACAGATCTTGCCATAATTTGTGATTTTCGAGACTTTTTGTTCAATAAAAATTAAATTAAATCACAAATTCGGATTGGGCTCGACGAGACGAGCAAGACGGTTGGCGGCGCGTCGCCGGAGGATGCCGCACGCGCCCCCACGCACGGCCACACGCCGCCTGGGCATCAAACACACGCCGCGCGTGAGCTCCACGCGCCGCGCACTCAGGCGACGCGTGTGGGCGCGTGGAGCCTCCGATCGGCGCGTGGCTGGCGGCGTTGGACTCGTATGGTGATTTCCTATCTTGTGATATATTTATTTTATATGTTTGATGGTTTTATGGATGTGAAATTGCATATGAAACCCTAAATACGTGTATTTTAAATGAATTTTTGCGTATTTTTCCTTGTATTTTTCTATGATTTTGGAAATACAAGTGTTGGGCTATAGGTATATTATCACATAATCATTATAAATGTGTGATTCATCAATAAAAATCAAACTTTATTGTGAACTGAAATTGACTTAATGATATATAACTATTATGGAATAGTAATTGAGCTATGTATTGAGTTGATGAGTAATAGTAAATGTTATCAAACTTTTGTTGCTCATGTATACTCCTTGACATGCTGGTAATATTTGAATAATGGACGTCTTAAGAACTCGTGACCAAATTGATTATATTAATTATCACATATTTGAATGTGAGTAATGCATGTCAGTTAAGTTATTGCATATTTTATCTAAATTCATCTAGTCACTTGTTAATGTCTATCAAGTTGAGCATTAGTTTATGGTTAAGGAATATGACAATATTTATGCAGAGCAATAATATCTACTGTTATAGTTTAGATATTTGATTCTCTAGTTTGACTCAATTAATAGGCCACTGGTTGATTACAATGACAATTTGTTACTTAAAAATTGGCTAATAAATCAATTGTTGGTCTTGGAGTCATGTTTTGCCTTATAAAACTCATGATCAATAGTTGATCAGCTATCAAGTTTGTCGATTTGGTGTACCATGTATTACTATTGATGTTAATTTGTGAGAGATATTTTAGATCAGCATTCTTTTTATGTTATTATGGTAATATGTAATTGGGGTGCATAAGAAATGTTTTCTCCTCTGTTATGAGAAGTTTCTTGTGTTACTGTGATCAATGATCTCATTGGAATCTGTCTTTCAAGTTCGCTGTATATATATATGTATGATTAATTTTTATTAATGAATAAAGCAATGTAATTAGCATAATATGTGATTTTAGTGATATGCTGCCCCTATCACTAAAGTTAAAATCACATATATATGGTGTATGTGATGAGTAAAGTTTATATCTCTGGTATAAGAGAATTTCAATGATTCAATTGAGTAGTGACCCCCAAAGTGGCACGCTTGATTGGGTTTGAGAAATTTCGGTCTCGTATGATGATTGGGATGTCTCCTGGTCTAATGCATAGTCATACTCCCAAAGGAGGTGATTGTGCATTAGTTCATGGAGGGATACATGATAGTGTGGTGGAGGAGTGACTGATTCTAGTGATTCATATGCCCAAAGGTGATGAATTCACGAAGAATTGGAATATATTCTCATAAGCGCTATCATGTGGGGAGTGTAAAACTGCATGTCATGTATTCTGCCCAAAGGTGATTATATGATTATGCATGTAATTCTCTGGATGTGTACTTGTACGTTAAGTTACACAATACTCACATGATGCTAATTATATACATTACTTGGTTTTCAATCACCTTTTCTGTAATTAATAACTTTACTATTATTGAGGTTTTTACTGCTTCAAATTTTAAGTTGTGGACATATAATTTGTTGCTTGAGAAAAGAGCAATTGAATTTGCTTACTGTTCATGAAGCGTTCCATTCTGGAATACTTGAAAAGAGGTTTACCTGTGGACTACACTGCTATAAGATGATAAAAGCCTTAATTGCTTGAAATTATGTTTTGTCTGATATTGAAATTAGGACACATATGCAAAGATTATGTTTAAGTCTTAATGACATATACATCTCATATATGATTAAAATGTTGTCAGGTTTAACAGTGGCCATGAGTATATTGGCAAGTATGACAATGCGAAATAGCTTAAAGGGTCATTTGTTAAATACTTGGTAGATTCTAGGGTGGTAACTTAATTACTATATTTGAAAATCCTGACAAAAGATTCACTCGAAATTATTTTGTATCTTACCTAGATTGTTTAACGGGTATTGGTTTTATGACCCTAAAGAATGTGCAAGAATTATGGAATCACATATTCTAAAAGTTTTAAAGATTAACGTAATTGTAGAGGATAGCTGCTCTTAGACTATTAAAGATAATAGTATGATGGATGTTACTGTGTCTTTGTCTTTATCTATATAAACAATTGTGGTACAAACAATTGTGGAATCTCCTGTACCATAGACTAAACTTGATGAGGTTCAAGGTACTATTCTTGATATAGTTTATAATGAAATTTCTTAAACCTCTCAAGTGCAGAATAAAGTGGTTACAGCTTTATTAAGGAGATTTGTTAAGGAAAGACGATCAGTTATACCATAAGACTATATAGAATATTTGTGAGAGCATGATTACAATATCCACTATATGGTTGATGTAATGACATATTTATAAATGTCGTTTCTTATTCTCAATCAAGTATGTGATTAGATGCCATAAAATGCGATATACAATCTATAAAACATCATAGTGTTTGGAAACTAACTTACTTGCCTAAAGATTACAAGTTCATTAGTTGCAATTTGGCGTACAAAATTAAAATGATTTCAAAGAAAAATTGTGAAGTTTAAAGCCAAATTGGTAGCTAAAGTTTTCACTCTGAAAGAGGGGTGGATAGTTAATAGTAAAGAAATAAATATTTTTTTCTAGTATTTTTAAATATTCTTTCAGAGTGAATGTAGCATTAATAATTTATTTATATATTGAGTTACGCCAAATAGATACAAAATCTATATTGTGCAACTGGATGATTTTGCAGCAGATTCAAGTAAACTTGTGTGTAGACTGAAAAGTCTTATTTATAGTCTTAAGCAAGTTTCCAGACAATATTATTAAAGTTTCATAGTGTTGTTATTTTTTGTTTAATTGGAAACAAAGTAATTCAATATACTGCAAGGTCAGTGGGAAGAAATTTTTTTTTTTTCATACTCTATGTACTTGATATTTTGCTTACAAGTTGTGACTTTGAGATATCTTATATCATTTGTACCGAGGTTTGTAAGAATTATTTTTGCCATATTATATTAGATTTTCTCGAAGGACATTTACTGATTGTATATTGGAAATATTCAATATACATCATTGCAAGCTAGGAATTGCTCCTGTTGTTAAGGGTGATGGACTAAATCTATCACATTGTTCTTATTTAGATATTGAGAAAATCTAATTAAATGAAGTATCTTGTGTCAGTGCACTTAAAAGTATAATGTATGCTCGAATTTGCACTAGACTAAATGTTGTCTTTGTGACGGGACTTCTAGACAGATATCGATCAAATCCAAGACATGATCACTGGGTTGCTGTTAAGAAGGTTTTAAGGTACTTAAAGAAGACAATAGATTATATGCTAATTTATAGACATGTTTAATTTTTGCAGTTAGTAGGGTATTTAGATGTAAACTTTGCTGGTTGTTCTGATGACATGCAATCAATAACGGAATACATATTTATGTTAGCAGTAAGTGCAGTAAATAAAGTTCTATGTCATTTTCTACTATGTAAGCAGTGTTAGTGACACTCTTTTAGGCTGTTATTTGGGTTATTATGCTCCAGAACCTCATGAAGGAGTTGACTGTTTTTAACTTTATGAATAGACCTATACGATTGTATTAAGTTAAAAAATTTGTAGTATTTTTATTAACTATAGAGGTTTCAAGGGGTCTAAATATATAGTGGTCAAAATTTTTGACCAAAAGCAAACGGTACAGAAATGTGACGTTATAATATAATATATATTTCATAGATGATGTGATTGCAAATCCAATAACTAAAGGCCTACGCTCGTGTGTATTTGAGTGACATATTGTTAGCATGGGCCTAGGAGTATCATAAGATGCTGTTGTTTAGTGGGAGCTATTTTGGCTTTACTCTGATAAAGGTTTCATCTGTGTTCGTTACACTTTGTAACGTTTGATATTTATCAACTTTTGCATTCAATAAAATATTTTGAATGCATTGTTATTATGTTGAATACATATTGATAAAGTCTCAAGGGATTGTATAAACCTTGAGTGAAGGCTAGGGGCATCCGGGCATCCGGTTATTAGCCTTGTGTATATGTCTTGTGATATATAAAGAAAAGGTTAACCATAAGGACAAGACATATGTGGTTCATTGGAATCATAAAGTATTCTTTAATGGCACAAGTTTTTGTGACACCTAAAGTTAAGAGAATGGTGACTGACAAATGGAATCTCTCTATGAGAGATGTTATCCATTTGCCACACTACCATATTGAATCCGTATCAATAAAGTTGAGAACATTCGTGACCATGGAAGACTTTGTGTGTATACATGCGATTACCGCCATGATTCGATGTTTAAGATTTTATGGGATATGATTGACTATTAAGAATTATCTCTGGACCAATGTGCGCACATACAGTACGATTTCAATTAATATAGTCCAAGTGAGAGAATGTAAGAGTTTTCCTAATGTGGACTAAATTAATTGATATTGTAATTTACTGTTTTTATGGTTACCATAAAATAGGGTTGGTCTAAGGTGAGATAGAATGTTTCTTAATTAGTCTAATATGGGCTGGCTAGTGTGGGCCGAGTTGAGCCTGGCCCGTAATGAGGGGGACTGGCTGGAAACTCTATAAATAGTGCTCAAGTCTCTCCTCTAACCCTTAATTCTCACATGTATCCTCACCTAAGGGGCGTTTACCTAACGCTACACGTGAGAGGGGCCGCCTCATCGATAGTCAGTGATACAGAGGGTAATAGAGGAGAAGGACTTGCGTGTGGAACATTGTGTTTCCGCTTCCGCTTCAAGAACAATGGATCCCAAAACAGGTGCGTTAATTTTTCTACTCAATTATGCATGTTCTTGTTCTAGTTATGGAGATTTTGGGATTACGCAATTTGCGTCCAACAGATATAAGTGAAAACAGTCAAGTCCAAGAGAAAAACGTGGGTAAATGAAAGTCGATTCAAGTGACTAAAGGCCGTGATTGACATAACCATCGATAAGATAAAGGAACCATCCAAATGATGGAGCTAGCAAATTCAGACACTACTGTCGGAGAAATCTTCGCAAAAAGGGAAATTCATATAACTTTTGGGTGGTAGAGTCATGAAGTTTGTGAGCAAGCTCGGTGAAGTAGTGAAAGCATAACCTTCGAAGTGGTAGAGTTAGTCATTTATGCATGAAAATGAAAAAAAAAAACCTTACCAAAAAAAAAAAAACAATGGAAACAAAAGAAGTCACCTTGATATTTTACAAAGATGATTGGGTTTAAATAAATTATGAACCTAATTAACACCTATACATTTTTGGGTTTTGTCGTTCCAAATCCATTAATAATCTATTTATTAAACATAGCTAACACATGATGAATGACTAAGCTTATCAAATGTGAATTAAGAAATAAGTTTATGATCCATTTTAACAGGTCTAACAAATAGAGTAACTAACTTCACCATCCGTCACTAGCTCTACCAAGCAGATCACACAAACCCTACTCAAATCACCAACACTCAAATATCACCTTTTCCTCCTTGGATTGCTAATTCATACGTTCCGATAGATCTCCTCTCAAGCGCATCCACCGGAGGAAGGTCAAACACCTTAGAGATGGATACCAAGATGTACTGCACCCTACATCCCACGTGTTAACCGTGGCACATGCAACATTTGTTATCTTGGAAATTATCTCATTTTGAGTGCGTTCGGCCAGGGATGTGAAGCCTCCTGTGAGCGAATCACTCTACCATAAACAATCCAAGGGGACAGGATGCGGGAAATTGCGTAACGAGAAAGATATAATTTCCCAAGATGACGACTACTGTAAATTATTTGGAGACATCAAAGGATCACATCAATACATGGAGAAACATGTCGGTTGATAATCGTGCATATATAACCAAAATCCGACCGAATTCATTGGGGGAAAAGGCTTGAATCTTGTACTCGACAAACGTGAGAGGCTGTTGTCACAATGGTCTCATCAGGCACCGAAAAAGGAACGGCGTAGACATTCACTTGATAGTCATAAAGTATGTTGGACTTATTTTTGGAGTGGCATTATATGTATCCGAAGGAGATGGTGATAGTGTCCTTTATAGAACTACAATAATGTCCCTTGCGTCCTAGTTTACTACACCAATTTAGGAAAGATTTGCTAGCGAGAGTTTGAAGAAATCTATTTCCTAGTTTGTAATGAACAAAACTTAGTGAATTGATAAGAACAAAGCTACGGTGAGGTAACCAACCTTGGTGATGTTTATCTCAATTTATGATTTGAAATCTCGTATACTCATTTCAATTGCCTAATTTCCTTTACATTTATTCGCCCCAAATAAAAGCCCATAATCCACGACTTTGCAATTTTCTTTTTTAACATAGTTGAAATTATAAATAGTTACAATTTTCTTTTTGCCATTTGGCATACCGCAAAAGGTGCAAGTGACTCGCTAGACCAATTGTTGATCGACAAGTGTATTGCTATTGGACAAATATAAAAAAAAGTTAAAAAAGGAAAAGGGCATCGAAGTTCAAATTTTAAGGGGCACAACTATAAGAATGAGAAAGATATAATCTATATGGATAGTCATGAATAAATACTAGATTGACCTTTAGATTTCTAGATACTATAAAAGGAAACGAAAACTAATATTAATATATAGATATAATGTATAATGTTCTTTTATTACGCGAAAGTTGATTCTCAACATGTTAAACCTTGGACTCATGAATGCTTCGATAGCTTTGTGGCCCACACACAAACTTGAGATAATAACCATAAAAAGTCTTAAACATATCATGCTTGTATCCAATTCAATGCTAAATCTTTTTTAATTTGATCAATTCAGTTCTAAATTCTTGACAATTTATCAATATAGTTCATCTAACTAATTTGGGTTGAAAATCGCTACCATAGACACTAGCTATCCTATAAGACACGATTAGTATTGATGTGGATAATTTTTGCGATGTTTTTTTTATTTTTTGAATTTTTTTTTTGTTTTCCTCTTGTTTTCTTTTTCTTTTCTATCCTTTTTCTTTTCCCTTTTTCCTAAGCAATGGCTAGCAACTGGCCATAGGCGAGGGCTAGTGAGGCTCGCACCTAATCCACATGCACAAGCTCATCCCTTAACCACTAATTATGTCAATCTAGTCGAGTTAATTAGTGTGAGAATTATGAATTTCAATAGTATATAGAACGAATGGTGCCGTTTTCCTATCTTGCCAAAACACTAGAGAAGTCATACAGCATGATGCTATTGCTCACCAGCAACAAGGTCATTCCTTCATCGATCAGCCCAAGTGTTTTTTCTCATGGACGAAGCATGACGGTACAAGCAAAAGAAATTATCAGTGCATACAATGGAATCAATCGAAAGGAAGATGGACAATCAAGAAGCGAGCGAGGGTAGGTCGTGTCTGCATGTGGGACAAGTATGCGCAATCTCTAGCCACTTCTCGATGCAACTGCTGTGGAACTCGTGCGAGCAGCCCATGCGGCTCACCTCGTCGCCCACCTCCGGCTCCTCCAGGCAGATCGCGCAGACCTCGCTCGGATCGCGGCGCTTCGCTATCACCGCCTTCTCCACGCTCCCGATCGCCGACTCCGACGCCGCCTCGAACCTCCGGAGCATCTCGTGGACGTAGCGTCCCAGGCCCGCATCCATGAGCCTCCGGCCCATCTCTCCGATCTCGTCCTCGGGGAGGGTGACCACCTTCCTCACGTCCACCGAGACGCCGAACCTCTTGCGCCCCCTGTTGCGGGGGTCGTTCACGACCCGGCAGGCGACGTTCAAGATCTCGGACAGGATTTCGTCCCGAGCCTGATCTTCTCGAGCCGCGAGTTCCCCGCCGTCCGGATCGACCCATCTCAATCGATCCAACGGGAACGGCAGTCGCAACCTGTCTAGCGTGAAAGCTATGAATCTCCAAGAGGTCGACGACGGCGAGGTCTCGGTGTCTGTAGACACGAACTGCGGGCACTCAAAGTGCTGGTCCCCGTAATAGTCGACGATCCGCGACGATGGCGATCGGTCGGTTGACTCGTAGATGGACCGAATGGTGTAGGAGACGCACATGTGAGCGTGAGGCAGCGACGGGTCATCGCGAATCAACTTCGGAGAAGCCGAAACATGAACTTGATAGTCTGACATCTTTCTGACTTTTGTGATCGGATTTTGTGAATTCTTTACAAAACATTGTACACAGAGTCCTTTTATAGAAACCTGGGTGTAATAAGAGAAAATCCGCTTGCAAAATCTTGGCATCAGTCATCGATTCCTAGTAGGCAAAGACTTCATAGAGTCGGTAGGATATTTTGGTACGATGATGTTAATTCGATCGAGTTTTCCAATAATTAGAATAAAGAGGAGAGCTACCACAATACAGGGGTAACTTATTATTTTAGTTTCATAAAAGATCAAATTTGATTGCTTATTGTAACTGCTTCTCCTGTCTTATATCCTTTTATACTGGCAGCTATGTAATTAAGTTTAGAATTTATAGGGATAATTACCAAAAAAAAAAATTATAAAACTATCGTACACCAATTTAGTGCTAAACCCTTTAATTAGGTATTTTTTTTTTTAAATAGTTTTGACCATCTGTCAATGTAATCATTATGGTTAATTTTAACTGGAATTTGGTAACATGAATATCGGTTGTCCTACGTGACATATAGCTAGACTAGTGTGGACAATTTTCTTGATTTTTCTAAATATTTATTTATTTATTTATTTTCTTTTTCTTATTTTTTTTTTCTAATTTTCTCATTGAGGTTTATCGGCTATCTAGCAAGGTTACCCTTGTTTACATTTGGACAGGGGCAACCTCCCCCTAGGCAAGGTTGGGTGAGGGCCCCGACTCTCACCAACGGTTGACGAGAGCTTCATGGCCTTCGCTTGCAACCAGTGAGGACTTTGTGATGCTCACCTAGTGGCTAGCTAACTTTGATGACATTGCTGGCCACAGTAAAAAAAAAAAAAAGGAAAGAAAATGAAAGGAAAAAAAATTAAAAATAAAAAAAATCATCCAAGTCAGCACGATTGCCTCACACCATGCTATGTAAGGTAGCTAACGTCTACATTAATGATTTGGTTGAAAGGATTACATGGTAAATTATTAAAATGTTTAGGATTTATAAATTAGCCAAATTAAAAGGTACTCTTTCTTTTCTTTTTAAGAAAAAATTATTTCAAGATTCCACATTAATAGACTTGATTTAGAGTCTACTAGATTTTGTTTGCGTGGAGATTATACATATATCCACAACAGTCGTCTAACATAATGAAAAGATATCATCTTTATTAACTAACGAAATACTTTAATAGATTATGCAAACAGTTAACAATTCAAAAGGATAGATTGACAAAACAAGCTTTTTTAAAAATTACTCCTCTCGTCATTCCAAAAAAAGATAACGGAGGAAGAAATTTTTCCATGATAACCCTAACAAAAATCCTTTTTGTTGTAATTTATGTGACTAGTCAACCCCCGATTTAGTCAACGGAAAAGCTCCATTTCAAGCATCATGAGGTCAGCACACCATAGAAGCTCCGAGCGCGGGAAACGGGCCCGGTCCAACCACGGCGAGCCCGGTCCAACCTCGACCGGCCGACTGAATGGGTCGAGCAGAGCACGAAGCATTCGAAATTCCTTTCATCTACATCTAAGGACCACAAAAAGCACAGTAATCCCCGTGAAATCTCACTCCGGACCGTCCGATCAGGTCCCGAGAAACGGGACACCCGCAAATCGGACGGACGCCGGTCGGTACGGGAGAAGGAAAACCAACGCGGGCCCCTCGGAAAAAAAGATCGCGCAAACCCGTGGGTGGCGACGGCGGCGGCCGCCTCTTGATTTTCCCCCGTCGAGTCGAGACAGAGAATCCATCTTCATCTTCAAAGCATCTCTCGCCGAAAGGGAAAAAGCTCCAGAGATTCTCTCTTTTTCAGGGCTCCTCTGTATTCCCTTTCTCGCTCTCTCCTCCTTCATCAATCCCCGACTTCCGTTCCTCTCTCGTTCCCTGTTCATCCATCTCGTCGAGCCGGCGCCGGCGCCGGCGCAGCGTATGCTTGGAGCTGATCGATCGACGGCCGCGTTTCCACCGTCGGACGCAAGCCGCGAGTATTATTAGGTAATCACGCTCGGGATCCCCATTTTTTTTTTTTATCTTTTCTCCAGTTTCCATTCGAGTATCTGGAGCTTTTTCTTTCGAAACTGAAACATGGCGATTAGTTCTTTTTGGAGCGGGTTCTATGTTCAAATCAGCTACTTTTAAATGGATTCTTCACGAAGGTTTAAAGTTAGCTTGAGCGTTGGGCAGTAGTGCTCATGGGCGATTGGTTCTAGAACGATGTTCCCGGTCTAGAATCCGGGATCGGACTTGGTCCGAACCGGGAGGCTTCAGGCCGACCGCCGATATGACCATTATTTTTGGCAAACATTATTTGCGAATAATTTGTGGGACGGTGATTAAAATATTGATGAATTTCTTGACGGACGATTAAAGCGGTATAATATCGGGAACCTAGCTATTAAAAACCGGTTCCTTAAATTTCCTTCTTTTATTTTGGGAACCCTCTCAACTCCCTTGTGAGTTGGTGGCACGATATGATGGATTGGTCCAGTTGCTCACCCTTAATATTATGCTATTGTTGTTGTTTAGTTTATATTTTCTTGATTGCAATTGTCTTTTCTTTTAATAATATACACAAATTCTATAATACATGGACTAAATAGTCCATAGCCCACTTCTGTAGTAGGCGATGTGATATATATACAAATAATTGATTTTCTTATTATTATTATTATTATTATTATTATTATTATTATTATTATTATTATTTTACGTAATGTGCTGGAATAGGTCGTGCGAATCCAAGTAGTTATAGCCTTTCCTTTTCTGGGTCCGATTTCACTCCACTGACTGAAATTCTCTCTGCCACTATAAATCACTCCCGACCCGACCGCTATCGTTCCCCTCGATGCATAATCAAATCCATCGCACTGTATTTTTCTGGTTTTGCACCACCGCAATTCTCGAGCGAATCGTGCAAAACCCGGGATTTCAATCGTTCCAGAAGCCCCCCGTTGTCGCACACGACAATCCTTGCGCATCAAGATATTCGCAGAGCTCTTGAATTTGACGAGCTTCCCTCTTCGCTTTGAATCGGAATCAGGCAGGAGTAGAAGGAAGAAGGAAGGAAGGAAGATGGGTTCGGAGCGCGACGACAGCGTCCCCGTCACCGAGGCGCGGCTCTGCGCCAACAACTGCGGCTTCTGGGGCAACCCCGCTACCATGGGCCTCTGCTCCAAGTGCTACAAGGACTTGTGCCTCCGGGAGCAGCGTGCCGCAGCCGCCAAGGCCGCCATGGAGAAGTCCCTCGCCCCGGAGGCCGCCCCAGCCCCACAAGAAACTTCGACGAGGGCGGCGGCCAGTCCATCGCAGGCCGTGCCTGGCGTTGGGGCGTCGAGCTCGGAGTTTCCACCCACGAGCGGCGAGCCGAAGTCAAAGGCCACGAACAGGTACTATGCTCGGCAGATCGAGGGTGGCTGGTGGGCGATTACCCGCCCCGTTTAAAGTTAAAATTTTTATCATTAGTATTGAGTTGAATTGGTTTTTTCCAAAGAGAATTCATGTCCTTAGAAGATGCCGATAGCGGATTTCATTAGTCCTTTTGTCGCTCGGGATGATCTGAAATTCTCGTGTCCGTGGCTTGCCCACCTAGGTGCGAGGCGTGCAACAGGAAGGTCGGCCTCACGGGCTTCAACTGCAAGTGCGGGTCCACGTTCTGCGGGGCGCACCGGTACCCGGAGAGCCACCAGTGCGAGTTCAACTTCAAGAAGTCAGGCCAGGACGCGATCGCCAAAGCCAACCCCTTGATCAAGGCGGACAAGGTGGACAGGATCTGAACGGAGGCGGCTTAGTCAATTCGTGGAGATTAAGGGGGCAAGCAGCAATATTTCTGGGTTTAGAGCAGTGGATTGAATTTTTTTTTTTTCTCCCCTTCTTGTCTTTTCCTGATCGATTAGAGGAATTGCTCCTGGAATGTCTGCCTTTATATCTTGCGTCCTGGAATGATTCCTCTGTTTCCTTCTTTCCAATCCAACTTGGCCCCGCAAGAGCTGTCTATGCTGGTGTTCTGTTCTCTCTGTGAATTGACCAAGAATGAATGGACTCTCTGAAACATATCGTAATGAAAGTAGATTAATCTAGGAACGGAAAATGTTCATGTATCGCTGTTTCGATTCGAGTTTTAGTAATTTAACTTATCCTGCACCAAGCAAAGATAGATATCCTCTGGCACATCGAAAAGAAAGAAATGCCTCTACAAGGGGCCTTCAGCGCCAGCGAAAGAAGGGACTTTAAAATCTTGCTTTTTGATCAAAAGAAGTGACTTTTAGTTTGGTGACCACGCAGCAAAGCCGAAAGAAGCATTTTTTGCTTTTCTTCATTGGGCCTAGCCGAAAAGAATAATAAGTTGCGTGTTCATGGGCAATGCTATCAAGTGTGGAAATTAAATGATAAATCTCGATGGACTCGCTAATATCGGATGTTTGTATCTCGGATGATGTTGAGTAGCTATGCCTCAAGCCAAATATCTGGTCGCAGCCCGTACGGCAACGTCAGGGGCAGCCGACAATGCCAGTCGAGCTCGACGCCGGCCTCGACCTTCCGTGCCTTTTCTAGTCTACAGCAGAAAAAGGACTACTAGTGGTGGAGGTTTGGGCTTATGGTTTGAAGAAGTAACTCAAGCCCCGTGGGCTTAATACACAACGCTTTAACTTCTTAAACACTTCACTGGGCAATTTCCGGACCTATTCGGAGAGTGCCCTTCTGAGATTTGTGGCCCTTCCGCTGGGAAAAATTTGCTATCGCCCAATCCGTGCAGCACATTACCAACACTTCCAGAAAAGAGACCTCTCCTTAGATGGAGAACTTAGATGTGAAAAAATCTTAACTAACTTACGCGCGTTTTTTTTTTTTTTCCGTTTCTCTACAACGAGGTACACCCTCTTTAGGTGAATAAATTCCAAGCTTAAGATTTGCCTCGTCAGGGATTACGTAAAGGGTACTTTCGCGGTAAGCCGTACTGATGTAAGGATTAGATCAGCACCCATATGTCGAGATCCAGATGAATGATTTAAACAGTCAAGGATGAAAACAGAACCTGATGGAAACACAGTAACTTCCACGAGTTCGACGCGGGGATTGAAGTAGAGCGTTGTTCGTGTCCTATTATATGCTCGTCATGGATGTTAGTAACAATAGAGATATAGTCTCGGGCAAATTAATTTGTGAATGATATTTCCAGAATGTCCATGCTAATTTAGTCACGCTGCATCAGGAACATCACTGGCGAATAACCAGCTACAGCTTCGAGGATGCACTAGGCAAATATTTTTAAGTGCTCTATGATGCCTCTGCACTGCTAAATTACTGGCAATGATGGAAATGGAAGCTTTATCTGAAAGCTTACAGATTACAGCATATGAGCCATGCGGCGGGCAAATTGCGCAAATTGCAAATCAATTCATAGAGGAAGCCCTAGATGTCAAGGGTCTGCAGCATAACCTAGAATTAAACAAGTGCTACAAATGTTTCCTGTCATAATTAGTTGGGAGAGGTAGTTTACTTCATTGTTACGAAGAGACAAACTTCACCCAACATTAGTCATAAAGTGAGGTTGAACAAGTTTCGTAAGGAATGCTTCTCTTGAATGAACCTTTATATGCCAAAAGAAAAAGGCTCGAAGGGTCCTAGTCATAGTTTTGTTTGGATATGTAATTGCTTACCTGCCAACCTAAGTTGCACAGTCGATGTATAGATAGAATATAGCTTTCATGTTGGATGTTATACTACAGTGGCTATTACAATGAATGGAAAAGCAAAGCATGGATTAGATAGAAGACGCTTAAATACATGTCATCGCTATTGATAATGACAAAGGATTCAAACGAAAATTTCACTGTCTATTGGATCTATACCATATCTAGCAACAAGAAGATAGTCATTCCTGTAATTTCATGTGTTATTCCGTTTGGCATGTAGATGTGGTTCTACTGTAACCAAGTTGTTTCATAGCTACGTTATAAAGGTAACTTATTTCATTCTTACTACATTTTTTAACACCGTAATAACTCTAAGAAGAAATGGAGCAATTAAAACTGAGCAAATTAGTGAAGTTATGGAGATGCACTGCAGTTATAAGGTGTTTGTCAAACACCTTATAAAAACTCCGATCCTTTTTCATAGCAAGGATTACTACAAAATCGCTGTACCAATCATATAAAAGGATGAAATATGCGCAATGTGTCCTTATTCCAAATTTATGTTAAGAATTAGTTTTCACATTGGCTAGGATGCGACAGGTAATTCTAAGAATCCTATCTTTGACAAACCCTACCTTTCACTATTATATGAACGTTGAGTAAAGAAAAGAAGCTTGAAAACCCTAACTAGTCTAAGAAATGAGATTTTCATCATGATCTCACTGTTGAAAATAAAACCTTGTAGGTGCACAGTTGAAAGTTAGAAACTAAGGGAGAGGATCTATTTCTCCTTTAATGATAGTATAGATATAGTTATGAAAAACAGGGTATGGATCTTTTATCTTTCAGAGGATAGATTTACGTCTTGAATTTATCCCCTCAGATGAATAGTTAACATATCGTCAACCAAATGAAGAATCCAAATTAAGCCACTTCACCAAGAACATCCAGACTTTATCAAAATAGTTTCACATAGTAACGGGAAAAATCGCGCACACTCCCGAGCGTGCACATGATAATCCCTCCCCCCCTCTCTCTCACCATGAGTGGCCGCTGAGACAACCATCACCAGTGTGGTTGCTACAGATCGACCAACGACCTCAGATCCATGGTCGTCCATGCCTTTGATTAGTAGTTTTATGGAGCTAAGCCCGAGGTAATAGCGTCGATCTAGTTGAGTCAAACGCAAGTTGAATAGGTGGAGATTTACATTTGAGGTTCAAGAAGCTGCAAAAGAGGTGTCAAGCCAGTCTAACTTATGAAGAATGCATCATGATTGTTCACAGGGGGCTAAATTTCATTTTCCAAGAGAAATTGGAAGGGCACTACCTTTATGACATGTTCCTATAAGCCTTCTAAATTGGTCCCAGCAGAAAACACATTTCAATTCTTTGATCGAGCTGAGAGAGAGAGAGAGAGAGATAGATGAGGCGACAATGCTTCGGTGACCAAAGGTGGGAAGAAGAAGAAGAAGAGTATCTCAACCCTCCAAACCACTCATTCCAATGTGTTAATCATGTACAGATTATCCACAAATATAGAGGTACCTTTTCCATATAAGAGGAAGATGATCCACAAAAAAATCACTTCCACCAAGAAGAAGAAGAAGAAGAGTATCTCACCCTTCAAATCACTCACTCATTCCAATGTGTTAATCATGTACAGATTATCCACAAAGAAGAAGGGGAGGAGGAGTATCTCAATGCTTCAATATTCTGATGTTTCAAATCACTCATTCTGATTTGTGGATCATGTACAGATTATCCATGAATCAATCATTGTCGCGAAGAAAAAGAAGAAGAATATCTCAACCCTTCAAATCACTCATTCTGATGTGTTAATCATGTACAAATTATCCACAAAGAAGGAGGAGGAGGAGTATCTCAACCCTTCAAAATCTTGATGTTTCAAATCACTCATTCTGATGTATTAATCATATATAGGTTATTCACGAATTTAGAGGTACTTTTCCATATAAGAAATAGATAATCCACAAAAAGAATCACCATGGCAAGCTAAAAGAAAATTTTAATAAATGCACCCTTGCCAAACTCTAAGTATGAGCCATGAAAGACAACATTTCCTACCGATCGCTTGGACATGAGGAACAGAAATGAAAACAGATTTTTTTTTAAATAATTCGAATATGAGCAATATTAAGGATGCAAAGATGTCTACTGAATTTAACATACCAAATGATATATCAAATTTTCCCTGCTTGAGTTTGGACAAATAACACTCATGTACAAATCGACTTGCTTCATTATCTACCCAATTAAACTTAAACATAAGAAACATAAGTTTAATTAACCAAACGCGGTAAATGATCCTTGGTCTCTAGCCTCTAGCATTCATGTTTGGGTAAACATTGTTTCAAAATTCAAAGCGCCAGTTAAAATTCTCAAATCCCAGGGATACCATCAGAAGATAAAACAAAGGTGGGAGAAGCAAGAAGGGGGAGACAAAACAGGTGGGTAAACAGGAAAGGAACAGTCTTGATTCAGAGTAGGGACAAGATAGATCTTGGCATGGGTCAAAATGCATGCAGTTTCAGTCAAAGGAATGAAACAAAAAGATGAAAACTGGCATGCCTTCCATGTAAGGGAGAGAAAGGGGATGGTAATTGTGGCGGTTTCATGGAAGTGCTGTTGTGGTTTGCCTCGTAAAGGTGCTAGTTCAGTGAAGTGCACGTGTAGACCAGTTCATGTCCAACTTCACTTCATAACCCTAGAGTTGAGAGAGAGAGAGAGAGAGAGAGAGAGAGAGAGAGAGAGAGAGAGAGAGAGAGAGATATCTCTCTCCCCAAGAATAAGGAACACCATGGGCAAATGCATATACCTCTTTGCCTCACTCCTGAATAGCATGCCAGTCTCATTGAAACTGCAAAAGGCCACTTTAAATGAACTGCCTTGACCTTCTCAACTTATCTCAATCGAAGCAACACTCGCACACTCACACATAAATTCATGAACTATTTATCTCTCCTATTATCACCCCATAATTAATGACCCCAGATGGGCCCCCTTTTATCCTCCTAGATGTTCTCAAAATCAATACGTGAAGTAACAAAAAAAAAAAAACCAATGAAAATGATAAAGCTTAAGGTCGGAGAAATTTGCATCTTTGTTTTCATGAAAATGGATGACCAACAACACACACCCCATTGTAAAATAACGTGAAATTCAAACATTAATATTTCTGGAGAAGGGCACTCTCTAAGAAGAAGGTTAAACCATCAGGAGAGATAAGATGTTTGAAACTCGAAAGGAACAAAATATAAATTGTCAAATTGATCGGCACATTCAGCAGTACAAATTCTATCAAATCCAAGTTCCTCATATCCTACAATTCAAGAGCAACATCAACGGAAGATTTCACAGAAGTCGCCTCACCACCCAATTTACATGGTTCTTCACATCAAACCCAATCAGTCCTAGGCCTAGTCAGGAAAAATGAGAAATGAAATCAGCTAGTTGATTGAAGAAGACAGAAAACCTAAAATTCATTCAAAGTAAAATAAAACCACAGATTGCTTCCACTAGTAGCTACAGAAGATCCGGCTACCTCCTACCAAGCTTCAATGTGCTCATGAGAGAAAGACAGAGAGAGAGAGAGAAAGAGAGATTAGAATTAAAAGAGAAAGGAGCATAACTGAAATTTTGCACTAGTAAGGCGGTCTAGCTCCAGACCAGTAAGCTTCGGACGGCATTTGTATCGAATTGAGGAGATTTGGAGGCAACCCGTGAAATAGCCCCGCGTTGTTCGGATCTCCCAAGAGCTGTGGCGGCGGCTGCTGCTGCTGCTGCGGTGTCTGCCCTCCGACACCGCTGCCTGGGGACCCCATGCTCCCTCCTTGGACTTGAATTCCCGCATCATCCTCCTCCAGAGGGAGCCTCTCATACGCAGCATTGCTAAATGAGGCTGCCATGATCACGACGGGCCCCGAGGCGATGAGTGTCCCCACAACGCTCCCCCCAACCACCTGCCCTTGCCCGCCAGCCAAGTATATGGTCAGCCCCGAGGCCGCAGGTGGTGCTGGAGGTGGCAGGAACGAGCCAGCTA
The DNA here is from genome assembly GCA_014182725.1 of Eucalyptus brandiana. Classification (NCBI taxonomy): domain Eukaryota; kingdom Viridiplantae; phylum Streptophyta; class Magnoliopsida; order Myrtales; family Myrtaceae; genus Eucalyptus; species Eucalyptus brandiana. Next base: position 27,459,414 of record CM024671.1, read on the forward strand.
GGGATAGGATTTCGAACCGGCCGTGCAGCGTCACGATCGCACCAGGCGAGGCCGGTTGCCTCAGGGTGACGTTGGTGACAGTCCCGCTTCCACTCATTATGCACACCCCCCTCTGCCTCCGCCTCGCAAAGGTGGCAACGCTCTCGACGATGTCGCAACCATCTGCGATCTCCATAACATGGGTCCGGAGTGCGTTGGCGCTGTCCCGGGTGATTATGATCGGGGGCTTCGGCTTGTTCTTGGATCCAGCCGGCCTCCCTCGGGGCCTCCTTGTGATCTCTCCCTCTCCGCCTTGACCGCCCAGCAGTTGGTCCTTGCCAAATTCACCGCCCTTAGGGTTGTTGTCACCGTTGCTTTCGTCGCGCTCCCGCTTTAGGGAGCCGCTGCCGCCGCTCCTCTCGTCCTCGGAGCTTGGCGGGTGGTGCAGGAACTGGTGCTGCTGTTGTTGGAGCTGGAAGTCTCTGGTGTGAAAGGGTGGTGGAAGGGAGTGGCCATGAGCAGAAGCTGGATCCATCAGTTCTTTGTTACATACACAAAATCAGGCAAATTGCAACGAGAGAGAGAGGAAGAGAGAGAGAAGGGAGAGGTTTTTTTCAAAAAGAGACGAAGATAGTGGAGAAGAAAGGGGGGGACAAAAGCAACAATAAGGAGACTTCTTTCTTGGGTGTTTTCTGCTCCCTTTTTCCTAGGGGGGGAGCTTTCCCTTTCTCGCTTCCTTTTCGATGTTGCTCTTTTCCCTTACTATGTAATGATGGCCTTTGAGAAGAAAAGGAAGAAGGAGAAGAAGAGGAAGATGATGATGATGAGTTGGGTTTCGGCTGTCAATTGTAGCTAAAGTACGCTTGAGCTGAATTCTCCATGCTCGAGGTGTATCTGAGTTTCTTTGAGAGAGAGAGAGAGAGAAGAGTGGGGGATTTTTTTTTTTTGGGTTGGAGAGATTGAGGAGACAGAGAGATGAAGGAGAGGACATGAAAGATTTAGGTTGTCATGTTTTGTAAGTATTAGGGAATGGAGAGGGGGGATGTTACAGTTTAAGGTTTAGGGCTGTATCTCTAGGTCGATGAGGGCAGAGGCTCGAGAGAAAATAAAAATGGAGATTGGTGGGGCCTTTGGGGTTTTGGTAAGACTCCGCTTGCGAGTGGGCGGTGGGTGGGCCCCACTTTTCTCTCTCTTCTCTTTTGTCTCCTCCGGCGCTCCACGTTCTCTCCCTCTCCCGTATTTAAATCGGTCATATTGAGAACCTAGTTTGAAATCTTGAGCTTGTACCGAGTTGAGATTAAGGCTGTTAACATCTAGGACGGCTTACCACCCTAACTGACTAATTGCGTCAAATTTTTATGCATTTTAACACAAGATCAATAACATTATCCGCTCGAGCTCGAGCATGATCTGAGCTTGAACTCCGATCATCACTTGCATCGCGAGTCAAGTGGAATCATGCTTGTGTTTAGGGAACGCCTCTCCAGGTCCAGATTAAGCTTAACAAAGCAGAGATCAATTGAGTTTGTGTTGTTTATTCAACACGGGCTCTACCAAACCCTCACAAAATTTTTGCCCTCAGTTTATCTCACTATTTCGTTCTGCTCCATCACATCGTTGTTAATCCCTTTAACAGCTCAAATATCGAAAGAGAGCAAAGCTTTGAGATTTAAATGCGAGGCCCGATAACGGTAGAAATTACTTAACGTAACGGTCATATCACGCATTTCCCATGAAAGTCCACGAACTTTCAAACAATTTAAAAGCGGAAAATTCCATTAAATGTTGCGAAACACAATGACTCATCACAATAGGACATTGACAGCATGACTAATAGATCATTCAATCGACTATATGTGTGTTGAGCTTTAGTTAAGTGGAGAATTCGCTGCCAGTTTTGTTTCTACTTCTCTTAGGCTTTGAAGATCAGATTAAGCGAAGCTGAAGAAAGCAAACAGGCATAAAGCACATCAAAAAGAATAAGATTTGCATGTTCTAAACCTAAATTCCATGTAGGCTTGACAGCTTACACGACACGAGCTAACGGAATTCAATGAGAGAATTTCATTAACAAAAGTATCAAGCCTATGTTAAAATTTTTTTAATACCTGCTTTTGGTCAAACCATTGGCTACAAAGAACCGGAAAAAAGAAAGAATAGTAGCTGGCCCATCTCATTTAAATTGGTGACTGCCAAAATGGCATCGTAGAGAGAGATAGAGAGAGATATTAATATGTCTTAAAATGAGCAACTTGCACCCAATGAGTCTGCAAAATTTATCTTTGAATACTAAATGTTTAACGTCATGGTCCACACGCACCTACGGGCGCGACACGTGTCTCCTCCCCCGCTTCCTACGGGTCTAGTCTTGCTCAGCTTTTTATATGGGAGCTGCCGTTTGATTTTTTCCCTTTTTTTTTTTCTCTGTCTGGTCCTTCGTTCATTTGATCATGATGCATCGGTACACTTAGCGATTTATTTCTCCTTTTTTCTATCTTTCCAGCATCAAACGAATCGGTCGTACGAAGATCTTTTTCGACAAGGAACAGAGAGAGCAACGTCAAAGATTTTTAAAAAGTACAGTGGGCACGAGCCATGCGTTCATGAATCTGTGAATTTGAAGTGGAAACTGACGGGAAAAGACTAATGAGGATGCTCCAAATAAAGACAACAGAGCTATGCCACAGCACTAGGGACCTTTCCTTTTCTGTCCAGGCATTATATTCAACACGTATACATATCATTTATGGACAGAAAAGACCCGATGGAGTCGGTCCCATATGTTATTTGTGCCCGACTATATATGTCTGCGAAGACCCTATTGCCCCACGGAGACCATCCTTTGGCCTTAGCACTTGGGTACTAGATATTCTCGTTCTATCGCAAAACCTTTGGAAGTGGCAAGCTACGGGGCGACCCCCATCCTAGATCATAAGCATCAGGCCACGTTAGTCAGGACTTAATCGTGCAAAATGAGTACCCCGTGACATTCGTTAGCTCAGCGACGACGAAACTTAGGTTTGAAAAGCAACCGATAGCCACACACGTTCTAAAATGAAGAGCTTATCCTGTGTAAGCGCTGTAAAAGGTGACTTAGCTGTAAAATGCGACTTGGCAAAAGAGCGCGTGTTTTATCGCAAAAGGATGATGCATGATGCCAAGGCCAAAAGGGCCGCAGGGTTTTGACCGGCGCCATTCACTCAGTAGTCACTCCACGGTGTTGGGGGAGGCGTGGGAGACGCTGACACCGGCACGCACACGCACGAAAGGGAGACGAAAGGGAGGAGGGGCCACGAGCTCTCCTCTTCCCCCCTCCCCGCCCCTTCCCTCTTTCCCAAAGATGCTCTTTGTCCCCCTCCTCCATTTTCCCATATCTCATAGGTTCTCGGATATTATACTTTTGGAAAATAGATAATATATTACTTATATCGCCCCCCCAAAACCTTATGGTCAATCAATGTATGACCCCCCTCTATTTTCTGCCCTTTTCTCAAACCCTAGTTTTCTCTACCCTAGCTGTTCGAACCCAAAACAAGGGAAAAAGATCTGCAAAATCGAGATCGATGGTGAGCACGAGATAAGGATTGATAAGAAGACCGGCAGTGCTTTCTTTTGATAGGCCGTTTGTCCTAAAAACTCAACAACGCACGCCAGAAGCACTGGAGTATAACCAAGAGGTGGCCGCTTAACTCATGTAATCAAATCCAAAGTCCCAGAAAAACTGATAAACGACAAAACCCGACGAGCGTCCCCGCACGCCCCACCCCACCCCGGGGGCCATGTGTGGATAAGAATCATTAAGACCAAGTCAAGGCTTTCCACCTCGGAGCATCGATCCAAGTTGGCTGGTGCTGTTGTTGATGCTGCTGCTGCAGCCTTTTTCATATTTTCTTTTTCTTTCTCTTTCTTCTAAGAATAATGATCGTCCATTCTCTCTCGTCCACCTTTTAGCGTTTGTCTTTCTTGTGTCTTCAATGCAGATTTAGCTATCCAGATAAAGTTATCATCGTCTAAAGTGTGCTAAAAAGTCACAGTCTCAAACTACCTCCCACCCCCTCCTTAGGGTTTATACACAAGGACACATCTTTGCGGAGAAAGCACCTACCCACTTTCCTGAAAATAGGCATCCATCGCCGAAGTACATGTTTTTTTAATTAGTCATCATTGACACGTCTCATGCGGTTACTAGAGTGAAGTAATAACTTTTCACCGCTTCGGTAGAGCGTCTGGGACAAGAAAAACAAGGGCCAATTTCTAGTTTTCTTGGGACGAAATCTCTCAACTCTTTGAGATGAAATCGCAACTATGCAGACAAATGATGTAGGATCACTTCGTTCAATCCTCGCTACTTGATAGCGCAACTGTTTCTTTGGAAAAATTATGAAAGGTTAATTAATTTTCACATGCTGTCATATGTCTTCATTGCCAGATATAACATGAATCACGACATGTTCTATCATGTTTTGAACTGAAGTACTTAGAAAAGTAGGTGAATATGAATAAAATAATATTATAATAAACAGGACAAACAAGGAGTCAATGCACGATTGATTCAATCTCAAGCCTCCCATGACAAGGTCCTCTCTTGTATTGTCTTTTCTTCCGTCCCAATCCTTTATTATTATTTTTTTCAAATTTAGCTTCATCCATCATTTAATTGCATTAGCAACCTAAAAATAAAAGAATCTATCGTCAAATCTAAAACCCAATCCAAACTCAAATCGATTTCTTCCACTAACAAAACTCGATATGACCATCATGAGATTTGATCTATCGTTGTTTCCCAAAAGAAAGTGGACCTTCTCTCATAACTTATGGTCATTAATTTTGCATTTTTCTTGCCTCCTCTTAAAAAAAGAAGAGCTAGAAATATAGAGAGCACCGCATTCACATGTCATGATTAGCACACAATGTCCGGAAACAAGGACAATGGACACGGCCGATTGTTGCTGTAGTTTGACTTCAAGTTTATAAAATTTTGTTCTTCTCAATTATGGTTAGGTGGTGATGAGTGCATGAATAGTCCAAGGAAATTTCGTTGAAAGTCGGAGGTGGGCCATTTCAAATTAGGGCACAGCCAATCATGCATTGATCCCTACCTTGTCTCTTTTGAAAGTACAAAACTCTGAATGGTACAAAAGATATATAATTATTAAGCTTTTTCGTGAGAGCGAAGTTCTTGAATGTGACCGGTCCTCCAAAAGTCACCCAAAAGTCCAATTTGGCTTTTCACATGATCGAAATTGCAGGATTAGTTGAGCTTCTTGTGATAGAATTACTAAGTAAGATAATAGCCATCATTATGTAGAGGGAATAGGGAAAAAAGAAACTCCGGCTTAATTCTGTTATCTACTTCAATAAGGTCATCTTTACTGAGACTTTTCTGGGTGATTAAGTATGCTGTTTTCTATGAACAAATCGTGAAAGAACGAAAGCACAAAATAATTAAAGAATCTGCTTCACTTTGGACAAACCCAGTTGCTTGCAATATGCCATAGACCAAACTACCCTGAGTTTATGCGATTGCAACATGTTTATGTTAGCAACGGAAGCCCTAGCTCAAGAATTTTTTTTATCTTATGGCAATTCAATATAGTAAGAGAGAGCCTACCCAAAAAGGTAGCTGATAATGATTTTACCTTGTTGATTATGAGTACTAAAACTTCGTTAAAAACACATATCACTTATCTATTGGGTCTCAATGGGATTGAAATTCATATTATCTCCCTCCATCTCACAATTTAAATTTCTAGATAGACTTTCTCACAAGTTATACTAGATTTGGTATAGACTGCTGCCTCGTAATCTTGCTTTCTCAGCTTGAGGCAGCATCAGAGTTAGATGACGATGAAGTTAAGGAAACTATGGAAGGATAATTATATAGGCCAATCAATCTCTTAATCCATATCTCTCAGTTCAACTATTGTCTTTCTGAGGGGTTTTATTATTATAAGAATCAAGTGATATGTGAGACACCTTTAGAATATTAGACTAAATTCCACCTTTCGTGGCCCGATAAAAAGTGAAGGTGCACCCATGGATGTGAGTAGATTTACGATGAGTGTAACTTTCTCGTTAATTGATCTTACAAAAGAACGTCAAGCAGTAATTGAACTCGATCATCAGGAATTGTGAAAAGAGATCCAACCAACTTTTAAAATTTAAAAGACCCTAAAAACTCAGAAACCATAACAGCTTGGCTGTTGGCGACACATTCATATTTTATGTCATACATATTATTCAAGTCCCATTCAATTAAATGCAAATATATATCCATCAGCATCACAACTGATAAAAACAATCATATCTTTAGGCAAAGTCCATGAAGAGAGAGAGCGTGATTTATTAATTGAGGAGCAAGAAGGGGCTGAACCCTGTTGATTAATTAATTGAAGCCCCATGTGAAAGGCACCTAAACAGCCCTCGAATCTCGCTATGTCTTGGCATGTTTCTGCTCCCTATCTTTGCGGGTCCAAAGCATGCATTTAGATCTCTCTCTCTCTCTCTCTCTCTCTCTCTCTCCCTCTCTCTCTCTCTGCGCGATGTAGCCTTCTTGATCTCTGTCACAGTAAGGGAAGATCGCCCTTGCACATGTGGGTCAATTAATGGTGATGCCTAGATTAGTGCAAAGTTTTTGGATTAGATGCTAAGCAACAGTTCATTAAAATTTAAAAGTAATAAGTGATATAAGTTCCCACGTGATTGATGGTTATGGCTTTTGGAATCTTTTTCCGGCGCATCTTCCCTTCACCAGCTGTTGATGCCTTTGAGTTCAACCCTAGCATGCCACCAATACCAGCATGATCGTTTTAGGGTTGAAAGCCTCCTTTTGCTCTGGAAACAAAACAAAGTTCCTTCTTCTTTATTTGTGGAAAAGCGATAGTTTACACATCAAGGGCATATGGAGGTTCTTCGGAAACAAGCCCAATGCCTTGTCTATGCTAGAGGGGATCATGTAGAGTTTGCTGATCAAAAACGGCAAAAAGAGGAAGGAAAAGAAGAACGGAAGGGAAGAGGCGCGCAATTCGCAGTCTAATCTTTTGATCCCTCGCTTGAACAAACTTTGAAAGTTGCGTGCCCGATTGATCCAATTTCCAGAAAATAGGTCTCATTCTATTGTCTGGTTTGTCTTCGACAAGATTACTATTTTAAGACGACCTGAATTTACCCGCTTGCAATAATCAGGGGTCAAAGACAGCATGAGCTCGTTGCTTGTTTAGGTATCAAGAAACCCTAGTCAATTCCAATGTCTTGCCATCAAAAGGGGTAACCCAATTTCTTCCTCAAGACAGTACTTTACCCAGAATTTCTGTCCGTACTATGGACCCTATTTTAGTATCACCGAAACTTTACAAGTTCAAGGAATTAATATAATGACGACCCATGATTAAAAGAGTTCACTTGTTGGCCAAAAGTTGCATGCTCCCTTTTAAAATAAAACATAGTTCAACAATTTCTTTTTGTCATTTGATGTTCTTGAATTCTGCTCCAAGATTTGATAGAGTCACAAACGGAAAAATTTATGCAAAAAAAGGAACAACGCGACAGTTCGTGTCTTAAACTAGCAAAGCGATTTTATTAGTCAACAAGACTGTGAAATTGAATATTTGATTGGGATTATTTCATGTGTCGTGCTTAATTTAGTCACCTTTTGTTTGGTGATGTACGGCACCAACATTTGAGGAAGGAAAGAATTCGCTTAGGTTAAATTTATTAAATTGAACTGCGTCTCAATCAAAAGCTGCATATATAAAAATTACATGACACCCCCAAAAGAACATCATCTGTCCCCAAGGTCACTGCCCTTTTAAAAAAAAAATAAAAATAAGCATATATGTTAAACTAGATTACCAGCACTTGGAGTTAAAAATAGGTGAATATATAGGCAAATATTAAATGAATTAATTAAGTAGATGAATTTCCATGAAAAAATCAAATCTGGGATTACCTTATATATGATCCCTTTTGATTGGAAAATGAAGTGTGCTGATGTCGGACATTGCCCTAAAATACACAACCTGGTCTCCGCACATAACTAGAATACTTTTGGTCAAGGCTAGTCATGTTTATGTCAAAATTGTACGGACTAGCTATATGCGATTAACAAGCGGTTCATGTTTCAGACTAATCTATTTAACCCAACATTGACTGTATGCAATCTACTTAAATAGATGTATCACTAATATTTATCTTTTCGTAGATCACCAGCTACACGAGATGTCATTACCAATTTCGTGTTCGTTGTTGCACTTTATTTGAGTTATTTTTGGCCTCCTCTCCCAGTCGAATCCAGTGAGAAAGCCCTAAAAATTACTAGACAAGAGTTATAAATTGAACTCCTGATCAGAAGGCACTAGATTATGTGAGCAAGAGTTCTGGCAGATTTTCTTTTGTTTTCTACCTTTTTCTTGATGATTCACTATTAGCCTCAATTCTGGCAATTTTTACTCTTAAAATCAAAAACCCAAGGCATGTGCGGTCGAATGCATCATATTGGTTGGTCCTATCACAAATTGGTCTCGAATGGGCTATATTACTTGCTGGGCCTGGTCCAGAAAATCCCTCTCTGGTCTCATGTTATCGTACGTGGCCCAACCTTTATTTTATATACCTATTGGGAGGGAGGAAACTACGTAGCTATCCCTCAACTCCATTAGAATCCTCATATATAAAGAATGTATTTTACATTATGATTATACCACATGACAGTGACAGTGTGATGGCCGCCAATCGTTGATACCTGCATACTATGAATCCTGTTTTACTTTGCGTCATGTATGTTGTGCATCTCGCTTTTATTTGGTTTATCATATCAGGCGTCATATAATGTAACCATTTCATATAATACCTCATTCTCCTTGTAAGTAAGTGCCAAAGAGGAAATTGCGGCGGCATCTTTCTCCTTTAGAAGAAGAGAGGTTAATTGTTGTAAGATGGGAATCATGACTGTTATCCACTTAGTTTACAATTTTTTTATGGTACAAATTTGATATCTTTTGTGATACGAGTAGATTGATTATTATTTAATTAACAGTATTTCTTTAGATTTTATTTCAAAAAGAGAAGGAGGAGGAGGAGAAGGAGGAGGTATAATGCCATATTGTTAAGTTTTCTTAATATCGAATTTGTGTTGATCTTCTAAGCCTGTTTTGATGTCTTGTTTTGTCTTTTCTCTAAAGATTCAAACACCAGACTATAAGGTGAATTAAGGGGGAAAAATGATTCCTACTCATATAAAGGATCTAAATGTTAGTCTCTTTTTGGATGACCTTTTTGCAATAGACCCTTAACATTCAATACACCATACGATGTCCCTCTTAGTATGAAGAATTTCGGCAAAATCCATAAAATTCATGCTACACGTCTTAATACACGATAGAAATTTGCAAAGCATATTTTTCCACCCTGCTAATTTATGGAACTTAGATTCCATAATTTAGAAAATTATTGTTTGTACAAATCTCACCAACCTGATCCCCAAGTCAAAAAATGAACTCGATTGATTTCAGTGTTAGTTCCTTATATATTAGTGATTGCTCTATACTTGAAACTAGAGAGAGATACGTAAGACATTTCTTCGTGTAGCTATCTATCGTACCTAATGATTGTCTATTTATTGAGCTTTTGGTTGTTTCTTTTGAGGTCCAGCCTCATGGGTCACCAAGCACTAATCATTACCATCATCATTGACTAGACAAAGTGTAGAGGTACACCTTTGATCCCACTTCTTTCTGCAAGACCCACTACAGGAGGGGAAAGGAAAGGATATTATTTCTAATTTCACGCAAAAAGGGTCAAATCGAATTCGTACAAAATCTTAACGTATGGTCAGGAATTAAGGCATTCTAAAAGATGTGGTTACTGGGTGCTAACAAAATCTTATCCACAGATAATAGAGGAGCATTTGATTGCTAGGGGAGCATTTGATTGCTTCATTGAATGTTGGTAGCTATGGAGCATAATGGAGTGCAAGGATTGGACTCGTCCGTGTGTCTCTCTCTCCCAATATCTGCTCGCCATCTTCTACCACACAATCCCAACTTCATTTCCCAAAGAAGAGGGAAGTAAGTGATAAATGTATGCTAAGTTCCGATAGGTCGATCAATCGGCAAAACAATTGAAATCATGCGTCTCAAAAAGTGTGGGGTCTTAAAAAAGTTAAAAGGAAGGGATTTCTTGCAAATCTCCTACACCCAACATGGGTCGAACTCATATGCTAGTTCAAGCTGGTGATCGAAAAAGTTGGCTCATGACACACCATTCAACTAGTCCGATAATACTTTTGTAAGATATATTCTTATAGACTTATTAAACTTAGGGAATGACAGAAATGGTTACAGTACAATTTGAGGCTCAATATATGTGTCTTCACCTTCTTGTTCTTATGCGCCTAAGTGCCTATGAGTTACCATCCGGGTATTGGCCTAATAAGTATACCGATTGAGAAATATTCATATTTTTCTTTTTTTCTTTTTTTTAAGGCCTAATTCCCTTTGAAAACATCAATTTTATATAGGGTTCCAATTTTAGCCCAATTTTTTTTTTTTTTTTTTAGTCTTTAGGAAACCACAAACTTTGGCTTGTATCCCAATTCTGAGCCTAACTTTAGATAGGGCCCCAATTCTAGCCTATATTTTTTATCATCTCCTAAAAAAGTATCAACTTTTAGTCAATTCCTATATAGGCTTTAGTCAAGTTTCCACTCAATAATGCCGTTAAAAATTCAATATGTTATTCCACATGTACTTTGCGTAAACTTGATGGAGGTAAGATTTAGATACTGACTGAAATTTGGCATTTTTTATTAAACAAAAAAACAAAGTTTGGGTCAAAGTTGGATATGAGCTATACTTAATGCTTTTTTATGAGATAAAAAAAGAAGAAGAAGAAGAAGAAGATCTAGTTAGAATTGAGATCTGACCTAAACTTTGTGCTTTTGTATGACACCAAAAAAAAAAAAAAGTTTCAAACTGAAATTGTTAACCCTTTTTTTAGTATGGGTCTCATTAATAAGTGCATTTAGGACACTTGTTAATCACATGTAACAAAGAAATAGATTCATTGTCAATACATTTATTCTACATAATACGAGGCAAATAGTTTGAAAATGACGTTTTAAAAAAAAATCTTGGATAACTAACAAGTGCCTTGAGGGCACTAGGTTATGTGTTATTGCGCTCGTGAGTCATGATTGGCACGGAACATATCAGATTATGGATTTAAATATCACCGTCAATCTAGATTAATCCAGAGTATTGGATAATTCGGATTATTGCTCAATTAGCTAACCTTTTTATGATTCGATTCGTAGTAAAACCATTGCCCCCTTTAGGAATGATAATGATTCCTAGGTTCTCTTTCTCAATCTTATTTTTATTGTACCTAGTTAGCTTTAGATTCGCAGGTTGGGGGAATACATAACGAGGTAGATTGAACCCAATATCCATAGGAATCGAGTAGTTCCATGTATCTTAATACCTAATATTCCTAATTCAGAATAAATGCCGATAGATGTGCACTCATTGTCTCAATGTTTCGGAATCTCCCGTGGCACTCTTGCTGCCAAATATTTTACGTGTGTATGAAATGCACATCTTTCAAAAAAAAAAATTAAATAGAATTTCTGCAACACCTCTAAATATAGGGGCATCACATGCATAGATAATATCTTCATAAGTGGCTCGAATCAATGAGAGATACATAATCGGAATAATCAGAAGTAAACAATCTTGTTCACACCTTATGAATAATCTATATCACTAGCAATCCAAGCAAATGTTATCCTAACAACATGCCGACTAGCTTTGAACTAGTATGCTTCAAAGGTTTCTAGAAAAATTAACATGTTGGGTATCCTTTAACATGAAATGTCTCCTCAATTGACCGTATAATTGACCAAATCTTACATGCATTTCCCTCTCTGAAGTTCAGACAAGACATGATAAAAGAGACAGCACACGCGAATTGGAATTATGGGCAGATATGCTTGCTTTACATCGTGGGATGGGGCCAAAAAAGCAAAGTGCTCGTGCATATATATTAAAGAAAGCAAAAGGGATTGAATAATTTGATCCGTGAGTGCATCTTTTTCATTTGACATTTCTGTCTCGATGCTCTAAAGAGCTTTAAGGTGCACTAATTCCGTGGTCCACAGACTAACGAGATAATAAATCCGTGTCCATTTACTTAATTATTTGATTATTTATTGGTTCTTGAAATTACTAAGCTGCTACTAATTGCTTAATTTCGAATCTTTTAATCTTCTTTTTAGGTGAAATGAAGGGGTACTTGGAGTGATTCTTTGATTCTTTTTCTAAGGAATGATTCTTAGACAAATAGTTTGGTACCTTGCATATTCGCCTAACGAGCAATTCCTATATACTTTCGGTTCAAAATGATTTTTCGTAATCCAATTATCCGTAATAAACACTCGTGTTGAGGCACGTACCAAGTGAAATTGAAAAGATTTTTCGAGGCGCTATCATGTTAGTAATGGCTCGATAAAGCTCAACATTGATGGGGCCTCTAAAGACAACCCGGGTCTAGCTTCAACAGGTGAACTTCTCCGCGATGAGTTAGGCAATTGGCTTGTAGGTTTTTCCCAACATGTAGGAGTACCCTTCATTAAAAGCTAAACTTCCAATTGTCAATCTCTTTGGCCATTCCCAAAATTCGTATGGTGGTGGATTCGCAAGCAACAATTACATTACTTCGAAAACCAACTATCTCTCGCCATTTTCGAACTTGAAAATCATTGAAATACTTCCAATGAGTCATAATCATTCATACTTTTAGAAAGAACATTCGTGTGCAGATTGTTGGCAAATTGGATCATCTAGTCTTGCGAACTTTAGCATTAGATAGGCCACGTCGTCATAATCAAGCTTTTCCCCTTTTATAATAATAGATAATAATGAATAAAAAAACGAAATTTTGCAATCTGCATGGGAAAAGATACATTATTTACGTCGACGTGGAACCATCAAAATGTATATGAAGAAAGTTCCAAATTTTGACTCAATGCCCACTTGTTTCACCTGCAAATTTTCTCCCAAACTCACTCTATCATATCAAGTCAATCACACAACGTCAAAATGCCATCTACTCATATAAGTAATCGTTGATATCCTTCATACTGGGAAAGATAATAAAAAGACTCCTAAATTAATTATACATACATCAATTTAATCTTGAACTTTTCAATTGTATCAATAGAATCATAGATCTTTTGATGATTTACTGATATAATCATTCGGCCAATTTTGATTTAAAATCATTGATGCTGACAATTTTTACAATTTTTTATTTTTTATTCTTTTCTTTTATTTCCTTCTTCTTCTTCTTTTTTTTTAACACAATTCAAGATTGGCGAGCTTGCTAACCGACCCTCACCAGCCATAAACAAGGGCACCCTCACCTACCCTCACCTACTCTCAGTGAGGGCATCATGGCCCTCACCCAGACCTCATTGTGGCCAATGAGGCTTGGCCGACAACCTCACTGGCTCATAGTTGGGAGAAAAAATTTAAAAATTTGTATATACGAGCATTGGCCATTCGCCAATTTTGTCACATAGGACGTTCGGGTTCCATATCAATAATTTCTAGTTAGAATTGGTCAAATGGATTATATTAGCCAATTGTGAGAAAGTTTAAAACTCTATTGGCATAATTGAAAGGTTTTATGATTGAATTAGTATAAGTGTAATAGGTTTTAGATTTTTTTTGGTAATTTTCCCTTTCGTACCGTATCATGAATGAGTCTGTATACAATAAATCCCATGTCAAAAGTTGATCGATTATAGCAAGGGGGCACTGCTTTGTTTAGTGCTAATCCTTTGCGCACCCCATTTAGGCCACCTTTACCTTGCAGGACCACTGGCATAATACAGTCCTGGAGTCTTTTTGGCCACCACTCAACAGTAATCTTCGTCTCATCAAAAGATTTGCTTTCTAAGTGGACACGACAAAATGTGCAGAATCCATCTGGATTCGCTCTCTAAATTTACGGAAGATCACCGCAGAAAAAGTTACCTGGATTTGAACCACTCTCTCTCTCTCAGGCAAACAGACCAATAATTTCATCATCAGAAAGGCTCGAAAAGGACCATGAATCCACGATGATTTGTTGTTGCAGCCTTGGACGAGAACGGAATGTGTTAGCGGTGGCGTGTGACAATGATTGTGGACTCAGACCGCACTATAAATGCGACGCCCCCCATCATCTTTTTTATCTCCTTCCTCAGTGGCCGTTTCCTCAGTGGCCGTTACATTGAGAAAGCCTACACCTTCACGAAACTCATGCACTCATGAACCAATTCAATCTTATCTCGGACGGTCTCTTTCCTTCCTCCATCGCAAGATTATATGTATAAGCGACAACGCTAGCCTCTCCGTTTTGTGTGCTGAACCATAATGCAGACCAAATCGAGATGGCCGCCCGAGTTCCTGGTGACGGCTGTCTCCGAGCTCAAGGTGCAGAGAGGGATCGCCGTCCCACTGGTCGTGATGAACCTGACTTGGTTCGCCAAGATAGCCATCACGACTGCGTTCCTGGGCCGGCTCGGGGAGCTCCAGCTGGCCGGCGGCACGCTTGGGTTCACCTTCGCCAACGTCACTGGGTTCTCAGTCCTGAACGGGCTGTGCGGAGCCATGGAACCGATCTGCGGGCAGGCCCATGGGGCTCGGAACTTCAAGCTCCTCCACAAGACCCTTTTCATGTCGGTCCTGTTGTTGCTAGCAGCATCGTTGCCAATCTCTTTCTTGTGGCTTAATGTGGACAAAGTCCTGATCCGTTCTGGCCAGCAAGAGGACATTTCACTTGTTGCCAAAAGCTACCTCTTCTATCTCCTCCCTGATTTGGTGGTCACCTCGTTCCTCTGTCCCCTCAAGGCCTACCTGAGCTCGCAGGGTGTGACTGTCCCAATAATGTTCAGCTCGGCCCTCGCCCTCGCTTTCCACGTCCCGATCAACATCCTGCTGGTTAAACTGAAGGGCCTCGAGGGCATTTCGATGGCGGTCTGGATCACTGATCTAATGGTGGCGATTCTACTTGCTCTGTATGTGGCGATTGCCGAACGTGGCAAGGATCAGAGTTGGAAGGATGGCGGGTGGTGGGAACACAGAGTTGGCGATTGGATCCAACTGCTCAAGCTCTGCGGGCCATGCTGCCTCACCACCTGCCTCGAATGGTGGTGCTACGAGATCTTGGTGCTGCTAACCGGGCGGCTAGAGAACGCCAAGTGGGTGGTGGGAGTGCTCGCCATCGTGCTTAATTTCGACTATCTCCTCTACTCTGCAATGTTATCTCTGGCGACATGTGCATCTGCAAGAGTATCAAACGAACTCGGGGCGAACCGGCCCCGTAATGCTTACCGATCAGCCTATGTCTCTCTTTTAGTAAGCGTCGTCTCGGGTTGCATCGGCGCGATGCTCATGGTAGCATCTAGGGGGTTCTGGGGCAATCTGTTCAGCCACAACCGGAGCATCGTGGCGAGCGTGAAGAAAATGATGCTCCTGATGGCCCTGGTGGAAGTGGTGAATTTCCCGTTGGCAGTCTGTGGGGGAATCGTGCGGGGAACGGCGAAACCATGGCTCGCGATGTACTCGAACCTGGGCAGCTTTTACCTCCTAGCCTTGCCCTTGAGCATAGTGTTCGCTTTCAAGGCGGGGCTCGGGCTAGCAGGGCTGTTGCTCGGCTTCCTGGTCGGCGTGGTCTCCTGCTTGATGCTGCTATTGGTGTTCGTCTCGAGGATCGACTGGGACGAGGAAGCTAGAAAGGCCCAAACGTTAACCTCCACTGACGCCCAAGAAGAACAAGCCGATGGAACTCCGACGCACACAGAAAGAGAACACCGCACGGCAGCGTGAAGTAGCCCGCGACGTTGCGTCTATATCGTAGCATCGCATCGACGGCGCCAACCGCCTAAGCCCTTCCATCTTGGTGAAGTTAGCTGCGTAATTAAGCTTGGCTTGCTTCACTGACTTAGCGCATGTAGTTCCTGTTCCTACTGTTCTAACTAGTGTAAATCATTTTGGAGTTAATTTTGCATTCAAGTCGAATGTATCAATCGACACGAAATCAACAAACTGAGTTCGAGACAGGACGCTGAGGTAACAACCTGATTTTGGATCGGACATTGTCTATGCGCCTTTAGATCGCAAAATTTTCACAATAATCGAGGTGACGACACAAAATTTCCCTATCAATAGGAGATTAGTCTAGTTTAAGTTTTGTTAGGCATGTAATAATCGGTCTTTGACCCTTTTCTTACCAAAAATAGATCATGTGATTATGCAATCTACATAGAACTAAAGCTACATTCCTTACGTCCCAGACCATGTTGAACCATCGAAATATCTCTAAAGAAAAATCCAGTTTTGACTTGATGTTCGGCGCCCACTTGCACCACTTCGAAAACCAACTATCTCTCGCCATTTTGACGATATCATCATCTTTTGAATTTGAAAATCATTGAAATACTTCCAATGACTCAGAATCATTCATAATTTAAAAAAGAACATTCGTGTGTAGATTGTTGGCAAATTGGATCATCTAGTCTTGCGATGTAAATGTCTCTTTGGCATTAGATAGGCCGCCAATAAGTTTTGTTAGGCAAGTGTTAATGTAATAATCAGGTTTTGCCCCTTTTCCCCCCCCCAAAAAAAAAAAAAGATCACGCAATTTTGCAATCTGCATAGGAAAAGATACTTTCTTTACGTCGACGCCGAAGCATCAAAGTGAATATGAAGAAAGTTCCAAATTTTGACTCGACACCCACTCGTTTGAACTGCAAATTTTCTCCTAAACTCACTCTGTCATAGCAAGCCAGTCACAAACACCGTGAATGTGCCATCTACTCATATAAACTAATTATTGATACCCTTAGTACTGACAAAGATAATAAAAAGAGTCCTAAATTAATTGCACACGCATCCATTTAATGTAAAATCTTTCGATTATCTCTCGATTGAATCATAGATATTTTGACGATTTACTAATATAGTCAGCCGACCAATTTTGACTTAAAATCATTGATGCTGACAATATTTACAAATTTTAAATTTTTTTCTAAATTTTTGTTTTTTGTTCTTTTCTTTTCTTTCTTTTTTCTTTTTTTGCACAACTATAGGCTGGCGAAGTTGCTAGTTGACCATCACCAACTATAAGCAAGGGCACCCTTGCTTAGTCTCGGCGAAGGCATTGTGGTCCTCACCTAGACCTCACTGTGGCCAATGAGGTCGACCGACAACCTCATTGGCCCATAGTTGGGAGAAAAAAAATAAAAGGAGAGACAAGAATAAATTCAAAGATTTGCCCATGTGAGCGCCAGCAATATGCCAGTTATGTCACTTAAGACGGTCAGGCTCCTTGTTAATAATTTCTAGTCAGAATTAGCTAAATGGATTATATTGGCCAATTGTGAAAAAGTTTAATACTCTATTGGCATATTTAAAAGATTTTATTATTAAATTGGTACAAATACAATAAATTTTAGACTTTTTTGATAATTTTCCCTTCCGCACCGTATTATGAATGAGCCTGTATACAACAAATCCCATGTCAAAAGTTTATCGAGTATAGTAAGGGGGCACTGCTTTGTTTAGTGTTAATCCTTTTCGCACCCCATTTAGGCCACCTTTACCTTGCAGGACCACGGGCATTATACAGTCCTGAAGTCTTTTTTGCCACCACTCGACAATAACCTTCATCTCATCAAAAGATTTGCTTTCTGAATGGACACGACAAAATGTCCCAGAGTCCATCTGAATTCGCTCTCTAAATTTAGGGAAGATCACCGCAGAAAAGGGTACTTGAATTTGAACCCCTCTCTCTCTCTCTCTCTCTCTCTCTCTCTCATAGGCAAAACAGACCAATGAGGTCGACCTACAACCTCATTGGCCCATAGTTGGGAGAAAAAAAATAAAAGGAGAGAAAAGAATAAATTAAAAGATTTGTCCATGTGAGCGCCAGCAGTATGCCGGTTATGTCACTTAAGACGGTCAGGCTCTTTGTTAATAATTTCTTATCAAAATTAGCTAAATTGATTATATTGGCCAATTGTGAAAAAGTTTAATACTCTATTGACATATTTAAAAAAATTTATTATTAAATTGGCATAAATACAATAGATTTTAGACTTTTTTGGTAATTTTCCCTTCCGCACTATATTATGAATAATTTCATCATCACGAAGGCTCGAAAAGGACCACGATGATTTCCTGTTGCAGCCTCGGACGAGAACGGAAGGTGTTGGCGGTGGCGTGTGACCACGATTCTGGACGAGAAAATATTGGCTATCGTCTAATGTGCCAACTCAACAAATAGGAAGGACCACAAGGATGCGAAACGTGTCCGAAGTGGGCCCCAATTTCAGACTCTTTCTTCTCTCTCCTCCGCACGCTCAGAATCTCTCTCTCTTGTTGGTCAAAAAAAGACTCTCTCTCTCTTCATTCTAGAACGCATCTCTGGCTCGCGCTCCGGTCGCTTTCGCAATCCTCGTGGGGCCGCAGCACTCGCTGTTGAGTAAGTCAGGGACGGAACCCGTCGCAATTGGCGGCAACAGCGGCCGCGTCGAACAAGGGCTTTAAAGGAACTCGCACGTGGCGGCCGGCGAGCGGGTTGGCGAGTGCCCGTCCACGCCGCACCCGACGCACGGGGCGGCGGCGTCGGCCCTGCACGCGAAGGCTGCCGGCGTGCGCTCGCACGCCTCGCACATCCACGCACGCTTGTGGCGGGAGGCGAGCTTGTTGGCGCAATGGACGCCGGCGTTGCAGGCCAGGCAAAGGAAAGCCGCGTCGGCCTCGCAGAACTCGGCGGCCTTGGCGGACCTGCAGCCGTCGCACGGCCTGGGGCTGGCCCGCCGCCCTCCTGCGAAGCTCTTAGCCGCCGCAATTCCATCGAAACACCACCGTCCGCCCTTGCCAAATGGCTTTGCTGGATTCGCTGAACAAGTGAACAGCTTCTTCGTTGCTCTTGCTGGTGTTGTGGGGTCTGAGAGAGCGTGCAGGAGAGAGAGTCTGAAATCGGGGCCCACTTTGGACACGTGTCGCATCGTGAGGCCCTTCTTATTTGTTGTGTTGGCAATTTGAGGTAGCCAATATTTTCTCCTAAATTTATGCAAGATCACCGCATAAAAGGTAACCTGGATTTGACCCCTCTCTCTCTCGGGCAAACAGACCAATAATTTCATCAGAAAGACTCCAAAAGGACCATGATATACTGTTGCAGTCTCGGGGGAGAATTGAAGGTGTTGGCAGTGGCGTGTGACCATGATTTTGGACACTCTTGCTTTCTCACACCGCATTATAAATGCGACACCCCCCCGTCATCTCGCATCTCCTTTCCTTGGTGGCCGTTGCATTGAGAAAACCTACATCTTCACGAAACTCATGCGCTCATGAACTAAGTCAATCTTATTTAGCCCGGTCTCCATCGCAAGTGTATATGTATAGACAACACTAGCCTTTCCGTCTTGTGTGATAAACCGTAATTGTTGGAGATACCATTATCCCTGATTTGATGTGATTATGAGTTGATTGATATTGTATATTTGATATGATTTCCCTCAATTGATACTGTATATTAGGGAATCATCTCTTTCTCTTTTCTATACATTTATTGCCTAAACTAGTTAGACTGTATGTATTATAAATAAGCTTGTAAACATCTGTCTTCAATATGAGAAAGCAATAGTCATATTTCGATTCTTCTCTTCCTCCTTGCTTTCCATAACCCCATATTCTTACATTTTATTAGAGCATCCGCAGCCTGCAAAGCAGACATACCTAAAAATCAGAATTCGAAGTCTGGTTCATCAAACAAGCCTGAAAATCCCACCAATGATCCTCTTTTGGATCCAACCGTAGATACTTTCAGCATTACTAAAGAAAATCATATAGAGGAAAGGGAAATAGACGACCAAAACCGATGCAAGTCCATTCAGGGCAATTTTTTTCTGGGCCCATACGTCCAATGGGTATCTGTTGAGGTGCACCCCATTCAAGGCCAACCAGGTCAATGTCAAACGGGCTATGTTGTGAATATTGGGCTAGCAGGAGGGCCCACATCCCATTTTCAAGCCCAACCCGATTCAGGGATTGAGTAGGCATTTCCCGAACTAGGCTGGTTCAAGTCGGGCAAACTCGGCCCCAATTTTTCAACCAAGGGTTCCTTCCGTTTCCTGGCACCACCGGCGGCCAATTGGAACCCGACGACACCCTCTACAGCTCCGCCACTGACAGTCTATAACTTCGCATCATCACTCTACAACTCTTGAAACCGGAGAACTACTCCATTTGGTCTCAAGAGCTCCGGTGTGCCCTAATTGCAAAAGACAAAGAAGGGTTTATTGATGGCATCATACTGGTGCAGTCCGAGGAGCGACTTGCACAACACTAGAGGAAATGCAACCAGCTTGTGCAAACATGGATAGGCAATTGTCTCGGCCTAGAGGGTGTCGCCAAGCTCCCTCCGACCGAAGGCACGAAAAAGATTTGGAAAGGCATTCAAAAAATGTACAACAAGCTTAATAGGGCTAAAATTTTCGGCCTAACCCAAGCTATATCAAACCTAAAGCAAGGTAATCTC
This sequence comes from Eucalyptus brandiana, assembly GCA_014182725.1. Classification (NCBI taxonomy): domain Eukaryota; kingdom Viridiplantae; phylum Streptophyta; class Magnoliopsida; order Myrtales; family Myrtaceae; genus Eucalyptus; species Eucalyptus brandiana. Next base: position 27,479,982 of record CM024671.1, read on the forward strand.
TCGGTTTTCAACAAGCTATCAGCCCTCTGAAACGAGCTACAAATGGTTGAAGAGAAACTTGAAAGTCCCAAAGCCATGCTAGCCCAATATCGAACAATAAAAGAGTGGGGAAAAGTAACGAGATTCTTGCTTATTCCAAACGAAACAAACCTGCCGTTTAGAAGCCAAATTCTTGCCATGGATCCAATTCCCTTGCTCAAACGGATCTATCAACTCGTGGTGCAAGAAGAGTCCCAACATCTTGCCTCCACAAACTCCTTGAAGATCGGCGACTGCATCGTCCTTGCGGCAAAGGGGGACGTCGGAACACAAGCAAAGCAGCAAACGGATTGGCAACTATGGAGGTCTCCCTCGCTCGGGCATGTCATGAGGGTTTCCGATGAGGAAAACGACTTGTCTTCACTTAAGATCGACAGGCATGATTTAATCATGCTATCTTGATCGGATAGCCCTGGACGCGCCAGAGCTCCGATCTAGATAAGTGGCCGAGATTTGATCATACAATTAGACAGCTCAAGGCACATGATGCGATCTGACGACTCAGCTTTCATCTTAGCAGCTCCCAAGGACGAAGCGCTATATGCCATGTCATTATTCACATGAAAAGCCTCCAACGACTGAGATTTTGCCACATCATCCAAATCAAACAATCAAAATTTCAACAAAGGAAAAGGTAAATTTTGCAATTATTGCAAGCGCCCTTATCACACTAAAGAAAATTGTTAGATGTTGCCTGGAAAGCCGATAGATAAAGAGAGGAAAAAACAAAATATTTCAGTTGCAACATATGTTAAGGTCAACCAGTCTACCAATCAGAATCAATTCCAGCAATTCACAAAGGCAATAAACCAATAGGGAACTCATGACAAAATGGCCAGCTATGTGGGCATATTATTGTCTCATGAACTCCATTTCAATTAAAGCATGAATTATTGATTTAGGTGCTAGTGACCACATAATTCGCAACAATAAATCTCCTCATGGTACTTTAGTTCGTCTTCCCAATGGAAGTGACACCTTCATCACTAAAATTGGAAATGTTCATCTTAGTCCATCCACCACTTTAAAATATGTCCTTCTTATCCCCGATTTTCAATTCAATCTCATTTTCGTCTCTAAACTCTATGAAGACAATTCCTATCGAATCTTTTTTTATTCCCATGTTTGTTTCTTTCAAATTCTTTTGACTGGAAAATTGTCGGGCTTAGGTGTTGACACCTAAATTTGGTCTTTTTATTAAAGAGCTTTATCATATAGAAAATTAGGAATCAATTTTTAACCCCTACATAAAAATTAATTTTCACTAAATTGCATCACATGTGGACGTTAGGAGCATTAGCATCACTAGTATTAATTAAAAAAGAAAATCTGATTTTTTTAAATTAATTTTAAAAAATTATTATTAAAAAAATTAGTTGATAACAAGAAAAATAAAATAAATCATTTTCATTGCGTATGTTTTCATTAAGATGCATTGCACATAGACATTAGGAGCATTTACATTACTATTGCTAATTATTAAAATTTTAACCAAATTAAAAAAAAAAAAAAAAAAAAAAAAAAAAAAAAGCGAGATCGGGCCGGGGGCAAGCCAGCCTAGCCTTCTTTCTTTTTCCTTCTTCCTCTTTCCCGTTTAAGCCCAACCCAATTTCCCACTTTGTCCATGGGTCGGCCCGCGAACCTCTTCCCCCCTTCTCCCTCACACATCACACACGGTTTGCATAAAAGAGAGAGAGGAGGTACAGAGGCAGAGGAGGAGCGACAACCAAGGCTGGCAATCAGGGAGAAAATATTATGTGCAGCTCTGACTCCAGCGTGGCTTCCTCCGAGTCCATTCACCAGGCAACACGTGTCGCTCGGCAACCACACTGGAGTCCGAGCTCGTCCCTTTTATTTTCAAAGAGGAGCGTAGCAAAATTAGTGAAAACTCGAGTTCTCTCTCCTCCTACACGAGAGGTCTTGTCCTGTCCTACTGCAAGGAACTGAACTCCTTTGCAAGGAACCGAACTCCTCTGCAAGGAAATATTCGGTGGAGCCCACCAAATATTTCATTCACATCTCATTCCCAAGAAACATAATATTTTCTCTTCCCACGAAAATTTTGAATGCCATCAGGAACTCTCTCTCCCTCTCTCCATTGAAAAATTTTGAAGCGACACTGGAACGTCACTATGTTCCTCGCTTTTCCTCTGACGGATGAGGGAGGCCACCGTCCAACAAACCACACCGCCTTGAATCTCTAGCTTTTGTGCTTGGCGGGTACGGGTGGTGAGGGTGGTCTCGGCTATTTCAAGCTCGGTGGTGAGCTCGTCGAGATCCTTGGTGCGCTCCATTGCCACTTTGCTTTTTGCTCTTCCTCTGACGGACGAGGGAGGCCGCCGTCCAATGAACCAAGCCGCCTTGAATTTCTGGCTTTTGTGCTTGGCGGGTGCGGGTGGTGAGCGGGGTCTCGGCTATTTTGAGCTCAGTGGCCAGCCCGTCCAGATCCTTTTCTTTTAAACGTAAGTGTTGAGTTTCTTTCTTCCTTTATTATTGCCATAAAAGGGTGTTGCACGTATTTGCGAGTAATGATGTTGCACGTATTTGCCCGTCCAGATACTGAGGGTCACGCACAAATCCGCCTGCGCGTGGCAAAGCGCAGTCTACATTCCAATCGCGGAGCGAGTGAGCGGGTGAGCAACGACCAGCTGCTCAATCTAGTCCGCTGCTTCCCTCTCCACCAGCTGGGTCGCGTCGCCCTCTTCGTCTGGACCTTCCTTTGCATGCCCCCGCCCGACTCCAACTATTACTCCTACGTCTCCAACGACGACGACGGCAGCAGCGAAACCACCGTCTTTTACGACGACTACAACTACGACTCGCATTTCGATTGATTGATCCGGGTGGGTTTCCTATAGAGTAACTTCCTCACCACCCAACCCTTGTTTTTGGGTTGGTCTATGTTTTGTGTCTCTTTTCTGTTATATAGATAGTTTCTACGTTTTCTTTATTTCGTTCTTTTTGTAATTTTTTTTTCTTGGGGGGAGGCTCCGGTGGAGATTTATTGTATTTATTGTGTTTTATTAATATATATGGCATTTGGGTTTTCATTCTTATTTCTCTGTGATTTCATTTATCTTGGTGAGCGACTAGATTGAATGGGGTTTGGTTAATTTGGGATTGGAGGTGAATATATCGAGTTTGGTTTTTCAGTATTGGTCTTGCTGATAATTGCCTGTCTAAATTGGTGAAATTGGCTGACCTTATCTCCTGCATTGCCTTAAAGGGCATAGAATGCTCCATTGCCGCTTTGCTCTTTGCTCTTCCTCTGACGAACGAGGGAGGCCGTCGTCTGATGAACCACGCCGCCTTGAATCTCTGGCTTTTGTACTTGGCGGGTGCAGGTGATGACCGGGGTCTCGGTTATTTCGAGCTCAGTGGCAAGCCATCCAGATCCTCAGTGGACAGGGTGTACGAAGTGGGGCTAAACAGTTGACTCTGGTGGCCGAAGGCTCTGCATGTGAAGAAGCTGGAGCAGTGGCAACTTGTTGAACGAGGACTACAAGAGGTGCAGCTTCGGCTGGTCTTCCTCATAACAAAAAAATTGCTGAGATTTGTCGCTAGGCCAATCTTGTAAAGCGATTAGAGAAGGTTGACGGTACTTTTATACATAGCATTCCTGCTTTATACCAGTACTGATGTTATAAAACCCTACTCTAAAAAGACGAAGAATATCATAATAAAATCTGATGAAACTGCACCTTTATCTCCTCCATTGTCTACATCTACCTAGGCTTCCTCTGGCCATTGCCTGCAATAAGAATATTGCTGAGTTTAATTTTATTTCAACTTGCATAGAATTTTTTAGCTCCAAATTTTTGCATTCGAAAATTGGGTTTGAGGTCGATTTTGTGGTTTGCTGCCTGTCTCAATTTGCTTAATCCGGAATACATGAATTTGACAATCTCATATACTTTTTCACTGTCAATCTGTGTGAAATTTACTTGTCAATACCCTATATTGATTTCTGCACAAAAGATATGTGAAGTGAATTATTGGACACATTGTTTAAGTCATTCTGGGTAGAGTAGCTAAGTGGGTTGCTTTCCTCACAAATTTTAGGTACGTTACTTGGGGTAGAATTCACGATAAAAAGATTCGCTCTCTCCTTGTGCGTGTGTGGTCCTACTTTTTCCTACTAAGATTTGGATGATGCGTTAATCTTTTTATCGTGAATTCTAAAAGGTTGATGTTAGTTAAGCATAAAAATGAAGAAGAATATCATTACCTTGCTTGATTGATTAAAAAAAAAAGGGTATGATCAAGCTGCACCCTTTTTGGGTGACCTTATCTCCTGCGTTGTCTATTAAGCTATTTCAATTTATAGTCTCATGAAATGATCTTTGCAGTTTAAGTGACTTATAGTATTGTGTGAGGCTCACATAAATGAAGCGCAATATGAATGATTTCATATTAACAATCGGACAAGAAATAAAATGGTCATATTGTAGGTATATCATGTCGTCATCCAGTGTGAATAAGGGTAAGGGTACTTCGAGCAGACTCACCTTTCAAAATAAAATGTGTGATTGTGGCAAACGTGCTGCAATGAGAATTTTGGAGTCTACAAGCAACAAAGAAAAGTTCTATTACAATTGTGAGGATAAAAAAATGTGAATTCTTTATCTGGTGTCACCCTACAAATGATGTGCCTTCTATCATGAAGGCTTCGCCCGCAAAACTTGAAGATGACATGAAAGACATTAAGCATTTTTTTGGAGAAGCTAAATGACTCGCTACTTTTTGTTTGTTTATTATTTGTTATTTTATTAGCACTACTTATCCAGATAAAGTAGGTGGTTGAAATTGTAATGTTGCTAGCTTAGATAACTTTATTTGCTTTTAGACATGTGAACGCACGCTTGTTTTCTAGCCTAATTGATTTGGGCTAGGAACTTTTTATGTAATTTTTTGGTGGCCCACTAATTTTGTTCCTTTTGGAGAATGAAGATGACTGCGCCTGAAAGGGGGGGAGCACGACAACTTGTATCGTGGTTTAATGACCTTTAGATGGGGGCTTTTATATTGTGTATGGCTATTATAAGTAAACTCGATTTGTGACTATGTCCAGCTTTTACTTTTCTTGTTGATGCTAGTGGTTTAATGACCTTGAAATGGCTTGGTGGATTAAATGTGGTATCTAATGTTATATTTATGGAATAAGTGCATTGGAAGTCCTAAAAATTTTCATGAAAATGTAATTAAGTTCTAAAACTTTCAAAAAGTGCAATTAACTCTTAAAAATTGTCATAAAGTGCAATTAAGTCCTAAAACTTGTCGTAAAATGCAATTAAGTTATAAAACTTTCAAAAAATGCAATCTAGTTCTAAAACTTATCAAAATAGTTTAATTTAAGTCATTCCATTGATTGCACTTTTTGAAATTTTTAAGATTCGATTGTATTTTTCAAACAAGTTTTAGGACTTTATTGAATATTTTGAAAGTTTTAGGACTTAATTACACTTTTTGAAAGTTTTAGGACTTGATTGAATTTTCATGATAAGTTTTAGGACTTCTAATGCATTTATCCCTATATTTATTTATGCTAGTTCATTGTGAAAAAGTCAGGCAAATAAAGAGATGTGATTCTCCCTAATTGCAATTTACATCTACCTAAGGAACAATGCTTTCTTTTTTAGAATAAAGCTAATGCGATAGCAACATATTTAATAGCTACCCGTCTTAAGGTAATGGTTTTAAGAAACTTGGGAGTTGCTATAACCCTTTGTAAAGATAATGTTGTTGTTTTTGGAAATTTTTGGCTCCTGCCTTTGACATCTTTAATGTTATGGAATCGGTTTTGTTGCGCAACTACTTAGGACATTTCACAATGACAAAAAATTGAAACACGGGTTGTCGCAAATCAACCAACATAGATAATGCATTACAATACCAAAAAAAAAGAAACACCTGATCAAATTAGAAAACTTGAAGCTTTATATATTATAAAGCCATTTTTTTCAACGAAGAGGCATTACGTGAGAGAGAAATATAGTACATCTCGCGTAGCTTCTCACTTTTGTTTGAATATGTTTACAAGTGTTGTATTTTGAAGGCAAAAGCTCTCTTATAGCATATTGAGCAGAGTTTTGCAATATCACAATAAATTAAGAAATGAAAGAAATGAAATGAAAGATACATGACCAGATTAATTCACTTGAACTATGGGACTTCTACATAAAGGCCAAGACCTTTGCTTGGGTATCCAATTATCGATGCAACGCAAATGAAATAAGTGGCGATGATGAGGCCAAAGTCTACTCTAATCTCGACAAGATGAGATTATGAAAGAACCATTGAACTAATTTTCCAATATCAAGTTTTGTCATCAAAACGATTGTTGCATCTTTGGGCTGATCTTCATCATTTGCTACTGCAACATGAAGGCCTACTATTAGTGCATTGCTGCCATTTGGACTTGAAGATGTGCATATACAACTGTCTAGTATAACCTCGTCAAGTCCTCCCACCTTTGTTACAACCCGAACCGGTGAACACAAAAAAAACAATTAAATGTGATGTTGCCATATTTCTGCAATGCTTGAAAAATGTGAGACAACCAGTGGAATTCTCAAGTAACACTATTTAGTGGTAAAAGACATTAAACCTAGCAGATTCAAGAAATATGTTGCACCCAAGCATACAAAAAAGAAGCTCTTGTAGAGCTGGCAAGTGCTCAAGAAATACCTCTTTGGTTTTCTGCATGAAATGACTACTTCGGCAAATTGATATGCACTTCTTCAAAATTGTTCAATTCATTCACTCCAAGATGTTAAAAAGAGTTTGATGACTCCTATACAAATGAATAACCAATTTATTTTTACTAAATTAGTTGCTAAAATGAATATGTCTCAAGTAATCTTATGAGACAAAACACAAGGCAAGCTGTACCTGACTCAAAATAATTCCATGAAATATATTATGGTACTCCAACATCTATTTAGAAGAAACCATTGACAATATTACAATACTAACAAAAAGATGAAATAACACTAAGATTAAATATGATTTCATATTAAGCACATGATTAGTAAATGATGAAAATCTATACATAATCCCCGGCGGCATTGACGTATGGTGATTGCATCTATATATAATAAATAACTCTATTAGCATAATGTAATTAGATTATTGTAATGATTGTAACTTCTGCAAAGAATCGCTTTTCTATAGTTGTAGAAAGGCATAGTCTATCATAACTAAATTAATACACTAAATTATTAAATACCTGATTAGGAAATGAACAAAATCCACTCATAATTCCCGATGGCATAATGTATGGTGGCTGTTGCATCTATGTAAAATTGACCAAATTAGTTACATGTAAATACAAATTGAGGACTAAGAGCGATATACATACTTATGAAAATTTAAATTTACTATTGGACCACCAATGTCGCTAGGATAAGGAGCCCGTAGAAACTGATTTGAATTACTAGAAATATTTGGAAAATGAGTCTCACCGGGTGTTGCTTGGACAACTAACTCTACATTACAAAGTAATAAACATATTAATTGATATCATGTAACATAAGCAAAAAATTTCACTAAAATAATATGTCATTCACCTTGACTTTCTATTCGTGTTGAGGGTATTTCTTTTTTATATTTTTTTTCTTCTTCTCACTTGGACTTTTAAGCTTTCCATAAGCTATTTTCTTTCCTTTTCTTTGAAGGGGGTCCAATACCGAGACATCACACAAAGAGACTTCATTATGATCACTACTAGCATCATCAGTCATAATCACACTTGATTGGTATGATAATAGTTCAGCCTTCGCATTTTCCATGTTCTTTGACACTATTCTCATAATGTTTATGCTTTCGGCTCCCAAACTCATCAATTCAAAAGATTGTTGCATTAACGTGGAAAATCGATTAAATTTAGATGAACTTGGTGACATTGGATGAGATCATCACCTATAATCCCTTGTTTAGCCCCTTTAGTCCATTTTTTCAAAATATAAGCATATGGAATGCTCATAACCGACATATTCTCAGTTAGCACTTTCAAGGCATGACAGCACAATCATCCTTTTTAATTCAAATAATTTGCATTTACAAGAGATCTGACAATATTTTCACGTCGATTTCCCATACACTTGAGAGTATATAAATAAATCAATCCATCAAATGTATCACTTGAAATATGCTTAGAGAGAATTTCCAAAAATTCTGCATTGAACTTATTAAAAATGGTGCGTGTATACACTGAAGCGGCATGGTCCAAAATCCCATTACTCAAAACCTGTAATTTGGGTTTCCCACGATAAGCATAATCATCTTGACTTTCCACTTCTCTTATGTGCTTCAATTGTTCTTCATAGTAGTGGACAAATTCTATAAGACGTAATGTCTTCTTTGACATACGTTGAAAGATATTATTGGTGCTCTCACTCATTTGGCTTGATGTTATACCACAAGTAATGTGTCACAATTAAAAGCTAAACTCCATTTATGTTTAATATTGTGTAATCTCCGAAGCCAACTGTTATTCTTAGTATGCCACTCCTCTTCCATTTCCTTTTAAGTAGATTCAAATTTATCTTCTGATCTGCATCTATACATAAGCCTTAAGAAATATTTATCCTTAAAATTCGGCTTGTTGTAAAGATGTGGGATATTTTGATTGGCATTTTTCCCAATGTGCCAAGTGCATAAACGATGTTGTGTATTTGAAAACATCATTTTAATGGCTTTTGCTATGGCTGCGTCTTGATCAGTAAACATTGTTTTCGGAGCCTTATTTCCCATAAACTTCAAAAACGCCTCAAATAACCAAATAAATGATTCTGCAATTTCATCCATAAAAAATGCACACCCAAATAGAGTATTCTTCTAATGGTGATTAATCCCAACAAAATGTGCACATATCATGTCATATCTATTGGACATCACCGAAACAGTCATAATCAAATTTGGACAAGCTATCTCTCTAAAACAAATTTGTCAATTTACCATCTTGATCAACTTGTACAGCATATAAAAACATTGGATTTTTGCATTTGCATGCAATAAAAATGATTTAGAAGATGTTGACAATCTCCCCCACTTACAATTTCGAATTTTTTGTCTGCAAATAATTTTGACAATCACGCAAATTAAAACCCAAGTTTTGGCTTTCTCCAGCTTCATTTGCTAAAAACTTATATACTATAGTCCTCCTAATACCAACTTTAGTCATATCAACTAAAACACTTTTGCAAGTATCAGATATCAATCTTTCACATCTAATCAAATGATTTTGATCTTTTGGAATAAATGGATGGTTATGCTTGGAAACATACTGTATGATTTCATAGACACCATTATCAACCTTAAATTTGATATGAGCAAGACAACCGCATCTAACTTCATATCTCTAATATTTCCTTTCTTTACCATTTGAGTTGTCAGAATACCCCTCACAATTACATACAAAGGTCCGTCGAGTTAGTTCTCATTTACTATTTCTAAACATATTACCCTTCCTCACTCCAAATCTTTTGCCGATTGCATATGCCACATATTTATGATATTAAGTTCATTTGAAAACACCATTCTTACTACAAATTCAAAATCTTTTTCCATATCACATACTACATGTGAAATATGGGAAGCTTCATGCTGCAATTAAAATAACAAAAAATAATTAACATTGTGCTTTTACAAGCATAATAAAATCTCATCCGTTACTTAAGAAAGCAAAATATGTTTCACATAGTATTATCAAAGAATTACCGGTGATTTTGCCATTCGATAAATTTGTACGTGGAAATTTGTACCCAAATTATACCTGCCAAGATGATCTTGCCATATAAGTTGCATTAGATAAAGCATTCAAGAGAACATGTACGGTGTATCCGAGTCTTACTTTAGTTGCCTCCAGACTTTTTTGATCCAATAAAAAAACTTAGACGGGTAAAAGTAGGTATATGCCACCTATCTATGAGTTTTTCTCTAATAAAGAAAAGAACATCATTTACCAGAAGACTGTCTAAAAATCATTCATATTACGCTTCATCTATGTGAGCCTCACACGACACTATAAGTCACTTAAACTGCAAAGTTCGCTTCATGTGACTAAACATAAGTAAATCCCAAGTGATAAATTATTTTCCTTACTTCATTGATTAGATAAAGCGCAAATCAAAACTTGAGCCATGCATGAATAACTCAGACATACCATTGCTAGTTTCTTGATGACGTGGAGAATGGAGCATGTGTCCTATGAGATTTTTTATTATATTAACCATTTATTTTATTTTATTCTGTTACATTCTATTTTGAGTAGGGTTCTGCTAAAATTTACTATTCCTTGGAGAGAATAAGGGGTGCTTCCAAGAGGTTCACGACAATTCGAGTCTCATTCCCTCAAACCTACCTAGATTGACTATTTCGACCACCAACTGCGGTTCTTATTATATGCCTTGTAAGGCAATGCAGTAGATAAGATCAGCCAATTTCACCAATCTAGACAGGTAATTATCAGCAAGACCAATACTGAAAAACCAAACTCGATATATTCACCTCTAATCCCAAATTAACTTAACCCCATTCAATCCAATTGCTCACCAAGATAAACGAAATCACAGAGAAACAAGAATGAAAACCCATATGCCATATATATTAATAAAACACAATAAATACAATAAATCTCCACCAGAGCCTCCCCCCAAGAAAAAAAAAATTACAAAAAGAACGAAATAGAGAAAATGCAGAAACTATCTGTATAACAGAATATAGACACAAAACATAGACCAACCCAAAAACAAGGGTTGGGTGGTGAGGAAGTTACTGTATAGGAAACCCACCCGGATCAATCAATCGGAATGCGAGTCGTAGCTATAGTCGTCGTAAAAGACGGTGGTTTCACTATTGCTACCGTCATTGTCGAAGTCGGAGGAGTTGTCAGAGACATAGGAGTAATAGTTGGAGTCGGGTAGGGGCACGCAGAGGAAGGTCCAGATGAAGAAGGCGACGCGACCCAGCTGGTGGAGAGGGAAGCAGCGGACGAGATCAAGCAGTCGGTCGCTGCTCACCCGCTCCGCGATCGGAATGTAGACCGCGCTCTACCACGCGCGGGCGGATTCGTGTGTGACCCTCAGTATTTGGACGGGCAAATACATGCAGCATCATTATTGGCAAATACGTGCAGCACCCTTTTATGGTAATAATAAAGGAAGAAAGAAACTTAACACTTACATTTAAAAGAAAAGGATCTGGACGGGCTCGTCACCGAGCTCGAAATAGCCGAGACCCGGCTCACCACCCGCACTCGCCAAGCACGAAAGCCAGAGATTCAATGCAGCGTGGTTCGTTGGATGGTGGCCTCCCTCGTCCGTCGGAGGAAGAGCAAAGAGCAATGTGGCAATGGAGCGCACCGAGGATCTCGACGGGCTCACCACCGAGCTCGAAATAGCCGAGACCACCCTCACCACCCGCACCTACCGAGCACAAAAGCTAGAGATTCAAGGCGGTGTGGTTCGTCAGACGGCATCCTCCCTCGTTCGTTGGAGGAAGAGCAAAGAGCAAAGCGGCAATGGAGCGCACCGAGGATCTTAACAGGCTCACCACCAAGCTCAAAATAGCCGAGACCACCCTCACCACCCACACCTGCCGAGCACAAAAGCTAGAGATTCAAGGCGGCGTGGTTCATTAGACGGCAGTCTCCTTCGTTCGTCAGAGGAAAAGCAAAGAACAAAGGAAATATTTGGTGGGCTTCCTTGTAGAGGAGTTTGGTCAAGACAAGACCTCTCGTGCAAGAGGAGAGAGAACTCGAGTTTTCACCAATTTCGCTGTGCTCCTTTTTGAAAATAAAAAGGATGAGCTCGGACTCCAGCGTGGCTATCGGGCGACACGTGTCGCCTGGTGAATGGGCTCGGAGGAAGCTACACTGGAGTCAGAGCTGCACCTAATATTTTCTCGCGATCAAGGGCTAGGCCGGCAGGACAACTGGCGATGGCAGGGGCCATGCGCACCTATTGGCCAAGCTTAAAAGCGAGAGAGGAGCGAGTGAGAGGGGGTCCTTGGCTAGTTTTTCTCTTCTTCAAGGAGCTAGAGACCAAAGCTGAGAGTGAGAGACGAAGAGGATGAGAGTTCCGAGCAATTCAGGAAGAGTGAGAGAGCTTAAGCTAACGCCTCAACCGTGCATGGGCTCAATTTAGAGAGTGAGACCAAGAGACCAAGGGAGTAAGAAAGAGAGAGAGAGAGAGAGAGAGTAGCCTACTCCGCCCACGTGAGAAAAAAGTAAAGGACTCGTGTCGCTAGAGACTAGCCCATTGACCACTATCCGCCATAACACCTCGTTGGCCTAGGTAAGCCTTTCTTCATCTGTGCATGCCTTATTTTGGCCACACCGGTCCAAAGTTCGTGGTCATTTAGCTCATGTGAACTCTAGCCCTGCTGGCTCCTTGTTAACGTTGCTATGCATTCTGGCATAGTTGTTGTGTGTCCTAGTATGCCTATTAAGAGTCTTGGTTCAGGCTTAAGTCGCGAACGAGCTAGAAGCCCCTTGTTTCTCTAGTGCATGCCAATTGTTCGATGAATTGCTTCACTAGAGAGTCAAACTCAAGTCTCCAAATCGAAGCCTAGATCTTCAATATCTGTGTGACCCATTATGATGCTATTGTCCCAACACTATCGTCGATGTTTTACTTGATTTCCAGTGGCGTATCTCGCGTTGCTCGAGTCGATCGTTGTGGGCATGCCCCTCGCAAGAATAGATTCGGCAATACTATAAACCTTCGACCAACTAGTGGCCGGTGGTGACTGGCATTGGTCGAACTGAATGATCGATGCTGGACGGTGGCCTGGTGGTAGCCTGAACGCCGGCAATGCTTGTCAGAATATGGGGAAGAAGTTTCGGCGAGGAGGTTGCTAGGTTGGAGTTGGCTTTGGGAAGAAGGAGTCATGGAGAAAAAGAGGAGAATAAGACAAAACAGATGTTACAAGTGGGTGTATAAAATCAAATATAAGGCAGATGACTCCATCAAACATTCTAAGGCGAGACTAGTAACCAAAGGCTTCATACAACGGGAAGGTTTTGATTAGTAAGAGGCATTTTCTCCAATAGTAAAGGAAGTTATTGTTCGATCTTTTGTCTTTATTACAACTCCTCATGATGGCATTTACATCAAATGGATGTCCATAATGCCTTCCTTCATTGGGATTTAGAGAAAGAAATATATATGGATCTTCCACAGAGATTACGTAGACAAGAGGAGAATCAAGTATGTTATCTCCGCAAATCCCTATATGGACTCAAATAGGTCTCCTGTCATTAGAATGCTAAATTCACCAGGGCACTCATAGCTATTGGATTCAAACAATCAAGACATGATTACACTCTTTTCACATAGAATTGAGGTACCTTATCCATTTATTTACTAATATATGTTGATGACATACTCATTATTAGAAATGATAAATCTATCATCAAAGAGTTTGAGAAGTATTTGCATTTCAGTTTTCACTTTGAAGATTTAAGACCCCCAAAATACTTTCTCGGGATAGAAATTGCCAACTCATACAAAAGAATGTCTCAGTAAGTGAAAATTTATCCTAGAAATCATATTAGAAGCGAGACTATCATGTTCCAAGCCAACAGTCATCTCAATCAAGCAAAATATCAAGCTGACAACATCTAAATATGACAAATGATTGTCACCACTGAATGAGAATCCTTACTCAAGGATCCTTCTATATATTAAAGACTTATTGGAAAACTTATTTATCTTACCATGACCAAACCTAATATATGCTACGTAATACGAATTCTTAGTCAATTCATACACAATCCATAACAGTCTCATATGAATGCTACACTGAATGTAGTGAAGTACTTGAAAGGATGTCCTAGATTAGGAATACTATTATCTCGAGAGAACAACATGGAAATGATGGCATGTTACATCACAGATTAGACCATTTGTCCTATGAGTAGAAAATTTGTCATAGAATTCTGCATCAAATTGAGAAAGTCACTCCTCTCATTGAAAACAAAGAAACAATCAACTATTTCAGTATCATCTGCTGAAGCAAAATATCGAGCAATAGTGAAGACCAGCTGTGAAATTGTTTGGATAAGAAGATTGCTTTGAGATCTCTAAGTATGGGTAAAGGAACCAACAACTTTGTTTTGTGACAACGATGTTGCCTTTAAATTCACAGTGAACCTAGTTTTTCATGAAAAGATGAAGCATACAAAAGTTGATTGTCACTTTATCAAAGACAAGATACAAGATGGAGTGACCAAAACAAAGGGAATAAGGACAACAAAATAACCTATAGATATTTTTATTAAACCTTTATGTCAGAGACAAAATAGGTATCTAATGAGTAAGCTAGGCATTCTCGATGTGTATAGATCACTAGTTTGAGGGGGAGTGTTGGAGATACCGCTACCCATGATTTGATGTGATTAGGAGTTGATTGATATCGTATATTTGATATGATTCCCTTTGATCAATACTATATATTAGGGATCATCTTTTTCTACACATTTATTGCTTAAACTAGTTAGACCTCATGAATGGGCTTGTACACATTCATCTTCAATATGAGAAAGCAATATTCATATTTCTATTCATGTCTTATTGAATAGTTTGAGAGTAGTAGTCCTAGTTGGCCCATAACCTATAGATCCTAGGTCTATATATTTTGATAACAAGTACTAGTATGATATAAAGAAAAAGCATATGTATGTATTACACGCATGTGACTTTCTTGTACGATGTATGGTGACGTATTTCGTAGTGCTTCTGCAAGCGTAAAATTTAAATAAAAATGATGTGTGTAGCACGTGACTTACTTGGGGTGTCATATGTATAGACCACTAGTTTGAGGGGGAGTATCAGGAATAATGTTGCCCATGATTTGATGTGATTAGGAGTTGATTGATATTATACATTTGATATAATTCTCTTTGATTGATCATGTATGTTAGGGAATCATCTTTTTTTTTTCTCTTTTTTGTACATTCATTGCCTAATTGGAGCTTATATATTACAAATAGGCTTATACACGTTCCTCTTCAATATGAGAAAGCAATATATTCTTGTCTTCCTCCTTGTTTTCCATCACCTCATATTCTTACGATAATGCCGCCCAAATCGAGATGGCCACCCAAGTTCCTGGTGATGGCGGTCTCTGAGCTCAAGGTGCGAAGAGGGATCGCCATGCCGCTGGTCGTGATGAACTTGACCTGGTTCGCCAAGATAGTCATCACGACCGCATTCCTGGGCCAGCTTGGGGAGCTCCAACTGGCCGGCGGCATGCTCGGGTTCACATTCGCCAACATCACCGGGTTCTCAGTTCTGAACGGGCTGTGCGGCGCCAAGGAACTGATCTGCGGGCAGGCTCATGGGGCTCGGAACTTCAAGCTTCTCCACAAGACCCTTTTCATGTCGGTTCTGTTTTTGCTAGCGGCATCATTGCCAATCTCTTTCTCGTGGCTTAATGTGGACAAAGTCCTGATCCGTTTTGGCCAGCAAGAGGACATTTCACTCGTTGCCAAGAGCTACCTCTTCTATCTCCTCCCTGATTAGGTGGTCACCTCCTTCCTCTGTCCCCTCAAGACCTATCTGAGCTCGCAGGGCGTGACCATCCTGATAATGTTCAGCTCAACCCTCGCCCTCGCTTTCCACGTCCCAATCAACATCCTGCTGGCGAAAGCAAAGGGCCTCGAGGGCATCTCGACGGCAGTCTGGATCACTGATTTGATGCTGGTGATTCTACTCGCTCTGTATGTGGCGATCACCGAACACGGCAAGGATCAGAATCGGAAAGATGTCGGGTGGTGGGAACACGGAGTTAATGATTGGATCCAACTGCTCAAACTCTGCGGGCCATGCTGCCTCACCACCTGCCTAAAATGGTGGTGCTACGAGATCTTGGTGCTGCTAACCAGGCGGCTAGAGAACACCAGGTGGGTGGTGCGAGTGCTCGCCATTGTGCTCAATTTCGACTATCTCCTCTACTCTGCGATGTTATCTCTAGCAACTTGTGCATCTGCACGTGTATCAAACGAACTCGGCATAAATCGGCCCCATATCTCTTACCGGTCGGCCTATGTCTCTCTTTTAGTAAGTGTCCTCTCGGGTTGCATCAGCGCGATGCTCATGGAAGCGTCTAGGGGGATCTATGGCAATCTGGTCAGCCACAACCGGGGCATCATGGTGAGCGTGAAGAAAATGATGCTCCTGATGGCCCTGGTGGAGGTGGTGAACTTCCCGCTGGCAGTTTGCGGGGAACAGCGAAGCTGTGGCTCACGTTGTACTCGAACCTCGGCAGGATTTACCTCCTAGCCTTGCCCTTGGGCGTAGTCTTCGCTTTCAAGGCGGGACTCGGGCTAGAGGGGCTGTTGCTTGGGTTCTCGATCGGCGTGGTTTCTTGCTTGATGCTGCTATTGGTGTTTGTTGCGAGGATAGACTGGAACGAGGAAGCTAGGAAGGCCCAGGCGTTAGCCTCTAGTGCCCAAGAAGAACAATTCGACGGAACTCCGCCTGCAGAAAGAGAGAACCGCACGGCGGCATGAAGTAGCCCGCGACGTTGTGTCTTATCGTAGCATCGCCTCAACCGCGCCAACCACTTAAGCCCCTCCATCTTTGTGAAGTCAGTTGCACCGTTAGGCTTGGCTTGCTTCGCTGATTTTGCGCATATAGTTCCTATTCCTACTGTTTTTTTCTAGGTGAAAATCACTTTGGAGTAGTCTCTCGACTAATATAGAGAGAAATCCGTGCATTCGAGTCGAAGGTAATAATCAACGACCAGACCCCCTTAACTAAGTTCGAGATGCGATGCCGAGGTGTCGACCTGATTTTGGATCGGACGTTGTCTATGCGCCTTTAGATCACATAATTCAGATGGACGGACAAGCGACTGAGAGCAGCAAACTTCCCTTAATCTTCCAAGCGTGAGGAAATCCACCGATCTTCACAAGTACTTGCGCGGGACCAACTGGCCATCATCATATCCAAGTTCATGTCTTGGACCTTAAAGTCGAGAAACGCCAGCGCTCCGGCTGTCTCGCGACCCAGATTTAGCAGGTCGGAAATTCTGTCTCTCCATCCAATTGCTCTTTTTAGCCGAACGGGAAAACGCCGCCCCCAACCCCACTATCAAGTCGCATCGATTTATAGAGGAATGAAATGGCTTTAACAGCCTTCGGAACATGAGTTCGAGTACTCCGACACGACTGTTTCGCACAAGCGCGACCTCACGAATCGAAAGGATTGGGAGTTCGCTGGAAAAAAGAAGTTTGCAGGGCGAGATTAACGTCTCTGGGGTTCCCATAGAATTGAAAAACAACAGCTCCATCACCTGAAATTCTAGGGGTAAAAGGCAGAGTAGACCGGATCATAGGCGCTCCCGATTCGCCCAAGCCCATCAAGTTTGAAACGAAAACGAGCTCGACCCGACCTGTCTATTTGATCGGCTCCATATATTTGGGGTCCCATTTGGATTGCTGGATTCAGGCCTGCAAGGAGATTGAAGCCGGCCCAACATGAAAACTTCTCCAACCTATGCTCCACTTTTTCTTGGTGGACTATCTATAGTTTCTCTAATTATGACAAGGAAGCCCGCCTTAGGTCAGTAAATCCCTGGCCCATCAGATACCCACATTATCCTCAGGCCTAATAAGATGCGAGTTTAAAATCCAAGTAAGTAACCGCTCGATTATATTTAGTCGCGACAAATAACTTTCGATGTGTACAACCGCCTTGTATTTTGCTTGTGAGATAATGGGAGGCGAAGGAGAGATAAAAAAAGACACATTTATAACAAATGAAAATCCTTTGCCAAACAAAATATTTAACTCCAATTTTCTCGCTTAAACAACACAAGTGATGGTGGGATTTGATGTTGGACTGGGTTGCATGAAATCATGCGCCGTGGAATCAATATTTTTAGTAATTTGTACGGTGTTGAGCTGACTCCTTTTGCTGTGTATTGCGTTGACAAAAATTTCATTGGTAGTTTTACTAGTCATTATCCAAAAAGAAAACATCTTGCGCTATTCTTCCGTGTTTTGTTTTGACATTGAAAATTCAAATTCTCAAAGTATTCTTCTCTCATGAAATTTTTTTTAAATTCTTAATATTGTTTTTCCCAGGAATATTCCTTATATGTCTCTTGAAGATCCATTTATTACATTAACATAAAACTATCTCGAGTTTATGCATGTTTCACGCGTGTGCCATGAAAAGTTTCCCCTTAAAAAAAAGTGGGTAGGTCTAAATATGTGCGAACTAAATTTATAATTAATGCCGTGTAAGAACTCGTTCAAATTGTCATACATTTATTTAGCATCAATAAAAAAAATGAACAACTCAAGCAATTAGACTTTGTCCCTTCATGTTCCTAATATCCATCTAAACAAAATATGATCTTATCATGTAAAATGTACAAGCAGAAATAATTTAAAAAAAAAAAAAAAAGGTAAATTCACAACCCATCACATACCCCATTAACCTCATAGACTGAATGAGATGTGAGCATAAATCTGAATAGGTAATTGCTTGAATAGAGTTAGCCGCGACATATAACTTTTGATATGTATAATCATCTTGTACTTTGCTTGTGAGAGACATTGAAAGGCGAGGAGAACGAGAAAAGACAAATTTGTAACAAATGAAAAACCTTTACCAAACAAAAGTACAGCCCTTGATTAAAACAGGATTGGAAGAAAAATACACGAGTCCAATTTTCTTGCTTACATAGCACAGATGATGGTGGGATTTGATGTTGGGCGAGGCTATTTTTCCTCCCTTTTTTCCCTCCTAAACAATTTATTTATTTTTTAAATAATTTCCTAAATACAAAGAATATTATCTTCCATCCCTTTAGGCTGCATGAAATCATGCGCCGTGGAATCAATATTTTTAGTAATTGGTTTGTAAGCTGTGGCGTTGACTTTTGGGCCGAGGGGGGGGTGGGGGTTAATTGCGTTGACTTTAATTTTTTTATAGTTTAATTAGTCATTATCAAAAACGGAACCTCTTGCGCTGTTCTTCCATATTTCGTTTTGACATTGATATTTAAGAATATTCTTTCTCTCGTCCAAAAGTTTTTAAGTCCTTAACATTGACTTTTTCCCACAAATATCCCTCATACGGCTCTTGATGATCCACTCATTACGTTAACATAAAATCATCTCAAGTTCATGCGTATTTGACACATGTACCAAGAAAAGTTCCCGCCAAAATAAAAAAAGTGGGCAGGTCAAAAAATGTTTGAACTAAAAGTAAAAATAATGCCGTGTAGGAACTTGTTCGAATTGTCATCTATTTATTTGGCATTAATATAAACAAATGTATTACTCATGCAATTAGACTTCGTCCCTTCCTAAGATCCATTTAAAGAAAATATGATCTTCTCGTGTAAAATATATGAGTACAAATAATTTTTTTAAAAAAAAGTAAGGGTGTGCATGGAAACACTCCAAAAAAGTGTTTCCGGCACACTTCTATACGGAAAGTGTTAACAAAAAAGAATGCAATGCGTTTGGTTGCGTTTACGTTCCTTTTTTTTTTTTTTTTTTAACGAAATAGGAACAGAAAAAAGAAACAACATTTGTTGTTTTTTTCCAGAAAACATTTCTCTTCTCTCTTCTTCTTTTCTTCTTTTTTTTTCTTCTTTTTTTTTCGCTTTCGGTCGCCGGCCTCGGCCATGGCCGGACCCAGGCCGTCGAGGCTCGGCGTCACCGGCGCGGGCGAGGCCGAGCCTCGCCTTGGCTGGGCGAGCTCGGGCTCGCCCGATCCGGCGAGGCCGAGCGTCGCGCGACCCCCGGCGAGCTCGAGCTCGCCCGAAATGGCGAGGCTAGCTCGAGCTCGCCCGGCCATGGCGAGGCTCGGCCTCGCCGGATCTGGGCGAGCCCGAGCTCGCCCGCCAAGGCGAGCCGAGCCTCGCCGTGGCCGGGCGAGGCCGTCGGCCGAAAAAAAAAAAAAATAAAAAGAAAGGAAAAAATAAAAAATAAAATAAAAATGTTTAAAAAATTAAAAGAAACAAAAAAGAATAAAATTTACCAAACGTGTTTCTGTTCATTTTTTATTCCCTGACCAAACGTTACCAAACGTGTTCTTTTGTTTCAAAAATCTGTTAATGAAAACACTTTTTTTTTTTACGTTCCGTAACAAAAAAAGGAATGTAAACAAATCCATGCGCGCCCTAATGGATTAATGTGATTTCATAGATACGTCAATGTTGAATGATTGATATTTATCATTAAGAATAAGATCTGATGGTGCACAATTTTTAAGTGCTAACAATTCCAATGGGGTCCCGCCGAGATCAATTACATGCGAGGAGTTCTTCAGAGCATTGTGTAAAGGAAATGGCGAGCATATAATCAACAAACACATCTTCATTGTTAGAACTTGGTTATCAACTTCAGACCAAGGACGAGTGTTTTCTTTTATGAGTAAATGGAGACGATTAATCTTCATTATTAATATTCAAACCGTGGTCTAACCCAAATGGAGCAAGATTAGACCCTGCCAACACCATCTCCTTGTGTTGTAGCTATCGATGATCGTTAATGCCCCGGTCGTCGGGGCACTAAAGCTTCCGCAAGCAAGAACATCACATGGTGACCCCGAACCGAGGGGATCTCTCTTCTCACTCTAGACAAAAGCATGTGTTTAGCCAGCCATCAAGACGACGACGAAGAAGAAGAAGCAGTAGAGATACTGCCATAGCTTTTCCCCGGTCGACAAGTCATTAAATTTTCCTTGACCTTTTCCGGGAATCTCCCCCCTCTCTTTTAGAGGGCAAAAATTAGGTGTACCCAACAAAACGGAAGTGGGAAAAAAACGAGGGGAAAAAGTCAACAAATGTCGCGTTTTAGGACACTGTGCGTGTGAGCTGGGGTTGCAGCGAGGGCTGGGAATCAGCTCCTTTCTGCTATTTTCCAGCATTGATTGAAGGGGGGACAGAGGAACTCCTCGAACGAAAGCGAATGGACGAGAGGACTTTCGAGGGTTGAAATTCCCAACAACGGGTGCAAAGCATTAAGGAAATTTTAGTATTTTTAAAATTAGCTTTTCTTGGCGTGGGGGAGGGGATGAGTACACGATGCATATGCCTCAACAGGTACAGATCCGGGCCTGGTTCTAGCCCCCTTCCCTCTGTACTTTGCACCTTCCATGTGCAGAAACAGGAAGAGGATTCATCCAGACATTATTGACCCTTCTCTCTCGGGTAAAGCCTTCGTTTTCAAATTCTTTTCCCCCTTTTGTTGCTATGATGATGATTCATGCTTGCTTAGACTGCTTGACTTGACCCGGTTCGACAAACTGAGTGAATTACAATCGTTAATCTTATGAAATTCTCAGGCATATCTCACGTGAGACCCACAAAATCAATAACTGTGATTTGCTCAATTCTATTGAGGAAATGAAAACATTTTTCATTATTTCTCCTTATTTTGAACTGTGATTCTTCGATTTTTTTTATCAAAACGAAATAAATACGACCGCGTTTATACGTTAAATGGGTTTCGGAAATGGATTAAAGTTAATTGCCAAATACATCTCCTGAGAGAACAAGACAAAAGCTTTGCCTCCGATCGACGTCACTCATATGCAAGTATACGTGCCCATGTCTGGAACCCACTAATTAAAGGCACGGTTAGGGTAATTTTCTCCAACTTGGAAAAGAAGTATAACACGATTCCCTTTGATAACGGAAATCAAGCCGTGTTCACTGGGAGCTAGGGTGATGTCCAGTTGTCCGAGTCCCATGTCTGCCCTAATATGTTGACTTGGCATGCACGAATGCAAGACACATGCCAGGATCGAAGACCGCGACGAGCCAAAAAGAACATAACCAAGAAATGATAGGAACTCTCCCACGATCTTCTCTCTACGTACATTAGAAGTCATGTGCAAAGTACAAATATCCATCAATACAATACGTGAGAAAATCTCTCGCTCAGTCGCTGGTATGGACTCGACGTTTGACCACGCTCACATGCCTTCCTGTCCTCTGATTTCAGATAACTTTGCCTTTGAGCTTATCCTTACTCAGGACCGCGACATTCTTCGCATACAGACGAGACCAACTTCCTCCTCCGTCGATGTCTCTTTCGATGTTGCGAGACCCTCCATGCACATAAATCGCACCTTTCTGCATATCCCGATCCCCTCGTGGATATAAAATTGTTGTCGAGACATTGTTCGAGCAAATCAACTTTGTGTGACTTCGTCCGGCTTGGTCCCGACGGCCCTTCCTTGTTCCTTGCAACTAAAGCTGGCCGATGCTGCAAGTATCCTTGACAAAAACGCCCAGCTAAACAAAGTTCACTAGTCCGAAACTTTGGTATAACTCGTCGAGAAATCAAGGGCGGATGCTTGTTGTATGGGGCATCGTGATGGTCAACAAGTAATTAAAAAGAGATTGGACAAGCGTGATGTCTCGGGGAATTTGAGTAAAGTTGGATGAGAGAATAACAATTTCTTAGAAATTGAAAAGGAAATATGGATATATTAATGGATCTTTTTCAATGCATTGGATGAGATCAGGAATATCCCCCCAGGTGTTGGAAATTTTCAAACTGGACCGTCCAATTGTTAATATTTGTTTCCACATGCAATTTAGTGTGGAATTGAAGCAGTTTGCTATCGTCAAGTGTCATGCTCGAGAACGAGAAGCGTTCTCTCTCACGGCAAGTGAAAATGACGTGAAAGCACAATGCTGAATTAACAAAAAAAATTTGCCCACAAAGATACCATTCTCGTCTGATGAAGCCCGTTGAATTGTATGTGTACGACATCGGCATGGAACGAAGTTGTGCATGTAGAAATTTATTATCTAGATCGACCCACCTCAACTATAGACTCTGTAAGTCTCGCATACGTAAGTCTCACGTGAAACCCCTAGTCAGCAATTAAGATATCCTTGATCTGATGGGCCTGAATCTCGACTAGTATTTTATGCTGATTTGCCGATCGAGTTTTTGTCCTTGAAGTAAAACAATCAAAGATATATGTCCTCACTCTAGGCATATATATTCTAAGAAGGGATAATAACACAAATGGTTCTGAAGTATAATGTGATTCCAGATATCTTAATTTGTTTAATATAGTCCATGAATTTTCACTCAATCTGTAACGTGATCTATAAACTTTTAATTTGTTCAATGTAATCCATATTTTCAATATTGCCCTTGAACTTAAATTAATTGAATGACAATATTGAACATTTTTTATATAGTTCATAGACTAAGTTGAACATAAACAAAAAGTCCATAAACTATGTTGGACAAACCGAAAGTTCAGAGACCAAATTGTACATTGAATTAAAGTTCATAGATTATATTGAACAAATTAAAAGTTTTGGAACTACATTGCAAAATTCAGGAATAATTTATGTTTTTATCTATTTTAAAAAATCAATCAACAATCATTGTGCATGCAATCATGCCATTTTGTAATGAATATCTAGCAAATAGCAATGGGAATGAAGTGGATTGAGGAATGTATAATTGTTCTGATTTGTTATGTTTATTTTCCATTTTATAAATGAAGTAAAATCGGTCAATTTAATTTGACCTTGATTTCATTGTTCACGAGGAACTAGAGGACTCAAGATGGCTTCTTAGGGCGTGTTTGGTAACGATTCTGTTCCCGGGAGCTGATTATAACTAGAAATGATTATTTTTATTCGTTCTCTCTGGGCCGATTCGAGTTAAAAAACGTGTTTGGTAATTGTCCAAAATTTTTTATTCTGGAATAAAATTGCGTTTGATACCGTGCTAATTGATTCTGTTCCAAATTAATTTCTTTTGATTTTTAAATATTTTTTTTACTTTTTACTTTTTTTTTTTTTTTCCCTTTTTTTCCTATTCTTCTTCTTCTTCATGTGGCCGGCGACGCTCACCGAAGCGTCGCCGGCCCTCGGCGAGGTTGGCCTTCATCAGTCGAGCCTCATTAGCAGCTGGGCGAGGCCAGCTTGGCCACCGGTGGGGTTGGGCGAGCCTCGCCGGTGGCCGGCGAGGCTCGCCAGTGCCGCCGCGAGGCTCGCCTGGCCACCGGCGAGGCTCGCCCGGCCCCGTTGGTGGCCAAGCCGGCCTCGCCGGACCTCGCCCTGGCCTGGCGAGCTCGCCGAACCGGCGACCGGTGGCGGACAGTGGTGGACGGTGGCGAGCGGTGGCGGACGGCAATCGCGAGATAACGAAGGGAAGAATGAGAGTTTCACTGTTTTGATTCATTTTTTTATTCTCGGACAAAGAATCATATATTTTTTTTTTTTATTCTCAATTCTCTTCCCAATTTATTCCCGGAAACAAAAATTTTACCAAACGCAATTCTCGTCCCAAACTGATTTTGGGAACAAAAAATCAGAATCAGGCACTGTTTGGTATGTTGCCAAACAGGCCCTTAATCTTAATCGAAACATCTATAGGATATGCATGAGTCCTCACTCCCAAAAGTTTATCCCTCATTAGACTTGTCAAAATAGGTGTTAAACTCATTTCTTCATCCATATTCGATATAATGAATTTTTATATGGCTTAGTTATATTCAATAGTAAAGAAAATAAGAGGATTCAAGAAAACAACAATTCAAAGATAAATTTCCCAAGAGAAGAATATTCTTCACTGAAAGCCATAATACCCATTGTTATTCTACAATACATAATGCTATTTATATTAAGAAGACAACTAGATTTCATATTCTATATTCCGAATATCTAATATGATAGATTGACCGAATCAATTTATCTGCAGTTGGAATAATCAGAATCAAATCATATCTACCACTCTAATCTAATCTTTCGATAGCATAATCAAATCATACTCCAATCTAATCTTCCAATGACAGAATCAAATCATAATCAAATTATACTCTAATCTAATCTTCCGATGGTTTACCAATAATATTATCAATCTTATTAGCCTCCCTCAAACTAGGATTTGGTGGAAAACCTAGTCCCAGTTTGTATCGTAGCCTGCAATGATAAAAGCACGGGAAAGTTTTTGTAAATATGTCAGCAAGTTGATAAGTAGTAGGAACATAACAGACTTCAAGTAACTTGAGAGCGACTCTCTCTTGAACGAAATGAAAATCAATCTCCACGTGCTTGCTTTGTCATTGCATGAAGGACTGGATTCGTTGTCAATGAAATGGCTGAGCGATTATCACTATAAAGCAAAGTTAGCCCCTTGAACGAAATACCCAAATCTCTCGATACAAGAGAGACCCATGTAAGATCCGTTGTGGCAGAAGCCAAGGCCTTATATTCAGCCTCCATTGATGATCTTGACACTGTCGCTTGCCTTTTTGCGGACCATGAAATGATATTTGATCCCAAGAAAGTGCAAAACCCGGTTGTTGACCTCCGAGTCTCAAAACAGCCAACCCAATCAAAGTCCGCATACCTGTATAAATTTAGTGCACTTTTAGAGTGAAGATAAAGCCACAGTTGCTGAGTTCCTCTTACATACTACAACACCCATTTTAACAATTTGAAATCACCATTCGTAAGAGAATGCATTTTTTTTTTTTTTTTACAGATTTGATTTACTGAATAAGAGATGTTTGGTTTTGTAATTGTGAGATATTGTAATCCACCCGCAAGACTTCAAAAAGAGTGAGGATCATGAAAAGGTTACATGTCTTGTACCGTTGGATGAGTTTTGATAGGCAATGGGGTCTCAATCGGCTTACTATCTTGCATTTCTGCTTTTTGCAACAAATCACCAGCATATTTAGATTGTGTTAAAAATAGATTAAGACCAGTAAACTTGGCTTCAATATTGAGAAAATAGTGAAGTCGTCCGAGATCTTTCATAAAATTTTTTTTGCTTAAAGCTTCTATTAATTCCTGAAGTAGAGATGATGAACTGCCGGTCAAAATAATATCATCAACATATAATAATAATACCAAGGTGTGTTGACCCGTGTGAAGAACAAATAACAACGGATCGGTAGAGTTACAATGAAATCCCCATTCCAACAAAAAATTGCTGAATTTTTCAAACCAAGCTCGTGGAGCTTGTTTTAAGCCATATAATGCCTTCTTGAGTAAACACGCCGAGTTAGGCATCGTAGAACTCAGAAAGCCTGATGGTTGTTCCATAAACATTGTCTCATTTAATGACCCATGAAGAAATCATTCTTCACATCTAGTTGATGGATAAATCATCCTTTAACAATTGTCACGGAGAGAACAGTTCTCATTGTTGCCTGTTTAACCACAAGACTGAAAGTTTCGACGAAATCAACACCTTCCTCTCGATGGTACCCCTTCACCACTAATCGTGCTTTCAATTTAGCAATGTTTCCTTTCGCATCCAATTTGGCTTTGAACACCCACTTACATCCGACGATATTCATATTTAAAGATCTTGGTACTAGCTCCCATGTTTGATTTAATTCGAAAGCCTCCAATTCATCTATCATAGCTTTCCTCCAACCCGGATGACTTAGTGCTCCTTTAATTGTTTTCGGCTCCTTTGGAATCTCACGAGCTATGGAGAGAACATACTTTGGATTGGGCTTCCTTATTCCTGATTTCAACCCTGTTTGCATTGGGTGAGTAAACTGCTGTTAAGTGGATGGAATTGGGAAATCACTTGAGAAAGAGACTGTTGCTTCTTCATGCGTTTCACAATCTATGCATGGTTCCTGTGAACCCAACTGTGGTTGCTGCACGTTTGTCTCATTAGGTGGTTCATAATCGTGTTGTCCAGAGTTGTTATCATCAAATAGAAATCCCAAGCTCGGGTGTTGTGATGTTTGCCCTTCACTCACTATTGTTCCAAATTGTCTAGTAAAGAATTTAATCCCCTGTAACCAAGTTTGATACAACTGTGAATGCCCAATAAAAACAGGCCCCAATTTATCAAAAAATGGGAATCTCGTCTCATCAAATATCACGTGACAACTTACATATACCCTTCCTGTTGGCAGATAAAGACATCGATAACCTTTATGTCTCTAACTATACCCAAGAAAAACGCAGGGTAATGAGCGTGGATCAAACTTTGTTGCACCATACGGTCTAAGGAGTGGATAGCACTCACACCCAAAGACTTGAAGAAATCCATAGTCAGGCTTTTTACCAAAGAGCTTACCAAA
Source organism: Eucalyptus brandiana (assembly GCA_014182725.1). Classification (NCBI taxonomy): domain Eukaryota; kingdom Viridiplantae; phylum Streptophyta; class Magnoliopsida; order Myrtales; family Myrtaceae; genus Eucalyptus; species Eucalyptus brandiana. The sequence goes on from CM024671.1 coordinate 27,507,083, forward strand.
CGGACTACTCATTCCTAACACTAATGATGGCAGCAGATTGATGAGAAATGTGGCAGTCAAAAACGCGTCGACCCAATAAATCAATGGTACTTGTGCATGACATAGCATAGAAAGACCCAACTTAACGATGTGCCGATGTTTCCTTTCAGCATTTCCATTATGTTCCAGCGTATATGGGCAAGATTCTATGAAAACTACATAGAATTTAAACTGATGAAAAGATTCTACTGGAGGCAAGCCCCCCACACATCACAATAGATTTTTTCAAGTGATTTACTAGCTAGAGACTCCGAGATATTGAAAAGCAACTTGCTACATTTTCCAACTTGGCAACTTTCACATATTCTTTTTGTCACCTTTGTAGATTTGATCTGATTGTTGTTCTCCATAAACTTTATTATCTGAAAGTTTGAGTGCCCAAGCCGAAGGTGCCAAACTTCACCACTGGCGATCTGCTATCTTTAAGAGTACCACAACTGTGTTTATGCCTGATTTACCTTGTAAAGGCCTCCGCATTTCTTTCCTAGATTGATTACTAAATCCATTAGATGGTCTCTAATAGATATACCAAGTTTATCAAAGATTAGTGAGCAAGGATAATCGTCAGTTAACTTAGACACCGAAATTAAGTTTTTCTTAATCTCCGGGACCACTAAAACCTCATTTAAAGGAAATGAATGTAGTTTAGTAGATAAAGATGTTGAGCCAATATGGGTAATGGGCAAACAAACTACATTCCCTACCATTACCTTGTCTGAACCATAGTAAGGAGATAAAGAATTGAGATTACCAATCGATGATGTGATATGGGTTGTTGCCCCAAAATTCGGAACCAATCTTCTCCTTGATCATCCTCCAAGTGAAGAGCAGCTAAGGCATTTGGTATCAGCTCACTTTGATAAGAATTATCAAAGCGATACCAGCAACGTAGAGCGTCATGTCTCGGCCTTTTGCATATCTGACATTGAAGCTTCGTATTACTCACATAAAACTATTTGTCCAAAGCAGAATTACCACCCACAGGTAGATACTCATTTGAATTAGCAACCTTGGTCAAAGTGTTTGTATAGGGTCAAAAGCCTTGATTCTAAGAAAGTGAATTTGGTTTGTAATTTCCACAAAATAGATAACCACCAGATGAATCACCAAAAGTTACTAAGGGTCCATAGTTATGAGATCTGGGATAATTTTCGAACCTCTTTCCACAAAAACCATAGCCTCTTCCTCTATTGTTAAACCTGTCATTCATTCCTTCAAAACCTCTGTTAAAATTTCTTTGGCCAGCAAAAGCAAATGTTGAATTAAATGAACTTGAATCAGCCTCACTACTCAATTTCGACTGATTAATCTTTTCACCAGTTAATGCCAAATTATGGTTTGTTTGATTCGACAAATAATTTTGATGACGTGCTTCATATCTATCGAGCTAAGCAATAATGTCTTCGTAGCTCGGCTCGAGTTTGAGACAATACATAGTTGTCTTAAATGTCTCATAGTCACTTTCAAGACCCTTTTAAACACCGAAGACCTTTGTGATTTCATCGACCGGTTTCCTGATCGCGTTTAACTGGTCACAAATCAATTTGAACTCACGTAAATACTTGGTTAAGGGCCTATTACGCTTTTAACAAGATTGAAGCTTACCCCTAAATTTGAATTCTTTGGCCACAGATCTATGAGTAAAACGATTACATAATGTATTCCATGCCTCAAAAGCCGATTCAAGACCGATTATGAGTCCTAGCACATCCTCAAACATGGATCCAGTGATCCACGACGACACAAGTTGGTCTATACGATACCATTGCCTATACTCCGGATTGAGGACATCTTCAGAATTTTCCCCTTCCATGCGTAAGATTCTAAATGGTGGAGGTTGAATTTGACCATTGATGAAACCCAATAGATCCTAACTTCTAATGAAGCGAAGAAATTGCATCTGCCATGGAAGGAAATTTCTTTCAGAAAGTTTGATAGTCACAAAGTTTGAGAGATTTACGTGTATCGGGTATGGGTATCTCCATTTTGGGTTTTCCGCTATGATTGTGTAGATGAAGAATAGATGAACTCAAGGAAAAGGATGAAGACAAATATAATAAAACTGGCTCTCAGTATAAAGCTCTAATACCATGAAGAAAATAAGAGGATTCAAGAAAACAACGATTCAAAGATAAATTTCCTAGGAGAATAATGTTTTTCATTAAAAGCCATAATACACGCTGTTATTCTACAATACATAATGCTATTTATATTAAGAAGACAACTAGATTTCCTATTCTATATTCTGAATATCTAATCTGACAGACTGACCGGATTAATTTATCTGCAATTGAAATAATCGAAATCAAATCATACCTACCACTCTAATATAATCTCCCAATAGTAGAATTAAATCATACTCTAATATAATCTTCCGATGGCAGAATCAAATCATAATCAAATTATACTCTAATCTAATCTTCCGATGGTTTACTAATAATATTATCAATCTTATCAAATAGATGGATTTAAAATTGTAAAGCCCGAAATAAAATGAGCATGAGTTCACTTAAACTAAACTCACTTATATGACTTTTTATTCATTCTCTCTCCCTTCATTGGATCTCGCATTTGCTTACCCCACACTCTTATCTCAGTTTTGGTACACATTTTGACAAGTCAGATTAAAACATGGAATTATATGTGAGGTTTGGTATGCGTCTATTTTTGTATTGCATAAAAATAAGTCAAGACGGATTAAAAGAATTAATTAAAATTGAACCATTTTCGACTTGATCCAATCCATCCTTTTAACAAGTCTACTTCTCATTAAGAGGTGCCTCATCACCATTTGAGATTTCATTGTCAACCCATATATCTCGATGCACTACTATGTGCACACTTTGGCTGATGGAACTTGGGAACTAGGTCATACGGAAAATTGACTTGGATTTAAGGCTACATATGGATCATCACATACATATTGATGAATCGGCTACTTTCTGCCAGTCTAGCTCACGCCCTTCATGTTCATACACATATGAACTGGACTGTTTCACTTTTTCTGGCTTCTATAGATCGAGAAGAATGGTCAGACATTACAATTGCTACCACAAGTAATCAACGACGATTCCGCGCATGATGACATAAACGTGAATGTGATCATGACTAACAACCCTTCATGTTCTCGTTCCTGTCCTATAAATTTGGCGCCAGATGTTTCCGAAGATCCCGAGGTGAAGAGTGAGATCGATTCCCTATCGCTTATAGAACGTTCCAAAAAGCCAAATTCCCGCCAAGAGGCCCTCCAAGAAAATCCGTCGCAAAGCATCTGGCGCCAAGATTTTCGAAGCCCCGAGAGGCGGCTAAAAACAGAGAGGCCACGTATGGAGCGACACGAGAGATGTCATTGGACCACCTAGATCTTTCCTGAAAGGGCGTGGGGCCCACCTCCAACGTCGGGACCGAAAGGTGTCCGATTTCAAAAATCTCGGCCGACTGCATTCATTCTTCGGATTTTCTTTTTTCACTTTGCTACTCAACATGCGACACGTGAGCCTGATTAATGTCCGATTCCGCGGTTCCAATTTGAAAGAGGCTTGCCCGAACGCATGAACACATTCATTTTTCTCTCGCTCAAAGCATCGAATTTGAATCGCCGCTCTCGCGAGCACCGCGATCTTTTTAACGCGAGAGCTTGCCCCGCGTGGATGGTGTGATCGAGATGCCCCGCCCTCAATAAGTTCTTTTCGAGCACTCGAAGCTGCGATGAAGGCTGAGTTAGAAAATGAAACATAGTGCATCGGAACGTGAATGAAATTGTTGTCTGAACTATGATGAGGTTTGATCGAGTCAAGCTCTTCTGAAAACTCTGTCCTCCCGTCTTGGCAAGCCGGTAAAAGGGTCACTCATCTTTCTATGAGATCATGTACTCGAATCAAATCTCAAGTGAACCTTTGAATAAACTGCATTACTTTGTATAAAAATATCTCGCGTGGAGAGATTTTCTGGCTATTAATATTTTGATGGAACCGTGATGGCCCACTAATCTCGAACTTTTGGATGTATACTTGTACATATTTTATTTGGAAAGATTCCTGACTGTTAATACCTTGATAGAGTTGAGACGACTAATTCACCAAATTAAAATATTTAGCAACAGTATTTAGGACCTTTACTTTAAGGCTCGGAGGAAACCGACGGTTTCTTATCACCTTTTCCGTTCCTTTCGTTATGGTAAAAAAGAAAAGATCAACGAGTGGGAAGAACGTAAAAGAAAATTTGAATATTCAAGATTCAAAAAGAGAATAAGGGGGAGAAAAATCAGTGTGCTATCGACGTCAATCGAGCGGGGGGACCACAAGCAAGTCAAATACCGATGGTTTGACTTCTCCTCGGATCCGGATGCTTCGGGGACCAACGACACCCCGTCCGATCGGGCGGGAACATCAACGGCTTCCCGCCATACAAAGGAAGGACGGGCAACGTCGAAAGAGCCGGAGCTGGACGGCGGTCGTGGCTACTGGCTATGGCTAATGGCTACGGCTAATGGCTATGGCTAGGGCACGCTTTCAAACTTCAACGTTGGACGAACTATTCTCTCCTTTTGCTTTTTGCGATCGACAAGTCGTTCGTGGAATTTGGAGCCGCTGCGTTGATCGCGCATCGCGCGTCGGCGAATACGGTCCAAAGACGACGAGTACGGACCGGTGCGCACGGAAGGCCGTATTTATACGTGCGTGTTGAATACGCAATATGCTACGACAAGCAGGTTCAAATTCGTGACCTTGCCGTACGTCCGGGAATTTTAGCTCGTATTTACTAGTGAAACTCCTACCGTGCTCGTCAAGCCGCGGTACAGAAAAGGAGGTCTTATTATGAAGACGTTGAAATCGAGGAAAAAAAGAAGTGCAGCGATTTTGCACGTCATTAGAAATCCTAGGGCATGCTTGCTTGCTTGCTTTTCCTTTGTTACAAAAAGTAATTTCTTATTTTCCTGCAAGAATTTACTATATTTTTCAAAGTTTAATAAGCTTTGAAGAAATCTTATGTGAATCCATCGATTTAACCTCCATATTGCGAAAACTTGTAGGTGTTCCGAGCTAAGAAAGCTCTATTCAAAAAAGGTAAAAGTAAATTTGAATCTAAATGCTCTCTCTTTTCACTTTTTGAATTTGTTTGTTAGCCTAAAACAAAGATTTCTGTAGATAGTACGACCGAAATACTCGTTCAAACGACCGGCATAAAAAAAGTTGTTAACTTTTCATAGTGCATGCATCCGAAGGTTTCTTTCTTTTTTTCAATATTTCGGACAGTACGGCACCCGACCTTATTCAAGCACATCGCTACAGAATAATTAAATTTTTTTTTATAAAAATAACGAGTGACGAGTACGAAACTTAGTTAACATTTCATCCGGAATCGTACCTCCATCCGACACGTCCCGGACTCGAAAAGATTTCGAAGCTCCGCCTCCCTCGTCGTACCACGCGCACCACTTCCGGGTCGTGTCCCCCACCCGACCAATTAAATACGACCCCGACGGGCAGCTTTCGCGTGCGCAATGACCAATCTGCCCTCCGCCCTGCCGGCCCCCACAAACCGCGGAGGCTAATCGATCCCAGCTTTAAACAAATTGATATAAAATAACAAAAAGCGGCGATTAACCAAAAAAAAAGAAAACGAATCGGGAATCGGCGACGGGACGGATAAGTTGGGCGGGGCGGTCGGGCGGGCGGGGAATAAAGATCGTCGCGATCGCGATCGGGCGTAAAGAATTCGTTAAAGATGATGAAATAATGACGCAATTAATGCCGACCGAGATAGGAATATAAAGGTGAACCGACCCATACGACGGAGCAGAGGAAAAAAGAAGGTGGGGGTGTTACGAGATGCGGGGCGTTCGTCACCTGCGGACGTCACCATCCCCCTCCCCCTCCCCGGTCGGCAAGTCAAAGACTTGATCAGCAAGCCAGACCCGACTCCGGCGGGCCCCACCGCCGGGGGAATCATCCCTTTCATCCTCCCGGAGCAATCGCAGCCGCACATCATACTGATCTCTCACGGCATGAGACGACGAGACGTCCCTCTAGTGTCTGGCTTCATCGATCGCTCGAGCTGCCACCGCCGCCGCCGCCACAGCCCGGCGATGACGAGGGAAGCCGGATCGCCACGTCGAACGCCAACGATCACCGTGGAAAACCTTTTTTATCCCCGCGAAGGAAAAATTTGTAAGAATAAAAATTGTTTGCCGACTGGTAAATGGGCCCGCGGTATAAACTCCGGCCCCCGTGTGAAAATTTTACTTTTCGCCTCCGCGAGTCCCCACGCGAGTGGATTCGCCCGGCTTCTGTTGAGTCGAGACCACGCAAAGGCGAAGGCGCAGGTGGCGTCCGAGCTGGACGATTCGAACCGCCCCCCAGAACGGAGGCCCCCCCCACCGACACGTGGCGGCTTGGACGGTTGACCTAACGACTCCGCCCCCCTGCCCTTCGCGTTTTGAATCTCGTAAAGAGGGAATTCCGAGCGGGTCAGCACGCCCGGGCAGTCCATTCGGGCAGTCTCTCTCTCTCTCTCTCTCTCTCTCTCTCTCTCTGGAGTTAACGCCTCTTTGCGTGTTGGCGTTTTTCTCTCTCCATTTTCCCTTTTTTTTCTTTTCTTTCTGTTGATGAAAACCGAAAGGGAAAAAGGTTAGATTATAAAAATAAAACGAATAGATAAATAAGTAAAAAGATAATAGATATATATATCGAGAGGGGAGGGAGGGGGAGCGAGCTAAGTTAAAGACCGAGGAGAGAGGGCACGCTTTATGCGCTTTCAAACCAGAGGGAGAAAGAGAGAGTGAGGAGGGGGATTGGCGAAGCGAAGCGGCCTGCTTTCATGGCGATTCCACCGAAGGCATAAGCGAAGCGCGGATCCGCGGGAGAAGAAAGGAGCTCATCCGGCGTCGTTCGGAGCTTCTCGAGTTCTTCTTTGTGTGCTCCGGCTTTTGCCTTATTCGCCGCTGCCGCCGTTGTCGAGTCGCTCGTCGTTTCGGCCGGCGGTTCGTTTTGGGAGGGGGGGTCGCTCGTGTTGCGCCCGAGGTCCTGCGGAGGCTTAACGCGAAGGCTGTTGTGGTGGTGGCTGGCTAGCTTTTGCCGAGCGATGGAGTGGCCTGTCTTGGACGAGTACGAGAAGCTCGTCTTCCGAATGAATACTCCGAGGTTGGGTTTCTTCCTCTTCGTTTCCCGCAAGCTCGAAAGTTGCGCCCTGTTTTTCGTGCCCAATCTTCCTCCCCCCCCCCTCCGAAGCGCGGAGGCTCTGTTCTCTCTTTGCTTTTCCGCGCTTGACGGCTCTGGTTTCGTTGTTCAGTTCATTTTTTGCAGTGAAAATTTCTCAGGGTCCGTCGCTTTCCCTTTTGCGTTTCCAAGTTCCGCCGCTCGGGTCCTTCTCTTCCGGACAAGCGACTTCGCTTCTGGTGTTCTACTGCCAAATTTCGTTTCCTTCGCCGTGATTTTTGTGGGTCTCTCTTCGTTTTTGCTTTCTCTGCATAACCTCGTTCTTTCCGTCCATGGTTGTGTGGACGAATTCCATCTTGCGCCATTTTCTCCCACCGTAATCCCCATTTTCCTTTTCTTACTCGATTCCCGGGCACTCGTTGTTCTTCCCTTAATTATTTCGCCTATTTCTTACCGATTTTAGCTCATCTCGATATATTCTCTCGTTTGGAAACTCTTCTAACACCACGAAATCTTGCAACAACTTATGACCCTCCATGTCCTAAATTACAATCTCCCTTCATTAATTACGTTTAATATTTTCTCCCTTTTTCTCCCTTTTTTTCTTTTCGTTTTTCGCGTGTAAACTTTTCAGCGACGTGCTTCTCCGTTTGGGAATTTTGAAGTTTCAAAAAAGCAAATTTTCCGCGAATTGACCTCTCCCATGTTTTTTCCTTGCTCACAGGGTCGTGATCGATAATAGCGTTTGCTCCAGCGCCACTGTTGTTAAGGTATGCTTCCACGAAACCATTTAGAGGAAAAAGAGGGGACTTTCGGACAAAATAGACCCGTCGAGAAATGATGAAATGCCCTGCTTTTTCGTTGTCCTTTTTCGTCGGCTCGAAAACAAAAGCAAAACAAAAAAAATTGACTGTGGATCGTCTTTTCGCTGGGGTCGTTCAGGTCGACAGTGCCCGAAATCATGGGATTCTATTGGAGGCTGTTCAGGTCATCACGGATCTGAACCTTTCGATCAAGAAGGCTTACATCTCCTGTGATGGAAGATGGTTCATGGATGGTGAGTCAAGCTTGCTCCTTTTTTTTCTTTTTTTCTTTTCGCTTTAACAACAGTTCGTTATGGAGTTCATTCTTGCTAATGTGCGCCTCAAAGCGTGTGTACTTTAGCTGGGTTATTTCCTCGCTCGATGCTGTCATGAGAAACTTCTCTGACCCTTCTTGCCCCTTGGATCTTCTGTGTGCCTGCAGTCTTCCACGTGACTGATCAGAACGGAAACAAATTAACTGACCAAAGCGAAATTAGCTACATCGAGCAGGTGATTTGCTGAATCAAGTCCTGTTTAAGACATTTATGTTGCTGCTGCTTGATTAATTGTGGGTTATCGATGTTTCGCAAACTTGTCTTGGCAGTTGATTATTTTCCTTGTACGTTTCAGTCGCTCGGCACCATTTACTATAGAAGGGCCAATGATAACAGAGGACTGACAGCGCTCGAGCTGACCGGAACGGACCGCGTTGGTCTGCTCTCAGAGGTCTTTGCTGTTCTCGCCGACTTGCAGTGTAATATCGTGGAAGCGAAGGTGTGGACTCACAATGGAAGGATAGCTTCGCTAATTTACGTGAAGGACTGTAATTCTGGTTCCCCCATCGAGGACTCTCAGCACATAAATAGGATCGAGGCAAGATTAAAGCATGTCCTGAAAGGAGATAACGACATTAGGAGCGCCAAGACAATGGTGTCGATGGCGGTGACGCACACCGAGAGGAGGTTACATCAAATGATGTTTGCAGACCGCGATTATGAGAGGAAGCCGATCTTGCAGCTCACTGCTGATTCTCCCATCGTAACTGTACAGAATTGGGCAGAAAGGGGTTACTCGGTAGTGAATGTTCAGTGTAAAGATAGGACGAAGCTTTTGTTTGATGTTGTTTGCACCCTTACGGACATGGAGTATGTTGTCTTCCATGCGACCGTGAATACTACAGGAGACAAGGCACATATGGTTGGTGCATGATTGTCAATCCTCTGATATAATTTCCTCGAAATTATGATTATGGGTAGGTTGTTTGACTCTGGTTTCACTGATTTGGTCTCAGGAATTCTTGATTAGGCACATGGACGGAACCCCAATTAGTTCTGAACCTGAAAGGCAGCGGGTAGTTCAATGTCTACAAGCATCAGTCGAGAGAAGAGCGTCAAAGGTATTGTTCTTATTTCTCTCGTTTGCCTGTCACATCGACTTTCTTATCACTCTCTTGACTCTGGTTGCCTAATAAGTGCGCTTGTTATGCTTGATTGTTTTGCAGGGTGTGAGATTAGAGCTATGTACAGCAGATAGGGTGGGTCTCTTGGCCGAAGTGACGCGAACATTCCGTGAAAACGGCCTCAATGTCACCAGGGCGGAAATCTCTACAACAATGGACACTGTACTCAACATCTTCTACGTGACTGATGCGCTGGGAAACCCTGCGGATCCAAAGATCATTGAAGCCGTGAGGCACAGGATTGGGTTCACTGATTTGCAAGTCAAGGAACTGCCATTACTGTACGATGAAAAGGCGGAGCGGGAAGAGGAGGCGGTTGGGGTAGCCGGGGCGGTTCTGTTGTCACTTGGAAGCATGGTGAGAAGGAATCTGTACCATTTGGGCTTGATCAGGTCATATTCTTGAAGTGAGGAGCAGGGCATAAAGGGCGAATCTAGTGGCAGTGGCGCATATTCTTTGCTTCTGAACTTTGATTGGGTTGGGGAGTTTGGGGGGCCATGTGCAGCGTTGTAAATAGGTGGGGAGGTGGAATTTGGTGATATAGTATAGTCGTTAGTTAAGAGTTGGGTTGGGGTTGGTTCGAGGGTAGATAGAGACCATCCCCCATAAATATGTACAGTTCCATAGGGACAGCTCCACCATCTTCGAAACGATGGCTTTGTAAATCTGTGGGATATTTGAATTCCTTAAGGAGGGAGGGAGGGACCAAAACGGATGGTGGGAAAAGGGCTTTGTCCTTTGTAAATAGGGTTGTAATTGCTGGCGGGCGGGCGGGCGGGCGGGAGGAAGAGTTGTTAGATACCAGAATGATTCGGTACAGTCCATAGTTTGTACAGTTTCCTACAGCAATTTAGCATTGTTGGGCTGACCCCTCCTCTGTCTCTGTCTCTCTCCGTCATGCTATGATTATTATACATTACGAGGGGGTATTAAAAGATTTCGGAAATGGACGATGTTTTGGCGGAGAAGTAAAGTAAAAGTCACTGCTGTTGCCGCCTCCGTGTTAAATAGCTGGCACCAAGCTTTTAGGCTTTAGGTGTAAACGCGAGAATGTACGAGAGACGCGGGCGAATGGGACGAGACGGCAATGGTGCGGTGGTCCAGCCGAGGCAACTGAAAATCCTTGGGGTCGCCTCGGTTGACCCGTGTCATTTAGTGGGGAGGATGACCTGGGGAAAAAGGCAAAAACTCCCATCTTATAACCTAATCTTGTACCTTACGTTCTACGCTTTGTTTAAGCGAGGAGAAGTAGTTCGACCCCCTTTCGATCGAAATTCATCTCCCAAGTTTTGCTTTTGGATCGTTCCTTTTTGCGTTCGGCCGTATCGGGGGCATACACTTCACTTTCATGTCGCTTTTTAGCAAGGCATCGGCTAGTGGGTTGCTTTCCTTTGGGAGCGCCCTTTGGGATGGATTAATAAAGAAGCTAATATCTCGGGTCGTTTTTCCCTGTCCGTTAAGAAAAGGGTAAGCCTTTTTGTCAGTGAGCCGCCGTAGGAAAGAAGGCGCCGCCACCCCCGCCGCGGTGGAGCCTCGCTAAATGACTATACCTCTTTAAAAGAAGGAGACATGTTATAATTCTCGACAAGCCCCGTGAGAATGAAATTCGAAGCGACTTGTGTGTGAAAGAAAGACTTGGACTTTCAACTACCCGATGACCCCCCTCCAACCAGGAGAAAGAAACGCAATTTTGCTTTGACTCGGTACAACCTAAGACCCCGACAATCTTTTCCCTTGTTCCGCAACCGGAACAGAAAGTCTTCTTTAAAGCCGGTCGTTGGGGCATGAACAAAGGGCTATTATTGCGCGTTCTTTCGGAGGCTGCCATAAATTCAAACACGAAATCTTAGAAATTCCACTAAATTCTAGAAGTAGAACATCGCCTCATCTGACTTTTCTTCGGTGGCTCCACTTCGGCGCTTGCGAATTGAATCGATTTTGGAAGAGTTAGGTGACCAAGAACCATCAGCTAGCCAATTGAATGGACACCTTATCAAATCTCGCGAAAGCCAACCATCGCATTCGATGACAATTATCAAATTTCACAAGACATCTGCAAAACCGACACACGTGGACTTTCCTTTCCTCCCCTCTTCTTTTCTAATGTTTTCGAGTGGTGGTTTGATTCTCGATGCGCAAAGCACGAACGCGTGATGATACGATCCATCTCCGGACCCTCCTAAATTCTCGACTCGTGCAGATTTGGAAAATCAAAGACAAGGAACGTGGAGACGACGGCTTATGTAAGATTCGGAATTTGGGTCCCCCCGGTGCCCGATCCTCCCCGTCGATTATGGTAGATGAAAAGCTCTAAATCTTTTTACCTACTTGATTTCTTTTCCCGTAGTGGGATTTGAAATTTAACAAAAAGACTAATTAAATGGTCTCGTGCTGAGGAAAAACGTTGGTTGACAGTTCCCAAGATTGAAGATCTTTGGAGTTGAAAATTGGTTGGGATTTGGCCCTTTTGAGGTAATCCATCCAATTTTATTTTTTTTAAAATGTGACCAGACGAAGTTGTGGATGGCGATCGCAGCTTCAATGGATTAATTAATAATTGCCGGTGCCCAGCAGCCCTCTTGGTTTAAGCTGACCAATCGATGGATTGCTTAGGATAAGAATTTTTTTTTTTTTTTTAATTATCAACTGTTGTCTCCAGCGACTCTTTAAACATCTACTTAAAAAAAGATTTTCATTTTCGATAAACAGTCTCTCTCGTGTTATTTGCAGCCAACACATTTTTTTTTATTAAGCATGATTAATGGAGTTCAAACGGATTTCTTTATAAGATTAATTAGCGAGTGCTCAGAGAGAAAGCGGGTTTTGAAACGATTGGGTTCACATCATAAGGTCGGCAACACCATTAGAATATGCTGGTTTTTTGTGGAAAATCCACCACTTTTGATAGCGTTGATGAATCCGTTCCATGTCCAAGACTCTAGATTTTAGTCGAAAAGTCACCAAAATTAGGGTTGTTTTAATCGCATGTGACGAACCTCCATTCTAATTGTGTTCACTACGTGGCTCATAAATAAATTTTAAGCAATAGTATTAATTTGGAAAAAGCATGATTGACCATATTGACAATTGCTAATTTCGAATAATATTTAGATATCCTAGAATGGTGTATATGTGTTAGCTCAATTGTGGAGATATGCAGTATTCATGTGCCGCTGGCACAAGCTATGCTACAAATCTAGGAAATTGAATATTCACAATTAATTAGTTTATTGTGGATATACCTCTAATTAGATTTTGATATCCACTACATATTATTTCTCTTCATGTAAATAGATCTTTTAATAGCTTCTCTTTCTTCTTATTTTCTTTAATGACGATAAATTAGAAACAAGTCCTACAGAATTAATGAGACTGCCTCACGTGTTTGAGGAACAAAGGTACAAATTGCTCCTTTTGTTCTATTTTTGCTCAAATTCAAGAGTCACTACGATAAATTAGGTACTCATCATTGTAATCATTCTTAGTATTTTAGAAATAAGGATTTTATTAACACTGTCTAAGTAAAAAAGGTTATCATTTTTCAAATATTATCTCTTACATGTCATGTGCAATCAATCTATCAAAATTAAAAATTTTATTAAAATGCGATCAACGAATACTCATTAACGAGAATCTAAAATAATTGCAGCAACCGCTCTTTTCATGTCTTCCTATTTTGAAATGGATGGGTATATGAAAAATGATTTTTATTAATGCTCTATTTATTTAGTAAAAAATGAATGATTCAAAAAGATTATTTTAAACAAAAAAATAATCATTTGTTTTCACCATCGATAATAATTTATATTTAAATAATTTCTTAAATGATGAAAACGTTTTTTGTTGATTCATTTTCATAACTAATATAGGTAATTATTTTTAAAAAATTAAGTATTTTTTACGAAATAGATCCATATTTAAGGGTATTATCGATTTGCGGTTAGCAAAGGCAGAAGATCTCGAAATGTGAAGAAAAAAAGGAGGAACATTCATTTGCTAGGACAACGTCCTAGGCTTTTGAGTCCGTGGAAAAGCCGCCAAGTGCGCCGGCTGACGGGGCGAGCTGAGCTGGCAATCCTGCCGAGCCGTACGGGGATCACGTGCGGCTCAGCGCGGCTCCCCACGGCTGGGGCTCTGCTTTTCAGGAACACCCTTCGCGGTTCGTTTCCAGAGGGGGAAGGGGGGCGGGGGTGGGGAATTCATTCCGTCTCGTCAATCCATGCACATGGAGCTCAGTCTGAATCAGTCGATTCTCGTTTGCTTTTTTTTGTAATTTAATAAAGAAAATATCCGCAAGTTGGTAATTTAAAACTTAATTTCATTTCATTTGCGTCAATCAATCCTTATTATTTAATACATCGACCGACAGTCATTTTTCAATAAATCTGGGCCGCATGTAAAAGTCGCCGTCGTTTCGTCACACTGAAAAACCGCTGTATGGTCATTGAATTGCTGGTCACATTTCACATGTGGTTTGAAGTCTGAACGAGTCATCGTCATTGGCGGTACGTCGTGATTCTGAACGCGCCCGGGTTACAACCGTAAAAAGCTTAAAGAATTGCATGAAACAGAGCGAAAATCTTCGCCAAAGCAGGTAGCAAATGGGCAACGGCAACCAGCTGCGCCTACAGAATCGTGGATGAAAGGCATCGAATCTGTGGGGAAAAAAACTCGAGCCTAATGATGATATTCCTCGGAAGTATCTCAACTATTTCGTCCTATGCTTGGTTATCTAACTTTTTACGATCTTAGGTCTCCTTAGGGCGAACGGGAATGCAATAATGGGAAAAAAAAAATAATGTGAAAAGGGAATGGTAATTTATGGTGTGAATGTTGCGATTGTAATTTAACACTACTAGAATCACACGATCAAATAAAGCACGGAACAGACGAAGTGGACATTTTGTTTATCATATGGAAATAATTACATAAATGATCCCTAAATTTTGGATCAATTTGTAAAATGGTCTATGAAACTTTTAATTTATTTAATATGATTCATAAACTTTAGCTTGATATATAATGTATTTTTTTATTTTTTTAATTTGTTCAATATGATCCTTTGATATTTTATACATATTCGATGTAGTCCCTAAATTATATAGAAATGTTTAATGCCGTCCTTCAGTTAATTCAAGCTCAAGAATAACATTGAACTTTATCATGTAGTCCATAGATTAAATTGAACATGTATCAAAAGTCTAAGGACCACATTACAAATTGGGCTAAAGTTTGGGAACCACATTCAAATTAAAAATTCATGAACCATATTACAAATTAAGTCAAAGTTCATGGATCATTTTTATCATTTTCCCTATTGTATGTGATTAGTCATATATATTCAAGCCCACGGAGTAGCAGGTGCGAATGCCCATCACCTTCGCCTTCTCAAACAAAATGGTTTGGCATATACATAAACAAGTCAAGTGGGGCTTAGATATTGAAAGCTATCTCATAAAATTAAATTTTATGTCCTTAGCCAAAGCAAAAATAAACTAAAGATGTCAAACCCCAGGAGAAGGTAACACGATGTTCTAGAAGGGTGGGCTGCTCCATCTAGCATCTGCTGCATTGGTCACGCTTAAAAGATCTGAATTATATACAAAGGTATTGGGTTCAAGGATTTCTATTCGATTATATACTACAAAACTACGAATAATCGCAGAAAGACCCCTATAATCTTTTATATTCTCCACCCCATTACTAGAAATGCCGTCCCTTCTCCAGAACCTTAGGACCAAAGTGTTCATCAATTTATGTAATACAAGAGTTCTGCTTGTCAAGATATGACATGCAATTATAAGGAAATCGAGAATAAAAAGCAAGAGAGAAACTTTGAGACGTAAGGTTTTATCCTAATTTACCTTTAAATTAAAGTATCTTCTACCACAAAATTCCACTATAACTACCATATAGCCTCTTTTTGTTATATCTTTCAATTATAAGAAAAATAGATTATACATATCCAATAGCTATTCATAGGCCTGAATCCAAAATATCAAGAAAATATAGGCTCATATTATAAAAGCCATCTAACGGTTTGGAGGCACTATTTCTGCGACCGCCGAACCCTTGTGTTATCTTGTTGATGGAAGAATGAACCACACCTCAATAATGCCCTCTAGCCAGTAGCTAGCATTCTTGTAAGAGATGTGCACATTTTTCACTCACATATGTTCATTCCTAGCTGAAGCAGAATCATCTGTCTCTAGCCTTTGCAGGATCGTTGTCAAGAAGTTGACTCGACACCATCTGCTGTTTGGCAGCCAAATGAATGCACAAAAGCATCTTCTTAAATTACACGACCCTAAGAATAACGCCAACCAAGAAAGGATCCTTCTTTAAGGTCGAGCGACATCTTCCAATTTGGAGCGCACTTGCATCGCAAGAATCGGACTTCAAGTCACCTGTAAAGATTCAATTTCCCAAGTATGCGATTCATATATCTCATGAGATCGACAATTCTTGCGTGGAGCATAAGACGGTATGACCTTGCTAATCCGATAGTAGTAAAGATCCTGCAATGCAAATCGCGGGAGAACATATTCAGCAGTTGAAAAGCAAATAGTTTCGTGACAAAAGTAAAGGGTTTTCTTTCTAATAGAGTTTATAATAAAGCATTAAATCGGAATGGAATCTTCTTTGCTGTGTGTTCACACAGCTTTAAGTTCCTAATGATCCACGAAGGCGAATCTTCCCAATCGCTAACCTCCCCCTTAAAGTTCGGATGATCCTTCTGTGCATCCAACTCGAAGAAACATTATCTCCTATTTCGTGTTGGATTTCTGATTGAACGCGTGCGATTTTTGTGTACGGAAGAATAATGTAATCTTTTTCTAGAAGAGAAGTATTTACGAGCCGACATTCTCAAGAGGGACAAGAGGGATCTACGTAGATGTGTCGCCATGCAGGATTGTCTGGTTGAGGACGCGAAAGGTTCACCTTCCTCCAGCGTCCCATCAAGCATTAATAGATTTCACATTTCGATACTTTCCTATCCTTGCAAGCTACCCTCTCCGCCCAAATAAATAAAATAAACAGGAACTTTCGTGCCTTTTTTAGACTAAGTTGACAAATTTTTTTAATTTGTCTAATCAAATCGACCTATAACTTTAAAAAGTATAAGAACTCACTTATAAAAAATATGAAAGTGCGGGGACAAAAGGTGGAATTCCTTCTAATGATATAAAGCACTCCCATCATAAAGGACGCATATTTCTTGGGCTTGTTTTTTCCGTGGATTTCTCATAATTGAGTAATTTCTCGCCCCCTCATTTAAATAAAAGCTGTACTAGGATATTGTTAACAATATATATGTCGGATCAGTAAATTTGCATGCAAATAATATAGTCCAATGATGTATTGTCCTTCATGCGTCACATCATTTTAATGACTTTAGTGTGGTACCGCTTCCAATATTGATATGCATAAATTTGACAATAAAAGATGAGAATAGTCGGATGGCAAGTTATAATAATTTTTGTAGGACGAGGAAGTCAACTTAATTTAGATAAACTTACCAACTTTCTAACCTACCGGTGCAAACCCTCAGAAGGCATCAAACTTCCATGAAAAGATGGCATTTTTTGTGCACGCAAAACTCTTCTTGAGGACAAGACATAAACATCTTTGCATCCGACAATGTCGAGTGTCTACTCCTCTGTCCATCACGAAACCAACACTGCATTATTATCGTTACGTCATGAATAAGACCTTAGCATTCAATGCAACCCTTGCACCATTACAATGAAATCATCAACAAATATTCCTTAAATGAGCAAGCACAAACCCTGACATGCCACGCGCGATTCTTTAGTTAGGTGGAAAGCTCTTTTTCGCATCATTTCCATCCGAGTCAGCCAGCACGTCTCCATAAAACCCTAGGCAAGCTTCACTATTCTTCCTTTCGTGCATGATTTAGACCTAATCTTCCTTACTTAAAACCCTAAAAAAAACAACAAAATGTGGCCGGAGAGATTTGACCACGATTGAAAACACACACGATACAATCGACCCGATTTCTTTTTGATGCCGCCGAACCCCACCATCATCTTAATTTCCTATTTCTACTGTGGAATTAGGCATCTAGCTCGATGCACCATTTGGCCTCATCCACATTTCATTGGCTGAGTTGATGTGGACATGATTTCCAAGGCAGAAGATTCCGTTGCAATGGACAGACACAGAAAAAACTTGGTATTATTTAATGCTGAAAAAGGATCGAATTGTCGTCGTTCGAATCGGTAGTACATTATACTTATCTTCGTCTCTCTGTCCCTACCTTGTCTGCAATCCCCTCGACACCAGCCACATCATGATAAGGCCCCATCGGATGTATCCCTTCTAACGATAATCCCATCCTTCAGTCTTGCTTTCAGACTTTTAAGGCCCAAAAAATGATGATGGCATTTAATTTTTCTCTTCTCCAATTTTGATTTCAATCAAAATCAGAATATTATATTGAGATTTGTTTGTTCCTCCGATTTTCACAGACACTCCTTACTCTTTTCATTAGATTCGATTATAATTCTATGAAATTAGATATTTGCAAATCATGCATGATGTATATATTGAAAAGTGGGCGCATGAATTCTTACTTTTCCGTAAGGAGATGAGAAATTAGTGTTCTGCACGATCAATTGCTAAATAAAGCGCTGTCTGAGTTAATCCCGACACTTCATTTTGCTTTCTCCATGTCCTTACATTTTCTCAACGAAACAAATGATAACATTTTCTTGTTTTCCTTTAGGTGTTAAGAGACGAGTAAAGTGATAACGACCCAAAATCTGGATTCATGCAAACTTTAGTCGGCCTTAAAAACATGGGCCGGAGTATGGTTTTTGGGCTGCTTGTTGTGTTTCATGGGCCTCTCGTCCTAATCTATACTTTTGGGCCGCTTTAAGTCCAAATGTGAAGGCCCAACAGACATGGCCGAGTCATGGCCCAAAGTTGTAAGGGGGAGTGAAAGTATAATTGCGTCAAGTCGAGCCCATATAGAGTTACTACAACTCGAATTCGTCTCCGACTCAAGTCTCCAAGACTCTATACTCGATTCGAACTTGGTCGGGGTTAATTCAGCCGACTTCGAACTCGACTCACCCATAAAGTTCTCGTGCCTTAACTAATGCCTCCCATCAACTAATTCTCTCCTTCCTTTCTTTATGTCATGAGACACGAAAATTTTTCCAATCAAATAGCGATAATGTCCCAGGATGTATGGATGTTGGCCATCTACATGCATTGAATAACGCTTTACCCACAAAAAAATTGGGCAACTTTTAAGGTTACTCTTATTAAAAGATGCCATGATTTGAACACAGAATCTGCTGCATTTGAAAAAAGTGATTACCCATTCAATCAGCCTTAAGTCACTTATAAACAAAAGCCAACCAGGGATGCAGATCCAAATTCAAAATAGGATTTCGTATCAACAACACACCCCCACATATGGCACGCACGAGTCTTCATAGTCATCTTACCTTGGACCAAAGTTTTCTTCTTGTTTTTTTAAAGGAACTTCTATAGTGCAATAATAGTATATTTGACACAATACCGTAGAGCAATTTTTCACCCTCAACAAGGTATAACCATACACCATCTAACCAGAATGCAAGGAGCTACATTACATTCTCTTTAAATTTATTTAGTTGAAAGGCCAATCCTTCTAAGATTTTGATAGTGAAGTGCTCCCCCAGAAAATTCAAATGATAATATATATAGTGTAATCATGAAAAAAAACCAGCAACTTGACATGGATGGGCAATATAAGGTCTCCAACCTTATTTTATTTGAAGGTCAAGTGGGTGCCATTTGATTTGAAAAAGGCCGTTTCGCTCCTTCAATAACTTATTTGTAGATAACAAACCCAAACATAAGTTAGGTCTGCTGACCGACCGTGGAAAATTATAAAGCTTATTCCATGCCTGCTCTCCTTTCTTTTTTCCTTTTTTGCGTCTAGAGAATTGATATGAGGCGGAAAGCAAAATTATTATAATATGTAGAAGATAATGGGCATTGGATTTATCACCATAATAAATAAAAAAATAAACAGGATGGTATTTAAATAATCGTCCCCAAAATTTATATACAAATTAATGGTCAAGCATCACATTAATAAAAGATTGTAGGAGGAAGCCAAATGGCGCAAGGCACATGCGATTCACTAACTTCAAGTGTACTCATTCGAGCGCATGTCTTGCCCTCATGGTCCCTCTCCAAATTTTTATTAATTCTAGTAAATAAAAAATGAAAGATAATATAGACAAAGAGTACCCTTTTTTTAAAAAACTAATTACTATCTCGTTTGAATTAGTAAATTGTAAGCATACACGTGTCGCTTGTCAGTACAAAATTAAGGCTGTCCTCCGACAATTTATATTTGCTCTCATGAAAGATTCGTATGCAAGTAAAGATCCTGTTTATCTACTGAGTAGGTCTCATTAGATTGACATGAAGACCATCATTAGCCAATTGATACACGCAATTAGCTTGGAATTTGGTGGATCCTTAGAAAATATTATGCATAAACATCGTTTTATAACTTATGTAATACCCATCCATCAAGAAAATTATTTAAAGGGTCGACAAGGGCGACCTCACCTGTGTTCATTCGCCAGCCATAGCCAAGACTGGTCAAAGGTGAAAAAAATTAAAAAATTAAAAAAATTAAAAAATTTTGAAAAAAAAAAACATCTACATTAATTCCGGCTATGCCACGTAGATGGCTGACACCAATTGGATAGCCACCTCAATTATTTTTAGTCAAGATTGATTAGTATAACTACATTGTAGAGTTATCAAAATGTTTAAAATTAGAGTGACAAAATTGAAAATTTTAGAATTGAATAGACTTTTGTACATTATGCTTATGATTCTTATAGAGTTAATTTTTCGCAATGCCTAAAAAACTAATGAAATTGGGTCTTTATAATTATTGGGACCATTATTCCCATGTGGGAACGGGAAGTGGAGAGTTTGAAATTCTCCTCCTCCATAGAGAGGGGATTTATGGTTTCATGAAGTTTCCCCAAGTGGGCCCACTGGGAGCTCTCCGAGGTCCTCCTTGTGGAAAAGCTCCAAAGTTTAGGAATGCACTCTAATTAAAAATAAAATAAAAATCGAGTCCCTATAGTTCAACCGAAAGAGTCCACGAGTATTTAACTTATATGACCACCGATGATGCAGCAAGACAAAAGCCAAGTTTAGAATTCCGAAAGATATAAATATCATTTCATTTGCAATTCCATAACATAAAACAAGTAAAAACGGGTGGAAGCAACTTGATTCTAGGCTGGATCCAGAAAATGGGTAATCTGGTGGCAGAAGATTTGTAAATATTTTATAACATAAAACATTACCAATTATTCTAAAAGTTCGGGCCATTAAATAAAAATGTGATAACTATATAAATAGTTAGCACTCCTCATCATGTGTATATTGAAATTTTTTACCACTAAAGCATCAATTTACGTACCAAAGACACAAATAGGAGTCCGAGAAAAATTCTAATGCAAAAATTCCTAGTTTGATGCTATAAGAAATTTTGTGAGACCATTACCTACTGCTATTAAAAAATCGACAGCAATGTTATAAGTTTTCATAAAATAAATATTATATAACAAATACATATGCATGTGGAGTGAAAAGATTATTCCTATGTTAATATTTCTTTTGAAGTTGTAAGCATTATAGACTTGTTGTATAAGTTACCCTTCTTTAATTATATCACATGTAATTAAGTATATAAAAGCAGGGCCATCCAATCATTTTAATGCCAAAATTTAAGAAATTTATTAATAAGTATACTTTATCAAATTTTCTTAGAATCCCCTAGCCTTTTCTTTCCCTTAGTTCGAGTATAAGTGAAGGGTTTAATAAGTACATATTTTACGTAGAACAAGACCCGATTAACGTCTTAATTCTTTTGCCAAAGACTAAAATAACGTTAATTTTTGTTATTTGTATTTGAATAAAAACCACCAAAATTCCAAATTATATCTGCCTCGATATATTTATCCTAGACTTCTTTGTGATACTAAAAATTCTAAATTCATACTTGTGTAATGCATTTACCTTCCATGGAGATTCTGTCAAGGGACACTATTAAAACCCATTTCTGTGAACGCTGGAAAGCAAACGGCATTAATATAACATTCACGCAGTTTAAGTGAAATAAAAATGACGTTATTTAAAAAAATAAAATTATTTGACTGAATATTAATGGAAGGTAAATGTGTCATAGCAGTACAAATTTGAAGTTTTTTATGAAGATAAATGTGTTATAATGAGTATAATTTGAGAATTTTGGTGATCTTTTTTCTTTTTTATTTTTATTTTTTAATACCTTTGTACGTAGCTTTCAAGTTTGCACTTTTTCTCTCACAGTTGAAAAGCATCACAGCAAATTTATTACTATTATCTTTTTGGGCGGAAGCATCATACGAAATTTAATGAGCCCAAATATGTCTAAAATCCCAGCCTTCACGACAACGTCGTCGGTCATTTCCTTTTCTTGTTTTCTGGTGCTCTCATTTCTATTTTATTCTTTTATTTTTTTTCCCCGGCGATCTGAAATTTGACAGGTAAGTTGACCAAGTCAACCTCTTGTGTCCCAGACAGGACAGTCACATTTCTCCAATCTCTGCAGCGTGTCTGTCCCCACCTCCCAAAAAAATAAAAATTTAACATTGGAAATATGTGATTTTTATCTAGTTGTTCCTTTTTCTCTTTGGTTTTTCAATTTTATCTTTTTGTAAAGTGGAGGAGCAAAATATCACGAAATCATTGCTACTTTTTACAAGTGGAGTCTGCATGGTTTAATTGAATATAACCAATGCTATGTTTGTTTCCCTGTAAATGAACGGATTTGGAATTTTTTTTAAAAAAAATAATCATATGAAATAATTAATATATAAAAATATTTTTATTATTGAAAATATTTTAAATTTTAAATTTTTCGTGAACAGTGAAAAATATTTTTATTAACTTATTTTTATAAATGATACAAAGCAATCATTTTTCTGAGAAAATAATTTCCAAATTATTAATTTTTCATGAAATAAGTGAACCTTACATTTTTGGTCAGTGCAAAAATAATAATTATGCGTTTACAACTAGATGAGTGTATGCGTGTGTTTAGAGTTGCTTTATAACCTAAATTCTTTAACATGTGAACGGTCCATGAGTGAATGCTTAACTTGTGCTTTACACCAACATAGGGATTTAATAGGAGCCTAGTTATTATTAGCCTTGTTTGTATTATGTATTTTTCTTACCCGACGGGGAAAAGGGGGTTGCTTTGCTTTAGCGACCTTCCTTTATCCTTTTCTAGATGAACATTATCTCTCCCTCTCCCTCTCTCCCTCTTTCCTTCCTCCCAACTAATTTTTTATAGTTGGTAAACAATTACAATCATAATTACTTTCGTATTAAATATTTGATTAGCTCGGCTCTCCCACCTCCCCAGCATGATCTCAAATTTAACACAAAAAAAGAACAAGAAATTATTATTATCACTACCCACTTTTGGTTCCTTTTTTTTAAAAAAAAATGGTCTTTTTCTCCCAATGGATTCAAACCAAAACGCACATATCAATGCCCCTAATACTAAATTATTTAATTCCAAATTGCCATATAAATTCAATGATTCCGGCCGTTTCATTAATATATATATTTTCCCTTCCCTTCCTTCTTTCCTTCCTTTACCCAAATAAAAAAATATATAATGTATATTTTTTTTCGTCTTAGGAAAGTTAGGAAGCTGCATTAGCCAATCAAGAAAAACCGAGTTAGCTTTTCTCCCCATCTGCATTTTCTTCGTTCCCCTTTGAAATCAAACACGACATAAGCCCCCAAAAGTGCGCCCCCAAGATCAAAGAATTTTTTGTCAATCTTCTCTCCAAATCAAGATCCTCCCGTTCCCCTCCTCCCACCATTCGAAATTCACATTTGAATTTCTCATCTTTTATATAAAGATCGCCCCCCAAAAATTCAAGCTTTGTCCGAGCTGACCCGCCTGTCTGTGATCACAGAAACTTCCCACTATAATTATCCCTGTGAAAAATTTCATCTTTTTTTCTTGACTGCTTCAAAGTTTCTTTTTTTTTGGGTCCCTTTTGTTTCTGTGTTTTTGGAGTTTTGGTTGGTTTTCCATTTGGCGAACTTTCTTCTTTTGTCCGAATTCGGAGCTGCCTGGGGAAATTTCTGGTGTAAAATGAAAATGGGTCTTTGATGTCTAGCTCGTAGAAATTCGTGTTTTTGTTTCTTCTTCTTTTTTTCTCTTTTTGAAAGCTTCCGGTTATGGAGGGAAGAGATGGTGTGACTGCTAGTAGTGGCGGAGGTGTTACAGTGGTGGGATCAGACGCTCCGTCGGACTACCACGTCGCCCCAAGAGCCGAGAACCCCGCCCCGGCGCCCGGATCGGCGCCGCCCCCGGCGGTGGCGACTGCGGCCGCACCGCCGCCTCCGGCCGCCGCGGGGACTCTGGTGAAGAAGAAGAGGGGCCGGCCGAGGAAGTATGGGCCCGATGGGCCGGTCGGGGCGGCGCTGTCGCCGAGGCCGATATCGTCGGCGGCGCCGCCGCCGCCGGTGATCGACTTCTCCACCCCGAAGCGCGGCAAAGTGAAGCCAGCCGGGTCGGTCAGCAAGCCCAAGTTTGAAGTGGAGAATCTTGGTAAATGCTCGGAAATGTGGACTCTTGTTGCATGCTTCTATTGTTGATTGTGATTTCGAGCCTGCACTGAAGTGGCAGCTCGATGGTTTTTTCTTTTTCGGTTTGATGTTCAGTACTGCCATGCCAAGAGTTTCCAAGAGATTAGCAGTGAGAACTTTTTCTGTGTGTCAGCTTCATGTTCAGAGGTGTTTTTTCCTGTAGAAGTGGGACCTGGGATTGTTTAGACATGGAGATTTTATGGCTGTGGTTGTTCAGCAAGAAAGATGAGTAAATATGGTTTCTTTTTTCTGCCTTTTCCGTGAGTTGGGTTAATATTGAAATGTGGAGAATTTTGAGCTCGAAGAGTGGGGAAAGAATCTGGACGTGCAGTTGTTTGGCTTATCTAAAGCTATTATGCTATAATGTTCTTCTTGTTGATCTCAAGTATAAGTGATGAGAATTGCTGATGTTCTTGCACTCAGGTCTGCCAGAAGTTTTAGGTCGAATCTCTCTCTTCTTAATTGACCACATTGCACAGAGTGCAAGGCTTTTTAAAGACTCTTTTTACATTTGTAAAGGCTTTATCTGTTCCTTGTATCACAAAACATCGAAATCATTTTATGAGTTGGATTATGGTTGATCGCATCAGAACTTGCTTTTGCAGGTGAATGGGTTGCATGCTCTGTGGGTACCAATTTTACTCCCCATATCATCACCGTTAATACAGGAGAGGTACGTAATAGGGAACAGTAGGAATTTGATTTCTCTAGTATGACTATTGACCGTCTTCTTTAAGGAAAAAAAAGAGCTTAATTATGCCAAGATTTATGAACTAATATCATTTACTATTAGTATAAAATAGAAACATAGTCGCTATTTCTGCCCCCATGTTGCTCACCCTTAGTATGATTGAGATAGAAATACTTGATTCTGATGGCTCCAATAATTATGATATATTAAGTCTGGGCTTGGTTGATAATACCTCAAGCTAATAATTATGATTTATTAAGTTTGGGCTTGGTTGATAATACCTCAGCTACTGAAGTTAGTTCGAATGTTGTTTTGGATGATGGAAACGAGACTATTTATTGGACGTACCCTTAATTTGGAGGTCTCAACACTGTCCACAGTTTTACCCAAGTAGTTCGTGATGATGATATTAAAGAGCTCATTGCACATCTTAAAAAAGATATTGTTCCATCCGTTGACCGCATCATCTTCCTTATTTCTTAATGAAAGATGAAGTCAGAACTTTTCTTATATCACTCTGCCGTAGTCATTAAACATCATAGCAAATATCTTAGCTAGGCTACCATGTTTAATGCCAGTATACTCTGATTTAGCTGATATTCTCGTCAGCATTGTTGCTTCATAGATCATACCCTTCATTTGACTGTTATACAAGTAGAAGACTGAGTTTTGAGCATCTCTTATTTGGTTTAGGACGTCATGATGAAAGTCATATCCTTTTCTCAACAAGGACCTAGAGCCATATGCATTCTCTCTGCAAATGGTGTGATCTCAAGTGTTACGCTTCGTCAGCCTAATTCCTCTGGTGGTACCTTGACATACGAGGTGATCCATTTCTGGTTCATTCTTTTTTTTTCTAAGTATGAAAAGATAATGTTTTGAATGGCTTGCTTCAAATAAATGGATGCCCCAGGTGCGGTACTTATAATTAGATTGTGAATACTGTGCTGGTGTTTAAACAAGCCTCCATCATCCATTGGAGAAATTCATTTAGCACGTTTGTTCCCACACTTGTCCATTTCGTAGCTTTAGTCCCTCAGTGTTGCTAGTCCACTTTTGCTCCAGGGTCGTTTTGAGATATTATCCTTATCCGGATCATTCATGCCCAATGACACTGGAGGAACGAGGAGCAGATCTGGCGGGATGAGTGTCTCATTAGCAAGCCCAGACGGACGTGTTGTGGGAGGCGGCATCGCTGGTTTGCTCGTGGCAGCAAGTCCTGTGCAGGTATTTTCGACATTTATATGTTTCCGGCACTGTCGGTAAGAAGATTGAAGTCTTGTTCTGTCATTTAGGTGCTTTCATGGGCGATTCTCGGGCTGAAAATTCTACTTCCATAATTGGTTCTTTCCGCGTGCTTGTCATTTAGAGATCTCCTGTAATGTTTTCTTGGAAGTGTTCCTGAGAAATTTTTATATGTTTCTAAAAATTGGAAAACCTTGAAAGCTTGCTAACTAAATCATATTCAAGGTGTGAAATCGAGTTCTAGACAAGCTTGCCTCTGTAAATACCCACATGATGTTTCTGGCTATTCTCACCGTCTATTAGTCGAGTGTTAATCTGCCCCTAAAGGAAACAAATGAATAACTATTGATGCTTCTCAGTATACACTAATATACCTTATAATAAATTCCCACATGGAGTTATAATCTCTGCAAATGTCTATAAGTGATCTCATATTCATTCTCACAAGCATCTTTTAAGAATAATTTTCTGGGAGCAAATTTCGAGTGTGTTGTTTCTGCACAACCAGGTTGTGGTGGGCAGTTTTCTTGCGGGAGATCAGCACGAGCAGAAGACGAAGAACCCAAAACATGACATTCTACCTACAACAAACCATTCTGGGGTTCATCCGATGCCTCTGTCGGACCCTAGCGTAATTCTCTCGACGAGTCCATCTTATCGAGGAGATAACTGGTCGTCGCTCCCATCAGATTCAAGAAGCAAGACGACTGACATTAATGTGTCTGTGCCCTGAGGGATGTCCTATATAATCATGGGACTTATGTTCCTAGATTGCATTTTTCTTTTTACTTTTTTTCTTCTTTTATTTTGCAACTTAGTGTAGACGTACTTTTACGTAGTCCTGTGCTGCTAGATCTCTCTGTCGCTCATTCCCAGATTGTATGTCTGCTTAGCGAGAAAGCTGCCTGGTGTCGTCCCTTTCATGTAAACCATGCGATATAATAGTCTTGCGTAGAGTTATTTTCCGACTGTTGCAAGTTTCGAAGTGAGTTATATGCTTCGCTTTTTGTATCATCTTCATCAAATAATTCAATGTCGAGTCCCCTTGACGGATGTGTAATTTGCTTTCCTGTTGCAAAAGCTGAAAACGCCTCATTTGTTAGTTTCCTTAAGAAAATGACCCTTTTCCCCTTATCAGCTTTCTCTTCATATGCGCATCCGATAAAAAAATTATGGATGCCGTCTCTTTCTGGTTCATGTTGATGCTTTGTCCGAGTGTTCTTTGGGGGAGGAAATGAACCCCTTTGGTCAACTCAAATCACCATCCACTGATCATCAGAGAGAGAGAGACGGAGAGAGCAATTGAATAATGTTAATGTTTGGATTCTGGCTGTTGCGACTAACCAAGGTTGTCAATTCTCTCATACGGGTTCCTTTTCAAAGATTTTGGCTGGTCTCCTGCATGGCGAAAGTCAATGATGGAGACCATTTACACAAATATGTTACGCTTTGACATCTTTGTCTGGAGTTCGTCTGTAAACCAAACTGAATACGTCGGGCGCCACCCGACAGGGATTCCGTGCAGAAGCTCCGAAAATCTCTCGAAACTGAAAACATTATTTCGAAGGCGGCGTACTCTTGTAGGATTCAACCATGCAGAAACTGTACAGAAATGCCACGACCCCGAAAGAAGGGGAAAAAGAGAGAAATTTTGTGTCTTGTGTGCACTGCAAGGAACGAGAAAGAGCCTGCTTAATTGTCGCCTGATCATCAGGGTTATGTGCTTAACCCGTTGTATTATGGAGATTTAAATTTTGCAAGAATTTCAAACTATGGAGTGCTGAGCACTTACCCGGTAATCTTTCCGTACAAGGTTTTCATTACTTGAGAAGGTGGACTTGCTCGATTTTCTGTTGTTTGAAACATATGAAGCTGCTCCATCTCTACACGTACATTTAAGCTTCTAAGTAAACCCATTTGTTTATTGAGTGACCCAGATTTTCCTTGACAAAGCTATAAAAAAGGGTTGATTTTCTCAAGCAATCATGGGTTTAAAGCACTTTGAATTGCCAGCGAACGTCAGGGTTTCCTCGCCAGGGCATGAAGCTTGTCTTGGTACCTATACTTGCATCTTTGTTGATCTTTGTTGCCGTGCTTCTTCTGACCTTGCTGACGACTTCGAAACTCGAACGTACCAATTTTATTGATCTGTCTTCGAGTCCTGTTTTCGTGTTCTTGGTGATAAATTTCATCGCTCTTGCGATCCTCCTTGGGAGCCTAAGCCCGACCGATCATGAAGTAGAGAGGCCCTTCTCTTTGCCTTTCAATGAAGAAGTTTGGGTTAATGATGCTGATGAGGATGAAAATGAGGTTCACATTGACGACAGCGAAGATGAAGATGACAGTCATCCAGATGATGAAATCACTTCTGATGGTTACAAGGAGGATGATGATGACAGCGGAAGCGATGGCGAGATTGGATGGTACAATGACGAAGATGGTGACGAAGCTTCCGAAAAGGATGAAGACGGGGACAACAACTTGGAGAAGAGAAGTGAAGACTTCATTGCTAGGGTCATGAAAGGATGGTGGGAAGAGAGGATGAGAGAAGATTGAGATCAAGGTACAAGGTCAATGCATCAAAATTCTTTGATTCTTATGGCAACGCATTCTTAATTATTGTAAGGTAAAATAGTATGCCATGCCTGGAAGTTCAATGTTTCTAGTTTTGTTTTCATGGGAGATTTCCGGATGTAGTAATTTAGTTAATTCTGCTTCTTCTCCTTCCCTTTGATGCCCCACGACCCAACAGAATCAACGAAAAGTCCAAGGTTTGGAATCATTTATTTATTTGTTCAGGGAACACTACACTAATCATTGAAGAATGAATTGCAGAGACAATCTCACCAAAGGAATCTCAAGCACCAGGCTCAATTTTACATCAACCAAAAGCAAGCATTTTCAAGAAGCATTTGAAGATTACATATCTAACAGATGAGAGCCAATGAGCAAGCTTTGCCAAATCTGCTGTCCAAGCGCGCAGCTCCATTTAGTTTTTGCTGGGGCATTGGCCTTGCTATGTGACGGACTATGAGATCCATCAGACCGTATCCAAGCGGCTCTCGAGCATTGAAGTGTTTTACCAAAGTCTGCATAAATCTGCATAGAATAGCAGAACTCTTTATGACACAGAATCCTCATATGGCTAAAGCAAACACTGCAAATGCAAGCTTGCGACAGGATAAGTCGACAAAAGGATTCGTAAGCAAAAATCTAATGAGGGCTTGGTCCAGAAAATTCACCTTCTCAGCCGGTTGTCCAGTCTCTAGGCCAACTCGTTGAATAATAGCTTATTTGCTTTCTCACTAATATCATCAGCCTGAAAAGAATTACCAATTACCCATTATCAAGTGATAACTTTAAGACACGTGGAAGAGATTCAATAGTTATGTCTAACCACAAGCACTCCAAGTATAGATTGAATGGCAATTCTTGAGAGCGAGACTGCAAAAGAATTGCCTTTATGCGGCAATTAATGGATAGAAGAGGGATATAAATAGGGAGGGATCTCAATGTCAATCTTTGGTTCAGGCGAACCTTCCGCCAGAAGAATTTTCATGATGCATTGCGATAGTAAGCTTTTGATGTCAACAAAGAATTCTATCAAAACTAATCATTGAGATGCATTTAGATCAATGGCCCACGCAAACAACCTCTGTCAGAGGAAACCTAAAATTCCTTATACATAAACCTTTTGCATAATCCATTATTTATTCATGGCAAGAAAAGGACTATGAAAAAGTACGTCTTTAGCACACTCCAGATTTGCGAGCCAGGATCTGCTTGAATTATGAGAATCTCTTTTTGCTTGTAATCTGAGAACTCTCAAGAGTACATGATTTGAGAACCCAATTTAATATTGAAAAACATTTAAAAGCAAAATCGTGCTCCCTCTGATGGAGCAACAATGAATCCAAAAGTTGCTGTTGCTACCATTTGAGGATGAGCAAGTGCACGAGCAGCATTAAGCCCTAAAGAGAAACAAACTTTGCATGTGAAATTAGCATACCTAGATGCCTCAGCATTCTGATGGGCATAAAGGTAAGGTGCAGATCCTTCAGTATTTTCAAGACCCAGAATCTATTGCTTATAAAGCTTCTTAAGAATGCGATGCCGGAGTCTATTAGGATGACTCTTAAATATTTTCTAAAGACAACCCATGAAATTCCCATGACCAGATGCTGATAATTCACATCTATTCCTTGTACAAAACTTGCACTAAAGTCAGAGTCAAAACTCTAGCGTGGTTTGCTTAAGCTGACTTAGCTGGCTTCCGACTTGAACAATTCATAAACAAATCAAGTCATCATAAATGCCGGAAATCTGAGACATGTGAGACTTGTGACAAGAAAGATGGTGAACACCCAACAAGAGGTGCTATACTTGGAGTCGACGGCTTACAAGCCTCCGATGAGCAATACTTGAGGCATGGATGACCTAAGTGGACTCCACCCAACTATAGCCAGGAATTTTGGCTGATGCCTTCTCCTCCACAACCTCTCTCATTTGCTTCACATCAGTCCACCTCCCAACGGATGCATAAATGTTGGAAAGCAGAGACTGATAACCAGCTCTATCTGGGTCCAATTTAAAGCAATGCCGAGCCGCAATCTCACCTATCTCTACATTGTTGTGTAATCTGCAAGCAAGAAGCAGAGCTCCCCAAACACCAGCATGGGGCTGCATAGGCATGGTCTTTATTAGATTATATGCATCTTCTAAATGCCCAGCCCGGCCCAGTAGATCAACCATCATTCCATAATGGTCAGCTGAAGGCACAAGACCATAGTTCTTCATGGAGTTGAAGGATCTGTATCCCTCTTCAACCAAACCGGTGTGGCTATAGGCAGTTAATAATCCAGTGAAAGTGACTGAATTAGGGCATATATGGGCATCCACCATCTCTTCAAACAGTTGTATTGCATCAACTGCCTTACCATTTACAGCATATCCTAGAATCATTGCTGAATAAGCAACCACATCCTTCTTCTTTAAGCTGTTGAACAGCTCGTATGCCTTATGGATACTTCCACACTTAGCATGCAAGTCAATCAAAGCTGTAGCCAAATGGTCATCCTTCTCTATACCAAGCTTCTCCATCTGCAGTTCAATCCATGACCCAAGCTTCAAATCTCCCAGCTGTGAACAAGCTGATATAATGCTGGAAAACGTAATCTTATCAGGAACAATTTCCAAACTGCACTCAATCATGCCATTGAATATTTGAAGGGCTTCTGTGGGTCTGCCATTTTGAGCATAGCATGCTATCATGGCATTATATGCAAGCAGATTCTTCTTGCCCAGTTGGTCAAAGAGAAGACAAGCTGACTCGACATCCCCACATTTCGAGTAGCCACCGATCATTGCAATCCAAGAAACCTCGCTTCTTTGGGGCATAGCATCAAAAAGTTCTCGAGCCAATTCAATGTTCCCACAATCAACATATCCACTGAGCATAGCATTCCAAGAAGCTGAATTTCTTTCTGGCATCTGCTGAAACAATTCCCCTGCGCGCTTCATATCCCCTGCTTTGGCATACCCAGAAATCATCGAGTTCCAAGATATAACATCCTTCTCCGGAATCTCACTAAAAAGGTTTCGCGCCATATCAAGATTTCCCAATCTCAAGTACCCAAACAAAATCGAATTCCAAGAAACAACATTTCTCTCGGGCATTTCGTCAAAAACCTTCTGGGCGGTTTGCATTTCGCCCAATCTCGAGTACAAATCCACAAGCGCTGTCTGCACGTAGACGCAGCCACTGAAGCCATACTTATTGACCTGGGCATGAACCAACCTCCCCCCAACAATATCCTCAGTCCTAGCACACGCTCTCAGCGCAGAAGAAACGGCGAACGTGCTCGGGCACAACCCAAGCGCCTGCATTTCGCAATACGCAGAGCAGGCCTCTCTGAATTGGCCATGCTGAGACAGGAAGCGAATCAAGCAACCCCACGAAAAGGAATCCGGGCTTCCCGCGTGACGAAGGATCGACTTCACGTATTGAAGCAAATCGAAAGAGTAACCTCGAGAAGAAACGAGAAGCTGATGCACCAAAAGAGGCTGGAGGTGATGAAACTTGTGGACGAGGACGGCGGCGTGAGTTTGTCGAGCTTGTTTTAGGGTCAAACGTTGATTCAACAAGAACTTCAGTTCGGACACGATCATCCGGTCGATCATCCGATGGACGCCCCTGAATGGCACAGCCTCTGCTTCTGACGTCTAGTGCAGATAAAAATGTGATTTTTTTTTGCCGACAGAACCAAGCATGCCTTTATAAAGATTGCTGCCTAGAAGAACAAAAGTAACTTTGCAAAGTTACAGTTGATTGGAGGATGTGTTGCTCGATTGTTGCTAATCGAATTCCTTGTAATTTGCCAAGCTCTTGATTTTTTATGTCGTCAAATAGTTGATCCATGAAAAATAGGCAGTGAATGCCCGACCGAATTATTCTGAGTTGTATAAAAATAAGGTTCAAGTCTATCGGTATGATAAAATGTCGCAGCTGCATGCATTGCTGCATTTTCATTTGACAATGATCAAACAGCTCATCTCATAGTGATTGAATTCTTAGAACTTATCCGTCTCCGTTGGGCCTGAGAACTTGTCGCTAATCTCCAAGCACGTCGTAAATCATCATCGAATAAACTCACCTCGACCCATCTCAGTTAGTATTGTGACAGGCCCATGGACAAAGCATGATCCAAGACCGTCCGTGATGGGGCCGTGTCACGCACAAGGGCCTGCCCACGAGCAGCCCACAATCGATCCATGAATGACCCATGATCGGCACATGACTAGCCCATGCACAATACAGACACAAGCCCGTGACTGTTCACCTACTCCATATCAGGCGACCCTACCCTGAAGGAGACCGTCACAAACGCCCAAGCAATGGTGGACAACTTGAACTAGATTGTTGAAAGAGTGGAAGTTGCTAGGGAGGAGTTCTTGGCCGAAGTACAAGGACTCAAGGCTGGCATGGGAGAACTTCGTGGCAAGGTGTTGGGGTCCCTCATGCACGAGCTACAACAATAGGATGAGACTTGGGAGGCCGCAATGGCAGCCACACGCGCGGAAATGGCTGAGTTGAAAGACAAGCTCACCAAGCTTGAAGCTGCACACATGAACAGGGTGATCACCGTGCATGCAAATCTACAAACCAACGCACCTAAGCCAATAGAGTTCAAGGGCTCACAAGTGACCAAGGACATGGACAACTTTCTGTGGTATATGGAATGATACTTCCAGGCCATAGGAATCAACGACGACGCATTTCGGATAGACGGCACTTGTGTTAAACACTGTATCAATATGTTTAGTTGATTACGCTTTGCTGTGGTGGCATCGTTAATCAGATGATAGGTGTGGCGACCCTTATCACAACATGGGCTTAGTTCGTCGAGGAATTTTGACGGAACTACTATCCCGCATATACAGAGGAGGAAGCTTGCGATGAACTCAAGCGCCTAGAGCAAAAAGGCGGACCTACGACCACGTGAAGCGATTCTCGGAGCTGCTACTCCAAATTCCGTCCATAAGTGAGACTGAGGCATAACACCAATCATGAGCGGACTCAAGCCATGGGTCAAGGAAGAGCTAAAGAGATGCCATGCGATGGATATCGCAACGTCAACATCCATGGCCGAGTCCCTTGTGGAGTACAAGTCGTCATCCATGATGAAATCTGACTCTTGTCCGAAGGACAAGGCCAATGGTGGGGGAGAACGGGGAAGATTTAATCGATTGAATGGAGGCAAACCACTAGTGGTTGCTCCTAGGACCCAACTGAAATCGAGTGGATGGGGACAATGAAAGGTACGTACATACAAGTGTTTCTTCTATGATGGTCCTCATATGGCCCGTGACTGTCCCAATAGGGATAAGCTGGCAACCCTATGTAAAGAGGATGAACCATGAGAGGAGGCGTGATTGGGTTTGTTGCGCATTCTTGGCTCGATCAAGACCAAGAAGGCGAAGGAACCAAAAGGCATGATATTCGTGAATGTGAAGATCGGTGATACCACGATGGGTGCTCTCGTGGATACTAAGGCAAATGACCTCTTCATATTCCAAGAGGCCACGAAGAAGCTAAATCTTCCGATCGAGAAGGGGAGAGCAAGTTGGCTCAAAACGATGAACTCCAAGGAAGTCCCGACTAGCAACGTGGCTGGGGACATGGAGCTCCACCTTGGCCTGTGGACCAACAAAGAGGACATCGAGGTAATCCCCCTTGACGATTATGATTTCATGTTTGGTCTCGGATTCCTCGACAGCATCAATGCGAGCGTTATACGCTTCGCAAATTGCATATGTATCCTAGACAAGCAGTGCCAATGCATGGTCCCGATCTACCGCGAGTTGGGAGGCAATAGGAAGATGCTATTGCAGCTGTCAAAGGGAATAAAGAAGAGCGGGGTGATCTTATTGGCAGAATTGAAGGAGGAGGGCATGAAAGAAAGTGAGGTACCGAAGGAGGTGACCCAAGTCCTTGACACTTTCCAAGATGTGATGCTGCCCGAGGTGCCCAAGAAGCTGCCCCCTTGGAGAGAAGTGGATCATCGGATCAAGTTTGTGCTTGATGCTCGACTACCAACCGTGGCATCTTATCGCATGGCCTTGCTAGAGTTGGAGGAGTTGTGGAAACAACTTAAAGAGTTGCTCGACACAGGATACATTTGGCCATCAAAGGCCCCATTTGGTGCTCCGGTCTTGTTCCAAAAGAAGCATGACAGATCCCTCCGAATGTACATAGACTACCGGACATTGAATAAGCTCACTGTCATAAACAAATATCTGATCCCCTCATTGTAGACTTGTTCAATCAACTCAGGGAAGCCCGATGGTTCTCCAAGCTTGATTTTCGATTGGGATACTATCAAGTTCGGATTACCGAAGGGAATGAGCCGAAAACCTCGTGCGCGACCTGCTATGGATCGTACGAGTTTCTCATCATGCCTTTGGCTTGACACATGCGTCGGCCACGTTTTGCACTATTATGAACAAGGTACTCCATCCATTCTTTGATTGGTTCGTTGTAGTTTACCTTCATGACATCGTCATGTATAGCCGGACACTCGAGGAACACGTCAAGCATTTGAGACAAGTTTTCCAAGTTTTATGAGAGAATGACCTGTACGTGAAGTGCAAGAAATGCGCTTTCGTGCAAAATGAAGTCCATTTTCTCGGGCACATTGTCGATGGCGGATGTGTGTGGATGGATGCAGATCCTTGCCATTGTTGAGTGGGAACTGCCAACGAGGATGATGGAATTGAGATCCTTCCTTGGTCTCACAAATTACTATCGGTGCTTCATCCGGGGATATTCGAGCCTCACTGTATCTCTCATAAACATGCTGAAGAAAGAAAAGCCATGGGAGGGGATGGATCGACATCAAGAGGCGTTCGATCGGCTGAAGTGAGCCATGATCGAAGAGTCGATGCTCGTGCTACCTGACCATGCCAAGCCATACGAGGTAGAAACCGATGCATCTGATTTTGCTATTAGTGGTGTTCTTATGCAGGATGGGAACCCAGTTGCCTTCAAGTCTCGGAAGTTAAACGATACTAAACAGCGATACACAATCCAAGAAAAAGAGATGACTGCACGATGCACTGCCTTCGTATGTGAATGCACTATCTCTTGGGATCTCGGTTCATCATAAGGACCAATAATGTGGCCATGAGTTATTTTCTAACCCCCAACCCGAAGCAAGCTTGGTGGCAAAACTTCTTAGCTGAGTATGATTATGTGTTCAAATATAAGCCCGGAAAGTCCAACTCCATGGCCGATGCCTTAAGCCAAAAGCTAGAGTCGGCCAACATGATGAGTTGACCTAATTGTCCATGGCTTAACTGTATCAAGGAGGGGTTGAAGCATGATTAAACAACCCAAGCCCTCATTCGATATGCCTAAGAGGGCAAGACAAGGTGATTCTGGTGCGAGAATGAACTCATTTACACCAAAGGACAGTGACTCTATGTGCCGCTCCACGGGAAAATCGAGAAGGAGGTAATACACAAGTGCCACGATTCTAATAGGCGGCCCATCCGGGGATCCACTGCACCATGGCGCTCACTAAGGATCAATATTATTGGCCTTACATGCGGGACGACATTGAAACCTACTTGCGGACATGTCTTATCGAAGCCTACTTGCGGACATGTCTTGTGTGCTAGTAGGACAATATAGCGCAACGGTCACCGGTAGGGCTCCTTGAACCGTTGCCTACCCCGAAACGTCCATGGGAGAGCGTCACCATGGACTTCATCGTGAACCTACCAAAGTCCGAAGGGTGTCGGACCCTCATAGTTGTGGTAGATCGTTTTTCTAAGTACACGACCTTTGTGCCGGCCACAAAGGATTGCCCAACTGAGGAAGCAACCAAGCTATTTCTCAAACACGTCGTCACGTACCGGGGCATACCATGCACAATCGTGAGCGATTGCAATCCTCGGTTCATCAGGCGATTTTGGACGGAGCTCTTCAAGTTGCTGGGGATGAACCTCAACTTCTCCATGAGCTTGCATCCCCTAACTGATGGTCAAACGAAGTGAGTGAATGCACTCTTAGAAATCTACCTCCAGCACTACGTGAGCAACACGCACGTGAACTGGGCACGACTGATCAACATGGCCCAATTCTCCTACAACTTGCAGCAGAGCGAGTTCACGAACCAAAGCCCGCTCGAGATCGTGACTAGACGGCAACCGCTTACACCAAGTGCGATTGCCTCAGGATATCAAGGAAACAATCCCTCTGCGTACAATTTCGACAAAAAAATGGGACGAACATGCAAACTTGGCACAAGCATGCTTGCATAGGGCCGCAAAGGGCTTACCCATGAGTAGCCCACGACCGATCCATGAACAACCCATGATTAGTGCACGAGCAGCTCATGCGCAATGCAAACAAAAGCCCGTGACCGTTCACCTACTCCATGTCAGGCAACCCTGCTCTTGCTTTTGACACACGCCCCTAGGCTTTCTCAAGCCTAGAGTCATTGAGTGGCTTAATGTACAGACTTGTAATTATGATATATATTCAAACACAACCATAGGATCAAAGGGAGGATTAATAGAAAATATGAGACCCGAACTTGTATAAATAAGATACCCTCCCCTCATTGTATTCAGCTCGTTCACAAGCATATAACTCGCCTCCCCTCATTGTATTCAGCTCGTTCACAAGCATATACACTCGCCTCTTTATTCATACGACCCTTGTGTTCATGCGTGTGTCGGTGAGGCTGACTTGAGAGTAAAATCCTAAGGCCACATGGGTATGTGATCATTCGAAATCGATTGACCCCTGACAATTGCGCAAACAACACATTGTACTTCGCTTCACCTTCTCTAATGTCGTAGGTTGTCTAGAGTAAAAATGGACAGCAAAATGTTTTGATGGACCACTTCAGGGACGAATGATTCAACTCTTGGCCAAATAGTAAATTTTTCTAGAGCATCCATTCTCATTCCAAGTATGCACCTGAATTCCGTGTATAGGGCGGCAAAGATACAAAAGTCAGTAGTACAGTCCTACAGCCTGAAAAAGAGGAGGAAGAACCACCGCAACTTTCCTGGAAATCTAACTTCATATATTTTAACAGAACACCCTAAAATCCTATAGAGTCCAAACTCCCCAAAAGTTCCAGCATCCGCAGTTCCCCGTAGTGATGTTAAAGCAGTAACGCATGAGGATTGCTGACGCAAGCCCATTTGAAATCGAATAACTTCAGACAGCAAGTGATTTCCCAATCAATCATGTTCATTCAGTGCGCCCATGATCATCCTGAGGGAACAAACAACGAGTCCATTATTTCAATCTTATATTAAGTAAAGCAACTGTAAGTTCCTTTTGGTAAGGATAAAGGTGGAAGCCGGTGATGATACCAAAATATGGAGAGAAAGAGCAATATAATCAGATAAGCCAGTTTGAAAAGCCGCTGTTTCTTTTCCCACTTGAGCATGTTGTATATCTCTGTCACATCAACAAGGTGCTCCCTTCGCATGTATCTACAAGTGGAAAGGAATAAGATGAGAAGCTATTGCTTGAATCATATTGTAGTATCAAGAGATCTCACAATATTTGATACATTTAATTGGCAGTAGACTTGATCCTTAAGCTTGTGTTTTTTATAAGAATGCATAACAAGAGAGTGACATTTCCGAGCCTGATAATCCTTTTGGCAGCTAAGTTGCTTTTCGCAACTTCTTAAACCCCGTACTGATAGCTAATAGCTTCACAAGAGAACTCTAGAGTT
This sequence comes from Eucalyptus brandiana, assembly GCA_014182725.1. Lineage (NCBI taxonomy): Eukaryota > Viridiplantae > Streptophyta > Magnoliopsida > Myrtales > Myrtaceae > Eucalyptus > Eucalyptus brandiana. Next base: position 27,545,449 of record CM024671.1, read on the forward strand.
GGCACCTGAAACTCAGTAACATGTTCACAAATATCCTTGAAATCTTCCCTAATGTTCTGAGTTGCGAAAGAGGACATTCCAAACAAACAGAAGTCTCAGTCGTGTGCATAACCAAACATAGAACATCTCTCTCAGATGGAACATAATTCTCTGCAAGCATCAAAGGTATCTATGTCTTGTTTATGCATGCAAACCTAATCATACCAGAGCCCTTGGAAGCCATCACAGAATTAAATAAATTTCTCAAACTGGTCTTGAAAGCAAGACCATGTATATATCCATTCATCAAACAAAAAGGACATGCACACATTTAACTAATTAGGAAGCCTATGGTGGAGTGGACTGCAGAAGAAAACTTACGATTGCACATTGTGGTATAGATACGGAACGCATAATAGGGACATAAACCAATGCCCTGTTACAAGATAGAAGAGGCATAACACTCCTTGTCCAATAAACTCTGGCATCACCACGCTGTTTATTCGGGATGAGGAGTCGTAAGGATTTATGTAATCAAACTCCAGATCTGCCAAGCACATGAGCTGCAGGCAATCCAATAAAAGATATGAATTTTAGAACATGAAAACACAGCCAAGCACACACCGAGTAGCTGCATATGTAGCATCCAGATGCCATGAAGAAGATATGAGCAAGACTAAATATATGAACAGTAACTTTCTATGCAGAGTAACTGTTTTGGAACCTCAACTCCACAATCTTGTACTGGACTGTCACGCAGGGTAAGCAAGCAAAGTGTATAACTAGTCTCGAGCAATTAAGGTGTATCAAATAACTAAGAGCTGCTATCTTGACCTTATCCTCCTGCCACATAAGCATAACAACCCCAAATTTCCAAAGCCGAGAGTGCTTCATGAAGCAATGAACTTAAGGTCACCTTCTCCACCTTATGCAATTTGAAGGACTACTGCAATGTAATGACCGTAAAAGCCAGCACCCAACCCAGGATGCTCCAATTCCCACTAATCAGATTTCAGGATACAGTCCTAACTCAACGATGCACAGAAACCTCGGAACAATCAAACCCACAACTCTGTAAAGCTTACAAATCTATTCCACCAATGCAGCAAGAATATACTAACGGTACCAATGTCCAAAGCAATTCTCTCTGGGAATAAAAAAGGGCACTTTCTCGTGCTTTCTCTAGCAAAAACTTTCTGATTTTCCAACGAATTTCAGCATTACTGCCTTAAAAGCTCCTAATTCATCTTTACCATAAAAAAAAAAAAAAAAAAAGCTCCTAATTCATCTCTCCATTCACTAACACGGCTTCAAGGAGCTAAACCCATCTTAATTCCTTATCATATCCTTACATTTCCCAGTCTTTTTGATCCCCCAGGAGGAGGAAACACATATTCCAGATACTGTACAGCTTGTTAAGGTGTAATTAGCAGAAAATTCAATAGCCCCCAAGCATGTCCTTCGCTCTTCATTACAGCTGGTGCAAAGTTCCCAGACACTTTCGATCAAAAATCGAAACTTTAGCACGGAGAAGGCCCAAAAAGGAAGCAGGGAAGGTAGGGTTTAAGGCTTTGACCTGGAAGACGATGACGATGAGCAGAGCTATGATGATGAAGAAGGCCCCAAGCCATGCGTAGAGATCCCACATTTCCCGCGCTGTCTTCCGCTCCCCGTCTCGAGCTCGATCGCTGCGTCTCTCTCTCTCTCTCTCTCTCTGTGTGTCTCTGCGCGAGAGACTCGAGAGAAAACCAGAGAACGAGGACGAGTGCGCAAGATAGCAATCCGAGCCGGCAGAGGCCTGTCGATGCGCCGGGGTGTGGAGTGCGCAACCCGTCTTGTTCTTCGACGCCTCCGATGTGGAATGTCAAAGTCAAAGTCAACAGTTTCAGCGTAGAGACAGAGGAGCGGCGGGACTTAAAAGCCTTAGGGTTAGGTGGGCTTGGGGCCTTTTGATCTTGTTTGAAGTACTATGGAGTTGGTCATGAAAGAAGAGGCAAAGGAAGTAGTTTTCCTTTCATTGAGCTACCTAAATCACAAGATTTTTGAAGTGTGCTCTAAGTATATATCATCGATGCATGTTGTCATTTGCACACAAAAAAATAATGAAATTTCTTGATTTATGTAGATAGAAGAACCTAATGAACATAGGCTGCTTTTAATTCTCGAGATTATTAATCTAATATGATAAGGTAGGTAATGTGCATATAGTCTTGTCATCTTCATATATGTAGATTGGGGCATGGTCTACGTCAGATCTAACACCTTATGATGGCATAGCCTTAGAGTGAAGGGCTCAAAATTATGGGTATATAATATATTCCAAGGGGATCATACAATGGGAGTTCATCCCATTTTCTATGAAATAGACATCTATAAAAATTAGCTTATTGACTCTTTGAACAGTACCATATGAATCAGCATTGAACATCCTCCCTCTTTTGTTTTTAGATGGTGAAGTAAGATCAAGCTCATGAGCTTATTATCCTAGGTTGGAACAAATCAATAGATAATGTGTATATAGTTTTGTAATCTTTAGATAATGTGTCTCGTCACAAGAAATTTCAAAGAAAGTGAAAAAAAGAAGAATATAGTGGATTCAAAATGCTAAACGTTCATATACTTATTAAGTATTCGATAACAGTGTGAATAATAACACGATAAATTTCTAAGTAAAAATATCTAATTGGAAGAGGAATATACTTTCCAATTGCCACAATATGTACATTTGATTAAATGGGATTTGAAGATCAGTATACACAAGCTGATGCAGGGATTTTTTTTTTTTTTGGGTGGTGGGGGTCAGAATGCAGGGCAATTCAAAGAGGCGAAGGGCGAAATGAAGCAAACAGATGAATATTGCTGTCTTGTGCTCCACTAAATGTATCTCCATGACGCTCTTCATCATTGAAAACAAATGAAGAACCTCCAAAGCTTAGGCGTCCTCCGGATGATTTTCCCGATCCTTCGGGCGACGAAGGTCGGCGCTAGGAACAGAGAAGGTGGGATCGGCGGAGAGGCCGACTTCGTGGACGCAACTTCTGGGACCGTAGAAGAAGCGGAGGCTTCGCTCGTCCCGCGACCGTTGCTGCTCCTCCGCAGGTAGAAGCTTCTGCTGCCCGCGTCTCCGATCAGTTCTGATCTGTCCAGACCTGTATAGAAGCAGCAGATCCACTTCATATTGCAAACGATTTCGAATTTCGCGGCTTCGAAGAACTATTTAGCTTAAAGTAAACTCTTTCGACGAGGGCTAGTTTCTCGAATGCAATTCGGTGGCGGCATACCGTGGAGGCTGAAGTGAGACGGATGCAGCTCGAAAGAAGCCAGGGCGTCGTGGGGCAGCAGCCTGGGAGCCCGGCCTTCTTGGCCGTAGCGGTCCATGACGAGCCGGATGGTGTCCTCGACGCTGGACCCCAGCCGCACCATGGCCCGGATTGGCCCGGGGCTTCCTTCCACCGTCACGTTCACCACCACCTTCGCGTCTCCCTTCGGTCCCTACACTCCCCCACCACACGAATCGTCCGATCCATTTCAGTCCTCAAAATCAAAATCAGTCGTTTTCTACTGTTAGCATTAGTGTCCAAACAATTAGGTGGGCAATTCCGCCTTGAAAGCTATAGGCCCCTGCTTGGCACGGACCGGCTAAGTATGACTTTTGGCCCCTTCACTCAGTATGGACCTGCCAAACTCATGACTAGGTCCGATCGAACGCTCGAGGACAATGGTAATTGCCCATTTTGTTGTCATCGCATGGAATGTTACCGTGTTCAAGATCTCGAAGGTCCAAATTTTCATAATGGTAAAAAAATAAAGAAACATAGAAGACCTCAAAAGGCACAAGTACCTAGTACCTACCTCGTAGCTCGGCGGAGGAGATGCCGTGCCCGCTAGAGAAGAAGACGACAGCGACGGCGCCAAGGCCGCTGCATAGACGTCCTTGCACGTCTCGCGCCCGGACACGCTCCCTCCGCGGTTTGACCTCCTGATGATCCTCCTACCGACGCCATCCTCCGCCTGGGCGAATCTCCCCAGGCTTGGCGCCGAAGACGATCTCTTCAGGAGGCTCTCGGCAGCCGGCTTCGGTTGCTTGTTGACCGATGATCGGCGAGGCGGTGGGGTCCTCCGAGGGGAAGGCGACGGGGACGGCAGGCGGTGAGAATCGGGTTTCCGGGCACCGGACAATGGGGCTCGCCGCGGGTGCCTCGGAATCCTCTGCGACATGAGGGCGGAGACGAGATTTTGCCTAATGGAATGCGTCGAAAGATGTGGAGACGGAATGGAGGAGAAGGAGGGAAGGAAGGAAGGAAAAGAGAAAGGTCGTTGGCGTGGAGTTTGCTTGTGAAAGCAAAGCAAGTCTCTCTGTCGTTTGCCTCGTTGCTTTTGGAAGTTGCCTATCTACTGTTCTCCCTGCCTAAGCAGTCAACGAGTTTTTTTTAATTTCAAGAACCGAGTTTTTATCCCACAAGTAAAGAATTTCACTGCTTTATTCTCTGAAAAAAAAATCTCAAATATATTCCTTTCCGTCCCTTAGCTTTTTTTTTTTTTTTTTTTTTTTGAGTTTAGAAACCCTTGCTATGGTCTTAAATCTGCCTCGGGTCAACAAATCACCACTAATTTTTAATATCAAGATTGGTTAAAGGTTCGTTATTTGACTCTGAGTATTCATCTACACCCTCACTTTCGTATAAAATCATAGTATTCTATCATAGTTGATAATTTTAAATAAAAAATTAGTGGCGATTTTTGGAGGCAGTCTGGGTAAATTTCGAATTAGAGGAAAAAGTGGTGATTTTGAAGCAGAATGAATTTGAATTTTGAGGTGATTTAGGAAATTAGGTCAACAATCACGCGATTTAACTTATCAAATTCCGAGTCGAACTCTGAAGTGGTCAATTGAAAGCGACTGTTCAGCGGTGGTAGATATGGTAATGGGCCGGGCCGAACCTTCATGGAATTTACAAGTAACTGTGCAGCGTTGTAGGAGAGCGCTAAGCCAAAGCCACAACATTACGGTCATTCATTGCCCACACGAAGCAAATGCCGCAGCAGATTGGCTTGCACGGAATCATCGGCTACAAAATCTCCCTCGTAATTGGTTGACTTCACCACCGTTTCCTCTATGGAATATTTTATGTGCAGATCTCTCTCTACCGGTGTTATGTAAGACTCCCCCTTAATCAGTAATATATGTTTCTCTTTTGACCAAAAAAAAAAAACTTATCAAATTCCGAGGGAAAAAAAAAGGCTATCCGGAACCGGAACCCACCCCTCCTGCATAAAGCAACGTCAAATTATATATTCATATATATATATATATATATATATATAAAGCTGCAATCATAGCGCAAACAATTGGAATTTCACTTCCTTAATGCGCGGCGTGACTCTTATGTCCCAAAATAAATAAATAAAACGTGCGGCGTGACGTGGAGCATCACGGTTCAATTACCGACATATTTTCTTTTTCTTTTTTTCCCTCTCCAGCCACAGCCACATACATATTTATCAATTATCAAAAAAATTTGTCCTTCTTATTAATATTACTTTAGAAAGTCGGCCAGAGATGGGAATAGAATATCTTATTTTTTGGGCTTAATCACGTCATCCGACGTGGACTTGGGAAAACTAATTAAGATGCCGAATCAAGGGATTAGGTGCATCTGCACAGGACTCCCTGAATTTAAAGTGAACATTGTGCATATTGCTCTCGCTTTACTATTTAGAATTCTCTTCCTTTATATATATATACAATAATGCTATAGAGAAATTGGAAGGTTCCGACACTTCTTTGTATTGCATTAGCAGATTTTTGCCGTTTGACCCATCATTTTTTCCTTAAAAATTTAATAAAATTTTAGGAAATAACCTTACTTTCTTTGTGATTTCATGAGGCAATACGTGGTACATGCTTATTTAATATACAAGTCTCGTCTCGCATGTGAAATGCAAGATATAGAATCACATCAGATCTAAGGTCGAAGGCGATGCAACGAGAGTTGCATAAAAATCTACATAAAGGAGAGTGTTGAGACTAGAGTGCATAGCATGTCGTGTTCTATAAACTATTTTTTTTCTTATGAATTTTTAAAAGGGTTAATATAACGAAAAATCTTAAATTAGTACAATTGTAAATGAATTTACTCAAATTAATTTTTTTACTATAAAAAATAGCAAGTTGGTACATTTGTGAATTTACTTTGAACTAATTTTTTGATTGCAAAAAGCCTTAAAAGTGATATATTTGTGACAAATTTACTCACAATTAGTTTCTATTAAATTGGATTAATATCACGAAAAATTATAAACTGAAACGGTAGGTCTAGTACACTCATTAACTATCACGTGTTATCCAATTCACCAATTTAATATTAGAATTTAATGAAAACTAACGGAAAGTAAATTTATTATAAGTGTACTAGTTTGAGATTTTTTTGTGATCAAAAAAATTATTTTTATATAAAATTATCATGATTAGATTAATTTAAGGCTTTTCGTGACGTTAACCGTTTTTTAAACCTTTGAACACACGAATGGCGTTTCGAGCACTTACGACATCAAGACCCACCACAGATGATCGCGCAACAATCATGTTCGATCTTGGGGGCCCGCGTACGAGGTTGTAGGCCCAAGCCCAACACGTGATTTTGTAGGATGGTCCTTGGCATGGAGTGATGGGCCTCAAATACTTTGTCCGGCCCAACGTCGAGTGTCCATAGCACCCCTCCGGAGTCCCCATCATAAATGATATGTGTGCTAAGAAATCTAATTAAACTCGTTTTACTTGCTCCGTTGATTTCGTAAAAAATTAATAATTTGAAACTTTTTCCTAGTTTCAATTGTTGTTATCGCTCACAAAAACGAGTCAATTAAGAATATTTCCATTGTGGATAACAACCCCGCATAAACATCCTCGTTGACAATGCTAATATGTTCAGTTAATCTTTTTTTGAGAAATAAAAGTAATCAAGGCTCCATTCGTTTCACAAAAAATAATTTCCAAGAAAAAGTTTTCTGGATTTTTCAGTATTCGTTTTATAAAATATGGGAAAATATTTCCACTTTTTGAGAAAGAGGAAAACATTTTCCAAACCTTTTTACCTCACTTTTTTTTTTAATCAAATACCTTTTCCTTTTCCTTTTTAAAAATTTTCTAAAAATCAATTTAATTTTTTTTTTCTTTTTCATTGTCCGATGACCGGCCACGGGCCGGCAAGGGCTTGAGTTCGCCAGATTCAAGCAAAGTCAAGCTTCACCTGATCAAGCAAGGCTCGAGCTCACTAGTGTGCAAGGCCAAGCTCACCCGACACTAGCGAGCTCAAGCCTTGTTAGATCCAACCACCTAAGCGAGGATTATGGTTTATGGTTGATGATCTGCCACAAGCAAGTTGGAGTCTCACTGACTTATGGTGAAGTCAAGCCTCGATTGATTAGGTGAGGACGAGCCCGCCCAACACTAGTAAGCTCAAGCACTACTAGATCCAGTCGCTTGGGCAAGGCTCATGGCTGACGACCAACGATCAACCACAAGCAAGTTAGAGTCTTGCCATTGGCTCGCAAAGTTCAATCTCATAGGAATTTGGTGAGCTCTAGCCTCGCCGGCTGCCGCTATGGCCGGCGATGGGCCAATGAAGAAGACAAAGAGAAAGAAAGAATAAAAAAACAAAAAAGATATCAATTTATAAATATAATAAAAAAATTATAGAAATTGGTGCATGGAGAAAAATATTTTCCTAACTAAATAGCAAAAAATATTTTCTAACTCATTTTCAAGTTTCAAATGAATATCTAAAAATATGGTCATTTTCTGAAAAATAGCTTTTTAGAAAACTTTCTAAAAAGACACTATATTTTTCATGAAACAAACGAGACCTAAGATTAGAAAAATATTTTCTAACTTATTATTTTTTCACTAAATAAACAGAATAGGTGATGTGAGGATTTTCGGTTGGCTGTTGATCGTTTAATGTACAGTGCCACTCGTTTGAACATATAATAAAAAATCGCTATGGCAATTAGTAAATTTGTTTTAATTTATTCAATGTGGCTTAATTCCTATACTATTAATAAATAAATATATAAGCCTCGGATGCATGATTTTCTTTGGCATTGCGACTCTTGCTTAAAATTTTTATTGGGCATGAAAACAAGCAAGTCATAGTTGATATCAAATTATATAATTTTACCAATGACAGACTCACCAAAACACCATTATGGCCGGTCTCTTAGTAATGCTGTGTTGGAAGATATGCTCGAGTATCCATAAGATATGCCGAGAATCCGATTTGATTATAATCGTGTACTAAATCAATTAGGGATTAGATTGAGATATTAGATTGATTTGTAGAATATTTCATTGCCTTTTCTTTATATACATCTTGTATTATAATTACTGAAATCTATACATTGAATACAATTGAAGAAATACAAAAAATTTCTCCCTAAACTTCTTCGCTTCTTGCTTCACTTCGCTTTCTTTCATGGTATTAGAACAATAGGCTCTTGATCTAGCTTCCACACCGATTGCCTTCCAAAAACTCTGATCTGCAAAACAGATTAACCTTTTTTGCGTAGGAATCAATTCCACTGAAGGAAGAAGAAGCAGACAAAAACCTTTACCATGACTCACCCAAAGAATGTGCCTTTTGTCACTGACGGCTCACCTACAAGAGACATCACACAACAGTCCTCATAAAATCAAGGCCACCCTAGGACAATTCCTGTGACCCAACAGCAACAAACTCAGGCCTAAGATGTACAGTGGTAGCTTTTCTCGGTTCAGTCAAATCTGGGGCAACCCATTCCTGGCCATCCTTACCAGTGAGTACCCTATCCATGGTACATTGGGCTAGGCCCAAATCCATCATTGCCAGGGATTACGGGCTACCAAAGCAACGCCGAGCTCGACGGGAGCCCACCAGCCACAAGTGGGGCAAGCAGAATTGCCTGACCAGAACAGATTAATAGGTTGGGTGAACCAGGTTTGGAGTCAAATCCCTACTCGGGAATTTTTAACATGGGTCGTGGAACCGAGTCCAGCGGATCGGGTATAGGGACGAATCCTTACCCGAATCTTTCACCCAGTTCTCTGCCTTTTCCGATCGCGGCCGTCACCGGCTAACCGGAGCTTGGTGATCCTCTATACGTGTCAACCACCGATGGTTCAGAATTGCGACTAATCAGTCTGTAGCTGACCGGGCCAGAAAACTACTCCAAATGGTCGTAGGATTTCCGATGAGCCCTCGTGACGAAGGACAAAGACGGTTTCCTCGACGGTTTCCTTGGCGGGACTGTACCCATCCCTTCGGATGAACAATTGGCCAGACACTGGAGAAAGTGCAATCATCTCATCTAAACGTGGATTGGTAACTATGTTTCTCCAGACATCGCAGCCAATCTTCCACCGACGAAGGACTCGAAGAGGATATGGGACAACATCAAAGAAATGTACGGAAAACTAGATCGAGCCAAAATATTTTCTCTCAAGCAGGAACTCAACGAACTCAAACAAGGAAATATGACAGTCACGGCTTGTTACAACAAGCTATCGTCGCTTTGGAATGAGCTTGAAGCCACGGAGGAAAAACTCGAGGGACCAGCAGAAACCCTCGAACAATATAGATCTATAAAGGAGAGGGAAACGGCCACTCATTTTCTTTTGATTTTGAACGAGACGTACCTAACCTTTCGTTCTCAAATTCTAGTGATGGATCGGGTGCCTCCCCTCAGGCGGATTTTCTAGTTAGCTGTTCAGGAAGAGAGCCAGTGGCTTGCGGTTTCGAAGCACGCACGAGGAAGTGAGAGCATCGCTCTCGCATTCCGCGGCGAGTGGCAAGATTCGGGAGGCAAAACCCTAGCCTGAGAGAGAGAGGGGCTAAGGTTTCATGGAAGCAGCGAACGATCCCTTAAAAGTGACGGGATCAACGGCCCAGATCATCCACACCGATCCGACGGTCTGTAAGGGTTTGATTTATCAACTAAATCGGATGGCGGATATAATTCCGTGACCAAAGCATTCGACGGTCAAATTTTTTCCACATTTTCAAAAAATTTTAGCCAAAATTCAAAAGGGAGAGGTAAATTATATTGCGAATTTTGTAAACGTCCGCATCATACAATCGATAATTGTTAGAAATTACATGACAAGCCAGGAGAAAAAGGAAAAAAGAAAAAATATTATGCAACTTACCAAGTCATTGGGCCTACTGGTCTAAATAGTGACCGGCCCATTACCTATAGGCAATATCAACATTTGATGCAGGCGTTACAAAAGATTGACACCGCAAACAAAGGAGGAAGTTTTTCAGGTAAATATCGTTGCCTAATAAATTCTATTTCGAGAAAGGCTTGGATAATCGACTTAGGAGCAAGTGATCATATTATTTGTGAGAAGGGATTTTTTTCCATTATGCATAAGAAATTGGATATCCCTATTTCTGTGCAACTGCCAAATGGGAATATTACTCGTGTCACCTTAATAGGCACTGTTAAACTGAGTCCTCAGACTACCCTTCAAAATGTCCTTTATGTCCCACAATTTCAATTCAATCTTATCTCCGTGTCCAAAGTCTGCTAAGAAAATTATTGTCAAGTATTCTTCGATTTTGACACCTATTTTTTTCAGCTCTTTCGACTGGCAAACCGATGGGCTTGGGTAGTCTTTCCAAAGAATTATTTTTTTGGACCTGTTTTCCAAGTCATTTTTATTTGTCACACCTCAAATTTTCTTTTATCTTTTCCCTCTTTTGTTCACTAAAAAAAAAAAAAATGGCAGAGCGGCAACAACTATTTCCCTTCAGCTACATTCTTTTCTTTCTTTCTCAGCTGAGACACACCACTTTTCTTTCCTCCCACTTCCGTTCATCTCCACCGAGCCCGATCCCATCTCAACTTCTCACCATCGGTGCCTCTGTCCAGCAGCAAAATCGTCGCTGTCCGATCTCGTTCGGAGCTATCGTCGTAGGCCGCGAAGCCCCAACTCGTCCTGCGCCTTCTTCCTTTTTTGCCGATGAAAAATCTAGGCAAGTGAAGCTGTGATTAGGGTTTTGGGTGCATAGGTTGACTTTATTTTACTTGGCATATGAAGATTGGGGTGGATTTCAGGGTTGGGTGCAAAAAGCAGAGAACCACAGCTCGATTTGGAGCTGGATTGTGAGCGCTTTTCGTGTGTATTCCCCGCCCCCTTGTCCTTTGCATTGTACTGTGTCTATGGTGTTGCGCCTGGTGTTGTGGAATTAGGGCTTCTGAACTTGCTTTCTGTCGGCCTTTTCTTGGGGCAATTGGCATGCGCTCGTGTTGGAATTACTCGCCCGAGATCTAATAGGTTTTAGGCTGGTACGTGGCTTGAGCTGTGGAGTTACTGCCGGTGGAGTAGATCTGCGAGGGTTTAGAGATCTCTGATCTGGTTTGGTTTGGAATCTGGCTGAATTCAGTGCTTGATTTGATGTTGGCGATGTTTCGACCGTGGTTCATTTAGCAGTTTGAGTGCGATTAAGGATGGAGTGGCTGTGTGGTTGTTGACTTAGCTTCGGAAGTCACGGCATTCTTCTTTTGACTATTGATGTATGTGTCAATATGGTTGGTATCGTGGCTATCTTGGTTGTGCTGTTGATGAAGTCGAGGCGAGAGGAAGGCTGTGGTCCATTGTTGTTGAGTAGGAAAGGTGGATGAGCTACGAAATGGGTTTGCGTGTTGATTTAGGAAGGTTAAGAATTCAATTGTGACTTTAGATGGATTTTTCGAGTTGTCGGTGATGAATCGCTAGTGATCAATGCCTGTTTAGGTGTTATACATGTGTGGTTGAGGCTAAATGGGGGTTTGTGAGAGGACTAGATAGCTAGGAGTAGCTAAGTGTAGGTGTTAGAGTTTATAGTTGATCTGTTCGAGAAGAAAAGCTTGTTGAGGTTGCTGGTTTGTTGATTTTTTATTATCAAATGCATTAAGAATTGGATGAACTTATCTTCTAGAGAGTGGTGCAACACATCCTGATCTATGACATATATTTAATTGAGATTTTTCTAAGTTAAGCTGACCCACACGAAGACTTGATTTTATACTGTTATTGAGATGTTCAGTATCGTGAAATCACGACCTTAGTGCGCTTTTGAATTTCTATAAAATTATTAAATTAAAATATGGATGGATTTTCTTTCTTTATGAAAGTAGTAGGAGACATGTTGGTGTAGAACATATCAAAATTTCAAAGAATTTTACTGAGTTTCAAACTTTGAAATGGACTAAACCTCTCGGTTGTTGATTCTATCTGGTGAAAGGAATTTTGAGCTGTATGAACCACATTGTTGCTCTCTTTACAGAAGGAACCAAACTTGGTTTCCTTCTTGAAAAATGTTCATTTAGGGCCTTACTATCATATATTAAAACTTGAGAGTTTTCTGTGATGGTTTACTATGGTTTTGGCTCTAATTATTGGGACTAGTCGCTTTCGCCTAGTTCTATCCAGATTAGAAGATTCTGAGTTTTCACCAAGAAAATGTTGGACTCTTACTTTGTTACCTCTAATGAGGGTTCTTATATACCTTGTGGTATTTAACAATGTATGTTTAGACCTTGGTGTGATTGTTAGCATATTGGAGTTGTTGGTGCTACAACAAGGCGGAATTATGAATGCGTGTAGTTGGATAAGGAGCTAATGAAAGACCCTGGGTGTCGGGATGCCTGGAGAGGGGTGACAAGGAGTAATGGTATTCTCTCCAGGGGACTGAGAAAGGTTAAATAACTTCTCAGGGGACCTCGTGATGTCAAGTTGGGTGCGAGGGGTACAGGGTGGAGTGTCGTCTTCCCCTAGATGATTGTTGCAGCTAGACTTCCATAGATTCTACAAATTAATAGTTTGTTTATCTATTTGTCTTGCTATTGGCCAACTCCAAGTTAAGACTAACCGCCCACTTGCTGAGTTTTTATTTTTAAAACTCCCATTTGTTTATTGTGTCTTTTCTTCAGATTAGAAGGTGACCAAAGAGCGCTCGACGTATGGGAGAGTTTTGTTTTGTTTTTTTTTTTTTTTTGACAGTATGTACATACTCGATAGGAGGCGGAATATTTAGTGTTTGTGGCTCCTAGTGTTTTTTTGTAGAAATCCCCCTCCTTAGCCTCATCTCCCCATGTGTACGAACACAAAGTTTTTTTTTGTAAATATAGTAAAGTGCAGTTCACTTTCTTATGACTCAACTTAGAATGAAATTTATTTTATGATTTGAAATCATTATCTCTCCTGATTTATAGAGCAAGTCATGTAACATGATTTGAGATGTTGGGTGTTATAGTGACTGCCAATGATAATTTTCTTATACATTCAAGAATGGGTCATAGTGCTTTTTTTCCTTACTCTAAATGTCATATATGCCCCATCGCAAAACAGTCACATACTTCTTTTTCTTCTGGTAAGACTCATTCCAGTCATATCTTTTTATTAATTCATGTAGATGTTTAGGGACCTTATCACACGTCACATCGTGATGGTTCACATAATTTTCTCACAATTGTGGATGATTACTCCCGTGCCACATGGGTTTTTCTGATGCAGTCAAAGGCTCAAGTTCCCTCTCATCTAAAGATGTTTATTATCTTGTCAAAAAATCAGTTTGGGAAGTTAATTCAGCAAATCCGCACTAATAATGGGAAATAATTTTTCAATCATGACTGCAATTCCCTTTTTTTATCCCATGGCATCCTACATGACAGCTTATGCAATTATACTCCACAACAAAATAGGGTAGTGGAGCATAAATATCGTTATATTTTGGAATTCGCACGAGCACTAAAGTTTTAGGGGTCTATTCTAGAGAATTATTGGGGAGATTGTGTTATTACTGCAGCCTATCTCATCAATTGTATGCCTACTCGGATACTGGATGGCAAATTGCCCTATGAATTACTTTATGGAAAGAAGCCAGCACTAGATCATCTAAGGGTTTTCGGATGCTTATGCTATACTACAGGCCCTAAGGACAATATGAGTCCTCGTGCCAGGCGATGTATATTCATGGGCTATCCCAACTTACAGAAGGGATATCGTGTTCTTGATCCATTGATAGGAGAATTTTTTGTTAGCAGGGCTGTTATTTTTCACGAAAATGTCTTTCCATTTCATGAAGACATATCTTCTAACAAGGATTTGAGTGTTCTAACCAATTCCCATCGTTTCTTGAACGAGGAAGATATGTCTCCTGAATATGTTCTCACAGCACCTTTGGAACAAGTTATTCATCCAGCTTCAACCTCACCTAACCATTTGCCCTCGAAGAATGTTATGGAAAGTGTGCCTGCAAATACATCCGACATGGAGAATAGAGTATGTCGTGTCATCTCCGCAAATCTTTTTATGGATTGAAACAAGCTTCCAGGCAATGGTACGCCAAATTTGCTAATGCTCTCACAACTACAAACTTCAAACAGTCCAAATATGATTACGTCTTGTTCACATGGACTAAAGGTATATCATCTATTTACTTAATGATATATGTTGATGACATCCTCATCATGGGAAATGATAAAACTACCATAGAGAGCCTTAATAAATATTTGCATACCACATTTTATATAAAAGACTTGTGAGCACCAAAATATTTTCTTGAGATTGAGATTGCTTGATCCGACCAAGGAATTTACCTTAGTGGCATAAATTTGTATTGGAGATTATATCAAAAGCTGATTTATCAGGATGCAAGCCAGCAATTATTCCAATCGAGCAGAACACCAAATTAACTGTAGCGGATCATGTTGGAAGAATATCTTAGGATGATGATCTCGTACTCAAAGATCCAACGAGTTATCATAAGCTTATTGGAAAACTCATATATCTGACTATGACCAGGCCTGATATAACATCTGCGATGCAAACTCTTAGTCAATTCATGCACAGTCCCAAGGAATCTCACATGAATGCTGCTTTGAAGGTTGTGAAGTATTTGAAGAAATGTCCAAGACTCGGAATACTTTTATCTAGAAGATGTAACATGGAAATAACGGCATATTGTGATGCAGATTATGCATCTCGCCCCATTAGTCGAATATCCATTACTGGTTTTTGCATTAAACTGAGAGAATCTCTTCTTTCATGGAAAACCAAAAAGCAGGCAACGGTTTCATTGTCTTCAGTCGAAGTAGAATATCGAGCCATGGCAAAAACTACATGTGAGATTATATGATACGAGGTTTGCTTGGTGACTTCGGAATACAACTAAAATGGCAAACAAAGTTATTTTGTGACAATGATGCGGCCCTCAAGCTTGCAGCAAATCCCATAGTACACGAAAGAACTAAGGCTACGTTTGGTCGTCCGGATTTCTAATCGGGATAGGATTGGATAGGATAGGATATGAAATCCTGGATTTTTTTATGTCCCATCCAATGTTTGGTGAATCACAAGATATTAAAGTCGGATATGTTCACATCATGTACATTTTTATTTTTTTTATATAAACGACATATCATTATAAATGAACATAAATGTTCATAAATGAAGATGGTGAAAATATCTCGTAACACTATTCCTTAATTTATTTATTATTTATTATTTATTATATTTTTCCTCTTTTTTTATATTATTTTCATTATTATTTCTTTTTTCCCTTTCATCATTCTTTAATAAAAATTTATCAAATAGTAAACTGTACTAACATATTTAAAATACAAAAATACCTAAAATATATAATAAATATAAATATTTAATTTATAGATTGAATGTTTATTATAAAATAGAATTAAAATAAGATTAATTAAAAATAATTTTTTTTTATTTTCTTAAATTAGAATTCAAATATTATTTATATTGAAATATAATTTCAATTTTGTTAATTTAATAGATTTGTTATTCAAAAAAATAACTTTCCTATTATGGACGTTAAAATCCTATCCACCTTTATCCCACCCCCGTGGGATAATTTTATCCAAATTATATCCCCTTATATCCGACTTTATCCTATCCCGAGTGAGCACCAAACGTAGGATAGGATAAATTATATCCTATCCCGAATTTTATCCCGACTGCCAAACGCAGCCTAAGCATATAGAAGTGAATTGTGACTTTACTCGAGAGAAAATTCAAGAATGGATAATCGAGACAAGAGGAATTGTGACCGCAGAACAACCTGTAGATATCTTCACCAAATCTCTATGTCAAAGACAACACGCATATCTATTAGGCTTGAGGGGGAGTATTGGAAGATATGCTTGAGTATCCAGAAGATATGCCGAGAATCCGATTTGATTATAATTGTGTACTAAATTAATTAGAGATTAGATTGAGATATTAGATTGATTTGTAGAATATTTATTTTGTCTTTTCTTTATGTACATCTTGTATTATAATTACTGAGATCTATACATTGAATACAAATGAAGAAATACAAAAAATTTCTCCCTAAATTTTTTCGCTTCTTGCTTCACTTTGCTTTCTTTCATGCCGGGGCCGCCATGGTTTAGCAAGGGTGTTGTAGTAAATTTGATACTTATTTAGTGTCCGGACATCGATTAACTTATTCTTTGGACAGAGTTTTAGTATACTTCACCATTATTCTAAGTTCATGAGATCCGTTGGGGCCGCGCGGATCACGTCCTATCGAAGAAGTTTTGTCGTTGTCCTCCTTTAAAGAATTCAACGCCGTGCACCCTCACACCTCTGTTCTTCGTCGGTACTTTGCTAGATAGAGTCCACCAGGCTCCCTGCCAAAAAACTTAAAAAATCGAAGCGTGCTTTATCGGGCGAAAGAGATCTGTGCAAAAATTTGGATAAAGCCGGAGATTCACTCATCTAATATTTCTGATTTTTTATTTTTTTAATAGTTGTTAATTACACCAATTATTGATCTAATTGCAGAAGATTCCCTCAAATTGAAGACAGCATCTCAAGTGCTGTATTCTTTTGTCCAATTAACAAGATTTGTCAGAGATCTCACGAGACAAGATTCACGAGTGTGTAAGATTTTGATGGAATAGATATTATTTAATTATTCTAAAAACTTAAGTTGTTAAACGAAAATATAATTTAATATTTAATTATTCTAACATTCGCCATCACTCTTAGTTTAGTTAATTTTTTTGCTCAATACTAAACATAGATATATTTAATTGGAGAGGCAAATGGGGTTTGAAAAAATTTAAAGTTAGGATCTCTAATTTTGATACCATGTAATATTTTGGTGGAACCACAATCATCTATTCTAAAATTTTAAACTAATATACAAATACGTGGTTTAATATTTGATTATTTTAATAGTTCGCATATCGTAACTCCACAAAAGAGCAAATTTCGCGGCTGTCCATTTGCATGACCGGACCCCTCTTCTTAGATTGTGTTTGTATTGCATGCTCGAGTATGAAAACCATCGCTTGATCGTCTAGAACATATGGTAACTATGTAGATTATTCTGGGTAGGTGCTTACTGATTCACGTCATGCCAGGGCGAGTTGTTATGGAGGCTTCGACTCTTTTAATTCGGAAGGCGCAGCAGGAGATGCAAAATTCAAAGTTAGGCAAAGTGACTTAAGAGACCTTTCTAGCAAAATCACGAGCAAAAACCCCTTAAATTTCACATAAGAATTCAAACGACGTCCGCACCTTGACAATATCGATCCTTATAAGGACTTTTGGAGTTAATGTGTTGTAATTTATAAGCAAAGCTCGTCATGCTTTATTTTTTTTCCCTTTTTCTGCCTCAGCTATGATTACGGGATTCAGAGAGAGAGAGACGTAGCTATTATGGAGGCTTCGACTCTTTTAATTCAGAAGGCGTAGCAGCAAAATTCAAAGTTAGGCGAAGTGACTTAAGAGACCTTTCTGGCAAAATCACGAGCAAAAACCCCCTAAATTTCACATAAGAATTCAAACGACGTCCACACATTGACAATATCAATCCTTATAAGGACTTTTGGAGTTAATGCGTTGTAATTTATAAGCAAAGCTCGTCATTCTTTATTTCTTTTCCCTTTTTCCGCCTCAGCTATAATTACGGGATTCGGAGAGAGAGACGTATATGTTATGGAGGCTTCGACTCTTTTAATTCAAAAGGCGCAACAGGAGATGCAAAATTCATAGTTAGGCGAAGCGACTTAAGAGACCTTTCTAGCAAAATCACGAGCAAAAACCCTCTAAATTTCACATAAGAATTCAAACGACGTCCGCACCTTGACAATATATCAATCCTTATAAGGACTTTTGGAGTTAACGTGTTGTAATTTATAAGCAAAGCTTGTCATTCTTTATTTCTTTTCCCATTTTCTGCCTCAGATAATTACTCAGCTATAATTATGGGATTCGGAGGGAGAGAGGTGTCCATAATGTTGTCTTGAAGAAGGTGAAAGTGCCTTGTCACCTACCATTACGCTGTAGTGGCAATTAGAAAACGACGGCATCTCAATTCTTAATTCTTAAGATTTATATTCTAATCCGATCAAATCAAAATGAGATCATACAAAAAAATTTCCAAACACTTACCGTTTTTGCTGTTTTAGAAGTATTTAGCACGCTGGAGGTATAACAACAAAGGTCATAAACCCTTTTCGAGAGAATAAAGCTGTATAAAGTACAACTAAATATCAGAAAATTATACTAAAATTCCTAAACGTTTTATCTAAATGGAATTGAATCTTAAACGTTTATTCGATCTAATGTGCTAAAATCTTTTCAATGATGTGTGAGTCAAATTTGTCAATGCAGCACGGTTGAAAGGTCCACGCGATGTTTACCAATATTTTTGAACACGAGTGACACAGATGTGACGTTGATGTGCCCCCGCTTTCCAAAATAGGCCAAATACAATGCAACATGGCACGCCCTCTCACGTTGCCCCCACGTTTTACCAGT
Organism: Eucalyptus brandiana; assembly: GCA_014182725.1. Lineage (NCBI taxonomy): Eukaryota > Viridiplantae > Streptophyta > Magnoliopsida > Myrtales > Myrtaceae > Eucalyptus > Eucalyptus brandiana. Next base: position 27,564,245 of record CM024671.1, read on the forward strand.
GAGGGCCCGCAAGCCCTCGGCTAGACAGCGTGAGAGGGTTCACAAGCCCTCGTTGGATGCTAGTTGACTATAGGGGCGTGCATGTTTGTATTCTTTTTTTCTGTTCGAGAATAGATTTTTTATTTTTTTGTTAAAACAAAAAAAAAAAAGAATAAACGCGCGTTTGTTTGTGTTTTTGTTTAAAATCTATTTTTTTATTCTCGAAAAAAAATGGAATGGAAATAAGAAACAAAAAAAAAATTATTTTTTTGTTCTAAACACTTATGAAGAACAAATTTTCTCTCTCCTCTCTTTTTCTTCTTTTTTTTTTTCTTCTTCTTTTATTCTTCTTTTTCTTTTGGCCGGTCGCCGGCCTCGGCCATGGCCGCGACCGGCCATCGAGGGTCGGCGACCTCACCCAAGCGTCGCCGAATCTAGATGAGGCCAAGCTTGCCCAGCCAAGGCGAGGCCGAGCTCGCCCAGCCAAGACGAGGCCGAGCCTCACTCTCGCCGTGGCTGGGCGAGGCTGTCGGCCCCCGTCGGCCAGTTGCTGGCCTCAGCATGGCCAGCGACCGGCCAAAAGAAGAAAATAAGAAAATAAGAAAAAAAGAAAGAAAAATAAGAAAAATAAAATAAAAATATTAAAACATTAAAAGAAACAAAAAAAGAATATAAATTTACCAAACGTATTTACGTTCATTTTTTATTCTCGGAACAAGTTTATTAAATACGTTTTTTTGGTAAAAAATTGTTCCTGGAAACAGAAATAGTTTTTTCTATTTCTATTTTCCGGAACAATTTTTGAACAGAAATACAAACAAACGCACCCTAAATTACTAGCCACCACTGCACGAGGGCCTGCAAGGATTGCCTAGTAACTTGATGAGGCCACGACTGAAGGACCCAAACCAATATCGTTCTCTATTTTTCTCTCTTTCATTCCTTCTTTATTTTAGGTTCTCTTGTCTTATGTTTGAATTTTGTTTGAATTTTTTTACCTTTTTTTTAACATAGCTCCACATCATTGTCTTATTTTAAAAAAAAAATGTGAAAAAAAGCATTACACTGGATTCTTGTCATGTGACGTTAGCAAAAATGGATAGATTGTCATCGAAATGACTCGATTGTATCATATCAAAACATTTGAGATTTTAAATGATTCATTTTTCACAAATATCTATGATGATGTTTCGTTGTTTAGATTTCTAATTATAACATGACTACATATAATGAGATAAGAAATATAAGGATTTTGTTATATTTTATTCATTGTTTGATAATTGTATAATAAAGTTACATATAGTCACACCATATCATGTACATTATTTAGTATAAATGACATATTAGTATAAATAAATCAAAATTTTTATAAATGGAGATAATAAAAGTCTCTTGTGACACTCTTACCTTATTTGCTTTATTTTATGTTATTTTCCTCTCTTTTTTAAATAATTTTTTAAATTTATTTCTTCCCCTTCCATCATTCTCTAATTAAATTTTATTAAATAATACACCATACTTTTGACCAAAATAATAGTAAATTGTACTAATATATCTAAAATACTAAAATATATGAAACATGTAATAAATAAGTATATTAAATTTATATCATAAGATATAATTAAATTTAAATATATAAATAACAAATAATATTAAGTTTTAACTTTTTTACCGTGAATATTAAAATCTCTATCTACCTTTATTTCACTATTTTTATGGGATATATCTAACTTTACCCCGTATTAAATAAGCACTAAAAGTAGGTTAGGATAAAATTTTATATTAACCGTCAAACGCACTGTCGAGATAATCTGAACAGCGACATAAAAAAAAAAGGAAAAAAAAAAAAAGGAGAAATCGGACGGAGGACCTTGTCCGTATTTGCTGTGCGACCCCGTGGCGTAAGCCCCTCCGTTCAAAGTAAATTCCCGCACGACCCCGCCAGCTCATCAAATTCCACTTCCGCCCCCTCCATTTCCATTTCTAGCGGCCACCTCCTCGCGCCTCTCCACCTCTCTCTCCACCCCTCCCTCCCTCTCCCTCTCGCCGCCGCCGCCGCCGCCGCCGCGGCGCCGGGCCGTGTTTCCTCCGGCGAAGCAATGCTGCCCTACCGGACGATCGCGGAGGCCGAGGCGGCGCTCGGCCGGGCCCTCACGTACGCCGAGTCCCTCTGGTTCGACTACTCCGCCGCCAAGTCCGATTACTTCCTCTACTGCCACAACCTCCTCTTCCTCTTCCTCGTCTTCTCCCTCGCCCCGCTCCCCACCGTGCTCCTCGACCTCGCCCGCCCCGCCGCCGCCGACCGCTTCAAGATCCAGCCCAAGGTCCGCCTCTCCCCCGCCGAGATCCTCAAGTGCTACAAGGACGTCATGAAGATGTTCTTCCTCGTCGTCGCCCCTTTGCAGCTCGTCTCGTACCCGGCCGTCAAGGTGAGGGGGCTTTCCCCCCCCGCCTCGCGGGAGCCCGCCGGGCGTGCTTCCGTGAGGCTTCGGTTCTGGGAGTTGGATTGGTTGGGGGGATTGGGCGTGATTTACGTGGCATTGTTGAAATCTGGATTCCGATCGTTGCTATTGCGGAAATCGTCGCATTTTGGCCGCAAAGGCGATTGTCGCTTGCCCTGATTTTCAAAATTTTGACTTTATCCGTATGATGCGATTGATTTGTCTGACATGCAGAATTTACGCCGCCTGCCTCTTCGCTGACATTCGTGGGTGGTTCATTTCTGAGAAATTTTTGCTCCTTTTATTTTCCTTGCAGTTGCATTTGGCTAGGCATTTTCATGTCATGTCATCCACGTCTGATTTTATTTGGATATTTTCAAGATTTCTGGCCATTTTTTTTTTATTATTTGCTCTGACTTTCTACGTCATAATCAGTATCGATGGATACTCCGAGCGCCGAGTTCGTGTAATCGCGGATCGATGTTCGATCTCTACGCTGGGCGTACGCAGAGATTGAGATGTTCTTGATCGTCAATACGTTGCAAAGTGAATTTTTTTCATTCTCTTTTGTGTATGTATAGATGGTTGGGATCACGACGGGATTGCCATTGCCAACATTGTGGGAGATTCTGGCGCAGCTCCTGGTCTATTTCTTGATTGAAGACTACACCAACTACTGGTTGCACAGATGGTTGCACTGCAAATGGGGGTATGAAAAGATCCACAGTGTTCACCACGAGTACAGCGCTCCGATCGGTTTTGCGGCGCCATACGCGCACTGGGCTGAGATTCTAATCCTGGGGATTCCTTCTTTTCTTGGGCCTGCGATTGCTCCTGGGCACATGATCACGTTGTGGTTGTGGATTGCTTTGCGGCAGATTGAGGCCATCGATACTCACAGCGGGTACTCATCCTTTTCTAGGCCATTTCACTATAATCATTGCGCTTTCACGGGTTGTCCCTTTTAATCTTTTGCTGGTCAGTTTTCTTTATAACGTGATAAAGATATGAACAAGTGGGACGGAATGATGACAACTTTGAAAGTCCTTGGGTCCCTTTCTTGATTTTACAAGAATTCTCACTGAAGTGGTTAGATTTGGGGAATCTTCCCACGTAGGCAGCCTTTAATTGTTGGAAAATGATATCAACACGTCTCTTTTGGTAGGCTTTGCGATTCATGTCGCAGTACTCTAACCTTGTTGTTATTGAAATAGTGACTTTGGACCGACACCACAATAAATTGTTTCTATTAAATAGGGACAAAAGTCAAAAGTCTCCAAGTCTCAACTCATAGCAGTTTTCTAGTTATTCGTGTTTGTGTGGTGTCAATTTCGAGTTTCTCTAAATAAATTTATTTAGGCTCTAATCATGTTCTTTGTGTTGTGTCAAAAATTGCCACCGTGAAATTCTACTGGGAATGTTAAGCTCCTTTTGCCTCCTAAGAGCTCTTTTTTTTTTAACTCTCTGTTTTAGATCTAACCTAGCTGATTATGTAATAATTTGGTTCCCTTGCTTTCTGTGAGTTAGGAATATTTTTAATATCGCATCGTTCGTGCTTTATTAGTGCAGCTTCTGTGTGATGTTGGATAGGTTACTGGAAAAGATTTAAAGTAGTTGTATAGAACTATAAGTTGCAGGTAAGGATGAAGAAACGGTAACTTAGAGAAAAGAAAGGATGTAGTCTATGGATGTTCTACAGGTGGATTTCCACTCTAAAGAAATGTTAGCGTGAGGGAACATGATCATCTGTCCATTTGCCAAAGCTTGGTCCATTCGAAAACTGTACGTCATGATGTTGAAGTCTGGTATACTCGATGAGTATGGGCGAAAGAGATTGAGCACCAAATTCAGGATTAGCATTAAGTGACACATTCTCTGACGGCATACCTAATGGCCATTCTTCAATGACTTGTAGTATTATACATCTCGAGCAATATGAGCTATATGCACTAGAATGTGTCCAAATCACAGCAAGCATCTGCTCAATGCTCTCCTTGTGAAATGTTTCTGAAATTCAGGCCATATTTCTTAAAACTAGTTGCCTCATAAGTTTCTTTTTATTCTTAAAGAAAAAGTATTAGTACAAAGGTAGACAAGCTTATCATGAAATCTAGCAAGGTCTTGTACGTTGAACTTGAATGGTGCATAAGAATAACTGATTTGCTTATATTTTCTATTTTTTCCATAAAGAGGTTTTGCTATCTGATTGCTGCCTTTTTCTTGCTGAATCATGAATAGGGTCCAAGTGTTACTCATCTGCATGTTGCCATTTGATAAAGATATTGTCTCTGAAAATTGTGTGTGTGTGTTTTTTTTCTTTTTTTGGGTAAATGCATCCACTTGTCTGATTATTGACCTTCGGTGGGACATCTGGGATGTTGCTTGAGTAGAGCTTTAGAGAAATTATGTAGTCAGTGAAGATCTTCCTGACATTTGCTATATTTTAACCTCTCAACTATGAATGCCATGTATGAGTTATTTTCTTTTATTTTGCTCATACCTTTTTGGTCTTCCGTGCAATTTTTAGTGGATGTGGAACTTCATGCGCAGATTAGATTGTTCTAGTATTGTAAACAGCATAAAAGGTTTATGATGGTAGGTCATAAGATAATTGCTACTTTCTCTCTCTCTGTCTCTGTCTCTCTCTCACACGCAGTTAAACTACCTCTCTTATGAATTAAGATTTTATGCACCGATGAATTTAGCTATACCTTTATCTCATTACAGGAGACTGTCAAATAAGGGTTTCCATATTTAATTTAACCCTGCATGGAAATTTCTCTGATCATTTGAGACATTAATGCAGAAAACAAATATCATTGTAACTTTTTGTGTCCCTGAGTTCTTCAGTGAGGAGTATTGGCCAATAACCACTCTCTAATCCATGGTTCTATTGTCTGAATCGAATTTCTCACGATACCCTTAGTGCTTAATTTGGCTAATATCCTGTTGCACAGGTACGAATTGCCTTGGAGTCTTACGAAGTACATTCCATTCTATGGTGGCGCAGAATATCATGATTACCATCACTATGTGGGCGGTTTAAGTCACAGCAACTTTGCTTCAGTGTTTACCTATTGTGACTTCATTTATGGAAGTGATAAGGTGAAGCATTTGTGGTTTGGTAATACCTGTTGTGCTGTCTGTTAAATGATTGGTTTGCTGATTTCAATTCTGTCATGCTCGCCAGGGCTATCGGTATCAGAAAAAACTCCTCGCGAAGGTAAAACACTTATTTGCTGCTTCTTCAATAGCTTTATCATTGGCAATAATATCATCTTCGTGAAGTATACATAAGTACATCTGGACATTAGGGGTAAATATTGCCTGGTATTTTGGCAAGTGGCAAGTGATCCAATGCTTTGAAGCCCTCAGATTATTAGCTACCAAGATTGTATCATATGACACTCAAAATAGAGTTATTATTTAGATCTACGTAAATTTCTTTTAAATCCTTTTGGCATCCCTCATCTTCTGCCGGAATTTGCTTAATCAATCGAGCAAATGCATCTCTAACTTTTCCTGTATCATGTTTTTTGTACTTATCTTTTCTTTTCTGGATCAGATGGAGGAATTGAGATGTGGCGATTCTACTCGAGATCTTAAAGCTGAATAGCTTAGAGGAACCGCTGAATGCGTTCTTTGGTGGTGGTCCCTTATTACGTTGACCGCTTATCATTTTCCCAAGACCACTGCAGTCGAGCCAGCATCTCATGTGAATCCGGCTATAAGTAGAGCCAATCATGTTTAGGTTGTGATTAACTTGGTCTGTGTCTTAAAATGTATTTATTGTTGGGGTAGCTTTGAGAGGGGATGCCAAACTATCTGGGGACTGAAGAAGACTTGAGTTTCTGTCTGACATTAAGGAACAGAAACGGTTTTCATTAAGGGCATCGTTGTTACTTCAGGCTCGGAATTTTGGCCCTCGCGCACACGAATTCTGCGTCTCGTGAATATACGAGGTTATGCCCCCCCCTTTCCTTTCCTGTCTTCCTCGATGTATAGCCTCTAAATAAAAAAGACAATCCCGTGTTTTGATGAGCCTGTATTGTGTTGCGCGGAACTTCTAATCCAGATGGATAGTAAAGCTTTGTGGACTAAAGGTGAGATGGATTGTCTTTCTGTTTATGCAAAAAGATGAAACAAATGTACCGGCGAAATGATTGAAAACAAAGATGCCGATGAGCGACTTGAATTTTCGACCTGTTCATTGTGCTAGTCCATCTATAGGTTCGATGCAAGGAGGTCTTTTTTGCCTGATCAGAATGTCAACCAACAAAATCGAAAGTTAGTGGGGGACCTGCACTAGCCAAAGGAAACGTGTCAAAATGCCGGAATTGAAAGCGAAGCTGAGGAGGAAAAGGCCGAACAGGTGGTCGCGGGCTGTCATTTCGTTGTTGAAAAGGATGGGTGGACGACCGGTTCCTATGTCTTCGGTCCGAGGAATCACGTCCATATCTTTTGAAATCATCGCTGTCGTCGTTTCGCTATCGCACTTAATTTAGACACAATAAAGTCCAAGGCTTGCTAAGACAACACTTGCCAAGCAGCCCGTCTAGCTCAGTCGGTAGAGCGCAAGGCTCTTAACCTTGTGGTCGTGGGTTCGAGCCCCACGGTGGGCGTGCGTCTCTCCCTTTTATATTTTTTTCAACCCAATATATTAGAATCAGCCTTTTTCCTTGGGCTTCCACTTTCCAATTAGGGCCAAGCCCAACATGTTCATGCCAGCATTCCCATTTTCTGTCAATCGTCCTTTTCTTAATCATCATCAAGTGACGTTTTCCTAGGGGGGTTTTTCTGTTTACACTCTCTATTTTGTCATTCCGACTGGAATTTCTTGCTTCCTAATTCCCTCGAGCACGAACAAGTTCTAGGGACTTGACCCGATAAATCATGGGCCCGGCCCGGCCCGGCCCGGCCCAGTATCTTTGGCACTAACCTAGTAAAAAACTAGATGCTGTCGAGGAAATATGCTTTTTCCTTTCTCGTCCTAGGAGGACCGAGAGGGGTAAGCTCCACCCAAGATGTGCCCCCCACACACAATTGCCTCATCCGTTCAAATTGGCTCGCGCATTGTACTGCCCAGATGCAACCATAATTTTGAAAGCGCCCCCTCTCTCGCGCTTTGAAAAGTCTTCGCCGCCTAGACTCAGGTGTTTGGTTGACTCGACATTAAAGCCACGTACCTATCCCCGCTTCCTTCCCCTCGTTTGATGGCTCGACTCAGCTCGCGACTTGAACCAATCGTCGAAAGAATCAAGAGAGTAAAAATCCCTGGAAAAAAAAAAAGAAAAAAAAAAAACGCCAAAATTCGACACTGTGCTCTCCAGATAAACTCATGATTGGGGGGGCAATATCGTCATATAAGCCGAAATACAGCGTCCACGCTCTCTTTTCCACGAGGAAAAGTCCAGACGCGGTCTTGATGCTGACGGAGAGCTAAAATTTCAGGCTCCCCCCGGTCGACCAATTAAAGTTTAAAAAATCCGAGGTGATTTCCTAGGTGGGAAAATACATGTAATTATTGAATATAAAAAAATGAAAAAGGGAAGGAAGAGGCCCTCGCTAATATTCTCCACCAAACGTGGGGTCAGCAATTATGGGACTTTTGATCTAATTATGACCACCTGTTTTTTTTTTTGGGCCGAGGGTTTTTTTCTCTTTAATCCACCGACGGCTAATTTCCTCTTTCCCCCTTTTTCCCCCCCTACTTTTTCTAAAGGAGCGTTAAATAGCATAAAGTAATGGTCATTATTCCTTGGACGTATTTTTTACTTTGAGGGATTTTCTTCGATAGTTCGTAGAATAAACCGGAAAAGGAAAATTCGGGGTTCTCCGATTGCCGCCACCGTGCGCCTTGGGCGGCGGCCGTCCGACGGTATCTCCCTAGCCCAAGCCCCTAATGGGCCCGGCCACCCACCGTTGCCCGACCCTGATTTCATTGTATGTGTGCGATCTGCAAAAAGGGCGTTGGGACAAGCAGCCCAAGACAAATGGAAGTTGCTTGTACTATGGAAAAAGAAGAGGGAGATTTATATATTTTGTACAGTTTTGTCAAGATGTTCGGAGAAAATTATCTTATTGCTGCTAATAAGAATAGCATGATTTGCCTTCTAGACGATATTGATGCTTTAAAGATAGCACGAATCCAAAAAAACTAACCGTCTTGTACGACCCACTATCAATTCGATTGAGATACAATGAATTTAGTATACCATCTTGTTCTTTTACTTAATTAGGAAAAGTTATTTCCCTTGGATGACTCACACGAGATTGGCAAGGGCCTTTACTCTGCCCCACATGGGCACTGTGATTGGACCTAGTGTGAACATTTGATCGGAAAAAAGTGAGGATGTAGAACTTTCGAGTATTTCGATAATTGATAGCTTCTATTAAGGACGGGTTGTGCCGATGATCGAGTACAAACGAAGCAAATCTTAACAGCGTGCCTTATGTGAAGGCACAAATACGAACTTGAGATATGCTTAGCACCCACCATTTGAATATTTTGAAATCGAGTAGGTCAAAAAGGCTCTTTATGGTTTACCAAGATTTTGGGTTGGTATTGAATGCCACTTACTTTAATTCACAGGATTATTATGTGCTCTAGGTTTACCTTTATCCATTATTCTTTAAATTCCCCCTCCCCTCCCCCAAAAGTCACATATTTTCAATTTTTAGTTGCTTCTGTTTGCAAAAATAATGGTTTAGACAAGTGACACTTGATAGGTGAATGGGTGACACATACAATCTATAGTATATTACGTGTTTCCTTGCTTCACTTTGATGATGCTTGCTCCCAAAATAGAAATCTCTCCGAACACCGAGTTTCGAAACCCTAGCTCCTTGAAATTCTTATTCCACGCATGACATATGTGGAAAACAAAAGGGTTTGCACAGATTATGTACCGGAGATAGATCACCTCCTAATAAATGCGAGTGTTGAGTTTAAAGAGAGAGAAGAGTGAGTGAGAGAGAGAGAGAGAGTTGATCTTTGGGGGGGGTTGTATTAACTATGGCAAATCAAAAGGGTATTGCTTGAGGACAAAGACAAGGTTAGGAGCATCTCTTTTAAAGGGATAATAAGCAACAGCTGATAGCTAACTAATGTACTTTTGTCCTCCCAACCGTGTAGCTTCTCGTTGGTTTCGGCAGCCTCAAGCAATTCAATCCCACCATTTCCTCATATATATAATAAATAACACCACACAGCATCGATCATGCAGGGAAAAAATGTCCCTTCGCCTATTTTCGACTTGACGGATAATGGAAATTCTGGTTATATAATAGCTATCCTCTAGATTGCTTGAATTTCGAGTTCTATGAATTTCTAGGTCGCACTTCATGTTCGAACAATGGAAAGTTGCTCAAGTAGATCTGATGTTTAGCACAAGCCAAAAAAAGTCAGAGGAAGGTACTCATAAGAACGATGTGACTTGAAGGTGGAAAGCTTGGGATTGAATATAGCCGAATTTGTGCCCACTTTCATACCCGACCCGAAGGACAACGTTCGTGGGGAACGTGGGTTCGTGATGAACGAGCATGAACTGTATGCAAGCAAAACATAAAGTAAGCCAACAATGAATTCCCGAGCCGGTTCAAGACCATAAGGTAATCTCTTCTAAGAGTCATTCTTTCTAACATTTGGAGCACCGGACTAATCCCAGATCTGTTACGACAGGCCCTCCATACCATATATACCATATAATTACCGGAGATATATAGATCTATTCTTCTGGGGTAGACCCTACAAGAATGTGCATATATGGTAATTCAAATCCGTCTTAACTGAATAGGACAAATACGTTTATTACTTGAACAACTTCTTAGAATAAATTCCTTTTGTGACCCATTTTCCCAAGCTTTCCTAGTTTCTAATGTCCTAAGAATTTCATTTTATCCCAAACTTTGGTCCATATGTGTGCATACTTTTTTTTCCCATCATATAGTTTAAGTTTTTTTTTTTTTAAGACATATGGAGGATATGCAATATGTGAAGTGAATTGAGCTTCTCCTTTCTCGCTTCCTTTTTCTTTTCTTTCCCAGATCATCCTTCGAAACCTTCAGAAAAGCTTGATCACTCTTATTCTCAATGTATGCAAACAACCAAAGATTCTTGGTAATCAATTCGTCCATGAATACTTCACGGGTCAGGCTTGAGAAATATTCCACCACGGAATCCTTGATGTCATTGAAACCGACCTTGTTCAAAGTACCACTCGTGTATCTTTAAAAAGAAGTCCAGAAAATAACAAAACGAAAAACGAAAAAAGAAGCTTGTGCCGTACATATTAGTTGCCCATAAAGCTTTCGAGTTGATAAAAATATGCTCTATGACAAAAAGAAATTTTGTCCCATAAAGCTTTCGAGTTGAAAAAAAATACTCTATGATAAAAAGAAATTTTGTCCCATATTATTGGAAAGTAATCAACTAATTTGGTTATTCTTAATCTAGTGAGTATCGATAATTTCTGGATGCTAGATATTTAAGGTACTTTACGAGTTATAGGTAGAAGTCCATCTCTTATCAGTGGATAACATCGCATGTGTGTACAGTACTCTCGTATATTGTAGTAGGTAATTGAGTTATGATAGATGAATCTATAAAGCGTTGCTATGGAGCCAATGATACCAACTGTGCAAATGGCAGCAGTGGTTACTCTACGAAGGCCTTGATTCCAACGCTCTCGATATGATATCTCTACACTTGGTCAAAACCCTAGCTACCTGTGGACATGATCTGGTTCAAAGCGGGGTTTGAGGAGGTAGGGCGTTGCGACCCTTAACCCTATTCGTTTCTCCTGCTCACGCATGTGAAGTCATGGAGTTGGAAATGGTGGATTGTGGCGTCCGAAGCTTCGACCGGTTTGAGATGAACAAAGGTCAGTCAATCGGTATGAATACATGGTCATTTCGGAAACTCTAATTTATTTACACTGCTTGATTTGCAGCACTATAATGATGCGAGACACAAAATTAACATTTTAGTGTTCTCTGAGAGAGAGAAGTTGGTTGATTCCATAGCTTTGGTTATGGAGAAGATTTTATTTCTTTTTTGTGTAATTCGGCATCAAACATTGATAGCGTGGAAGAGTAATAGTCAATTGTAGATGAAAGCCCAATTAGACATCTCCATTTAATATGTTCTGTCTTATTAGAAAAAAGGACTCCTAGCATTTATGTTTTGAGCTCATTTAATATCATAAAATTAAAGAATCTAAGGTATGGAGTACATGCGATAAACTTAATCAAATTCTAAGGACGACAAGACAAAGGAAAGTAAAAAGGTAACAAGATAGTTTTACTTTGTTTTACCCCCTGCTTGCTACGTGTCAAAATATGAGAGGGAAAACCAAAAACGATTATTTTATGTAGTTGGGTCATAATCAGGACATACCAAAACAAAAACAAAAAATCTCAGGAACCCTAAGTACTTGGTTTTTCACAACTCGCAATCTCTAAAAGGGCGAGGGCACACATTGCAAAACCCTAGGAATGAGGAATTCTTGTTGACCTCACCGTTCTACATTTGATATTTCCTTTTGAGATATTCAAATGTAGGCATTCACAATTGTATGTACTCTTTTTTCCTAATTTTCCTAAAAAGGGGATAATATTATTATATCCGAATTATGGAAAAAGAGAAAGCGATAAGTAGAACTCAGAATAATGGATAAACGCAGGCAAACAGGCCATCAACCCTAATATCTGCATATAAAAGAGGGAAGCCCTTCTTCTTTATCTTCTTCTTTTTTAAATATCTTTTCCGGGTTTTTCTTTTTCATTGGAGCTCAATGCAAGACACGGGCGCTCGAGAAATTAGTTCTTTTTCCTGGCCTCCATGAAAACGTGATTCCCGATCCACCCAAGAAGGGAGAGGTGCGGTTTGTGGGTGTGGGGAACACAGGCCATGATGATACTGAATTTAGGGGACATTGCTTGAAACCGAGTTTATATCAGGAAAATCGAATATCTCCCCCTTTTCGTGACTTTATTTGTTGCAAAGATTACGATGTTTTTCTTATGCTCTGCCCCCACCTAGAGAAGAGAAATTCCTTCAATAGGGCAACGCCCGCCCCCCCCCTTCCTAATTCGATCAAGTTTCACACTCGCACATGTCACTTTCCAAGGCACTGTAGTTTTGGATCTATATCCGCACTTAGCCCGGGGATGAAAATGGTTGGTCCAGAAAAACGCCTCGCCTTTCGAAAACCTAATCTTTATTAATTTTTCAGACGATACACATAGTATTATACCATATCATATTGGAAACCGATATCTTTATGGACCCGAAACTTTAAAAACAGTATTTCTTCCTGGACCTCCTTGTAGATTATTCGAGTGCCGTCTTGTGCATACAGCTGACTACATATTTTACTGCTAATCATTTTCAAGAACATGCATATTTCTCACCTTAGGTCAAACGTGACCAACGGTGTTCTGTTCGCATAGATTTAGGAGGTAAAATATATACCATTGAGACTATAAAATCAGTCCTTCACTGTGAATTTAATACTATAGTTTTCCAACAGTATCACTTCAACATCCAATGGAATGGCTTCTCGATTCGGTTTTTATTCATGTGATGTCGATATGCGATTGACTGGGGGCGAAATATTTTAAGAGATTAGGACACACAAGGAAGTATTAAAAGATGTGGCCGCGGTGTGTGTTATCAATAGTTTAGTGCTAAACGTCATTATGTACTCCACTTGATTGAAAATTAGAAAAAAGCTCGATTAGTTGGAATCCTAATTAGTCAAGCAAACCACCCAATTCGTTTGTGTTAACCCACACAAAGATTGGAAATCATAAAAATAAATATATACATATTATATGGTTGTGATTTTATGCGCGTCGAAGTTTTTTCTTTTTCTTCCTAGGGTTTGTTGGTTCAGTTGAAAAGAGAAAGAACAACAACGGACAAAGGACTTTTCAAGCAAGTGCTTTAATTATGGGATTAGGAAAAAAGAAATCTAGAAAACCCTAAGTGTTTGTGTGTGCGTGGGCATAAAAGTAATCGAAAAGGACAAGAGCAAAGCTTTCCTTTGATTTGTCGATGTAGCTTCTAAGATCTGCCCAAACGATTTTCTATGCTATTTTCTGCTGGAGCAAAGAGCAAAGAGCAAAGAAGCTAATCCCTCCCCTTTTCTTTCTTTCCAATCCTGCTGGCGTACCTCTCCATCTTTTACAAAGATATGATGCCTCGTGGAACGGTTTTTCTCGGTGAATATAGCGAAGAGGAATGAGAAAGCTTGCATGCGATCAGCGATATAACGACAACTGTTAATACAGGAAGATTATCCAAAAAATCCTAAGTTTATTGTATGGTGGCCAATTCAGTTCTAAACATTTCAACTGTGTCAATTTAGTCTCAAACATTTTGACAATTTGTCAATTCAATTACAAAACCTTTTAATTGTACCAATTTTATCATAAATCTTTTGATGATTTGTTAATTTAATGGTAAAATTTTTAATGATTTGCCAATTGCTCATTTTGACTAAATATCCGAATAATAAGTTTATGATTAAATGGACAAATTATAAAAAAGTTTAGAAATAAGTTAATACAATAAAAGGTTTAGGACTAGAATTGTCAACATGTTTAAGAGTAAATTGACATAATTGGAAGGTCTAAGATTGACATGGCCACCGTGTAATAGATTTAGGACTTTTTGAACAATTATCCCCTAGTTATGCTAATGTGACTTCATCAATTATCGGATCTCCTCAAATTCAAAATCCATTATCTTGATAGTTGTTGATCAAGTTTATATATTTATGAATACGAAGAAACACAATAGAGCAAGCAGATTGAGCATCGTGTACATCATCACCTTGTACAAGGATTTTCTTTGCGCGTGCCTTATCATCGCTAATTTTCTGTTTAATCTATAAGCTAAGTGTCATTCCTAAAGGAAGATTGGTCATTTTCATTTTAAATATAGGGTCCGTTTGTTCAAAGGAAAACTATTTCCGAAAAATTCTTTTCCGACTTCTCGACTTTTCAGTGTTTGGACAACGGAGAACATTTTTCATAGACCAAAAACAACAAGCTTAAATAGGAAGGAAAACAACTTTCTTTTCTGACAAGAAAGAAATCACTTCCCTAAACCACAATATAAATGGAAACTATTTTTCTTTATCATAAAGTTCATAATGAAACAAACCCATCCTTAGGTACTTATATGTCCATCCGTGCACTAGGTAAGTCACCAACTCAAATTTAACCAATTTAGTTTTAAATCTTTCTATTGTGTTAATTTAGTCCTAAACATTTTAATGATTTGTTAATTCGGTTATAAAACCTTTCAATTGTACAAATTTTGTCCTAAATCTTTTGGTGATTATCAATTTAGTCATAAATCTTTTGATGAATATGCAATAATATGTTTAAAACTAAATTGACAAATTATCAAAAGATTTAGAATTAATTGACACAATGAAAGGTTAAGGATTAGATTCGTCAAAATGTTTATGACTAAATTGACATCATTGGAAGGTTTAAGATAGAATTGGCTACTGTGCAATAGGTTTAGAACTTTTTGGACAAATATCCCTAGTCATACTAACGTGACTTCATCAATTATTAGATGTCCTCGAATTCAAAATCCATTATCTTGATAGTTTTCGATGAAGTTCATATATATATATAAGAAAATGAAGAGATGCGATAGATCTGGCAATGTCACACAAGCATCGTACACGTCATCACCTTATTGCATGGAATCCTTTTGCTTTTCCTTTATACGAGGATTTTCTTTGCGTGTTCCTTACCATCGTTGATTTTTTGTATGACCTATAAGCTAAGTGTCTGTACTAAAGGAATATTAATCATTTTCCTTTTAAGATAGAATTGGCTACTGTCTAATAGGTTTAGAACTTTTTGGACAAATATCTCTAGTCATACTAACGTGACTTCATCAATTATTAGATGTCCTCGAATTCAAAATCCATTATCTTGATAGTTTTCGATGAAGTTCATATATATATAAGAAAATGAAGAGATGCAATAGATCTGGCGATGTCACACAAGCACCGTACACGTCATCACCTTATTGCATGGAATCCTTTTGCTTTTCCTTTATACGAGGATTTTATTCGCATGTTCCTTACCGTCGCTGATTTTCCGTATGACCTATAAGCTAAGTGTCTGTACTAAAGGAATATTAATCATTTTCCTTTTAAGATAGAATTGGCTACTGTGCAATAGGTTTAGAACTTTTTGGACAAATATCCCTAGTCATACTAACGTGACTTCATCAATTATTAGATGTCCTCAAATTCAAAATCCATTATCTTGATAGTTTTCGATGAAGTTCATATATATATAAGAAAATGAAGAGATGCGATAGATCTGGCGATGTCACACAAGCACCGTACACGTCATCACCTTATTGCATGGAATCCTTTTGCTTTTCCTTTATACGAGGATTTTCTTCGCATGTTCCTTACCGTCGCTGATTTTTTGTATGACCTATAAGCTAAGTGTCTGTACTGAAGGAATATTAATCATTTTCCTTTTAAGATAGAATTGGCTACTGTGTAATAGGTTTAGAACTTTTTGGACAAATATCTCTAGTCATACTAACGTGACTTCATCAATTATTAGATGTCCTCGAATTCAAAATCCATTATCTTGATAGTTTTCGATGAAGTTCATATATATATATAAGAAAATGAAGAGATGCGATAGATCTGGCGATGTCACACAAGCACCGTACACATCATCACCTTATTGCATGGAATCCTTTTGCTTTTCCTTTATACGAGGATTTTATTCGCATGTTCCTTACCGTCGCTGATTTTCCGTATGACCTATAAGCTAAGTGTCTGTACTAAAGGAATATTAATCATTTTCCTTTTAAGATAGAATTGGCTCTTTTGTGCAATAGGTTTAGAACTTTTTGGACAAATATCCCTAGTCATACTAACGTGACTTCATCAATTATTAGATGTCCTCGAATTCAAAATCCATTATCTTGATAGTTTTCTATGAAGTTCATATATATATATAAGAAAATGAAGAGATGCGATAGATCTAGCGATGTCACACAAGCATCGTACTCGTCATCACCTTATTGCATGGAATCCTTTTGCTTTTCCTTTATACGAGGATTTTCTTCGCGTGTTCCTTACCGTCGCTGATTTTCCGTATGACCTATAAGCTAAGTGTCTGTACTAAAGGAATATTAATCATTTTCCTTTTAAGATAGAATTGGCTACTATGCGATAGGTTTAGAACTTTTTGGACAAATATCCCTAGTCATACTAACGTGACTTCATCAATTATTAGATGTCCTCGAATTCAAAATCACTATCTTGATAGTTTTCGATGAAGTTCATATATATATAAGAAAATGGAGAGATGCGATAGATCTGACGATGTCACACAAGCACCGTACGCGTCATCACCTTATTGCATGAAATCCTTTTGCTTTTCCTTTATACAAGGATTTTCTTCACGTGTTCCTTACCGTTGCCGATTTTCCGTATGACCTATAAGTTAAGTGTCTGTACTAAAGGAATATTAATCATTTTCCTTTTAAATGTAGGGTCCGTTTCTTCGAGAAAACTGCATCCTGAATGATGTTTTCTGACTTTCTGGTGTTTGGACGACGGAAAACGTTTTCTCAAATGAAAAACAATAAGTTTAGATCGGAGAGGGGGGGGGGGAACGCCTCTTCCCAAACCACCATATAAACAAAAACTAACCAGTTTTCATAAATAAATAAAAACAATTTCCTCGAAAAACATTCTCTTTTATCACAAAGTTTTTATAGCAAGACAAATGCACCCTCAGATGCTTATATGTCCATCCAAGTGCATCGGGTAGTCACCAACTCGAGATTAACCAAATTTGGATTAGTTAGCTTTTCCATTAATGATCAAAGGGGAGCCAAAGCTAAAATTAAAAAGAAGAGTGAGAAAAGAAAGAAAAGGGCCATCTTAAAATTCGGTGCTTTGTACTATGTCTACGTAACGAGAGGGAACGGCAGGGCCTTTGTAAAAGCGGGGGAGTGAGGGGCAGTTCGATGTGAGCTGGCATCCGTGGGGGGAGGAAAAGTCTCACGTATCCGACGGGTCGTTTCCCAGTTCCCATTTTCGTGTCTCCCCCCACTTCGACAATTTTCCCGTCCTATGAATGAACTCATGTTCACGTATGCATGGTCTCCCCCCTCCTCTTCTCTCCTCCCCACCCTTCACTCCGCATTTTCCCCATCCCTCCTTGTAATTACCCCCAAATTTCCGCCCCGGAAAAGGAAGAGGAAGAAAGAAAAAGAAGATGAGATGCATCAACACGGACGACATGAATGGGTCCCGCGATCGACATTCGGTAAAAACATACAGCTCTGTAAACCCGTCGCTTTCGATTCGACACGATTGCAAAGACCATGTAACATACCACCAAGAGGGTTATTTAGAGCCGTTATGATGTCCGTAAAAACTTTTGAGAGTTACTTGACTTTTGAAATCAATCTTTTCCCCATATTTTGATGCGCTTTTTCTAAGTCATCTTGGGCGGCAGTCAATGACAGGGCGACAATTTTCGCCTCGACCCATAAGAGGGTCTAGCTTGTCATGGTTCGATCTCTAGAAAAGAAGAAGAAGAAGAAGAAGAAGAAGATAACCTACTCCGTGTGAAAAAAGACTTGTGTCGTTTGAATTTAGCTTGGTGTACGAATTTAACTTAGGCCTAAGCTCTAGTTATTTAGTTGCGACATAGGGCGTTTTCATCGAGACCTCGTGTAATATATCAATAATGATTTTTCATCGCTTCCACTGTCCTTATTGCGGGGTAAAAATTCGAAAGAAGACAGACTCACTTTTGTGCGGGCGCGTGTGTAAATTTAAATTTAATAAAGTTAAATATACGTCTGCCGTGACGAGGATTAAATCCTAAAATACAACCCTCCTCATCCTCACTTTTGTCTTAACTTAATTTTTTAAGTAAATAAATTAAAAGGAATTCAGGTCATGTGTAAGAAGGCAGGCCTGGAACACGAATGGCGCAATGGGCCGACTCCCTTCGAGGGAATTTTGTTGGCTGTTTTGGTCAACACTGGCGCTGCTCTAGAGAGAGAGAGAGAAACAATTAATAAATCGTCATTATTATAATAGTAAAGAAATAATAGTTCAAATTTGATTTCCTAGGTTGCCCTTTGTTTTGTCTCCGTATGAATACCCACATGGACAACAAGTCACATTAGGAAATTCAGGGGGGAAGGAGAAAAAAATTAATAAAAAAGAAAAAATCAAACCCGGCAATCATGAAAAAGCAAATCGCCCCGGATTTTTTTTTTTAAAAGACAATAGTAATAAAGAAGAAAGAGAAAAAGACTCCGCCCAATAAAATCGATTCGGAAAGGGGAAGAAAGGAGGAGGGGGAGGGAGGGGGGGGGGGAAATTAATATAAAAATACGAAATGGGGGATTTTTAGGGAAACCGGACAGAAACAAAAGTCTCACCCACAACAACAACAAAAGACGCCCCCAAAAAGAAATGTTAAATTAATCGCCTTAAATCGAATTGATTAATTAATTAATTATCGATTTTTTTAATCCCGGTAATTAATATAATTATTAATTTCGGGGTGAGGGCTACGGAGAAAAAGGAGGGGGACGGGGAGAGAGAGAGAGAGAGAGAGCATGAAAGGAGTGTCAAAACAGAAATTCTCCCCCACTGATTGCGCGTGACTATCACTTTCCATAAGGGAGCAAGTGACAACCCGGTCTCTCACGTCGCGCGAGTCTCGTACGTGGGGCAACGCTCTCTCCCTGTTGATGCCATCCCCATCAACGTCCAATGATCCCCCTCCCCCACGCGCGCCCCCTCCCCGCGCGTGCGCCCCCCTTGCCTCCTCCTTCTCTCTTCCTTCTCCTGCTGCAACCCCCAACACATCACTCTCGCTCGTACACCCTCCCCCCCTTCCCTTTCTCTCTCTTCCCCCCTCTCATGTCGCCTTATTTTCTCTCTCTACCTTCTTCTCCTCCTTCTTCTTCTTCTTCTTCTTCTCCTTCTCCTTCTCCTTCTTTTACCAGCGCTCCTCTCTCTCTCTCTTCTTGCCTCGTTTGCAAGACTGCTTCTTGCTTCGACTTCCCTTCCGGAAGCAGCACCTCAATTGAACCCCGTCGCTGACGACCCAACCCCGCCAGATCGCCGGAGCCGGCCATGGACGCCCGCCGGAGACCGAGCTTCCGGCGACCGAACCCTCTCTAGCAAACGAGAAATGCCAGCTCCCACGCTCCTCTAAAACTCTCCCGACCCTCGAACGCCCGGAAATTTTGTGTCTCTTTTCCCCTTAGCCCTTCTTAGCCGCGAGAGAGAAAAGCGAGGAACGGGAGGTTCGGACGAGACCCCGTCTCTGGTTGAATGGCGGCCACCACGAACACCTCGCAGCCGCAGCCGCCGCCGCCGGCACAGGCGGAGTCGGTCCCGGTGTCGCCCTCGGCGGACGAGATGACGGCCAAGGCGGTGAACAAGCGCTACGAGGGGCTGGTGATGGTACGGACGAAGGCCATCAAGGGGAAGGGCGCGTGGTACTGGGCGCACCTGGAGCCCATGCTCGTCCACAACGCCGACACGGGGCTGGCCAAGGCCGTGAAGCTCCGGTGCTCCCTCTGCGAGGCCGTCTTCTCCGCCTCGAACCCGTCGCGGACGGCGTCCGAGCACCTCAAGCGCGGCACCTGCCCCAACTTCGCCTCCGTCCCCAAGCCCATTTCCTCCATCTCCCCCTCCGGCACCCCCGTGGTCACCCCTCCGCAGCCGTCGTCCTCGGCGGCCGGCCCCGGCGGCGGCGGCGGGGGGCACCGCAAGCGGAGCAGCTCCGCCGCCCGCTCGATGCACTCCTACGAGGTGTCCCCACTCGCGATAGTGGATCCGACCCGGTTCTGCCCCGACTACAGCCCCACGGCGACTGTGGTCCCTCATCATCATCAGCATCAGCAGCAACACCTCCATCAGCATCATCATCAGCAGCATTTGGTCCTGTCAGGTGGGAAGGAGGATTTCGGGGCGTTGGCCATGTTGGAGGACAGCGTCAAGAAGCTCAAGAGCCCGAAAACCTCGCCGAGCCCGACCCTCAGCAAGACCCAGATTGACGCCGCCCTCGATCTCATGGTGGACTGGGTGTACGAGTCTTGCGGGTCGGTCTCCTTCTCGAGCTTCGAGCACCCCAAGTTCCGAGCTTTCCTCAGCCAGATGGGCTTGCCCCCGGTCTCGAGGAGGGATTTCTCGGGTTCGAGGCTGGATGCCAAGTACGACGATGCTAAGGTCGAGTCGGAAGTGAGGATCAAGGACGCTATGTTCTTTCAGGTGGCGTCGGAAGGGTGGAAGTACCGGGATTACGGAGGGTTTAGCGAAGAGAATTTAGTGAATTTGACTGTTAATCTGCCTAATGGGACGAGCGTGTATAGGAGGGCGCTGTTTGTTAGTGGCTCGGTGCCTTCTAAGTATGCAGAGGAGGTCTTGTGGGAGACGGTGACTGGGATTTGCGGTAATGCACTTCACCAGTGCGTCGGGATCGTCGCGGATAGGTTCAAGGCCAAGGCGTTGCAGAGCCTGGAGAATCAGAATCCGTGGATGGTCAATGTTTGCTGTCAGGTTCAGGGATTGAGTAGCTTGATCAAGGACTTCAGCAGGGAGCTTCCTCTGTTCAAGAACGTCACCCAGAATTGCTTGAAGCTCGCGAAATTCATCAACAACAACGGCCAAATTAGGAAAAGCTTCCATAAGTATCAGATGCAGGAGTACGGCCACGGTGGGTTATTGAGAGTTCCGTCGCAGGGTTTCGAAAATCTGACCTTTGGCATTGGGCCTGTTTACATAATGCTGGAAGACATATTGAATTCGTCTCGGGCGTTGCAGTTAGTTTCGATGGATGAGCCGTATAAGATGGTGGCCATGGAGGAACCTGTCGCGGCAGACGTTGCCGAGATGATTCGGGAAATGGGGTTTTGGAATGAAGTGGAGGCAATGCACTCCTTGATCAAGCTAGTGAAGAGCATGGCAAGAGAGATTGAAACAGAGAGGCCATTGATTGGGCAATGCATCCCGCTCTGGAATGATCTCCGTTCCAAAGTGAAAGGTTGGTGCTCCAAGTACCACATTGCCGAGGGACTAATCGAGAAAATAATCGAGAGACGGTTCGATAAGAACTATCACCCGGCTTGGGCTGCGGCATTCGTTCTCGACCCCCTGTATTTGATCAGGGATACCAGTGGAAAGTACCTCCCTCCGTTCAAATGCTTGACACCTGAGCAAGAGAAGGACGTGGATAAGCTCATAACTCGGCTCGTGTCGAGGGAAGAGGCACACATTGCCTTAATGGAGCTCATGAAGTGGAGGACGATGGGCCTCGATCCGGTATATGCGAAAGCAGTGCAGATGAAGGAGCGCGATCCTCTCACTGGAAAGATGAGGATCGTCAACCCTCAAAGCAGTCGTTTGGTGTGGGAGACTCACCTCACCGAGTTCAAGTCGCTCGGGAAAGTCGCGGTTAGGCTAATATTTCTCCACGCGACTTCTTGCGGGTTCAAATGCAATTCGTCCTTCTTGAGATGGGTGTCCTCCCATGGGCACTCGAGGGAAGGCATCGAGAGGGCTCAAAAGCTGATATTTATCGCGGCTCATTCCAAACTCGAGAGGAGGGATTTCTCGAGCGACGAAGATAAGGACGCGGAGCTATTTGCATTGGCAAATGGTGAGGATGATGTGCTAAATGAGGTTCTTGTTGATGCATCATCTGTGTAACATTTTTTTCTCCTTTCCTTTTTTTAGTTACACCTCTTAGAATCTTGAAATTGTAGGATTTATTGAATTCTTTCCACTACCCCTTTTTTCTTCTGTGTAATTGTTCACCTAGAAAAGTTCTGGCAGTTGAGTGGGAGGAGAAAATGACATTGATAGGGTATTGAGTTGAGCTTCTGTATTTCTCATATTGCATCAAAGAAAAAAAAATTATGGAAAGTGGTTGCTCAGTCTTCTCCATAACTTGGTTTTGGAGTTTCTATGTGCTTGTACTTGCAGAACAAAAATTTTCTCAGCTCTTCATGCTGTAAAAACAGAGAATGCTGCTCTGAGGGTTTGATCAACGTGGAGATTCTTGTAAATTTGTGGTTCCTTGAGTAATTCGGTCCTTTAGCTCTCCTTTGGAATAAAAATAATGTTTTCCCTATTTGGATTCATCGGAATTCGAGTGAAGTACCCAGCGAATTGTGATTGTGACACACTGATCTCAGGGCTGCTACATTTACCCGGTTCACCAGAGTCGATGGGTGTGTAGAAAAATCAGTTCAATTCTCCAACTGTAGGGAAACATCTTCTTTCGCGCCCTTCCCATGTCGATCCCATAGACATCAAACCGATTCACGCGATCGCACGAATTCTCAAACTGGGAAGAGATCTCACCAATTTGACTTTCTGATTCAACTGCTTATCAATGTCATTTGACCACTTTAACAGGACAAATGAAGCAGGGGTTTATAGTTATGCCCATTTAGGCAATATCTTGCCGTGCCTGCAAAAGTCTGTCCCACCCTGGTTTGAAAATCCATTCCAGAGTCAATGGAGCTCTTGAATTGGACTCGGGATTCTAGCGCACGAATCATGTCCAGTGTCTTTGCTTTGCTCAATCGTGAGTTTGTGGCATCTTCTTCTGTTATTTTCCTAGTCCGAGGCGAACAGGCATGGGGGACGGTTTTGTACATATCGATGCATCTGGATTTATGAGTTTATAGGAGCGGAGCGTGCGCTAATTATCTTTTTGATTTCAAATAAGATCTATCGGAGGATGCATCTGGATTTATGAGTTATAGGAGCGGAGCGTGTGCTAATTATCTTTTTGATTTCAAATAAGATCTATCAGAGCGTCTCGATGTCGAGAAGCAGAAGCAAGCCGAGTCTGCTGTACTTACCGTTCAAAAAACGGTTGTTAAGGGTTTGAAAACAAATGCTTGAAGCCTCATCATTGTGCCTTTGAAGTGTTACAAAAGCCCCCTGTTCCTAGTAAGCACTTTTAAGTTGTCATGAAAGATTCTGATGAATTTAAGCCGAATGACCATGAATGCTGATAAAACCCAACTCCCCCCTTCTTCTCTCTCTCTCTCTCTCTCTGGTGACAAAGCCGCTCGACAAAGATATCGTGGTCGACGCGCTGAAGAGACCGCCACGAGAGGAGGTTGTTGAGCCAGGGAGTCGTCGGATGCAATGATTAGAAGAGGATCCAAGGATTTGGGTAATTCTTAACTTGGGCAAGAAACCAAAGTTTGTTTGGTCAACTGCACTTGGAAGGACCCCAAGGCACAGAGCAACAGAGCTCTCTCGCTCTCTCTCTCTCTCTCTCTCTTTTTTTTTTTCAAGCTGGAAAAACACTCACCAACTGTTTTTCCCCTCTCGTCGTCATCGTCCACATCGGCCATGGTTCCTGTGTCTGTGAGAGAGCAAAGGGGCCCGCCACGAAGAAGTGCCGGTCTTTGTCACCGAGCTCTGGTTTTGATGGAGGGAGAGAGAGAGAGAGAGAGAGGGACTCGCACAGTACAAACGCTTCGGTTATTATTGAATGCGCGATGGGTGAATGCGATGCTAATGACTGATTAAGCGTCCGTACAGAGAATTCTCGACTTAAAAATGGTTTGATAATGGCATTATTAGCACCACAAAAGCCGGGGAGAGGCAAGGGCCGTCGGCCCCCCTCTTTTCAAACTAATTTCAGTATTAACTTCTCCTTTTTATGTACAAATCTATAAAAAAAATTCCGCTAATTACTTTATTATATTGATAATCAGATGGATTGAAAACATTTTTCTTCTTAATCTGATTGTAACATACACCTTATAAAATCACTTTTTTTTTTGTTAGTTTCAGATGTAATATTAGAATGAGAAATAACCTGTGACGTTTTTTAAAAAAATGAAATTTCATAAATGTTTTCTAAGTCATTCCAAAAAAAGAAGAAGAAAGAATCCTTTGTTGTTTTACCTTTAGGAGTAACTCTATTATGCTATACTCTTTCACATGTGATAATAACAAAAATTGGTCAAAGTTTTAATCCGAGAATATGTTGAACATTTCACCTCTCCAACCCCTCTATTTAGATTCCTAGTTTCTTCACTAGGCATAACCACCATATGGTGTCATAATTCACTTAGGACAATACTTACATGTTCAAGAAATAACTTATACGATCGTCAACTTTTGTTCATGCACACCATATAATCTTGTCAACAAACACACTCGTTTGAATCAATATAATGTAGATAATTTTGAGGTCTTATCTGTCGTACGAAAAAGGGAAAAGCAAGCATGTATAAAATCAATAGTAATTAAATTATTGGGCTCTTCGTAAATAACGTTAATTGAGAGGCACACATAGTCATCTGGCTTCAACTACCATAGCTCTTGTAAGTTGTAACTAGTTAGACTTTCCTCAGCCAGTTGACGCGGATTAGCAAAATGCCAGAGAGAGAGAGAGAGAGAGGAGTCCAATAATCTTGATAGTTACTGCACTAGTTAATGTCTACCTACGATCCTCCCCCATCGAAACCCTACTCTTTCCTTTTCAAATGTGGATGAACAGTATAAATTCTTCTTTCTTTTTTCCTTGTCAAATCAACTTTAAGACGAGGGTAACTTCTCATTTAAACATTCTCATTAAAGGCTCGTGAGAGAGAGAGAGAGAGAGAGAGAGAGGGAGAGGAGAGAGGGAGAGCTCATGCAAAGTCATTGGGCAACGGGTTAACCCATGATTGAGAGAAAGGGGGTTCTTGAGAGGACCCCAACAAAAGAGAGCCTTGTCGGCATGAAGCACCACACACTCAAAAGATGCTTCAGTTCGAGAGCGATTCTACACCCAATTCCCTCTCTCTCTCTCTCTCTCTCTCTCTCTCCCCTATTCCCTCAAGCCTTTTCAATTTCTTGTTGTTGCGGGTGGTTTGGTCCATCTTTCGTTCAAGATAGGTCTAGGGTTTTGTGAGATCCTCAAGAGAGAATATAACATAAAGGAGATCGCTTTTTGAGAGCTTCATTAATTCCAAAGCGAAAATTAATGGCGGAAAAAGGGTTTTTGAGATATGTACTAATCCTGTTTTCACAAGAAAAGCATTGGTCGTACGATTTATCTAGGGCCTTTACAATGTTTAAAGGATTTGCCAATGGAAAAACCAAAAATTGAATTTGAGAAAAGGTGATGCAGTCGCTCAGGCGGTGAACTCATTCAGTCGCAAATTCAAAGTCTGTGCCCCCATCTGTTCATCATATTCTCCTTCATAGCAAGGGAAACTAATATTTTAATGCGGAGGCTTTTAGGATTATCATCTGGAAATTCAAGGTTTGCCCCGGCATCAAATTTTTCGCATTGACTAGATCTTATCATGACATGATTGCGTGTAGAGCCTTGGAAATGATCTAATGTTTTTGTGATGTGATATGGTCATGAGCTCAAAAGCCTCCCTTTCATATAGTGCTCGTGAGAATCTGTGTCGTCTTCTAAAATATATTGAAACTACATGGCACTTGTTTGGACTTAGTTAGTGATGCTTTGTGGGGATCTTAATAATTTAAATAGAAAATCATGCTCGAGCACCCCTCTATGTTATTTAAAATTCCTCACTCTGAAGCTTCTTTGCAGTATCACATATATATACATAAATATAGCTAGCTTTTTATATATTAGTCCTTTAGGTAGAACTAAATCACCATATTTTGGAGCCACATGGCTATAATTATATTTGTTAGAGAAAATTTAAACAAAGTATTTGGTAGATATATTACGTGCCTTTGTCTTTACTCATTGCTAAGTACCTCATCGTGAGTTCATACGTATGGGAAACAAGAAGCAAAAGAAAAGAAAAACAACCCCCATATATATATATATTTTGTAATGACGAACATTATTGGCGAAAAAGAATAACCCCACAAATGGTGCTGACCCAACAATAAGATTGTGCAATTGTGGATCTCATGACCTCATATACATCGCCCTCTTGACTCTACACGCAAAGCAATCGATTAGCGCCGCAAGTTGTTTATGCAAGAAAGGTCCGAACGCACAATTTTCAAATATATTTGCTATCATTTCAAAGCAAGAGGGTGTTCTCAGAGGCATAGAATTGAATCGAAAGGGATCCCTCGATTGTTCTTCTTTTCATTTTCATTCATGATCGATATAAGCCGGAGTCTACCAGATGGGGAAAGCCAGACGACCCGTTGATTCGGGACCCCCCCTTCTCTCATGGGTAAAACACCAAAACGAGGACCCTTTTCAAGAACCATCCTAACCATAATATAATAATTTCATCTCATTATGCCGCACCTGATAAAGCAGCTTCTCTTGCATAATTGTACATGGTGTATGAAGATTTCGTCCACACAAACCCACACGCACCTCAACAAGAACAGTGAAAAGGTGGGGAGAAAAGGAAAAAAGGGCGAGGGTTTGGTCCATTACTTTCAAGGGGGGTCGTAATAATGCGCGTAGAAAAGCGGTAGGAATTGAGTAGTGAGTGAGTGAGTGAGTACAACAGGTCACACATATTATCAGCCTCAACAATGTGTACTAATTGCTAGTTTAGTGGGGGAGAGAGACAGAAATTCTTGTCGGCAACGCGGCCCCAATGCTGACCGCTCACCAACCATTTTTAACCAGTCTCTCTCTCTCTCTGGTTAACAAGAGAATTTTTCGAGGGCTCGGCCATGCTTAGTTCCGTCCACTCGTCTTTTGGCAAAGAGGAAAAAAGAAAAGGCGAGCTATTCTCTAATCGTACACAGACGGTGTAAAAAGAGTTTTACACGGACGATGTCATTCACCTCTGATTGGATAGTTTTTAACAACTCACTCCTCACTATCTCATAATCAATGATAGATAAAATCGATAAAGATATGCCCTAATTTTTAAAAGAGAATATGTGATCATTTTGTTGGAGGACGACCACCACATCTCTGTCTCCCAGAGAGTACAAGAATCTTTGGCTCTTCCGATGCTACCTCCTCTCATAATCACATTACTCTCTCCTGCTGGTAATAATTTGATGGATCCTGTTTGCTGTGTACTGTTACTGGTGATCTCTTTACGAAATGCATTCGTGTAATCCTCTCTCCATAAAGGAAGAGAGGGATAAAAAGTTATCGTTGCTCTCGTTTGCATGAGGGTGGGGTTATAATGATACTCTCCCTCGTTTGCTGCCACATTCTCACGGGAAGATCTCTCAAGAATCAAATGATTACAAGCCCCTTCGCTGCATCATATGCTTTACAAATGTCAGTGATGTATCTGCACTATGGTAACAGCAAATGTTCCACTTAATTAACCTTTTGAGCTTTAACCCTAGTGGATTATACCGTTCAGTACAACTAGCGGGTTGCTGTTCATTTACCCCCCGTTTCTTTTCACTTTTGGGGGAGTCTTCAAGAAAAGCCATTGGTGGGTCAACGGACACCTAGGTAGTCAAAAGAACTTGCCGTGAGTTTCAACCAAAGCACGGACTAGAAAATCTTTTGGTGATCTCAAATTAAGTTTCGCATCAATTACAGGGAAGGATTAGTGTACTGGGTTATGCCACTGAGCGACTAATTAATTGTTTTCATATGGCATTTAACGTTTAGTTTATTGCCCATGCATCTATATGTGCTGTTAAGCGTTAACCCTTAGGTTTTTATATATGTTAAGGTGAGATAATGCGAAAAAGCAAGTGCCTTTTATCATGGGGAAGAGAAAAGATACGGTCTATACGTTAACTTTTCACTGTAGCTTCACATGATACATGGTTCTTTATGGCCCTAAATGTCCAGTAATCTCAGCTCTCTCTCTCTCTCTCTCTCTCTCTCTCTCTCTCTCTGTGGCTCTGCAAAATGCTCGGGGAAAAGTCTTCTCACTTTATGTTTTATCACCAACCACCAATGCACCAAACTTGCTTTGTTTGTTTGTACTAATACATCATTATACTTGTTCTCTCTGAACCCTCGGGGTCCTTACCTAAAAGAATCGCCATGATGTATAATTTTAGATCATGCTGATCAAGCTGTTTACTTTTATGTGGAGGTTGTACCTTGCTAATATAGGGTTAGGGTGGAATTAAGGGCTAAGTTAGATTTTTGCGCATCTTCACTTTTGACGAAGTAAGATGCCGTGATATAATGCCAACACCGTTATTTTGTGCCGATATCTCCTAATCCCATCGAAAGAAAAGGGGTTAGCTGGCTGCCTCTAGTCGCTAAAAGATAAAATCTGATAGAATGGGATTTGAGTAGATCAACTTGTAGTAAATATCCTATGATATTAAGTATTTAGTTGATGTATGATAGGATTGGATAGAAATGTTTTAAATAAACGAGAAAAGAAAGAAAGAAATCTTAATTTGCCATTGTTTAGGGTGTGATCACTTGTTAATAGCAGCCACATATCAGTGACAGTTTACACTATGATCGCTGCTCATAGGTGACTATCATTACAGGGATCGCTTCATCTCTTTTTCTCTCTCTCTGGGCGCGCTCTCCATCAATTTGACAGAGATTAGAGGGAGAGAGAGTCAATGAGAGAATGAAAAAGAGATAGAATGTATGGCTAGATCAAGATCGACAGACGTTAGTAGCGACGGGAGTGTAGGTATCGTTGCTTGACTATTAGAGGCAACAATTCAGATGGTTGCCGGAGGTGGAGGGTCTACCGACAAAGGTAAGGGTGGTTGGGGGCATGGTGGCCCTCCGCTAGGGTTTCCAAAGTCAAAGTAGGCAAAAAAAAAAAAGAAGAGAGAGAGAGAAAAGATCTAAATCAAAAGAGAAATAGATATCATCGAAAGCTGGTGTGAATGTAGAAACGCCATCCATATAAAAAAGGTCAAATCGAAAATATCTGATTTGTCTCTTAAAGGGTGTTAGTCCTTGTTAAACATGGCTATGATGCATAACGAGACATGATGCAAGTCCTAACTTGTGTCGTTGCATGTTGCCTTATTCCTCTTATTCCCGTTGAAACATGAGGAAAAAGCATCTTCAGTCATTTCTTGTTTTATCGAAGCCATTGCCTTTGTCCGTGCCCGAAAAGAGAAAATGCAAGTGAAAAAGAAAGATAGCCGTTAGCTCTGTCGCGAACCTTGCTGGAACTTAGGTCGCATTTGTTTTTTAATCCAAAGGCCAATCAATTGACAAGTCAAAGTGAGATTCTAAGGAAAGAAATAACTAATGCACAACGCCGCTTTTCTCTTATGGTATAGATAAAAAGTGGACGAAAGAGTCGACATAGGTGAACTTTATACTCTAAAATGCCTTTAGCAATGAACTTGACATGATAATGCATAAGAAATTACCCACTTGGTCGTAGCAAGTGCTCCATGATTTGGATGTCACAACGCCTTAAAATGGTAGTTCATTTTAAATAAGGAAAAAAGTTTATTTCGTTGGCATTAAAAATTTTTCATGTTGCTCTTTTAGAAGCATAAAATTCCCTTGTGCTTCTCACTTTTCCCCGTAGCCCTTGTCTCTCAAGGTCAACATCGGTTCATTTCGATGATCTGAAGTTTTTCTCACATTCAGAGTACGTTTGTTTGAAGCAAAAATATTTTTCGAAAATTATTTTCAGACTTTCTGGAATTTGGGTGATAGAAACTAATCGATTTATAAAAAGTGTAACTTATGAAGGAAATCATTTTCTTTAAACTACGAGACAAATGAAAACTAATCATTTTATTTCATAGAAAATATTTTCTTTTATCAGGAAATTTTCAATTAAACAGGCGCACCCGAAATTCAAAAATGAAATTGAGCACAAGTCCGTGATAGATGAAGGTTACTCATCAAAACCAACCCATTATTAAATGAGCGCATTGTTGTAATATAATTTACCTTCCTAGATAAATGGAAAACAGCATTAGCCTGCTATATTAATCCAACCACTAGAAATTGCTCTTTATCAATGTCGAAACGATTATTCAATCAAATCTTCTAGAAATTCAAGATGTCTAAGAGTACAGTGATATTAACGATATGTAAACCGGTGCATGAGATTAAGCTATGATTCATTGTAATAGGTTTTTTTTTTCCTAATCATCTGATTTTCACTACAACTAGCTCATTTAAATATTTTTTTCTTCAACTCGGGATGTCGCGTCACCGACTGATTTTAGTATTTCGATCTAAACAATACTATTCCAAACTACTGCATTCCACTTCATCAACTGATTTTCGTACTTCAATCTTAAAACGCTGGAAAATTATCGAACCATGCACGCACGCAAACGTTTCTATTGGGGCGGGCTTTCTCATTATCGAACCGCTAGTGGCTCGTAATTTATTGAGATTAAAATGTTTTCTTTTTTCTTTTTTGGACTCGGAGAGGGGGGGAGTTCACGGCGATTAAGCAAATTGCTAATCACAGATAAACAACAATAATTAGCACAAGTGCATTGAAAGTCCCAAGATTCTCTCTCTCTCTCTCTCTCTCTACTTGATAAGATTAGTGGGGGTGGAGTAATCGAGGCACGTGTCTCATTCATGCTCCTTTAAATTATGTCTACAGACGTACGGTGCGGTCCACCTCCCCCTCGAATAATTAGGTGACACTTTATTTGAAAAATCATCATAATACTCCTATAGGCCTACTATATATATATATGCGATCATACCCACGAAGGGCCCCACGCCCTATGGGGGCAAACGAATTATAATATAAAATCAACTCAAATTATTGATTCTTTTATTGTTCGTATCCTCCCCCCCCCCTTCTCTCTCCCTCTCCCTCTCGGTCTAA
This sequence comes from Eucalyptus brandiana, assembly GCA_014182725.1. Taxonomy (NCBI): domain Eukaryota; kingdom Viridiplantae; phylum Streptophyta; class Magnoliopsida; order Myrtales; family Myrtaceae; genus Eucalyptus; species Eucalyptus brandiana. Next base: position 27,595,406 of record CM024671.1, read on the forward strand.
CCCCTTTTTTTCTCCGTTGACCATATCGTTTGTACTCTTTATGAGGTAATATTAAGAAAATTGGCCAGTCGATTCGGCTTTAAACATTTTAATTATGCTAAATTTAATTCTAAATTTTCTAACAATTTGATAATTCGATTTTAAATCTTTTGATTGTGTTAATTTAGTCATTGGCCTTTTAAAATTTTGCCAAGTTAGTTCAAACTTTTTTAACGAATTACTAGTATAGTTCTTCCAACTACTTTTAACTGGAAATCACTAACTTAGAATTTTTTTTTTTTACTTTTTAAAATTTTCTATATGTTATTTCCTCTTTTTACACAAGGTTGGCAAGGACATCAAGCATTGGGTAGGGGTCATGACCTTTACTAGATCCAACGAGGGTGTCGCGCCTCTTACGCAAGTTCTCATTGGCCATAGAGAAGGCGAGCGAGGGTCACGACACTCTCACTATGCGGACGATGAGGGCTTGTGATGCCCTCACCACGAAGGGCGTTGAGGCCCTCAAGCGAGTTCTTGTTGGCCATAGTGAGGGCAAGCAAGATTCTCAGCCCTCGCCTAGGGGGTGGCTGAGGTCGCCAATCCTCGTCTATTGGCACATTGAAGGAAAAAGAAAAAAAAAAGAAAAAAGAAAGAAAAATCAATAAAAATTGAAAAAATCACAAATTTATGAAATTGTTCATATGACATGGGATAGCCGACATTGATTAGATCGCCATGTCAGTGATTTTTGATCAAAATTAACTAAAAATGACTACATTGGTAATTCATTAAAAGATTTAGAACTAAATTGACATAATTAAAATGTTTAAAGCTGAATTGGAAAATTTCAAAAATTTTAAGACTAAATTGGGAAAATTGGAAAGTTTATAATTGAATTGGTTGTCGTGTAATAAATTTAGAATATTTTGGACAATTTTCCCCATAATATTTTGGGAGCTAATTCCTTAAAAAAACTCTAAACTTTTAGTTCATCCCAATTTTGCCTTGAATTTTATTTATTTAAAAAAAGTTATAACTTTCCCAAATCTACTCAAGCGTCTAAAAATCGTCACTAGTTTCTTTAAGGTTATCAACATAGAGAGATAGACTAGATGAACTCTTCAGGGTCAATAGAGTTGGTTATGGCATTAAGGGATTTCCAGCTCAAAAACTAGAGATAGATTGGTTTTGATAGTTTTGAGAGCATTTGTGGGCCCTAAATGCACTGTGCATGTAAATGTGGTTTCGAATACAAGAAAAAGAGAGAGGATAATTCAGATCTATTGAGCCTTGTTAAAGCGATCCAATAATGCCTTAAAATGACACTTGAACTTCTTCCAACTTCCACTACTATTTAAAAGTAGAATTTCAAACCTGATCCATTCAAATAAAAAAAAAATTCAAAGATCCAATTCCAACTCACCAAATGTTAGCTCGTCATAAATTATCGAGCTTACAATAGAAAAAAAGGTACTTTGGAAAGAGCAAGACGAAAGTGTATTTAAACTTTCATTGCAATAAAGAATGAGGGTATTCGCATGATCAATTATAATAGAAGGTCGGTAAAGATATATTAATTTTTGCACATTTATTAATTAGTATCGAGCACACTCTACGCATGTGTACTGAACTAAAAAAATACGAGAAAAGAATAGAAAAAACTATTCCAAAAAAGTTAAACGACGCTCCGAGCTAAAGAACGGTGGAGAGGAGTAAACTTTTTGGCGGATGAAGCAGATGTCGAGGGGTGGAGGGAGTAAGTTTTTGTAACTTTTTCACTTATTTACTTTACGAAAGGGTGATTTTCGAAGGCAGAGGGAGGGGAGATCAAAAGAGGCTTTTTCTCGCTAGACCTTTAGATTAAAGATAAGACGAGGGGCGCTCGTGGGAATTTCCAAAAGTAGGAGGGGCACGCACTTGCAAATATTCACCGGGGGGGCGTCTTTTGCAATTTTATTCAAAAGAGGAAGGAATAGAAAGAAAAGGTCAAAAGAAAAAAAAAAAAAAAAAAAACATCAAGATGAAGTGGAACGAAGCAGCGCCGCGGGCAGAGCACGCGCCGGGTTGCACGCGCCCGAAGGGAACGAAGAACACGCGAGCCCCGCTTTGACCGAACGCCCTTTGACCAGACCCGAGCTTCGGACATCGGACCGGCTGCGCGAGGGAGAGAACGAACCTTATTCTCCCCAAGTCACGTGCTGAGATACTGTTTCGGTTTTATTAGGTCAGGAGAAGGGGATCTCCAGTTCCGTACAACTCCATGACGCAAGCATCTGCCGGGAGGTGACGTCACTCGCCAGGGCGACCACCTCCTCCCTCCTCCTCCTCCTCCTTTTGTTTTGTTTTTTTTTTTTTTTTGGTCCCCTCGCGCGGTCCTTCCCAGAAAAGGGGGCGCTTCTATCGAGGCCAGCCTCGTTATTCAAATGCAATTACCACTTGAAATTTCTAATCGTATTTTTGTCGTATTTACTATCTCCTTTTTTTTTTTCTTTTTTTTTGGCGTGGAGGGCCTTTTGGTGTACTTCGAAGGGTCGTGTAACCATAGGCTCCACGAAATAAATTTATATATATTTTTAAAAAGGGGAGCCGAAAACATTCACGTGTTGCGAGTGTGTAGAGGTGGCGGTAGCTGGCGCTGGTACAAGGTTAGGTCGGGATGATTAAGGTTTGTTGAGGATCAAGTGGGTTGATTTATGCTTAATCTAATCGCAAATTGATTAAGGGGGAGATTTTTAATACCATTCCCTACATCGTGGGGTGGTGGCCGGGTCGTGTTTTCTTTCGGCTAGGGGTGTTTTGGGCTGCGCTGGGCCTTGTTCGTCGAGGGGGATGTCAACGGGGGAATGGACTCGATGGGGGCAACTGGCAAAGCCCCTTGCTCATTGGTTTTCCCCTTTTTTCATGTCCATATTTTGAACCATGTATGTAATGTTATGTATGTATGTATGTATGTATGTGTGTGTGTGGCTATAAAGCCCTAATTATTAGCTCATTGTGGTGATGATGACAACAATGAGGATGGGGGCACCAACGAACTTTCCAAAGTGGTACCGTGACTTTTGAAAAACCTAAGGGAAGAGTAGGTCGCTCGGTTGCCACAGGCGGGGATATAGAGGTTGTTATATGGGCGGCGAGAGAGATACCGGATGCATTGGAATCCTCTATTTTTAGCACTTAGCTTTTTTTAAATTACTGGCAACGGCATATCAGTAAGGAGTTGCTATGCCTATTTGTGCAAAAGGAGGTCGTTTTACCGTACATTATACTTCTCTAAATATCTTAACAAATCTCAATCATCAAGACACTAGTGATTGAGATTGATCGAGATGCCAAAGAGAGCAACTTGTGATTATTAAAGAGTCTTAACTTTATTCTTTTTATTTTTTTGGGTCGACCCTAATTATTTTTAAGAGTATGGTCCAATATTATTAAATGCGTATTCATTTAAGATTAGAATTTCGTTTATTTTCATCGGTAGCTGACAAAAGAGTTCATGAAAAGTACCGTTTTGCTACATGATATGCGCAATGAGTTTTTTACGACAATTGAATCTCTATAAAGGTCATGTCATGGATTGCATCTTTAGAAATATCTATCCCTTTGGACGGTAAATATATCATAACCCCAATTTCAACGAGCAATAGTACATGGTCATCTCAAAAAGTTACCTACTCATATCATGTCATATTATATGCTCGCTCTCCCTTTCACAAAAAAAAATGTAAAAAAAAAAAAAAAAGCAGAAAGAAGTGGCAGCATCTTGCACATAGTGATTGATATGTCATGAATTCCACTTTCATGATGTCTTATTCCTACTTTATCCAAATATAAATGTAGATTCAGTTAAAACTCATCTTTCATGGACAGCCAATGGAATCATTGCCACCATTACCCCCCTCCCTACCTTTTTCAACCATGTATTCATTATGAATTCCAAATGAGCAATCTGTAATCATCTCCCAAATTGTCCATTATTACATTATCGTACGAGCAGATTCTCTTTACAGACACCCAAAGGATGTGTGCACGTTGTATAGTATCATTAGCTTATTCGAACCCCAAGCAGACACTACCAAAGCTTGCACCTCACTCTTGCTGGTTTCAGCAATGGCGGTCCACGACCATCAAGCCAAGAAGAACAACATTAAGAAAATACACATGTATTTAAAAATGGTTGGTTATGACTTGCTCGTGGCCACTTTTTGAGTGTTAGTTCGGGCAGAATCAAGGGTGAACATGATTCGACCGTGTAGGATTAGTTTATACATCACTTTTGTAGGCTTTAAAAGCGGTCAATCGGGCTTTAAATTGATTATATGTTCTTTTAGGGTTTATAATACGCGTATTAGGTGCTTAAAATATAGAATTACTTTCTAAGGCCGGCGATGTCAACACCCTAATATCTCTGTTACCTAAATGCAACTTCCCCCCTCTTCTTTATTTGCCCACAAAAGAAAGCTTTTTCAAGAAAGTGAATCCGACCTAATATAGAGTTAAGTGGTTGCATTAACAACCCCTCATATTCATTGGGGTTGCTTAAGACAAAAGAAAGTTGTCGCGGTTGGTAAATTGCATCTTAAAGTCCAACACATGTTATAATTGCGAATACAATCTCTTTTGCGCTTGCATAAATTGCTGAATTAGCTAGGTGGCATATGCGTATTAGACCGCAGCACGTGCAGGATACATGATTAGGAAATTGAAGTGGGGTTAATCAGCTGGATGAAAGTAATGTAATCTCTTTTTCGCCAAGATGTTCTTTAAAGGTTGTCCGGCCTTTTATGATGCTTTTTCTTCACCATATTCCTTAGACAAACAGCATTTAAAATCCATAATGAATTAAGCGAAGACATTTGAAGAGGGGAGGGTTATACTTTGGTCATCATCTCATTTATAATGTTTTAGGGACTAAGGAAGAGATTTACATCATGTGTTTGAGAAAAAGAGTGGCTTGAGAAATGAATACTTAATGATGGCCTAATTAGCTAGGGCTGTAATTTCCCTTCATTGCTCCATCGCAGCGGATGATGAAGACATTATTGTAATACAAAAATGTAGTTATAATGTTCTTTCCTGATTCATAGATTTTACTTAATCGTATAATCACTGCGACATCATAAATTTAACATAATCTTGGCACATCATGGTGCTATTTAGCTCTGTTGAGCTGCCCAAGCTCCAAAGCATGATATTAAGTTTGCGAGACTATTCACATATACGACATATACGTATCCACGCACGTATACGTCATGCATGCAAGTTATAACTATTTCCCACTGCATGCTAGTTGCGGCTCACTGCATGGAAACCCTAGTTAAGAGTGCAAATGCCGCAACAGCAGCAACAGGTTCACGAACCATGAGATTCAATTTTCTCCCCCCTTATATTTCGTCTTTTTTTTTCCTCGGGTTTCTCTTGCTAGCTTTCGTCATGATCAGTCTTCAGTTGGTTGTGTGAAAGCAAAGAAATTCCTCACGGCTCGATGCGTTCTCATTCTCATGGCTTCGCTGATCCGAGTCAATGAAGTTAGGTTTTACAGCATGAAGGTTTCATTGCGTTTGGACTTAGTTTGGATTAGACCATTTACATGATGCTTTTACAGTTTAGACTGTCCTTGTCCATCTCTCTTTTCTGCCTTTATTTTCCTGTTGAAGATAATACGATTGCAATGGAAACGGAATCAGCACGAATCGTACTAGCTGAAACTTGAAAGTAGGTAAGCCCTAGATTAACGGGTAAAATCTTCGGAAAAAGAAAAAGAAAAAGAGAGGGTAAAATCTGAAACAAATACCAGATAACAGATGAGCTGAAAGTATGACAGTCAATAGATTTGAAATACACGAAAAGCTGTCGATTTCACACGGAGTCCCCATTGGCGATCACAACACAACACTCTGAATGAGTTTCCCAAATATATATTGTGGACCTCATGACTTTTCCCCGATAGAAAATGTAAGACATGTTCACCTCTTGCGTGTGACTTCTGGTTCCATGCTAGTTTTCTGAAATTCTGCTTGTACGAATACTCCGTAAAGTCTTCAACAGCAGTTGTGCACGCATCAAGTACTGTCGCGGACTAGGCAAATAGACTGGTGAGTTTTAAATTGTCAACCTTGCGGGCCATTCGCAATTATGTTAAGATACTATTTAATTACCGACAAAGATAGAACTCGCATTTTCAACACATTGATGAGTAAAATCCAACTTTTTTCCTACGTTGTACCGTTTTCGTTCCGTGACATTGCTTGCTTAACCACATCCCTAAAATTTTAGGGTACTCCATTTTACTCATCTAGCTTGATGCTGAACATTTCCTTTGAGCAGCATCTATATGTATCCGATAATGCTTCATCTCGTCTAACCAGATTGATTTTAAGATATCGCTTCTAGAATCTCGATTTACTATGTCCTTTTTTGCAAGGAACCAGCAACTCAATTACCTTTTGTGGGGGTTTCTAGAGTTTGAATCACAATGGCATGTTTCTAGACTTGGGATTTAGGCTCCATTTATTTCATGGAAATCAACTTTAAAAGAAAAAAATTCGAATTTTCTAACATTTGATTCACAGAAAATAAATTAGTCAAAAAATATATTTTCCATTAATAAAAGACACACCTTTAAAAGTAGAGAAAAATAATTTCCTCTTTTTGAAAAGAGGAAATCATTTTCCTTACTCTTTCTTTCACCAAAACCAAGTGCGTTCTCCTCTATGCACTCCTTTTGTTTATGTTTTTATTTTATTCTTTTTCCTTCTTCTTCGGTTGGTCGCTGGTGACTGGCCATAGGTGAGGGGCGAGCTCACCCAAGGCCATTGAGGTTTGAGCCTCACTAGATTTGGCGATCGCCGGCCCTGATGATTGGTTGAGAAAGAAAGAAAAAGAAAAAGGTAAAAAGAAATAAAATGTTTGAATATTTTGGTAATTTTCCCCATGAAAATCACATCCAGTTTTCCATACAAATGGTGGAAAGTATTTTCCAATTCATGTTTAGGGTTTAACCAAACACCGGGAAATATTGTTATTTTCTTAAAAAATGGTTTCTTGGAAAAAAATTTAGAAATATTATGTTCTCTATGAAACAAATAGAGCCTTAATTTGAGTTTTAATTGTTTGATGAGGTCGGTGTGGTATTTGATGGGTTTAGGATTCGCCTACTTATGATGTGTTTGTTTGAGGGAAAACTCCATGAAGGAAAATTATCAGTTTTCCTTTTGGTGATATGTGATTGAAAGTGTTTTTTGGTGTTTGGACATTTGGGAAATGATTTATGATTTTTTTAGGAAAACACATTTCAACTATAGAACAACTCAATGGTTATTTTTCCCTTTTCTTTCTTTACTTTTTTGACGTTTTCTATTCCCTCTTCTTCAAGCCACATGGATTTGCCGTTCACCAGCCACTGTGTCGCCGTCCGACCATTGCCACCATGAGCCCTCCCCATCCCACCTTCATTCGCTTCCGACACTAGCCTCTTGTCATATGGAGTCATGCATTGCCCCATATCTCCCTCTCTTTATCTTAGTCACTATGTGCGAAGTTCGCAAGCCCCGACCATAAAGGTCATGACCTCCGTCGATTTGCTTCAATGGAGGTCGCCAACCTTGCACGGCCACATTTTTGGGTAGCGCGAGGCCGATGACCTCTATGGCCATGGTGGTGTGGCTCGATGACTCCATGACCTCTGTGATATCCATGGCTATGCTCAAGTTTTAGAGAGAAGTTTGTAGGAGTAGTGCTCAATCGATTTGCTTCAATGGAGGTCGCTAGGCTTGCTAGGGGCAAGCATGATTTGGGTTAGGCCGATCCAGCGACTAACCTAGGGATCAATAGGTACAATGTTGGTCTCAATTTTTGGGATTAAGGATTGACCTCGTTGAAGCTGGAATCGAGGACCAAATCAACCCTATGTGTCTAGTCCGATTCTAGGGTCAACCTGGAGCCAATTGATTTTTTTTTTTTTGTATTCCTTAAAAGGACAAACATATTATTTCATATTACATATCCATCAACAATGCGACATTAATTAACCAAACTATGAACACTAGTACATTTCAAATATAAACATAAGATAAGGTAACAACATAAATTTCACTTGCTAAAAGCAACAAACCATAAAAATAAACACGTGAAGTGAGTGAAGAGAGGCGAGAGGCAAGTAGTAAGGTGAGTAAACAGAGGCGAGCAATAAGGCTAGTATGGCAAGAGAAGAGAGGCAAGCCACAAGCAAGGCCGAGACAAGTGAAGAGGGTTTCTATTTTTTTTTTTTTTGTTTGAATTTGGGCTGGGTCACTTTCTACTTTCTAATTGAGGAGGCGCTAAGGTTTAGAGTAGATAAAATCATACAATATATAATATATAGATATATTATATAAATATATAAGGGTTAATACCTTAAAAAACCACAAACTGGTACATCTGTGACAAATTTATCCAAAATTATTTTTTTGACCATGAAAAACTCCAAACTGGTACATATGTGACAAATTTACTTTGACTGACCATAAAAAATCATAAACTAGTATATTTATGATAAATTTACCCAAAACTAATATTCGACCGCAAAAAACCCCAAACTGATAAATTTGAAACAAATATACCCTCTGCTAAATTGGATTAATACCCCCAAAAAATCACAAAAATTGTAAATTGTGACAAACGGAGTGTAAATCCCAAATTGGTATACAAGTCAGCTGTCACGTGTCATTTAACTTAATAATTTGACAGTAAAATTTAACGAAAATTAACAGAGGGTAAATTTGTTACAAGTGTACCAATTGAGGATAAATTTGTCAAATGTATATTAGTTTAGGGTTTTTGGTGGTTAAAAAAATAGTTTGAGATAAATTTGTCACTGGTGTACAAGTTTGGAATTTTTGAGGGTATTAACCCAATATATAATTTATATACAAGGTTAGTTCGAGTTGAATTAACCCTAAACTCGTAAAATCGAGGATCAACCTGCATAATGCAAGGTCCAAGGGTCATAAGACCAAAGACTAACCCAACCCTCCTGGGAATCGGACCTGAATCGACCTGATTGGGGTGGTCTAAGGTTGACCCTAGACTGATGTTAACCCCTAGGGCTCACGCTATCCAAATATGTGATTGTGTGAGGCTGGCGACCTCCATGACCGTGATGGTGTGGCACGGTGACTCCATGACCTTTGTGACGTCCGTGACTACACTCGAGTTTCAGAATGACAAAGAGAGACATTTGAGGAGCAGTGCTCCGTTGAATTGCTTCAATAGAGGTCATCGGGCTCTCACTACCTGGAGTTGTGGTCAAGCGAGCCTGCTGACCTCTAAGGTTGCGGTGGTGTGGCTCAGTTATTCCATGGTCCGTGATGTCCAGGGCTACGTTTGAGTTTAAGAGTGATCAAGAGAGACGTTTGTAGCAGTGCTCGAATGTGTGAAGAGGAAAGGCTATTGGAAGATATGCTTGAGATTCGGAAGATTTATACCAATTGTAATTGATATATTTAATCGGAATTGTGATCAATCTAGGATTAGATTTTGATATACCAAGATTAGAGAATATTTTCTTTCTTTTTTATTGATTCTTCTTTCTACTATATATTTTCTCTTGTACACAATATATACAATGAATGAAAAGCATACAGTTATTCTTCCCAAAATCCTTCCCTATGTTTCTTTCTACCTAGAATTGTGACATGGTACCAAAGCCATTGAGCTTTTGATTTAGCTTTCACTTCCACTTCGATTGCTTGCCAAGGAACTCTAACCTGCAAAACAGAGTTGCCATTGGCGTGGGAATCAATTTTGAAAGGGAAATAATTTTTTTTGTCATTATGATCAACACACAGAATTTGGACTCTACCTTTGACGACCAGCCTGCAGGAGAAATAACGTCACAAACCTCGCATAATCAAGATCTATTCATGATAATTTCTGTGTCCAAACAGTAGCACAGTCAGGCCCAACAAGTGCAGTGGCAACCTATCCAAATTCAATTTAATCTAGGGCAGCCCTTTCCAGGTCATTCTTACTAATGGGTACCCTATCCATGGTACTTTGGGCCAAGCCCAAATACATCATTGCTAGGAAATTAGGGCTACCAGAGTAACGTCCAATCCGATGGAGGCCCACCAACCAATAACGAGGTAAGTCCAACCATCAGTTCGGGCTGATAGGTGGGTCAGGTGAACCGGGTATGAGAACAAATCTCTACTTAGGTTTTGTCAATGTGGGTCATGGAACCGGATCAAGTAGTTCGGGTATAGGGGCAAATCCTTACCCGAGTTTTTTGCTTGGATTTCTTCCGTACCAAATCCTTGTTGCCAGTGGTCGGCCAGAGCCCCATGACCCCCTTTACACGACGAGTGCTGACGGACCGAAATTAAAGCTTATCGCCCAATAGTTAATAGGTCCCGACAATTACTCAACTTGGTCGCGGGAGTTCCAGCATGCACTGGTAACAAAGGACAGATAAGGTTTTCTTGACGGAACGATTCTGATTCCGTTCGACAAGCGATTGGCGCGACTTTGGAAAAAGTGCAATCAACTCGTCGGAACATGGATTGGGAATTGCATCACCCTTGAAGTCATGGTCAGACTTCCCCCGACGGAGGACTCATGAAAAATGTGGAAAAACATTAAGAAAATGTATGGAAAATTGGATCAAGTTAAAAAAAATTTCGTTAACTTAGTAGATCTCGGAACTAAAGCAAGGCAACATGACTATTATGGGTGTTTACAATAAACTTTTGGCTCTGTGGAACAAGTTAGAAGCAGTCGAAGAAAAGTTTGATTAGCTGGAGCCCATTTTACAGCAGTACAAGAGCATGAGGGAGAAGGAGAAAGCAATGAGGTTCCTCCTCATCTTAAACGAGACTTACCTCTCATTTCATTCTCAGATTTTGACCATGGAGCCCATGCCGACACTTTGTCGGATCTATCAACTTGCCATCTAGGAAGAAAGCCAATAGAGGGCAGCGACGGACTATGGCAAGGGCAGGGGAAGGATGGTTCTAACGGCGACAACCCATTTTCACCCTCCGCTAAGAGCTACAGCAGGCAAAGGACAAAGAGGGGTGCATCTAAGGTTTTTTGAAGAAGACCCGAGAACCTTCAAGAAGATGGCGGATGGCTAAGATCTTGTTGGGCGATCAGACGGTCCACGATCTTTTATACCCTTAGTTGAATCCGATGGCCCACGCAATAGTAATTCGGCTGGATCAAATGCCCACATGGATTCAGTCCTTATGGATCGGACGGTTCATATGGGTCAATGTTGGCTCTGGTTTTCAAGTCGTCGAACGGCCCTTCCTCAGCCACATCAACAAGAAATAATGGTAAAAAAGGAAAAGGTAAATTATATTGTGACTATTGTAAACGTCCGCATCATACGATTGATAATTGCTGAAAATTGCATGGCAAACTTGGAGAAAAAGGAAAAGGGGAATTTTCAATCATTTTTCAAGTATCGGGTCAACAAGCTACCGAGTCAATTAGCCATGAACAATATCAGGAGTTGATGAAAGCCATGAAGAAATTGGATGCTCATGATAAAACTGAGAGTTTCATAGGTATTTCTTATTGTTTGATGAACTCAATTTCAAAGGACACATGGATAGTTGATTTAGGTGCTAGTGACCATACTGTCTGTAATGAAGGTTTCCTCTCCAATATCGAGAAATTACCTTTTCCTATCTCAGTACAACTCCTAAATGGAAATACCACACATGTTGCAATAACTGGCACTATGAATCTTAGTTCCCTTATCACATTCCGAAATGGATGAAAGCCAATTAGCCATGAATCTTAGTCAACAAGCTACCGAGTCAACATGAATCTTAGTCAACAAGCTACCGAGTCAATTAGCCATGAACAATATCAGGAGTTGATGAAAGCCATGAAGAAATTGGATGCTCATGATAAAACTGAGAGTTTCATAGGTATTTCTTATTGTTTGATGAACTCAATTTCAAAGGACGCATGGATAGTTGATTCAGGTGCTAGTGACTATACTGTCTGTAATGAAGGTTTCCTCTCCAATATCGAGAAATTACCTTTTCCTATCTCAGTACAACTCCTAAATGGAAATACCACACATGTTGCAATAACTGGCACTATGAATCTTAGTTCCCTTATCACATTCCGAAATGTGCTTTATGTTCCTAATTTTCACTTTAATCTCATATCTATTTCTCGAGCTTGTGAAGAAATTCCTGTTGTGTCCTGTTCAATTATGATAAATGTCACTTCCAGGCCTTTTCGACTAACAAACTGATGGACTTGGGTAGAGTCTCTCAAAGGCTGTATTTTTGGATCGATTTTCTAGGCAGTTTTAAATTGTCTTCTATTGAATTCAATAAATCATTGTGTAACACTATTACTAATGACAAGAATTTCCTTAATAATCAAAGATTGAGCTATATTGCTTCATTTCCTTGTCCTTAGTGTCCTATCTGCCCTTTAGCAAAACAGTCATGTGCTCCATTACAAAATAGCAATTCCCGAGTAGACAGTATTTTGTCATTAATCTATGCTGATGTTTGGGGACTCTACCACACTTCACATCGTGATGACTCTTGTTTTTTTCTCACCATCGTAGATGATTTCTTACGTGCCACATGGGTATTTCTCATGCAATAAAAAAATCAAGTCCTTTCTCATCTAAGGACCTTCCTCTCACTGGCCAAAATTCAATTTGGGAAATCAATTCAACGCATTTGCACTGATAATAGAAGCGAATTCTTCAATGGTGAATGTGCTTCTTTCTTTTCTTTGAATGGAATTTTGCATGAGAGTTCTTGTACTTATACCTCACAGCAAAATGGAGTCATTGAGTGAAAACACCGTCATCTCTTAGAAGTAGCATGTACTCTTAAATTTCAATCATCTATTCTTGAGAATTTTTGGGGAGATTGTATGGTCACAGCAGCATATTTGATCAATCGCATGCCATCACGCATTCTAGAAGGGAAAACTCCATTTGAGATATTGTATGGGAAGAAACCAGAACTGAATCATCTCAAAGTTTTTGGGTGCTTGTGTTATGTGACTACGATAGGGCCCCGGGATAAAATGGGCCCTCGTGCTTGTCAATGCATAGTGATGGGATATTCAAGCCTGAAAAAGGGATATCGGATTTTTGAACCGTCCAAAGGAGTTTTTCTTGTGAGTAGGGATGTTGTTTTTCATGGGGACGTTTTTCCTTTCCAAGATGCAGCTTCTTCATCTAAAGATAAGAGAACAACTAATCAGCAATTTCTATCAGAAGAGGATCTATCTTATGGAGAATCCTATATTATTGTTCCTCATCCAAAGCATCAAACACTAGTTGTTGTATCGCTTCCAACATTTGTTGAGACTTCTACTGCAATGGGTTATTCAATTGAAGATCCTCCCATAACAATAGAAGAGGAGCCTTAAATGACAACTCCTTTAGTACCAACCACTATTGAAGAATCATCCTCAATGCAGTAGCATGAACCACCACGATGATCTAGTCGTGTCACTCGACCACCAACCTGGATGAAGGACTATGTATGTGCCACCTCAAATTCACCAAGTACTCATTATCCTATCTCTTCATATGTTTCCTTTGATCGACTGTCATCAGAATATTTATGTTGTATTAGCTGTATCTATGAGGAACGAGAACCCTCTAGTTATAATGAGGCAATACATGATCCACGTTGGCAAAAGGCTATGGAGGCAGAACTACAAGCCCTAATAGAAAATCATACTTGGGAAATCGTGCCATTACCTCCCCATCGCAAACCAATTAGATGTTAGTGGGTATATAAGATTAAATACATAGCAGATGGTTCTATTGAAAGATACAAAGCTCGGTTAATGGCCAAAGGCTTTACACAGTGAGAATGATTTGATTATCACGAGACTTTTTTCTCTAGTGGCGAAGGACGTTACAGTTCATTCTTTTTTATCGGTTGCTGTTTTTTGGGAGTGGCCATTACACCAAATGGATGTTTATAATGCTTTCCTTTATGGTGATTTGGATGAAGAGATTTACATGGATCTTCCATAAGGATTACAAAGACATGGAGAGTCTAAAGTATGTTATCTTTGCAAATCTCTTTATGGCCTCAAACAAGCCTCTCGATAATGGTATGCTAAATTTACCAATGTAGTTACAGCTACCGAATTCAAACGGTCCAAATATGATTATGTTCTATTCACATGGACAAAAGGTATGTCATCTATTTACTTAATAATCTATGTTGATGAGATATTTATCATGGGAAGTGATGAATCTATTGTGAAGAAGCTTAAAGAGTATCTACATTCCACTTTTCACATCAAGGATTTAGGGTCACCTAAATATTTTCTTGGAATTGAGATAGCTCATTCAAATCAAGGAATCTCTCTTAGCCAAAGAAAATTTGTGCTGGAGATTATATCGGAAGCAGGATTATCAAGGTACAAACCAACTATTATTCCCATCGAACAAGATGCCAAGTTGACTACCATTGATTATGATGCTGGCATATCTTCCCCAGATAATGATCCATTATTGGAAGATTCGTCAAGCTACCAGAGACTTGTTGCAAAATTGATCTATCTCACCATGACCAGGCCAGACATTTGTTATGCGATACAGACTTTTAGTCAATTCATGCACAGTCCAAAATAGTCTCATATGAATGCAGCCTTGAAGATTGTGAAATACTTGAAGAAATGTCTAGGCCTAGGGATACTTTTTTCTCGAAAGTGCAACATGGAAATGATCGCCTATTGTGATGCATGACTTGTCTTATGAGGAGGAGATCTATCTCTGGTTTCCGTATCAAATTTAGGGAATTATTACTCTCATGGAAGATAAAGAAGTAGTCTACTATGTCTTTATCATCAGCTGAGGCCGAATATTGATCTATGGCCAAGACTGTTTGTGAAATAGTATGGTTACGAGGCTTACTTCTAGATCTTGGGACACAAGTTAAGGGACCAACATTACTCTTTTATGACAACAATTCAACATTCAAACTTGCAGTAAATCCCATAGTATATGAGATGACGAAACATATAGAGGTTGATTGTCATTTTACTCGAGAAAAGATCCAAAAAAGAGTCATTGAGACGAGAGGGATCAGAATTACAGAGCAACCTGCGGATATGTTTACTAAACCTCTTTGTCAAAGACAACATGCATATCTCTTAAGCAAGCTAGACGTATTGGACATATACAAGCCACCAACTTGAGATGGAGCATTGGAAAATATGCTTGAGATTCAGAAGATTTATACCGATTGTAATTGATATATTTAATTAGGATTGTGATCAATCTAGGATTAGATTTTGATACACCAAGATTAGAGAATATTTTCTTTCTTTTTTTATTGATTCTTCTTTGTACTATATATTTTCTCTTGTACACAAAATATACAATGAATGAAAAGCATATAATTCTTCTTCCCAAAATCCTTCCCTACATTTCTTTCTACCCAGAATCGTGACAAAGGCAATAACCATGGCGGTGGCCGTGGCTATGGCGGCTGCAGCCATAATGAGCATGGTGTTAATTTGTTTGTTTCATTTTTGTAATTGTTAGTTTTTTTATAATAACATTTTTCAAATCTGTTTTGGGGAGGAAAAAAAAAAGCAGTTGTTTAGTTCTGGAAAGTGTTTTCACATTTTTAAATTTAGAAATTTACTTTTTAAATTTTATAGATGAATATTTTCTTCGGTTAACAAGTCATTATCAGCCAACTAAACATGTGAAAGTCTAAAAAATTAATTTCTAAAAAAAAAAAATTATTCAGACAAACACACTTTAGGACGCTGTCTCGTTAACACAAAAAGCACGGTTTCTTGTCATTTAAAAACATTAAAAAAAAAATTTGGGGACATAATTGCAAAAAAAAGTCATCTTAAGTATCAAAAAAGAAAGACGAGTCCGGGCCCTCGAAATTTACTGCGCAAAGCTCGAATGGAGTCTGCAATAGGAGATCGGACGGGCCCAAGAGCAAACCCACGAACAATCCATCAAGTTGGGCTCCATCTCCACATTCGGCTCACTAGAAGGAGGCCCACAACCAAAGTCCAACTCCGAGCCCGAGGACCACCGCGACCGAACACGTGGCGGCCTCCCGCTCCATCCACGTAAGTAGTTTCGAAGCCACAAGTTCAACTGTAACTAACGGCTTCGTTTTCCCTCCATTTCTTTCTCTCTCTCCTGGCCTGACAAAGGCTCCATTTTTATCTCGCTTCGATTCGGTGCTTCTCTCTCATGGCGGCTAGGGCGTCGAATTCCGTTCAGCCGGGGAGGTTTAGGGTTTTGAAGGAAGGGACGAGGCGCCCCGGCGGCGAGGTCGGAGCAGGGCCCGTGGTTTACTGGATGTTCAGAGACCAGCGGTGGAGGGACAACTGGGCGCTGATCCACGCCGTCGACGAGGCGAACCGCGCGGAGGCGCCCGTCGCGGTGGCCTTCAACCTGTTCGACCGGTTCCTGGGCGCGAATGCGAGGCAGCTGGGGTTCATGCTCCGAGGACTGCAGCAGCTGCACCGGGAGATCGAGGGGAGTCTCGGGATCCGCTTCTTCTTGTTTGAGGTGAGTGCCGGCGGTTTTCGGTGGAACTGGCGTCCTTTTGAGTTTGTGGTTTAATGAGGAATTGTGGGATTGGTCGTTCCCACTTGAGGGATGGATTTCGACTGTGTGGTCATTGTGTTGCGTCTTTGTGAAGTAGTTAATGTGATGCTGGCAAGGTGCTTTTTCGACGAATCACACGATACTTTTGCTGGTGGTTCGGCGGAGAGTTTGACGGATTGCTTGCGAATGGAATTGGTTGAATAGCATAGTGATTCAACTAAAGTAATGGCGAGTCGGTGGTCTTAAATATAATGCAGAAGTTCCACTCGCATTGTAGTTTGGCATTTTAGTTTCATCACTGGGTGGATTTCGCAGTTGTGTTATGCTGATATTGATAATGCAAGTCGTGATTATTATGTTGTGCCAAAATTGTGGTTGTGTTTTCGTCCCTTGGAGCTACTCTATTTAACTTGCATTAGGTGCTCTACAGTTTTGTGCCTGGGTATTTTATGGGTCATTTATGTGCTAGTAAGCCCGTTGCTGATAAATCTGATGCACTCTGATTTATGGTCGTATGGATTGATTATCTAGGGCGAAGCTGATGAGACTATACCAAAGTTTCTTAAAGAATGTGGGGCTTCACTTTTGGTTACAGATTTTTCACCCTTGAGGACAATTCGCCAGTGTAAGGAGAAAATCTGCGAGAGAGTTGATGATTCAGTGACTGTACATGAAGTTGATGCTCACAATATTGTACCTGCTTGGGTGGCATCACAGAAGTTGGAATACAGTGCTAAAACTATTAGGGGAAAGATCAATAAAATGCTTCCAGAGTATCTGATTGATTTCCCTACCCTGCAACCGTCAAGTAGAAGATGGGATACCACCCATCGGTCGATTGATTGGGACAATCTTATTGCTGATGTCCTGAGGTTAATTTTATGCTTCCTCTCATGTTTAAATATGAACTTCTATTGCTTGTTCTATCCTGTTGACAAATCTTCCTTTAAATAATAGGAAAGGAGCAGAAGTTCCGGAACTCAGTTGGTGTAAGCCCGGGGAAAGTGCTGCACTGGAAGTACTGATGGGAAATGAAAATGGGTTTCTGACTAAAAGATTGAGAAATTATTCTGCAGACCGGAACAATCCATTGAAACCCAAGGGGCTTTCTGGACTTTCTCCTTATTTGCATTTTGGCCAGATATCTGCCCAGCGATGTGCTTTAGAGGCGCATAAAGTACGGAAGAGTTATCCTCAGGTACTTCAAACCAGATAGCTGAGTTAGTAGATCGAGTTCTAACTTCTGTAAAATGTAGATGTATGACTTCTGCTGATGGGAGTTGCACAATCTTCCACCTTTTCGTTGAAAGTTCCTGCAGTTCTGCAACTGGTGCCATTATGTGTTTATCTTTGTCTGGCTCATCCTCTAATGACACGCAGTTTGATATTTCTTCTTCAACTTGCAACTGTGAAGGCAGTAGATGCATTCTTGGAGGAGTTGATCGTGAGGAGGGAACTTGCCGACAACTTCTGCTTCTATCAGCCTTATTATGATTCATTAAAGGGGGCATGGGAGTGGGCAAGGAAGACATTGATGGATCATGCCTCTGACAAGCGAGAACATATCTACACGTGAGTGGCAAGCACTTGTTTCTGTTGTTATCTGCATGTTTTCTGACTTCAGATTCCTGACTGAGTTTAGGTAAAATTATTGTTCGTTTTGTAGAAGGGAACAGTTGGAGAAAGCTCTAACAGCTGATCCAGTAAGTTGATGTTTTGAGTTTTGAGTTTTGAGTAGCACACTGTATTTTGTGTGTTTTTCACTTCTCCGTTGGCAACCGTAGTCTCAGGCTCTCATGACATCTTGAATATGGTCTTCTGCAGCTTTGGAATGCCTCTCAGCTTGAGATGGTATACCATGGGAAAATGCATGGCTTCATGAGGCAAGTATTCACCTCCTCCCCTCCCCTGGCGCTCTAATCACATGCATGATAAACTGAACATAGTCTAATTGTGGGGAAATAGAAAAATGCGTCATGGATCTTGAATGAAGTACTTCTTGTTTAGTTGCGTTGTATTCAATACCTTGACTAATCTTGTTAGATAGGTTACTTATTTGCTTGTGTGGTTCTCTATGGTGAATTTTCACTGTTATCAGAATGTACTGGGCCAAAAAGATTCTTGAGTGGACAAAAGGACCTGAAGAAGCGCTTGAAACAGCTCTATATTTGAATGACAAGGTAAACTAGTGAACTAACTAAACATGATTCAAAGGCATTTCATTTTCTAAATGGCGATTGTATGCTTGTTCTGTCTGTTATACCCACATTTTTTAACTGAATAAACTCTGAGTTGCAGTATGAAATAGATGGACGGGATCCCAATGGCTATGTGGGATGTATGTGGTCAATATGTGGTGTTCATGACCAGGTAAGCAATTATCATGGATTTATTTCGTGTTTAATTTGGTTATTGTTCCTGTTGGAAGATGATTTGACCTTTGATGCTGGAGCCAGCCTTTGATTAGTATTTAGCGTGTGGAGTGCTTTTGCTTGGCTAATATATAAGTTTGAGAATGTGGCTTATGCTGAATACACGATCATGGAGATGGCTCATGCCTCAGACGAGATCTTTTCCCGCATAATTCCCAGTTCATTTTTGGGGTTTGGTTGGATGGCAGGGTTGGCGAGAGAGACCAATATTTGGGAAAATACGATACATGAACTATGCGGGGTGCAAGAGGAAATTTGATGTTGATGGATACATTGCTTATGTCAAGAAGCTGGTTGGCGAAGTGAAGAAAAGAAAAGCAGAAACCGATTTAGATAAGGAAGCCAAGCGACTCTGCTGCTAACATCAGTTATCTGTGGTTCTCATTCGATTTAGTAGTTCAGTAGTTCATCACAGGTTGTTTCTTAGGATGCCCTGATTGGAGAAAAAGAGACCAGAAGATCGTTTCGTTTTATGCTTGAGAACTTGGAGAGTAAATAGTGCAGAAAATGTTGCGGTCTGGATCTAATACGGGGAATAGAAATTAAGGCAGGACAATTCTAGATCATTCTTCAGCATTTTTGTATTACTAGCACTGGTAAGTAACCACCTTTATCTGGGTAAAATGTTGACCATATCATTCTTAGATTGAGAGGGAGTTGTGCGGCTGGTCTTATGATCAGTATCTTCTCTTACCTGATCTGACATTTTCGAGCAAAACATAATGGTTCCATAAAGTTTAATCAAACACTAAAGCTTACCCTCGAATTCTCGACAACCATCAATGCCATTAACGAATGAAAGAATCATGACCAAAATGAATCAAGTATTTGTGAGGTCGCAACCAGCATCCTTCCCGATGAATGTCCACCCAAGCTTTGAGGTCCTCTGCGCAAGAGTGCATGTTGAGTTTCAGAAATTTCTTCCTAGCTGGATCACCAGACATTCAGATTAAGAAAACGAAAATATGTGCAAAATGTACCCAAGACAACCGTTTGATGTATGTTTTTTCCTCCTCAAACATCCGTCAGCGTCGTACCCACTACCATTTCAGGAAACATAAGGCACGTAATAAGGCACCTAATGCAGAGTCATAGTCCACATAAGAATGGTGAAAAATACTTCAAAAAGAGCGCTCATATTTCAGCATAAATGAACTCGAAATGTCCGACATGAAGAGAGCCCATCTTGCAATCAAATTACAAACTGCATTGATCCGTCTGTCAAGTTCTCATCCTCTTGGTTGCTATATTATACACATGAATCAGCTGGTTGGCTCCAGGTATAGGAAAGACCAAAAAACAAAACAAAAAAAGAGAACATGACACACAGCCCTAAATCAAGAATCGTTGTCACGAGATCCTCATCAGGAATATTAGGTTTGAACAGGCGCTCCACCGTACCATGAGGCATTCTTGCAACAAAACATGTTAAAAAAATATGCTTGGGAGTCAACTGCATGGGTAAGCAGATGCTTATCCAGCTTGTAGACCCTCGCATTTATATCTGGAGATCATCCAATGAAAGCTCATGTGCTGTCAACAGCTTCAGCTTCTGCAGATCGAATGAAACATGTAAGAGCATAAGCATTTTAAGGACTCTCTAGCGGCCATAATTGACAAAGAAATTGATCCCAATCCGTGCAAGTATATATGTTACCGTGATAAACTGCGGTGGATCATCAAGACTGGATGAGCCTAAGACCACTTCCCTCCTTAGCTTAGTTGTAAGCTTATGGCACACCCTAAGCTGAGAGAGGAAAAATTTCAAGAGTGATGAACAAAGCAAGGGGAAGAGCACAAGTGGAGAAATTAGTAAATTCTTTTACCTCTGATCTGGTAGCTCCACCTACAATGAACACAAAAATACGGTTGCCTAGTTTCTTGAAGTCACTAGATGCATGTTTTAGAACTGAATCACTGAAGGAAGGGATAAAATCATCACTGGTTGATTGAACTCAATGTTTGCACGTATATAAATAACTCTATCTAGCAGTAAGCCCATGAAATCACAGGTCTTCAGGGAATGAGGAGGACAATGATTGCATATGCTTCAAAAGAAATCTCCAACAAACAACTGCACTAATCAAGGTGAAGAGAAACATGGAAAATCTCGTAATATGAATTATGTGACCTGACAGGAGTCAGAAAACTAGACATAGAAGCATATCTGACTGAGAAAAGGAACCAAAAGACAGGACATGAGACTTCTATCAGTCAATTATGGAGAAAAGCGAAAGTCAAAAATCACCTTGAATACCCATCATCAGAATTGCGAGGTCGGGCCCATGTTGGTGTCCTTCTTGATCTCATCGAATGAGCAGCTGAAGCTGGATTAGATGATACGACCTGTGATGTCCCGTGAAAGCTAGGACTAGGATCGTTCATACATGGATAATCCTCCTTTGGTAGTTCCCCTTTGCAAAGCTTTTCAATAAGCTCCTGAAGGAAAAAAAGACCAAACATTTCAAGGTAATTAACTACTGCGCCTGATTACCTTGACTACACCTACCAGTAGAGGCAGTTTCAAGCTTGCCCAAGTTTTCAACCCAGAAAAATAATAGAATAGAAAAGACAAGCTCGCCAGAAAGAGAAAAACCCCGTTTACAATCTGGAAAGCTTATGCAGTCCTTAGTACTTGGTCTTATAATGAATTCTTATCTCTGCAAATTAACTTTTCGTAGTAAACTGATAGTTTAGTCATAAATGTCCCATTAGTAGACCAAATCATCACAGTTAAAGCAGTAAACCAAGCTCCATGGCCTAAGCGCCAGGTAACAAAGACTCCTCTCCTTCTTACCATAGAGCAAATGATGTATCAGCCTCATGTTGCGTTAATGAGATAGTTCTCATGGAACAAATCTCCCTCCCCCACCCTCCCCCTCCCTCTCCCTCATGTTGTGTTAATGAGATATTTGTCATAGATCACATCTCTCCCTCCCTCCCTCTCCCTTTCCCTCTTCCTCTCTCCACAGATGTGTGAGCATCCAAATAAGATCATGAGAAAGCTTGTGTCCATATTCAAAAAGAAGCACGTGAGCACAACTGCCACATATTTAAGATACATTTCAAACTTATGATTCACATGACTAACAAGAAAGTGGTAATTTTGTTCGGAAATCTGTACTTGTTCTTCCTGGAAAATAATTAAAATATCCCCCCACTTCCAGTTTAAGAAATTACAATCAAGTCTTTTGTGATTCCTCTCCCCATGCAACTGAATGAAAACAGTTAAGTTGGAGGAAACCGTGGACTCAATTTGCGGCTTTCATGCAACAATTTCCCGTAAGTCTTTTTCATGTCCAGCAGTGACACTCAATCCAATCTCTTGTGCTCTATATTCTGAGATATATGAGCATCCTCCTGAATACACACAACATCTTTCCTTCAAATTGCTGGGAAGTAAACAAGAGGCAAATCTGACAACAAAGAATCTTTAACTGCTAAGATTTGCTTCTTATTCCCTTTTCTTTGGTGTCAATCTCTGTTCAATAGAATGGTAGCACCCACATGTGCTATCGAAGGTGATAAATCAAATCATGACTTATCCTAAACCCTTTGGAGTTGCACTAAAAAATAAGGTGAGTACATCCTTTTGGCAATGGCAATTTTAACTCAGATTTCAGAGGTGACATGAAATGGATTTGTCTCATTCAAACTTAACCAAAGTTCACCACTGAGTGCCTTTCCCAAAAACTCTATCTAATGTATTTCATTCATGGTCAAAGAGAATTATTACCTCCATCATGGGATAAAAGCGTGACAACTGCCATGTTTCTTCTTCACTGGTTCGTTCTTTTCTGGCTCCACGTTTTTTCTATTTAAATAGAGGTAGTCAGGAAGAGGCATTTGCAGACAAAATCGCTATTAATAAGGAGATCATATCATACAACACATACCTTATGCATATCAAACTTAAGAGTAAAGGAACTCATACTGCTTTTCTTGGTTTCTGTTGCTCCCCCCAGCAATCTCATGTTATTTACCGCATTCATATCATCCATGGGTAATTTTGCGAGCTGATGGAGGGAAGAAAAAATGAGTTATATAATTTCTGTATTAACTGATTTAAGATGGCTAATCAACTGGGATAGTAAGGGTATGAATGTATATAGGTATATAACACTCATATCTTCTATCAGTTGATGGACCACCAGAGAGAGATGATAAAATTGCGAAAAAAGCTTATAAAATTGGGAAAAGAATTTAAGAACTACCTTCATCAAATTATGACCCTTCTCACCCTCAAATTTCTCTGGATAGATAGCTGCAAGAATCATTAATAACCGTAACTTATTTTCACGAGTTGCATCCTGCAGGAAAGTATGTTTTGGTTACATATCATCCTGATTACAATTATGTGGTATGCTTCAGGAGGGCATCAAGCAGATTACGCAACATATGCATTACCTCCTTTGTAGTCAAAAACTTAATTACTTCTTTCATTCCAGCATCTCCAAAAACAAGGTCCTGCTCCAGCTGCCCCAGTTCTCGAAGTCCCGTCTCTCTAATAATCCTGTTGATTTTCCCTGCGATCTGTATAGGCATAATTTACTTGTATATATCATCAGATTAAAAAGTTTCATATAAATGATAAATCTATATAAATCACACATCAAACAAAGGGGGGTGAGAATCTTTCAGGAAAAATTAAATGTATGGATCTAAAAGTACTGTAATATCTGCATTAGTGATCTGCAAGATAATACAAGAATAGACGGAAGTTCAATCAGTTCAATATTCTTCCGAACAATTAAAAAATGCAGAGCATGAATTAGGAATTTTTTAGCAACACCAACATATCAAACTAAGACATCATCACTAATTTGTATCAGCCATGACAAGCAGACAAGCAATAGATACAAAAGGTGCCAGGACCTGAGAATGAGGCAAAGCAGACACAGGAGATAAATAGCATATCCCATTACCAACAAAGCTCCAAATTCAAATTGGAAGTGGCAACTAAAAGCTGTACATTTTAGTCTAAGGTCCAGACTGCAGATACTACGAACATCTACAAAATCCATACAGATCGAATGAAGTCCCTTGAGTGATACCTAAGGACTAAATATTTCTTTCCCTCTTACTCAAGATAATCACTATACCAAAAACACAGGAGAATATCAGACCTCTTCACCAAGCTATGCAGCTAAAAGAATTCCTAGTTCATCAATATCTCACGAGCAGAAAATTTTCTAGAATAACAGTTTTTTTACTTGTACAGAAACTAACCTCTACATGGAGAGAGAGTTTGTCTATTTGCTCACTATATTGTGGCAGCGCTTGAACCATTTTCTGCAAGTCCCGAGTGGAAAGTTCACTGCCGTCTCTATAACAACCAATAGTCAACATGTCAAGAGATGCATTAGTTTAACTCAAGTTAAGTAGAACTCGCTATTAACTTTGAAAACAGGATATGGCACCAGAAAAAACCAGAAGTCATTATTTACTCCCTATAAGGTGGGGAGACAAAGCCAAAAAACTGAATTTGACCAGTGGAGAATTCTAAAAAATAAGTACCTAGGGAACCTCCCACAGAGGATAGAAAAAGACAGTAGCAAGAAAAGAAAACAAAAAGGATGAGACAGCAATGAGTGGGTCAACAATCAGCATGATGATCAGAGGTTTATTGCAACATCCACATCTCAGCTTGTAAAGGACTGATATGTTTCATGAGAACAGTTTCCTGCTTAAAATCACTTTAACAGTCGAGAAAATATGGGAACCCTAAACAATCTCAGCAAAGTGCAGTGTAAAATGACTAGGCATCAACAATAACATCAAATGTGTCCCAGGCTCTCGGCAAACACCTCATGCATTCTATGCGGAAAGAATGGTAAAAATAAAGAAGACAAGAAGAATTACATGGAAAAGATGTATGGTAAAATAGCATAAAAACTCCGCTCTCTCAAACTTAGCTCCAATCGAGTGCACGTTGACTGCTCGACACGTGACTAGTGAAAATCTAGGTGCAATTTGATTAATGCAACAGAAGATGACCCAACTTCCCATTAAAAGGAGAATTTACTATTTCACCAAGTTTTTTGACAGACCATTCAACTAAGGACACGGGAGACACTGGCCCTATACAAACAGATCTAAGCATAATAAACCAACACATCGACCAAAAACTTTTGGCAGTATGTCAACAATTTCTCTGTTGCTTCAGTACCTTATAGAACAAGGTTTTCCAAAAAAACATATTTATTCATGAGACATCATAAAAGCCAAAGAAAAAAGTCCAACCAACCTTTGTTGAATTTGTGCAGCCTTGTTTTTGGATACAAAGTTGGTCATCTTCTCGTGCAACCGTTCACTAGCCTGACAAAACAGTCAATGACCAAAGAGAATCGATAAAGTTCTGAATGAAGCAAAACATTGGATGGTTGAACTTACATCTGCTATATGTGCATGGCGAAGCTCTAGCCAAACAGGATCATGATCCTCCAATATAACTTCTTTTTTCTCAGGTGCACCACCTGTTTTGCTTGGTACCTCATGCACGTATTTATTTCCCTCCATATTCAACAAATCATGGCACATAGCATCATACGTCCATTCATGTATAATAGGAGCAATCTGGAGCACAAAAAAGGCAATAATATCCTCATCATGACTAGTACAAATGAGGAAAATAATCAAGAAAGCAAATATAACCACACTTGAAAATATATTACGAGACCTGGTCTATGGATCTGTCAAGAATGAGCAACTCGCATGTTTCTGTCTGAGGAAAATTTGGAATGCTTTGCTTGTATTTTGCTAGGCAATTCCAGATCCCAGCAGCAAGTTTCGTTGGAATGAGATCACGGAAGGTTGTCATGGTGCTCGCATCAAGTGACTTGGCAGCACGGTAGCGTACAAAAGGAAATTCCTGAAAGCTTAAGGGCACATACTTTTAAAATATGAAATACAGCATAACTAAAATTTAGAAAAGCACATGTGTATACCCTCAATGAAGCAAAAACTGTAGCGATGCGACCAGCCATGACATTCAGACACACATCACCTCGGCGAGTATTCTCATCATCCCCAAAAAGGTCCTCCAGAGCCCGTTCATTGTCGGTAACGAAACACTGCAAAGGAAATGGTATTGAGGAATTCTTCGACATTAAGACTCTCACCTTTATCAACATGCCACATTATGCAAGTCAAAGGCTGTTCAAAGCAAATTCTGCAGTACATAATGTCCAACACACTGCCCAGATATAACATGTGAAACAGAGCTTCTACACCATGAAAGCCATAAAAGATAACTCATCTGGATTATAATCGTACTGACACATTATACAGCTATAGCTCAATATAATGCATTGCGTGGGTTGTACGGACTAAGAAATCAATTTGTAGAGTACAAAGAAAAAGGATCATCGCGTGGAAACTTAATTGCTGTTTTGCGCTAAACCCAGTGTGTGTGCAAATGACAAGGCTAGTCAGATTGATCGGATACCTGGCTGTCTATTGCAAAATACTCCAAATTCATCTGCAGATCCCATAAGAATGAATTAGCAATTGAAACTCGTTTTCATTTTCCAGAAAATTAACATGTCTATAGCAGATATCTTTTAACCAATGGAATATGACCTCTCTTAGGGCGCCTATGCGTGGTAGGACAGTTGAATCCCGCTTGACTTGAGCGACTAATTCTCTTGATATCGGAGAGCTGAAGAAAACAAATGCCCTTGACACAAAGTGGGGGAAAAAATCAGTAACAAGAAGAAAAAATGCAGAATTTTCATGGAACAACAGCAAACAGAAAGAAATGAAGAGATGTATACTGACATACTTCTTGTATAAAGGTGATCTTCCAGACATATCGGACAGAAACATTATAACACTGTAAAATAAGAGATAGAGGGTAAGAAAGATTAAGGAAAACCCATCCCCACATCCATAAATTAATCAAACAGAGTGATTGGAGAACTGTAATGATGACGATATATCTAAACAGATGTCAAGCATGCCATGAATAAAGAAACATGCATCAAACCAGAAATGCAATACTTTTCTTTAGATGGCTGGATAAAGTATATAGCATCCATGGAAGGTAATGGCTGCCTTCGCCTGTATATGTCTTCAACCACTGGCCACAGAAAAAGGAAGTTCATCATTTCCCCAAAACAAAGAAAAAGAACTAATTCCCACACCGATGCAGCAATAGAGTGAAAACCATAATTGCTTGAGAATATACTTCCGGACAGCTATACGGTCAGTTATTCTGATTAGCTTGCACTCAAAAGTGGCCAAGCAAACAGCAGCAGCAAGCATAAACAGCAAGCAGCAGATTAAGCATTTGGTCAAGACGCCGTACGTCAAAGGTGAAAATAAATTCGCAATCACTTCTGAGGGAGAAATGAAAGAAAATCAAATATATGCAGGTGCTAAATCCTACAGGAGGAAGTTATGGTCTCCAAATTTAAATTACTAAAGTTAGGGAAGTGAACCAGCTATACACAAAGCCATTGCATGTGGAAAAAAAAAGTGTTGAGCTTACAATACGTGGCATGCTTATCTAGAATCAGCATACCGTACAAGGATTTCCATTGATTGCACGTGACTGACAATAAATGCACGTGTCTAGAAAACGTGAGCATTTAATTTGTTTGGTTATACCACATTAACTGAAATAATGTATCCACATGATATATTTCTCATTTGTCAGCACCGTCACATTCTCTTATTAGTTCAGCTGAAGACTTGCCGGTTCATATAATAGCATGACTGAAAAAAAAAAAATACAATAATTCATTCATATGTCGATATATGGGATTGTGATATAATAAATTTTATAGCTGAATTGATCGATTCAAGTTAAAGGACATCTATTTCAGTTAAAGAATGTTTTCATGATTGCTCTAGAAGAGATGCAAGGGAACTGCTTCAGGTGAGGACATGCTATGGAGGTAATTCACATGGGGTTATATTAATTCTCTCTCTCTCTCTCTCTCTCTCTCTCTCTCTCTCTCTCTTTCTGCTTCAATTTCTTTTGATTTCTCTACTCCTGTCTATATTCATCCAATAGGCAAGTAGGGTTACTTTTCAAATTTTACTGGGGCAGCTAGATATCACATTACATGGAAGTGGAACCCATCTGATATGATACAAGGTGTTATAACCGCATTTCTCCACCATGGCCATGCAATTCAAGGTGCTACAACAGGAAAAACATTTTTTTTGAAAGATTATATTATTAAGCTGAAAAGAGATGGAGTGCAAGTACAGGTAATCTATACTATAAAGAATTAGAAAAAAAGAGATGGAGTGCGAGTACAGGTAATCTATACTATAAAGAATTAGAAAAAAAAAAAACATGCATCAGGTAGGATGTCTGTATTATCAAACACAAAATACTGGACTCTTGCATTAAGCTAAGACCATGCATTGAATAAAATTAACAACAATAAAACTCAAGCTAAATTAAACTTTCAAAACCAAATAGACTATCCAATTAATTCTTACATGAGACTCCTTCCTCAGTGATGTCAGCCATCTTACAAGAGCAAGACATTATCTTAACCGTAAGTTTGTCCATGATGAGTACCTACATGCAGAAAATTTGAACTACTTTAAAAGCTTAGAAACAACACTTCACAAATATACTCGCCCCAAAAAGGTCCATAAAAGTAACATGACATTCACTTAAACAAAATATCAATATACAATATCTCGCAAATTAATTTCAGCAAGGTTCAAGACATAAATGAAATGAAGCTTTGCTTATACCTCAACTATATTTCATACTACTTCACTGTTTTTCAAACGCAAAAATCAGAAACTATACAACAGCTTGAAAAAGTATTGGCAAGATAGAATCTGTATAAAAAACCAAGGTGCAAACAAAAGGATACGGTGAAATTACTTGGCAAGAACACATGAAGATGACTGTTTAGGACTATTGTAAACTAAACTGGATAATGCGACTATATATTATCAATGGTTGTACTACGACTTCTTGTTGAGATGGTGGACATGAGAAAGTATGAAGGTATAAACAGCATCATCCCCGTATTACAGTCCACCAACAATAAGGAAGTAGCAAAGGCCTTGAAGAAAGAGGTGCAGCTTGGTAGGGAGCTGCTTGAAAAATTGTCTACCATAGTACACATATTGGATGACAATGACCAGATCACAAACCAAATGGAATGTATTAAGGCCTTAAATAGATAAAATCTATGGATAATTCTTTACTTTCATGTGACAGGCAAAAAACAGGGCCAATTAACATAAGTCCAGGACATGTTGACAGCCAAAAGAATTCATCATTTGATAGATAAGAGGAGGCCAAAAAATGCATGTACCTTCCACTTTGATTTAGAGTCGCCAGTTTTAGTTGACCGTAGCATTTCATACAACAACCCTGATACATGTCCAATCAAGACAACAAAAGAAAAATTAGAGGTCAATCATCTGCAAATGAAAGCATGGTATGTCCAGCTCAGGTTTTTTATGACATTAACCATTGTATGGCAAAGAAGAAAGGCTGAACTAAGTTTAAGACTTGTCAAAAATGATAACTATAGAACTAGGCAACATCAAAACTTAATAAATAAATTCAAGTGAAAATCCCTTGACCTGAACCAGAAATAATGAAATTTCACAATGAAATCACAGCAGCCAATTTCTAATCTATAGAACCAATGCAACAGATACAGTCCATTGCATAAATGCATGTTCCTTCTGGCACGCACCAAGGAAAACTGAAAAAAAAAACGAAAAACTGATGATGGTGATTAAATCTTCAACTAAGAGGGATACTGCAGCTTATATCTAAGGAACTGCTACACCTCCGGAACCCACAATCTGAACCTTCCATCTTGGATGGCCAAAATAGGCAATCTGATCAACCAACCATGCACTCATGCAATTTAATAACATCTCCATTGACCTAATGGTACTAACATATTTTTAGATAATTAGCATACATTTATGTCTAAACTAGGCTTTCCCAAACATAGAAAACAACTTGGCTGGTAATGGGCTTACTTTGTTTGATAAACTAGAGTCCACATGTAAATATAAAGAGCTGCTAAATTCCCATATCACATAGCAAATGGCATCAAAATAATACTTCCAAGCTAACTGAGACCCAAACTAGGGATTCGACTAATCCTAACCCGTTCATGCTTTCTAACCAATTGGCCTACCACATTCCGATTCCCATGCCGTGACCTGTATCTAAACTTGGTCTAGATAACTCCCGCTCACGTGCTGTTCCTATTTGTCCCCAGACAGGCAAAAGAAGTTCAGTTCACGATCAATGGGCGCAACAATCTCATCCTCGGAATACGACAGATAACAGATCAATATGACCAACCGACAGAAGCCACCACTCACGTGATGCATTGGTTCTACCCAATTGCACGCACAAGCCCCAGTTGAGCAGAAACACGATGCACAAATCAGGCTCTAAAAGACTAGCAGCAACTCGAGCACAACTCGATACTGCAGGAACCAATTAACGATCGAAGTGAAAACTCTGTTCGACGAAATGCCCGCACTTTCAGCGCACAAAGAAGCAAGTAGCAACAAAAGGTCCCGTTCAACAAATACGCCCGCATTTCACTTCGCGAAAACGAAGTACGCGATTCCGCTCGACATCGACAAGGATCCTCCGCTCACCACACTCCCAATCCCACGGCTACATCCCTACCAAAAATAGCAAGACGCCAACCGCTCAAATCGCCAGCCCCCAACACAACGCCTCAGCAACACAAACTCAGCCGCGGCACGAAGCACGACACGCGCGGAGGGAGACGATTAGCTCCGCGGACTCGCGAGCGAGGCGAGAGGAGAGAGAATCGGGAACACTCACGATCGCGCGTGATTTGCCGGATGGTCTTGTGATCGCCGCCGTAGGAGGAGGAGTCGGAATCGGAGTACGACATGGCCGGCGACGGAGCCGGACGAGCAGGGAGACCTCCCGCGCGCGTGTTGTCTCCTCAGCTGCGCGCTCGCCTCGGCGATTCGATCGATCGAGAGAAGCCCCGGAATCGAGCGCAGATCGTGCAGCAGTGATCGCAGTCGACGAAGGTGCGAACACCGTAGAGAGAGGGAGAGAGAGAGAGAGAGAGAGAGGTTGATTTCCTGTTTACTTTTATGAGAAGGAAAGGAAGGTTGAGGATTGGAATTTTCTGAATAAAAAGTATTCTATTTGCAAACGGAATCATTTTTCTTTTTCTTTTTCTTTTTTTTGAAAACGGAATCATTTTCTCTTTTTGGACGGTAAAAACGAAATGGAATCGTTTTATAGATAAATAACTTTCTGTCTAAAGAAAACTGGAAAAATGGACACGCGAGGATAGGAATATTTATGTGGATAACCTTGTAAAAAAAGTTATTATGATAAAAAAAGAAGCTTAACCGTTGATTATTTTGTAGAACGAAAGTTCGTTTTGGCAAAAACTAAATGAAACTGATAATGCGAATTCAAAAATTAAAAAAAGCAAGGATTGTGGGATAACAATCGTTTAAATCTTTAAGAATACTAAGAATCCGTTAGCAAAAAATATAAAAAGTGATCTTTTGGGGGATTACGTGCTGACCGAGCCCAAGCGTTGAGCAGGGGCAAAAGCGGCATTTCGCGGGAGTCGTCCTCGGGCCAGTGACGAGCTAACGAAATTGACGGGACCGCACACGACTCGGGGCGTGATGCCTTGTTTACGATTATACCCCTCCCGTTATTTTTCTATTTTCCAGAGATTTCGACACTGGAAAAATAGTACCTTTTTTTTTTTTTTAAATTGGCGACAGTTTGATGTTGGGTATAATAGTCGACGGCTAAGGAAGTTGGGAAACGCAGTTGAACGGTCCGCTCTTCGATGTTTCCATAAAATATAAACTAGAGGAGAAAACAATCGACCTCGGAATCCACACGCATTTGAAGTTTTTCTTTTTCGGTAAGGCCACACGCATTTGAAGTTTCAAAGCGAACCCACCAAAAAGGACCGAGTTCTCGTTGCGACGAAATCCAGGACTCGTTCCAGGAGGCCTTTCGAGACTTTCCAAGAAGAATTGGCACTTTCTTCCTAGAATTTTCCGGCACAAGCTCGATTACACGAATTCATGTATGTTCCCTGAGATGAGCAGATACAATTCCATGCTCGAGTTCAATTTTACTCAATTCGACCCAACTCGACCGTTGAATGCCATGATTAAAGCACCGGCCCATGACTGGATTAGCAGCCACTCTAGCGCAATTCGAGTTGATGAATAAAATTAGGAGGATGGAGCTAAGGAGACCTTTTCGGATTGGATCAGAGATCCTGACTAGAGAACCCAAGTCCACAAAGCATGGGACCAGGAACCCTCGGACAGCCCAACGAAAGCACGTGACCGCAGGCCTAAGAAGAGGGAGAAAATCTTGACAATGCGGGATGGATAGAGAGCATTTTGGATTATGTCATCGGAGCACATCGGATAAAGTAGCTTTGAAGCAACAAGAGCTACGAGAATTTCAAGCTCAGTCGCTAGACAATCCTCCTGAGGACATCGCGGTAGCTTAGAAGGGTTTTGCGCAAGCAGGTAAGCCTTCTCGAATCTGCTGAGGAGGCTTTTCCTAGGCAGGTGTCCAGAGTTACTTGTCTTAACTTGGGGGACAAGAATTACCAGCTTCTTCCTTCTTCCACCAGATGGTCAAGACTCTTAGGGGATACATGATAAATCAAAAATTTTGTTCCAAAAAAATTTATCTATTCTAACTTGTTTCGAAATAGAAATCCATTTGATAAAATTATTTCATTTTTTTTTATTTTTGAAATAAATGTTTGTTCTAGAAATAGGTTTGGAATAGAAATTAGAAGTAATTTTTTTTCTTTTCTATTTCTAGAACAAAAATAAGAAATAAAAATTCTTCTCATCATTCGTCCTTACTATGAACCGATTGTCCATCCATCATTATTGACCACCGTTCGCAATTTGTTGTTGCCGCCACCAATCGCCGAATGCCGGTGTTTGCCGCCGCGCTTCTTTGCTCGCCGATTGTCATCGCTGCCACCGCTGGTTGTTGGCTATCGGTCGTTGGCCGCTACCGCCGCCACCGCCGTTGCCACCGATCACCGGTTGTCAATCGCCGCCGTTCGAAATGGAGAAATTTGTGTCGTTTTTATTTAGAAACTCATTTACAAATAGAAATAAAAAAATCTATTTATCTTCCAGAAATCAATTTCTGGGTAAAATGATTATTATTCGCGCCTTTACAAACTAGAGATAGTAGGATTTCGAAGGAACATGAAGACGTCGTTACTGAGGCAGTTGATTTCTATAAACCCCTGCTTGGTGTTCCTGACAATTGTTGCGCAGGAGTGTCTGTCAATGTGCTGCAAGAACTAATCAACTCTTGGATTTCTAACGACATGAAGTCGTTGCTTGGAGACCCGATTACTGAAGCTGATTTTGAAGATGCGCCCTCCTTGGGTAATTAGTGAGGACGAGAGTCCCGGCGAGATGGTTTCACCTCTCAGTTTTGCCCAAAAAGCTCGGTTTGCAGTCGGGAATGGTATAGTTGCTGCCGTACAGAGTTTCTTCAGGGACTGTAGGTTCCAAAGTTACCTAATTCAGGTCGTGCTGGGAATAGTAGCTCTATGTCTTCAAAGATACACACAGCGGTGCTGTACAGATTGCATGGAGTTGCATATACGAGCTTGAACTTTACTCAGCATAGTGTGATGTGTTGGAGATGAAGACTCCCATAGAATAGCTACTCTGTTTTTGACTGACAGAAGACAAAGATCATGGTCAAAATTTTTGTAAAGTTTCTGTACCAGGATTGATCGCTCTGGTTTTCTTTTTCCGGGATACCATACTTGCCTACTTAGCCAAAAAAAAAAAAAAAAAAAAAAAACTTATGCATCATGTCATAATCATGAATTTTCTTCTTCTTTTTTCCATTGTCTTTTGTCATGCGAAATATTTGTTTCCACATTGATTGCTCATTCGCCTAAACAATTAGCTCGTAAAAAAATCCAATATATTCTGATTTTTTTTTTTTTGGTCAGTCCTACTCTATGCCTATTCTATACTAACTCTCAGACTTTTTGCCCTGCTTCTTGCAGGGCGTGGAAGTCGAAACCCACTCCTGAAACTTATGCGTCCTCACCCCATCCCCCTGAGAAGGTGGGGATTTGAACCCCACACCTCCCCCTTCCATGTTGGAAGGGTGGCCACTGGGGCGAATCCCAGTGGTTAATATATTCTGATTTAAAGTCGGCAATAAATTGTGCTTATGTCGAGCTATTCAAAATGACCAAAATTATAATCTTGGGACCCAAATCAATGCTCGATCCAACTTGGCAATTGTTGGGTGTTTTACAAGGAAGTGTAAATACGCCAAGTTGGATGTTTTACAAGGAAGTGTAAATACCTTTCGAATGGACAAACTAGTCTGATCGACAAAAGATTGAAGGGTCATTTTTATTTTATTTTATATTCTTGGATAGGAATGTAAAAAGCAAGAAATTTAACAGTACATATAGTGAGAATAATCATTCTCAATAATGCAAATTGTTTGAAAAAATGATATACATCGAAAGTAAAGATGAACACGTATTCTTTGATTGATTGAGTGGTCCTTCACAAATATTACAACTTGGGTATCCATACCTACAACCAGTTGTTACATATAAGGATGCTAAGAAATTAGACATGACCTACGTGGCTCCTAGTACTTGGTAGAAGTTAACTACGAATTGTTACAACATCCTCGACTCCACTACTCAACAATTACGTCTTAGGCTTCTCCCTATCAACCGACTTGGTATATTTCATTCGTAGACTCGTCACTTCGGCACTTCGTCCTTTTTTGGTTGACATCTCCGTAGATCAAAATATGGTCTTTTTGTAGATCAACTATACATCGACTAATCACTCCCAACACTTTGGGGAAAAGTACACTATCAGTACTATAAATTGTGTACGGTGCTCACTTTAGTGCCAAAAGTTTCCATCGAATGACTTAAGTATCAAATAGAAGAAAAAACGATCACTTTAGTATTACTAGCGAGAAATTCCAGCCAAATTAATTACATGGCTTTTATATTTAAAAAAAAAGTCACGGTGGCTTTAAAACGACGTCGTTTTCCATCATCCTAAAAAAACGACGTAGTTTTGCCGTTATATGTGGACATCCTCACAGAAACAACGCCATATAGCTCATGGGGATTGAAATTAGGGTTTCTGCCGCTCGTCGCTTGGCCACCGTTGTTCACCCGCCATCGCTCGGCCACCGTCGCTTCGCCACCATTGTAGTTGCTCGACCGAGTGAGCGAGGAGAGATTGAGATTGTTGCTCAAGCAAGAAGTGGTAGGAAGAATAGGAAGCGAGGGCAGAGGATGAGAAGGAAGAAGAGGGGTCAAAGGTGCCGCCTGTGCACTGCTGCTGCTGCTAGTGGTGTCAGTGCCGTTGCTAGTACAACTGCTAGTGCACTGCTAGTGCTGCTACTGGTGCCGCTGCTAGTGCCATTGCTGATACTGCTGCTAGTGTCATTGCTAATGCCGCTGCTGGTGTTGGTCTTCGAGGAAGAAGAAGACGACGTGGCCTCTCTCTCTCTCTCTCTCTCTCTCTCTCTCTCTCTCTCTCTCTCTCTCTCTCTCTCTCTCTCTCTCTCTCTCTCTCTCTCTCTCTCTCTCTCTCAATTTGGAAGTTTAGGGTTTCTAAGTTGGGGGAAAGACGCGAAACAGCCTCGTTTTGTTGTTTGGATGGCTGACTATACTATCCGACGAGCCACGTCGGATTTTCGGCCAATTTCATCGGCGATGGCATTGAAGTGATCATTTTTCAAATTTGTTGGCACTTAAGTGATTCGATGGAAACTTTTTGCACCAAAATGAGCGTTGTATACAAGTTTTGGCATTGATAGTGTATTTCTCCCCGGCACTTTGTGATCCTTTGCTCTTGCTATCTTAGTAGGCTTTTGTCGATCAAGGCATCAACCAAACATTTGAGCATTTTTTGGTGTTAACGTAGCCTCCTTATTGAAGAATTGAATGGTTTAATACCCATGTACAATCAATATCCTCAAGTTAGGTAGAGACGTGCATCTAATAATGATATCTATTCATCTTACGTCTCTCGACGGGTACTCTGCATGTGTTCTCCCACATCCTCTTTAAAAGCCATCACGTCACACTATAAGAAAACCTAATTCTTCAGACGGTGCTATTGAACATAAGGTCCCACCTTTTCATCTTCTTTCTTCGTGAACAATATTATCGACAACCTTTTGCTCGTAAACTCTTCTTCCCATGGCAACGATTACTAGGGCTTTGATCTTTACTATTAGTCATCTTGGGATATACATTGCTCGTTTTGATAATCAAGGGATTCGAATAGAAGGGCAAGCTTTCACTTTAGTTCGTGGACTAATGTGAAGATGACATCGATCCGGTTATTCTTGGCCCTTACTTTATATAATTTTTCTTCCTCCATCTTTTTATCAATGTTGTCATCATCATCATGAAGAAATTCTCCCTCCTCATCATGATGTATTGTCAAGCAAGTCCCTACTTTCACTTTAGTTCGTGGACTAATGTGAAGATGACATCGATCCGGTTACTCTTGGCCCTTACTTTATCTAATTTTTCTTCCTCCATCTTTTGATCAATGTTGTCATCGTCATCATCATCATGATGTATTGTCAAGCAAGTCCAGTAAAAAGTAAATGGTCAGTTTATGACAGTTGAGAATAAAGAATGAAGAGAAATTATATTTTGTTCATTAACTAATGACTTTTCCAGTATTTTATGTGAAATTCTTCCAATAGTTCTCAAGGATAAGACCTCACATGTTACTCATTTGGAAAAAAACCTGAATTGACTTGACTCTAGAATTCTCTTCCTCTAACCGAAATTTAGAATTAGATTTAATAGGTACTCTTTGCTCCTTCCGACTTCCCTCACCAATTGCTTTTTCCTTCATTTAGGGCCTCTATCTAGTACTCTCCTCGACATCTTTGCCATTACTGGACGCTCTTCTTATGGCACTGAAGCTCAAGTGATTGAGGTCGCTTTAATGATGATCATATATAGAAAAGAGATAAAAGAAGAGGAGAGGAATACCAAATGATCAACGTGGTTTAAACAACTAAAAGAATGATCCCTCAAAAGTTTACCTCCATGTGGTAAATCCTCAATTCATCTCGTTATCTTTGGCGAGGATTCATCATCCTTTAATAGAGAGTAATATAATGGGTTACAGTCATTGATTTTTTAGCTATAGTTATCATACAACCCTCCAGATCTCCTATTATATATGATTAGAACGATTTGACGTCCTTATTGTTCCAACTCTCTCCCTCCAAGCTAGAGCAAAGACATCGTCGGAGGTCAGCAGCTTGGATTCCATATTCTGGGAAACACCTTTAGAGGGAACCTTGGTGAATACATTTGCTAGTTGCACATCACTACAGGCATAGGGATTTTCAATTGTCTTGTATTGAACCGTCGCTTGAACAAAGTGAAAATGACTTCTTAATATTTAGTTTGTTCATGGAAAAATGGATTTGAAGCGATATGGATTGTGGCTTGATTAGCACAAGATAACTTCATAAGACACATAGAGGATCGAAACTCCAAATCTTGTACAAGCAATTGAAACCAAGTCATCACTTGTAGTTGAGGTCATGGCTCCATATTCGGCCTCTACACTAGACCTTGCTAAAACGGTATGTTTTTTACTTTTCCAAGTGACTAATTTGCCTACTACACCCACTGGTGGGCAGTTTAGTTGGTTCAACTTTGGGCACTTCATTGCAAAGGTCCTAGGGTCGAAACTCCGCATTTACTAACACGTCTTAAGTGAGGGGCCATAATGGTGAGGTCCTGTGCTAACTTCCTCCTAGGTATTGACGCTTGGTCCGGGGTACACCGTGCACTTTATGGACCGTGGGCTACCCAGCGTAAGCCCGGCGGGCTTGGTGGATCCTGGGCATCAAAAAAAAAAAAAAATTGCCTACTACAAAGGTTCGAAAGATTGTAGTTGATTTTTTTGTCCGCAAGGCTCCCAGCCCAATCCGCATCAGTTTACCCTACAATATCATTATGGTCATATTTCTTCATCAAAATACCCCCATTTGGACTAGACTTTAGGTACTGAAGTATGCGATTCACAACTGCCTTATGTCCTTTTTAGTAGGCGCATGCATGAATTGGCTTACATAATTAATGGTGTAAGCAATATCTGAACAAGTAATGTTTACCCAAGCAACCTCTAAAATTGACCACTTTTTGGGCAGTGGAATGACGTTGTCAACAAACTTACTATTATAATCCATGGGAGACTCTGCAGGAGCAGCTTCAAGTTTCCTAGTCTCTTGAAACAAGTCAAGAGTATTTTTACTTTGACAAATAAATAATCATTTACTAGAGTAAGCCACCTCTATATCAAGAAAAAAGCGCAAGTGTCCCAAATCCTAATGTCAAACTTCACATTCTAGCGCTACTTGAGGTCGTCAATTTCATGAAGATTATTACCAATAATAACTATATCATCTACGTAGATAAGGACAACCACCGTTGCTTTGGCATTCCGCTTCACAAACAAGGAGGAATCCAAATCAAACTTTTTTAAACCCACACTCTCAAGAGCAACGCTTTATTTTTCATACCACGCACATGGTGACTGTTTGAGTCTACAAATCTTTTGAAGGACCCCAAGAGAAATGTTCATACATGATTTCTTCTTCTAGTTCACCTTCTAAGAACGTGTTAAAAGTGGCCAATTACAATTTACTGCTATGGACATCAGTATTCTTATTGTGCTCATTTTTGCTATGGAAGCAAACGTTTCTTGAGAAATTCAGAAAATTTATCTACTCTCCTAACAGTTAGGCCAAAATTGAGAAATTCTGGAAGGTAGTCTTGGTCTTCGTTGATCTTCCTCTTAAATTTTCAAATCAGGGAAAATTCTCTACTGGCTTTTCACCATCCCCAATGTGCTCGACAATTTGGTTGGCTTAGGAAATTCCTATGCGAACCATATATTCAATGGAATTTCCTTTTGATCAACAAACTAGCAGAGAGATGAAATTGATTTACTGTATCATTCATCAGAAAATGACGAAGAAATAGTAAGCAATTTAAAGTAAGGGCCAAGAATAACATGATCAATGTCATTCTCGGATTCATCCTTGAATTGAAGAGAAAGCTTACCCTTCCGTTTGAATCTCCTGATATTATCGAGACGAGCAATGTATAACTCAGAACGACTAAAATTAAAGATCGAAGCTCCAGTGATTTATTCCATGAAAAGAAGAGTTTGAAAGCAAAAGCTCGAAGATGATGTAGTTCACGAAGGAAGAAGATTAAAATGGTGAGACTTTTGACTCAGTAGCACGTTATGAAAATAAAGGTCTTCTAATAATGTGACGTGATGCTTTTAGAGAGGACGTGGGAGTAAACATGCAGAGTAACCATTAAGAGAATACGTGAGATTAAAAAATACAATCATTAAATGCACATCTCTTACTATCTTGAGGATAACGATTGTGCATAGGTTTAATATCAAAAACTGCCCAAGTGTTGGATCAACGGTTTGATCGACATAAGGCCTACCAAGATAGCAGGAGCAAAGGATCACCAAGTGTTGGGAGCAATTAGCCGACGTACAATTGGTTGACGAAAAGACCTGATTTTGATCGACGGAGATGTTAACCAAAAAGGTCTAACTGCTAGAGCGAAGAGTCAATGAATGAAGTATACCAACTCAATCGATGGGAAGGAGCACAGGATGTAACTATCAAGTGGTAGAGTTGAGAATCTCAGATGTTGTAACCATTTACGAATAAGTGCTATCAAATAGTACCCGGGGTCATGTTTAATTTCTTAATAACCATTTAAGTATCTGTTGATTGAGGGTATATTATTCAAGTTGTAATCTTCATAGAAAATTGTTCAATCAATCAAATAACACATGTTGTTCATCTTTATCTTTAGGCTTCCTTTGTTTTACGAAAAATGAATGATTGTGAAAATATCTTCTTAAAAATAATCACTAGATATAATTGGTTAATGAAAAATATTTTTTTTTGTCGATGACAATTTATATATAAACATTTTTGTAGAAGATGGAAATATTTTTCTTCTTTAATTTTTTTTAAGTAACACAAGGATCATTTTTAGGAAAATGTGTTCCAAATTATTTATTTTTCATGAAACAAACAGAGCCTTAATATATCTTACGTTCCCAGTACAATTTATATTATTGATAACGACTGTTCTCAATATTAGTATTTTTAGACTCTATTTGGTTGTCCGGATTTCTAACAAGGATGGGATTGAAAAGGATAGGATATGAAATCAAAGGATTTTGCTATATCCTATATATTATTTGATGATTATGGTAATAAATTGGATATATTCATATTATATTATATAATTGTTTGGCATAACGGTATATCGGTATAAATGAACAAAATATTTTACAAACGGAGATGATAAAAATTTCTCACAGCACTCTTGGTTACTTAATTTTTATTTACTTTTTTATTTTATTTTCCTCTCTTTTTTAGTTAATTTACTTTTTATTTATTTATTTCCCATTTATCCTACTCTAATAAAATATTATTAAATAGTACACCGTACTAATATACCTTAAATACTAAATTCCTAAAATATGTAATTAATATAATTTATACATTGAATTTATATTATAAAATAGAATTAAATTTGAATATATAAATAAAAATAAGATTAAATTAAAATAACTAAATTGTTATGTTTTGTTATTTTGAATTTCTTATATCAAAATTCAAATATTATTTATATTGAAATATAATTTTAATTTTGCTTATTTAAGAAGTTTGTTATTTGAGAAGAAATCATATCCCCCTTAAACCCACCCCTTCCATGAAATTATTTTATTTGTTCCATATCCCTCTATATTAGATTTTATTCTATCTTGAGTAGGCACCAAACACATTGTAGGATTATGAAGTTTATCTTAACTGCCAAATGTGACCTTAAAGGTCTTACCACTTATGATACAATTTAAGAATCAACAAGAGAACCTTCCACTCTTGTTCGATTGGAATGGGTTGTTAATTCAAAAGGTATTTCATACTTTCTGGTGAAACAATACCCAATTACGATCGGCTTGTTGACCACAATCCTTTCATGGCATTGATCATATGAAAGGATTATGATTGTTGTGGCCAACACTTCCACCCGCACCACCGGCCCATCAACTCCACCTTCCGAACTCTGCCTAGCCACGGGGACCACCACCACCTCCACTTGCACCTTACCTTACCTTTTAACTGTATGCCACATGCGTCTTGCCGCATCTAGCTTTCGTCATCACCACCATCCTCTCCAGTAAGTACGCAAATGCTCCCTAGTTTTTGCCTTCTTTTCAATGCCAGTGCCACCTGCCCTAATCATCAAGAATCACTGCCCCTCCCATTTAGGTAATGAGGTGAGCCAGTCTCGTTCATCCGTAACATAACAAATATCAAACGGATCGACCCGTGAAGGGGAGCTTCACGAGCGACACCTACTGATAGGCCCACCGGAAAAACGCCTATGTCGATCGAACCAACACGCACCGCACATATCCAAAGATCGCGTGACCGGGTCCAACCTAGATCCGAACCTAAAAGATGACTACTGTGGTACAGAAGAAGATCCAAAAATCACTCGCAAAGGCCATCACTGATCCCCAAGTGACGCACCCGCTGATTATTCCTTTCCTATTTTCGCGTTGGCATGTGTTCACTGCAAGCGACCAATCCGCGAGAGGACTTTACCTCCTCTTCTGAGCAAAACCCAGATCCCAGAATCCCCCGAGAAAAATAATACACAAACAGCAAGGGGAAAAAACAAAAGATTAGAAAGGAAATGAAATGATGACGAATAGACCAGACAAGGATCGAGAACAGTGCCTATAAACAAAAGGCCAAAATCTCGCTTTGACCCGAATGACACATCAAATTCATCCACTCTATGCCCCCCCGGGCCCCTAGTCCAACGGCCAAACCATTTGAACCCTTCACCTCCAAAAATCAAAAAGAAAAAAAATCGACCAATATTTAAGATTACATAACTTCCATGAAAATGTCCCCTGCTATTATCATATTAAAAAGAGAGAATAAACTACAAAAAAAAAAAAAAAAAAATTGAAGGGTGAAAAAGAGAGGAGTCCCAAATCCGAAAATTCAGACATGATCTATCATTTAAGGGGAGGTTGCTGATACAGAGTCCTTGACATCAATGACCATACCGTTTGGGCTACCGCTACTGTAGTACCGGCACAGTACCTTGCACTTGACCACGTGGCGGTAGACGTAGAACCCCGGCGTGACCATGATCCGGACCTCGGTCGGGACTAGCCTGTCCTGGGCCTTGTCCGCGCCCATGTCGTCCATGTAGACCGGGTCGAACCGGGTCCCCATGTCCACCCGGTAGATCGGGAGGCCCGGGTGGACCGAATTCGCCAGCAGGTGGACCAGCCACACCCCCTTGGACGCCCCGAAGAAGGCCTGCAGCAGTGGCTCCGGCCACGCCTTCGTCCACCCCAACATCGCCACGATCTCGCTCATCTTCCTATCGCAAAATCTGCCCCCCAAAAAATATTTAAAAAGAAACATTAACTAAGAAAAACCGTACACATTGCGTATCAAATAATGTTAGTGAAATTATAATGTATCTA
Organism: Eucalyptus brandiana; assembly: GCA_014182725.1. Taxonomy (NCBI): domain Eukaryota; kingdom Viridiplantae; phylum Streptophyta; class Magnoliopsida; order Myrtales; family Myrtaceae; genus Eucalyptus; species Eucalyptus brandiana. The sequence continues at coordinate 27,638,027 of CM024671.1, forward strand.
TACCTGCTAAACTCTTCGCTGAAATGCCTCGTGCCTTTATTCAACACCTCGTCCCACGTCAACCTGCACAGCACGTTGAACGACGTGAGGTTGGCCTCGCACCGAGCCACCGGGTTCAGTATCGTGCTCGGCGCGCTCTTCTGGAACCCGACCGACTCGAAGTCCTCGAAGAAGGCCCTGTTCAGGAGCGCCTCGAGGGGGACCAGCAGGCTCCGGGGGCTCCTCGACGGCGGCGAGGCGGCCTTGACGTCGTGAGGCTGGAGGAGGAGAGAGACACGCTCGTGCAGCTTGCCGCCTCCCGTGCCGCGGAGCTGCATGGCGAGCGACCGGCTCAGGAAACGGACCGAGGACCGAGCCTCCGACACCGCGACGAGGAAGGGCTCGATGACCTTGTCGTTAGAGGTGGGGATCGGATTGATAGGGCGGATGCTTCGGGGGGCACGATAGGGGGAGTTGCTGCATTCGTCGAGGCCGGACTTCAGGCTGTGGCAATAGAGCTCGAGCTTGTTGAGCTTCTTCTCGAGCTCGGCCATGGAGTACTTGACCCTGGAGGTCTCCAGGATCGCCTCGTCCCTCTTCCTCGTGGTTTGTATCAGCTTGTGGGACAGCTCGGCGAGGGCGATCTTCCACTGCTCCTCCCTCACCGAGGAGGCGGCCGACGACGCGGCGTCGATGGACCGCGGGCTCCTCTTGGTCAGCGTGGACAGGATGGACTTGAAGATGCCGTTGGGGCTCGGGATCGAGTGCCGTCCCAGGCCGTGGAGGTGCCCGCGGTGGTCGAGGGGGACGACGGAGATCCGCTCGCGCGCGTGCGGGCGGCAGTTGTTGCACGACACCGACACGTCGTCGTCGCCGCCGGACGGCTCCTGCCGCTTCTTGCTCGCGGGCTTGCCGCTCCTGTGGGCATGGTGCAGCGGCGTCGGCTGGTGGTGGTGCTTCGGAGTGGCCGGCGTCGCCCGCGCACGGGGGGTCGGTTCCTTGACACCGTTAGCGTCTTCCTCTTCTTCTTCTCGTTGGCATTCTTGGATCTGCAAAAATCAAGAGATTAAAACCAGCCGTTCCTTTCAAAAAAACGAAATAACGAGAAAAGGATGGCGATTCCAGCTTACGGGAGTGAAGTGGGGGGATTGGAGAGGGAAACAGAGAGTAGGGGAAGGTGGGGATTTGGAGGAGTAAGAAGGAGAGGGTGATGGCTTTGAAGGAGGCATTGCTGTTCATCTGAGGATGAAGATCACGCTTTGGCGTTTCTTTCTCTGTTGGCTACGCTAGATATACTATATGCTGTAATTCTGTACGTGGGTGAGTTTTGTCCCGAGGAAACCTGCTCGATATTTCTTCGTCTTGTAATCATGCTTTTAATGACAGGAAGTCGCAGGAGAGAGATGACTGTCTTTCTCTCTCTCTCTCTCTACTGTCCACCGCTGGTTAAGACGGAAACCTTACGACGACGATAATGAGCATTTATATGATCATCGTAAACGAGATCGCGCGGGTTCTGGTTACGAATGTGAGTGCACATTTCGAGTTTGAAGCAACGACTCCACCATTTATGGTCATATAATGGGTCGAAGAATTTAAGGCCACCGTACATTTATGGCCATCGGCTCGGTCCAATTTTGACGAGAGAATGTAATTCCGCCACGCAATTTATGGGATCGTTTCACTCATCGTCGGAATTTTCAGGAACAATGTTTTTCGCTTTGATACAGTATTCTCATGCTCGTGGACCACGATTAAGACAACGACGACATGGCTGCAAAATGCTTGTGTATTTATGGCAGGCAAAAGGACCATCTAACGCTGCGAAAGGAGGCCCTTTGAATTCCATATTTGCGGTATGAAAATGGGGCTTTCACAAGTGCAAAAAGATAGGAGGAAAGGGACCTTGAACGGGGGACTCATTCGCATGCTTCGCTACTCCAAACTCCAGCAAAAAGAAATGGCCAAGTGCTAAGCTTGCTAGGGCTTAGGGCTTAGGAGGACTAGCTCCTATTTGGGTTTCATCGTTTCCTGGAAGCGTCTCATTTACTACAGTATAAATGCGAGTCAGCATCGCGAATTCTACATCGGGAAATCATCACGATCCCCAATCTCTCAACTCTCAATCGTGGGTTTTTAGGTTAATGGGTGGTGGGGCCGGAGGACTCTTTGGCTTAATGAATGTCATGATTGTCTCAGGGGTGGGTGAAGTGGGAAAGCAACCTTTGTCGAGAGTAAAGGAAAGAGGCTTCCGGCTAGGACTAGTGCAGAAGAGAGTCGAGACTCCCGGTCAGCTGTCGTACATTTATGAGGGTGCTGGGAGGGGGAGTTGTCGCATTAAAAGCCCCATATCGGCTGCACAACCACCCTCGTTTGCCCTCATTTATATGGCGAACGCGAGAGAGAGAGAGAGAGAGAGGGAGTGCATGTGAGATGAGTAAATGAGGGTAGGGGCGTTGCTCGACCAACGTGGTCCCTGACGTTGTTGGCAGCAAAAGCGTACAAAAAGGGGAGAGGTAGAAGCAGTGTCGTCGCCTTTTGCGCATGTCGCTGGCAGGGTCGTGATCCCGAGTGCCCCTTTTTCCAGGTCTCGTCTCCCCCATTCTCATTCCCGGGTACGTCTCACGTCCCGCATGAGCATTCCAGACGGAGACAAACGCGGCGGATGTCGCGCGAAACTAGCCGATGCACGTCATTCATGATCGTGAATCATTCATTGGTGTTTTGTGAAGATGATGGCGGAGTTTATGGGAACGGACGAGGCCTGTTTTCTATGCGAAGAAAGTTAGGCCTCGACCAGAAAGTTAGTCTTTGTTCAGTTAGATTGCCTAATATGTAGAGGTGTACGACGGGACCGTCTAAACCAAGAATTGCCCGGACCGGACCGGACCGGCCAATTTTGGGCGGTTCCCAAAGAGGACGATCTAGTTTCCAATTCCCAATTTCCACTTTTGGGACCGGTGGCTGGTCGGTCCGGTTCCCAATTCGAAGGTGGGAACCGAATCGACTAGACCAGTTAATTTTATATAAAACAAATCATAATTCCTCTCAATTTCTCCCCTTTTTCATTTTATTTTTGGCTGAAAATAGCAAATTTACCAATTCCATCAGACCGTTGGTTGATCTGGCTCCCGGTTCCACCTCGGAATCGGATCCGGAACTAGTTAGTCCTACTTACATAGGCATATCCACACACATGAGATGTCCATTCTCATAGACATTGTGAGTATATGAAGCATGGTATATGTGCTATATGATACTATTAGACCCGATGATGGCCCTTGCGGCCCATGCGTGTGCCTGAGTATTCAAAGGACACTTTTGAGCAGCTTTGGACAAAGTCATTTAATTGAGGATAATGACACAAATGGTTTCTAAATTTTGAAAAAAATGTGCAAGTTTGGTACTTAAATTGTCGCCCAATATGCAATATGATTCGTGAATTTTTAATTTATTTTATATCCCTAGATTTTTTTGTACACGTTCATTATTGTCCGTGAACTAAATGAAAATATTCAATCTTTAGGTTAAGGACAACATTGAACATTTTAATATAATTATGTGATTAAATTGAACATGTACCCAAAGTTCGTGAATCATGTTGAATAAATGAGAAGTCCAAGGATCATATTACACATTAGGCTACAATTTAGGAACCACATTAAAATTCAAGGATTACAATTTATTTTATTTTCTCAATATTTATGCATGTATTTTTTGTTATAGGTGGGCCTGCACAACGAATTAGGCCCAACCTAAGTGCTCGGCCCTGTCTAGGCCCTAGTCTCTCCTAATGTCATAGGTCCTTCAATGGTCTAGGTTGAGTCACCTTTACTTTTATTTTAAATTTTCACTTTTGCCTCCGACATTCAAGATTTCAGCTTACTCAACATTAAATATATCGAACATTGAAAGATAAACAAGACTTAATGCCTTTGCTTCCGGCATTCAAGATTTCACTTTAATCGACATTAAATATAGCGAACATTTAAAGATGCACACAATCTTAATGCCTGGAACTTGGTTGGTTGACTCTTGACCACAAGAGAGAGAGAGAGAGAGAGAGAGAGAGAGAGAGAGAGAGTAGAGTTACCCTTACGAGAGTAGGTTGAATTGTAGCTAGAGGGACTTTGATTAGCTCCTCTTTTCTTTTTCTTTTTCTTTTTTATTTTTGTTTTTAAAGCTAATTTAAATTCATACCCTTATTGTTGTAAAATATTTTTTTAATCGAGTATCTGTATTATCTAGTCACATGCAACTTGGTTGGGTCGACCAAGTGAAATTGTAGCTTATAGCGAGTTACTTAGAGTGTGTTTGACAATTTGTCAAATAGTGATTGATTATATTCTTTTGTTTTTTGAAATAGATTTGGAACAAAATTTTGTTCGATAACTTTTTTATTTCCAGGAATAAATTTGTTTTCGAAAATAGATTTGGAACAAAATTAAGTAGTAACAAAAAGTTGTTTCTTTGTTTCCATGAATAATTATAAAATCAAATCAACCCAAATTTCTTTTTTCCCTTTTCTTTTCTTCTCTTTCTTCTTGCTCTTCTTCTTTCTCTCTTCTTCTTCCATTGCCACCGCCGCCCCCCACCACCATTGGTCACCAACGATCAATTGGACGATGTCTAGCGAGCTTGCCAAAGGCTCGCCTAATCACCAACGAAGCTTAGCCTCGCCATCACCCCTAGCCACCAACAATCCTTGCTTGGATGGGCAAGGCTCGACCTCGCTTGGTGAGGCCAAGCTCCCCCAATTGCCGATGGGGCTTGACCTCATTGGACCACCACAAGGTCGGCCTCACCTTGGTCGGACGACATCGACTTTACAGTGGCCTGACGAGGTTGAATCTCACCAATAGCTGGGCAAGGCTCCTTGCCTAGCCAAGGCTTGGCCAAGCCTCGCCCAATTGCCTGCAAGGCCTTGTCGAGGGTCAGTGACCCTTCAACGAGATTGTCGGCTCTTGTTTAGTCAGTCACCGGTCATCTTGAGGCTAGCAACTGGCCAAAGTTTGAAAAAGAAGAGAAAGAAAAGAAAAGAAGAAAAGAATAAAAAAGTAATAATATTATTTAAAAATAAAAATAAAATGATTTTGATTAGAAATTTTGAAAAATGTGCCAAACGCAACTTTATTTTGGGAATAGAATTTTTAGCAGTCATCAAATACCTTCGAATGCATAGAAATTATTTCTAAAAAACAGAATGATTACCAAATGTATTCTTAGTTTTTTTCTTTTCTTTTCTTTTTAAGGCTAATTTAAATCCATGCCCTTATCATTCTAAAACAATTTTTTTATTTATTAATTATACATGGGAAATCAATGGCGATGTTATTACTCGTTCTTGGTCAATGTTGTTGCCTTAATATGTTTTAGATGAAACTTGTTTTCCATAAGACAAGGCTTCATATACAACTTATTTAATCTAGTTTATTTTTATATATTATTTTCACTATTAATATTTTCTTTGGACACATTAGGGTATCCTAGACCCAATAATTGAAAAATGAAAATCGAGATTTATACTTAATAGTTGAATAAACGAGAGTTATGCTTAACTTATATTAAATTCACATTGTAAATAAACTTTCATCAATAAAAAAGGAAAAAAAAAAAGGGGATGCTGTGGTCGGTGAATAATATGAATAGATTTCATTGTTCTTTTCTAAAATTAATCCACGATGTTTTTGTTAGTTATGGAAAGATGGGAAAGAAATAGAACCACACAAGCTTAATAGGCTGGAGGAGGGTCGCCTGGGTAAGGTCCTTCAGCATACTATTTGTCAAGCTTATATTACGTGACTAAAACAGTAAGTATATTGTCTTTTTAGATGAAAAGAGTTAATATAACTTTACTCAGATTATATTATCGGCAATCGTGCATGGCAGATGCAATCTTCCGGCGTTATTTCATTGAATTATTTTTTAGTCATGTTCATCATTATTTTCTAAGATTTTGAAATGCATTTTCTATCTTAATGGGAAGTCTATGAGCAGAACTCATCTCATAACAATCTCATTAAGAAGGGGAAAAGTGTCAGACAAGTCCTAAATCTATTGCATTTTATCATAAACATTTTAATAATGTCAATTTAATTATAAACTTTTCGACCTAATACCAATTCAGTCATTTCGACTAATTTTGGCCAAATATTACTAACATCAACATTGGTCAGCCCATATGGCACGGCCGACGCTGACTCAGATAACTTTTAATGATGTTTTAATATTTCTTTTGATTTTTTTTCTTTTTTATTCTTTTCTTTCTCTTATCTTTTTTTCCTTCCCTTCCTTCTTCTTCTAACCGGTCGTCAAATCTTAGCAACTGGCCAGAGATGAGGGATCTCGCTCGGCACAGAGCCTTTGGCAAACTTGCATAACCATTGGTGAGGTTTGAGCCCTTATCAGCCATGAGTGAGGTTGCCTCGCCGATTCGACAAGATCAAGCCTCACTTAAACATTGCGAGGCTTGAGCCATCATTGGCCCTCGCCTTTGTCCAATTGTTAACTAGCAATTGGCTGGAGGAAGAAGAAAGAAAGAAAAAATAAAGAAAAAGGTAAAAATAAAGAATTTAAAAATATTATTATTATTAAAAATTATTTACGTTAAGACTTGTTATGTCACATAAGTCAATCGACTGTTCACGTTAAAACTAGGTATTGATACCGATAAAAGATTTAAGATTAAATTGGTATCGAAATATTTCTTTTACACTTTTTCTCTATCAGGGAGTTTTCACAATATAATAAATTTAGATTTAAGTTAAAAGTTTGTATAAATTGATCTGGATGATCGAATCAACAGTGATCATGCTATGTTTGTTTATTATCCGACAAAAAATGTTTTATCCCAAATAGCGAATAAGAATGTTTTTTTGCCGTTCAATTTTCGATGTTCCATAATGTATGATCCTGTACATTCTTTTCCACATTTGGCCAACCTTGGCCTCCCCAAAAATGTCTTCTTTTCGCTCTGATGAAAAACGAAACCCGATACAAAAGAAGCAGCAGCAAAGGGGAAAGATGAGGAAAAGAAGACTATCTTCGTATAACAATCTCCTCCCCCGAACGTTGATCCCAGTGCTTGATCCACCTTCTCCGACCCTTCCCACCGCCGGTGCTCGCCACGTGCGCGATGTCCAGGCCCTTCCCCACCGGCAGGAAGGCCGACCGCACCAGCCGCCGTGATCCTCCCTCCACCACGCTCCGCCATCGCGACGGGGTGGCGCCCGCTCCGGAGCTCGCCGCGTTCTTGCACACCAGGACCGCCCCGCGACTGCTCAACTTGGCCATCCTCAGCACCTTGGAGTGATCGCTTCGCCGACAGTCGGCGACCATGAAGTCAATCCCTTCGAGCTCCTCCATCACCGATTCCGGCTCCCCGATGATCACCTCCGGCGGTGCCGCGCTGGCAGCTTTGATCGCGTCGAGGTACTCCGACCGCGACGCCTCGTCGGGGACCACGCACACGTGCCGCCCGCCCGTGTGGCGGGAGGCTACTGCTAGGCCGACGCTTGTGGCGATGATGCCGCCCCTCGACCAGGTCTCGACGACGAGCCGCGCGTTCCAACCCGCAGCCATGGCGGCGACGAGCTCTGCAACTCCGGATTCTAGCTGAGCTTCGCACTGCAATTTTCAAAGGGAATCATCAAGTTTTGGTCTAGAACTTCAGAGACTGACATTTTTCCAGCAAATTCCAGGGAGAAGATATTCCAGGGAAGAAAGGACGAGATCTTGAACAAGGGTAAAAGCTTACGAATTTGATGGTGTCGATGTAAGCTTTGGACGCAGTTTCTGGAGACCAAACTAGCTTCATCGCCTCTCTCTCTCTCCCTCCCTCTATAGCTCTGTGCTTGGCTTCTTTCGTTGTTCCTTGGCAAGAAAGTCTAAAGACTGCCTTCTGAGAAGAAGAAAATGATGATGATGAAGCGATGAGGAGGGTTGGTCATTTATATTGAGGAAGAAAGCGAGGGTGGTTGACAACTTGACATGGATCCGCGCAAATCCAACGTGCGGGATTGGGATTGCAGTGGTTTTTCTGGATCAGGTTTTTTTAATATTTGAAGTCTTTGTTCACCAACCTGGATCTTGATTTGAAGCAGCAGTATTCTTGTGTTTTTAATTTGTCAAGTGTCAAGGCTACACGAGCATATTCGGACACGTACAGGTCAGTCGCCACGTGGCGTGCGAACCGACTTACAGATTTGGAGCCTGGCTCCTGTTTGTCGCTCGTGACATTTTTAACTCGATTTTGGCCATGAACCCGAGATCTGGTAAGGCTAAGGTCATATCTTCAGTTCTCCACCTGTCAAAATGGTCATACGTCCCTTTTCTAATCAATATTCAATTGTTACATGAGTTAATTTAATTATATTCAGTAAATAAATTATAAATAAATTTAAAATAATACCACCAAAAGTAACATGAGTGTTAATAGATTCACAACTTACTTAAATTCAATTAATTTTTATGACTTTCTTTTTGCTCTCTCACCCTCACTTGATGGAATCACCTTGATTTGGGTATGTATCTTCTTAGATTATGTTAAATATGAAAATGTTTTAGTAATATGACTCGGATTGAGTCGACTCGAGTCGGGTTGTGTATGGTACGTGTTGGATCAAGTATAAGTTACTAATTGCATTATATGAAAATTCATCAAAATCGACCAAATGAGTTGATTCGGGTCGGATTCTATTCATCCATTTGACGAGTCTAATTATAATTATGGTGTGTTGTGACTCATGCGTTTCATAACATGTGTTTTAAACCACAACACCTGAAAGATCATATGGCGGGCAACTTCAAAAAAAAAATTCGCCCAAAGCAATTGTGGCCGCAAAATGCTTCTCAATCGCTTTATATAAGTTGCAGCTTTTCTTTTCGCGATACGGACCGATCTAATTGTTTCCCACCATACTAAACTCAGTATAAAGGGAACCCATAATTCAACTTGAACGCGTCAAAAAAGTGGAGTGATCCCACACCTCGGCGTCAAAGTCCAAGGTCGGTGCAGTTAAATTCTGTGGGTTCGAGGGGCTTGGTTCTTCTCCTTCGAATAGAGAAAGTCAAATCATTTGCCAGTTCGATGGCGCCCAGCAGATGTCGATTCATCTCGAAGCAAGTGGGGATCAGATCGAACGAGCAGAAGCAGCCGCGTCCGCGTACAGAGAATATCAACCGGGGCACGAAACCGGAGTTGCTGTCTTCCCTTCGAATCCTTCATCTGTTTTCAGTTCGCTCCAGCTTTGGTTGACTTCGACGTCCATCTGACTCCGTCGCCGACGTGGCCGACGTGGCCGTCTTTGCCCACCACCTCGAAACTGACATGTACGGAATACTTTTCTGAACACGCAAACGAAACCGGGCTGGGGAAATGAGTAAAGTAGCTGTCGTTCCCATCGCCATTTTTTGCTTAGTGTAAGCCGCCCCTCCCGTCGGCCATAAAATATGAGCTGCGATAAGGTTGATTATTCTTCATTGAATGTCCGAATTCCCTTATTTAAGGAGCTGGATGACATAAGCTTTGGCTACCAGGTAGTTTAGTTGCTATATAATAGTGGATAATGTACATTTAGTTCCGAGAGATTGGAGGGTTGAATTTGGAATCGTGCGTAGAACATGTCAAAAAAAGCGAGAAGAAAAGAAAAGAAAGAAAAATGTGATGCTAATGCCCGTGATAGCGATCTTCAAATGCTCTAAAAATGTTGAATTATGTGGAGCAAACTTCAGATAAATAAATGACACCATGTGTTTGGATCTTAAGTATAAGAATTTCATGGATCTTGTGTATTCGAGATATCGGTCCAATTATGATATAAGCAGCCGACTTAGGGAATTGGAGCTAATTGCTTTGATATGACATGTAGATAAAATTGAGAAAATTACCCAAAAAAAGTGTTAAATTTATTACTTTTTTGTCAATTTAATCCAAAATCTTTCAATTGTGTCAATTGAATCTAAACATTTTTATCTTATGCTAACATTTTTATCTTATGCCACCCGGAATAATTGATGTGACGATGTGGATAAATTTTAATTTGCTCTCAATCATTTTCCATAGGAGTCCAATACATGGGTTGTCGCTGTCTTTGGTGTGAACCTATACCCTTCTGAAATTCCCGAGGAAATTGTCGTTTCGATGGTAAGTCCAAGAAGAGATTCATGCTTGCTTGTCAATGCCTCGGCAATTATATGTATACCCGGTGAAAAATATTCTGGGACCGTATTTTATGGTTAAAGGTGTTAATGTGGTCGATTCTTTTTCTAACCCTTGATTTTCCATTAGCGTTGAGATATTGATTTGCAGTTTCTCGCCTGCTAGTTGATTAATACATTGAGTGCAATTTGCTGGTATGCTGATCTTCTATAAATTTTTTTTTTTTTTTGGTCATATGATTCTATAATTAATTAGATTGTAGATTTTGTCTTTGCAATGCCGATCGTGTCAATATCACCAGAACTTCTTATTACCAAAATGAGCCTTTCCTCCATTTTCCCAGAAACAGGCTCTGATGTTGGACGCGGAGATCTACCAAATGAGCCTTCTCGTGCCGTGACATCGAGCGTCATCAAGTGCAATTAGAGATTTGGATGGACCTGTTCACGGGCCAGAGAAAAATCATTCCCCATTTTGGATGGACCTATTCACGGGATGGAAAATGATCGAACCGCAGAATCGGTCTGACATGGGCGGGGCTTGTTGCGTTCGGTCCCGGCCCGCCCGCATCCCGAAGATCATGGTCGTAGATAACTTCGGCTGCTCGCATCCTCCATCGATCACCTGATCCGTCTCCAGCCCGTTGACATTGAAAGAAGCCTGCACAGCCACTTACGCATTTCGTCGAACACCTGATCCACCATCATCGAGCGAGCTCGTCTTGTCCTTGGTCCCGCCAGCCACCCCTTGCCCGCGTGACGTAGCGCCAGCCAGCAGCTACTTGTCGCGCTTCTAAGCCCCCTCGTGCCACTAGGCATCATTCCTTGCCCTACCGCTCCTCCGTCTTCAAGCCAGAACTGCAAATCATCCGGTCGCTGATCTGCGGGAAAACAAGAACAATCAGATGCGCCGGTTTGAGCCTCCTTTCCGGTTCCCCAAGTCCATCGCGTCTAGTTACTTGACCCTCCGCCGGAACCACCATCAGCACGACCTCGAGAATGTCGGGTCGATGGCCTCCCGGCTCAAGACGCGGTCCGTGATCAGGTTCAGCGGACCGGACACGATCAAGTTCCTCCAGGGCCTGCTGACCAACGACGTGCGGCGGTTCGGTGAAACCCCCGGCGAGGAGACTTCGCACCTGCCCACGCCCAACGTGCCCCTGCACGCGGTCCCTCCGATGTATGCTGCTTTGTTGAATCCTCAGGGGCGGTTCTTGTATGACCTGTTTCTGTACAGACCCCCCAGGCCTGAAGAGAAGCTCGACAAGACCGGGGCCGGACCCGGGGCCGGTGACGGGGAGCTCGAGCTGCTTGCGGACGTGGATGCGCAGGTCTTGGACGAGGTTGTGCAAACATTCAAAAGGTGAGTCCGTTGACAGTTTAAAATTGTTGTTTTTTTCGGTGTAATGTCTAAATTTGTGTAAGGTTAGTGAAGGGGGGACGGAAGTGTTCATGCGTGTTGCTACGCCCGTCCCTAGTTTTTCTCTTGGGTATAGTTTCCTGTCATTTCCCTTCGGTTTATCATCCAGACAAGGGATAATTTGGCTCTCTTAGCTGTTTTGTGTGGTTCTGGAATCTTGGGACGCTGATGAATTCCGTTTGTTCGAACGTTTAAAGATTAGTCTTTTGAAATGTCTGTGCAACTGCATTTGAAGTTTGTACTCGAGGAAGAACCTTGGATATGAATGCTATACGGGTACCGTTTGTTCGAATGTTTAAAGATTAATCTTTTGAAATGTCTGTGCAACTGCATTTGAAGTTTGTACTCCAGGCAGAACCTTGGGTATGAATGCTATCTGGGTAAAAATTTCCAGACCTTCAATTGTCAGATATCCATGTCATGAGGCCTTCCTTTATGTCGATAGCGGTTTTTTATATAGGACATGTACTTAAATGTTGAATCATGCTAGTTCTGTGATTGCAAGAACTACTAAGAACTGCTATTTAATATCATAGAGTGTGCTCTCCAGTCTCACCACTACGTAATAGCTGACCTTCATCCCTCAGGATGGACTGACAGGCCATCCTTCTTTTGTTTTTAAACGTCTGGTCTCTTCACTGATCATTAGAAGGATCTGGCATCTTTGAGATTGCTACATTCTTCTTTATGTTGGTGCTGCAGATGAAGCTCCTATGCAGACAAGAAGTTAGGTGCTTTAACTTGATTTTTAACCGTCAGATGTTGTCTATAATTGAGAGTAGGCAATTTATAATGTCTGAGGTGCACATTTCTTATAGAAATTCGGCAAATTGTCCTTTTTGATAAATCTTAATGGGAAGATCTTGGATTGGTATAATTCTTGCCTCATATGCTATCTCCAATTAATATGAAGTAGAGTTTTTGGGCAAAGTGCATGCTGTGAAGTGGCAGGTTTCTGCTGCTGTATATCAAGGTAGAATGATAAATTTTCGTTAACTAATATTTTTTAGGCCAATCTGGAAAGTGGAAACTCAATCACATAAAAAGTGATCTTTAGGATCGCCTTGATCCTCCCTTTGACCTCTATTTATTTCCTTCTATAAGCAGTTTTCCTATTGACTTTGCATTCGCATGTGTGAAAACTGATATGGTTTTTGGTTTGTGGTTAGATGTGCTTCAATGGACATATTTACTTCACCAGGAACTTTGCCCCTCCCAATAAAATAAAATGATGACTTTCCCTTGGGACTCATCTGTACTGTTTCTCATGATCCTATTGGTGCAGATACCGATTGAGGGCAAAAGTAGATATTGAAAATGTGGCCCAAGATTTTTCTTCTTGGCAGCGTTACGGCGGTAACTTCTCTCGCAAGTCCTCAACAGAAGAGGAGCCAGATGCTGCTAGTGTTGGCTGGGGTGCTGGTGTTGACAAATCCGCTATGTCTGCTTCACAGGGAAATAAAAGTGGGTGGCAGTGGTTCAAAGATCCTAGATTAGACTCTCTGGGTTATAGAGGAATATTTCCATCTTCTTCAGAACGTATATATTTCTCGTCCTTTCTCAATTTGGTTGCTTGCATGTCTTTGGTGTCATGGTGTTGAAAGCTGGGCTAGCATCTTATATTTCCCTGCAAATACTCTCTTACTTAAGACTGTTAAGCTTCTTTTTTGTGTCTATTGCAGCTCCTTTGGTTGAAGAAGACAAAGAAACAGATGAAAAAAATTATCTTCTTTGGAGACTAGAGAAGGGGGTGGCAGAGGGCTCAACAGAGATTCCCAAAGGTTCATCTTGTTTACTAATTTCTCATTTGAGATGCAACAGTTGTGTTGATATTTGTTACGTTTCATTAGATACATAGAACATTCTTGTCAGATGTTCTTTGCAAGTCCCTTTTCAGTAACTACTTGGACATTTTTCGAGGCGTTCAAAGTATCTGAAGAGATCTGTCTCTTCCCACATGATGATTCTCTTCATGGCACATAGTTGTACTTGATGCTTTAGACTTAATTATGCAGCAGAAGCTGTTCTCTATGACTATATGGCCCCCCCTTCTCTCTCTCTCTCTCTCTCTCTCTCTCTCTCTCTCTCTCTCACACACACAGCTATGTAATCTCTAATCATTAAACTATTACTAATGTAGGAGAGGCAATTCCACTGGAATACAATCTAGAAGGTCTTAATGCGATAAGCTTCGACAAGGGTTGCTATGTTGGGCAGGAATTGATTGCTCGAACCCATCACCGAGGCGTCATCCGCAAGCGTTTGCTGCCTCTGAAGTTCCTCGACAGTGAAGGAAAAGGTAAACCTTCCGCCTATGTTTTTGTTACTCGTCCTTTTCTTTTATACCAAGTGTCCGATGGATCTCTGGTGCTCCATGTTGTTACAGAAGCAGAGCAGAAAGTCGCTCCTGGATCAGAAATCCTGGATGCTGCTTCCGGCAAGAGAATCGGAACAGTCACCACCGCGCTGGGATGTCGAGGTCTCGGTCTTCTAAGGTTGGAAGAAGCTCTCAAAAAGTCCAGCTCGCTCACCATACTCGGGCAAGAGGATCTCAAGGCTCAGGCAGTAAAACCAGATTGGTGGCCTCCAGAATGGTTTCAAGAGCAACGACAGCACAGTGCAGCTGCTTAACACCGTCGTGCTAACCACTCACGCTCTCCACCTTTTCGTTGGCAAAAACCGTCCCTTTCGAAGCTGTTTTTGTTAGATCGGGAAAAGATCTGTCTGACCAATGTGTATCAATAGTTGTCGAAATCGTGATTCAACCCACAGATTCCGAGTTAAGAATAATTGCAAGGGAAGTAGCAATTTTCAATCTTTTCAAGAGAAACATCGAAGCCAAATGCATACGAAAACTTCGTGAAGCCAGCAAGATGTTTTGCGTCTTTAAGCCTTGCGCTTGATATTCTAATCCCAGAGCGAGCGACGTGGAATGATTGTGAATCGGGTGGGACGCTCGAGAACAGCGCGGCCAAGATGGTGCTCTGGGAATGGTGTCCGATCAATCATTCTGCAGCTGCTGTGTTGGGCCTTTGGAAAACGGACCGTACATTATTGGACTTCCTCTCCAATGATCAGGCAGTACTGGCGCCCCTCTAAAATTGAACCGCCCTCGTTTCCGTTCAGGCGACGTCATGCTCCTTAGCGTTCGTTCAGGATTAAAACGATAACCCAAAAGCAAATTCCTTTTTCTCGAAAAACGACCGCATCTGATCATCTTGTCGGGATCACATATGCACCTCATCTCGCACCACTTGTGTTTCTTTCTTTCTGGGGTCATGAGATCAAGAAAAGCTTCCGTAACGGTACTATGGCAGCGCACTGAAGAATCTCAAGCCAACCCAACTTCACAAGCAGGACACTTCTCTAAAAAAGGAAAAAAAAAAAAACCAAATGTTAGAATCATTAGAAATGTATATAAATTTAGGCTTAGAACTTTAAATCATTAACTTTCGATCTTATCTCAAATCTGCTCACGGTCAAAAAAATCTGGCATAATCAAAGTAGATTTTAAATTAAGATGAAGGTCGGTGAATCTTTTTTCGTTTATAGATAAAGAATGTTTGGGACAGAGTTGAGATTCCACCTGAACTTTCGCTTTTCGTAGGGAAATTAGGCCGATGAAAATTACATTTCAATTTGTTATTTGATTTCTCAAAGTTATAATTAACTTTTCCATATTCCTTCCTCCACCAAAAAAAGCAAAGACTATATATTATTATAGTTTCCCCCACAAAAAAAAAAAAAAACAAAAACCGGGGGCCCACCTCCTCCTCTTCCCCTTCAAAAATTAAAACAGCCTTCTCTGTCCCCTTCAAACCGGCGCTTCATTCATCTCATTTCCTTCCTCTCTCCTCTCTCTCTCTCTCTACAACCTCCTCCCTCCTCCGCCGCCCGACCCGAGAAGAGAGAGGAGCCGGAGCCGGAGCCGGAGCCGGAGCCGGAGCCCCGAGAGAAGGAAATGGGCAAGGACCTGACCGACGACCAAATCTCCTCCATGAAGGAGGCGTTCACCCTCTTCGACACCGACGGCGACGGCCGGATCGCGCCGTCGGAGCTGGGGATCCTCATGCGCTCCCTCGGCGGGAACCCGACCCAGGCCCAGCTCAAGTCCATCGTCGCCGGCGAGGGCCTCACCGCCCCCTTCGACTTCCCGCGCTTCCTGGACCTCATGTCCCGGCACCTCCGGGCGGAGCCCTTCGACCGCCAGCTCCGCGACGCCTTCAAGGTCCTCGACAAGGAGTCCACCGGCTACGTCTCCGTCGCCGATCTGCGCCACATCCTCACCAGCATCGGCGAGAAGCTCGAGCCCTCCGAGTTCGACGAGTGGATCCGGGAGGTCGAGGTGGGCCCCGACGGCAGGATCCGGTACGAGGATTTCATCGCCCGGATGGTCGCCAAGTGAGATGCCTCCCGAAGAGAGGGGTAATTTCGAATTCGTCATGTTTGGGTGTCTTTCGTGAACTCGTCTTTTCTTTTCTTTTCTTTTTTTTCCGCCTTTTGGGCGGTGGTTGTTCTCTTTGGGATTTGAAGATTGTGTTCGAGTTGCTCTGCAATGTTCAATGTGGTAGAGTTTGTTTGTCCTCTTTGTTGTTTACTCTTTTTCTTTTTCCTTCCTAATTTGGCTACTGTGTTGTTAATTTGTTCGATTAATGCATAGTGGCTTGTCGACGAGGGCACGAGGCCCGTTTGTTTTACCGCGATTGAATGGGTGTTTGGATTGGATCGTGTTGCGAAGAGGAGGTGCGGGTAGGGAGATGGGTTTGTGAATGACGAATACGAGTTTCCCAGGAGCTAATCTGATGTTGGTTATGTGTTTCGGGATCAATGGCGTTGTGGCATTCTTTCCGGGTCGATGAGGTGTCTCTGCTTTGGTCTTGCCTTGGCGATTTTACTTGTGTTGGGTGTTCTAGTTTGCGCAGTGGCTTGGCTTTGGTTTGTAGAATGTGTATTAGTCTAGAGTTGACCATTTGTCATGGATACGATGCGAGCAGCTATATATCTGAGAGAGCGGCGAAATGCAGCTTGCAGAGTAAGAGTCGTGTGGTCCTTTCGGCAATTCTTTGTGTTTGACGCAGATTAGGGGAACGGATATGAGGTTCTGTATTGCAAACGTGCTTTTCGACTCTGTCCCTTCAGATGTTTTGCTTATGGTTTCAACCTTGCTCTGTCCAAAAGATGCTTCCTGTTTGTATATTTGAGCTTGGATTGAAAGATTCAAAAAACCCAAATTGGCAAATACCTCATACTCGGCGTACTATTGTTTAACTTTTGTTATTGTACTTCCTCCTATAAGTTTAAGATGGTTTCCCGAACTAAGTAATTGCTCCTTCAAGGTGTGATTCTGAATTCTATTTTGAAGGCAGTAGCCTAGATATGGAGCTATACAGTCTGCATTCAGGGGATGTTAGTGCCATATCTCTGCTACTATTATCATAGAGATATGCTTTTAAATTGTTGCTGCTGTAGTGTGGGCGAGTGGCTGAATTTTTCTCCACACACACTATTACATTTCTAAATTCAGGGGCTACTTAGTCACCTTTCTATGATCCTTTTATTCTAGATCTATGTTTTTGACGTGTTGTTGCCGTAGTGCGGGCAAGTGGCTGAAATTTTTAATCCACACGCGCTATTGCGGTACTGCAGTAGACATGTGAATTAGGCAATTCGACTGTAAGATTCAGATTATATATACTCGAGCTTTGTGCAACGCAAGTTGTGACAACCATGAGCTGATCGGTAACCTTGAAGCTGAGAGTAGTCCTGCTTCAACTGGAAAATAAGAAGAAACTGACTTGAGAGAAAAAAATTGCGGTTGTCATGGGTTTGGTACAGCATGCCCTCAGTTACAATAAATGGTGCAATAAGCTTCAGTTGAAAGTTGCATCTCTTGGATGTTGATTACCACCTTGCTGTGCATTATCAGTATCAGTGAAAGGGACTTAGCATAATGATTTCCTGCACTCACGTGTGGGAGCTTGCACTTGATTGTTGGCCTGTCAATTGTTCTTCCAAGAAATCTTAATAGTAGTCATGAGCTTATGCTGCTTCACTTGTTTAATGGATTTGTAGGGTCAGGTGAAACTAGTAGCATGATTTTGTTTGTTGGTGAGGCGTTCATAACAAATTCAACATCACGTGAATGGTAATGAGTGGATAAGTTTGCCCACCAGATGATTGAGGTGTCAAAATCAGGACATGGCTATCAGCCATGTAATCGTTATGAAGTTGAAATGGTTCAGGGTTCTATCCCTTTTCCTTTAGTCAGCCTAACACGATCTGCCCCTCCTGCTGAGAACACTTGCGGCTGTGTTGATTTTTTTCCCTTTTGGTGGTATCATAAATAACTTTCATTTTCATGCTGAAACCATCTCAAGGCCATATGCAGAGGATGTATTTAGTCATTGTAATATGTTCCTATGGATGGGATGGGTTCTCCATAGGAGCACAGCATGTGTTGTTGCTTTGGTTAGAGCCTGATATTTGGCAGCAGACATTCAGATGGGCCATTTGAACGTTTCTATAGCATCTTGAAAAGAGAATTGCCCTTACAGTAAAATCGATTGGGCCTTTTCTTTTTCATTGAATGATTTTGATTCTTTTATCTACGGAATTTGACGAGTTAACCATTCATGTCTTGAACAGATACTGGGAAAACCGAAAAATGGTTTACCAATCTTATGTGCATATGACGCCGCAAAATGCTTTTGCCAGTGATATTTCGCGTCCGATTGCAGAGTCTACAAACTTTGGTACATGTTTCAACGCTTCCGTGATCTTTCAATTTCTGACAATGCCTCGACGTATTAATATACCGGCTGCTGATTCTGAAGAATTCAAGTTGAGACATCTGGACGGGATTTGGCTAGTCCTTGCGCGAGCGCAGCTCTGCAGTCCCCCTGCCCTCTCATAAGCGCATGGATCTTATAGAAGAGAACGAAACATCCGTTCATTCCCAAATTTTACCAACAAGAACCCTGTCTGTCCATATCATACAAATAAGAATGTTCGAATCTTTCAAAATTTTACAGTCTTTACTTCCAAGACAAAAACGACACGAAATGTACAATGACCAGAAAGAAACCCAATAAACGAAAATAAGGAATTGTGTACTTCAACGGCTCTCAATGGGTGGGGATGCACGACTGACTCCACGAGAACGTATAGTCAAAAGCATCAGTTTGAATATCCATTGCTCAACAGCTCAAATTCAGCTTGACCGCATTCACAAACTTTTGTTGTTTTCCATGACTCCCCTTTTTGATGAATCTCTATTCTGTACGCATCTTTGACACTGGTGCGCAGAAACTGCAACCCCGATTCTCCATGAAATCAACAAATGACGGCGCACAGAAAGCTTGTGGCTTGAAACAAAGTAAGAACTGAAAACACTGGGGGAAAAGAAGGTATCCCAAGCTCCTCCATCACACCTCAAGTGGGTCTGGTTCAGATTCCCAAATTTCCTCAGTAGCGTGCTTTTCTTCAAAACTGTGAGTTCCCGTAGTCTCCTGAGCTGGATGTTCGTCTGTATTTTGCTTTTCTTCAAAATTAGAAGTCTCTGTCACTTCTTCAGCTGGAGGTGATTGATTTTCGGAGGGAGGTGGAGTAGACTTTTCCCCATTGTCCTTGGAAACGTTAACGGGATCTCCACGTTGATTACTGCTGTCGCCGGCACTGACTGCCGTCACAGCCTTGACTCCTCGAACCAAGTCCGGCTGAGCTTCAACCCCAACTCGTCTGAGATGTAGCTGCCACGTGACAGTGAACTCAGTTACCAAAATCGTCATTCTTAACTACACAAGGGCCAATACAAAACCGTTACTTTGTTCAGTTTGACTACCTGAAGATGTAAGTTCACTTCATCTGGGCGAGAAAGGAATGGAAAGTCTCCTCCAGTTTTCAGGTGTGCTCTTCTTGCTTCGGGATACCTCTCACTTACTTGATCTTTGAGGTTTTGAGGAGTTGCACAATAGTCATTTGTCTTCATTGAGAAAGGATATGGCCACGAATGAGACAAATGCACAATCAGCAATATGTCTAAATTTCTTTGTAAATACAAGAGTATATTAATTTACAAATCTACAGCAAGCAGCACTACAAATTGTAAAAGGTCAAAAGCACTTCTGCACAGCATTAAGAGCCACTGATTTTGCATGTGGCTAACTTCTAAAATCAAATGGCCTTCCTGGCAAAGTTCATTTTCGAGGTCATCAATATATGCCAAAACTTCACCGTGTTGTTGTTTACCAACGAAAACCATTCAGAATCACTTTCACAGACTGCCTATGGGTTTCTAAAACTTTGTGATTGTTCCTGTATGGTTAAATAAGTTATGCGATACATCAGCTTCTGCACTGTTTATAGCTTAATTTTCTTTCTCATTCTTAAATTGCATTTTGCAGTGAATTCTAGTCACGTGGTCTTATTATGTATGAAAAAGAAACCCACAACTAAATTACAATGAGGTCTCAAGCAGAAGAGAAGAAGACAATTTTCATGCTTCCCCGCTTCCAATATGAGAGAGATTCTACAAGAATCAATAATATAACTTGGTGACTGCCATATACCAGAAAAAAAAACAAAACAAGGTCACTTACATCCATGATGGTGATAAATGAATCCGCTAGCAGAAGAGATCCAACTGAAGCATTATCAACCATCAAGGTTAACCTGGAGGCTAAGTCTTCCCTGGAGAGAGTCTCAACCTGTCAATTACCACATATTATTTGTGTTCAAATATCAACAAAACTAATCCACAGTGAGATGCCTGTTTTGATTAACATTCGAGCAGCAAATTCAAGCGTCAAGACAGACGGTCAGGTAGTTCATTCAAAGAATGGAACATCCATTAAATCAGGCAGAGCATGCCCATTATTCGCTTCCTCTAAAACTTGCTTGTCAGGGAAGAAGTAATTCGAATGAAAATGAAATAAGGATGTACAAGCTGTTTAAATCCGCCATCTTTGCAAAATAACATCCAATAAGATAGGGTAATGATGTCATGCGGACAACTAGAGAAAATAGACTTTGTGTACTATTATACCTGAGAGACAACAAAGTCAACGGAATCAGCAATGAATGGTTCATGAGGGCCATCACGAATCCCTGTTAATACATAGCGCTTAAGCAAAAAAGAAGGGGTCCAGCTAACGCTGCACAAGTCAATCCCAGAGTGTCAACCAGCTGAATGTCAGATGTAATATCAAGTGCTTCCAAACTTAAAATTAAGTCATAATCAGATAAGCAACACTGTTCCATGTAGATGAAAAAGCGTTTGTATGAGCTCCCAAGAAACTCCTTAATCAAAAGGTTTAAATGTAAGGAGAAAACCAAACATAGAGCTTCAAACGGGACATTCAATTTATCATCTGAAGGCAGGACATGCAATTGGTGCAGGACCGAACCATCGCAACTGAAACGAGGAAAAGTTCTACCAGGAATGCTATTTCACAGGATAAGCACTCCAGCTCATTGACTTGCGGATAATAGATATAGCCAAACTTATTAACACCCCAACAATAAATAATCTGAAATTTTTAGCAATTTTTCTGGTAAATTTCGGCATTTGCAGGATGAACATCTATAGCATTATCCGATTGAAAATGTGACCCGACAAATTCATATTAAATGGAATGTCAGTGTATTCTTAAATGCATGTGTGTCCTTAGAAAGATCTACAGATAGAAATGACAGAGAGCCATGAGCAGAGAAAGAAATAAATGCTCAGGGCAATATCCACCAATCAAGAGAATCAAGATATCAAACATACATTGGAGCCCATGGCATTGCAGCAGAAAAGCTCTGCGTTTCCAAGAATGTATTGGATAAAATCAATGATCTGACCCGCCTGGGACGATGCTGAGCGAATAGTTGTGCTAGAAAGCCTCCCAGAGAGGTGCCATAAAGATGTATCTGTCAAAACCAAGCTAATGGGTTCACGGAACATCCTAAATATAATAAAGCTGTCAGTCAATAACCGACACAGAATGGATGAAGAGATACACGTTCAGATACACATTCAGCATTGCAGAGTGAATCAAGGGGTGTGGTTACTTTGCACTAGAGACTTCATCCATAAGCACAATTAGCCAAGTTATCCCCAGAAAGTTTCACAATAAATGTAAATCAAATCCAAAAGAAGATATCTGAGAATGATGCCTATGAAGGACAAGACTTTAAGAAATCATCTAACAAAATGCCACAAAGTTAGCAATAAGCAGTCTTGAGTGTCACCAACAATGTAAACAAATGCCAAACAGTCAGATAAAGCAATTCCAATTCCAACAGAGTACTTACATGATGAACGTCAATAGCATCCAAGAACTTTTCAAATGCCTGAATCCATTCATGATGGTTCCAAACACGTGGAATATCAACAGAAATCACCCGATAACCCTGAAAGTTTTTAAAATAGGTCAATTAAGGAAAACTCATGCTCTGTATCCTTGGAACAACATTAACAACACCAAAAGAGTTTGTTGTGCAGTGACCAGTGAGTTGTCAAAGTGTAAGATGAAAAAAATGAATAGCAGATAATAAAATATCCTCATCATTGCTCATGTTGCAGCCGCTGAAAAATCTCTATGATACTGAAGTAACTACCTTCATCGCCAAAGACATGATCTGCTTGTAATAGACATCTGCTGTTCCTGCTGTGCCAGGAAGACAAATAAGCGGTGGCACAACTTTTGGACCAAAATCGTAATATCTCCATTGCTTTACACCGATCTGGCAAAAAGAAAAAGACGTCAATTACATAGCTATGAAACAAGATAATGCATGGAATTTTGCTAGAGCAAGCTGAGAAGTTGGGGCTCAAGGGTGGCATCTAAACATGGGAACTTTAGCTTAGAGTACGAGGACAGCCAAGGTTCTTGTGAGGACTAAAATAGACAATGGATAAGCTGTACGAAAATTGATCAAAGGAGCAAATTAGTACTCTTGACGATTTGAATTCATGAATGTTACATGAAGCTACTTGAAGCATCAAGTTTCAACAAGTTGTCAAAAGAAAAAGAATTCCAGAACTTCGTATATAATCGACAAATAAAGGATCTCCCATAGCATAAAGCTACTATATATGACCCACAACCCTGACATTAAAAGGAATTGACACCATTATAGCAAAACTATCAAACATCCATTAATTTGTAAAATTGGAAATGTGTAAGATGTCAAATACTCTATGGAACTTTACTAGGGGCATGACATGCTACTGCATTTCAAGGAAGCAAGCAATGCTGAAACCATTGTAAGTTATCGGACATCCAGCATTACCCACTTGATATCTTTCTTGAACTTGAACCCAGATACAATGTTATCTAGTAAATATAACATTTACCCTCACTTTTTCATCTGACAACTGTGATTTAGTACAAAGTCACGGGGAAAGAATAACTAAACTCTACATCATATCAATATTGCAGAGGTCACTGCCAAACACAAGAACGATTCACGACCAGGGCTTTATAGTCCTGTTCCAAAGTTGGCCCCTGCTTTTTCGGAACCTTTGCAACAAAAATAGCTTATCTAGATAAAATCACAGCATTAGATCAGAACCTGACATAATCAAACAGAACACAAAAAAGGGGGTTGATTTGAGCAACCAACTAGTCAGCATCAAATGGTTGATCTGTGAACTTTCGGGCATAAAATAACGTAATGTAGAGACAGAACAATTCTTGCCAGAATTAACCATCTCACTGAAGTCATTACTATGTGAAGACACCCAGTTCTTGGACCTAATCTTTACCGCAAATAAGAAAACCGGAGAGCTCAACCGGACTAATCGAGCAAGAAGCAATAACAAACAGAAGAATTTCACGTCACAAGCAGCAAACCAGACATGGCGAATCAAGAATTGACCAAACCGAAAGGAAAAAAAATGGAACCCAAATGCCAACACAAGCACACGGGCGCGCGCGCACTAACAACACGAAACTAATCCCACAAAACCAACACAAACCAATTCCAAAATGAGAAATTCAAATTCGAAATCGAGAGAGAGAGAGAGAGAGAGAGAGACTCACGGGGATCTTGTGCAGAGGGACCTGAGACTTGAAGTGGACATAATCGCCGGGCGCCGAAGAGACGCCTTTCATGGCTCAACACCCCCGCGGCCGTCGTCGACACAGACCCATCTATCGCGACATCGTGTCGAAAGCCGTCTCGTGACCGATTCCCCCGTTCAATCAATCATTGACGATGTCGGGATCGTTCCCGGTGTTCTGTCGGACCGGGCTCTGTTCGCAAAGACCTCTCTCCTTTTCTTCTTTTTCTCTTCTCCCAATTATTTAATTCTACAACCCGAACGATGAGTGGGAATTGACGAGAGAGAGATCGAGAGAGAGAAAGAGAGAGACAGCACGTGGGACGTGGGTGGAGACGGAGATGGAGGAGAAGGTGGGAACCAATGAACAGTCAATGGACGGAGCCCCTCTTCAACAGCCCGTCAGCGTTTCTCGTGTTTTCGGATATTCCATCTCTGTCCGAGTGACAGACCGTTTTATATTTTACATTAAATCTCGAATCACATCTCGTGCTGCGCTATGCCAGAGGGGACGAGAACGCCTGAATTTGCAAACCGTCGCTGACACCGTGTCCCGAGAAACCAGGCCCAACCAAGTTCGCTTCCAAAGCCCAGAAGTTTCCCGGCAGGCCCTTCCAGTGTCAATGTCCCAAGAAGTTCCCCCGGGCAAAATAATAGAGCACTCATGTCCCAAGGCATATGTCATGGAGTGATCGATCTTGCATTCTCTAGTCCGAGCGGCCTCGGCTCATAAAGATTGTATAGAGAGTGAAGCTCGAAATTATATTTCTCTTGTGAACGAGATCATACAACTTAGGTGGAGAAGACCCTGTACCCAACTCTGTTATAAGCGATTCCTCTTTTCTGGATCCTATACCTGACTCTATTTGTATTAGACTCTGCACCCAACTCACCCCGTTTTTCCGATTCGGTTCTAGGGTCAACCCTGTTTCCACTGAAACCTATTTTGCAATCTCCCACCAAACAGGTTATAAGTGGATGTAAACTTGATTTAAGCGCAACCACTATAAATTTACGTGCATTTATCTCTATATCTTTAATCATGGCTTTAATTGTTTGATAGAAGCACTGCACATGTATTGGTAGCATTTTCTACATCTATCAATTTGTGCATAATCTTAGCCATCGATCTCCTCTTTGATTTAATGATGGAGTTCAAATCTTCATAATCATTAAATAACTATACATGAACACTCAAGAAGCTTAGGGCTTTGGGGAGCTCAAGGGTCACTTGCTCGGGGAAGCTGGAGGGCCACTTGCTCAAGGATGGGTTGATTGCTTGCTCATGGATGGGCCATGGCTCGATGCTTGGGAAACTTTTGGAATGCGTCCATCTATCGGGTTGTGTCAATCTCCCCCACCTATTCAGGCAATACCCTTGTTGCATTTTAGATATGGAATGGCATTAATGTGTTTCCTAAATTGCCAAAGAGCTTCAGCTAGCTCCCAGCTCGCTTCACTCTTTGGCATACCTCTCTAGCAGATCAAGTACTCCTACTTCAGTGCACAATATCATTTTCTTATAACTCGATCCACCATGATGCACTTGACGTCTCAACCATACGAGGTTTCTGCCTAAGTGGTGCCCATTGCAATTCCCTTCGATTCGGATCTTCTTCGTCTACATGGAAATGCTTAAATATACTAACGTGGAATACTGAATGTACCTTGAGTTTTGGCGGCAATTATAGCTTGTATGCAACATTCCCGACCCATTGCAACACTTGGGAGGTTTTATCGTAGCGACGGATCAGCTCCTTATGCATATCCTTGTATCGTAGTACAAAGCATAGCTTAGCCAACGCTATGTCTCCGATTTGAAAATTTACATCTTGTTGCTTCTTGTTAGCCAATTTTTTCATGCACTTTGAGACCTTGTGTACACAAGTCCATGCCAAGTCTGCTTGTTCATGCCATTCCTTAACGAACTTATACGCGGGTGGTCTACTCCTCTAGTAGCCCATGGCAACCATGTTCAGGGCGGAGTAAATGTTGCCCATTATGATCTCGAATGGGCTCCAATTTGCGAACTCGCCCCCTCATAAGTTGTATAAGAATTGGGTCATATCGATCAGTTTTGCCCAATTCAGTTATATTGTGTTCATGTAGTGTTGGTAAGTTGGTGGTACATTTCTAGGAGTGCATTCACCCTATTCGTCTGACCATCGGTTTGGAGATGTAACTCGTGGAAAAATTGAGGTCCAACTCTAGCAATTTGAAGAGCTCGATCCAAAACTGCCCTGTGAATTGAGGATCGCGGTCGCTCATGATCATTCATGGCACTCCCCAATACTTGATGACATTCTTGATGAATAGTTTGGCTGCCTCCTCGGCTGGACAATCCTTAGTTGCGGCCATGAACATCGTGTATTTGGACAACTGATCTACCACGATCATGAGAGTCCGATACCCTTCGGACTTTGGTAAGTTCACAATAAAGTCCATAGAGATGCTTTCTCATGGATGTTCTAGAGCAAGAAGTGGCTTGAGGAGCCCTAGCAAAGAATAATGTTCTAGTTTGTCTTGTTGGCATACAAGATAGGTCTTTACATACGTCTCAATGTCATTTTGCATGTGAGGCTAGTATCATTGATCTTCTATGAGCGCCATGGTGTGATTGATACCCGGATGACTCGCCCACTTCGAATTGTGGCACTCATGCAATACCTTTTTCCTTAACTTCCCATGGAGTGGCACATAGAGTCGTCGCCCCTTGATGTAAAAGAGATCATTCTCACACCAAAATCGTCAAGTCTTTCCCTCTCGTGTGTACTCAAGGAGCACCTTGGTCTTTAGGTCATGTTTTAGTCTCTCCTTGATACGGTTGATCCATGGGTAGTTGGGCTAGCTTATGGTACTTGCCAGCTTAATCTTTTGAGTAAGTGCGTCGGCCATGGAGTTAGCCTTCCTTGGCTTATACTCTAGGATATAATTGAAATCCACTAGAAAGTCTTGCCATCGATCTTGTTTTGGACTCGGCTTCTTTTGGGCTTAGAAATATCTCATGGCTACATTGTCCATCCTTACGACAAACCGCAAACCCAAGAGATAGTGCTTCCATGTGCGAAGGCAATGCATCACCGTAGTCATCTCCTTCTCTTGGACCATGTGGTGTCCCTTAGTATCATTTAGCTTTCGAAACTTGAATGTCACCGGGTGTCCATCCTACATAACAACACCGCCAATAACATAATTAGAGGCATCAGCTCTACTTCATAGGTTTTGGTGTGATCATGGAGCATAAGTGTTGACTCCTCGGTCATGGCTTCTTTCAACTGATCAAACGCCTTTTGGTATCGATCCGTCCACTCCCACGGCTTCTCATTCTTTAGCATGTTCGTGAGTGGTATGGTGATGCTTGAATAGCTTCAAATAAAACGTCAATAGCAATTCATGAGGCCAAGAAACAACTTTAACTCCATCCTCTAGGTGGCGGTACCATATTGGCTTGGATCTTGGCCACCTCTATCCATACCTATCCACCTCCGACAATGTGCCTTAATAATGGGATTTCCCTTTGTGCAAATGTGCACTTCTTCCACTTGACATACAAGTCATTCTCCCACAAGACTTGGAAGACTTGCCTCAAATGTTCAATGTGTTCTTTGAGCATCTAGCTAAATACAACAAACCCATATGTGGGTAGCGCAATTGGTTGAGAGTCCTTCCTTCATCATTGAGGTCAAGAGTTTGAAACCCTACATTGCTAGCGATTTAAGTGGGGGGCCATGGTGGTGGGTTGTTGTGCTAGTCTTCCCTAAGGTATAGGGGCCTGGTCCTCAGGAGCCATTTGGGCACGGGGGGCATGTAGCGGAGTCCTCGGTCACCAAAAAAAAAGAAAAAACAATATCAAGGTAAACTACACCAAATCAGTTAAGGAACGGGTGGAGTACCTTGTTTATAAGTGTACAGAATGTGACCAGATCATTCGTCAAGTCAAATGGCATGACAAGGAACTCATACGATTCATACCACATCACGCATGTGGTCTTCGACTTGCGCCCTTTAGCAATCCAAACTTGGTAGTAGCTTGATTGAAGATCCAGCTTGGTGAACCATCATGCTCTACCAAGCTAGTCAAATAGATTCGCAATGAGTGGGATTAGGTATTTGTTATTGATTGTGAGCTTGTTCAGCGCCCGTAATCTATGCACATCCTAAGAGATCCATTGTGCTTCTTTGAAAACAAGACTGGGGCACCGAATGGGGCCTTAGACAACCAAATGTACCCTACATTGAGTAACTCTTTGAGTCGTTTTCTCAACTCTTCCAATTGAGGAGGCACCATACAATAAGGTGCTATGACGAGTGATCGAGCATCTGGCACAAGCTCCATCCAATGATCCACCTCTCTTCATGGTGGAAGCTTCTTTGGCAACTCAGGAGGCATCATGTTCTTGAACGAGTCAAGGACTTGGACCACCTCTGTTGGGACGTCACACCCTTCGCGTATGTGGTCCTTGACCTCTAAGGCCGCCAAGGTCTCCTCACCCTTCTTTGCTCCCTTAGTTAGTTGCATAGTCGATAGCATCTTTCAATCACGGCCTGCCTCAAGATGAATTGGGATCACACATTGACAACGTGTGTCCAAGAGGCATATGCAATTGGCAAATGGCATAACACCAGCATTTGTCCTATCAAGGAACCCAAGACCTATAATAAGATTATAATCGTCAAGAGGAATTACATTGATAGTCTCCTTGCTAGTCCATGGGACGAAGTGAAGCTCTATGTCCCTAGCTATGCCACTAATTTGGACTTCCTTGGAGTTGACGGTCTTGAGCCACCCAACTACTTTCTCAACCCGAAGATTCAGCTTCTTCGCAGCCTCATTTGATTTGAAGAGATCAGATGCCCCTGTATTCATGAGTGCACTCATTGTGGTACTATCAATCTTCACATCCACGAACATAAGTCCCTTAGGCTCCTTCGTCCTCTTGAGCTTGATAGAGCCAAGGATCCACAACAAACCTAGTTGCAACTTCTCTTGTGACTTATCCTCCTTGCATAGAGTTGCTAACTTAGCCCTTTTTGGACAATCCCCAGTCATATGTGGCAATCACAAAAGAAGCACTTATAGGTGCGTATCACCTTCCTTTGTCCTCTGCCGCTTAACTTCACTTGAGCTTTAGATGGTGCCATTGGTGGCTTACCTCCGTTTGAGTGATTGTACTTGTTTCGCTCTCCCCCATCATTAGCCTTGCCCCTTAGTCGGGAGTATGGCTTATTTGTAGACGATGACTTGTACTCCACGAGGGCCTCGACCACGGTCATAGTCGTCTTGAGGTCCTTTGCATTGCACCATTTGGAGCCCTTGCTTGACGCACGGCTTGAGGCCACTCATGAACTAATGATACACCTATGCATTGTTCATTGAAGGGATTTGGAATAACAACTTTGAAAACTGCTTCATGTACTCGCGAACTTCCCATTTTCACTTGAGGTGGTTGATTGTCGCGAGCATCTTCCTCCATGTAAGTGAGACAATATTTCCACTGAAATTCTTCGATGCACCCAATCCATGTCGTTATAGGTTCCCCACTTCTATTGTCCAACCTATGACGCCACCACAACATCGCATTATCAACCAAATACATTGCTGCAGTGTTTACCCAAGATGCCTTGCTATTGATCCTTGTTGCTTAAAAGTACCACTCCATGTACCATAAGAATTTATCCACATCCATGGTCACCTACGAGCCTTTGAACTCTCTGCACTTAGGTGTGTCCATCCATGGATTACTTGCACCATGACCACCCTGTTCACGAATGCCGTTTTGACTTTCGCGGGCTTCCCCTGAGCTTGGCTATTTTCGCGTGCATAGCCACCATCATGGCATTCAAGGCTTCGTCCCGTTGTTGGAGTTCTTGTGTCAAGGAGCCCAGCACCTCCCATCAGAGATCTCCTATGTCGATTTTAAGCTCTTGTACCTTGACCACGAGCTCTTCCCTTCCAACCTCAACTCTTTTGATCGTCTTGGTCAAATCCTCTTCCGTTCCTTGGACTTCTAAGACAAAGAGTTCTATGTTTGTCATTCGGTGTTCCCAGCCTCTCGTTGATTCTCTTGAACTCGAAACAATATGGTTCTTTTTACTCCTAGTATCGATCTTTTCGATAGCCCTTCCATGATCCTTACGATCCTTACCTTGAGAAAATGTGATGACGGAGCGTGTATCAACCATTGCACCTTGGAACAACTTACTTTTGATACCACTTGTCACGGGTTGATCAATTTTGCATTGCCCAACTCGTGT
The DNA here is from genome assembly GCA_014182725.1 of Eucalyptus brandiana. Taxonomy (NCBI): domain Eukaryota; kingdom Viridiplantae; phylum Streptophyta; class Magnoliopsida; order Myrtales; family Myrtaceae; genus Eucalyptus; species Eucalyptus brandiana. Next base: position 27,667,888 of record CM024671.1, read on the forward strand.
GGCATTAGGATTTCTCCCAAGTTAGCCTTACTCACACTAGACTCACAAGGATTATGTAAAAATTGAAGCTCAGAAGTATATTTTTATTGTGAATGAGATCATACAACTTAGGGGGAGGAGGCCCCTATTTATACAATTACGGGACTAATCTTAGTTGTTGATCTCCTCATTGATCTAATAGTGGAGTTTAAATCTCTATAATCATTATATAGCTATACAGAAACACTCAAGAAGTCCTAGGGCTTTGGGAAGCTCAAGGGTTGCTTGCTTTGGGAAGTTGGATGGTCACTTGCTCAAGGATGACCGGTTGCTTGTTCATGGATGGGTCATAACCTGGCGCTTGGGAAACTTCTGGAACATGTCCATCCATCAGCCATGTCAATCGAGCCGTGTCACATGGCTCAGATCAGCAAAGCTAAAAAGCGTCCCATCCGGACCACCGAGTAATGCACAGCCCATTCAGAATTGAGCTATCCCCGCTAAGTGCTGATATCCCAAGCACTGATACAGCTCAGGATTAGAAACCCGCTAACTAGATACCCTCCTTCCTAAGCCATCAAGCAGTCTAATTTTGATCACCAATTCGGCCCGCTTAACGACTCAGCCAGCCGAGGCTAAATGACTATTATGCATGGCAACGTCTTCTCTCCTTCCAAAGAAAATAAATGGCTCCATTCCATGTCATATTAAGGAGCGTTTTAGCTAAAGAATTATCCTTTTTAGCATTGGTCAGCATCCATTACATGATTGATTCACCCGTGCCCATGGCTAGATCTGATGAAAGTCGTTGTCTAGATCCGTTCATAAGATGCTAAATTCTTCTTCATCAACTGACTAGACTTGAATGAGCTGGTTCGAGCCCAAAAAGAGATCTCGTTTGCCGAGACATGTCCAATTTAAGATTTTGGGTTATCAGATTCATGATCAAATGTACATAAAGCAAATGACATATTTGATTCTTTTGGCCATGTTTACTTCTTGACTTAAATGTTAATTACATCAAAATGATTTGTTGGCAAAGACTAGGGATGTGAGAAAAGCAAAATGAAAAGACAATATGTTTTGTCTAGGAACATTTTAACATTGGCAACAGCACATAATGGAGACTGTTCTTAATCTCTCTACCTAGCAAGATCACTATATTAGTGATATGCAATAGTGGCAATTCCATTTTCATCTTGTAATTTTTCGATATATAGGACATGTTTCTAATCTGGAAATCATCTCTTTCTACAACCATGCGAAGCATCATTTGTTTAAGACAAAATTAAGATCATGGAAAGAGTGGGAAATTGTCACTTCATGTATGAGGTGTAGCCAATGCCTACTTTTAATGGCAAATGCAATGCATTCATGTTACAAGCTTGGAGGTACAAAGACCACCTGGAGAGACAGAATTACTGTAGACATAGTTTACTGCGAATACACAACTCTTTATCTTGTATTATGCATATAAAGAACAAAGATCTTGCAATACCTTTAGTAGAAAACATTACGTTGATCAACGTTCAGTCATATAAGTTGAATTCTAATCACAAACTTATTATCATTTGTATCAAGGGAAGTTTAATTACTATGGGAATATACGGTTCCAACTTGGCTAATTCCTTGTTGGTTTAAGTATGTGATTACTATAAACCCAAGCTTATTTCTTTAAGATGAAGTGGTAATCTTGTGGCCTCTCGAACCATGTCAGTGCTGTCAAAAATGCTGATGGCGGTCTTTCCATCAAACATCAGTTCAGAAATGAAAGGAGTCAGTCTTCAACTTAAAATTTAGGGGTGTCGCGATCTCGCTGATGGTTTTCCTATGATGTAGCCAAGATCTCACCCTCAAGAAAATGTTGTATCTGTTTCTCAACCTTATCCATCTGTCACACTTGACTGAGTTGATAATGACAGATTGCCAGAGTTCCTAAGCATTTCATGATAATTGAAAGAAAGCATGATAAACAAGGATTTGAAATTTGAACTCCATGAAAGAAATATTTCAAGCTTCGAAATCCCTGTGCATTATATTCACTTGAGAGAAGTGCAAGAAGGCCAGGTCTCTCGCAGCCCCAGTTGAAATATTAAGGCGTACGTCTCGTGGAGGAGGACGGGCCTTTGAGCCCCCTGTACCAATCCGATTTGAAGCGAAAGATAATGCGCAGAATTCGTATGCCGTAAGCTTGCTTCAATCGTGATACAAGCACAAGCCTCAGGTTTCTGCAAATATAACTGTGCATGCGCATAAGATATGCTGTATTGATGCGCCTAACAAGACAAACTCTTGCTACGAACAAAGGCACTTGCGTTGGGACATGTGATCGTCGTGAACTCGCACACGAGCTGAGCTCAGTCATTTTCTTGACAGGAACCCGAGAGTTTTGTGAGGTTAGGGCAAGATAGCCATCCAGGACAATTTACCTCCGAGTGGAGTACATGAGCAAAACAAAGTCTTTCCACATGGTAGATCAATGATCATGATAATATCAACAACAGTAAACATCCTGGGAAACAATAAATCAAACCCAAAAGCTAGACCCTTGAGTTGCTTCTAGTTTTCTGAAGATCTGCTGAAGATCTTGCACTAACTCAGGCACCAAAAATGAGGTCGGTTCTTGCTGCTGACTGCATCCATTATGCACCATGTAGCCAATTAAGCAATCTCTGTGAAATAGAAACCATGCGATCTACCTAAAAAGGTGAAGCATGGACATCCCACTCAACGGCCCTTTCAGAACAAAAAAAAAAAAAAAAAAAAAAAACCTGCAAGCCAAGGCCACGGTAATACCTCTTACAGGCACAGTACCGAACATCCTAGGATAACCAAGATACCGAAATCATTTAAGCACTGCCACCACATGTATTCTTCTGTCTAGTAACCATTTTCACAGACAATTGGTGTTCCAAAATATCTTTACTAGATTGAAAATGATGTAGCTGCAGTCAGATCTTGAAGTCAAAACTGCTGGTAAATGCACAAGCTTTGATGTTTTAGAAAGATATGCGCTTATGAAACTTGGCAAGCTCTTTTCCCTGCTGAAAATCTTACCCTGATTTTGCTAAACCTTGCTTGCTTGCCTTCTGATCAATTGAAAGCCAAATGCTTTTGCCATTTTCTGTTCCCAGCTTAAATATATAGAGCAAGACTTCCTACAGTCCCACAATGAACTCTTCCTCGAACGATTGACAGCTGTTAGCTCACAAATAAATAGATCACGACTGCTCATCAAAAACTTTTTCAGTGCTCATTTATTATGATATTTTACCTGAAAATCACAGCAAAATGCATTGTTAACGGGATGCATTGGACAGTGGATTGATGTGCTACCTTAGGCACTTCAGCCTGTGTGCTGTGCCATTTAATTTCACATGCATTTGCATTGCATATCTAGTAAGAAATGTGCTAGTAGCAACGACAGGAGATGAGTGCATGCAGGACAAATCACATTCTCAGCATTGCATCAAAATTATCATTTTAAGAACCCATGGAGTAAATTCTGCAAAAGAATGAAGGGCAGAGCATTGAACATCCATCCAAGGTCTAAGAACAATCTTCAAACTCAATGCTAAATCTCCAGAGCGCACCGTGTGACAGTGGAAAAGGATAACAAACTAAAGGCAGTAGGTCTGGTTTCATTTTTTATCAGAAGAAAATGTGAACATAAATTCTGCTACTAACTTTTTGCTCCTAAGTAACAATGACACAGAAGTCACAGGGTTGCAGTACAAGCACATCGAACAATCCCTGTTCTCAGATTCCACAGATTCCCACCCCATGTTGAGCATGAAACCAACTACTTGTAAAATCAACGATATTGCTTCATAATACCGCACAAACAATCCTCATGATGTAAATCCCCTCAACCGTGATTCACAAAGCAAAAAATTGACTCTCTTATTGGAATTTGGAGGGAATTGCTTGAGATTAATAAAAGGGGTCAAATCAAAACCAATCAATACAGATGTCCATGGACTGTAAAAATTCTTATCTGTTATTGTGTCCTGAAAAAAAGGAAGAAGGATGCCAATATCACTTATAACTGAAACAGCTTCGAATCCTCCACAAAGAGTCATCACCATCTCAAAATGTCACCAAAGGTCTCCTCTTTGCACAACGTGTTATCGATCACGGTGCAAAAACTCAAATCGAAAGATCAATCAAGATGTCAATCTATTGGCCAAACCCATACAAATGAAAACTGTGATAAAGTGCAAAACTGGGGAGATTTCACAAGGAATACTTCTTCAGATCCGAATGGTAGTCAAGGTACCACTTCACAAACTTCTTCAGTCCAGTTTCCAAATCTGTGGTAGGCTTATAGCTGAGTTCCCTCTGAGCCAAACTTATATTCGCATGCGTAAACTTCACATCCCCATTTCTGGGCATCGGCAACAACTTTTTCTTGGCCTTCACCTTTAAAAGCTTCTCCAATATGCTCACGAGTTTTGTCACCGGCACTGGCGAAGTATTCCCCAAATTATAAACCCGGAACTGTGCGGAACCTTTCTTTGTCCCCCCACTGCCAGTACTCTTCTTTGCTGTATCCAAAGCCGCCAAACAACCCTCAACAACATCATCAATGTAAGTAAAGTCCCTAGATACAGAACTATGCTGAGGCCCTTCAAAGATCTCAATCTGCTTCCTTTGCAGTATATGCTGAGTAAAAAAGTAATAAGCCATGTCCGGCCGACCCCATGGTCCATAGACCGTGAAGAACCGCAAACCAGTGATTGAGAGACCATAAATGTGATTATAAGTATGAGCAATTTCCTCACCCGCCTTCTTTGTCGCGGCATACAGACTCGCAGGCTGATCGGTCCTGTCTTTCTCGGAGAACGGCACCTTCGAGTTGAGGCCATAGACCGAACTCGATGATGCCCACACAATTGCCGGCTGCGGATTCGCCGACTTGCACACCTCGAGCAAATTCACAAACCCGGCAATATTACTATGCACATAAGATGCAGGATTCTTCATAGCATACCTCACGCCGGCCTGTGCAGCTAAATGCATTACATGAGTAAACGCAACCATATCAAAAAGCTTCTCCAGAAGTTCTCTATCGTTGATATCTCCTTCAACTACAAAGACCCCGGCTCGACCAATCAACGTCTGCCGCGCCCGCTTGAGCTCCACATCATAGTAGTCATTGAAATTATCCAGCCCGACCACTCCATCGCCGCGGCGCTTGAGGCGAAGACACACGTGGGTCCCGACGAAGCCGGACGCGCCGGTGACCAGGACGACGTGGCCGGCGCGCGCCCGCGCCCGCGCCGACGACCTGACCCGCCTCTCCCAGTAGGACCCGCCCCGGGAGTCGCCGAGGATCCGCCGGGGCGACGGCGGCGGCGGCGCCGACGGGGAGCAGGAAACGACGAGGAAGACAACGAGGCCCAGAAAGAGGGCCGACCCGACGGTAAGCTTGAAGAGGGGGGCCTGGAACCGGAGGCGGTGAATGTAGGCCGAGAGCCGGTCGGGCTTCAGCTTCCCCGGCGTGGACGGCGCGAGGTCGAAGTGGGAGATGGCCTTCGGCTGGGACATCGACGGAGCTCCGAACTCGAAAAAGACTGGATTTTTCCGGTCGGCGGCCGCAATTGAGCAGATGGGTTTTCGCCGGGGATCGTCAAACGTGCGATCCGATGTGGTCGTGCGAGGTCATTGTTGTGAACTCGACCAAGGAGTGATTTTTCAGGGGGAAGGTGATCGTGGAGGGGCGCAATGGAAGGTTGAGGACGGGTTGACCCACGAATTCTTCGGGAAATTTGAATTCTGGAAATGAAAGGGAAGGAAGGTTCCATTTGGAAAATTAGTAGTTAAAAATATTAATTTAGAATAAATTTATTATAAATATATCGATTTGAAATTGTTATTTTCTATTATAAAAAAATTAATTTAAAGTAATTTTATTATGGATATACTAATTTGAGGATGTTTGTGATATTAATCCTAAATATTATCATATTTTAGTAATTTTTTTTGGTCGAAATGTGATATTTTATTTATATTATAACTGAACCAAACCCCATAGTTGGAGCATCATTACATAACAAAACCCAAAGGTCTTGAGAAGGAGAAGCCAGCCAGTTGATAGGGAGTGTTCTGTTTCTTTGTTGTTGCGCAGCCCAGTCTGCAACTGTGTTGGCAGCTCATGGACAATAGAGCAGGTCCACTTTCAATAATTTGTTAAGTTGAAAAATGTCATGTTAAAGGGAAAATCACTTTTATAACATATGATAGTAAAAAAAAAAAAAAGATAAAATTGAAATAAAAAAATCCGAACCAAATCAAACATGAGTTTTTTATTTTTATTTTTATTTTTTTATTTTTTTGTATTCAATTTGGGTTGCAATTCGGTTCAATGTGATTGTTCACCTTAATGGTTCGACTTTTCAGAAAATTCAAATCGAGTCTAATTGTTAACATCCTTATTGGCAACTCTTCCAAGAGGGAGTTTTTGTATGGACTCTCATTATTTGGGTTGGGGATAAGAGAGCTTGGCGAACAGGAAAATTCAAATTTGGCAGCATATGATTTTCTTATGGATATGGATGTTAATTCAACTTTCCGATTTTTTCTATTTTCTTTTCTCTAGATCGGAATTGGGCATTCGACCAGCTCTCGTGCCTCTCGACTCCATCTAGAGGATCTTAAAAGAAACATTCACCTGCATTGATCTAGTGCATTTAGAATTTTCACCTAGAGTAATTCCACAGGAAAGAGGAGAAAGCTCATTTGACATTTAAGCCGGTGTTTCATAGGCCAATTAATTTTGATTTCACATTTTCTTTACAAAGTCAGATACGGCACCAAAAGAAGTTTTGAAAACCGTATCATTGGATAAGAGACGTGTGTTGACAGATAATTTACGTTGAATCCTCCCATGTCTCATTTTTTCTGTAGTCACACGCCGAAGCATAGTACATTGCAATTGCAAATAGGGTTCCAAATTCACTTCCTCGATGAAGAGAGATTGAAGATGCCATCGGCTATCAATTCATCCGAACATCGTCCCCACCAATTAGCTTTCAGAATATAAAAGTCATCCGGCCCACAATGGCGAGTTTTCCTCTTGGATTAATCAAGCTTAGGATGTGATGGCGTTCCCATTTGAAAGGGACCAAAGGCGTTGCGATTTAAGTCGTTGATTACGAAGGAATAGAATGGAGACAACCAGTAGAATGCGGAAGGGTTTTCGGAGACACTGCGACGGTTGAAGCAACGTGGAGAGTGGTCCTGGAGGAGACTTAGGGGACACGGCGATGAAAATGCAATGTACGGATCTGTGATCACGACTTGTACTGCTCCGAATCTCATTTTGTGATGTAATTGTCGTTGAAACACCATTCGGCATTCGCATGACAACGTGATGCCGGTAAGTTAAATGAAAAGGGAAAATAGGGAGTTACGATGATTGATGAATGAGGACATCGGGCCTAAGGTGAGCATGTTGGACTAACCGAACTAGATCGAACCGGCTGATTTTAGACAGTCCCTAAGTAGGGTTGATCGGTTCTTGGTCCGGTCCGGTTTCAAGGTAGAATCGAAAATTGGACTGGAAGAACCAATACCTCCTTCTCTGATTCTCCTCTCGCAGTCTCGCGCTGCTCAGAGCTCTAGCCCTCAATCTCCATCTTGCCCTCTCGCCTCAGCTTGAAGTCGATTCAATCTCAGCTCGAAAGGAAGGACATCATGCGGATCCATGGCTTCTTTCGACAGCTCAACGAGGGCCTCTACTAAACACGGTACAAATGCTCGTGTTTTTAAGAGAAAAAAATCCGAGTTTCAGGGTCTTCATTTACCGTGATATAAGTCAAAACCTCACTCGCTCTCACTGGGATGAGCTCGTGTTATCTGGATCGCATGGTGGTTTGACGGGAATGCTCTGCGGTTTTTGGTGTGGGACTGAACAAGTTCCATTTTTGGTTTGTGCTTCTGCTCGCTCGACGCTCTTTCGCGTCCCTCCCGGCTCTCGCTCGACTCTCACACTACCCTTTCCTGTAATTACCTAATCTTTCTTTAGATGTTATCCTTTTTACTGATCATTCCTTCATTCGTCATCCCAGTCATCCATCACGGGATCTCTCTCCCTTCTCTAAGCTTGTCTCTACTTTTCGTTTCGTTCGGGCAGTCTGTTTTCATTGTCCTTCTCTTGAGCTTTTCGTTTCAGCGCGATGAGGAGTGACCAATTCTACACCATGTCTAGGCTGCTAAAGTTTGGATGTGAAGATGCTAACTGACCAGCTCCCAATCCCAAAACTGCCCAATTCGATCCCCAGTTCCAAAAATTAGGAACCGGTCCTCTTTTTCTGGTTCTCAACTTCGGGAGGGGGAGATCGGATTGAATTGGACCGGGAACCAATAATCCCTAATTGCTTAGAGTGAATAAATGCATGCTATATTAGTTGATGACATGACACACAAATCACATAATATTTTTCTTCCTAATTCACGAGTGTCCATTGTTTCTAAACGGGCAGGCTTATTCAACTTAGGAATAAATGGCTTAGAGAAAATGTCAATGGGACCTTGGTGAAATGAATTTCCCATGGTGTTTGATGAAGTTGCGTGGCCCTTTCCGTTTGGATTATTCAACCAAGGATGTGATGGCATTCCCAGTTGAAACAGGCCGCAAGCGTTGTGATTGAATTCGTTGATTACGATGAAATACAGTAGAAACATCTGGCAGAACACGAAAAAGTTTTCGGAGACTTGCGACGGTTGATGGAAGCAACGGGGAGAGTTCTGATCCTGGAAGAGACTTAGGGAGATGGTGGACGATAACCGAATCTAGGAAAATCTGTGATCACGACCATTTGTGATGTAATCGTCAATGAAACACCATTTGCATGACCACCGCAATGCCGATGAGTTATATGAAGGGAAAGAACAGGGAGTTACGATTATTGATGAGCGGGGACAATCGGCCAATGCCGTTTTTTCGTCGATGTTGTCTTTTTTCTCTTTGATATCACTCGAAATGCTAAAGATCGATACGGGTATACGACCCAATCGAGTCGACTCAATATAATGCTAAACCGAAGCTCAACTAGAATACATGCATGGGGCTCAAAACATGGCAGGAGCTTGATCGAGAATTAAAACTTATGATGAGCTTGACTCGAATGGAAATTTAAAAAACTCGAGCTTGCCTCAATTATAATCAACTTATGAAAGAGCTCGAGCTCGTCTTAAAATCTCATATAAAATCCCATTATTTAAGTACATGTGGAAACATTATGTATTTTTTTCAGAAATTTGTGGATATCTTTATAGTTTTTCTTTAAAATATAATTAAATTTTAATTAGGTTCACGAATCCATCAACAAGTATTGGCGATCTCAAACTAGACTTGAAGTCAAATCGGTTGACCTCAAGCAATCATTAAGTTTAGTCCGAGTTACTCGTGAATAGCTTGATTCACTTTCGTCCCTTCTTCATGAGAAAATTTCACGTGGTCTGTGAGTGCGGCATCGCCAGCTGACATAGTGTGCATTAATATGAGTTGGTGCAATTAAAGATCGACCCATGTCTCGGTTAGGAATAAAAATAAAAATATGGATTTTCTCTCTTCATCACCATCACAGAAACCATCTCTTCGACCACATGAGAATCCATCGCCCAACTTGGCCATGTCCACTGTCTCTCCACCGCTCAAGACGCGGCAACTTTCGTCTTCGACACCCATCTCCTCACGATAATTGCTGCAGCGAATAGTTCCTCCACCTCGAATGGTCATGAATTCTCTCTACCTGGTGTTCCCTTCCATCGTCCTCCTTTCCAGTTCCCTTCGGTGCAGTGCGATTGCGACAGATCTGGAGTAATGGCGGCGATACCCCCGCAGAGCCATGGCCATGACAAACCTTGAAGCCATGGCCGGGTCCAAATCTAGAGCCATGGCTGCGACAAATTTGGAGCATGACCACGTTTGAGTCAGATCTGTATTCATTGGCCATGGATGAGCAAGGGCAACGGAGAACTTCCAGATTTGGAGTTCGTTCAGGTGTTCGACCTTGAAGGCGAGGTCCATGGCAACTCTGCCAATAGCGACGGTGGAGGGAAGTGTTGGTTACTCGGTCAGTGTGGGCTCATAATGCCTGCAGTCGCAGAGGGAGAAGAAAGAGAGAGGTGGATTGAGATATTTAAATTTTTTTTTTTTATCTAATTACACCTCAATATATACATATCGAGTTCTAATTAGCTCAACGTGAATAAATACATGTCATGTAAGCTCGCGATATGATACTTGCAAATCACTCAATATTTTCTCTTCCTACTTCACGAGTGTGAAGTTTTCTGGCAAGGTTGATTAAGGGCGCGTTTGGTAACACTTTTGTTATAGGGAATAGTTTTTTTATCAGAAATAATTTTTTTTTTAATTCTATTTTTGGGAACAAATTTTGAGTAAAAAAACGTGTTTGATAACTCTACAAAATTTTTATTTCTGAGATAGAAATACGTTTGATAAGATTCTTAAATTTTTTTAATACTTTTATTATATATATTTTTATTTTTATTTTCTCTTTGGTAACTCCATAAAAAACCATAGACAGTGACTGGCTAGGTGAGGTCCAACGAGCTTGCCGAAGCTTGGCCAAGCCACCGACAAGCCTCGACCTCGCCCAGGTGGCGTGAGATTGGCCTTGCCCTGGCCTGGCGAGGTTGAGCCTTGCGCCGATTGGGGAGGCCGAGCCTCGCTGTGGCTCAATGTCGCCAGGGGTTGGTGACACTCTGACGAAGTCTCTGGCCCTCATTTGGCCAATCATTGGTGCCGACGTCGGCCAAGGCTGGCAACCGGCTAAAAGGAAGAAGAAGAAAAGGAAAGAGAAGAAGAGAGAAGAAAAGAAAAAATAAATAAATTCTTTGTTTTTGTTTTTTTAATTCTTAGAAATTATTCATAGGAACAAGAAGTTTTTTTCTACTTTTTGTTTCTATTCCAAATCTATTCTCGAGAATAGAACAGAAATTTTACCAAACATGTTTCTATTATTTTTTAGTTCCCTGGAACAAAAGAATAAAAATAATTGTTCCGAGGAATAAAATTTTGTTGACCCATTAGGGCCTAAGTGTTCTTTTTGTCCAATTGCTCATGAGATGAATTCTGCATTTGGTTGAACTTTTAAGAACAATATCTTTGGGAAAATATAAAGAATTTTGAGTCAAAAAGGGTTTTTTTTTTTTTTTTTTTTCGAAATGTAAATAATATTTGGTAAAAATTGACTTGGGAATTGACTTTGATCTAAATGAACAAGACTTATAAAAGACTTTATTTATTCATTAATTTTAAATAAATAAATAAATAAGAAGATGTACTTGTGATAGCCAATGAGATAGATTTACATCCCCTAATGTTGTTGTTCCTCGCTTGAGGTTGCAAGATCTTAAGCCGTCCTCATCGTTGATCATGACCGGTTTTCTCGGTGATACACGCGAAGTGAAAAATTGTGAGAGCATTTTCGAGTTTTTTTAAATTTAGCAAGGATAAAGTTAGAAAAAAAAAATATGCGTCAGTATTTTGGAATGCTAAAGCTTAAAGCTGGGTAAGGGCCAATATTTTAGAGGGCTTCAGAAATACGATGTATTTTTCGAAGTTCTCAGGAAAATTGTCAAACGACTTGCTTTTGTTGAAGGCATTTACCAAACCAGTCCAAGTCACTCAGTGCTTTCAAATCGATCAGCTGGTGGCTACATCAATTAGTAAATTCCGACTACCGACGACACGTTGACCTCCGATGGACCAATACTTCAATTATATGTCGTTTTATGAGGCAGGCATTTTTTTTGCAGGCATCTAACTTCATGAAGAAGGTGCTGGATATTTACTAATTAACTTACTTGTCGATTCCAATTACTGAAAAGAAAAAACCAAATAAATTCTGACAAGTAAAACAACGCGTGCCTGAAGATTTAAAAAAAAAAAAAAAAAAAAAAAGATTTTTAAGATGTCCACATCAATGAAAACAATGCGAAACTGTTTGACAACACTCATGTGAATTCCCAAATGAAAACAAGAAAACAAATGAATCTCCCAAACCCAAGTCATGGGCTAAATATATAACCTTTTCCATACTACCATTTTTTTCATTTTCCACAGACGTTCTCAGAAAATTGAAACGGAATTGCGATTTAAAAAATCAAGAAAAAACTCTATTATTATTGGCGGAGTAATCGAATACTTTTTTCCAGAAAAAAAAAAAAACGAATACTTTTTACTGTTTTTATTCCCTAAAAAGTCCAAATGATATTTTATTTTTTCTATTTTCGGTGATGAAAAATACTTCATTTCTTCACCAAAGAAAAGAAATGCATCTGGCAATGGTGCAATCATTGATTTAAATTCATTTTTCACGAATAAAACAAGTAGGAGCAGGTGTCGCCTAATAAATGGATTTCCCATTTGTTGAAGTGGCCTCTCTTGTGTACCTGACATTTCCTATTTGCTGAGTTTGTCTTCCTTGTGTTTTTTAGGAAAAATTCTAAATAAAAACCTGAAATGATCTATTTTCTTAAATAAAAATTCAAAGCAAATTTTGTGTCAAATAATGACCCAAAATGAACTCATTATTTCAAAGGAAGACTCGAAGTGAATTTTGTGTCAAATAAGGACCAAAAGTGATCAAGTTAATCTCTATTGAGGACCTTAGTTTGCCGGTAGACAATTTTTTGGCCATTAAAATAGGGACAATTTCATCAGAAATTTGTGATTGGAAAAAAAAAGGAAAAATTCTAAATTAATTAAGTTTAGGTTATTCATTTAGATGTTTACGTTTTCTTCTTTCTTCTCCCCCACTGCTCCTCAACCAAATCGCTACACAATCATTGTCGCGACTCGATTCTTGTCGCTCCTCACCTTGCTCGACCGGTGAAGAATTTGAGTCTCCGCAAACAAAGAAAGAAGCATATGGTTTTTTTTCTTGTTTTTCAATTCGTGCCTCAATCGACAGAAAATTCGGATCTTCGACTTTGCGGAGGATGGGTACAAGAAATGGGGAGAACTTCAGTCTTTGACTTTGCAGAGGATTGGTACAAGGAATGGGGAGACCGTAGAAAACATAGGGTTTTTTTGTTTCTGTTTTAGGATTTGTTAATTTTCCCTATATTTTTTTTGGACATAATTGCCCAAACTCCGATCGTTGGAAATGTCAATATTTGGCTGATTAGCAAGCTCAAGTTCTTATTTGGAATTGATTCAACTATTTCGGCTCTTTATTTGAGAAAATGGGTCTATTTTAGATATTTATCTGACACAAAATTCATTTTGGGTCATTCTTTGAGAAAATTGATCAACTTCGGGTTCTTATTTGGAATTTTCCCTATTTTTTTAATTGATTTTTAAAAATGCATTTAATAATAATATTGTCATGAATACTTGTTAATAGTACTGCAAGACTAATTTGACTTTTTTATGAATTGAGGAACTAGATTGAACATTTAAAAATAATTAAAAAATCACTTCGAACAATTCAAAAGTTTAAATATGATACTACATATTGGGTCAAAATTGTCAGTTTTCTGGTTGTTTATTTTATAGTCCAAGAATATAGACGTGTATATCCAACTACCTAATAGGCATGCGCAAGTCTGATGAACTGATGAAATTTAAATCTTTATTGTGTGCAAGGCTCTAATCTAAAGTAGTTTGACCTAATGGGTTGGATCCAAACTGGGGAACTTTTGGTAAATTACTCATATGTATAATGTAATTAGTGATCATTATCTGTACTAGTCAAGGACGACTTATGCTCTAGCCCTTGCTTTTGAAAAACAATTGCACCGATGATCCTCAACTTTGCCTCAAATTTGTTGAATCTCATGAAGTTTGAAATTCTTAGAAAGTATTTTCAATAACTGTTTAATAGAAAAAATTTAATTTAAAAGTTAAATTCTACAACGATAATACTTCTAATTTATAAAATACAAGACAATTAAGTGATCAATTGTTTCCAACTTGAGGACTAGCAAATTTTTGGCCGATGGAAATATTGTATTGACTTAAAATTTTCCACCTGTTAACTCTTATAGGAGAATTAAGGAAAGAAATCCATTTTTAAGGAAAGAATCATATGGCTAGTCTTGTTATTAGGGAAAATTCCAAAAAAATCTTCAAGGTACTGATTCCTACACCAGAATGCTAATGCTTTTTTGTAGGTTAGCTTGTTTCTTCTAGTAGGCAATCAGGGAACCAAAAAAGAAGACAAAGCGGAAGTGATGATGAAAAACAGGCGCACAACCTGATACCATGAAAGAAGACAAAAGGAAAGGAAAACGGGAGAGAAGAAGGCGGAAATTTTCTCTATATTTCTGTATATGTCTTAACTCAATGTACAAGATCAATAATATAGTACAAAACAAGTACAGAGAAAGGCAACAATATAATCTACAAATTAGATCCAATATTAATTGATCTTGATCGTTCTGAATAACATCCAATAATTTCCAGAGGATTCTTTCGCATCTTCCAATATTCTTAAGTACCTTAACTAAACAAGTAGGAGCAGATGTCGCCTAATAAAAGGATTTCCCATTTGTTGAAGTGGCCTCTCTTGTGTACCTGACATTAATTGTTTGCTGAGTTTGTCTTCCTTGTGTTTTTTATTTGCTGAGATAGCTTTCCTTGTGTACCTAGTGCTTTCTTGGTAGGGAAATTAACGCAAGGTGAGCCCGAGGTGACAGGGTTCACCCAATAAATGGATTTCCTATCTGCAACATTTTCTTGTTGGAAATTGGAATCCACTTTCGACCACCATAACACCATCTATAGAGCACCCGAGATCCGTGCAGTCCCGAAGCTCCATTCCTGTAGTCCCCAAAAAAGCCAAAGAGAAGAAGAAAAAGAGGAGGAGCTTGGGATTTTTCCTTTAGAGCTCTCTCTCGTGCCACCATGGAAGGACCCTCCCCAGGCCTCCGCTTCTCTCTCTCCATCGTCTTCTTCTCCTTCGTGCTCTTCTTCGTATTCGTCCCTTCATGGTATCGTCCTCTCGACGACCCGAAGCAGAGGCCGAAGCAGTTCTTCCCTCCTAGGAAGAGCCCAATCCTCGAGGAGCTTCCCCGAACCGGCAAAACCAAGAACCGCCCGTCGTCCGAGACCGTCCACCACCCGCTCGACCCGCTCACGGCCGACGAAATCATCCGGGCCGGGTCGATCGTCCGGTCGTACCCGCCTTTCGAGTCCTCTCCCCCGTCCATCCACTCCCTCACGCTGCACGAGCCCGAGAAGGCCGAAGTCGTCGCCTGGAGAAAGGGCGACCCTCTCCCGCCGAGGCGGGCCTTCGTCCTCGCCCTCTCGAACGGCCGGACCCACGAGCTCGTCGTCGACCTGGGCTCTGGCCGGGTGGCGGCCCAGTCGGTCTCGTCCGGGTCGGGCTACCCGCCCCTCGCGATGGACGAGCTCGCCGCCGCTTGCGAAGCCCCGTACACGAGCGCCGAGTTCAACGAGTCGATCCGGGCGCGGGGCGTGGCGATGTCTGACGTGAGGTGCGTTCCGCTGTCGGCGGGATGGTACGGACGGGCGGTGGAAGAGACGAGAAGGGTCGTAAAAGTTCAGTGCTTCGATCTGGAGGGCACGTCCAATTTCTACATGAGGCCGCTCGAGGGCATCACCATCACGGTGGACCTCGACAAGAGGGAGATCCTGGAGTTCGTGGACTCGGGCCGGGGCATTCCGGTCCCGAAGAGCGCCGGCACCGAGTACCGCTACGGGTCGATCGAGAAGGGGGAGGAGGGCCGCGGCACGGCGGCGGCGCCGCCGCTGAAGCCCATCTCGATGGAGCAGCCCGACGGACCGAGCTTCGTGGTGGAGGACGGGCACGTCGTGAAGTGGGCGAACTGGGAATTTCACCTCCGGGCGGACCATCGGGCCGGGATGGTGATCTCGAGGGCCCGGGTCCGAGACCCGGACACCGGGGAGCTGAGGAGCGTGATGTATAAGGGGTTCGCGTCCGAGTTGTTCGTGCCCTACATGGACCCCGACGAGGGGTGGTACTTCAAGACGTACATGGATGCAGGTACGTTTATTAGTTTAGGCGACACGTATTCGAGTGATTTTCACATTTATTATTCATTTATTTTAATATCATGAATTTACGTTTGATTATGAATATTTAAAATCTTTCAACATAAAAAGCATCGATGCGTATTTGTGTTTTCGATTCAACGGTGGATCAATGCTTTTGCCAATCGATTGTTGGAAATTCAATCTCTCCAGCTTTGATGGTCCAAATTCTGCACGACAGCTTGATTGTAACATCACGAGGCAAAAGAATCTGGACCCCATTTTCTAGATTTTTTCTAAGGCCCATAAATTTCTTGATGATACCTAAAGATTTTTAGTGAATCTTCAGTAGGAAAATCTCGTGAAGCAATAATGCGTTGATCTAGTCGCCATCAAAGCCATATAAATTGATTTCTTCTGTCTATAAGCTCCAATTGTATAGTAGGAATTACAAAATAAACTGTTTTTTTTTTTCTTTACTTATGTGGTTATATCATGAATTCTTTTACTTTGATAGTTTCCGTGATTCCATTCATTATAGTCTTTACCCTTTCTCGATTAGTCATTATTTGGCCTAAATCTAATCATATTCATGTCCACAATTTCGTTGCAACTAGAAAATCTTAGCTTTTTTTTTTTTAATTTTATTCTCACTACCCGTTTCTAATTTAGCTGATCTAACAGTGGTCACTTATTCGTGGCCGTCGGCCTGCCGTCGACTCCTCTGACCATCGACGTTTCCGAATAATATAACTAAATAAATATAGCGAATAGTAAATATTTTATTCAAGGAAAACTTAATCAACATAGGTGTTTTGGTTCGTTGGATTTGGGTTTGGTTTATATCGTGTTCAGTATTTGTTCAATTATCGGATCCGCTCTTGCTCAATGATCTTTTCGTATTGCCTTTCGGGGGCGTAGGTGAATATGGAATGGGCATGACGGCGATGTCACTTGTGCCGCTGAACGACTGCCCTAGGAATGCTTACTACATGGACGGGATTTTCGCAGCGTCCGACGGGACGCCCTACGTCGAATCCAACATGATCTGCCTGTTCGAGCGCTACGCCGGGGATGTCAGCTGGCGTCACTCCGAGACCCCCATCAGCAGACTCGAGGTATAGTCGTCTTCCATCAACTCTCAATCGTACGGTTCTCATCGATCGTCGATAAGATTCTCAATCGAAAATTCAGCGCAGATCAGGGAGTCGAGGCCGAAGGTGACGTTAGTGGCTCGAATGGCATCGTCGGTCGGGAATTACGACTACATTTTCGATTGGGAGTTTCAAACGGACGGATTGATTCGGGTCAAGGTTAGCCCGAAAGCCATCTTCGTCCTCATGATTTGGTCCTTTTGAAATGGAAAAATAGCTAACGAATGGAACGATCTGTATTTAGGTGAGTCTATCAGGTATGCTCATGGTGAAGGGAACTCCGTTCGAGAACACGAAGGACGTGCCCGAAGGGTACGAAATGACCGGGCCCCTCGTGTCCGAGAACGTCATCGGCGTCGTCCACGACCACTACATGACGTTCCACCTCGACATGGACATCGACGGCTCGAACAACTCTTTCGTGGACGTCCACATTGAGAAGGAGAGGACCCCGCCCGGAAGCTCGCCTCGGAAGAGCTACCTAAAGGCAAAACGGCGCGTGGCTCGGACGGAGGGAGACGCCAGGATCAAGCTCAAGCTGTATGACCCGTCGGAGTTTCACGTGATCAATCCGTCGAGGCTGTCTAGAGTGGGAAACCCGTCGGGGTACAAGGTGGTCCCCGGAGGCAACGGGGCGAGCTTGCTTGATCACGACGATCCTCCGCAGCTCCGAAATGCCTACACCAATAACCAGGTAATGCCGGTTCTCTTCCGGTAATTCACAGAATTTATACTACTGATTATTAAAAAAGAAGTGATTTTATTTTCTTTTGGCATATATATATAATTTCCAGATTTGGGTGACTCCATATAACCGGAGCGAGCAGTGGGCCGGTGGACTCTTGGCGTATCAAAGCAAAGGAGACGACACTTTGGCTACTTGGTCTGAGAGGTACAAAATTTCGAGACCTGCGTAGTGCATAGTCCATCGAGTAACATCTTAAATTTATAACATTTATTTACTATGTAGTGATAACTTTCGAATCAGATTATATATGGGACATATCCCAGATTCACATAGATTTTCCTCGCATGGTCTCTGCTTATTCCTTGGATATTGAAAGCGATCCTGTACTCATATGGCATGGAACGTTCTCTCTGTGATTGATTAGGAACCGCCCTATTGAGGACCGCGACATCGTGCTGTGGTACACCCTCGGGACTCACCATGTCCCGTGCCAAGAGGACTTCCCGGTGATGCCGACCGTCATATTGAGCTTCGATCTGAAGCCGGTCAACTTCTTCGACAGCAATCCGATACTCCGTGCCGCGCCCAACTTCGAAAAGGACCTCCCCGTGTGCAAGATGACCGCTTCGTCCTGATGCTCTTTCGTTCTTATTGGTGCGACGGATTACATGTGTGATGGATATCAAGTCCATGCAAATAATTGCAATGACAACTTCACAGAGTTGGAAGCTGTAGCAGGTTTCAAAATTGCTAATATAGTTCGTTGTCGTGAAAATACATGATTCTTGTAAATGCAAAGTCAGTGATTGTTGACATGAAAAGTAGTGATGATCGTAAACTTGTCTTTTCATACACAAATTTAGAACACATTTAGGGTAAACTTATCGACATTTGATCACATATGAGTTAAGAAATTGATTAATAACTTGTGTTGACAGGTCTAATTCAATGTGAAATTTTAAGAGAGAAATTGATTAATTGCTGAACTCGTTTCTTTATAACTTTGGTGTATATATTGGAGTTATATTTTTTTCTAAACTTGATAACAACAATAGTGATGGAAAATAATACTTTAAAAAAAGTTGTCATTAGTATGCATCAAGTATCAAAAAGCTATAACTACCACTTCATTTTATTCAACAATCAAATTTCTCCAACAATCTCAAAGTATTATCTTCATGGAGATAGAGGCAATGGCTATATCAAGTGCTCGCAATATGTAATCGATCCTTATGATGGAGCTAATTTCATCTATTGGAAGGACATTCTTTTGTGAGTAATGTATCTTCTGCAATTTGGATCCCAATTTGCCCATTATCTCTAATCTAAAGGATGATGATTTTGATGAAAACAAAGCTACAAGGAAAATACATGAGGATGATGAAAGGAGGTGTTGAGGAAAGATTCTCAATGTTCTACCGAATCAACTATATGAAACTATTCAATCTTACACAAATCCCAAGGACATTTCAAATGCCTTGGAGACTAAATACAATACCAACAAATAAGGTCATGATAGATTTATTATTCTGAAATATTTTTAATTTACTGTGATTGATGAAAAATCTATCTTTAAGCAAGTAGATAAACCTTAAAAAAATGCTGTCAAATTCAAAGACCCTTATAATTGAAATTTCTGAATCTCTTTTAAGTTTCCGAAATTATTTTTAAGATGCCTTCAACTTGGAATGATTACAAAAAGAAGCTTCTCCATACGATCAAGAACTTGACAGTGGATAATTTGATTAAATACATTTGAATTGAGGAAGGTTCCTGGGAACTTGAGGCTTACAAACACAAAAGAAGTTGCAAACTAGGTGCATTTTGGTGAGAATGGTAACATAAGCAAAGACAAAGAAAATAAGCAGGGAAACAAAGAGGAAATTCATTGACACCGACAACATCTACTAACCTGACAACAACACCGCACTCAAGAAGGACAGGTTTTGCTTTTACTGTGATTATTAAAAAAAAACAGTACAAGAGGGAGTGCCGCTTTCGTATCACTCGCTCCATTAGAAGCTTGGCTTTGGGCTTGTTCTTCCGGTTGGACGGGCTTTCTTGGGCCTTCCTTTCATCAGAAGCCAACCTTAGGGTTCAGCAATCTTTTTCCAGGCTTCAGAAACATCAGGCCCGAAATCCAAAAGCCCCGATCTCCATTCCAGTACTTCGAGAGTAGATCTCCTGCTCTATCCCATCCCCTTTCTTGGGCATCTTCATCTTCAAAACTCAAATATCGCCAAAGGATCGTGATGGAGATGCCTTCCATCACCGAGCAAATAATAGCCTAATGCATCTTTACCCAACGGATGAAGTCGATCGACTAGAGATGTGAATCACCTCTATCAATTTCGATCGCCTCTGCAAATCTTGCTTTCTTGAATGGAATGATGGTTTATGCTACACTCAAGACTTGAAGCTTAACCATCCTAAAATTCCCAATGAAGATAAGGATTTAAGATGGAGAATTCTTCTATAAAAGTATCATCTCTCAAGTTATAGTGTCCTCAATAGACATCGCTCTTTATGGCTAAAAGTGAAAGCATTTATACTTTGAAAATTGAAAAAAGAAGTACAGAGAAAAGGACATGCGTTGAATTTTTATAAGTTTACACCATCTCATGGAGTTGGACAAACCTCTCTATAATTAAGCCGGCCCTAATCCATCCCCAGATCCATTAGTTGGTTCAAGGGTCCAAGACATCCTCAATCGATCAAGTCTATTCTCGATCCGTTCTAGCCAATTGCCAATAACTAGAAAAGTCCCTCTTTCAATTCGCTTTTTCTGAGTTCTTTCCCCATAAAGGCACCCATATATGCAAATCGAAAACCGAAGGAAACAAACTCTAAAGCTGACATAATTGTTTTCCTTGTGGGGCAGCATAAAAAAGTAAGCTCCATCCACCAGGAATATTCGAAGATATTGGGTGAGGAGTCAGGACACAGTCGCAAAGATTCAAGGAAGGAACCCCAGTTCAGTGTTTTCTGTCACTTCTCTTAGCCTTTTCCCCACCATAAAGTTCAAAGGTCCTCGTTGGAGTTGCACCAGATTCTTGTCATCTTTCTCGTCGATTGAGGAATTGACAGCATTGTCATCTTCCTCGTAGCAGGGAGACCAGTGCGCGTAGCGCTAAAGAATGCCGTCCTGAATCGTGTGGACCCGATTAGGGTTTTGATTCCTTTGATACTCCCAAAGCCAATCCACCACCCAGCTCAAGATATTATTAGAATATGCGCCCCGGACTTTGCCGTCCTCCAGGTATATATTAATCAATTCTATTTTTTGTAGATTAACAAATCAATTATTTAACCCTATGCCGATAGTGACTGCCTATGCCAGTGCTGCTGTGCAAGTCGATGCTTGCGTAAGAAATTGGCAGATACACACCCTTTATCTGGTTTTTGCGTGTCGTACATTTCCTTTTCATTTTAGTGTTTCCTGGTCATCAGAGCAAACATCGTTCAATTGGATTCTGACACTTGGTAAATAAACACTAGGGAATCTTGATAAGTAGTGGGCGGCTGGAAAGTGCTGTGTTAAGGGCATATCTACATCAACGACCGCGCGCTAAGCCTGCGTTTCGCCTAAATTTCTAGCCATAAGGCCTTTGGCTTGCCTTAGATAAGGAAAATGCCATCTGTGGGCACGAGAAAGTCCGCATCCAAAGCTAAAAAAAATAATTGGACGACAATTGGATGTTGCTTGCTAAATGGCGCTT
This sequence comes from Eucalyptus brandiana, assembly GCA_014182725.1. Taxonomy (NCBI): domain Eukaryota; kingdom Viridiplantae; phylum Streptophyta; class Magnoliopsida; order Myrtales; family Myrtaceae; genus Eucalyptus; species Eucalyptus brandiana. The sequence continues at coordinate 27,689,425 of CM024671.1, forward strand.
TTACATTAATAGTTTTGATGTACATGTATTTACTCAATCACATGGTATAATGTTTGCACTTAATCCTTACTTTCTCTTCACATGTCATAAACCGATCCCATTACTTATTTTAGATAGGAATGCTTGGGTATCTTTGTTATGTGCTATGCGCAAATTGTGAAATTCTATTTCCTCACTTATGTATCCTCACCGCAGTTTTTGAAAAGGTGGGCAATTAAACTCTCTACCTCCCCATTTTCAAATGAAAGGATAATTAATTGGATAACTCCCAGTGATTGGAAACCAATGTATTTAATTAGAAGTTATTGTAGCATAAATTTGATTTTTCTATTTTATTGTTGGCATCCAATTCCACTTGTAAACAGTGGTCTTTGGGCAATTTTCTTCGTAGATATCCATATCTTTGATTGATGTGACATATATCGCACTAATTTTTTACCAAAATGAGGCATGTTGACCATGCGTTACACACAAAAATTACCTATATCAATGTCTAGCTCGCAAAATCCGCCGGAAAACACAATTCGGTGAAAGGATGGGCACACAACCTACGTATTACACAAAATCTCCATCGATCGAGACGAACAGTCTCCATTTAATCCGTTTCGTTCGAGGTCATGCTTGATTTCTCTTTCGATTTTACTCGTTTCATACAACTTTTTCTTTCCCTTTTCTTTCTAATGTTTTTATAAAATTTCCCACTGTATTCAAGAGCCAACCGCGGTGCCGAGACCATGCGATGGTGTGACATTAGCCATGTATATTTAGGGGGTGCATGACAACCCAAAATTTCTGTTCCAGAAATAGTTTTTCTATTCCGCACTGCTTTTTAAGCGGAAGAAAATCCGTTTGATAAACCTATTCGCTTTTTATTTCCTAATAGATTTATTTCGAAATAAGTTTGGAAGAGAAATCGAAGTTAAAATTTTCTACTTTTGATTTTTGGAAGAGAAATCGAAATAATTTCTCTCACTAAACCCTAATTTCGGTGAGTCCTCCCTCATCTCCTCTACGTCTTTACCTCCTCCTCTTCCTCCGCCTCTCCTCCTTTTATTAAAAATAAAAATAAATAAAAATAAATATATTCATTTTATTCATTTAAAAATAAAAATTTTAAAAATTTTATTTTTAGTTTATTAAAAGTAAATTTTATTAAAAATAATTTATTTATGATAAATAAAAATAAAATTATTTTTATTAAAAATAAATTTATTATTATTTGCCTTGAGTGTTTTGCCAAATAAAATTATTTTTATTTTTTTATTTTTATTCATTTTAAAATAAATTTATTCGTAAAATAAAATAAAATAAAATAAATAAAATAAATTAATTTTTATATTTTTATATTATTTTATATTATTTTATTCATTTTTTTTGTTACTAAATCATTTTTATTTTTATTTTTTATATTAAAGGTCGTCGATCGTCGCCGCTGTCCGTCCGAAAGGAAGAAATTTTGTGTCGTTATCAAATGAATTTCTATTTTTAGAGTAGAAATTTTGTGTCGTTATTAAACGGTTATTTTTACTTAAAACTCTTCTATAAATAAAAATAGAAAATCTATTTCTGTTCCAAAACTATTTCTGCAGTACAGAATGGTTTGTCATACGCGCCTTTATCTGCTGAGTCGACAAGTTTCAGCACACTTGCCCCCGGAGAGAGAGAGAGAGAGAGAGAGAGGATGGAGGGGAGGCAGTCCCTCCGGCTGTTGCTGCTCTTCGTCAGCATAGCCCTGATCCTTCTCTTCACGTGGGTCAACCTCCCGTCCCGGCTGCCGGACACGGCGGAGCTCGTCGACTGCGACGCCAGCTCCCCCTGGTGCGCCTCCTCCAAGAACCGCTTCCAGCCCAAGCAACGGCAGCCCCCACCATCAACATCGAGAACCCCCGCCCCCGCCCCCGCCGCCACTCCCACGTCTTCGACACCCCGCGACACCCCCTCGACCCCCTCACCATCCAGGAGCTCAACCGCGTCCGCACCCTCCTCCTCTCCCACCCGCTCTTCGCCAACGGCGCCCCCTACGCCCTCCACTCCGTCGTCCTCGAGGAGCCCGACAAGCCCTCCGTCCTCGCCTGGCGGAAGGGCGACCCGTTCCCCCGGAAGGCCTCCGTCGTCGCCAGCGTCGCCGGCGAGTCGCACCTCCTGATCGTCGACCTCGACAGCGGCCGCGTGACCCCGCAGGGGGCCGCGCCCCTCTCCGGCTACCCGACGATGACCATCGAGGACATGACGACGGCCGCGTTGGCCCCGCTCGCGGACCCGGAGTTCAACCGCACGGTGCTGGCGCGCGGGGTCGACCTGGCCGACCTCGCGTGCCTGCCGATCTCGAGCGGCTGGTACGGCCCGGCCGAGGAGAGCCGGAGGCTGATCAAGGTCCAGTGCTACTCCATGAAGGACACGGCCAATTTCTACATGCGACCCATCGAGGGGCTGACCGTTCTGCTCGACCTGGACACGAAGCGTGTGGTCGAGATCACCGACAAAGGCAGCGACATACCGATCCCGAAGGCCGCCAACACCGACTACCGGTACTCGCAGTTCGATCAGAACCGGCAGGCTTATCGCATGATCAATCCGATCTCCATCGAGCAGCCGAAAGGCCCGAGCTTCACCGTCGAGGACGAGCATCTCGTCAAGTGGGCGAACTGGGAATTCCACGCGAAGCCGGACCCGAGAGCCGGGGTGATCATCTCCCGGGCCAGGGTGCGGGACCTGGAGAGCGGCGAGCTGAGGGACGTCATGTACAAGGGGTTCACGTCGGAGCTGTTCGTCCCTTACATGGACCCGACCGACGCGTGGTACTTCAAGACGTACATGGACGCGGGCGAGTACGGGTTCGGGCTCCAGGCCATGCCGCTCGACCCGCTCAACGACTGCCCGAGGAACGCCTACTTCATGGACGGCGTGTTCCCGGCCGGCGACGGGACGCCGTACGTGAGGTCCGGCATGGTGTGCATCTACGAGAGCTACGCCGGCGACATCGGGTGGCGGCACTCCGAGAGCCCGATCACGGGCATGGAGGTAAAGGGGGTTTTGGGCCATTGACCCGTTATTAAAAGACATAATGAAGTAATTATAGATACATAAGCACATGCTGAAGTTCTACAAAGTAATTTAGTAGTCATTGCTTGTGATCCGGTGATATTTGGTGTTCTCGAGATATTAAGTCTTTTTTTTTTTTTTTAATTCGGCCACGAAGATATTTTCTTGTTCTTGAAATATGCTTGACTTTGATTTTGATTTTGATTTTTTTTTTTTTGTAATTTTTTTTGGGTGGTTTATGTGCAGATAAGGGAAGTGAGGCCAAAAGTGACATTAGTGGTTAGAATGGCAGCGTCAGTGGCGAACTACGATTACATCGTGGACTGGGAGTTCCAAACGGATGGGCTAATCAGGGTTAAGGTTAGTGAGTCTTCCAATTTGCATTCCTGCCATGGGCCCACTTTGAATATTCCAAATTTTCCACTACTCCTTTTCCTTTTTCCTTTCTTAAATATTTTTGTTTAATTTTCTTTTTGGGTGAAACTTGTTTCGAGCCGTGTTAGAAAGTTAGAATAGGCTTTGCGAAGGCCCTAAAGTAAGTAAAAGTGATGACATTTTAAGGGATCACAACCTGACTTAGTAGGTCCAAGATAATTCTCCTATTTGATGATGTATTCGATGGGTAGGCTCATTAGGCTTATTAAGTTGCCAAACTTATAATTGAGTCTAATTATAGGTTTAGAAAAGATCTTAATGTGGGTCCGATTCACCATGGAAAATAAGATTCCTCCGCTGAAAAGTACCAAGGAGCGAGAGATGCCCCGGCTATTCAAATGCCATATATATTTCAACTAAAGTTGGCGTATTGAAAATGATGCGAAACCACGTGTGACAATGACAACCGAAGTGACGCTTTGGTATCTTAGCACGCTCAAATCTCAGATATTCTTTGACAATTATAACCTTCGACGTTGGACTTTGGAGAGATGAACTTGTATGTCTTTTTTCTCAAATGACCTAAATGCAGGTCGGTCTCAGCGGAATTCTGATGGTGAAGGGCAGCCCCTATGCCAATGTCAACGACGTGCCGGGGCGAGAAGACCTCTACGGCACGTTGCTCTCCGAGAACGTCATCGGCGTCATCCACGACCACTACGTCACATTCCATCTCGACATGGATGTCGACGGTGCCGACAACTCCTTCGTGAACGTCAACATCCGGAAGCAGGAGACCTCCCCTGGGGAGTCGCCCCGGCGGAGCTACCTGAAGGCGGTCCGGAACGTGGCCAAGACCGAGAAGGATGCGCGGGTGAAGCTCAAGCTCTATGATCCGTCCGAGTTCCACGTCGTCAACACGAACAAGAAGACACGGGTTGGGAACCCCGTGGGGTACAAGGTTGTCCCCGCGGGGACCGCGGCTAGCCTGCTCTCTCACGACGACCCACCCCAGAAGCGGGCGGCGTTCACGAACAACCAAATATGGGTCACCCCCTATAACCGGACCGAGCAATGGGCAGGCGGGCTGTTCACTTACCAGAGCCAGGGCGAGGACACACTCGCCGTGTGGTCGGAGAGGTGCGCGCTAGCATTTGCTATGCCCACATTCAAGCGAAATCCTCATTTTGCCCCTAGACAGTGTGGGATTCGACCTGGTGGCCTCGAGATGAGCCCGGGCGAACTAACTTTAGATTCTGGGACTGGTACTTTAACTGGAAATGTTTGTTCCATGGCAGGGATCGGCCGATCGAGAACAAGGACATTGTGGTGTGGTACACGCTGGGCTTCCATCACATTCCGTGCCAGGAGGACTTCCCGATCATGCCCACGGTGTCGGCCAGCTTCGATCTGAAACCAGTCAACTTCTTCGAGAGCAATCCCATTCTCCGGATCCCGCCCAACGCCGAGAACGACCTCCCGGTGTGCAAGCCCGCTGCTTCCGCTTGACTCGTGAGCCTATTTTATATTAAAGCTAGTCATTGCTCGCCTGAGGACCTTGTTCTTCAGTACTCAGCTGTACATATCTATGGAGCTAATAATCCACCCTCTATGTAAACATTGTTGCTGAAGCTATGAGAATTGCGTGCTGTGGAAGCTCGGCTTGGGAACCTCCTCCTTCGGTCGAGCAGCCATGGTCGATTCCTTAATTCTGGATAACTGATGAAATGGTCGTATGCACTCGGCAGTCGATTGAATCTATATCCTTCCAGCGCAAGAAAGGAAAGACTTGATCTTCTGGTCGAACTGATCTAAAGAATATCCCAACCAAAGCAGCACAAAACCGTGCAAAGTAACGTTGTGTCTAGCTGAGAACATGCTCTGAACATGATCGATGGAGGCCGATACTTTCGGGCCTGGCGCTGAGGCCCGGCCGGCCGATTGAGCAAGCAAAATGCTATGGCGTATATATTGCCGGAGGTAATATGTGCTGCCATTTGATGAGGGTGAAAGGTCGACTTTAATGGTATATAACAACCTGTAATTTTAATAAATATGTTTAGCTAAATCATTAATATCATGAGATCCTAAACGCATTATGCACTTGAATTAGGAAAATTTGCATTTTCTTTTGTGCGCAAGCTTTCAAAGCTATAAAAGTAATCTAGGACAAGAACTAGATTTGAAAAATTCTAATTAGAACATTAGACCACACGGAAAAGTTATATCTGGTTCTAAATTCACAAAACAAAAAGAGCCCCGCGTTTCATACAAAAGCCCTAAGCCCACTGTGCGCGCATGGGCCTTTATACTCTTATGAGAGAGAGAGAGAGAGAGAGAGAGAGGGGCAAGCGGGGGGAGCGGGAGGGTTGGGCTGCTCCCTTTTTAACCCCTTCCGAAAAAAAAAATTGTTTAGTTTTGAATGACCGCTCACGTAATTTTGTTTTTACAAATATCATTTACGACTTCTAAGCAGACTCCAACCTTGAAAAGGCCAAATGACCCCTCTCATTTTAGCATGTTGTTGGTCTTTGTTGTGGAAAATTGTTTAAAAAGTCATAAACATATTACATATTTATTTTATTATTATTTTTTTTTTTTTGTGGCCAATTTAACCACCGTACGGTTAGAACCAGGCGGCGTAAATCCGGGGTGGACTAAGCCACCACCACAGACTCAGCCGTGGGTGAATTGCGCGAATGCAACGCCTTTGGGATTTGAACTCCTCCCTTTTGTGAGGGGGAGAGAGCCCGAAGCCAATTGCGCCACCGATGCGGTGGTACATATTACATCTTTATTAAGTCAGTTATAACGTTTCAATTTTGCCAATGAAAGCCTAGGCATTTTTCATATTTTGCCAGATGAGTTTATCTAGCTAAAATTTATCGAAAAATTGCTGACATAAATATCAACCATCTTACAAGGTATGATTAGTGTGAACACAAATAATTGTAATAATATTTTAATATATTTCAATTTTTATTTTTATAGTTAGTTTTTTTATTCTAACCATTGGTGGGCGAGGGTTGGTGTACTCCTCTCACTAACCATGGGTGAGGGCCTTTGCACCCTTGATGGTCCCCACCTAGATCTAGGCAAGGGCCGTCGACCCTTGCCTAAATCTAGGTGAGGGTCGTGATGCCCCATTTAGATTTAGATAAGAGTATCCTGACCCTTGCCTTGCTTAGGCCAGGTGAGGGCTATTGGATTTGGGTGCATGTGAAAACCTTTGCTTTTGCTCGACAAGGGTAATCACACCCTTGCCCAAACCAAGGGAGGGTTGCTGGCCCTCATCGGTTTAGGGTTAGGAAAAGTAAGAAAAAATTAAATAATAAAAAATATTAAAAATACTATTAGAAAATGCCAATGTTAGTGTTGGTCATGCGCACGTGGGACGACGATCGTGTAATACATTAATGATTTTTAGTTAAAATTGGCCGAATGGACTCAATTAGCAAAACATAAAAAAAAAAAAAAAGAGTTTAGGACTCAATTAGTAAATTGAAATGTTTAGGATTAAATTGACAAAAATGTAGTAGGTTTAGAACTTTTTGGATAATTTTCCTGTCTTTTTTTATAAGTACATAAAGGAGTTTTCGGTCACAACAGTTTATTATACAATGTGCTCATGGATTACATCAAGTGCTTGGAGGCCAATAATTTTTCTAATAATATTTGTGAATTTCTTTATGAGATTGGGAGATTATTTTGTGAGAAATTGTAAGAGTTAAAAACGTTGTATGAGTTTGTGGATGTAATTGTGGATTGGGATAACAACAAATTATTTTAATGACTCAACTGTGATTGTAATCTCTATTGCATCACTTGATCGATGGTGTAATCTTGTGCTGTACTCCTTATCAAATAGGTCACACTAACCAAATCATATAAATTCAATGTTTCCTTATTATATTTTATTTTTCGCACTATGCTGCAAGCGAACCGCCTCTTGATAACCGGAAAAGTCTTAAAAAAAGTCACTGCTAAACCTTGCTTTGTCTTTTAGTCCCTAAACCTTTTTTGGTGCCGATTTAGTCTTAAACCTTTTTACGTTGTCTTCATCAGTCCTTTCCGGCTAATTTTGACCGGATTTTGCTGACGGGACGCCGGCCGGGCTGACGTGGCGATCGGCGGCGCGTGTGTACAATTTTTAATAGTATTTTAATTTTTTTGAATTTTTATTTTTATTTTTATTTTTATTCTTTTCTTTATTCTTTATTCTTTTTTTTTTTTCTGCTCATCTTCTTCCTCCAGCCGGTCGCCGGAGTTCGGCGACCGGCCGGGGCGATGGCCGGCGAGGTCGAGACCTCGCCGGCCACCTCGCTGGCGATGGCCGCGAGGGCGGCCTCGCGCCGGGCGGGGGCGAGGCTCGCCCTCGCCGAATCCGCCGATCCGACGCGAGGAGGAGCGGCGGGGCTCGCCCTCGCTAGATCCGGCGAGGGCGAGCCTCGCCGCCTAGGCCTCGAGGGCGGCCTCGTGCCGGGCGGGCGAGGCTCACCCTCGCCGGATCCGGCGAGGGTTGAGCCTCGCCCAAGGCCGGCGAGGTCGACCTCGCCGGATCCGGCGCGAGGAGGAGCCGGCGAGGTCGCCCTCGGGGCCGTGGGCGAGGCTTGACCCTCGCCGCCCAGGTCTCGAGGGCGGCCTCGCACCAGGCGGGCGAGGCTCGCCCTCGCCGAATCCGGCGAGGGTCGACCTCGCCGATCCGGCGCGAGGAGGAGCTAGCGGGGCTCGCCCTCACCGCCCAGGCCTCGAGGGCGGCCTCGCCCGCCCGGCGCGAGGCCGCCCTAGCGGCCACTGGCGAGGTGGCCGGCGAGGTCGACTCGACCTCGCCGGCCGTCGCCTCGGCCGGTCGCCGAGCTCCGGCGACCGACTGGAGGAAGAAGATGAGCAAAAAAAAAGAAAAGAATAAAAATTAAAAGAGAAAAATATTAAAAAATAAAAAAAAAAAAAATATTTAAAAATATTTAAAATATTATTAAAAGTTGTACACGTCGCCGCAATCGTGCCACGTCAGCTCGCCAAAGATCCAGCAAGAAAATCCGGCCAAAATTGGTCGGAAAAAGGACTGAATTAAGACAACGTAAAAGGTTTAGGACTAAATCGGCACCAAAAAAGGTTTAGGACTAAATCCAAAGCCAAAAGGCCGGAAGGTTTTTTGGCTTCTCCCTTGATAACCCGTAATCAAATATATATGCAAGACCCCAAATGTTTTGCGCTTAATCACATGACTTCATCTTCTAGTTGAACTAATCTGAAGAACCAATAGACAACAAGAATCCTTTATCCTATATCTAACATACTGGCAGGATGCTTTTATTTCGTAGAATTGAAATGAGGAGTTTTGAGACTCTAATGAAAGATCTATCTCGACATGTAGAGCTCTGGAGTGGACAATCTCGGCCTGGGAATGGCCACTAGGGGATTCAATTTCTTGACCACAATCCCGAACTTGTCCGATAGTTCCAGCTCCACCCCTTGCGGTAATTCCCACTCGAATGAATGCAAAAGAGAGGCCAAAGAAAATGTTAGCATCCTCTCTGCCAATGCAAGCCCTGCGCATATCCTTCGACCAGAACCAAAAGGCATGTACGTGAAGTCGTTGCCCGAGAGGTCATACTTGCTAGGATCTTCTAAGAATCTCTCGGCCCTAAACTCCAACGGTCTGTCCCAAATCGTGGGGTCCCTGTGGATGTAACCCACGTTCAGGAATACGTTACTGCCCTTTGGTATCGTGTAACCCCCCACGACACAAGAAGCATGAGGGGTCCGAGGCACCAATAAGGGCAGCGCTGGGTGCAAGCAAAATGCTTCCTTGATGACAGCATCGAGATACTTTAATTTGGGCAAGTGGTGCTCTTCGACCTTCTTGTCGTCCCCCACGACTTCTGTCTGCTCGTGGACTACATTGTCCATCATATTTCAGTTCCGCAGCAACTCTGTCATCACTCACTCGACCATTGTTGAAGTTCTATCGGTCCCGCCAATCACGATGTCCTACTCCACACAGTCGAAATTTCATTAGGAAGAGTAAAATGCTATTATGTTTGATAAAGCTGAATACTTGATGAAGCACTGTAATAGAGAAGAATCGATGTTCGAGTCAAGAATATGGAGCTTTTTGTGATGCAGAGGGCAAGATTGGATACAACCAAAGTAAGACAGCAGGATGCGAAATAAGATACATGTAAAGAGATTAAATTACTATATTTGTTTCACTATTGTATAGGACGCTGGTTGAAAATTCTGGTACTAGGGTTGACATAGATCGGAAAATGAGAACGATCCTCTTCTAATAATCGCTCAACATTAACTCATGATTATGGAGGATATGAAATGAAATCTACCAGGACCAGAATTGCCGAAGATGATTAACCATATTTTCTGGTGCATCAGGGCGAAAAATAATCACGTATATTCATATAAGAACTAGTCACCTAGCTGTATAGACTTACTTTAAGAATGGCTTTGAGAGCTCTATTCTTGTCCATTGGTGAATGGTTATCTTCAAGATCCATCTCCACGTCTAGGAAAATCTGCAAAAAGTCCCTTTTTTGTTCATTTCTTTCAGATTCTCCTTCCTTCTTCTTGAACAGTTCATTTGTTCTTCCTCCAGTTGCGCAATCGATAACAGACTGAAGAAAATCATCAAACCACTGATTCACCCTTTTCATGTCCCTTTCCACTCCTTGCAGGTCAAGCCAAGCGAGTGCTGGGAAGAAGTCCGAAACATTCGGACTACCTAAGAGCACCATGAGCTCTTCCACCACCTTTCGAAACTCGGCACCCACAGCTTCGCGCTTCTCTCCCTTAAGCGTCCCTCCCCACAGCATCGCCATCATCGCGTTAATCAAGATCAGAATGGTTAACTCCCCGATATCTACCGGCACCCCGGATTTTCTATACAGATCGCTCAGAACTTTCCTGACCTCCTGTCTTCTCAAGTCGTAACAGGCATCGAGGCTTGCATTGCTCATTAAATGCCGTACAAACAGTTTGCGGAGATTCCTCCAATAAGGCCCCTGGCTTGCGAAGGCAATATTCCTTCCGCCGTATGACGAGATGGTGGCGGCGATGTTCGGGTCGCGATTGGCAAAAGTCGTGTCCTGGTCCCGAACAATTTCTTTGGCCAATGACGGGGAGTTAACCACGATATATAACTTGCTTCCAAGTTGGAGTTTGTAGATAGGGCCATATGTCTCGGCCAATTCGGTGAACTTCCGGTGGAGATTGCTCCCTAGGAATGGGAGGTACCTGAAGAATGGCACGCCTCGGGGCCCTGGGGGCAATGGAGCCTTCGAGTTATTTCGCTTCCTGAACACGGAAAAAACCAAAAAAGTAAGTGTTGCAATTGCTATGACAAGAAATGTTGTGATTGCTGTAGGAATTGCATCATCGTCTTCTTTAGCATGCCACAAACACAGCCAGGCACGTCCAGCGTGTCCGTTTGACATTTTGGCTCGCGACAACGGGAAGAGAAGTAGCCAAGCAAGAATAAGAAATTCTTTTATTACACTAAGTATATATGGTCTTCCTATGGATGAGTGGGTCTCTTATAGATGATAAACGAGAAGTTGATAAGAAAATCCAGTGGTTCTGGTTTGCCCCCATCGACACAAGAACAAAAACTGACAACTGGAGAAAACTGCAAATGAGTACGATGATTGAACAAGCGTAATGCTACGGTGTATATAATGCCGGAAGTAATATATGTTATCGGGAAGCTGTGCGATGAGGGTTAAAGGTCGACTTTAATGGTATATAACTAATCGTAATTTTAACAAATTAATTTAGCTAAATTGTTAAGATCATGAGATAATAAACGTGTTATTTACTTGGATTAGGAAAATTTGCATTTTCTTTTGTGCCTGAGCTTTCAGAGCTATAAAAGGAATCTAGGGAAAAAAAAACTAGATTTAAAAATTCTAATTAGAACATTAAACCATATGGAAAAGGCATATCTGATTCTAATTCCACAAAACAGAAAGAGTCCCGCGCTTCATACAAAAGCCCCAAGCCCTAGTCCTACGAGAGAGAGAGAGAGAGGTTTTTTTTTTTTGGTCGGAAGAGAGAGGGGTTGGGTTTAGGGGTGAGCATGGTCCGGGTTGGTCCCGCCACCCCTAACCCTGGACCAACCCGTACAATCGGTGTCGGTCCTCAATTTTAGGACCAGAAGACCGACCCTATTGAGCTGGGGCCATCAGCGACCACTGCCGACCCAATGGGTTCGGTGCTGTTCCGAGTAACCCGGGACAATCGATAATTTTTTTTTCTTGTTTTTTATACTCCCTAAAAAGCAAACCTACAAATTCAAATTACACATACATCCATAATGCGGTATTGTCTGCAACTAAACTATAAATACCAATACATATTCAAAGAAATTTAAGATGACACAATAATAAAAATTTCGTACTCGCTAACGCTCATCGAGATATGGGACAAGATAGGGTCCAATGCGGCGAGCGGGATGTTGCTACTTTTGATTTTGGCAAATTGAAGAACAAAGAAGACAGAATGGAAGATAACGTACTTTGGGGAAGGAAGCCGTGAGGAGATTTACGGCGTAAACTTCGCACCATTTTGGATGTCACGAGTCCGTGACTGTGAGGAGTCCTTGGTCCTCACAGTGAAGAACGTACTCTGGACTGTGGAGGAAGAGGCCGTGAAGACCTTTACGGCGTAAATTTCATACCTTTTGGAATTGGATGCCATCTGTCTGTGACTGTGAGCCTGAGTCAACAGCTTTAACATCATTTTACTTGGGTTTTTTTTTTTTGAATAGACATTTTACTTAGGTTTGAATATATAAAAGAATTATAATATAATATAATATAATATAATATAATATAAATTTTACTTAGGTTTGAATATATAAAAGAATTATAAATAATATAATATAATAATATACGGGGTTGGTCCCGGGGTTGGGCCACCCCAAAACTCTCGGGGCCAGGGACCAACCGCACGGTGTTGGTCCCCTTGGAATTTCGGGACCAAGGGCCGACCCGGTCCCCTCGGGAATCGGACCAGGGGGCCCAGGCGGGGTTGGGCCGGTCCAGGATCGGTCCAGGGTCGACCCTAGACCGCTGCTCACCCCTAGTTGGGTTGCCCCCATTTTAACTCCTAATTTTTTTTTTCAAAAGAATTGTTTAGTTTTCAATCACCATTTACAACTTTATCTTTAAAAATATCATTTATGACTTCTGTGGAAACTCCGACCTTGAAAAGACCAAATGGCCCCTCTCATTTGAGCATATCGTCGGTCTTTGCATGGAAAAATTGTTCAAAAAATCCTAAATTTATCATATTTTTGCTAATTTAATTCTAATCTTTCAATTTTATCAATTGAAACCTAAACATTTTCATGTTTTACTAATTGAGTCCATCCGACTTAAATTGGCAAGAAATTGCCGACGTAGACATGGACATCTTATAAGGCACAATTAACGCGAATGTGAATAATTTTTAATAATATTTTAAATTTAAATTTAATTATTTATTTTTTATTCTAACTATCCGTAGGCTAGGGCATTGCTACCCTCACTGGCCACAGGTGAGGGCCTTTGCACCTTTATTTGCCCCCACCCAAATCCAGGCGTGAGGCCCATTAGGCTCTTGCCTAAAGCTGATGAGGGTGTCAACTATGTGAGGGTCGTGACGTCCTCACTAGATTTAGGAAGAGGGTCTTGACCCTTGCCTTGCCTAGGCTAGGTGAGGGCATTGCAACCCTCACCTGGATCTAAATGAGGGCGAATGCCTTTGCTTGTAATTGATGAGGGTAGCGACACCCTTCCCCAGACTAGGTGAGGGTCACTGGCCCTTGCCAGTTTTGGGTTAGGAAAAGAAAATTAAATATTGAAAATTAAAATTAACGCAGATTAAAATATTATTAAAAATTATTCACATCGGTGTTAATCATGCCACATAAGACAGTTGGCTCTACATTAGTGATTTTTAGTCAAAATTGGTTGGATGAACTTGATTAGCAAAATGCGAAAAATTTTAGGATTTAATCGGTGAAATTGAGAGGTTTATAACTAAATTAGCAGTAGGTTTAGGACTTTTGGATGATTTTCCTTTTGTTTTTTTTCATAAATACATAGAGGAGTTTACGGTCACAACAATCTATTATGCAGTGCACTCATGAATTAGATCAAGTGCTTGGAAGCCAATAATTTTTGTAATAATATTTGTGAATTTGTTTATGAGATTGAGAAATTATTTTACAAGAAATTATAAGAGTTAAAACGCTGTATGATTTAGTGGATGTAATTGTGGATTGGGATAATGGCAAAAGCCTCAACTATGATTGTAATCTCTATTGCATTGATCGATCTATAGTATAATCTCGTATTGTTTACCTCATCAAGTAGGTCACACCAACTGAATCATATAAATTCGGTGTTTGTTTATTATGTTTTATTCTTTGCACTATGTTGTAAGCGAATTGCCTCCTTGATAACACCGTAATCAAATATACGTGCGAGACCCCAAATGTTTTGCGCTTAAATCACATGACTTCATCTTTTGGTTGAACTAATCTGAAGAACCAATAGACAACTTCTCCTACATCTAACACACCGGCAAGATACTTTCATTTCCTAGAATTAAAATGAAGAGTTTTGAGACTCTAATGAAAGATCTATCTCGACATGTAGAGCTTTGGAATGGACAATCTCGGCCTGGGAATGGCCACCGAGGGATTCAATTTCTTGACTACAATCCCAAACTTGTCCGATAGTTCCAGCTCCACCCCTTGCAGTAATTCCCACTCGAATGAATGCAAAAGAGAGGCCAAAGGAAACGTCAACATCCTCTCTGTTAGTGCGAGCCATGCGCATATCCTTGGACTGGAACCGAAAGGCATGTGCGTGAAGTCGTTGCCCAAGAGGTCATACTTGCTGGGATCTTCCAAGAACCTCTTGGATCTAAACTCCGTCGGTTTGTCCCAAATCATGGGGTTCCTGTGGATATAACCCATGTTTAGGAATATGTTATTGCCCTTTAGTGCCGAGGCACCAGAGTCAGAGAACTGGAATCCATGATTATATTCACAGGGACCCCATGATTTGGGACGTTTGTAGGTGGAGAACTCAGTAGGTCTCGGCCAATTTGGAGAACTTCCGGTGTAGGTCGCTCCCTAGGAACGGGAGGTACACGAGGAACGGCACGCCTCGGGGCCTTGGGGGCAATGGATTCTTCGAGCTTTTTCGCCTCCTGAGCATGGAAAAAACCAAAAAACTAAGAGTTGCAATTGCTATGACAACAAGTTTTCTGATAGCTCTAGGAATTGCATCGTTCTCTTCTTTAGCATGCCACAACCACAACCAGGAACGTCCAAGTATCCGTCTGACATTTTGGCTCTCCACCACAGGAAGAGAAGCAGCGAAGCAAGAATAAGAAATTCTTTTATTACACTAGGCATAAATGGTCTTCCTCTGGATGTGTGGGTCTCTCGTGGATGATAAAGGAAAAGCTGGTGAGGGAATGGAGCGGTTCTGGTTTGCCCTCATCGACACAAGGACAAAAATTGACAACTGAAGAGCACTGGTTACAATCAGCAGCCCCACGTGGTCCGGTTTTTGACTTGCACGGAGGAGTTGTCATTGTCATGAGGAGTCATTAGTCTTACATAATTGCTTGATATTTTTTTGTAGGTGGTATGGACCGGGTCGAGCACTCAGCATCGTTGATAGAAGCAGTACCTTTGATGATTTAGGCCGGCAAATATCAAATCATCTCGACTCCATAGGATGCAAGTGCTAATTACTAATATTTTACCAAATCTTACTATTCGATGCAATTATTTTTCTTTCATAAGTTTAACCTTTCGAATTGAAAATGTATTTTGGATTTTAGCTTGAAAATCAAACTTTTCTGATCCAAGTAAGTAGTATAATTTTGGATGCAAGTACTAATTACTAATATTTTACCAAATCAAACTCGACAGCGTTAGCAGGGTGGAAGGACCGTCGTCATCTTCCCAATTGTCCACGCCCCGCCGGCCAGGGGTGAGGGCCGGCTTTGCCAGATCTGATTTGGGTGAGGCCAACGCTCGCCTGGGTGAGGGTGAGCCCTAGCGAGGGCTCTCCTCGCCAGATCTGGCGAGGCCGGCCCTTGCCCAGGCCAGGGCGGCCTTGCCCAGCATCGCTATCGCCCGACCGACACCTGGCAAGGCCGCCTTGGCCTAGGTGAGGGTCGGCCTTGCCTAAGCGACCCTTGTCGGGTTGCGCCTGGGCGAGGGCTCCCCTCACCAAGGCTCCTCCTTACCCAGGCTGGGCCTCACCTGTGGCGGGTGAGGCCAGCCGACGAGCTGTGGCTAGTGGCTGGCCACCGGAAAAGTAAAGAAAAAAAGCCAAAAAGAAAAGAAAGAAAAAAAAAAAAAAAAACAAAAAAATAATAATAATTCAAAAAAATATTAAAATATTATTAAAAATTATCATGTCAAGACCGGCGGTCAACGTGCACCGCCGGCGTCCATGTCAACATTTTTCATTGATTTTAACTAGATGGGTGAATCGTAAAAATAAAAAGGTTTAGGGCGAATTGTGAAGTTAGTTAAAGGTTTATGATGAATTGGAAAAAGTGCGATAGGTTTATGACTTTTAGGACAATTTTCTTTGTGATCACGTGCCTGAGGGAAAAAGGAGAGCCGACTTCGTTTCTCTCTTCTTGGGTTGAAATATTGGGGCTTAAGGAAATAGAGGACAATGGGCTAAGCATAAACAAAAGAGGGGAAGATGGGCCAAAGAGAAAATACAAAAGATGGGCTCAACGAAAGGGGGAAGGAAGTGGACCAAAAGAAGGAAAATAAATGGGAAGTTGGGTCCAGCATTCGAATGGGCCGAAAATTGCTAAGTGGGTCGGCTTGTCCGGCCCACGCGACTTCGTGTTATTTTAATACCGTTTCATTCATTTTCATTTTATCATTTTATTTTATATTATTATTTTTTTATTTTTATTTTTTTATAATTTTTTACATTTTTACAATTAAATGGTCACTTAAATGGTGGCAAAAATTCAAATGTCAATAGCTGTCTAGCAACTGTTTCAAGAAAACTTATTAACAAAACCTTATTAAAAAATGATTGAAATCTTGTGCTTATCATGACTACACAGATATTTTGATTTTATGTATGCCACAAAAATAAATATCAACACAGGATTGGTTTAATATTTATTTAGACTAAAGAGTATTGCCAATCAAATTCGAGATGGATACCTGAATATATACGTATGTATGTATGTATGTATGTATGTATGTATGTATTATATTATATCAACTTCTGTTAGACTTTGACAAGTAAGTTCACATTAAGATAAAAGTAGAGGGACAAAGAACCTCTCAAATAACAATACTAATGACAAATCTGAACGCGATATCTCAAAATAAAGAAGTTGTTGCTCCATATGTTAGACTTTGACGAGTAAGTTCACATTAAGATAATAGTAGAGGGACAAAGAACCTTTCAAATAACAATACTAATGACAAATCTGAACGCGATATCTAAAAATAAAGAAGCTGTTGCTCCATCATTTTGTTTGTGGTTTTAGTTTTTCAATGCAATTATATGTGAAATACCTTAAGATCCCAGGCTCCCGATTACCCCATCTTTATAACACTCGTAGATATATGGTTCAAAACAATAAACTGAAAACCAGAGTGCAAGTGATCAAATAAAATTCGTGTTACTTACATCCTATAAATGAATTAGAGATGCCATGCATCATATTGTTCGAACATCGTATGTCAAAAGCAAATATGGATAGTAACCATTTTTTATGGTAAAACATTTATTATTACAGCATATGACTGTGCTAAAATAAAACCGCATAGATAGGAGTTTGACACCATATGAAGATAGGTATATGCATTTTCCCTTTATTCTGTTCCCTACCAACGTTCATCGGTGCTTATTCATAAAGCCGAGGATCAAAGAACCTCGGTGAAGGAATAGCATTAAAGGCTTTTTCTTCTTCACAACTAATAAATAAGCACCGGTGAGATTATTTTACCATGTTGTCTTTGGCGACCACTCTTTCCGATTCTTGCTGAATTTTTCTCAAAATGCTAGGCTGGTTTATGATCTCAGCCATAGCAAACTCAACTATCTTGGAGGATGTGTCAAGTTCACCAAGCAACGGGTCCTGTCAAAATAATTCGATTCGAGTTTCAATGCACCGTCCACAAAAGACATTGAAGTCATGGAGAAAAATTTAAAAGCAAGCAAGAGTTAGAATTAGTCGATTAGTTACGTAAGGGTAAAAAACTAAGTTTCTTCCATTTATTTATTTCCATTGTTAATTGTCGAACTAAATTTTGGGCAAATAGTAGTAGAGCCTACACCCAACAAGTCATCTTTTGCATATGGTTAGGAGTGAAATCGCGCCCCAAATTCAAGCTTTAGTGCCATTTGGCACTCACAACAATTAAATGAAATAGTGAGAGTGGAGAATTTCACTAATCAGTGATTTGACACCAAACAGAGTTGAAAAAACTACTAAGAGGATGACAAAGATGGCAATTTGTGTTATTGCGCATTTTCATGCTCATGTCTTTTCATGTGATTGAAAATTTAACTTCAATCTTATACAGTGAAAAAATCAATTTATGTTCAATATGGATTTTTGGCGTCCATATTGGCAATTTTTTTATCAATATTGGTTGGATGAACTTGATTGGCAAAACATAAAAAATGTGTAAAACTCAATTGACAAAATTTAAAGGTTTAAATTGAATTCGCAAAGATTCAATAAGTTTAGGATCTTTTAGACAATTTTTCCAAATATATCATAGGAATTTGTTTAACTAAAATAGATGTGAAAGGCAATAAAATAGAGGGCTTATAATGGTGAAACAAGCCAGATGTGAATTACTCCAGAGTTCATTCTTCTTCACTTTTATAATTGTGCTCGTACACATTTGGAAACCACTTAATCGTTGAACATTAATTCACCTAAGGTATCCAACTTGTAGGTCATAGTCGGAATATTCACATTCATTATCAGTATAGTTTGCGCAATATGAAATAATATTCAAACTTTCAATTCAACTAATTTTTGAAGATGGATGCAAATTGTCCTTATCTAAAATGCAACGGGCTCAAGCCAAACATGAGTCAGGATAATAAGTATGGCCTTTAAAATTGCTCTAAGTGAGAGATGCTGCAAGTCGAACATGAAATTATAGGATGGAGAAGCTTGTGTTCACAGTAAGTACATATTGGGTGGGAGTTGAACATAAAAATGCCGCCGGAGGCATGGAAACTGAGGTATTTTCTCTATATGATATGTTGAATAGATCATCACCTCTCGTAAATGCTTTTTTTTTTATTAAACCACTTCGATTGAAAGAATCAAATTATGGGAGATATAGACAAGAGATTGACTCTCTTAATGAAGTCTACTCATAGCTTGTAAGTCAAGACCTATATTAAGAACTAATTTATCTCTAGCTTTTTCCTATTTGAGAGGCTTTTCTGTCCCTCCATTGCTCTGGTAAAATGTCAAACAAAAGCTGCTGCTCCAACATGTGGTTTTCTTTTTTCGAGTTTGTCAACTCAAATATATTAAAAACCTTAAGTTTAACAAGTGATAGTCACACTCATCGTCTCAAGAACAGCCAATCATCATGTGTGCAATAAAGGGGCTGGGCCTCAGGAACTTTTTATGTGGGTTTTCTGGGCTATTAAGGTCAACGCCTGCCTAGGCAATAAAGGGAAAAAAAAAAAAGATAAATAAGGAGACAAAAAGGAACAGAAAGATCCTGCTCACCATCATATGCACACCCACAAACGAGAATCTTTTGTTGCTTACATCCAATAGATGAATCAGAGATGCACATGCATCATATTGTCCGAACATTGCACGTCAACGGCGAAATTCTCGATGGACAGTGGATAGAAAGTACATAATGGGACTTTTCTTTTACTTTAAAAACATTTGACACTGCAACATATAAACTTGATCAAATAAAACCGCATTGACTGGAGTTTAATAGACCATATCAAGATAGGTAGATCCACATTTTCCTTTATTCTAGACAAATAAGCTTATATAAAGAAACCATACCAAGATGCGACGGGGCATATTGTGCACTCCACTAATATCTCATTCATAAAGCCGAGAATTAGAGAACCTCGGCAACGGAACAGCCATTAGAGGCTTTTTCTTCTTCATGACGATCCCAAACTGCTCTGTTAGATCCATCTTCTCCCCCTCGGGCAGCTTCCAATCAAAGGAGTGCAGGAGCGTGGCGAGCGAGTATAGCACCATCCTCTCCGCCATCAGTATTCCCACGCACATTCTTCTTCCAGACCCGAAAGGGAAGTAATTGAAGTTGTGCTCATTGTAATTGCCCTCACTATGCAAGAACCTCTCAGGATCGAACTCTAATGGGTCCCTCCAAATCAAAGGGTCCCTGTGTATAGCCCACACATTGATGAAGACCCGAGAGCCCTTCGGGACAGTGTAGCCTCCGATGGTGCATGTTGCGCTCGGGCAGTGCGGGATCAGCAGGGGAACTGGCGGGTGCAATCTCAGCGACTCTTTCATGACAGCTTGTAAGTAAGGCAATTTAGGGATGTGAGATTCTTCTACCACGTTGCCTCTGCCTACCACAGTTTCCAATTCTTGCTGGATTTTTCGCAGAACTTTGGGTTTATTTATGATCTCAGCCATGGCAAACTCGATTGTGTTGGAGGATGAGTCTGTTCCACCAACCAACATGTCCTGTGAAAATAATTCAATTGCATGTAATTTTCAATGGATCGTCCTCAAAATAAATTTAAGTCACAAAGAAGATTTGAAAGCAAGCAAGAGTTAGGATTAGGAATCTAATTTTTCAATTTTCAAAGGTAAAAAGCTACGTTTTTCCAATTATTTCTTTTGTTGTTATTTGT
The DNA here is from genome assembly GCA_014182725.1 of Eucalyptus brandiana. Lineage (NCBI taxonomy): Eukaryota > Viridiplantae > Streptophyta > Magnoliopsida > Myrtales > Myrtaceae > Eucalyptus > Eucalyptus brandiana. The sequence continues at coordinate 27,709,743 of CM024671.1, forward strand.
TGAACTGGACTTACAACAAATAGCAGTGAAGCCTAGACGCATCAAATTGTCTTTTATAAATTGTTATGAACGACGTCGCGCTCCAAATTCAAGCCTTAGTGTCATTTTGCACTCACAACATTGGAATGAAATAGCAAGATGGAGAGTTTCACTATTTAACAACTTGACACCAAAGAAAAAACGGAGAAAAACTACTAAAGGGTTAATAGATATGGTGATTTGTGTTATTGCATGTTATTAGATTCATATCGATTTATACAGTTCAAAATTTGATTTCGTACGATGAAAAATTAATTTATATTCCATACGAACTAAACATGTCAAATAGCATAAATTTTGAATAAATCGCATTGAACTCATATCAAATTCAAGCGTTTCTCAATAAATTATTACCCATTTCATGCCATATTTCAAATGTGTTCTAGCATTGTGTCGAAAATTCTTACTCTCGGGTGGAAAAAGTTCAGGGTTTGGACTTTTAGGAGAGAGAGTGTATAGCAATATCGCAAAGTGAACCTAGACAAAGAAGTCAAGTCGGGCATTGCCAATGTCAGTTTCTCCTAAAATAACCAAGTCAACCACTCTTAATTCTTGTGCTTAGTCATTTCTATCTTTTCCATTGAGTCCTCCTCAGGACCGAAATTAAACTGGTATCTACAATTAATGAGTTCAACTACTACTTGAAACTTCCACATTAGAGAATTTGAAGAGGAACGGTGAGTAATTATTTAAGATATCAACATCAATCCCTATGCATCTTAATTTTTAGCTTAAGAATGGAAAATTGATTATCATCGGAGGTTCACTTTGTATAAAATAAAAGGTTTAAGCCCATCAAATGCGGTCTAGGAATGTTACCATTAAGATAATTTATATAATCAACTTGCGAAGCAATATGACAAACTAATGATCATCATTTAAACAAACTAGTTATTGTGATCTATGTAAAATCTCTCTTATATTAATATGACTCTAATAATTATGTGCGTTCAACTATTTCATTTATTAGATCGGTTTCCATCATGTATTCTCATTAGAAAAACAAACGATTAAATTATAAAGAAGTAAGGGCCAATATTATAAGAAGGAGACTAAGAAAAGCCCACCATGAGCATAGCTTTGAGGCCAGTCGTGGTTAGCTGAGTCTGGGCATCTTCCTCATCCTTCAAGTTCAATAGAAACTGCAAGAAATCTTTGTTCTCCTCGCCACCGTCCAGGGACTCGCTTCCATTTTCTCTCTGCATCTTTAACCTCTGCTCAATCATCTTCTGAAATATTCCATCAAACCGCTTCGCCAACCCCTTCGTCTGCCTCTCTATCCCTTGTAAATCAAATCGAGCCAGACTCGGATAAAAGTCCGAAATGTTTGGCTTCCCAAGAAGTTTTGTAAGATTTGACACCGCCTGTTGAGGGGCGGAAAATCCAGAAAGAAATTTTAAAATTAATGGTATAAATTTTTTATATTTACTCAATCTAAAAAAAAAAAATTGGGATAATTCCCCCAGAAGTAGTAAAACTCTTCCCTTGTGGGGGCGTCAGTAATCCAATTCTTTTTGTTTCACCAAAACTCTCAAACTTGTATCAATGACCTAGAAATTCCTTTCATTCATATGGCCATTAAAAATTCCATCATGACGTCATCATGATCATTAAAGATTGGGCGTGGCTATCCTCTTGGCCGACATGGCAACTTGTGTCCATTGCCGTGTCAGGTCGATTTGCCAAGCAACATGTTGTCATGTTGAATTTTTAATGGCACTTACAGACAAAAGTTTAACAAAAGTATGGGATTGGTGTCCCACAAGGAAAAGTGTAAGATTTTTTGTGCGATTATCCCTAGACAAATTATAAAAAATTTAAATTAAATTATATATTTCAAACTTATATAAAAGAAAACTAGATAATTAAACGGACAATTCTTGATATATGAATATGAAATAGGAACAATCATAGATTTTGATGACTAACTAGTTTAGTGGCTTGCCTATTGCCCGACCTTTATAAACATGAAGAGCACTTTCGAGTGAACTTTAGTGATATCGATAAATTATAAACTCAATTCAGCCTAATTTGAAGAGTTACGGTTACGTTCCATCATAGTTCGGTCCGTAAAGTTAAGTTTAGCACAACCCTGAAGTCCCAAAGTGATCACCTTTAATATGAAATAAGAGAAAGTCATAATTTCTTTGTTGATAAGACAAGAAGTCAGAGCATATATGGTCAATATAATAAATAATTTTTCAAAGACAACATTTGGTTAGATGAGCATATTTAAAGACTCATTTGAAGGATCGACAGGACCTAATTGTCCTAAAGTTTTGTTAATGCGGATAGTGTGCTGAATCTTTCATAGTAAAAGACGACATTTGGTTAGATGAGCATATTTAAAGACTCAATTGAAGGATGACGGGACCTGATTGATTGTCCATCTTTCATAGTAAGAGAAATGAGAGATTTGACCTGAAAAACAAAAAAAGAAATGAGAGAAATCCTATTCGATCGTCATCGTCACTAACCTGCCTGAAATCAGCGCCCAGGCTCTCTTTCTCCTCGCCCTGCGCCGTCCCACCCCACAACATGCTCGTGATCACGTTAAGCACCGTCAAGAACATCTGCTCCCCAACGTTCACCGGCGACCCGGCCCGGAGCAGGAAGTACCCCACGGTCTTTCGGACCTCCCTCCGCCGGAGCTCGTAGACGGAGTCCAGCGTGTGGTTGCTCAGCATCTTGAGGCCGCACACCTTCCGGAACATCCTCCACTCGGGCCCGTATGAATTCCACACGATATCTGACCCGCCGTAGAACGCGACCCTCCCAGCGATGGGCACGTCGCGGTTGGCGAACGTGACATCGTTATCCTTGAGGACCTCGCGGGCGGTGGCTGGGGACGTCACGACGATACCGAGCTTCTTGCCAAGCTGGAGCTTCAGGATGGGGCCGTACGTCATCGCGAGGGTTGCGAAGTAGGTGTGGAGCTCCGGGTCGAGGAAGGGCAGGTTCCCGACGAGGGGGAGACCGGCCGGTCCCGGTGGCAGCGGCGGCGAGTTCTTCTTCTCTGCGGAACGACGCCGTGCCCAAAAGCCAATTGCGAAAGCGCCCGAGAGGAGAAAGAGTAAGCTCAGGAGCGAGAAATCGTTCGATGAGAGGGAAGATTCGAGATTGTGGAGAAGGGAAAGGGAGATGGACGGAGACATGTTGGCCTAGGAGAGCGATCGATCACGATAGGCCTCGAAGCTGAGAGGATTCGAAGAAGAAAAGGAGAATGCAGCGTTGGAGGTTTGTTTGTCAAAATAAACCGAGTGTTTTTTCCTTGTCCGGAAAAGTGGGAGCAAGTGGCGCAATTTATAAGTGAAGGTTTCCTTGTGTACCTCAAGAAATGATTGGATGGGGTTAGACCCCACCATACCTGCGTGCGGGTGCGCAATTATTTGGCGCACTTAGCACTTGGCATGCCTACGCGCTCGCGGTTTAATTAACACTAATCTATTTGTTATTTTTTTTTTTTGTTATTAATTTTTATTAAATTCAAAGGTTTTCTTTTATTTTGAGAATTTCGGAAATAAAATATATAAAATGAAAATTCGAAATTCTATTTAAAAAAAATACTCCGAATTTTATTTGTGTTGTTTTTTTGATACAACATTTGGAAAATTACTTATTCGGTTTGCAACTTTTCCCGAAGGTTTGTATTTGTTCGGTTTTCAACTTCTTCCGAAGAGTCGCATTTGTTTATCCGAACAATTTTTCTAAAGGATGTGTTTGTTCATTCTTCGGCAACTTTTCACGAAGAGTTGCAAGATTGTTTTATATATATACTCGTTATTTTTCGGAAAAACGAGAGTGATCATTTTCATATTTTCAAGCTTTCTGTCTGAAAAAAAACTACGGCTATTCTTTCAATTGTTTCCTAAAGAGACCATCGAGAAATATTAGAATTGCTATCTAGTATTCTCATCCGAGACTTTGTTGTATTCTAGAGGATTTTTGCCGGTGACCATTAGCAACGTTGTGGGGCAAATAAATCCTTAAAGAAAGTGATATCACGCCTCAAAGTCCGACTTGAGTACTTTAAATATCCGTCTTCATTGTTCTACCCAATTCGAAACCATATTTTCCCAACATGCAGTGAACGGAACCTTTCGTGTTGTTGGTGAATTGAAGTGACGAGGGCTGCCGACACTGGTTGACGTTCGTGTGACAGGAGAGTAAAGGAGGAGGAAAGAGGGAGAGAGTGAAAATGAGAGTGAAAATATTTAAGGGCAATCTAAATCAAGAATTTTATTTTTCATTTTCAAAACAATTTTTTTTTTGGTGTCATATACACATTTAGTACATTGAAGATGAAAGTCTTTCTTTATAAAGTTTGGTTAACGAGCGTGGTGACACTACTCTAATAATAATTACAATCCATTTTAGATGGTGATGATTAATCATTCAAGCAAACCGGATAAAGCAACCAGACATAAACATGCCGGAGTTCAATTGACAACACAACCTAAGAACATAGAAGTATTATGCTAGAATTTAATTGACGGCACAATACCTAGGATAGAGATGCATGAAGAAGTTTAATCGACTAAAGATACATGAAGAAATTTAATTGATAAGGCAAATTTGAAAGCTACAATTAAGGAAAATAAAATGCAAGATAGGAAATTTTAAAAATAATCAATTTATTTGATTTGTGTGGGATCTCCAAAGAGCAAGATACAACTATTTAAAAGCAACAATCAATGGTTATTGATGGAGGTTACAAATGGTTACAAAAAAAAGAAGAAAAAAAATAACTTTCAAGTGGTAACCAAAAAAGAAATAGCGGCAAAATAACCAACTAGGATTATCCTCTTGTCAACTGCTTGATGTCAACATCAATGTTTTAAGGTTCTCCTCAATAACTTCACTTTGTATGTCGTCAACGACTTCACTAGCATGCTATCGATTCTTTTGAAGTTATTAATAATTCTATTCATACATAATCAAATTCTATTCTCCTTGACTAAGTTCATCATATGTTAATAACAACCAAAAGTTGATCATTTTTTAGTGCAAAAAAATGCCAGAATTGAATGATATATTGATCATTCGATTATTTTAAGTTAGACAATCAAGAGTCATCATGTGTCGTCTTGTCAGTGTCGGCCATGCAATGTAGGATAATCGGCATTCATATTGGCGATATTGAGCCAATTTAAATTGGATAGACTGAATTAATATCAATGTGAAAATATTTATGACTAAATTGACCTAATTAAAATGTTTATGACTAAATTAATACAAATACAATAAATTTAAAACATTTTTAGTACTTTCCCCCTCACACTGAAGTACATATTGGAGTACATGTACTCTATACAAAATTTCATGAAAACTTTTGCTGATAATTTGATTGATGTGAATATTTATGATGTTATAATTTTATGCATATTATTTCGCTTGCAAAAGCTCACGCGGATATCAAAATCGGGAATGATATAACAAATGCTACGTCAGAGCTAATTCAATGCACGAGCATCTTGCTAGTATATATCTCCAAATATCAAATCAGTCATACAAGATCGTGTGCCTCCCCTTCGCTTGCAGGTATGCGACCTTTAAAGCTCATCCTTTCTCCACGTGTGGGTCCCCTGAGCTTGAAAAGGATAAGATCGTGATCATCTTAGGCTTTCAGAGATCTGGACCCCGCATGATATTAACTTTGTCGGTCCAAATCTGCGCTCAGACCATGGGAAGCACCCCGCATGATATTAACTTTGTCGGTCCAAATCTGGTAAAAATCTGCGATCAGACAATGGAAGCACCCCGCATGATATTAACTTTGTCGGTCCAAATCTGGTAAAAATCTGCGCTCAGACCATGGGAAGCACCCCGCTTTGTCGGTCCAGATCTGGTCCAGATCTGCGCTCGGACCATGGACCCCATGCAAATCAACAAAACTAAATAGACGACAAACCCCCACTTATAGCATGTCGAAAACTGGACCCCTGGGGTCATTTTCGTTTGATCAATAATTGTTCGTGTATCAGTGACAGTCAGTCTGAGTGTCACGTGAACAACTGACTTTTCCGATGAAAACCACCCATCGGAAGAACTTCCTCATGTAGCGTCCCTACAGACATCCCCATTCTTGCTCGACGACTCCTCGGACCGTTCTCCCGAGCTGAAATGCCGAACAGAGACTCCGAACGTCCCTGGCCGGGGTCGTGGCATGCTAAAGAAGCGAGCGATGCAATTCCAAGAGCTACTACGACACTGCTTGTCATAGCAATCGCAACTCTTAGCTTTCCTCGGGTACCTCCCATTCCTTGGGACTGATCTTCACCGGAAGTTCACCGAATTGGCCGAGACCTTGTTGGATTATAATGTCTCAAGTTGCTGTTTTCTTTTTATTTACTCTGTTTTCTGTTCTGTTTTTTTTCCTCTGTTTTACTCTGTTTTTTTTTTATTAAAAAAACAGCAAGTTCATTTAGTTACGTATTTAGTGTTTTTGCAATTTTCTAGGATGTGAATTAACACGTTTAGGTGCAGTTATATGCTGCACGTGTGTGTGGTTTGTAAGCAGTTTTTGTTCTTGTTTAAGTTGTCTTGTACTTGACGAGTTTCTTAGAAAACGACGTACGCAAGTTTGTCTTCTGTTTTCTCTGTGCTTCTCTTCCTCACTCAAAAATATAGCTTCTGGTTTTTGTTTCTAGATTATCGTTTTTGATCAGTAACAACAGTGGTATCAGAGCGTGTATGATCTTGAGGGATTGTGAAGTGAAGCAAGTATCGAAGTGTAAAGAAGTTAAAGGGTGATGGAGACAAGGTCGAGTGGTTTCTCTGCGATGGCTTCTCCAGTATTTACTGGAGAGAATTATCAAGCATGGGCTGTTAAGATGACGGCATTTTGGAGGGTCATGATCGTGGGAAGTCAGTGGAGGATGATTATGAAGTTGCTCCACTTCCGGATAATCCGACCATGAATCAAATCAAACTTCATAAAGAGAGAACCACAAGAAAAGCCAAGGCAAAATCTTGCCTGTATGCTTTGTCTCGCCTACCATCTTTACCGAAATTATGAAGTGTGACTCTGCAAAGGCCATATGGGACTTCTTGAAGGAAGAATATGAAGGAGATGAGAAGATAAGAGGTATGAAGGTGCTGAATCTCTTGAGGGAGTTTGAGAGACAAGGATGAAGGATTCGAGTCGGTGAAGGAGTACTCGATAGGTTGGTTGGGATAGGCGATAGAATCGAGTTTTAGGGACCGACTTGAAGGATGAAAGGCTTGTTCGAAGATTCTGTGTCTCTTCCGAGAGAAGTTCGAAGCCACCATAGCGTCTCTGGAAAATACAAGAGACTTACGATATAAAGCTTGCGAAATTGTTGAATGCTTTGCGAGCACGGGAGCACAAAAGACTGATGAGAAAAGAAGAGTTTGTAGAGGGTGCGCTACAAGCTAGAGTGAAATCAAATGATGGAGGCAAAGGGAAGAAATGGATTCAGTCTAGAGAAAATGCCAGTGACTCTAAGTTTGTAGAAAAAGAAGGAAATTTTGGTGGGTCTAGCAAATGGAAGATGAACAAAAAGCCTTGTCAATACTGTGGTGGAACTAATCATCAGTTTTTTAGATGTTAGAGAAAGCCTGATGCTAGATGTAGAAGATGTCACAAGTTGGGTCACATGGAAGCCATCTCGCAAAGAAAAAAATTACCGGCAAGTAGGAAAAGCACAGGTAGCAAGAATGAAACGAGGAAGAGCACTTGTTTGTAGCTTCTTTTTTCGAATCTTTTGTTGGGAATGATGCATGGCTGGTGGATAGTGGCTGTACCAATCATATGACTGGCAATTCGAAGCTGTTTAGGAGTCTAGATAGGTCAGTCAGGTCCAGAGTCAGAATTGGCAATGGACAGTATATCGAAGCGCAAGGGAAGGGTACAGTGGCTATTGAAGGAAATCAGGAGGTGAAGCTGATCAGTGATGTTCTCTTTGTGCCAAATATTGACCATAATCTGTTAAGTGTTAGTCAATTAGTTGAGAAGGGCTATAAAGTGAAGTTCGAAGGGAATGAATGTCTTATTAATAATGCGATAGCAAAGAAGTGCTAAGAATCCCAATGAAGGACAAGAGTTTCATGTTCAAGCCACAAGAGATGCAACAAATGGCTTTAAAGTGTAAAGAAGAAAATGCGAGAGATATGGCATAAAAGACTTGGGCATGTTCACGGGAAAAGCATGTCGTTTATGCGAGAGAAATAGCTTGCGGATGACTTGCCAAGTTTGGAGGAGGAATTTCCACGTGTAAAACTTGTCTTCTTGGCAAGCAAGCCGATTTCCTTTCAAAGGAGGAGGCCGGAGAGCATGTGAGAAGTTGCAATTAGTCCACACAGATTTATGTGGACCTATGTCCGAGTCTTCTCTCAATGGTAGCGGGTATTTCATTACCTTTACTGATGATATGACTAGGATGAGTTGGATTTATTTTCTGCGAGCCAAGTCTGAAGTTGCTGATGTGTTTGTGAAGTTTAAAGCCTTAGTTGAGAATCAGAGTGGGAAGAAAATTAAAATGCTCAGGTCTGATAATGGGTCTGAGTATACTGCTCATAAGTTTAAGTTGAATTGTGAGCAAGCGGGAATTGTGCGGCGTTCATCAAGCTCCCTATTCACCTCAACGAGAATGGGGTCGGTGAGAGGAAAAACAAGTATTATGGAGATGGCTAGATGTATGATGCGGGAGAAGATGTTGCTTAAGAAGTTACGGGTGAAGCGGCTAATACTTGCAGTGTTCTTGTTGAACAGATTGCCCACAAAGGCCTTAGAGAGGTCCACACCTTTTGAAGTCTGGTATGGTATTAAACCTTCTGTGAAAAATTTGAAGGTTTTTGGGTGTTTGTGTTACACTCATGTTCCTGAGGTCAAGAGAGACAAGCTGGATAAGAAGGCAGAGCTTGGAATCTTCATTGGGTACAGTCTCCAATCAAAGGCTTACAGAATTTTTCACCCTATGACAAGGAAGGTGACTGTAAGCAGAGATGTTGTTTTTCTAGAGGAAGATGAGTGGAATTGGATGGAAGGAAAGAGTGCAGAACAGCAACAGTTTGAAAAACAACCTGCAACAGATGTAGAGGTTGATGAAGTTATAGATGGATTGGAAGACAGTGTGGATGATTTACCGGTGAGAGGCACAAGGTCACTTGCTGAAATCTATGAAAGAAGCAATGTGGCAATGCTCGAACCATCTAACTTTGTGGAAGCTAAGGAGGATCAAAGGTGGATTGCAGCAATGCAGGAGGAGATTGCAATAATCCAGAAAAACCACACATGGGAGCTTGTTGACAGACCATCTAATATGAATGTGATTGGGGTTAAGTGGGTGTTTAGAACAAAACTTAATCCCGATGGTTCTGTTAATAAATACAAAGCTAGACTGGTGGTGAAAGGCTATGCACAAATATAGGGAGTAGACTATTATGAAACATTTGCTCTTGTTGCACGACTTGATACAATAAGGTTACTGTTAGCTATTGCAGCAGAGAAGGGGTGGCCTATATTTCAGTTAGATGTCAAGTCTGCATTTCTGAATGGAGATCTTGAGGAGGAGATTTTTGTTGAACAACCTGAAGACTTTAGTATCAAAGGGCAAGAAGAGAGTGTATACAGGTTGAATAAAGCTCTATATGGATTGAAGCAGGCTCCAAGAGCTTGGTATGGGAAGATAGATCGATATTTGCAGGATTTTGGCTTCGTAAAAAGCTTAAGTGAGTTCACTCTTTATGTCAAGAAGGTGAATCACGGTGTTGTAATTCTGTCACTTTATGTAGATGATCTTTTAGTGACGGGGAATGATATGGAATTGATAGAGAATGTGAAGCAAGATTTATTTGCGGTTTTGAGATGTCGAGACTTGGGAAAGATGTCTTATTTTTTGGGTCCGGAAGTCAAACGGGCTTCATATGAGATCTTCATCCGTCGGAAAAAATACATGAAGGAAATTCTAAAGAAGTTTCGGATGGAAGATTGTCGAAGTGTAAGCACTCCTATGGCTGCTAAAGAGAAGGCTGCAGAAGAATGATGGGAGAGATGCGGTAGATGCTTCTATGTATAGAAGTCTAATTGGGTGTCTTATGTATCTTACAAAGAACCGGACCCGGATATTCTATTTGGCTTGTGAGTGTTATATCCGGGTTTATGACTAGTCCTAGTCGGTTACATTTCATTGCAGAAAAAGGGTATTGAGATATCTCAAAGGAACATTGTTCTTTGGTGTGAAGTTTAAGAAAGGTCGGAAGTTTAATTTGCAAGGATTTTCGATAGTGACTGGGCTGGTTCGGTGGATGACATGATGAAAGTACGTCTGGGGTATTGTTTCAATCTTGGTTCTACTTGTTTCTCCTGGTGTTCCAAAAGCAAGAAATTGTAGCTCGATCCACAACAGGGCTGAGTTTATAGCAGCTCTTTGCAGCTGCAAATCAAGCTTTATGGTGAAGAAGATAATGAAGGATCTGTGGTTGAATTCTAGTGATTGCATTGAAGTTAATGTGGATAATCGGGCTGCTTTAGCAATATCACGAATCCAGTTTTCCATGGCAAAACCAAGCATTTCAAAGTCAAATTTTTCTTTTGCGTGAGGTGCAACAAAGTAGCGAAGTTAAGTTGGTCTATTGCGGATCGAAGATCGGCTTGCGGACATGTTCACAAAACCACTTCAAGCTGGAAGATTTGAAGTATTAAGAAAGAAAATTGGAGTATGCGGCAGCAAGAATCGATCCAAGGAGGAGTTTGTTAGATTATAATGTCTCAAGTTGCTGTTTTCTTTTTATTTACTTTGTTTTCTGTTCTGTTTTTTTTCCTCTGTTTTACTCTGTTTTTTTATTAAAAAAACAGCAAGTTCATTTAGTTACGTATTTAGTGTTTTTGCAATTTTCTAGGATGTGAATTAACACGTTTAGGTGCAGTTATATGCTGCACGTGTGTGTGGTTTGTAAGCAGTTTTTGTTCTTGTTTAAGTTGTCTTGTACTTGACAGTTTCCTTAGAAAACTGACATACGCAAGTTTGTGCTCTGTTTTCTCTGTGCTTCTCTTCCTCACTCAAAAATATAGCTTCTGGTTTTCTGTTTCTAGATTATCGTTTTTGATCAGTAACAACAGACCTATGGCCCATCTACAAACTCTGGCTTGGAAGCAAGCTGTATGTCGTGGTTAGCTCCCCATCGCTAGCCAAAGAAATCGTGCGAGACCAGGACATGATGTTCGCCAATCGGGACGCGAATATTGCCAATAGGTTTTTAGATTTATTTATCTTAACAAAAAACAATTACAAGATCCTCCACCGGTTCAATCTTTTTTCTTCTGAACCTTCCTTCATAGGCTTGTAATGAAGCCCATAAGCTGATCAATTGTCATGGCATCCAAGTTAAGAGATTCTTCAATTGCAATAGCAATGTAGTCATACTTCTTGTCTACATACTTCTTGTCTGAGGACCGAAGGATTTCTCAATAACACAAATATTTGAAATGTCTTCTCTATTTCCTTTCATCTTATTGACAATCGCCAAAACTCTTATGAAATAATCAGCAATTGATTTAGATACTTTCACATGAATTACCTCAAATTCACCTTTCAAGGTTTGAAAGCGAATCTTATGAACTTTTTATACTCTTAGATGTGTGCCATGAAAAATCTCCTATGCCTCTTTAGCAGTAGTAGTTTTCAACGCTTTTTTGAACATAAAATCATCTAAAGCTTAATAGATGATTGACAAGGCATATTGATCTTTCAAACAAATCTTCTCCAAGGCATTCCTCAAGTTTTGGTTCAAGGTAGCTTCATCCTCTGGCTCATCATAGCCAATGTTAATAAGTTCCTATACATCGTAAGTGTCAAGTATAGCTTTCATTTTAATGGCCCAATTACTAGAATTTTCTTTGGTAAGACGAGAGTATTGAAGAAGAAGTTGATTATTTGTTTAGGCCATGATCACAAACCGTAAGCTCCGATACCACTTTAATGAAAGTAATTTGAAGATGAAACACTCACAACTCACACAAGGAAGAGAAAAAGATAGATAGGCTTGTAAATTTATTTCACCTTAACAAAAAACAATTGCAAGACTTCCCTATTTATAGACTTATTACATGACATTCGCTCTTCCTAGTATATAAAGCTAATGTTCCGGATAAGGCCCAGATTATAACAAAACAACACCATATATCACCTTATCTCATCATATGTCAAGATATCTCTATAAACAATCACTATCTCTAAAAACAATCACTATACCTAGAAATATGAACATACTAATTATAGATAACGCAGCAATTATAACTCTTCTTCAATGTGGATACTAGACAGTTATCGACACCAATGAATTTGATTTAATTTCTAACATATACATGCATTTGACAGCCTGATGCACCATAAAACATAGTGAATCCTCGATCTACAACTCCGTTCCTAATTTTTAGATCTCATTCCTTATAATGGCTGCTAAGTGCCACATATAATCCTAAGTTAGTTGTTCAACGATTATTTATAGGGTACTGTGCTTCCTTTAGAATCTCTATTAGCATTACGTTATCATAATTTCAACCCACGTCATATACACAATAGGAAAAGTTGATAATACCCAAAAATATGTCAATCATCTTGTGCCAAATCTCCGGGGACGTTTGTCATATCTTGTCCGAATCGATCTCTTTCCATGCTCTTCTTGTTTCACGTCTTATCATCTTACTGGGCCGTGTCCAACTCCGTAGAACAATCCCATATCTTGACTTTCAGGTTGGTTCTTCTCTGATATAGCACGTCATTAACTATGCAACTTAATGGACCGTCACGGAATTATGCTCTTACTGATGAAACTTTGAATGATCGAATAGGACATCGTGATTGGCGGGACCGATACATCGTCGACAATGACCGAATGGGTGATGGTAGAGTTGCTGCGGAACCGGAATGTGATGGACAAAGTAGTGGAGGAATTGACAGAAGTTTTGGGAGTAGATGAGATGGTCGAAGAGCAGCGCTTGCCCAAATTAAAGTACCTCGATGCTGTCATCAAAGAGGTGTTGCGTTTGCACCTGGCACTGCCCTTATTGGTGCCTCGGACCGCGCATTCTTCCTGTGTCGCCAGGGGTTACATGATACCAAATGGCGGCAACATATTCCTGAACGTATCATATATCCACAGGGACCCTAAGATTTGGGACAAACCATTAGAGTTTAGACCGGAAAGATTCTTGGAAGATCCTAGCATGTATGATTTATCGGGCAACAATTTCGGATACATGCCATTTGGTTCTGGTTGAAGGATGTGTGCAGGGCTTCCGCTGGCAGAGAGAATGCTCAAGTGTGTTTCGGCTTCCCTTTTGCATTCGTTCGAGTGGGAATTACCACAAGGGACGGAGTTGAAATTGTCAGACAAGTTCGGGATTGTGATCAAGAAAATGAATCCACTAGTCGCCATTCCCAAACCAAAATTGTCCAGACCAGAGCTCTACATGCAGATATAGGTCATTCGGATTGAAGCTTCCAAACTCTTTTTCTTTGTATGTTTCTAGCCTCGGTTTTCAGTAAAGATATATGCATATCTATCGACTATGTTATGGTACGAGTCCAGGAGTCCTATTCATGGCAACATGAATTGAGAGAATTTGTTGATATTCTTGCATTTTTGTCTAAACCAAGGAATGGCCTGGAGTTAGTCACGTATAACATGTACGTTTGCAATAAGCAAAGGTTAATGCCGAACTGATGGTAGTCCTCCGCTTTGATTAAGACCATGTTCTCCTCCTTCTTTGTTCGGAAGAAATTGGCGACATAGATGAAGGGTAGAGGAGAATTTAGCCGTAACAAGAGTTTAGAAGAAACTCATACCTTCACTTGGGAAAATTACTAAGAGGGAGTCCAAATCTAAACCAGTAAATATATTCAATTTGATCCACATCGATTCAAAAATTTACACCAATGAGTAATAGGTCAACTTGAATATATATACTTTTTTAGGTTTACCAATGCTCAGCTAAATCTATGATACTTAGGATTCATTCATTTCGCGGAAAATATCGCGTTTTTGGAAAATATTTTCTAGGAAGTTATTTTCTTGAAAAATGACTATATTTTTCGGTGTTCGACGAAATCTAAACTTTGAGTGGAAAATATTTTCCACCGTTCCGTTGATTAATTTAATCGTTTGGAAAAAAAATTATCAAAAAATTGAATTTTAATATTTTTAATTGACCAAAAAATTAGTTATATTTTTTTAAATGAATTTTTAATTATTTGTATTTTTAAAAAATAGAAATTTTTATTATTTATTATTTTTCTTTCGTTTTCTTTTCCTTCCTCTCTCCTCCTCCTTCTTCCTCCTCCTTCCTCTGCTACCGCAGCCCTAACGATGGCTAGGCGCTGACGGCCAACCAAGACGCGGTCACCAGATTCGGCGAGCTCTAGGCTCGACCGATCTCACTCGAGCTCGCCGAGAGGTTTGCCGAGCTTGCGGCTCGCGAGCTCGACAAACCCGTGGCGAGCTTGGGCGAGGACCGAGCTCGGCCCCGGGCCGACAACGCTACGCCTTGCCGATTTGGCAAGGCCCGAGCTCACCGGTCTCGGGCGAGCTCGGCTTCCCCAAATCGGGCTAGGTAGAGCCTCGCCAGCCTAGGGCGAGGCTCGAGCTGGCTAGCGGCTAGTCGCCGACCGCCGCCATGGCCAGCGACCAGCCAAGGCCAAGGAAGAAGACGAAAGGAAAGAAAGAAAAAAAAAGGAAAAAAAATTAAAAACTCAATTTTTTGAAAAAAGAAAAAAAAGCATAAAAATAAAACGAAAATATGTTGGTGAAAAGAAGCAAGTGGAAGAAGTTATGGAAAATGTCTTCCACTTTTCAAAAGTGAAAGACATTTTCCTCACTTTTAAAGGTTGTTTTTTCGAATGATGGAAAATATTTTCCTTAACTAATTCATTTTCCATGAAACGAACACTAGAAAATCCGGAAAATATTTTCTTAGAAGTCATTTTTCGTGAAACGAACAGAGCCTTAATAAAATTACATTCTTCTTCAATTTTGGAATATGTCTCACTTTAGTCAATATTCTCACATCACCATCATGCATTCTAATTCTAACAATGCCAACATTGCACTCGGCATTGCTCCCTAACTACATTTTACCATTCTCCATGCATTGATAAATAGCAAACTAGTTCCATTTTTGGTGTAGTAGGAAGTAAGCAACATAATCATAATCTATTCGTCAAACGATGAATTCTTAGTGACAAAAAATACATAATGAGCACTATCTAAGGCATGGTTAGCAACTACAACAATATCATCATTAGACTCAACTCCATTTCTCTCATCCTTCTTGTTGTTTAGCTTAAGGCAATCCATTTTAAGATAATCCCTCTTGCCCTAACTTCAATAGACAACACCACAAATCCTAAACTAACTACACTCGTTCAAATTTGCACTACTCCTACTAACACTATTATTATTTCCTCCTCTTCCTTCACCTTCTAAAACAACATGCATAAATTCACTAGAATCTCCTCTATGGATGTCTTCACTTAGAATCAAGTAATGAATTTCATCAAACGCCAAACTTACTAACCCAATGGAATTACTAATAACAATAATATAGTAATCCAACTATCAAGCAATGAACATGATAAAATCAAAGATTAAATTCAATTGACTAACAATCGCATTGAATTCATTGATTTTCTAAGCAACCGATGCACCTTCACTCATCTTTAAGTGAAACAGACAATACATAAAGTAGACCTTATTGTTCGCTGAGAGTTTCTCATAAATTTGATTGGACTTTCGTCAATCCCACAATGATCTTCTCTTTTACGATGCTAATGCAATATTACAAGCTAATGTCAGCTAAATTATACTCGGGAATTGTCTATCCAGCAACTTCCAATAAGCTTGTTTCACCAACTTTGGTTTCTTTCCAAATAAGGGTAAATGCAGATTTCTCTAGTAATGGTAATCTTCAATTTGCATCTTCTAAAAACCAAAAATATTTCCTATTAACTTTGTTTATTTTTCCTTCTTCTATCACCATCAATTCGATTTAACTCATACAAACCTAATTCTGATAACAATTGTTGTGAAAAATAACGAATCGAATTATAAAATAAGCATAAAAAATAAATTAAATATCATATTTATATTGTTCGATCAATATGACTTACATTTGTAGAGATAGCAACATAAGAATTTGCAATAGATCAAGCGATCAAATAAAGATTATAACTGCACTCAGACACTCTTAAGTATTTTCTAACTCTCAAATATACATAATAACTCACATGATATTTAGTCATCACAATTCTTGACGAAATAATCATTTAATCTCAAAAAACTAATTACAAAGTTAGTATCAAGGGATTTTGCATGGCACCCCAAGTTAGCCGAGAAGTGCTTGAGGATGAAGGTTTGGAGAGATTGCTGGCTATGGTCATTTACTTGGTGAGAGGGAAGGGCTATACGGGCGTACGTCTTCTAATGAGTGTGGGATGTGTAGGCTACGAGTGTATATTTAACGCCCTCAAATTTGGGGGCCTGTTCTATTACAGAATGGGCAATGCTTTTTTACTTGTAAGGCCTTCTCTTTTCCAAATTTTTTTGGCATCGCAAATGAATTAAGTGTAAACATTTTTCAGTCTCTCTCAGAGATGGGCAATGCACCTGCTTTTTCTGTGAAGGATTTAGAGATGTATGCTAAGCAACCATTAACGAAAATAAATTGATCATATTATTTAGGGTGATGCTTCTTGGTTTCAAGAGCCATTTATCATCGCGTTGAATCATGGTCAATAGAATAGCGAATGTAGGAGGTGATGCGCAGAACATAAAGAATTCGCCTTTTTCTGCTCCAGTCAATGATGTTGGGAATACCCAAAAGCGCATGCTAGCTTGCATCTCCATCGGTACACTGATTCATTACCTCTTGACGACAGCATCTCTGGAGACTTTTTTATCTAATAACCACCAGGGCATCACAAATACACGATGTGAATGACTCATGCAGGAGTACAACCTGGCTTATGCTTCATGGCAGGTCAAAAGTCGCAAGATAGTTTGGATGCAAAATCTGAGCTCCAATCAACTATGTCATGGTTGCTGGAGCTAAACCCTTAAAAAAGTAATGAATGTGCCCTTCATTGTTCAGGTTTCAGGCATATGCTCTGAAATCTGTATAAACTAACAAAATTCCCTGTAAGTTAAGCAAACACAACATAATATACAACTGACCAGCCTCGGTTAACTAGGGTACAAACTACGAAAGGACTAGAAAATGAGTTAGGCCTGTAACAGGAAAAGAAAATTGTGGCATTAAGATTTTCTGGACTTAACTCTTCATCTACTGGACTTTGGGTTGTCACTAACACTATTGGAGGAACTATCTGGAAAAGCCTGAGATGAGGAAAGCTTGCTTGATGAGCTCCCATCAGTAAAATACTTATCTCCTTCCTCTGGGTCTGCTTGCCCTTCTTTTCTCCGGATGTCAAGTCCTGCATAATATAGACTGTTATGCATATTGTGCCAATTTACAGAGTAGATCTAGCTCTGGTTCAGAAAATGAAAAAAAACCTGCTGTGATGATGTTCCAGGCATCTTAAGTTCAAGGTCTGTTGCCATGTCATTTGAATCTTCATCTTGCTCTGCAATGCTGCCCCTTTGATGATCTGAAGACCTGCTTTTGGAGTCTTTTTTATTTGACACGTGAGAACTGGAAGCATATTGGGTCGACTGCTGTTCAAATGTGAGATTGGCAGGCATTGAATTTGGGATAAAGGTAGAACATGGAGCGGGAATAGCACTTGCATTCTGATTTCCAAAGAAAGGTAAAGGCTGAAGTTGTGAGTGCATGGGTATTAGACCTGGAGTGACGGGTATTGGAACTGGATATGAGTAGGCTGGACCCATGACGACGGATGGATCCATGGCAGCCCAAGGGTACATAACTCTCATCCTTTGCTGGTACTGGACATTAAGATTTTCAACTTCAGATTTTAAAGATGATTTCTCTTCTCTGAGCTCATTCTTCTCCTGCATCAGCTGGTTGTAATGCAAAGTTACTATTAGCATCAAGGCAAACAATGAACATTAGAACCTCAGGATACTGGATGAAGATAAAATCACCTCATGAAATTCTTCAATAAGAGCTGCACATTCAGCTTTCAATTTGTTAACTTCCGTGGTTAAATCCTTCAGCACCTGGATTGTGTCCGTAAGAATGGTTGCCTTGTCATTCTTAGGTCAATCAGGATCTGTAGTTCATATAGGAAAGGCAAAGCAGTTGTTCAAAAGTCTAGCATGAACAAAAGGCAGCTCTAATTACAGAGAAACGGCGCATGCTAAATAATATAACCACAGCATTTATGTCCCTGCAGTAGCAAACCAATGCAATGATTTTGTATAATGCCTCCTTCCCAAATACACTTTACGGCAAAACCATTTGTTCATGTGCTTGACGAAAAGTTCACAAGCAATTCGACTAATTCCCTTTACAGCAAAACCAAAAAAGAGAATGAGAAAACAAGAAAAATGGACACTAAAGTCAGATACAAAGCATGAGCAGAGGAGCAGAAAACGCTTATCAATAAAAGAAATGCAACCATTTAATTCAATTCCAGGGTGTTCATGAATCTAGATACACCCACCAACTATTCCAAGAGATCTCAAGTAATATCAGCTTCCCCATGTGTTTAGTTCATCAAAAGAGTCACATTAGTTCAGTGTCTACTCTTCCTATAATTTTTCTTGACAAACAGCATCTAAGATTAACTAGCTTTCAACAAACAGAAATGCCGTGACTCCTAACTTGTCCAACTTCAACAAGATCAAAATTTTCAGCAAAACCCACTTTCTTGCTCGTTCCCCACCAACGCTCATAGCTCATGCGAACCCGCTTTCATTCAAAAATCATACCGTTCGCCATATACGGGACGTGGGGTCGACCACTCCCGCGTTAATCTCTCACAATTCAGGCGAAACCTCACGGCCCGATTCCTTTCTTTTACTTGTAACATCCCCACCACTTCCTGAAACCAAACGACGAGGGAAAAAATGAAAGCAGAGAAGGGATGACGACATACCGAGAGAGGACAAAGGAGGCGGTTCGGTGTTGGGGTGATTATTGTGGGCACATTTCTTCTCGCCTGGAAGTCTGCAATGACGGAACAGGCGATTGCCCCCGGAAAATCTTGAAACCCCCCGGACACAAGCGATTCAACAACTCGGTGGAGCGAAGCAGCGAGATTACGTCGGGCTTCGACTTGACGGGTCGGCCTAAGATCATGTATCCAGAAGTGGGCTCATCTTCGAATTTGCCAAGAACGGAAAAACCGGACAAGGGTAGAGAGAGAGAGACAGCCGCGGTTTCACTTCTCGCGTTCTTTGCGCTTAGAATCGAAGCAATAAACCGGTGAACTTCTAATCGCAGATTTAGGTCAAGCTTTCTCCCCCAAAACAAAGATGCGAACATAAAACCTCGGGAAATAAAATCGAACCTGACTCGTAGATTTAGGGCTTCTCGAGCGACTGCTTCGAGCAGGGCGGAGTGATTGGTTCTCGGTCGCGAGTCGGGGGACGGAGAGAGGCGAGCGATTTCTTCTCGCCTGGAAGTCTGCAATGACGGAACAGGCAATTGCCCCCGGAAAATCTTGAAACCCCCCAGACACAAGCGATTCAATAGCTCGGTGGAGCGAAGCGACGAGATTACGTCGGGCTTCGACTTGACGGGTCGGCCTAAGATCATGTATCCGAGAGTGGGCTCATCTTCGAATTTGCCAAGAACGGAAAAACCGGACAAGGGTAGAGAGAGAGAGAGCCGCAGTTTCACTTCTCGCGTTGCTTTGCGCTTAGAATCGAAGCAATAAACCGGTGAACTTCTAATCGCAGATTTAGGTCAAGCTTTCTCCCCCAAAACAAAGATGCGAACATAAAACCTCGGGAAATAAAATCGAACCCGACTCGCAGATTTAGGGCTTCTCGAGCGGCGCCCGAGCGGGGCGGAGTGATTGGATCTCGGTCGCGAGTCGGGGGACGGAGAGAGGCGAGCGAAATCGGCCGTCGGGAGAGAGCGCGATTTAGGAAGAAGTACGCCGAGAGAATGGAGCCCTGAGATGAGGCCGTCGAGTGGAGAGAGAAAGGCCGTCGTTGGGAGGGAGCGACGGTCGTCGGAGGAATCGCTAGACCGGAAGGAGCGTCGGAGGAGGAAGAGAGAGCAAAGAGGAGAGAGAAGATAGAGGAGAGAGAATGCCCTTTTCACTTTTTAAAATGCCCGCGCGTTGGTTTAATTTGGAACGACGTCGGAGAGAAGAGGGAGCCGAGGGAGCCAAGGGAGCCGACGTGGACCTGCCAGCGGACAGGTGTCGACCCGTGAATGGATCAGAGCACGGATTGCGTGGCACTGTTAGGGTACCCAATATTTTCTCCAATATTTTCTCCCTCGACCCCCTCACCATCCAGGAGCTCAACCGCGTCCGCACCCTCCTCCTCTCCCACCAGCTCTTCGCCAACGGCGCCCCCTACGCCCTCCACTCCGTCGTCCTCGAGGAGCCCGACAAGCCCTCCGTCCTCGCACTGGCGGAAGGGCGACCCGTTCCCCCGAAGGCCTCCGTCGTCGCCGGCGTCGCCGGCGAGTCGCACCTCCCGATCGTCGACCTCGACAGGCGGCCGCGTGACCCCGCAGGGGGCCGCGCCCCTCTCCGGCTACCCGACGATGACCATCGAGGACATGACGACGGCCACGTTGGCCCCGCTCGCGGACCCGGAGTTCAACCGCACGGTGCTGGCGCGCGGGGTCGACCTGGCCGACCTCGCGTGCCTGCCGATCTCGAGCGGCTGGTACGGCCCGGCCGAGGAGAGCCGGGGCTGATCAAGGTCCAGTGCTACTCCATGAAGGACACGGCCAATTTCTACATGCGACCCATCGAGGGGCTGACCATTCTGCTCGACCTGGACACGAAGCGCGTGGTCGAGATCACCGACAAAGGCCGCGACATACCGATCCCGAAGGCCGCCAACACCGACTACCGGTACTCGCAGTTCGATCAGAACCGGCAGGCTTATCGCATGATCAATCCGATCTCCATCGAGCAGCCGAAAGGCCCGAGCTTCACCGTCGAGGACGAGCATCTCGTCAAGTGGGCGAACTGGGAATTCCACGCGAAGCCTGACCCGAGAGCCGGGGTGATCATCTCACGGGCCAGGGTGCGCGACCCGGAGAGCGGCGAGCTGAGGGACGTCATGTACAAGGGGTTCACGTCCGAGCTGTTCGTCCCTTACATGGAACCGACCGACGCGTGGTACTTCAAGACGTACATGGACGCGGGCTAGTACGGGTTCGGGCTCCAGGCCATGCCGCTCGACCCGCTCAACGACTGCCCGAGGAACGCCTACTTCATGGACGGCGTGTTCCCGGCCGGCGACGGGACGCCGTACGTGAGGCCCGGCATGGTGTGCATCTACGAGAGCTACGCCGGCGACATTGGGTGGCGGCACTCCGAGGGCCCGATCACGGGCATGGAGGTAAAGGGAGTTTTGGGCCATTGACTTTGACCCGTTATTAAAAGAAATAATGAAGTAATTATAGATACATAAGCATATGCTGAAGTTCTACCATTAGTAATTTAGTAGTCATTGCTTGTGATCCGGTGATATTTGGTGCTCTAGAGATATTAAGTTTTTTTTTTTTTAATTCGGCCACGGAGATATTTTCTTGTTCTCGAAATATGCTTGATTTTGATTTTGATTTTTTTTTTAATTTTTTGGGTGGTTTATGTGCAGATAAGGGAAGTGAGGCCAAAAGTGACATTAGTGGTTAGAATGGCAGCGTCAGTGGCGAACTACGATTACATCGTGGACTAGGAGTTCCAAACGGATGGGCTAATCAGGGTCAAGGTTAGTGATTCTTCCAAATTGCATTCCTGCCAAGGGCGTACTTTGAATGTTCCAAATTTTCCACTACTCCTTTTCCTTTTTCCTTTCTCAAATATTTTTGTTTAATTTTTTTTTTTGGGTGAACCACTTGTTTTGAGCCGTGTTAGAAAGTTAGAAAAGGCTTTGCTAAGTGCCTAAAGTAAGTAAAGTAACAACATTTTAAGGGATTGCAACCTGACTTAGTAGGTCCAAGATAATTCTCCTATTCGATGATGTATTCAATGGGTAAGCTCATCAGGCTTATTAAGTTGTCAAACTTATGATTGAGTCTAATTATAGGTTTAGAAAATATCTTAATGTGGGTCTGATTCATCATGGAAAATAAGGCTGTGCATGTTTTTATTTCTCAAAACTGTTTATAAACACTTTTTCTGTTTTTTTGTTCTAGGGAACAAAAAAGAACAAACGTTTGTTTGCGTTTACATTGCTTTTTTTTTTTTTTGTTTTAACAAAATGAAACAAAATCGAAAACAACTTTTTGTTGTTTCTCTTCTCCAAAACACTTCTGGGAAACCAAAAAGAACAGAAATAAAAAACACAATTGGAACAAAACGGGAACAAAGCGAAGCTCGTGCGAAGCCCTTCTCGTTCGTGCCCGTGCGAAGCTCGTTCTCTCCCCCGACGCCTCCCCTCTCCGGCGCCTCCCACTCGGGCGGACTCTCCGGCGACTCCCCCCTCCGGCGACTCTCCGGCGCCTCCGCACTCCGCTCACTCTTTTGCTTCGACAGTGGTGCTCCGTCAACCGGCTGAAGCTTCCCAGTCCAGGTAGGCCCGCTGCTCCTCCATCTCCGTTCGAAGAAGTCGAGCTCGGCGACACCCACGTTCGCCGACCACCGCCGGACGCTCGCTACGCGCTTTCTCCGCCGAGCTCGGCGCAGTGGTCGCTCGCGGAGCGGCTCGAGCGAGTGACGCCGACCCCCAAGGGAGCCGTCGCCCTTGGGGGTCGGCGTCGACGAGCCCCGTAAAAGGTTCCCCTTCTCCTTCGGGTCGAGGCCGAGCTTGTCCTTCGCATCTGTGGGCCCCCGCCGCCGTTATTTGGGCCCTCTCTTTCCCTACCCTCGTGCTTCCCGTCGCCGGTGAGGGACGCCCTTCGGGAGATGGGTTCGCTTCCGCGGCCGAAGAGGAGGGCGATTTGACGATTCCCGAGGAGAGGCCGGTCAAGTTCATGCTCTGGGTCGTGTTAAGGGCTTCCCTGTCTCGGCTTGGTTCACGGCTTCCAAGGACGCGAATGCCGCCGTTGATTCCATCAAAGCCTCGGGCTTTGGCGTGAAGGTCTCCGGCAAAACCTGCGGAGCTCGGGATGGCCGGACGAAGCCGTGGTCTTCGCGCTCGCCACGCTTCCGGTGATTGAGCTCCGGGGCTCTTCCCCGATTCTTGGATGCAACTCAAGCCTTCGCTCCTCACTGTCTTATCTGTTATCGGGTCAGTCTAATTTCATCCATTTTACTTGGTGTACATTACCTCATTCACATGAACGGAATGTCTGATCTTGTTATTGGTGTTTGCACTGGGCGCCGTATTGAATTCCAAATGCAGCCCCTCTCACTTCATGTAGTCTCGCGCCAACCGCTCGATGAAATGCCGTGGTTAAGATGGATTTTTAAGTAATGAGAATATTTTTTTGATAAATGGGGCTACTTTAATCATTGTTGGTCTTGATGCTTATTATTTTTGCCTTCCAATCGGTTTGTAACATTTTGTAGGAGAGAGATGCATTTCAGCTTTGGAAATGAAACACCAGGCTACAATCGACATTTTTTTCTCTTTGGTCTTACTTATTGTAGGAATATGTTGCCCGTACCATTCATCATACTCTACTTGAAGAAGTTAGCTACTTTTCTTGCTAGGAGGAGCCGATCAGCATCCCTTACTTGAGATGCTATTTGAGAGGGCGAAAGAGAAGGCTGGCCTGTGGAAGAGTTTCGGTGGCTTGGCCTCATGTTGTTTGTGGCTGTGCCTTTTCCCGGAACAGGGGCTTGGACCGGAGCTATCATAGCTTCGATTACGGATATGCCCTTTTGGTCCGGTGACTGCCAATTTTTGCGGTGTTGTCCTCGCGGGGCTTCCGGTGAATTTGCTTGTGAACCTTGGACTCAAATATGCCATCGTGATGGTATAATCCTCTTTTTATTTCCACATTCATGTGGAGCATCCTCCGAAGTCTTAGGAAATCTTTGAGCTCAACAAACCGATGAACACAAACTACTCATTTGATGTTAACGGCATTGAATTACGTACTCGGTTTTTGAAGTGGCTGTCTCCCGTTCACCGGTTTTGGTGCAATGTCTTGTCACTTTCCCGCTTCGAAATGCTCATCGGGAATGATTAGATGATTTGAAACGACCGGAGTAAATGAATCCGTTCTCTCTTTTGGTTTAAAATGGAGATGTCTTTCGGTAAATGCCGTTTGATTTGATTAAACTCGAGCGGCAACCCCGGTTTGTTGACGTTAGCTAATGTAACTATATTTATTCATCGGTGTCCTTTCGTTGGATTACATTTAAAAGCGATTTTGCATATGCTCTAGCATCGGTGCCCAAGCCAAAGACACTTGTTTTCCATGTCTAGGGTGCAAGCGAAGCAAACCTCGGTGTCGTAATGGGAATTCGTTACGTATTGGAAAAATTGCACCGAAGTCCTAAGTTCTTATCATAGGATGCGATTATATCTAAATGTTTTAATGGGTGCAATTAATCGTGAACTTTTGAAAATTGTAATCATGTCCTGCTACGCCTGTTAGTTGATGTAGTCAATTCCTAAATTTTTATTGAAAAGTGTAGTCAAATCCTAAAATTATTTCAAGAAAACCAATTCGGGGTTGCCACATCAGTAATTTTTGAATAGCACGTTGACCCTTCCTTGTATCCTTATTTAGAGGACTTAAATTGCACCAATCAATAGTTCGGAACTCGATCGGATTCCTAAAATTGTATTCCTCATTTTACATTATTCCACTTAAGCGACAAGCGGGTACTCCTCTAGTTTACTTTTGGATTGGCGGAATTAGGTTCATACCCTCAAGTTGCTTCTACTTTCTTGTAATAAA
Source organism: Eucalyptus brandiana (assembly GCA_014182725.1). Lineage (NCBI taxonomy): Eukaryota > Viridiplantae > Streptophyta > Magnoliopsida > Myrtales > Myrtaceae > Eucalyptus > Eucalyptus brandiana. The sequence continues at coordinate 27,734,716 of CM024671.1, forward strand.
AATATAGGCCAGAAGTTTGTTGTGACGAGACGACCAATGAGCAATAAGCTGCGCAGTCTATGCAGAAAAAAAAAATTGGCAAGGGATCACAATATGCAGGGGATTTGTTGACTTTTGTAATATTATTTTTAAGTATTTACTATGATGAAGTTGAACAATGAACTATAATGCTTCATTATTGTGATGTCATGTATGGAATGATTCATGTTGAGATGTACTCTTTTTTTTTTTTTTTTATATTTCTTATTGTACGAACTTTATTTATATTTCATGAGAATGAGAATTCAATCAAGTTTAAATGTTATAAAAATCAAAAATAAAAAAAGCACTTGAAAAAGATTTGATTCTAACTTTACATTTTAAATTTTCTACCAAGTATGAAAAAAATTGCCTTCACTCACAATGAGCAAAATAAAATTAATGAGCATTTCATGAGAATGATAATTCTCATCTCGTTTAAACTTTATTTAGAAAAAGCATTTTTAAAAAAAAAAAAATTAAAAACAGAAATTTTGTACAGTTCTTTACCAAACGTGTTTTACATTCTTTTTTATTTCAAACAGTTTTTTTTTACACTTACCAAACGCGTTCTTTTGTTTAAAAACTGTTTTAGAACAAAACACTTTTTTTTTTTCATTCTGAAAAAAAAAGAAAGAAACGTTACCAAACGCAGCCTAAGATTCCTCCGCTGAAAAGTACAAGGAGCGAGAGATGCCCCGGCTATTCAAATGCCATATATATTTCAACTAAAGTTGGCATATTGAAAATGACGCGAAACCACGTGTGACAATGACAACCGAAGTGACGCTTTGGTATCTTAGCACGCTCAAATCTCAGATATCCTTTGACAATTATAACCTTCGACATTGGACTTTGGAGAGATGAACTTGTATGTCTTTTTCTCAAATGACCTAAATGCAGGTCGGTCTCAGCGGAATTCTGATGGTGAAGGGCAGCCCCTATGCCAATGTCAACGACGTGCCGAGGCGAGAAGACCTCTACGGCACGCTCCTCTCCGAGAACGTCATCGGCGTCATCCACGACCACTACGTCACATTCCATCTCGACATGGAAGTCGACGGTGCCGACAACTCCTTCGTGAACGTCAACATCCGGAAGCAGGAGACCTCCCCTGGGGAGTCGCCCCGGCGGAGCTACCTGAAGGCAGTCCGGAACGTGGCCAAGACTGAGAAGGATGCGCGGGTGAAGCTCAAGCTCTATGATCCGTCTGAGTTCCACGTCGTCAACACGAACAAGAAGACGCGGGTCGGGAACCCCGTGGGGTACAAGGTTGTCCCCGCGGGGACCGCAGCCAGCCTGCTCTCTCACGACGACCCACCCCAGAAGCGAGCGGCGTTCACGAACAACCAAATATGGGTCACCCCCTATAACCGGACCGAGCAATGGGCAGGCGGGCTGTTCACTTACCAGAGCCAGGGCGAGGACACGCTCGCCGTGTGGTCGGAGAGGTGCGCGCTAGCATTTGCTATGCATACATTCAAGTGAAATCCTCATTTGCCCCCTAGACGGTGTGGGATTCGACCTGGTGGCCTCGGGATGAGCCCGGGCGAACTGGCTTTAGATTCAGGGACTGGTATTTTAACTGGAAATGTTTGTTCAATGGCAGGGATCGGCTGATCGAGAACAAGGACATTGTGGTGTGGTACACGCTGGGCTTCCATCACATTCCGTGCCAGGAGGACTTCCCGATCATGCCCACGGTGTCGGCCAGCTTCGATCTGAAACCGGTCAACTTCTTCGAAAGCAAACCCATTCTCCGGATCCCGCCCAACGCCGAGAACGACCTCCCGGTGTGCAAGCCCGCTGCTTCCGCTTGACTTGTGAGCCTATTTTGTATTAAAGCTAGTAATTGCTCGCCTGAGGACCTTGTTCTTCAGTACTCAGCTGTACATATAAATGGAGCTAATAATCCACCCTCTATGTAAACATTGTTGCTGAAGCTATGAGAATTGCGCGCTGTGGAAGCTCGGCTTGGGAACCTCCTCCTTCGATCGAGCAGCCATGGTCAATTCCTTAATTCTGGATAACTGATGAAATGGTCGTATGCACTTGGCAGTCGATTGAATCTATATCCTTCCAGCGCAAGAAAGGAAAGACTTCATCTTCTGGTCGAACCGATCTAAAGAATATCCCAACCAAAGCAACACAAAACCGTGCAAAGTAACGTTGTGTCTAGCTGAGAACATGCTTTGAACATGATCGATAGAGGCCGATACTTTCAGGCCTGGCACTGAGGCCCAGCCGGCCGATTGAGCAAGCGATATGCTATGGCGGAGGTAATATGTGCTGCCATTTGACGAGGGTAAAAGGTCGACTTTAATGGTATATAACAACCCGTAATTTTAATAAATATGTTTAGCTAAATCGTTAATATCATGAGATCCTAAACGCATTATGCACTTGAATGAGGAAAAATTGCATTTTCTTTTGTGCGCAACTTTCAAAGCTATAAAAGTAATCTAGGACAAGAACTAGATTTAAAAAAAAATTCTAATTAGAACATTAGACCACACGGAAAAGTTATATCTGGTTCTAATCTCACAAAACAAAAAGAGCTCTGCGTTTCATACAAAAGCCCTAAGCCCAGCGCGCATGGCACTTTCTACTCTTATGAGAGAGAGAGAGAGAGAGAGAGAGAGAGAGAGAGAGAGAGAGAGAGAGAGAGAGAGAGAGAGAGAGAGGAGGGAAGGGGGTTGGAGGCGCGGGGAGGTTTTTTCTTTTTTTGGGTCGAAAGGAGCGGGGAGGGGTTTTTTTTTTTTTTTTTTGGGTTGCCCCCTTTTCAACCCCTTCTGAAAAAATTAAAAAAAATGTTTAGTTTTGAATGACCACTCACACAATTTTATATTTACAAATATCATTTACGACTTCTAAGCAAACTCCAACCCTGAAAAGACCAAATGGCCCTTCTCATTTTAGCATGTTGTTGGTCTTTGTTTTGACAAATTATTTAAAAAATCCTAAACATATTACATCTTTGTTAAATCAATTCCAACATTTCAATTTTGCCAATAAAAGCCTAGGTATTTTTCATATTTTGCCAGGTAAGTCTATGCAGCTAATATTAATTGAAAATTGTTAATGTAGATATTGACCATCTTATAAGGTATGACTAGTGGGGACACAGATAATTTGGAATAATATTTTAATATATTTCAATTTTTATTTTTGTATTTAGCTTTTTTATTCTAACCATTGGTAGGCAATGGTTGGTGTGAAGGCCTCACTCCCCTCACCAGCCACAGGTGAGGGCCTTCGCACCCTTGTCGGCCCCCACCTAGATTTGGGCAAGGGCTATCGACCCTTGCCCAAATCTAGGTGAGGGCCGCAATGCCCCATCCAGATTTAGGCAAGAGGGTCCTAGCCCTTGCCTTGCCTAGACCAGATGAGGGCTACTGGATTTGGGCGAGGGTGAACACCTTTGCTTATGCTCGACAAGGGTAATCAATAATCATACCCTTGCCCAAACCAAGCGAGGGATGCTTGCTCTTATCAGTTTAGAGTTAGGAAAAATAAGAAAAAATTAAAAATTAAAAATAGTAAAAATATTATTAGAAAATGTCAACATTAATGCTAGTCATGCCACATGGGACGATTAATGTCTATGTTAGAGATTTTTAGTCAAAATTGGCCGAATGAACCCAATTAGCAAAACATTAAAAAGTTTAAGACTCAACTAGCAAAATTAAAATGTGTAGAACTAAATTAGTAAAAATGCAATAGGTTTAGAACTCGTTGAAGAATTTTCCTGTCTTTTTATAAGTACATAGAGGAGTTTTTAGTCAGAACGATTTATTATACAGTGCGCTCGTGAATTACATCAAGTGTTTGGAGGCCAATAATTTTTGTAATAATATTTGCGAATACCTTTATGAGATTGAGAGATTATTTTGTGAGAAATTGAAGAGTTAAAAACATTGTATGAGTTAGTGGATGTAATTGTGGATTGGGATAAGAACAAAATTATTTTAATGACTCGACTGTGATTGTAATCTTTATTGCATTGCTCGATTGATAGTGTAATCTCGTGTTGTACTCCTCATCAAGTAGGTCACACCAATCGAATCATATAAATTCAGTGTTTCCTTACCATATTTTATTCTTCACACTATGCTGCAAGCGAACTGCCTCCTTGATAACCCGTAATCAAATATATATGCAAGACCCCAAATGTTTTGTGCCTCCTTAATCAAATATTTTATTCTTCACATGACTTCATCTTCTAGTTGAACTAATATGAAGAACCAATAGACAACAGGAATCCTTTCTCCTACATCTAACATACTGGTAGGATGCTTTTATTTATTTATTTATTTTTTATTTGGTGACTCAAGGAACCCGTAAGTTGACAGCTGGCGAGCAAACTCTGGGGGAGCGATTGCAGGATCCACCATCATAGTACTCCAGGTAAGAATCTCTAACGATGCTTCTGAGATTCGAACTTCTCCCATTCGTGAGGGGGAGAGAGCCCAAAGCCAGCTGTGCCGTTGCGAGCGGTGGTGCAGGATGCTTTTATTTCGTAGAATTGAAATGAAGAGTTTTGAGACTCTAATGAAAGATCTATCTCGACATGTAGAGCTCTGGAGTGGACAATCTTGGCCTGGCAATGGCCACCAGGGGATTCAATTTCTTGACCACAATCCCGAACTTGTCCGATAGTTCCAGCTCCACCCCTTGCGGTAATTCCCACTCGAATGAATGCAAAAGAGAGGCCAAAGAAAAAGTCAGCATCCTCTCTGCCAGTGCGAGCCCTGCGCATATCCTTCGACTGGAACTGAAAGGCATGTCCGTGAAGTCGTTGCTCGAGAGGTCATACTTGCTGGGATCTTCCAAGAACCTCTCGGGTCTAAACTCTGATGGTTTGTCCCAAATCGTGGGGTCCCTATGGATGTAACCCACATTCAGGAATACGTTACTGCCCTTTGGGATCGTGTAACCCCCGATGACACAAGAAGCATGAGGTGTCCAAGGCACCAATAAGGGCAGCGCTGGGTGCAAGCGAAATGCCTCCTTGATGACAGCATTGAGGTACTTTAATTTGGGCAAGTGGTGCTCTTCGACCATCTTATCGTCCCCCATGACTTCTATCAGCTCGTGGACTACTTTGTTCATCCTATTTCGGTTCTGCAGCAACTCTGCCCTCACCCATTCGACCATTATTGAAGTCGTATCGGTTCCACCAATTACAATGTCGTACTCCACACACTAGAAATTTCATTAGGAAGAGTAAATTGCTATTATGTTTGATAAAGCTGAATACTTGATGAAGCACTGTAATAGAGAAGAATCGACGTTTGAGTCAAGAATATGGAGGTTTTTGTGATAAAGAGGGCATGGTTGGATACAACCTAAGTAAGACAGCAGGATGCGAAACGAGATATATGGAAAGAGATTTTATTCTTGACCTGATACGACCAACTTGATACGAAACTTGGCACACAATAATTGAAGTACCTTTGAATTAAATCAACTTAGCTATATTTGTTTCACTATTGTACAAGACGCTGGTTGAAAACTATAGTACTCTAGGGCTGACATAGATCTGAAAATGAGAACGATACTCTTTTAATAATCGCTAGACATTAACTCATGATTATGGATGCCAAAAATATGAAATGGAATCTACCAAGAGCAGAATTGCCGAAGAGGATTAACCATATTTTCTGGTGCATCAGGGCGAAAATCAGTCACGTATATTCATATAAGAACTAGCCACCTAGCTGTATGGACTTACTTTAAGAATGGCTTTGAGAGCTCTATTCTTGTCCATTGGTGAATGGTTTATCTTCAAGATCCATCTCCACGTCCAGGAAAATCTGCAAAATGTCCCTTTTTTGTTCATTTCTTTCAGATTCTCCTTCCTTCTGCTTGAATAGTTCATTTGCTCTTCCTCCGGTTGTGCAATCGATAACAGACTGAAGAAAATCATCAAACCACTGATTCACCCTTTTCATGTCCCTTTCCACTCCTTGCAGGTCAAGCCAAGCGAGTGCCGGAAAGAAGTCCGAAACATTTGGACAACCTAAGAGCACCATGAGTTCCACCACCACCTTTTGAAACTCAACACCCACGGCTTCGCGCTTCTCTCCCTTAAGCGTCCCTCCCCACAGCATTGCCATCATCGCGTTAATCAAAATCAGAAGGGTCAACTCCCCGATATTTACTTGTAAGATGAGTTTTTCTAATGTAGACTATATTAATTGATATTGTAATTTACTGTTTTATAGGATTTGGTTTAAGGTGAGATAGAATGTTTCTTAATTAGTCTAATATGGGGCTGGCTAGTGTGGGTCAAGTTGAGCTTGGCCCGTAATGAGAGAGCATGGTTGGAAACTCTATAAATAGTGCTCAAGTCTCTTCTCTAACCCTAATTTTCACATGTATCATCACATAAGGAGTATTAACCTAACACTAAAGGGTGAGGGGCCGTCTCATTGAGCCAGTAGTACACAGGACAATAGAGGAGAATGATTTGTGCGTGGATTATCATTTTTTCGTTTCTGCATCAAGAATGATGGATTCCAAAACATGTGCGATAATCTCTCTCCTCGATCATCTATGCTCTTGTTCTAGTTATAGAGATCTTGAGATTGCACATTTTGCATCCAACATGTGGTATCAGAGCAATCATAATTCTAGAACTCGAACGCATAGAATTTTTGCTCTAATTTTGTGATTTTCTAATTTTTTGTTCAATAAAAATCAAATTAAATTACAAATTTGGATTGGGCTCGTCGAGACAAGCAAGACCATGGGCGGCGCGTTGCCGGGGGAGGCCCCACGCGCCCCCATGTGTGGCCATGCACGGGGTGTCACTCGCGCATGCGACACACACGTGGAGGCTGAGCAATCTGGCCCGTTGACCAGACCCATGACCCGTTGACTTGAACCGACTTGGTCAACTGGTCGGACCGGCTTTTGATCGGTCTCTTCGCTCGCGTGTGAGCTCCACGCGCCGCGCACTCAAGCGGCACGTGCGGGCGTGTGGGAGCTCCGATGGGCGCATGGTTGGTGGCTACATGTTCATATGATCATTCTCTATCTTGTGGTGTATTTATTTTACATGTTAGATGATTTTATGGATGTGAAAATACAAACGAAACCCTAAATATGCGTATTTTTAGTATATTTTCTCGTATTTTTCTTGTATTTTTCTGTAATTTTGGAAATACAAATGTTGGGTTAATGTATATTATCACATAAATATTATAAACATAAACATAAACATTCATTAATAATATACAATAAATTTTAATTTTTATTAATGAATAAAGTGGTGTAATTAGCATGATATACGATTTTAGTGATTTACCGCCCTTATCACTAAAGTTAAAATCACATATATATAATGTATGTGAGAAGTAAAATTTATATCCCTGGTATGAGAGAGTTTCAATGATTCAATTGAGTTGTGACCGCCAAAGTGGCACGCTTGATTGGATTTGAGAAATTTCGGTCTCATATATTGATTGTGATGTCTCCTGATTTAATGTACAGTCATACTCCCAAAGGAGGTGATTGTGTATTAGTTCATGAAGGGATACATAATGGTGTGGTGGATGAGTGATTGATCCTAATGGGGATTGTATAACTGCATGTCATGTATTCTGCTCAAATGTGATTATATAATTATGTGTGTAACTCTCTGAATGTGTACTTGTACGTCAAGTTACACAGTGCTTACATGATACTAATTATATACATTGCTTCTTTTTTAATCACATTTTCTGTAATTAATAACTTTACTATTATTGAGGTTTTTACTATTTCAAATTTTAAGTTGTGGACATATGGTTTGCTGCTTGAGAAAAGAGCAATAGAATTTGATTACTGTACATGAATCGTTCCATTCAAAAACATTTGAAAAGTGGTTTACCAATTGATTGCATTGCTAAAAGTTGATAGAAGCATTAGTGACTTGAAATTATGTCTTGTCTAATACTGAAATTATGACATATCTACAAAGATTGTGTTTCAGTCCTAATGATACATACGTCTCATATAAGGTTGAAAATGTTGTTGCTAAAAGTTTTCTGTCTAAGGAATAATCTCAAATATGTCTAAAGAAAGAGTAGAATAGGTGATAATGTTGATATCATATCTACTCTTAACGATTATTTAAGGACTTCTATAGATTATTGTAGAAGTAAAATAACCGAGGTAAAGAATAAAACAATTAAAATTAGTTTTAAAGGTTATTAGGCTTAATAGTGGCGGTGAGTATTTTTGCAAATATGGCAATACTGAATAGTTTAAAGGGTCATTTGTCAAATACTTGATAAATTCTAGGGTGGTAACTTAATTTACTATATCTGAAAATCCTGATAAAATAATTTCGCCAAAAAACATAATTGCACCATAATCAACATGGTGATGATTAAGACTAATTTATCCGGTCTTCTATGGGTTGATATTTTGAAAGTAACTCCTTTCACATATAAAACATGTTTCTTACCAAAGTTGTTTTCTAAACTTTTTTTGAGTTATGGATTGGACATAAATTTTAACTTGAATCATATTAAAATTTAGAGGTGTCATGCAGAAATGAGGTTGTACAATTTAATATTAAGTGCGTTGCAATTCAGATCCACTCTGAATTATTTTGTATCTTACCTAGATTGTTCAAAGGGGTATTGATTTTATGACCCTAATGAAGTTACAAGTATTATGTAATCAAACCACCCGCCTGGGTGGCGCTGCTGGCGGCGAGTTTCTCCCCCTAACGCAAAGGGGGGGAGTTCGATTCCCGGGCGTTGCAAGGGTGACTTACCCGAGACACGAGGGGTGGTGGTGACTCACGTGCCTCCCCAGGGTTTACTCCGCCGTGCTGTCGGCGTACGGGGCTTCTTTGGGTCATATAAAAAAAAAATATTATGTAATCACAGACAATAAAGTTTCTAGAGTTCGACACAGTTGTAGAGAACAGTTGCTCTCAAACTATTAAGAATAATAGTACGATAAAGGTTATTGTTTATTTGTCTTTGTCTATATAGACAATTGTGGAATCTCTTGTACCATAAACTAAATTTGTTGAGGTTCAATGTACTATTCTTGATATAGTTTATGATGAAATTTCTCAAACCTCTTAAGTGTAAAATGAAGTGGATGTAGCTTTACTCAGGAGATTTATTAGGGAAAGACGATTAGTTATACCATCAGACTATATAGTTTATCTATGAGAGCACGACTGCAATATTCACTACATGGTTGATTTAGCGACTTATATAAATATTATTTCTTGTCTTCAATCAAGTATATGATTAAATGCCATAAAAGACGATATACAATATTTGTAACATCATAGTGTTTGGAAACTTACTGACTTGCCTAAAGATCACGAGTTTATTAGTTGCAAATAAATGTACAAAACTAAAAGGATTTCAAAGAAAGATTGTGGAGTTTAAAGCTAAACTGGTAATTAAAGTTTTTACTTTGAAAGAGGGGTGGATAGTTAATAGTAAAGAAATAATTATTTTTTTCTAGTATTTTTAAAGATTCTTTAAGAGTAGACGTGGCATTAATAGTTTATTTTGATATAGAGTTACGGCAAATAGATACAAAATCTATAGGAATAAGTCTTTGTGAAGTCCTAAAACTTATCATGAAAATACATTTGAGTCCTAAAACTTGCAAAAAGTGCAAATAAGTCTTAAAACTTGTCAAAATATTTCAATTGAGTCCTAAAACTGATGCCGTTAGCCTTTTCCGTTAAAAATGCCAGTGTGGCATTTTAAATTATTTTTTTATTTTCCAAGTGGATTTTTTAATTATTTTTTATTCATCTAAAGAAACAGATTTAAAAACTAAACAATTAAATTTATTCATTTTTTTTTTTTGGTAAAGGTAAGAAATTCATTTTATTTTATTTTCACCAAAAACTAAAAAGAAAAGTTAAAAGATTTATTTTAAAAAAAAATTAGCGGCTCCTCTCCCCCGCCGCCGCCCCTCGCCGGAGGGACCGGCGACCGTTGCCCCCGTCGCCGGCCCCTTTGGCGATCGGTGGTGGCGGCGGGGAGAGGAGACACTGATTTTTTTAAAACAATTTTTAAAAATAATTTTTTTTTTTTTAGTTTTTGGTGAAAATAAGATAAAATGAATAAATATATTTTTTTTAAAAATGAATAAAAAATAATTAAAAAATTCACGCGGAAAATAAAAAATCATTTAAAATGCCACGTTAGCATTTTTAACGGAAAATGCTAACAACGTCGCTTTAGGACTCGATTGAAATATTTTAACAAGTTTTAGGACTTAATTGCACTTTTTGCAAGTTTTAAGACTCAAATACATTTTCTTGACAAGTTTTAGAACTTCTGGAGCACTTATCCCAAATCTATATAGTGCAATTGGAGGATTTTGTTGCAGATTCAAGTAAACTTGTGTGTAACTAAAAAGTCTTATTCATGGTTTTAAGTAAGTTTCCAGACAATTTTATTAAAATTTCATAGTGTTATTATTTCGTTCCCTGGGAACAAAGTAATTTAATATACTTCATAGTCAATGGGAGGAAATTTATTTTTCTCATATTCTATGTACATGATTTTTTTGCTTACAAGTAGTGACCTCGAGGCATGGTATCTTTTGTCCTTTGCATTGAGGTCCGTAATGATTATTCTCGCCATATATATTAGATTTATCTCAGATGACATTTGCTGATCGTATTTTGGAAATATTCAATATACATCATTGCAATTACTTCTGTCATTAAGGGTGATGGACCGAATCTATTACATTGTCCTTATTTAGATATTGAGAAAATCTAGTTAAAGGGTGGACCTTGTGTTAGTGCACTTAAAAGTATAATGTATGTTCAAATTTTCACTAGACTAAATATTATCTTTGTGACGAAATCAGTCAAATCCAGGACGCGATCACTAGGTTGCTGCCAAGAAGGTTTTAAGGTACTTAAAGAGGACAAGATATTATATGCTAATTTACAGACATGTTCAATTCTTGTAGTTAGTAGGGTATTTAGATGTAAACTTTGTTAGCTGTTATGATACAATGAGATCAATAACGGAATATATATATTTATATTAGTAGGAAGTGCAGTAAATAAAGTTTTATGTCATCTTCTACTATGTAAGTAGAGTTTGTAACATTCTTTTATACTGTTATTTAGGCTATTAGGCTCTGGAACTTCATTAAAGAGTCGACCGTTTTTAACTCTATGGATAGACCCATACAGTTGTATTGAGATAATAAGTTTGTAGTATTATTTATAAGCAACAGAGGTCTCAAAAGGTCTAAATATATGGTAGTTAAATTTTTGACCATAAAGAAACGGTACAGAAATGTGACATTATAATATAGCATATTTCCATAGATGATGTGATTGCAGATCTACTAACTAAAGGACTTCGTTCTTCTGTTCTTGAATGACATGTCATTAATATGAGCTTAAGAGCATTATGAGATGCTGTTGTTTAGTAGGAGCTATTTTGGTTTTACTCTAATAAAGTTTATATCTGTGTTCATTACATTTAGTAACGGTTTGATATGTATCAACTTTTGCATTCAATAAAATATTTTTGAATGTATTGTTATTTTGTTGAATACGTATTGATAAAAGTCTCAAGGTACTGTATAAATCTTGAGTGAAGGCTAGGGGCATCCGGTTATTAGCCTTGTGCATATGTCTTGTTATACATAAAGAAATGTTAATCGTAAGGACAAGGCATATGTGGGTTCATTGGAACCATAAAGACTTTTTTTTTAGTGGCACAAGTTTTTTTGTGACACTTAAGGTAAGAGAATGGTGATTGACAAATGAGATTTCTCTACGAGAGATGTTATCCATTTGCCATACTACCATATTGAATCCATATCAATAAATTTGAAAACACTTGTGATCATGAAGGCTTTGTGTGTATACATGCAGTTATCGTTATGATTCGATGTTTGAGATTTTATGAGATATGATTGACTATTAAGAATTATCTCTGGACCAATGTGTGCAGATACAGTACACTTTCATTTAATATAGTTCAAGTGAGAGAATGTAAGAGTTTTCCTAATGTGGAATACATTAATTAATATTGTAATTTATCGTTTTACGGAGTTTGGTCTAAGGTGATATAGAATGTTTCTTAATTAGTCTAATATGGGGCTGGCTAGTATGGGCCGAGTTGAGCCTGGCCCGTAATGAAAGGGCCTGGTTGGAAACTCTATAAATAGTACTTAAGTCTCTCATTTAATCCTAATTCTCACATGTATCCTCACATAAGGATTGTTAACCTAGCATTAAAGGGTGAGAGGGTCGTCTCATTGAGCCAGTGATACAGAGGGTAATAAAGGATAAGGACTTGTGCGTGGATTATTGTTTTTCTATTTCTGCATGAAGAACGATGGATTCCAAAGCAAGTGCGATAATCTCTCTACTCGATCATCTATGCTCGTGTTCTGGTTATGGAGATTTTGGGGTTGCACGTTTTGCATCCAACATTACCGGCACTCTGAATTTCTATGCAGATCACTTAGAGCTTTCCTGACCTTCTGTCTTCTTAAGTCGTAACAGGCATCGAGGCTTGCATTGCTCATTATCTGCCGTACAAATAGTTTGAGGAGATTCCTCCAATAAAGCCCCTGGCTTGCGAAGGCAATATTCCTTCCACCATATGATGAGATGGTGGCGGCGATGTTCGGGTCGCGATTGGCAAATGTCATGTCTTGGTCTCGAACAATTTCTTTGGCCAGTGATGGGGAGTTAACCACGATATATAACTTGCTTCCGAGTTGGAGTTTGTAGATGGGGCTGTACGTCTTGGCCAATTCGGTGAACTTCCAGTGGTGATTGCTGCCTAGGAACGGGAGGTACCTGAGAAACGGCACGCCTTGGGGCCCTGGGGGCAATGGAACCTTCGAGTTTTTTCACTTGCTGAACATGGAAAAAACCAAAAAAGTAAGTGTTGCAATTGCTATGACAAGAAGTGTTGTGATAGCTCTAGGAATTGCATCATCCTCTTCTTTAGCATGCCACAAACACAGCCAAGCACGTCCAGCGTATCCGTTTGACATTTTGGCTCGCGACCACGGGAAGAGAAGTAGCCAAGCAAGAGTAAGAAATTCTTTTATTACACCAAGTATATATGGTCTTCCTATGGATGAGGGGTTCTCTCATAGATGATGAACGAAAAGCTGATAAGGGAATTCAGTGGTTCTAGTTTGCCCCCAACGACACAAGAAAAAAATTTGATAACTGAAGAAAACTGCCAAAATGATTACAATGATTGAACAAGCGTAATAATACGGCGTATATATTGCCGGAAGTAATATATGTTATCGGGAAGCTGTACGATGAGGGTTAAAGGGCAACTTTAACGGTATATAACTAATCATAATTTTGACAAATTAATTTAGCTAAATTGTTAAGATCATGAGATAATAAACATGTTATGTGCTTGGATTAGGAAAAATTGTATTTTCTTTTGTGCGCGAGCTTTTAGAGCTATAAAAGGAATCTATGGAAAAAAAACTAGATTTAAAAATTCTAATTAGAACGTTAGACCATATGGAAAAGTCATATCTGGTTCTAATTCCACAAAACAGAAAGAGCCCCGCGTTTCACACAAAAGCCCCAAGCCCACTATGCATGCATGGGCCTTTCTAGTCCTATGAGAGAGAGGGGTTGGGTTGCCCCCTTCTTAACCCCTTCTGAATTCTTTTTTTTTTTTTTTTAAAGAATTGTTTAGTTTTCAATGACAACTTACGTAATTTATTTTTAAAAATATCATTTATGACTTCTAAGAAAACTAAAACCTTGAAAAGATCAAATGGACCCTCTCATTTTAGCATCTTGTCGGTCTTTGAATGGAAAAATTGTTCAAAAAGTCTTAAATTTATTGTATTTTTGCTAATTTAGTTAAAATCTTTCAATTTTATCAATTTAAACCTTAACATTTTCATGTTTTACCAATTGAATCCATCCGACTTAAATTGGCTATGAAATGCTGATGTAGATATCGACCATCTTACAAGGCACAATTAATGCGGAAGTGAATAATTTTTAATAATTTAATTATAATTATAATTATTTATTTTCTATTTGAACCATCGGTAGGCTAGGGCATCGCTACCCTCACCAGCCACGGGTGAGGGCCTTTGCACCTTTGTCGGCCCTCACCCAAATTCAGACGAGGCCCATTGGGCCCTTGCCTACAGTTGGTGAGGGTGTCGACTATGGAGGGTTGTGATGTCCTTGCTAGATTTAGGAAGGGGATCTCGACCCTTGCTTTGCCTAGGCTAGGTGAGGGCATTGCATCCCTCACCTAGATTTGGGCGAGGGTGGACGCCTTTGCTTGTGATTGACAAGGGTAACGACACCCTTGCCCAGATCAGGCGAGGGTTGCTGGCCCTCACTAGTTTAGGGTTAAGAAAAAAAAATTAAATATTGAAAATTAGAAATTGAAAAAATATTCAAATATTATTAAAAAATATGAAGGTTAGTACTAATCATGTTACGTTGAATAGTTGACTTTATGTTAGTGATTTTAGTCAAAATTAGTTGGGTGAACTCATTTAGTAAAATGCGAAAAATTTTAGGACTCAATTAGCGAAATTGAGAGGTTTACAACAATTTATTATGCGGTGCACTTGTGAATTACATCAAGTGCTTGGAAGCCAATAATTTTTGTAAAAATATTTGTGAATTTGTTTATGAGATTGAGAGTTTACTTTACAAGAAATTATAAGAGTTAAAAATGTTTTATGAGTTAATGGATGTCATTGCGGATTGAGATAACGGCAAAAGCCTCAACTATGATTGTAATCTCTATTGCATTGCTCGATCTATAGTGTATCAAGTAGGTCACACCAACTGAATCATGTAAAGTCAGTGTTTCCTTATTATGTTTTATTCTTTGCACTATGCTGTAAGCGAACCGCCTCTTTGATAACACCGTAATCAAATATATGTGCAAGACCCCAAATGTTTTGTGCTTAAATCACATGACTTCATCTTCTGGTTGAACTAATATGAAGAACCAATAGACAACAACAAGAATCCTTTCTCCTACATCAAACACATCGGTAGGATACTTTTATTTCGTAGAATTAAAATGAAGAGTTTTGAGACTCTTGTGAAAGATCTATCTCGACATGTAGAGCTCTGGAGTGGACAATCTCGGCCTGGGAATGGCCACCAGGGGATTCAATTTCTTGACCACAACCCCGAACTTGTCCGATAGTTCCAGCTCCACCCCTTGCGGTAATTCCCACTCGAATGAATGCAAAAGAGAGGCCAAAGAAAACGTTAGCATCCTCTCTGCCAGTGCGAGCCCTGCGCATATTCTCCGACCAGAGCCAAAAGGCATGTATGTGAAGTCGTTGCCCGAGAGGTCATACTTGCTGGGATCTTCCAAGAACCTCTCGGGTCTAAACTCTGACGGTTTGTCCCAAATCGTGGGGTCCCTGTGGATGTAACCCACGTTCAGGAATACGTTACTGCCCTTTGGGATCGTGTAACCCCCGACGACACAAGAAGCATGAGGTGTCCGAGGCACCAATAAGGGCAACGCTGGGTGCAAGCGAAATGCCTCCTTGATGACAGCATTGAGGTACTTTAATTTGGGCAAGTGGTGCTCTTCGACCATCTTATCGTCCCCCACAACTTCCGTTAGCTCGTGGACTACTTTGTTCATCATATTTTGATTCTGCAGCAACTCTGCCATCACCCACTCGATTGTTGTTGAAGTCGTATCAGTTCCGCCAACCACGATGTCCTACTCCACAGTCGAAATTTCATTAGGAAGAGTAAACTGCTATTATGTTTGATAAAGCTTAACACTTGATGAAGCACTGTAATAGAGAAGAATCGACGTTCGAGTCAAGAACATAGAGCTTTTTGTGATGGAGAGGGTGCGGTTGGATACAACCTAAGTAAGACAGCAGGATGCCAAACAAGATATATGGAAAGAGAATTTATTCTTGACATGATACGGCCAACTTGATTCGAAAATTGGCACACAATAATTGAAGAACCTTTGAATTAAATCAACTTTGCTACATTTGTTTCACTATTGTACAAGACGCTGGTGGAAAATTATGGTACTCTAGGGTTGACATAGATCTGAAAATGAGAACGATACTCTTTTAATAATCGCTAGACATTAACTCTATGATTATGGAGGCCAAAAATATGAAATGAAATCTACCAAGAGCAGAATTGCCGGAGAGGATTAACCATATTTTCTGGTGAATCAGGGCGAAAAATAGTCAAGTATATTGATAGAAGAATAGTCACCTAGCTGTATAGACTTACTTTAAGAATGGCTTTGAGAACTCTATTCTTGTCCGTTGGTGAATGGTTATCTTCAAGATCCATCTCCACGTCCAGGAAAATCTGCAAAAAATCCCTTTTTTGTTCATTTCTTTCAGATTCTCCTTCCTTCTGCTTGAACAGTTCATTTGTTTTTCCTTCGGTTGCACAATCGATAACAGACTGAAGAAAATCATCTAGCCACTGATGCACCCTTTTCATGTCCCTTTCCACTCCTTGCAGGTCAAGCCAAGCGAGTGCCGGGAAAAAGTCCGAAACATTTGGACTACCTAAGAGCACCATGTATTCAGCCACCACCTTTTGAAACTCGGCGCCCATGGCTTCGCACTTCTCTCTCTCAAGCGTCCCTCCCCACAGCATTGCCAGCATCGCGTTAATCAAGATCAGAAGGGTCAATTCCCCGATATCAACCGGCATGCCAGATTTTCTATACAGATCACTCAGAGCTTTCCCGACCTCCTGCCTTCTCAAATCGTAACAGGCATCGAGGCTCGCATTGCTCATCATCTGCCGTACGAACAGTTTGCGGAGATTCCTCCAATAAGGCCCCTGGCTTGCGAAGGCAATACTCCTTCCACCGTATGACGACATGGTGGCAGCGATGTTCGGGTCCCGATTGGCAAACGTCATGTCCTGGTCCCGAACAATTTCTCTGGCCACCGACGGGGAGTTAACCACGACATATAACTTGCTTCCGAGTTGGAGTTTGTAGATGGGGCCGTACGTCTCGGCCAATTCGGTGAACTTCCGGTGGAGATTGCTCCCTAGGAATGGGAGGTACCCGAGGAATGGCACGCCTCGGGGCCCTGGGGGCAATGGAGCCTTCGAGTTATTTCGCTTCCTGAACATGGAAAAAACCAAAAAAGTAAGTGTTGCAATTGCTATGATAAGAAATGTTGTGATAGCTCTAGGAATTGCATCATCCTCTTCTTTAGCATGCCACAAACACAACCAGGCACGTCCAGCGTATCCGTTTGACATTTTGGCTCGCGACCACGGGAAGAGAAGTAGCCAAGCAACTATAAGAGATTCTTTTATTACACTAAGTATATATGGTCTTCCTATGGATCCTCTTATAGATGATAAACGAGAAGCTGATAAGAAAATCCAGTGGTTCTGGTTTGCCCCCATCGACACAAGAACAAAAAATGACAACCGGAGAAAACTGCCAAAATGAGTACGATGATTGAACAAGCGTAATGCTACGGTGTATATAATGCCGGAAGTAATATATGTTATCGGGAAGCTGTGCGATAAGGGTTAAAGGTCGACTTTAACGGTATACAACTAATCGTAATTTTGACAAATTAATTTAGCTAAATTGTTAAGATCATGAGATAATAAACACGTTATTTACTTGGAGGAAAATTTGCATTTTCTTTTGTGCCTGAGCTTTCAGAGCTATAAAAGGGATCTAGGGAAAAAAAAAACTAGATTTAAAAATTCTAATTAGAACATTAAACCATATGGAAAAGTCATATCTGATTCTAATTCCACAAAACAGAAAGAGTCCCGCGCTTCATACAAAAGCCCCAAGCCCTAGTCCTATGAGAGAGAGAGGTTTTTTTTTTTTGGTCGGAAGAGAGAGGGGTTGGGTTGCCCCCATTTTAACTCCTAATTTTTTTTTTCAAAAGAATTGTTTAGTTTTCAATGACCATTTACAACTTTATCTTTAAAAATATCATTTATGACTTTTAAGAAAACTCCGACCTTGAAAAGACCAAATGACCCCTCTCATTTTAGCACATCGTCGGTCTTTGCATGGAAAAATTGTTCAAAAAATCCTAAATTTATCATATTTTTGCTAATTTAGTTCTAATCTTTCAATTTTATCAATCAAAACCTAAACATTTTCATGTTTTACTAATTGAGTCCATCCGACTTAAATTGGCAAGAAATTGCTGACGTAGACATGGACATCTTATAAGGCATAATTAACGCGAATGTAAATAATTTTTAATAATATTTTAAATTTAAATTTAATTATTTATTTTTTATTCTAACCATCTGTAGGCTAGGGCGTTGCTACCCTCACTAGCCACGGGTGAGGGCCTTTGCACCTTTATCTGCCTCCACCCAAATCCAGGCGAGGCCCATTGGGCTCTTGCTTAAAGCTGGTGAGGGTGTCGACTATATGAGGGTCGTGACGTCCTCACTAGATTTAGGAAGAGGGTCTTGACCCTTGCCTTGCCTAGGCTAGGTGAGGGCATTGTAACCCTCACCTGGATCTAAATGAGGGCGAATGCCTTTGCTTGTAATTGATGAGGGTAGTGATTTGCTTGTAATTGATGAGGGCAGCGACACCCTTCCCCAGACTAGGCAAGGGTCGCTGGCCCTTGCTAGTTTTGGGTTAGGAAAAAAAAAATTAAATATTGAAAATTAAAATTAAAGCAGATTAAAATATTATTAAAAATTATTCACATCGGTGTTAATCATGCCACATAGGACAATTGGCTCTACATTAGTGATTTTTAGTCAAAATTGACTGGATGAACTTGATTAGCAAAATGCGAAAAAATTTAGGATTTAATTGGCGAAATTGAGAGATTTATAACTAAATTACCAGTAGGTTTAGGACTTTTGGATAATTTTCCTCTTTTTTTTTTTTTTTTTTTTTTCATAAATACATAGAGGAGTTTACGGTCACAACAATCTATTATGCAGTGCACTCGTGAATTAGATCAAGTGCTTGGAAGCCAATAATTTTGTAATAATATTTGTGAATTCGTTTATGAGATTGAGAAATTATTTTGCAAGAAATTATAAGAGTTAAAACGTTGTATGATTTAGTGGATGTAATTGTGGATTGGGATAATAGCAAAAGCCTCAACTATGATTGTAATCTCTATTGCATTGATCGATCTATAGTGTAATCTCGTGTTGTTTACCTCATCAAGTAGGTCACACCAACTGAATCATATAAATTCGGTGTTTGTTTATTATGTTTTATTCTTTGCACTATGCTGTAAGCGAACTGCCTCCTTGATAACACCGTAATCAAATATACGTGCAAGACCCCAAATGTTTTGCGCTTAAATCACGTGACTTAATCTTCTGGTTGAACTAATCTGAAGAACCAATAGACAACTTCTCCTACATCTGACACACCGGCAGGATACTTTCATTTCCTAGAATTAAAATGAAGAGTTTTGAGACTCTAATGAAAGATCTATCTCGACATGTAGAGCTTTGGAATGGATAATCTCGGCCTGGGAATGGCCACCGGGGGATTCAATTTCTTGACCACAATCCCAAACTTGTCCGATAGTTCCAACTCCACCCCTTGCGGTAATTCCCACTCGAATGAATGCAAAAGAGAGACCAAAGAAAATGTCAGCATCCTCTCTATCAGTGCAAGCCATGCACATATCCTTTGACCGGAACCGAAAGGCATGTGCATGAAGTCGTTGCCCATGAGGTCATACTTGCTGGGATCTTCCAAGAACCTCTTGGGTCTAAACTCCGTCGATTTGTCCCAAATCATGGGGTCCCTGTGGATATAACCCATGTTTAGGAATATCTTACTGCCCTTTAGTGCCGAGGCACCAAATTCGGAGAACTGGAACCCATGATTATATCCACAGGGACCCCATGATTTGGGACGTTTGTAGGTGGAGAACTCGATAGGTCTCGGCCAATTTAGAGAACTTCTAGTGTAGGTTGCTCCCTAGGAATGGGAGGTACCCGAGGAATGGCACGCCTCGGGGCCTTGGGGGAAATGGATTCTTCGAGTTTTTTTGCCTCATGAGCATGGAAAAAACCAAAAAACTAAGAGTTGCAATTGCTATGACAACAAGTTTTTTGATAGCTCTAGGAATTGCATCGTTCTCTTCTTTAGCATGCCACAACCACAACTAGGAACGTCCAGAGTATCCGTTTGACATTTTAGCTCTCCACCACAAGAAGAGAAGCAGCCAAGCAAGAATAAGAAATTATTTTATTACACTAGCCATACATGGTCTTCCTCTAGATGTGTGGGTCTCTCATGGATGATAAAGGAAAAGCTGATGGAGAAAATATTGGGTGATCCGGGACCACCACGTCAGCGTGATCCTGGACTACTCACGCGGCGCCACGTGTGAGGGGAGGGAGACAGAGAAGAGAAAGAGGAGAGAGAGTATAAGAGAGATGGGATAGGGGCAAGGAGACTGAGAAGAGAAAGAGGAGAGAGAGCGTCAGAGAGATGGGATAGGGGCAGGTCCTTTGGTTCCCTCCCCTCACACGTGGCGTCGCGTGAGTGGTCCGGGACCACGCTAATGTGGCGGTCCCGGACCACCCAATATTTTCTCAAAGCTGATGAGGGAATCGAGCGGTTCTGGTCTGCCCTCATCGACACAAGGACAAAAATTGACAACTGAAGAGCACCGATTACAATCAGCAGTCCCACGTGGCCCAGTTTTTGACTTGCACGGAGGAGTTGTCATTGTCATGAGGAGTCATTAGTCTAACATAATTGTATGATATTTTTTGTTGGTGGTATGGACCGGGTCGAGCACTCTGCATCGTTGATAGAAGCAGTACCTTTAAGGATCTAGGCCGGCAAATATCAAATCATCTCGACTCGATGGGACGCAAGTACTAATTACTAATATTTTAAAGAATGTTACTATTCGATGCAATTATTTTTCTTTCCTAAATTTAACCTTTCAAATTGAAAATGTATTTTGGATTTTAGCTCGATAAGCAAACTTTTCTGATCCTAGTAAGTAGTCTAATTTGAGTAGATTTTCTATTTGATTAGTTATTTAGTTTGGATAAATTTCCTATTTTGGATTTAATTATTATCTATATATAAAAAGTATCTTCGTTGTGAAAGGTATTCATCATTTTGTGCAATTGCACACAAAAGCAATCTGAGACTATTTAAAGTTGTGAAAAAGATTTTATGTAATTATTTTTTTGAGATTGAAAGATTATTTCGTCAAGAATTGTGATGGCTAAATGTCATGTCAGTTATTAAGTAGATTTGAGAGTTAGGAAATACTTAAGAGTGTTTGAGTGCGGTTATAATCTTTATTTGATTGCTTGATCTATTGCAAATTCTTATGTTGCTATCTCTACATATGTAAGTCATATTGATCAAACAATATAAATATGATATTTAATTTATTTTTTTATGCTTATTTTATAATTCGATTCGTTATTTTTCACAACAATTGTTATCCGAATTAGGTTTGTATGAGTTAAATCGAATTGATGGTGACAGAAGAAGGAAAAGTAAACAAAGTTAATAGGAATGATTTTTGGTTTTTGGAAAATACAAATTGAATATCATCTTTACTAGAGAAATCTGCATTTACCCTTATTTGGAAAGAAACCAAAGTTGGTGAAACAAGTTGATTGGAAGTTGCTAGATAGACAATTGCCGGGTATAATTTAGCTGACATTGGCTTGTAATATTGTATTAGCATCGTAAAAGAGAAGATCATTGCAGAATTGATGAAAGTCCAATCAAATTTATGAGAAACTCTTTGCGAACAATAAGGTCTACTTTATGTATTGTCTGTTTCACTTAAAGATGAGTGAAGGTGCATCGGTTGCTTAGAAAATCAATGAATTCAATGCAATTGTCAGTCAATTGAGTTTAATCTTTGATTTTATCACGTTCATTGCTTGATAGTTGGATTACTATATTATTGTTATTAGTAATTCCATTGGGTTAGTAAGTTTGGTGTTTGATGAAATTCATTACTTCATTCTAAGTGAAGGCATCCATAGAAGAGATTCTAGTGAATTTATGCAAGCTGTTTTAGAAGGTGAAGGAAGAGGAGGAGATAATAATAGTGTTAGTAGGAGTAGTGCAAATTTGAACAGGTGTAGTTAGTTTAGGATTTGTGGTGTTGTCTATTGGAGTTAGGGCAAGAGGGATTATCTTAAAATGGATTGCCTTAAGCTAAACAACAAGAAGGATAAGAGAAATGGAGTTGAGTCTAATGATGATATTGTTGTAGTTGCTAACCATGCCTTAGATAGTGCTCATTATGTATTTTTTGTCACTAAGAATTGATTATTTGACGAATAGATTATGATTTTGTTGCTTATTTCCCGCTACACCAAACATGGAACTAGTTTGCTATTTATCAATGCATGGAGAATGGTAAAATGTACTTAGGGAGCAATGCCGAGTGCAATGTTGGCATTGTTAGAATTAGAATGCATGATGGTGATGTGAGAATATTGACTGAAGTGAGACATATTTCAAAATTGAAAAAAATGTAATTTTACTAAGTGTCATAGATTTAGTTTAGCGTTGGTAAACCTAAAAAAGTATATATATTCAAGTTGACCTATAACTCATTGGTTTAAATTTTTTGAATTAATATGGATCCAATTAGATATATTTATTGGTTCAGATTTGGACTCCCTCTTAGTAATTTTTCCAAGTGAAGGTATCAGTTTCTGCTGCACTCTTGTTACGGCTAAATTCTCCTCTACCCTTCATCTATGTCTCCAATTTCCTCCGAACAAAGAAGGAGGAGAACATGGTCTTAATCAAAGCGGAGGACTACCATCAGTTCGGCATTAACCTTTGCTTATTGCAAACGTACATGTAATACGTGACTAACTCCAGGCCATTCCTTAGTTTAGACAAAAATGCAAGAATATCAACGGATTCTCTCAATTCATGTTGCCATGAATAGGACTCGTACCATAACATAGTCGATAGATATGCATATATCTTTACCGAAAACCGAGGCTAGAAACATACAAAGAAAAGGAGTTTGGAAGCTTCAATCCGAAAGACCTATATCTGCATGTAGAGCTCTGTTTGGACGATTTTGGTTTGGGAATGGCGACTAGTGGATTCATTTTCTTGACCACAATCCCGAACTTGTCTGACAATTTCAACTCCGTCCCTTGTGGTAATTCCCACTCGAACGAATGCAAAAGGGAAGCCGAAACAGACGTGAGCATTCTCTCTGCCAGCGGAAGCCCTTCACACATCCTTCGACCAGAACCAAATGGCATGTATCCGAAGTTGTTGCCCGATAAATTATACAAGCTAAGATCTTCCAAGAATCTTTCTGGTCTAAACGGTTTGTCCCAAATCTTAGGGTCCCTGTGGATATATGATACATTCAGGAATATGTTACTGCCCTTTGGTATCATGTAACCCTTGACGACACAGGAAGAATGCGCAGTCCAAGGCACCAATAAGGGCGGTGCCGAGTGCAAGTGCAACACCTCTTTGATGACAGCATCGAGGTACTTTAATTTGGGCAAGCGCTACTCTTCGACCATCTCATCTACTCCCAAAACTTCTGTCAATTCCTCCACTACTTTGTCCATCACATTCTGGTTCCGTAGCAACTCTGCCATCACCCATTCGGTCATTGTCGACGATGTATCGGTCCCGCCAATCACGATGTCCTATTCGATCATTCAAAGTTTCATCAATAAGAGCAGAATTCTGTGACGGTCCATTAAGTTGCATAGTTAATGGCGCACTGTATCAGAGAAGAACCAACCTGAAAGTCAAGATATGGGACTGTTCTACGGAGTTGGACACGGCCCAGTAAGATGATAAGTTGTGAAACAAGAAGGGCATGGAAAGAGATCAATTCGGATGAGATATGACAAACGTCCCTGGAGATTTGGCACAAGATGATTGACATATTTTTGGGTATTATCAACTTTTCCTATTGTGTATATGATGTGGGTTGAAATTATGATAACGTAATGCTAATAGAGATTCTAAAGGAAGCACAGTACCCTATAAATAATCGTTAAACAACTAACTTAGGATTATATGTGGCACTTGGCAGCCATTATATGGAATGAGATCTAAAAATTAGGAACGGAGTTGTAGATCAAGGATTCACTATGTTTTATGGTGCATCAGGCTGTCAAATGCATGTATATGTTAGAAATTAAATCAAATTCATTGGTATCTGTTGACACCTAAATTTTACTATTTTGTTTATAACTTAATTGCATATAAAATTAGGAATTAGTCAAAAAATAATTATTAATTATTAAAAAAACGAACAAAAGCAATTGGGTCGGGCCGGACCTAGCCTTAGCCCGGCCCGCGCCCCTTTTCTTTTCTCTTCCCCCTCCTTCACTGGGCCTGGCCCAGCCCATTTTCCCTTTCAGCCCAGCCCGTGAATGAGGGTCTTCTCCCTCCGGTTGGTCTTCGCTGCAGCACCTGCATAGACAGAAAACAGAGCAGCACAGCGACAGAGGAGCATCAATGGAGGAGCAGGCGGATCGGGATGGTAGGCGGCCAGCGTGATCCGCGGGTTGAGATTAGCCTGGCCGGCAGCTGGCACGCTAGGAGGACGACCTACAAAAACAAAAGGAAAAGAAGCAAGCAAGGGAGGGGAAAAAACATAGAAAGAAATCGGGGGGAGGGAGAGACAGAGAGAACCGAGAGGGAGTAAGTCGAAGAGGAAGTTGAGGAGCCCCCGGCACATCCAACTACTGCTGGTGAGTTGTCGACCGCCACAGTCCTCGGAGCCCAGCAGCACAGAGAGAGTCGAGAGCGAGCTAGAGAGGGCGTGAGATCAGAAAGTCTCTGGCCATTGCTAGAGGCCTGGCCGTCAGTCGCCGTCCATCGTTGCGTGTCTCATCTGAACCAGGTAGGCCTCTTCGAGCTACATCTGTTCATTTTTTTTGAGGCGCCGGGCCGGAGCTTGTTTCCGACCAGTTGGCCCGAGCTTCGGTTTTGTCGATCCTTGGGTTGTGGCCGAAGCTGTTTGTCCTTCCTTCGCATCTGTTCTAAATGAGACCAACTAGCCTCTGAGTTGATTTTGAACGTTGCTCTTGCATGTCGTGTTGATGTTTGCCTTGAATGAGTCTGTTGGCCGGTGCATCCCAAATGTTTGATAAAATGCTCGAAAGAGAACCGAAAGAATATTTCACGTTTTGACATGGGATCGGTTCATTCTTGCTCCTATATCCGCAGAATTATATTTTTTTTGCTTGTGTCCATTGAGTTTTTGTACATTTATCGTGAAAGAATCATATATCGTCGAGTGGTCATGTTTCTTTGTTTCGGCAAATGGGTTTATGGTCGCCGGAGTTCGTGGCTGACGGTGGTTTGTGTTGGTTGGAATGGACGACCGGTAGAGGGTGGTGGTTCGGCGGTGGAACGTCGGTTGCTTCGGTCGGTGTTGCCGTTCGGACGAGCTCCGGTGAGGAACAAGATCTCGGTGAAAGAAGGGGCTTCTAGCGTGTAGAGAACCCGCGAAGAAGAAGAAGGCCAGAAGAAGAAAAGAAAAGATTAAAGGAAAAAGAAAAATGAAAAAAGAATTAAAACGGAAAAGAAAACAAAAAAAAAGGGTTTTATGAAATTTGTCCGTATTAGGTTATGTTCGGGTTATTGGACCGGGCTAACAGGTCGGATTGGGTTTATCTGGTCCGAACTCATTTTCTCGAATATAATAATATTAAATATTAAAAAATTCAAAAATTAAAAAAAATAAAAAATTTCGAAAAATTCAAAAATTCAAAAAAATTCCGAAAATTGAAAAACTCAGAAAACATTAAAAAAATTCGATTTTTTTAAAAAGTAAAAATTTAAAATTTAAAAAATTTTAGAAAATTTTAAAAAATTAAAAAAAAAAAAAAAAAAATAAAAAATTTTAAAAATTTTAAAAAAAATTTAAAAAATTTAAAAAATTTAAAAAATTTTGAAAAATTTTAAAATTTTTTTAAAAAAATGTGGGTTAGGAATTGCCATGTATTGCCTTTTTAGTGTAATTAGGCCTTTATTTACTTGTATATTGATTATATTGCATGTTTAGTTTGCATATTTAACGCGTTTAATTTTACTACAATGATGATTTTGGTAGTTATGATTATTATTTTAATTATTGCGCATCTGCATAATCACCTCATATGTTAGTGGGTAGGCATGAAATCAACTCGAATTGCTTGCCAAAAATCATTTTGCTAAAATGAACAAGATTAGGTACCGAAAGGGCACTAATTGGTCAATTAGTGTAATCAAGTCCCCGACCCTAGATTCTCTGGTTGCGTAGGAAGTGTGGCATCCTCCCGTGCCTCACTTGGTTTCTAGCCGACCCCAATAAGCTAGTGGTGACTCATTTTGTGCAAAAATTCCTAAAATATATTCCAACGTCAGCCCGCGCCTAATCATGAGCCTTAGGCTCGTCCTTTAGGCAATACCTTTAATTCTGTTCCCTCCCCCGAGGGTAGGTCGCGACCGGTATCCGCATTGAAGAAGAGTTATAATTGTTGCGTTATCTATAATTAGTCTGTTCGTATTTCTAGGTATAGTGATTGTTTATAGAGATATCTTGACATATGATGAGATAAGGTGATATATGGTGATTGTTTTGTTATAATCTGGGTCTTATCCGGAACATTAGCTTTATGTATTGGGAAGAGCGAATGTCATGTAATAAGTCTATAAATAGGGAAGTCTTGCAATTGTTTTTTGTTAAGTTGAAATAATTTTACAAGCCTATCTATCTTTTTCTCTTCCTTGTGTGAGTTGTAAGTGTTTCATCTTCAAATTGCTTTCATTAAAGTGGTATCGAAGCTTACAGTTTGTGATCATGGCCTAAACAAATAATCAGCTTCTTCTTCAATACTCTCGTCTTACCAAAGAAAATTCTAGTAACTGGGCCATTAAAATGAAAGCTATACTTGACGCTTACGATGTATAGGAACTCGTTAACACTGGCTATGATGAGCTAGAGGATGAAGCTACCTTGAACCAAAACTTGAGGAATGCCTTGGAGAAGATTCGTTCAAAAGATCAATATGCCTTGTCAATCATCTATTAAGCTTTAGATGATTTTATGTTCAAAAAAGCATTGAACACTACTACTGCTAAGAAGGCATAGGAGATTCTTCATGACACACATCTAAGAGTATAGAAAGTTCAGAAGGTTCGCTTTCAAACCTTGAAAGGCGAATTTGAGGTAATTCATGTGAAAGTATCTGAATCAATTGCTGATGATTTCATAAGAGTTTTGGCGATTGTCAATAAGATGAAAAGAAATGGAGAAGACATTTCAAATATTTGTGTTATTGAGAAAATACTTCGGTCCTTAGACAAGAAGTATGTAGACAAGAAGTATGACTACATTACTGTTGCAATTGAAGAATCTCTTAACTTGGATGCCATGACGATCGATCAGCTTATGGGCTTCATTACAAGCCTATGAAGGAAAGTTCAGAAGAAAAAAGATTGAACTAGTGGAGGATCTTGTAATTATTTTTTGTTAAGATAAATAAATCTAAAAACCTATGGGCAATATTCGGGTCCCGATTGGCGAACATCATGTCTTGGTCTCGCACGATCTCTTTGGCTAGCGATGGGAGCTAACCACGACAGACAGCTTGCTTCCAAGCCAGAGTTTGTGATATAGCTAGTACGAGTACCTAGAGGGGGGTGAATAGGTGTAAAAGATTTTTCTTGATAATTACATAATACTTAGATAGTTGAAGGATTTGCAGCAATTAATAATCAATCGTAAGACTGAGTAAAGGAAAGAGAGAATTGAACACGCGGTTTATAGTGGTTCGGCTTGATTCAAGCCTACGTCCACTCTTTCTCGCACCGACAGCCCTATTGGGCTGGATTCCACTATGAACAAAGAGATGTTACGGTGTTGATCTTCCTTGACTTCTAGGTGTAGATGATCTACCACACTCGCTCAAGGTATCACTAAGTATAAAACACTCTCTGTGTATACAACTTCGCTCAAACTGTATCGACTAATAATCAAGGTTTTTCAGGCTCTGGAATTTCTCTATCGATCACACCCTCTAAAACAACTAGAACGTCTTCTTTTTATACTCCTTTATGCCATCATAGCCGTTGGCACTTACCAAAGGAATTCCTCCAATCTACCCGTTGGACGGAATCAATCACGAAGATCATTCGAGTTATTTAAGGAACCTGGCGATAGCCCATCAATCCTGTTCGCCCATACAATCAGGATCTTGGTTTCCAAGAATAGAACAATCCAAGAATATTTCGTCGACCATCGAATCTTCAATCGATCTAGATAACAATAAAAGGCTCCGAAATGATTATCCAACCAAGGGATCTTCTCCAGAGGATAGGATCAAATCCTCAACCATATACTTCGGCTCTGGATTTCCTTCGCCACTGGATTAGAAAGACTGTCAGTGAGAATAGTCTTGAGTCTTGAGTCTGGTGATCATAAAGTCTTCAGACTTTAAACTGTCGGTCTCCGAATATCCGACTTGGGATCGATAGAAACGTTTTGTCGAACTTCAAAATATTCGGAAAGATTTCTCCAACAATCTCCCCTTTTTGATGGTGACAAAACTTTCTTGTAGATTTGAACAATCTTTGACCTGCAAAAACATTTCTCAAGCAATATGACTAACTCATAAAGATTAATAAAACAACCAGACTCTGCATCCAGAGAAAATTGGTTAGTCTTTCATGAGTAATACCATAAAACAATACTTGATATGAATGCAACCAGTCAAACATTTAAATCCACAGCTAATTCAGTCAAATTTAACACCCAAGTTCACTCAAGTCAAACTCAAAAACATAACCACAAAAATAAAGTTTAAAAGATGTTAAAAGTTGTTGGTTCAAATTGGTTCTCCCCCTTTTTGTCATCATGAAAAAGGTGAGAAAGTAATTAGGTCTGCTTGGGAATGCGAACGATCTGGAAATCTCCCATAGACTGGACTATGCCTTCTAGCCTCTTCAAGTCTTCCCTTAGTTGAGCTACCTCTTCTCCTTTTGCATTGGCTTGAAGTTGTAGAGCGAGGTCTTTCATTTTGTCTTCCAGGGTAACCGAAGATGCTTGTCTAGCATTCTTGATGGTTTGAATCTCACAGTCTAGAGCATATATCTGTCCCCGCATTTCCAGAAGGATATCAAGAATACGACGAAAATCTACTGAGTTATCCGTCTGTGTACTTGCATGAGCTTTCTCAGATGGAGTAAATGCAGACGATGGAGCTTCTGTATAATCTTGCAGATTTGGAGTCGACGTATCGTGTTCTTCTTCAGGCAATTGAGAAACCTGAACTTCTTCTGGGTCTGTTGGAGATTGTCTTGGACCTTCACTATCGGCAGCATGTTGTGTGGATTTATCTTGCTCGCTAACTCCCCTTGTCTCTAGGACATCAAAACGGGAAGAGTGATGATCATGCTCTTCTGTATCTTGATTTCCCTTTTCTCTAGATTCATCTGCAGACTTTTCTTTCTCTCCTTCTCTTTCTTCTTCAACTTCTTTCTCCTTCTCTCTCTGTTCTTCTTCTTCTCTGATCTTGGCTTGCTCCTCTTCTTCTCTCTGTTCCTTCTGAAGTTCTGTCGGTTGAGGTACAGAACGTCTGGTTCTTGTTAAAGCATAGATAGTGGGATCTTCATCCTCCTCATCTTCATCCTCCAAGATGAGAGTTCTTTTCTTCTTTTTCGATGGGGCTCCAATGGCCTCCTTTCCTTTTTTCTTTGAAGCAGACGGAACTGGAGACTTCACTCTGAATTTCTCCATTGCCTTGGAAAGTTCTTGCAGACGCATCTTCGTTAACATCTTTAAACCTACCACCATCTTATTGCACGGTCGAACACAAAGTGTATGAGGCGGTTCAATATTCATGTGTCTGAAGATCTTGGTCACTAGACTAGGATAAGGCAATTGTCCCTTGTCTTTCGACATTGCTCTGTACATATGGAAGAGAATAGTGTGCGGGAGAGAGAACTTCCGTCCTGAGTTGATCGCGAACATCAACTTTGCTTCAGAATAAGACACGGAAGTTTTTGACGTAGACTTCGGTCTAAGACAGTTGATCACAATCTTATGAAGCACAATGTTGATGGCATTCATCCTGGAATAGGTAATTCTCTTCTCTGTGTCCCTATCTTTGACAAGATCCAGAGTAGTACGAGCAGGTGAGACTTTGATAGGTAGATAACGTCCTCGTTCAACTCGAACTATGTCCGCCAACATATTCACATCTACCACGTAGACTTGATCTCGTACACTGAATGAAATTCTATTCGCATCCAAAAAGCTGAGATTTGAATAGAAATAAGCGGTCAGTTGTGCGTAACCGTCCGTAGTGTCAGAGCAAAATTTCTCAAGTTGAAGCAAATTCAACTTTTCTCTTAAGTTCATGTTGATGGCATCCAGGAAGTAAAAATCGACACTTCTAGGGTTTATTACCCCTCTTTTCAACAACAAAATACACATTCTCCGATCTTTGGATTTGAACAAATCCATCCGATTTCCTTTCACCTTCGCTGCCACACCCATTCTCGGTTGAAATTCAAGGAACATTCTGTCATCATCGTTCCCTTCAATCAAATTTTTTCCTGGTACACGAGGATCACTTGGAATGTTCGCAAGTGCATCCTCTGCTTTTCCTTTTCGAGCAATTCCTAATTCCTCCATTTTCCGCAGAAAAAGATACTCATTCCCATAGTTCTTGTCCTTTAGGAAATCGTCTATATAGTTCAATGGTGTACCGGTGCTTTTCAACGCAAGATAAAGCTTATAGATAAAGGAGGGTTTTTGGACTCTTACTGGGTTAGCGTCCTCGATTATCTCTTCCTCCAGAAGTTGACTAGCACCTTGTGGGGTAGGAGGCGTTGAATGACGTGGATGAGAGCGAATCGGACTTTGTCGCTGACTTGATAAGTCTTCTTCCTCGGTGAGATCGAAGTGTGTCGGTCCCTTCTCCATTCTTTATGGTCCCCTGCTTGCTATTCTTGATGATTTCCTCGAAGAAGACATTCTCCTTTGTCGATTGAAAGATTCCTTCTCTTGCTTTCCCAAGAAAAATGACCACTTTCTCGACGATGAACAAGAAGTAGAAACAGTATCGGGAGGAGAGTGCCTTTTAGGGTTTTGAAGATTGGGTAAAGAAGAACTGTATATATATATATATATAACTCAGTTTTGAAAAGGGAAGTTCAATCGGCACAAGGAAAGTGTACGAACACTTCTTTTAAAATTAATAACTGCCAAAATTAATTCTTTTGAAAAGACAAGTTTTCGATTTTCACGCGGATTATAACTGAACGAAAAATCGTACCTTTTCGAGTCCGGATAGCAACTTACAGTTTATAGCTATGAATGTCTGAGACTGAGGATTTAGAGTCTGAGAAATTAGAGTCTTAGAGTAGGTGAGTCTCTAGACTTTAACTTCTTCAAGCTTCAAAATGTTGAGTCTTGAACGGATAACGTCGAATTGATTTTTTTCCAAAGGCTTTGTGAAAATATCCGCTAGTTGACTCTTTGAATCAACAAATTGAATCGAGATTTCTCCATTTTGAATATGATCTCTAATGAAGTGATGTCGAATTTCAATATGCTTTGCTCTTGAATGAAGGATTGGATTTTTGGTGAGATTGATCGCGCCGGTGTTGTCACATCTCGATTTCGTGCATGAGTCTTCAATGCCAAAGTCTTGTAGCTGTTGTTTTATCCATAGAATTTGCGAACAGCAGCTTCCAAGAGCTACATACTCTGCTTCTGTCGTTGAGAGAGCCACGATACTTTGTTTCCTTGAAAACCAAGATACTGTCCTATTTCCAAGCAATTGACAAGTTCCAGAAGTGCTCTTTCTATCGACTCTGCAACCGGCCAGATCTGCGTCTGAGTATCCTAGAAGATTAAAGTCTCCCCTCTTTGGATACCAAAGACCGATGCTTGAAGATGAGGCAATGTATTTGATAGTACGTTTCACGGCACCGAGATGTGATTCTCTAGGATCGATTGAAACCTAGCACGAGATGCAAACACTCAACAAAATATCGTGGTCTAGAAGCGGTAAGATAAAGAAGTGAACCGATCATGCTCCCCGTACAGCTTTTGATCTACTTTCTTCCCTTCTTCATCCTTGTCTATCTTCAAAGAACATGACATTGGTATGTCGGTCTTTTTGCATTTTTCCAATCCAAACCTTTTGACAAGATCATTTGCATACTTTTCTTGATGAATAAAAGTTCCTTCCTTCATTTGTTTCACTTGGAGTCCAAGGAAGAATGTTAACTCTCCCATCATACTCATTTCAAACTCATCCCCGCATAGACTTAGAAAATTTCTTGCATAGACTTTCATTAGGAGATCCAAAAATAATATCGTCCACATATATTTGAACAAGTAAAAAGCTTTTGTTTTCCTTTTTAATAAATAAAGTAGTATCTACTTTACCTTTGACAAAACTATTCTGCATTAGGAACTTACTTAGTCTGTCGTACCAAGCTCGAGGTGCTTGCTTTAAACCATACAAGGCCTTTTTCAGTTTGAAGACTGAGTATGGCTTCTTTGGGTCTTCAAATCCAGGTGGTTGTTCCACGTAAACTTCCTCATGGATGAATCCATTTGGGAACGCACTTTTGACGTCCATTTGGAATAACCTGAAATTTTTATAGCAAGCAAACGCAAGTAATAGTCGAATAGCTTCTAACCTTGCTACTGGTGCGTAAGTCTCGTCATAGTCTATTCCTTCTTCTTGCGTATATCCTTTAGCCACGAGTCTTGCTTTGTTCCGTACGACTTTTCCATCCTCATTCATCTTGTTCCTGAATACTCATTTGGCTCCAATAACAGTTTTACCTTTTGGTTTAGTTGTCAATTCCCAGACATTATTGATGTTGAACTGTCTGAGTTCTTCCTGCATAGCTTCGATCCAGCTTTCATCGATAAAGCTTCTTCTATGCTTTTTGGTTCAATTTCGAGAGATTAGAGCCACAAAGACTAGATTCTTCTTGTCTTTTTGATCTCGTGCGGATTCCTTCATTGATTTCTCCGATAATGAGATCTTTGGGATGACTTGACTTATGCTTCCAGTTACTGGTTGATTTGCCTGGTTGACGATCTCTTTCTTTATTTGAATCTTCATGAGCATCTTGATGTTGGACTTCCGGAGACTGAGATGCTTCTTGAGTTGTAAGCCTTGAAAGGTCTGGAGCAGGTTCAGACTCTTCATATTGAGTCTGGCTAGATTCAACTTGTGTTGAGTCTTGGAATTTGACATTCATTGATTCCTCCACCGATTGGCTTTTCTTGTTATAGACTCTGTAGGCCTTGCTTGATGTAGAATATCCAAGGAAGATGCCTTCATCCGATCTTTCTTCAAACTTACCAACTCGATCATTTGCATTTTTCAAAATAAAGCATTTGCAACCGAACACATGAAAGTATGAAACAATAGGCTTCTTACCTTTGAACAATTCATAGGGGTTTTCTCTAAAATAGGTCTTAGAAAGACTCTATTGATGATATAGCATCTTTGTTGAAACAGCTTTCACCCAAAATCGAGAAGAAATTTTACTTTCAATTAAAAGTGTTCTAGCCATTTCTTGAAGAGATCTATTCTTTCTTTCCACAACTCCATTTTGCTCGGAGTATATGGAGAGGAAAACACATGATTAAAACCAGATTTATCACAAAACTTTGTAAAATCTTGATTTTCAAATTCACTTCCATGATCTGTTTTTATACTTGAAATAGCACATCCTTTTTCATTTTGAACCTTTTTAGCAAACTTCTCAAAGTACGAAAAGGTTTCGACTTACTTGTAAGAAAATATACCCGTGTAAAGCGAGAGTAATCGTCCACAATTACTAGACAATATTTCTTACCTCCAATGCTCGGGTTCTTGTTGGTCCGAAGAGATCCATATGCAAAGCAATCGTAGTACATGATTAGTAGAGACATGATTTATTGACTTAAATGAATTTCTTACTGCTTTCCCGAATACATGGTGTACATGAATCAGACTTTTGATATGGCAATTTTAGTAGGCCTTGAACAAGCTTCTTTGATGAGATTTTGGCTAATTGCTTCATGTTGACATGGCCAAGCTTTCTGTGCCATAAGACCGCTTCATCTTGAATTGAGATTAGGCATTGCGTTTCATTTGGTCTTACATCAAGAAGGTAGATATTTCCATGCCTTCGACCCATGAAAGACTCGAGTTGAGTCTTTACTAATTCCGAACATATTCCTTCTTGAAAGGAGATCTTGAAACCAGTATCACACAATTGGCTAATATTGAGAAGATTGTAGTTGAGTCCTTCCACTAGAGAGACATTGCTTATTGTGAGATTTCCAATTTTCACAGTTCCAAATCCCACAATGCTTCCTTTGCTGTTTCCACCAAATGAAACTTTTCCACCATTTACTTGAATAAACTTTATGAAGCAATTTGAGTCTCCCGTCATGTGTCTTGAGCATCCACCGTCAAGATACCACTTTACCTTCTTTTGACAGAGACCCGCATTCAAAAGAGAGTCTCAAGCTTTCTTTGGTACCCAAATTTTCTTGGGTCCTTTGTTGTTAGTAGGATAAGCATTATTAGGCCATACTTTTTAACAGGCTTCCAAACCATAGGACACTCTTTTTCAAAGTGATCCCGACTCTACACTTTGAACACCTTAGAGCATTTCGACCTACGACTTTACAAAAACTTTCTTGAAATGATTTTTGTAAGTCTCTCTCGATGGTCTTTTCTTAATTCTTTCTTTTACTTTTGGAAAATCAATCAAAGGGATTGTTTCGCTGTCATACCTAAACCGGACTTATTGAAGTAAGGTCTTTGAACCGAAAGAACTTTCTCAAGTTTTTCGGACCCTATTGAAAATTTCTTTGAAATATTTGATAAGTCAGTTTTTAAGAAAGCATTTTCTTTTGAAAGTTTATCTTCATTCTCTTTAAGAGTAGAAACATTCAAGTCTAAACTTTTCACTCTTTCTTCTAAAATGTTTTCCTTTTGTTTTAGAGTTGAATTCTCCTTTTTAAGTTCGGAAATTTTTTTTGAGAGAAGTCTTAAGACTAAAACATAGTTCATCAATGTATTTAGAGACTTTGACAGGAATTTTAAAATCACTTACCTCAAATTCACTGTCTGAATCGATCCAGAGTCTGAGTCGATTGTGCCATCGATTACGATTGGCATATTTCTCATCACTTTCTTCACACTCTATATCGTTCCAGGTTTCGGCTTTGAGAGCTTTTCGAGTCTTTTCAGCTTTTCCTCTCTTCTTCTTCAAAAGAGGACAGTTGGGTCTGATGTATCCCTTTTTCTTACATTTGAAGCAGACTACATCTTTATTTGGTTCCTCATTATCAACAAACTTGGTTTGCTGTTTCTGAAAACTTTGTTTCTTTGAGTTGAACATTCTTCCTTTTCTATTCAACTTTCTGAATCTTCTTATCATAAGAGCAAGCTCCTCATCGTCCAGATCTTCTTCAGAATCTGTATCATCAGAATCATCATTAGATTTTAATGCAATGGATTTCTTGCCTCTTGGATCTTCGTCTTCATTAATTCGTTCCACTTCGTAAGACTGAAGAGTTCCAATTAGCTCGTCTACAGATAATGGCATAATTCTTTGCGTCTCTCGTATTGAAGTCTTTATATGATTCCAATCCTTGGAGAGTCCATGCAGCAGCTTGTTCACCTTCATGGGATCAGAAATTTTCTGTCCTTGATTCTCAAGACCATTGACAATATCTGTAAAACGGCTAAACATGTCAGTTATAGATTCTCCTGGTTTCATTTTGAAGGCTTCATATTGACCAAGGAGAATGTTAATTCTGGTCTCCTTCACTCGCCCGTACCTTCATAGGTGATATGTAATCTATCCTGCAGACTTCTTTTCTTTAACACAAGAAGATATTCTCATTATATTCATTGGTGACAAAGCACAATATAAAGAGTAAATTGCTTTTGCATTGAGTGCTTGTCTCTTGTTTATCTCTTCTTGAGACATTCCGCTGGTCTCAACAGTTTCTTTCCCTCTTTCAGATACTGATGCAGTAGTAGGAGTGATTCCTCTTTCCACAACGTCCCATTCCAGAGGATCCTTTGACCGTAGGAAAGCTTTCATCTTGTTCTTCCAGATGTTGTAATCCTTTCCATCAAAGTAGGGTGGTCTGGTATTGCTTTGCCCTTCCACCAGCCCTGGTGCTAGCATACTAGCCATGGACCTTTTACTACGAAGTAAAACACTTCAAATAAAGTAAGAACGCGAGCTCTGATACCAATTGATATAGCTAGTATGAGTACCTAGAGGGGGGTGAATAGGTGTAAAAGATTTTTCTTGATAATTACACAATACTTAGATAGTTGAAGGATTTGCAGCAATTAATAATCAATCGTAAGACTCGAGTAAAGGAAAGAGAGAATTGAACACGCGGTTTATAGTGGTTCGGCTTGATTCAAGCCTACGTCCACTCTTTTCGCACTAATGTAGCCTATTGGCTGGATTCCACTATGAACAAAGAGATGTTACAGTGTTGATCTTCCTTGACTTCTAGGTGTAGATGATCTACCACACTCGCTCAAGGTATCACTAAGTATAAAACACTCTCTATGTATACAACTTCACTCAAACTGTATCGACTAATAATCAAGGTTCTTCAGGCTCTGGAATTTCTCTATTGATCACACCCTCTAAAACAACTAGAACGTCTTCTTTTTATACTCCTTTATGCCATCATAGCCGTTGGCACTTACCAAAGGAATTCCTCCAATCTACCCGTTGGACGGAATCAATCACGAAGATCATTCGAGCTATTTAAGGAACCTGGCGATAGCCCATCAATCCTGTTCGCCCATACAATCAGGATCTTGGTTTCCAAGAATAGAACAATCCAAGAATATTTCGTCGACCATCGAATCTTCAATCGATCTAGATAACAATAAAAGACTCCGAAATGATTATCCAACCAAGGGATCTTCTCCAGAGGATAGGATCAAATCCTCAACCATATACTTGCTCTGGTTTCCTTCGCCACCTGGATTAGAAAGACATCGGTGAGAATAGTCTTGAGTCTTGAGTCTTGAGTCTTGAGTCCGGTGATCATAAAGTCTTTCGACTTTAAACCGTCCTCCGAATATCCAGACTTGGGACGATAAAAACGTTTTGTCAGCTTCAAAATATTCTGGAAAGATTTCTCCAACAGTTTGTAGACGGGGCCATAGGTCTCGGCCAATTCGGTGAACTTCCGGTGAAGATCGGTCCCAAGGAGTGGGAGGTACCCGAGGAAAGCTAAGAGTTGCGATTGCTACGACAAACAGTGTCGTAGTAGCTCTTGGAATTGCATTGCTCGCTTCTTTAGCATGCCACGACCCCGGCCAGGGACGTTCGGAGTCTCCGTTCGGCATTTCAGCTCGGGAGAACGGTCTGAGGAGTCGTCGAGCAAGAATGAGGATGTCTGTAGGGACGCTACGTGAGGAAGTTCTTCCGATGGGCGGTTTTCATCGGAAAAGTCAGTTGTTCACGTGACACTCAAGACAGTGACTGCCACTGATACACGAACAATTATCGATCAAACGAAAATGACCCCAGGGGTCCAGTTTTTGACATGCTATAAGTGGGGGTTTGTCGTCTATTTAGTTTTGTTGATTTGCATGGTGTCCATGGTTAATATCATGTCGGATGCCACCGACGTCCAGACCTCTCAAAGTCTAAGATGATCACGATCTTATCCTTTTCAAGCTCAGGGGAGCCACACGTAGAGAAAGGATGAGCTTTAAAGGTCGCATACCTGCATAGATTGTATGACTGATTTGATATTTTGAAATATCTACTAGCAAGATGCTCGTGCATTGCATAGCTCTGACGTAGCATTTGTTATATCATTCTCGATTTTGATATCCGCGTGAGCTTTTGCAAGCGAAATAATATGCATACAATTGTAACATCACAAATATTCACATCAATCAAATTATCAGCAAAAGTTTTCATGAAATTTTGATAATATTCCATTGGTGTGGATGATAGATAGAATGATGTTATAAATTTCAATGTCTTTAATTTAAGTACGTTTATCTCGTTGCTATATAATGTATTTGAGGAGATCTAATTTTTAAACAATGAATGCACATACCAGAAGTAGGGCTTTCAGTTGAGTCATGGTGAATGGTGCATCAACATCTGAGTCCCCTTCTTTCTTTAGTCTAAGCAAATACTGCAAAAAGTCCTGAGTCGAATTGACTTCATCACCAATGTTTTGGTTCCAACCTTCTTTGTCCATCTGCAACCTCTTAGCAATCACCATGTTGAATGAACTGTCAAACCTGTTGGCTAAAACCTTCATCCTCTTCACTATGCCTTGCAAGTCGAACCGGGCCAAGCCTGGATAGAAGTCCGAGATGTTCGGCTTGATCGCCAAAACTGTCATCTCTGTTATGATCTGCCGAAATTCTGCCCCTAGCCTTGCCATCTCTTCGCCTCTAATAGTGTGACCCCAGATCATGCTTATAACCACGTTGAAAGCAGCCGTGAACACTTGGTCAAAAACGTTGATAGCCGAACCGGCCTGGCTATAATGTGAACATGGTTGATGTACTCAGCTGTACATATCTATGGAGCTAATAATCCACCCTCTATGTAAACATTGTTGCTGAAGCTATGAGAATTACGCACTATGGAAGCTCGGCTTCAGGACCTCCTCCTTAGGTCGAGCAGCCATGGTCGATTCCTTAATTCTGGATAACTGATGAGATGATCGTATGCACTCGGCAGTCGATTGAATCTATATCCTTCCAGCGCAAGAAAGGAAAGACTTCATCTTCTGGTTGAACTGATCTAAAGAATATCCCAACCAAAGCAGCACAAAACCGTGCAAAGTAACGTTATGTCTAGCTGAGAACATGCTCTGAACATGATTGATAGAGGCCGATATTTTGGGCCTAGTGCTGAGGCCTGGCCGGCCGATTGAGCAAGTGAAATGCTATGGCGTATATATTGCCAGAAGTAATATGTGCTGCCATTCGATGAGGGTGAAAGGTCGACTTTAATGGTATATAACAACCCATAATTTTAATAAATATGTTTAGCTAAATCGTTAATATCTTGAGATCCTAAACGCATTATGCACTTGAATTAGGAAAATTTGCATTTTCTTTTGTGCGCAAGCTTTCAAAGCCATAAAAGTAATCTAGGACAAGAACTAGATTTAAAAATTCTAACTAGCACATTAGATCACACGGAAAAGTTATATCTGGTTCTAAATTCACAAAACAAAGAGCCCCGCGTTTCATACAAAAGTTATATCTGGGCCTTTCTACTCTTATGAGAGAGAGAGATTCTAAATTCACAAAACAAAGAGCCCCGCGTTTCATACAAAAGTTATATCTGGGCCTTTCTACTCTTATGAGAGAGAGAGAGAGAGAGAGGGCAGGGGGGGAGGAGCGGGCAGTTTTTTTTTGGTCGAAAGGAGCGGGAGGGTTGGGTTGCTCCCTTTTTAACCCCTTCCGAAAAAACAAAAATTGTTTAGTTTTGAATGACCGCTCACATAATTTTATTTTTACAAATATCATTTACGACTTCTAAGCAAACTCCAACCTTGAAAAGACCAAATGACCCCTCTCATTTTAGCATGTTGTTGGTCTTTGATGTGGAAAATTGTTTAAAAAGTCCTAAACATATTACATCATTATTAATTCAGTCATAACGTTTCAAATTTGCCAATGAAAGCCTAGGCATTTTTCATATTTTGCTAGATGAGTCTATCCAGCTAAAATTTATTGGAAATTGTTGACGTAAATATCGGCCATCTTACTTAAGGTATGATTAGTATGAACACAAATAATTTGTAATAATATTTTAATATATTTCAATTTTTATTTTTATATTTAGTTTTTTTATTCTAACCATTGGTAGGCGAGGGTTGGTGTACTCCTCTCACTAACCATGGGTGAGGGCCTTTGCATCCTTGTTGGCCCCCACCTAGATCTAGGCAAGGGCCATCGACCCTTGCCCAAATTCAGGTGAGGGCCATGATGCCCCATTCAGATTTAGGCAAGAGTGTCTTGACCCTTGCCTTACTTAGGCCAGGTGAGGGCCGTTGGATTTGTTTGCACATGAACACCTTTGCTTTTGCCTGACAAGGGTAATCACACCCTTGCCCAAACCAAGTGAGGGTTGTTGGCCCTCATCGATTTAGGGTTAGGAAAAGTAAGAAAAAAAATAAAAACATATTAAAAATACTATTAGAAAATGCCAACGTAAGTACTGGTCATGCCACGTGGGATGGTCAGCGTCTACGTTAGTATTTTTAGTTAAAATTGGCCAAATAACTCAATTAGCAAAATTGAAATGTTTAGGACTAAATTGGCAAAAATATAGTAGGTTTAGAACTTTTTGGAGAATTTTACCGTCTTTTTTTATAAGTACATAGAGGAGTTTTCAGTCACAACAATTTATTATACAGTGTGCTCGTGAATTACATCAAGTGCTTGGGGGCCAATAATTTTTCTAATAATATTTGTGAATTTCTTTATGAGATTGGGAGATCATTTTGTTAGAAATTGTAAGAGTTAAAAACGTTATATGAGTTTGTGGATGTAATTGTGGATTGAGATAACAACAAAATTATTTTAATGACTCGACTGTGATTGTAATCTCTATTGCATCACTTGATCGATAGTGTAATCTCGTGTTGTACTCCTCATCAAATATGTCACACCAACCGAATCATATAAATTCAGTGTTTCCTTATTATATTTTATTCTTCGCACTATGCTGCAAGCGAACCGCCTCTTGATAACCCGTAATCACCCCAAATGTTTTGCGCTTAATCACATGACTTCCTCTTCGAGTTGAACTAATCTGAAGAACCAATAGACAACAGGAATCCTTTCTCCTACATCTAACATACTGGTAGGGTGCTTTTATTCCGTAGAATTGAAATGAAGAGTTCTGAGACTAATGAAAGATCTATCTCGACATGTAGAGCTTTGGAGTGGACAATCTCGGCCTAGGAATGGCCACCAGGGGATTCAATTTCTTGACCACAATCCCGAACTTGTCCGATAATTCCAGCTCTACCCCTTGCGGTAATTCCCACTCGAATGAATGCAAAAGAGAGGCCAAAGAAAATGTTAGAATCCTCTCTGCCAGTGCAAGCCCCGCGCATATCCTTCGACCAGAATTGAAAGGCATGTACGTGAAGTTGTTGCCCGAGAGGTCATACTTGCTGGGATCTTCCAAGAATCTCTCGGGCCTAAACTCCAATGGTCCATCCCAAATCGTGGGGTCCCTGTGGATGTAACCCACGTTCAGGAATACGTTACTGCCCTTTGGTATCGTGTAACCCCCCACGACACAAGAAGCATGAGGGGTCCGAGGCACCAATAAGGGCAGTGCTGGGTGCAAGTGAAATGCTTCCTTGATGACAGCATCGAGGTACTTTAATTTGGGCAAGTGGTGCTCTTCGACCATCTTGTCATCCCCACGACTTCTGTCAGCTCATGGACTACTTTGTCCATCATATTTCGGTTCCGCAGCAACTCTGCCATCACCCACTCGACCATTGTTGAAGTCGTATCGGTCCTGCCAATCACAATGTCCTACTCCACACACTCGAAATTTCATTAGGAAGAGTAAAATGCTATTATGTTTGATAAAGCTGAATACTTGATGAAGCACTGTAATAGAGAAGAATCGATGTTCGAGTCAAGAATATGGAGCTTTTTGTGATGCAGAGAGCAAGATTGGATACAAACAAAGTAAGACAGCAGGATGCGAAACAAGATACGTGTAAAGAGATTAAATTACTATATTTGTTTCACTATTGGATAGGACGCTGGTTGAAAATTCTGGTACTCTAGGGTTGACATAGATCGGAAAATGAGAACGATACTCTTCTAATAATCGCTCAATATTAACTCATGATTATGGATGATATGAAATGAAATCTACCAAGAGCAGAATTGCCGAAGATGATTAACCATATTTTCTGGTGCATCAGGGTGAAAAATAATCACGTGTATTCATATAAGAACTAGTCACCTAGCTGTATAGACTTACTTTAAGAATGGCTTTGAGAGCTCTATTCTTGTCCATTGGTGAATGGTTATCTTCAAGATCCATCTCCACGTCCAGGAAAATCTGCAAAAAGTCCCTTTTTTGTTCATTTCTTTCAGATTCTCCTTCCTTCTTCTTGAACAGTTCATTTGTTCTTCCTCCAGTTGCGTAATCGATAACAGACTGAAGAAAATCATCAAACCACTGATTCACCCTTTTCATGTCCCTTTCCACTCCTTGCAGGTCAAGCCAAGCGAGTGCTGGGAAGAAGTCCGAAACATTCGGACTACCTAAGAGCACCATCAGCTCTTCCACCACCTTTCGAAACTCAGCACCCACGGCTTCGCGCTTCTCTCCCTTAAGCGTCCCTCCCCACAGCATCGCCATCATTGCGTTAATCAAGATCAGAATGGTCAACTCCCCGATATCTACCGGCACCCCGGATTTTCTAAACAGATCGGTCAGAACTTTCCTGACCTCCTGTCTTCTCAAGTCGTAACAGGCATCGAGGCTTGCATTGCTCATTAGATGCCGCACAAACAGTTTCCGGAGATTCCTCCAATAAGGCCCCTGGCTTGCGAAGGCAATATTCCTTCCGCCGTATGACGAGATGGTGGCGGTGATGTTCGGGTCGCGATTGGCAAAAGTCATGTCCTGGTCCCGAACAATTTCTTTGGCCAGTGACGGGGAGTTGACCACGACATATAACTTGCTTCCGAGTTGGAGTTTGTAGATGGGGCCGTACGTCTCGGCCAATTCGGTGAACTTCCAGTGGATATTGCTTCCTAGGAATGGGAGGTACCCGAGGAATGGCAGGCCTCGGGGCCCTGGGGGCAATGGAGCCTTCGGGTTGTTTCGCTTCCTGAACACAGAAAAAACCAAAAAAGTAAGTGTTGCAATTGCTATGATAAGAAATGTTATGATAGCTCTAGGAATTGTTAGATGTAAAAAATTATATGCGGAAGCCAGGATCAATTGAAGACAAACCTCCAGCCATTGTTCTTGTTCGCGTTCGTCAGAAAAACCTGAAATCAAACAAAATTGGGGACACTCTACTACCCCAATTCATTCTCGTACTGATGGTGTATTCTGAATGAGAGAGTTTGAGTTAGACATTGTCATCACCCGTCAGAAATGAACATACGTTCCTATTTATATACCATCTTCCATCAAAACGGTAACCAATGGGCGGTTGTCACGAAATGGTACGAAGCGTGGAAAACTTCATGTCGAATAGTCGCAACTTTAAGAGGAAATGTGGGTCTAAAATGTGGGATCACAAAAAAATAAATAACATTCTTCCACTTGATCCCATCATTTTCATCATACGGATTATCCAACTAATTCCACAAAAACTTTATGCTTAAAGAAAAGAAACAAAACACATGGATCATGGCGACATGTCCTCTAAGAGTGAGTAATATCTTCCATGTATCACAATGCACTTTATTTCTTTAATGTCAGCCTATATGTGACAACAAATCTTAATGAATAAACCCCATGTTTATTCCAGAACCAAGGATAAATGTTATTCTCATAAACAACAAAATGTGTACACACAAAATTAAGAATCAACATTACAACTGAATAAGAGTTTCATACAACAAAAATCATTCATATGACGACAAATTACATGATGGGACCTATTCCCATACTAGTTACATGATCCTTATACTTCATTGGTGGCATGCCTTTAGTTAAAGGATCGGCTATCATCAATTCAGTGCTAACATGTTCAATGACCACTTTATTCTCCTTAACACGTTCCCTTATGGCTAAATACTTAATGTCGATATGCTTACTTCGACTGCCACTTTTGGCATTTTTAACCATAAAAACCGCAGCTAAATTGTCACAATATATTCTTAATGGCCTAGAAATAGAATCAACAATTCTAAGCCCAGCAATGAAACTCTTCAACCATACACCATGCGAGGTAGCCTCAAAATAAGAAACGAACTCAGCCTCCATAGTGGAAGTAGCAGTCAAAGTCTGCTTGGCACTTCTCCATGACATGGCTCCGCCAGCTAACATGAAAATGTATCCAGATGTTGATTTTCGTGAATCAACGCAACCCACGAAGTCCGCATCCGAATAACCGACCACTTTCAGATTGTCAGTTCGTCTATACATAAGCATATAGTCTTTGGTACCTTGAAGGTATCTCAACACTTTCTTTGTAGCTTTCCAGTGGTCTAAACCTGGATTACTCTAATATCTTTCCAACATTCCCACAGCAAAAGCGATGTTAGGTCGAGTGCAAACCTGAGCATACATCAAGCTTCCAACGGCAGAAGCATATGGAATGTTGTACATTTGTTCCCTTTCTAGATCATTCTTCGGGCATTGGTTCAAATTGAACCTGTCACCCTTCACAATGGGTGCTATACTTGGTGAACAATCCTTCATCCGAAATCTCTCTAGGACCTTATTGATATAGGTTTCTTGAGATAGTCCTAAAATTCCTCGAGGTCTATCTCTATGGATCTTAATGCCAATGACATAAGATGCCTCACCCATATCCTTCATGTCAAAACTCCTAGAGAGGAATTGTTTCACCTCATGTAGCAACCCCTTATCATTGGTTGCAAGTAGTATATCATCCACATACAGTACAATGAAACAAATTTTGCTCCCACTGGCCTTCTGGTATATACATTGATCCATGACATTCTCTATAAAACCAAATGAAGAGATGACATCATGAAATCTTAAGTACCATTGGCGGGATGCTTGTTTCAAGCCATATATAGATTTCTTAAGCTTGCACACCAAATGCTCACCTTTACTAGAGGAGAATCCTTCAGGTTGTTTCATGTAAACCTCCTCCTCTAGTTCTCCATTGAGGAACGCCGTTTTCACATCCAT
Organism: Eucalyptus brandiana; assembly: GCA_014182725.1. Lineage (NCBI taxonomy): Eukaryota > Viridiplantae > Streptophyta > Magnoliopsida > Myrtales > Myrtaceae > Eucalyptus > Eucalyptus brandiana. The sequence goes on from CM024671.1 coordinate 27,779,616, forward strand.
CTGATATAATTCCATATCAAAATGGGCAACCAAAGCCAAAACAATATGAAGATAATCTTTCTTAGATATAGGAGAAAAAGTCTTTGTGTAATCGATTCCTTCATTTTGAGTGAATCATTTGGCAACAAGTCTAGCTTTATATCTTTCAATGTTACCCAATGAATCCTTCTTAGTTTTAAGACCCATTTACAACCAATGGCCTTCGCACCATTAGGTAACTCAACAAAATCCCAAACTTTGTTAGATGCCATTGAACTCATCTCTTCCTTTATGGCATTGTACCACAAATTGGATTTATCATTATCCATAGCTTGTGAAAATGTTTCGGGATCATTCTCAGCTCCAATATTGTAGTCAGACTCTTGTAAATACGCAATATAATCACTAGGAATAGCCGATTTCCTTATTCTAGCAGATCTTCTCAATGTTGGATCAACATTCTCTTGAGGAGCATGTTGCTCAACTGGTTGTTCAACAGTTTCTGGTAATTACTGAACAACTGGATCTACTAGATCAATATCAGCAGGTTGTGGAACTTCAACAATTGGTTGTTCAATAGCTGGCTGAACTGAAGGGGTATTATGAGCAACAACTAACCTTAAACTTGAGGTGGAAAGTTGGGTGTCTGAATGATCTTCCTCAAGAACAAGATCCCTCGGTCGATCGCTCCCACTGATCAAGTCATTTTCAAGAAATTTAACATTTCTTGATTCCACAATCCTAGTGGTATGAGATGGACAATAAAACCTGTATCCCTTAGACCTTTCGGCATATTCAATGAAATACCCACTTATGGTCCTTGGGTCCAACTTATTTTCTTGTGAATTATAAATTCTCACTTCAGACGGGTATCCCTAAACGCGCACATGACGTAAACTCGGTTTCCAACCCTTAAATAACTCAAAAGGTGTCTTTGGGACAGCCTTGGTCGGAACTCGGTTTAATATGTACACTGTCGTCTTAAGTGCTTCAGTCCATAAGAATTTAGGAAATTTGGAGCTGCTAAGCATACTACGCACCATGTCTAATAAGGTCCGATTTCTTCTTTCTGCTACGCCATTTTGGTTCGGAGAACCAGGCATAGTATATTGGGCAACTATCCCATGCTCTTGAAGAAATCTTGCAAATGGACTAGGTGCTTGTCCATCTTCAGTGTATCTACCATATAATTCTCCACCTCTATCTGATCTCATGATCTTAATTTGCTTATTGCATTGTTTCTCTACTTCTGCCTTAAATACCTTAAATGTATCTAATGCTTCATATTTATTATGAATCAAGTAGAGATACATATAACGTGAATAATCATCTATAAAGGAGATGAAGTATTTCTGACCACATGAGTCCATATCCGGACTACAAATATCCGTGTGTATGATTTCTAATATTTCTGTACTCCTCTTGGCACCTTTCTTTGTTTTGTTAGTCTGCTTTCCCTTTATGCAGTCCACACAAGTATCACAATCAGTAAAATCTAAAATACCGAGTACTCCATCATTTACTAATCGCTTAATTCTTTCTATGGAGATATGTCCCAATCTCCGGTGCCACAACATAGAAGAATGTTCTTTCACAACACATCGTTTCATACCAGCTTTATCATGAACATGCATCGCATCATAATAGGCATTGTCTTGTAAATTAATTCGAAAAAGACCATAAGACAAAGTACCACTCCCGACAATTTCAGATTTAAATGATAAACAGAAGTTTGAATTTGAAAAGTTAAAAGAGTATCCCAAAGGTACAAGTTTTAAAATTGAAATTAAGTTTCTAGAAAAACTAGAAATATAAAAGGTCTTTTCCAAATCTAAAACAAAACCACTATTGAGAACTAGTCTATATGTCCCAATAGCTTCCACATGCGAACGCATCTTGTTTCCTGAATAGATGCTTTGTTCACTTCCCACTGGCTTCCTGTGATTTTGAAAACTCTACAAGGAATTCGAAATATGGATTGTAGATCCAGAATCAATGCACCAAGTATTGTGACTTACATCAGTCATATTAGATTCATAACAAACACAAGATATTGGATTACATTTCTTCTCGAGCCAAGCCTTAAATTTGACACAATTCTTCCTTATATGCCCCTTCTGTTTACAGAAGAAACATTTGGATTATTTCTTAATGTCAGCTTGGGGAGGTATTTTACCTTTTCCCTTATGCTTGCCATAGCCCTTATCCCTTCCTTGTGTTGCCAAATGAGCACTTTCTCCCAATTCCATAATTAGTCTTTCTTCCTCTTGAACACACATGGTCATGAGTTCATTAATTGACAATTTATTCTTATGTGTGTTATAAGAGATCTTGAAAGGTGCATACTGTTGTGGGAGAGTGTTCATAATATAATACACAAGGAAGGATTTAGATATCTCAACCTCAAGGTTCTTAAGCTGAGCTGCAATGTTCCTCATTTGCATGATGTGCTCATGCACACCTCTAACCTTAGTGAGCTTCAATGATGAAAACTTCATAATCATGGTCATGGCATGCGCCTTCTCAGAACTTTCAAACTGCGCATCTATGGCCTCCAATAAAGCCTTAGCATTGCTATGCTAAGCAACTGAACCACGAATACTAGGAGATATCTTAGCTCTTATAAACATGGCAAAAACGCGGTTGGACCGCTCCCATTGGTTATAAAGAGCTATCTCAGCTGGAGTGCTCGAATCAGTAGGAGTAGGTGGTTCGTCTTTCCTTATAGCATAATCAATGTCCATCCATCCCAATTGAAGAAGAATTGACTCATTCCAAACTTTATAATTCTCACCATTCAGTATGGGAACATCAAATTTAAATTCAAAGAAATTCACAGGTTGCAAAACTGCATATCAAATAATCATGCTTATGTCACAAAATTTGAGGCAAATATAAATAAATCATGTTTTACCAATGTAAACATGTCACAATATGAATCACATAACATAAAAACTACCTGTGGGCTAAGTTTTTAATTTAAATAGATTTATAATTACTTCATGAAGAAACTCTCATATTATATGTCTTTTCTTAATCCCTGTGGGTAAATTAAGAAAAATAATATGATATTTCATCCTAATTAATCATATTAATATAATGAAAATTCCTGTGGGATAAAATTCATTATATTAATATAATTAATTACAATCAATGTCCATTTCTTAATATGATCCGGAGGCTCTTAATATATAATTTAATTAATTAAAGATGATGTGGCTACTCTCTAATTAATTAATTATATGAATCATTGGACATTAAATTTCATGCATAAAATATTCATAAAAATGCATGAAATGACATAATAAATAAATACATAAATGGCAGAACAGTAAATAAATAAATTGGCCAAGGACAAGATTGCAAAAACATGAAAAATTTGGGGCAAAAGTATAAAAGCAGCCGCGGGTGGGAGACGACGGGCGCGTGCCGAGCACGTGCGCGTACAGCGCACCAGAATCCGCCCGGGCGCGTGCCCCGCACGCGCGCGGTTCAACACGCAGGCGCGTGCGTTGCACGCGCCTGGCAACTGCCGCGTGCGTGGATCCCACGCGCGCAACGGTTGAGCGGGAGCGTGAGGGCGCGTGGCGCGTGGATTCCACGTGCCTGCAACCGCAGCACGCGCGTGGGCTCCACGAGCCTTCTTCCTTGCGAACATAAGCATTTTCTTCGCCGTTTTTTGCCGTTCCGCCGCGGTTTCGCCGGCCGTTTCTTCTTCGGCAGCCCATTTCAGACACAAATTAATAGTGGGTTTTGAAGAGCATGTCGGCACGACCACATGGGTCCAAGTTTCGGCGAAAATGATTAAAAATTGGCCCTAAATCAGACGAAAATTTCCCAAAACACAATTTCCCCAACCATCGCGACTTCCGCTGCCCAATTAGCCTCTGGCGAACACTGATATGCCGAAATAACTCATGACTAATATTCCTCATGGCGGTGTGACTATATGGGTCCGAATTCGAAGGGTGGGTCGCCGGATTTTGCCCGGAATCGGCAAATTTCTCTTGGCCTCAAAACTTCAAGTTACTGTTCATGTTCTAAAAGCCCGAATATACACCGAAAATACACAAAAATACAACAAAACAAGGCAGAGGCTCTTAACACGCTCTGATACCAAATGTTAGACGTAAAAAATCATATGCGGAAGCTAGGATCAATTGAAGACATACCTCCAGCCATTGTTCTTGTTTGCGTTCGTCAGAAAAACCTGAAATCAAACAAAGTTGGGGACACTCTACTATCCCAATTCACTCTCGTACTGATGGTGTATTCTGAATGAGAGAGTTTGAGTTAGACCTTGTCATCACCCATCAGAAATGAACATACGTTCCTATTTATATACCATCTTCCATCAAAACGGTAACCAATGGGCGGTTGTCAAGAAATGGTACGAAGCATGGAAAACTTCATGTTGAATAGTCGCAACTTTAAGAGGAAATGTGGGTCTAAAATGTGGGATCACAAAAAAATAAATAACAGGAATTGCATCATCCTCTTCTTTAGCATGCCACAAACACAGCCAGGCACGTCCAGCGTATCCGTTTGACATTTTGGCTCGCGACCACGGGAAGAGAAGTAGCAAAGCAAGAATAAGAAATTCTTTTATTACACTAAGTATATATGGTCTTCCTATGTATGAGTGGGTCTCTTATAGATGATAAACGAGAAGCTGATGAGGGAATCCAGTGGTTCTGGTTTGCCCCCACCGACACGAACAAAAAATGACAACTGGAGAAAACTGTCAAAATGAGTACAATGATTGAACAAGCGTAATGCTACGGTGTATATATTGCCGGAAGTAATATATGATATCGGGAAGCTGTGCGATGAGGGTTAAAGGTCGACTTTAACGGTATATAACTAATCGTAATTTTGATAAATTAATTTAGCTAAATTGTTAAGATCATGAGATAATAAACGCGTTATTTACTTGGATTAGGAAAATTTGCATGTTCTTTTGTGCCTGAGCTTTCAGAGCTATAAAAGGAATCTAGTGAAAAAAACTAGATTTAAAAATTCTAATTAGAACATTAGACCATATGGAAAAGTCATATTTGATTCTAATTCCACAAAACAGAAAGAGTCCCGCGCTTCATACAAAAACCCCAAGCCCTAGTCCTATGAGAGAGAGAGGTTTTTTTTTTTTGGTCGGAAGAGAGAGAGGGGCTGGGTTGCCCCCATTTTAACTCCTATTTTTTTTTTTCAAAAGAATTGTTTAGTTTTCAATGACCACTTACAACTTTATCTTTAAAAATATCATCTATGACTTCTGAGAAAACTCTGACCTTGAAAAGACCAAATGGCCCCTCTCATTTTAGCATATTGTCGGTCTTTGCATGGAAAAATTGTTCAAAAATCCTAAATTTATCATATTTTTGCTAATTTAGTTCTAATCTTTCAATTTTATCAATCGAAACCTAAATATTTTCATGTTTTACTAATTGAGTCCGTCCGACTTAAATTGGCAAGAAATTGCTGGCGTAGACATTGACATCTTATAAGGCACAATTAACATGAATGTGAATAATTTTTAATAATATTTTAATTTTAATAATATTTTAATTATTTATTCTTTTATTCTAACCATCAGTAGGCTAGGGCGTTGCTACCCTCACTAGCCACAGGTGAGAGCCTTTGCACCTTTATCTGTCCTCACCCAAATCCAGGCGAGGCCCATTGGACTCTTGCCTAAAGCTGGTGAGGGTGTCGACTATGTGAGGGTCGCGACGTCCTCGCTAGATTTAGGAAGAGGGTCTTGACCCTTGCCTTGCCTAGGCTAGGTGAGGGCATTGTAGCCCTCACTTGGATCTGAACAAGGGTGAATGCCTTTGCTTGTAATTGACGAGGGCAGCGACACCCTTCCCCAGACCAGTTGAGGGTTGTTGGCCCTCACCAGTTTTGGGTAAGGAAAAAAATTAAATATTGAAAATTAAAATTAAAGAAGATTAAAATATTATTAAAAATTATTCACGTAGGTACTAATCGTGCCACATAGGACAATTGGCTCTACATTAGTGATTTTTAGTCAAAATTGACTGAATGAACTCGATTAGTAAAATACGAAAAATTTTAGATTTAATTGGCAAAATTGAGAGGTTTATAATTAAACTGGCGGTAGGTTTAGGACTTTTGGATATTTTTTCTTTTCATAAATACATAGAGGAGTTTACAATCACAACAATCTATTATGCAATGCGCTCGTGAATTAGATCAAGTGCTTGGAAGCCAATAATTTTTGTAATAATATTTGTGAATTCGTTTATGAGATTGAGAAATTATTTTGTAAGAAATTATAAGAGTTAAAACGTTGTATGATTTAGTGGATGTAACCGTGGATTGGGATAATGGCAAAAGCCTCAACTATGATTGAAATCTCTATCGCATCGATCGGTCTATAGTGTAATCTCGTATTGTTTACCTCATCAATTAGGTCACACCAACTTAATCATATAAATTTGGTGTTTGTTTATAATGTTTTATTCTTTGCACTATGCTATAAGCGAACTGCCTCCTTGATAACACCGTGTCAAATATATGTGCAAGATCCCAAATATATTGCGCTTAAATCACATGACTTCATCTTCTGGTTGAACTAATCTAAAGAACCAATAGACAACATGAATCCTTTCTCCTACATCTAACAATACTGGCAGGATGCTTTTATTTTGTAGAATTGTAATGAAGAGTTTTGACACTCTAATGAAAGATCTATCTCGACATGTAGAGCTCTGGAATGGACAATCTCAGCCTGGGAATGGCCACTGGGGGATTCAATTTCTTGACCACAATCCCGAACTTGTCCGATAGTTCTAGCTCCACCCCTTGCGGTAATTCCTATTGAAGATATCACCACCTATCTCTCGTGACTCTTCGTGTTTTGGTCGAAAGGTTGTTCAGTTTCCAACAAAAGTCTTTTTGACACACATATTAAAGTGTCTTTAATACTGCTTATTTAGACATGTCTTTTCATATATCTAAGGTATGTCAAGAGTCGTATTTTAAGCCAACATATAAACGAATCTTGTAATCATTTCAAATAATGGAGAGTGAAAAGACTTTTTTACGAGTAAAGTAGTGTATTCATCTCCTTCCTTAAGAGCTTCTCTTGTGAAAGTGTTATCAGAGTAGTGCGACTTTGATATTCAACAATTGGTATCAGAGTAAGGTTATCTAGGACTGAGAGCATGGTTGTCAGGGACCGTGAGTCGAGTCTTTCGGAGCGTAGTTCATGAAGACGATGGTCAAGGACCATTGTTCATGCGTAGGTGGTCGAGGACCGGAATATGTTGAAAATCTGCCAGTGTACAGTTAGGGACTATGATCGATTGGCTAGGGATCAAGGTTTCTTGGAATAGTGTCGGGCATTATTTCAAGTCAGATGGCGGATGTTTCAAATTCAACAAATGGCATTGAGAAGCTCAACAACTCCAATTACAATAATTGGAGTGTCCGGATCCAGTTTTATTTGATGGGTCAGGATTTGTGGGATATTGTTGGTGGCAGCAACACCACGGCACCCAGAGACATGAACAAAGGAGATGGAAGATAGAAGCGGGTAAGGCTCTTTACGCTCTTGCTATAACTGTCAAAGATGATTTATTGCCGCACAATAGGAGCACACAAACTCCCAGGGAGGCGTGGGATAACTTGGCAGCGTTATTCGCAAGGTCAAATGATGCCAAGCTACAAAGGCTGGAGAGCGAGCTGCTGTCGATGTTACAACAAAATATGATGTTGAGTCAGTATTTCTCCAAAGTTAAGTTTATTTATGATGAAATTTCAAAGTTGGATCCCGCTAATGCCATCTCAGAAACAAGAATGAGAAGAATTATTATTCATCAGTTAAAGCCGGAGTATAACAGCATTATTATGGCTACTCGTGGATGGGCAACTCAACCGTTGTTGACCGATCTGGAGAATATTCTGGCTAACCAAGAGACTTTAGATAGTTAAATGTCTAAGGTTTCGATTCAGGAAGAAGAAAATGCCCTCTTGAGTGATAAAAGAGGGTTCAAGGGCCAGAGACGAACCGGTGCTAACAATAAAGATGGCAAGTCCAGGAAAAGCCATGTTGAATGGCAAAAGCAACCAACTCGTGAAGGATGGCAAAATCGTCCAGGAGAGTTGAGCCTTCGACCAAGGGGAGCTGGGCGACGCGATGGCAAAAGACGTAGTGGACGATGTTATGTTTGCGGCAAGGAGGGCCACTTTGCCAGAGATTATCGAGCAAAGAAAGCTGAAGGAAATGTTGCAACATCATCGAAAAGGAATGATTTCAATGAAGATAAGGAATGATTTCAATGAAGATAAGGAATGAGATTTCCAAACGTCTGTTGCAATAGTGGCGTCAGATGAGTTCGCTGCCTCTTCCGCAGTCGAGTTAAATGATGCGATGGCATTAATATCTGTAAGTGAAAAGTTGATTAATTATGATTACAACTAGATTGTTGGTTCAGGGTGTTCGACTCATATGACTGGAGATCAAGGCAAATTGTCGAACATGCGTAATTATACTGGAGGACGTGTTGTTATTATTGCAAACGGCTTGAGGTTGCTGATTACTCATATCGGCGAGACGATGATAACTCCTCGATTCAATTCATAGCAAGTTGAATTGAAAAGTGTGTATCACGTGCCAAGAATGAAGAAGAATTTATTGTCTGTGTCCCAGTTTACAGACTCGGGTAATTATGTGGTGTTCAGTCCACGAGATATTAAGGTGTATCGAAGTTTGAAGCCCACTGGAGGGATGTCAGTTAGAGTCTGTTTACGTGATGTCTGCTCAAACAAAGATACGTAAACAAAACCCGAAGGAATGATACACCCGATTTATGGCATGCGTGGCTTAGGCATGTAAGTTATCACAAGTTGAAGGTGAAGATGCAAAAGAACATGCTAAGGGGTCTTCCCCAGTTGGAAGTGCAAGAAAATATGGTTTGTGTTGGGTGCCAGTACGGGAAGGCACATCAACTTCTGTATGAGGAATCGTCATTCAAAGCTTGAATGCCTCTCGAGCTCGTTCACTCGGATGTGTTTGGTCCAGTGAAGCAGTACTCTGTTAGCGGATTCAAGTATATGATCACTTTCATTAATGACTTCTCCAGGTACGTCTGGGTTGATTTCATGAAGGAAAAATCTAAGTTGTTTATCAAATTTAAGGTGTTTAAGGAGAATGTTGAAAGTGAAGTAGGTAGAAAAATTCGTTGCCTATGGACCGATAACGGGGGAGAGTTCACTTCCTACGAGTTTATGAAGTATTTGCAAGAGTACAAGATATGTCAACAGTATACTTGTCCGTATATGCCGCAGTAGAACGGTGTTGCTGAAAGAAAGAATCGATATCTAGCCGAGACATGCAGGAGCATGTTGCATGCGAAGAATGTTCCACCAAGGTTTTAGGCTAAATGTATGAAGACGGCGGCTCACGTGACTAACAGGCTGCCACAGGCAACTTGGTTTTATGTCACCATACGAGAAGCTATGGAATCGCAAGCTGGTGGTAAGTCACTTTAGAGTTTTTAGATGTGTATGTTATGCATTTGTGCCTGATCATCTCCGCAACAAATTCGACAAGAAGGCAGTCCGCTGCATATTCATGGGATATGATGATCAACGAAAGGGGTGGAAGTGCTGCAACCCTACAATAAGGAGGTGCTATACTTCAAGGAATTTGGTGTTCGATGAAATGTCATCTTGGTGGTCACCTCAAGCAGTCGAATTGCCAAATTCACAGCATTTTGATGAAGAGGTCGAAGAAAGACTGAAAGAATTCGATGAGAATCAGCCTGTTGAAAAAGGTGTCGAAAAAGATGTCGAAGCATAATCACCAGGATCGATAAGTTCATCTAGTGAGCATCCAAGGTCGACAGAAGAACTTTGACCAAGTCAGGTCGAAGAACTTGAAGAGGAGGAGCCTCAACTTCGGAGATCGACGAGGCAAAGGAAGCCGAATCCCAAGTATGCTAATGCAGCATTGACTGAAGATGTTGGCGTGTTCAAGCTGTTGGAGAAATCTTTCCAGAGTCTTTTGAAGCTGACAAAACGTTTCTATAAGTCTAAGTCTGGATATTCGGAGACCGAAGATTAAAGTCTCAAGACTTTATTATCTCAAGACTCAAGACTCAAGACTCAAGACTCGAGACTCAAAACTCTAGACTCAAGACTATTCTCACTGACAGTCTTTCTATTCCAGTAGCAAAGGAAATCCAGAGCCGAAGCTTATGGTAGAGGATTCGATCCTATCCTCTGGAAAAGATCCCTTGGTTGGATAAACATCTCGGAGTCTTTGTTTGTTCTTATCTAGATCGATTAAAGATCCGATGGTTGTCGAAGTATTCTTGGAAAGTTCTATTCTTGGAAACCAAGATCCCGATTGTATGGGCGAACAGATTGATGGGCTATCGCCGAGACTCCTTAAATAGCTCGAATGATCTTCGTAATTGATTCCGTCCAACGGGTAGATTGGAGGAATTCCTTTGGTAAGTGCCAACGGCTATGATGGCATAAAGGAGTATAAAATGAAGACATTCCAGTTGTTTTAGAGAGTGTGATTGATAGAAAAATTCCGAGTCGAAGATCCTTGATTATTAGTCGAGACCATTTTGAGCGAAATTGTATACACAGAGAGTGTTCATTTCTAGTGACACCTTGAGAGTGTGGAAGATCGTCTACACCAAGAAGTCAAGGAAGATCATCACCGTAACATCTCTTTGTTCATAGTGGAATCCAGCCAATTGGTCATCGGTGCGAAAAAGAGTGGACGTAGGCTTAACACAAGCCGAACCACTATAAACCTCGTGTCTAATTCTCTCTTTCCCTTACTCGCTTCGATTGTTTTTCTTAATTGCTGCAAATCGTTTATTTATCTAAATAGTGTGTAATTATCAAAAGAAAAATCTTTTATACCTATTCACCCCCCTCTAGGTAATCGTACTAGCTATATCACAAGCCTTCAACATATGAAGAAGCCTCGAAGAGTATAGAGCGGAGGAAGGCCATGGAAGAAGAAATCCTAGCACTAAAGAAGAATGAGACATGGGACTTGGTACCGAAACTTGAAAAGGTACGTCCTATTTCTTGCAAATGGGTTTATAAACTTAAAACTTGACCAGATGGGTCAATTGAGAGGTATAAAGCACGTCTAGTGGCTCAAGCATTTTTGCAAAAATATGGGGTTGATTATGAAGAGACCTTTAGCTTGGTGGCAAAGGTTACCACTGTTCGAGTTCTATTAGCACTTGCAGCAAGCAAGTCATGGAGTGTGTGGTAGATGGATGTGAAGAATGTTTTCCTGCATGGAGAACTCGAGCGAGAGATATACATGGAGCAACCGAATGGCTTCAAGAGCAAATCCAGAATATATTTGCAAGCTAAAGAAAGCATTGTATGGCTTGAAGCAAGCCTTGAGAGCGTGGTGTGGAAAGATTGCAGAATTCTTGTTGAAGAACGATTATAACGTAGCTCCAGTAGACTCGAGCCTGTTCGTGAAGGAAGAAGATGGAAAGGTTGCAGCTATGCTGGTTTATGTGGATGATCTCATCATTACTAGAGATTATGAAGATGAGATATGTTGAATTAAAGCCAACCTCTCTGTGCGGTTCCAAATGAAGGAGCTTGGAGAACTAAAACACTTTCTAGGGCTTAAGATTGATAGGACAAAGGAAGGATTATTCCTATGTTAACAAAAGTATGCATGAGATCTCTTAAAAAAATTCGGAATACTTGATTGCAAACCTATATCTACTCCGTTGGATGGGAATGCGAAGTTATGTGTTGAAGAAAGTTGAGAGCTAGAAGATTCGACTATGTATAGACAACTGATAGGTAGTCTAATTTACCTTACCATAACTCGGCCTGACATCTCTTTTGTAGTGGGAGTAGTGAGTCGATTCATGGAGAAGCCAAGGAAGCCTCACTTGGATACAGCCAAGCGTATTCTGAGGTATGTAAAGAAGACTTTTGATTTTGGGCTTTTGTATAAAAAGGAATCATCAAGTGAGATGGTCGGTCATTGTGATGTTGACTGTGCTAGAGATCAACACACACGATGATCAACTACTGGATACTCGTTTAATCTTGGATCAGCAGTAGTGTTGTCGCGACCTTCCCAAATTTTTTTGAAGGGTGAATTATTCGAAAGGGCTAATGGATTACTAAGTCCGAAGACTTGGCACGGACCCTCCCAAGTCCTACCAATCGCGACTTGATAAAAATTGATGCATGCAATTTCAATTTGGAGCCGCCACTAACCAATTAGGGCTGGTTAGAAACCCAAGTAAAGTATGGGAGAATACTTTACTATTGCGAACTGTAGATTCAATAGGTCCGGGGGACATGGTTACGCTAGATTAGTCTAACGCCCTTTCGGTACCTTTTATTTTAATTTTAAAAATATTTTGCAAGCAAAGTTGATTAATTTAAACCTAAGCTACTAGTACGCAAATGGTGGTCATGTGGATACACAATCAATAAAATAACATTCAATAAAAAAGTAAATAAAAATGCATGCCCTAAACATGATTTCTAAATGACATGACATCTAATTTTTCTTTTTCTTTTTTGTTAAAAAAAATGTTAATTATATGCAATCTTAATATGCATGAATTTTACTTTAATGATATATGAGATGCAATTCATGTGGCATAACTTAAACTATCACTATATGTATGCAATTTAATTTATATAATCTTAAATATGCATGTGTTTCATGGCATGGGATGAATGACAATAATAATTCTATATGCATGTTCTTTTTGTGATTTTTTAATATGATGATTCATTCATTTTTCTAATGCATATATGCAACCTATGCTAAATAATGATGATATGAAATTAATTATGAATTAACCTATTAACTAACCAAACGGCTTTTGTGTTTTCTTTCTTTCTCTTTTTTTTTTTTAAAAAAAATGACAATAATTCTTATTAAAAAAAGAAAGCGGCATAATGATGCGATGTTAATCTTAGGCCTTTTATTAAAAAAACTACATGATGGGAATATTAAAACATTAACCTATGACCTACTAACTAAAGTGCAACATGTGGTGTGATTTAGATGACCTAAATAACATTTTTTATTCTCTTTTTTTATTTTTGGTTTTTGTTAAAGGAAAATCATCCTAATTCTATATGAATCTTAAAAATGCAAAGCTTTAAATATGAAATGCATATGGACCTAAGCACTTAAATTCTAGATATGCATAATATGTGAGGAGCAAATGATGACGCACCAAAATATAATCCATCAATGTATATCAATGACATATTTTAACGCGAATCAATTATGCAAATTAATTAATATGTACCTAATATTTTTTGATTCTTTTTATTGAAATTTGGAATTAAAAATTAATTAGACTAACTAAAGTGAATGATATTCTAATTTACTAACCTTAAAAATACAGTCCTAATTTACTAAACCTAAATGCTCTAATGCAATATTTAGATTTTTATGTACTTTTTGATTTTTTGATTTTTTTTTAATCTTTCCAAACAAGTATTTATTTTAAAACAATGAAGATAATAATTAAAATAACCAAAAAAATAATCCGTTGTCTCACGGATTAAATTAACAATTATTTTAACTCTAATATGATTTAACAATTGAAATGGTATTAAAATTCCTAAAAATTAAAGTAATTAAAAAAATGACCCGACGTCTTACGGGTCAAATTAATAATTACCATAATTTGGGGATAAAACACCTGCAGTTAATGCATACGGGATTTATAAAAGAAAAGCACATCTCAATATTCTAAATTGAACTATAATAACGAAATAAATAAAGAAAAACAAACTACCTAATTTGATTTTACTTTTTCTTTTGTTTTTTCTTTTCCTTTCCAGGCAAAACTTGGCAGCTGGTTCGGGGCTCCGGCAAGGGGAGTCGGCAAGGCAGCAGCGGGCGGAGACGTCGGATTGTCGGAGCGAGACGCCGGCGTTCGGAGTCTCAGTGGTGCGGCGAGGTGCGGGGACGCGGGCTCGCGGGCAAGGGGGAAGCAGCAACGGCGGCGTCAATGGACTTCGATGAGCTACGGTGTTGCGATCTGCAGCAGCGGGGAGTGTCGGGCTTCAGAGGGGCTCCGGCATCGCCGGGTCGTTGGCGAGGCTTCGTTGCAAGTCCGGCGTCGCGAGGAGAGAACACGGAGCGGCGGACGGCGTCGGGAGCGGGTCCGGCGTCGCGTGGAGGTTGCAGGCGGCTGGTGGTGTCTTCGCGGCTGCGGGTGGAGGGCGGTGGCCGGCGAGGGGCGTGGCGCTCGGGGTGCAGGAACGAAGCTGAGGCGTTGCCAGTGCTCGGGCGCAGCTGCTGGCGTCACCGTTGGCTTCGCTGACGGGGCAGCGCACGGTGGTTGCGAGCGGCAGGTCGCGGCTGGTTTCGGGGCGGCGAGCGACGAGGGTCGGCGGGACGTCGGGCGGCGCGGTGGTCGCGGCTGGCTTCGGGCAGCGGCGGAGGTCCGGATGACCGGTCGAGCGGATGCGGACGGGGGAGGCTCCGGAGAAGATGAACAGTAACTTTTTCTCTCTTTCTTTTTCTTCTGTTCTCTCTCCTCTCTGCAGCACACGTCCCTCTCTCCTGTCTCTTCCTCTCTGCTGCTGTCAGCAAAAGGAAAAAGACCTCTGCTCACTTTTTCCTTCCCCCATAGAACCGAAACCTCTATTTTTGTTTTCTTTTTTTTCACTTTTTCTTAAGTTTTTCCTTTTTTCCCTTCGACGAAAGACCAAGAGAAGCCCCCCTCGGTTCCAAAAACTTGCCCTCTTTTATAGAGGAAAGACCCAAAATCGTTGAAGATTTCCCGATATCTACTCATCTTCTCAACAAAAAAAAATGGCTCCAAAAATCATACGGTTAATTTTTTTTAAATTTTGAAATGAGAATATATTTTCAACAACAAAGATTTTCAAAAACCGAATTTTATTTAATTTATTATTTAGGTGTCAACAAGTGTCCTGGTGCAGTAAAATACAGCCGAATGTGTCTTTGTCTACAATAGGAGCTGAATACAGAGCATCATCAATGGTAGCTTAGGAGAGCACGTGGCTAGTGCAGTTATTGAATGATCTTCATCAATCAATAGATTATTCGACAATATTGTATTGTGATAATCTATCGGCTATAAGCTTGGCAGAGAATCCAATTTTCCATGCTAGGACTAAGCATGTGGAAGTCCACTATCACTTTCTGCGAGAGAAAGTGTTGGATGGTGAGATCAATATGAAGTACATCAAGACAGGTGATCAAGTTGCTAATATCTTCACCAAAGGTCTTGGAGTTGCAAAGTTTGAAGAGTTTCAAGCTCAACTTGGTATGGTCGTGAGGACTATCCTTAGAGAGAGTAGTCGGTGAGGGGGAGTATTGAAGATATCACCGCCTATCTTTCGTGACTCTTCGTATTTTGGTCAAAAGGCTATTCAATTTCCAACAGAAGTATTTTCGACATACATGTTAAAGTGTCTTTGTTACTATTTATTTAGACATGTCTTTTCATATATCTAAGGTATGTCAAGAGTCGTGTTTTAAGCCAACATATAAATGAATCTTGTAATCGTTTCAAATAATGGAGAGTGAAAAGACTTTTCTACGAGTAAAGTAGTGTATTCATCTCCTTCCTTAAGAGCTTCTCTTGTGAGAATGTTATCAGAGCTGTGCGACTCTAATATTCAACAATTCCTACTTGAATGAATGCAAAAGAGAGGCCAAAGAAAATGTCAGCATCCTCTCTGTTAGTGCGAGCCATGCGCATATCCTTCGATCAGAACCGAAAGGCATGTGCGTGAAGTCGTTGCCTAAGAGGTCATACTTGCTGGGATCTTCCAAGAACCTCTTGGGTCTAAACTCCGTCGATTTGTCCCAAATCATGGGGTCCCTGTGGATATAACCCACGTTTAGGAATATGTTACTGCCCTTTAGTGCCAAGGCACTAAATTCGAAGAACTGGAGTTTGTAGGTGGAGAACTCGATAGGTCTCGGCCAATTTGGAGAACTTCGGGTGTAGATCACTCCCTGTTAGCTGGGTTTACTTTACGTATGTGGAGGAAGCGAAAGTTCTGGCCCAAAAAGGGCTTGAGCCCATATGATAAGTTATATGAAGAAATATGATTTCTCACTATCTATATAAAGAGGTAGCCGCAAAAAAGAAAATAGTAACAAGAGAAAAAGAGAAAGCAGAAAATCTGGGGTTGGGGCAATATCTGATTTACATCAAGCTGGCATTGGAGGTCGATTCGTGGTCCGACTGAGTTGAAATTTTGTCAACATGTTCATGGCGCAATTTTCTCGAATCTGAATGATTTGATTTTCGTTTAAAGCTCCATACATCAGATTTTTCGTGGATTGATCAAAATTTATGTTTTTGGTCAGATTTATCCTTGATCTCTTGTGAAATTCATGTGTATTGCCAAGAATTATGTTCTTAAGATGTTTGCTGCTATGTACCTCTAGTATTTGCTAGAGAAGAACATTGTTCATCCAATTTTGTTGATAGTGAAGAATTTCGGGTGGACTCCGGTCCCGTGGTTTTGATCTCCTCACATCAAGGAGGTTTTCCACGTAAAAAAATCGTCTTGTGTTCGCGTGCTTGGTATTTATTTTACTCTACTATATCGATTCCTATTAGGTTTATACAAGAGATGAGGTTATTTTATTCTGCTGCGTTGATTCGATATTGTTCGAATTGTTACTCTTCTCCCATCACTCCCTAGGAATGGGAGGTACCTGAGGAACGGCACGCCTCGGGGCCTTGGGGGCAATGGATTCTTCGAGTTTTTTCACCTCCTGAGCATGGAAAAAACCAAAAAACTAAGAGTTGCAATTGCTATGACAACAAGTTTTCTGATAGCTCTAGGTATTGCATTGTTCTCTTCTTTAGCATGCCACAACCACAACCAGGAACGTCCAAAGTATCCATCTGACATTTTAGCTCTCCACCGCAGGAAGAGAAGCAGCGAAGCAAGAATAAGAAATTCTTTTATTACACTAGGCATACATGGTCTTCCTCTAGATGTGTGGGTCTCTCATGGATGATAAAGGAAAAGCTGATGAGGGAATGGAGTGGTTCTGGTTTGCCCTCATCAACACAAGGACAAAAGTTGACAACTGGAGAGCACTGATTACAAACAGCAGCCCCACGTGGTCCAGTTTATAGAGATATCTTGACATATGATGAGATAAGGTGATATATGGTGATTGTTTTGTTATAATTTGGGCCTTATCCAGAACATTAGCTTTATATATTGGGAAGAGCGAATTTCATGTAATAAGTCTATAAATAGGGAAGTCTTGCAATTATTTTTTGTTAAGGTGAAATAAGTTTACAAGCCTATCTATCTTTTTCTCTTCCTTGTGTGAGTTGTAAGTGTTTCATCTTCAAATTACTTTCATTAAAATGGTATAAGAGCTTACGGTTTGTAATCATGGCCTAAATAAATAATCAGCTTCTTCTTCAATACTCTTGTCTTACCAAAGAAAATTCTAGTAACTGGGCCATTTAAATGAAAGCTATACTCGATGCTTACGATGTATAGGAACTTGTTAACACTGGCTATGATGAGCCAGAGGATGAAGCTACCTTGAACCAAAACTTGAGGAATGCCTAGGAGAAGATTCGTTCGAAAGATCAATATGCCTTGTCAATCATCTATTAAGCTTTAGATGATTTTATGTTCAAAAAAGTGTTGAACACTACTACTGCTAAGGAGGCATAGGAGATTCTTCATGACACACATCTAAGAGTATAGAAAATTCACAAGATTCGCTTTCAAACCTTGAAAGGCGAATTTGAGGTAATTCGTGTGAAAGTATATGGATTAATTGCTGATTATTTCATAAGAGTTTTGGCAATTGTCAATAAGATGAAAAGAAATGGAGAAGACATTTCAAATATTTGTGTTATTGAGAAAATACTTTGGTCCTTAGACAAGAAGTATGTAGACAAGAAGTATGACTACATTGCTGTTGCAATTGAAGAATCTCTTGACTTGGATGCCATGACGATCGATTAGCTTATGGGCTTCATTACAAGCCTATGAAGGAAGGTTCAGAAGAAAAAAGATTGAACCAGTGGAGGATCTTGTAATTGTTTTTCGTTAAGATAAATAAATCTAAAAACCTATCGGCAATATTAGCGTCCCAATTGGCGAACATCATGTCCTGGTCTCGCACGATTTCTTTGGCTAGCGATGGGGAGCTAACCACGACATACAGCATGCTTCCAAGCCAGAGTTTGTAGACGGGGGCCACAGGTCTCGGCCAATTCGGTGGACTTCCGGTGAAGATCGGTCCCAAGGAATGGGAGGTACCCGAGGAAAGCTAAGAGTTGCGATTGCTACGACAAACAGTGTCGTAGTAGCTCTTGGAATTGCATTGCTCGCTTCTTTAGCATGCCACGACCCCGGCCAGGGACGTTCGGAGTCTTTGTTCGGCATTTCAGCTCGGAAGAACGGTCTGAGGAGTCGTCGAGCAAGAATGAGGATGTCTGTAGGGACGCTACATGAGGAAGTTCTTCCGATGGGCGGTTTTCATCGGAAAAGTCAGTTGTTCACGTGACACTCAGACAGTGACTGCCACTGATACACGAACAATTATTGATCAAACGAAAATGACCCCAGGGGTCCAGTTTTTGACATGCTATAAGTGGGGGTTTGTCGTCTATTTAGTTTTGTTGATTTGCATGGTGTCCATGGTCTGAACGCAGATTTGGACCGACAAAGTTAATATCATGTCGGATGCCACCGACGTCCAGACCTCTCAAAGTCTAAGATGATCACGATCTTATCCTTTTCAAGCTCAGGGGAGCCACACGGAGAGAAAGGATGAGCTTTAAAGGTCGCATACCTGCATAGATTGTATGACTGATTTGATATTTTGAAATATCTACTAGCAAGATGCTCGTGCATTGCATAGCTCTGACGTAGCATTTGTTATATCATTCTCGATTTTGATATCCGCGTGAGCTTTTGCAAGCGAAATAATATGCATAAAATTATAACATCATAAATATTCACATCAATCAAATTATCAACAAAAGTTTTCATGAAATTTTGTATAGAGTACGTGTACTCCAATATGTACTTTAGTGTGAGGGGAAAGTACTAAAAATGTTTTAAATTTATTGTATTGGTATTAATTCAGTCCTAAACATTTAAATTAGGTCAATTTAGTCTTAAATATTTTCACATTGATATTAATTCAGTCCATCCAATTTAAATTGGCTCGATATCGCCAATATGAATGCCGATTATCCTACATTGCATGGCTGACGCTGACAAGAAGACACATGATGACTCTTGATTGTCTAATTTAAAAGAATCAAATGATCGATATATCATTCAATTCTTTTAAATTTAAAGAGGCTTTTTTTGCAACAAAAAAATGATCAACTTTTGGTTATTATTGACATATGATGGACTTAGTTGATGAGAATAGAATTTGATTATGTATGAATAGAATTATTAGTAACTTCAAAAGAATCAATAGTGTGCTAGTGAAGTCATTGACGACATACAAAGTGAAGTTATTGAGGAGATCCTTAAAACATTGATGTTGACATCAAGCAGTCGACAAGAAGGAGAATTACCAAAAAAGTCCTAAACCTATTGCAATTATGCAAATTCAGTCCTAAACTTTTTTTTTTAGTCAATTTAGTCCTAAACCTTTTACAATTGTGCCGGGTTTAGTCAATCCGGCCAAAATTGGCCGGCCGGCGCCGACGTGGACACCGGCCGTCCTGGCGAAAGTGACATGGAAAAATTTTTAATTTTTTTTTTAATTTTTTTTTTTCGAATTTTTAAATATTTTTTTGAACTTTTGAATTCTTTTTTTTTTTTTTTCAGCTTCTCCTTCCTCGGCCCGCCGGGCGCCGCTAGAGGCGAGGGTCGGCGAGGCCGACCTCGCCGGCCAATGGCAAGGCCGGCCTCGCCCATGGACGGCGAGGTCGACTATCGCCTTGGCTGAGCGAGGCTGAGCCTCGCCATCCAAGGCGAGGGTCGGCCCCGCCCAGCCATGGCAAGGGTCGATCTTGCCGGATCTTTGGGCGAGCTTGGCCCTCGTCGGATCTGGTGGGGCCTCACCCGGCGACGGCGAGGCCGACCTCACCGGCGACTTTCGTGAGCGCGGCCGCGCCCTGTTCGCTGCCTCCATTGTCGGAGCTTGCCAAGGACCCGAGGGTTTTTCGGCTCGTTTTGCAGAGGGTGAATTGGAGAAGACGACGACCCAACTCGGCTTCCGTAGCAATGAACCGCGAAAGTCGAAGCCGCCGGAAACGGGGAGCAGCAGGCAGGACCGTCGCCTTGGCTAGGCGAGGCCGACCCTCGCCTCGGATCGGCGAGGCTCGGCCTCGCCCGGCCATGGTGAGGGTTGATCTCACCAGTGCTAGCGAGCTCGACCCTCGCCATGGCTGGGTGAGGCCGGCCTCGCCAGATCTGGCGGGGCCTCGCCATTGGCCGGCGAGGTTGGCCTCGCCAGCCAGAGGAAGGAGAAGCTGAAAAAAAAAAAGAATTCAAAAATTCAAAAAAATATTGAAAAATTCGAAAAAAATAATAAAAAATTTTGCCATGTGAGCTTTCGCCGGACAGCTAGTGTCTACGTCGGTGCGGACCAGCCAATTTTGACCTGGATGGACTAAACCGACACAATTATATAAAGGTTTAGGACTAAATTGGCTAAAAAAAAAGTTTAGGACCGAATTGGCAAGATTGCAATAGGTTTAGGACTTTTTGATAATTCTCCCATCGACAAGAGGATAATCCTAGTTGATTATTTTGCCGCTATTTCTTTTTTGGTAACCACTTGAAAGTTTTTTTTTTGCATAACAATTTGTAACCTCCATCAATAACCATTGATTGTTGTTTTTAAATAGTTGTATCTTACTCTTTGGAGGATCCCACACAAATCAAACAAATTTATTATCTTTAAAATTTCCTATCTTGCATTTTATTTTCCTTAATTGTAGCTTTCAGATTTGCGTTATCGATTAAATTTCTTCATGTATCTTTAGTTGATTAAATTTCTTCATGCATCTCTATTCTAGGTATTGTGCCGTCAATTAAATTCTAGCATAATACTTCTATGTTCTCAAGTTGTGTTGTCAATTGAACTCCGGCATGTTTATGTCTGGTTGCTTTATTTGGTTTGCTTGAATGATTAATCATCACCATCTAAAAGGGATTGTAATTATCATTAGAGAAGTGTCACCACGCTCGTTAACCAAACTTTATAAAGAAAGACTTTCATTTTCAATGTACTAATAATAATAATAATAATAATAATAATAATAATAATAATAATAATAATAATAATAATAATAACAATAATAACAATAATAATAATAATGTTTTGAAAATGAAAAATAAAAAATAAAATTCTTGATTTAGATATCTAGAGTCCGTGAATGCTCGTTTACAAAATCTTCGTAATTAGGTGCGCAACACCTCTCAAACTTATGGCTGAGTATTGCCCCTCATACATTGACAAGCTTAGGGCGCACTTGTGTATAGACAAATTTTCCTTCTATCATACAGAAGCTTCATTAATTTTCCTACTATTTGTTGGAAATATTTTATTTTATACATCCAACTAGTTTTAATCAATCGAACACTCATCTTGCTTACTCATAGAGTGCGGGATCAGACAACCTCGGCGTAGGTATCGCGACAAGAGGTTCCTTCTTCTTCAGAACGATGCCAAACCGCTCCGAAACATCCAGCTTCTCCGCACTGCCGCTCAGCAGTTTCCATTCGAAGGAGTGCGCAAGCGTAGCCAGCGAGCACAGCACCATCCTCTCCCCCATCGCTGTCCCGGGGCAAATCCTGCGGCCCGAGCCGAACGGTATGTAATTCAGGTCATTCCCGTTGAAGTCCCACTTGCTGTCCGCGTCCGCGAACCTCTCCGGGTCAAAAGTCGACGGGTTTTTCCAAACGGATGGGTTGCGATGGATGGCCCACGTGTTGATCAAGACTTGAGAGCCCTTCGAGACCATGTAGCCCGCGATGATGCAGGTCTCCCTAGGGCAATGAGGCACCAACATTGGAAGGCCGGGGTGTAACCTTAGAGTCTCCTTCATGACTGCTTTTAAGTAGGAGAGGTGGTGTAAGTGCGACTCTTCCACTCTGTTGTCTTCCCCTACTACTTGCTCAAGCTCTTGTCGGGCTTTCGACATCACTTCCGGGTTCTTGATCATCTCGGTCATGGCGAACTCGACCGAATTGGAGCTCGTCTCGGTCCCTCCCGCTATCATGTCCTGTCCGTGCATAATCATCACATGATATGTTAAAATTGGAGTATAGATAATAAAGTCATTGTATGAAGTGCAAAAATTCTCAAGCTATATCTAGGGCAGGGAGATCGTCTCCACAGCATTCTTTTTGTGATGGGACCTCTAGCGTTTTTTAAAAAAGCTTTGTAAGAGGCTTCACATAACCATCACCAGTAAGGGTGAGCATACTAAATTGCTCGGATAGGGAATCGCCTGGACCAGATTGGCCAGTTTGGTCGAGTTCCCGGTTCCATAAAAATGGAACTGGTGATTTTCAGTTAGGTTCTCAGTTCCAAGGGGAATCGGATTGGGCTGGACACATAGACCAGATGGACTTTTTAAAAATATATATATTTTTAATTTCTTAAAAATAGCAATAAAACCTAAAATTGTAATAACTCTAGTTTTTTTTTTTTTTTAATTTTTTTTTGCTAAGTGACTGGTTCCATTGAATCGAACCAGACTAAACCAGACCGGTTAGTCCGATTCCTAGTCTGGAATTGTTCAATCCGGTCTCTGGTCCCAAAAATGGAGATAAGTTCTCTTGGTCTAATTCCTAATTTATGGAATCGGAAACCGGACCGAAAGCCAATCACCCTTAGTCACTAGTACTATTTAGATGCTAGTGTGACTATGGTTTGGCGTCGCTAATGAACATCCGGGATGACTTTTTCAGCTTTTAGGGACGGCTTACCGCTTGTCACTTGTTGTACCTTTTTTAGTAGTGATAATTCTACTGGATAGAGAATTGTGCCAGGGGGTGGAAGAGCACATTGAAAAATAAATAAGTGAAGATGCTAACACTAGTTTTCAGGGAACATTTTTATTTGGCCATGTTAATATACAAGTGATATACAAGCGATGTTCTCATTAGTTTCTAAACCTAGGGTTCAAGATTTAATGCGTTCTCCATTAATTAAACACTCAATATAGACTCATGTCTTAACCTTTCAATATTTTTTGTTGTTGTAACATCTGACGAAATATTTGGAGTTGGATGACAAAAATAAGTAAAATTTGATAATATTCCATTGGTGTGGATGATAGATAGAATGATGTTATAAATTTCAATGTCTTTAATTTAAGTACGTTTATCTCGTTGCTATATAATGTATTTGAGGAGATCTAATTTTTAAACAATGAATGCACATACCAGAAGTAGGGCTTTCAGTTGAGTCATGGTGAATGGTGCATCAACATCTGAGTCCCCTTCTTTCTTTAGTCTAAGCAAATACTGCAAAAAGTCCTGAGTCGAATTGACTTCATCACCAATGTTTTGGTTCCAACCTTCTTTGTCCATCTGCAACCTCTTAGCAATCACCATGTTGAATGAACTGTCAAACCTGTTGGCTAAAACCTTCATCCTCTTCACTATGCCTTGCAAGTCGAACCGGGCCAAGCCTGGATAGAAGTCCGAGATGTTCGGCTTGATCGCCAAAACTGTCATCTCTGTTATGATCTGCCGAAATTCTGCCCCTAGCCTTGCCATCTCTTCGCCTCTAATAGTGTGACCCCAGATCATGCTTATAACCACGTTGAAAGCAGCCGCGAACACTTGGTCAAAAACGTTGATAGCCGAACCGGCCTGGCTATAATGTGAACATGGTTGATGTACTCAGCTGTACATATCTATGGAGCTAATAATCCACCCTCTATGTAAACATTGTTGCTGAAGCTATGAGAATTACGCACTATGGAAGCTCGGCTTCAGGACCTCCTCCTTCGGTCGAGCAGCCATGGTCGATTCCTTAATTCTGGATAACTGATGAGATGATCGTATGCACTCGGCAGTCGATTGAATCTATATCCTTCCAGCGCAAGAAAGGAAAGACTTCATCTTCTGGTTGAACTGATCTAAAGAATATCCCAACCAAAGCAGCACAAAACCGTGCAAAGTAACGTTATGTCTAGCTGAGAACATGCTCTGAACATGATCGATAGAGGCCGATATTTCGGGCCTAGTGCTGAGGCCTGGCCGGCCGATTGAGCAAGTGAAATGCTATGGCGTATATATTGCCAGAAGTAATATGTGCTGCCATTCGATGAGGGTGAAAGGTCGACTTTAATGGTATATAACAACCCATAATTTTAATAAATATGTTTAGCTAAATCGTTAATATCTTGAGATCCTAAACGCATTATGCACTTGAATTAGGAAAATTTGCATTTTCTTTTGTGCGCAAGCTTTCAAAGCCATAAAAGTAATCTAGGACAAGAACTAGATTTAAAAAATTCTAACTAGCACATTAGATCACACGGAAAAGTTATATCTGGTTCTAAATTCACAAAACAAAGAGCCCCGCGTTTCATACAAAAGTTATATCTAGGCCTTTCTACTCTTATGAGAGAGAGAGAGAGAGAGGGCAGGGGGGGAGGAGCGGGCATTTTTTTTTTTTTTTTTGGTCGAAAGGAGCGGGAGGGTTGGGTTGCTCCCTTTTTAACCCCTTCCGAAAAAACAAAAATTGTTTAGTTTTGAATGACCGCTCACATAATTTTATTTTTACAAATATCATTTACGACTTCTAAGCAAACTCCAACCTTGAAAAGACCAAATGACCCCTCTCATTTTAGCATGTTGTTGGTCTTTGATGTGGAAAATTGTTTAAAAAGTCCTAAACATATTACATCATTATTAATTCAGTCATAACGTTTCAAATTTGCCAATGAAAGCCTAGGCATTTTTCATATTTTGCTAGATGAGTCTATCCAGCTAAAATTTATTGGAAATTGTTGACGTAAATATCGACCATCTTACAAGGTATGGTTAGTGTGAACACAAATAATTTGTAATAATATTTTAATATATTTCAATTTTTATTTTTATATTTAGTTTTTTATTCTAACCATTGGTAGGCGAGGGTTGGTGTACTCCTCTCACTAACCATGGGTGAGGGCCTTTGCACCCTTGTTGGCCCCCACCTAGATCTAGGCAAGGGCCGTCGACCCTTGCCCAAATTCAGGTGAGGGCCATGATGCCCCATTCAGATTTAGGCAAGAGTGTCTTGACCCTTGCCTTACTTAGGCCAGGTGAGGGCTGTTGGATTTGTTTGCACATGAACACCTTTGCTTTTGCCTAACAAGGGTAATCACACCCTTGCCCAAACCAAGTGAGGGTTGTTGGCCCTCATCGATTTAGGGTTAGGAAAAGTAAGAAAAAAATAAAAACATATTAAAAATACTATTAGAAAATGCCAACGTAAGTGCTTGGTCATGCCACGTGGGATGGTCGGCGTCTACGTTAGTATTTTTAGTTAAAATTGGCCAAATAACTCAATTAGCAAAATTGAAATGTTTAGGACTAAATTGGCAAAAATATAGTAGGTTTAGAACTTTTTGGAGAATTTTTCTGTCTTTTTTTATAAGTACATAGAGGAGTTTTCAGTCACAACAATTTATTATACAGTGTGCTCGTGAATTACATCAAGTGCTTGGGGGCCAATAATTTTTCTAATAATATTTGTGAATTTCTTTATGAGATTGGGAGATCATTTTGTTAGAAATTGTAAGAGTTAAAAACGTTATATGAGTTTGTGGATGTAATTGTGGATTGAGATAACAACAAAATTATTTTAATGACTCGACTGTGATTGTAATCTCTATTGCATCACTTGATCGATAGTGTAATCTCGTGTTGTACTCCTCATCAAATAGGTCACACCAACCGAATCATATAAATTCAGTGTTTCCTTATTATATTTTATTCTTCGCACTATGCTGCAAGCGAACCGCCTCTTGATAACCCGTAATCACCCCAAATGTTTTGCGCTTAATCACATGACTTCCTCTTTGAGTTGAACTAATCTGAAGAACCAATAGACAACATGAATCCTTTCTCCTACATCTAACATACTGGTAGGGTGCTTTTATTCCGTAGAATTGAAATGAAGAGTTCTGAGACTAATGAAAGATCTATCTCGACATGTAGAGCTTTGGAGTGGACAATCTCGGCCTAGGAATGGCCACCAGGGGATTCAATTTCTTGACCACAATCCCGAACTTGTCCGATAGTTCCAGCTCCACCCCTTGCGGTAATTCCCACTCGAATGAATGCAAAAGAGAGGCCAAAGAAAATGTTAGCATCCTCTCTGCCAGTGCAAGCCCCGCGCATATCCTTCGACCAGAATCGAAAGGCATGTACGTGAAGTTGTTGCCCGAGAGGTCATACTTGCTGGGATCTTCCAAGAATCTCTCGGGCCTAAACTCCAATGGTCCATCCCAAATCGTGGGGTCCCTGTGGATGTAACCCACGTTCAGGAATACGTTACTGCCCTTTGGTATCGTGTAACCCCCCACGACACAAGAAGCATGAGGGGTCCGAGGCACCAATAAGGGCAGCGCTGGGTGCAAGTGAAATGCTTCCTTGATGACAGCATCGAGGTACTTTAATTTGGGCAAGTGGTGCTCTTCGACCATCTTGTCATCCCCCACGACTTCTGTCAGCTCATGGACTACTTTGTCCATCATATTTTGGTTCCGCAGCAACTCTGCCATCACCCACTCGACCATTGTTGAAGTCGTATCGGTCCTGCCAATCACAATGTCCTACTCCACACACTCGAAATTTCATTAGGAAGAGTAAAATGCTATTATGTTTGATAAAGCTGAATACTTGATGAAGCACTGTAATAGAGAGGAATCGATGTTCGAGTCAAGAATATGGAGCTTTTTGTGATGCAGAGAGCAAGATTGGATACAAACAAAGTAAGACAGCAGGATGCGAAACAAGATACGTGTAAAGAGATTAAATTACTATATTTGTTTCACTATTGGATAGGACGCTGGTTGAAAATTCTGGTACTCTAGGGTTGACATAGATCGGAAAATGAGAACGATACTCTTCTAATAATCGCTCAATATTAACTCATGATTATGGATGATATGAAATGAAATCTACCAAGAGCAGAATTTCCGAAGATGATTAACCATATTTTCTGGTGCATCAGGGTGAAAAATAATCACGTGTATTCATATAAGAACTAGTCACCTAGCTGTATAGACTTACTTTAAGAATGGCTTTGAGAGCTCTATTCTTGTCCATTGGTGAATGGTTATCTTCAAGATCCATCTCCACGTCCAGGAAAATCTGCAAAAAGTCCCTTTTTTGTTCATTTCTTTCAGATTCTCCTTCCTTCTTCTTGAACAGTTCATTTGTTCTTCCTCCAGTTGCGCAATCGATAACAGACTGAAGAAAATCATCAAACCACTGATTCACCCTTTTCATGTCCCTTTCCACTCCTTGCAGGTCAAGCCAAGCGAGTGCTGGGAAGAAGTCCGAAACATTCGGACTACCTAAGAGCACCATCAGCTCTTCCACCACCTTTCGAAACTCAGCACCCACGGCTTCGCGCTTCTCTCCCTTAAGCGTCCCTCCCCACAGCATCGCCATCATTGTGTTAATCAAGATCAGAATGGTCAACTCCCCGATATCTACCGGCACCCCGGATTTTCTAAACAGATCGGTCAGAACTTTCCTGACCTCCTGTCTTCTCAAGTCGTAACAGGCATCGAGGCTTGCATTGCTCATTAGATGCCGCACAAACAGTTTCCAGAGATTCCTCCAATAAGGCCCCTGGCTTGCGAAGGCAATATTCCTTCCGCCGTATGACGAGATGGTGGCGGCGATGTTCGGGTCGTGATTGGCAAAAGTCATGTCCTGGTCCCGAACAATTTCTTTGGCCAGTGACGGGGAGTTGACCACGACATATAACTTGCTTCCGAGTTGGAGTTTGTAGATGGGGCCGTACGTCTCGGCCAATTCGGTGAACTTCCGGTGGAGATTGCTTCCTAGGAATGGGAGGTACCCGAGGAATGGCAGGCCTCGGGGCCTTGGGGGCAATGGAGCCTTCGGGTTGTTTCGCTTCCTGAACACAGAAAAAACCAAAAAAGTAAGTGTTGCAATTGCTATGATAAGAAATGTTGTGATAGCTCTAGGAATTGTTAGACGTAAAAAATCATATGCGGAAGCCAGGATCAATTGAAGACAAACCTCCAGCCATTGTTCTTGTTCGCGTTCGTCAGAAAAACCTGAAATCAAACAAAATTGGGGACACTCTACTACCCTAATTCATTCTCGTACTGATGGTGTATTCTAAATGAGAGAGTTTGAGTTAGACCTTGTCATCACCCGTCAGAAATGAACATACGTTCCTATTTATATACCATCTTCCATCAAAACGGTAACCGATGGGCGGTTGTCACGAAATGGTACGAAGCGTGGAAAACTTCATGTCGAATAGTTGCAACTTTAAGAGGAAATGTGGGTCTAAAATGTGGGATCACAAAAAAATAAATAACATTCTTCCACTTGATCCCATCATTTTCATCATACGGATTATCCAACTAATTCCACAAAAACTTTATGCTGAAAGAAAAGAAACAAAACACATGGATCATGGCGACATGTCCTCTAAGAGTGAGTAATATCTTCCATGTATTACAATGCACTTTATTTCTTTAATGTCAGCTTATATGTGACAACAAATCTTAATGAATAAACCCCATGTTTATTCCAGAACCAATGATAAATGTTATTCTCATAAACAACAAAATGTGTACACACAAAATTAAGAATCAACATTACAATTGAATAAGAGTTTCATACAACAAAAATCATTCATATGACGACAAATTACATGATGGGACCTATTCCCATACTAGTTACATGATCCTTATACTTCATTGGTGGCATGCCTTTAGTTAAAGGATCGGCTATCATCAATTCAGTGCTAACGTGTTCAATGACCACTTTATTCTCCTTAACACGTTCCCTTATGGCTAAATACTTAATATCGATATGCTTACTTCGACTGCCACTTTTGGCATTTTTAGCCATAAAAACCGCAGCTAAATTGTCACAATATATTCTTAATGGCCTAGAAATAGAATCAACAATTCTAAGCCCAAAGAATGAAACTCTTCAACCATACACCATGCGAGGTAGCCTCAAAATAAGAAACGAACTCAGCCTCCATAGTGGAAGTAGCAAAGTCAAAGTCCGCTTGGCACTTCTCCATGACATGGCTCCGCCAGCTAACATGAAAATGTATCCAGATGTTGATTTTCGTGAATCAACGCAACCCACGAAGTCCGCATCCGAATAACCGACCACTTTCAGATTGTCAGTCCATCTATACATAAGCATATAGTCTTTGGTACCTTGAAGGTATCTCAACACTTTCTTTGTAGCTTTCCAATGGTCTAAACCTGGATTACTCTGATATCTTCCCAACATTCCCACAGCAAAAGCGATGTTAGGTCGAGTGCAAACCTGAGCATACATCAAGTTTCCAACAGCAGAAGCATATGGAATGTTGTACATTTGTTCCCTTTCTAGATCATTCTTCGGGCATTGGTTCAAATTGAACCTGTCACCCTTCACAATGGGTGCTATACTTGGTGAACAATCCTTCATCCGAAATCTCTCTAGGACCTTATTGATATAGGTTTCTTGAGATAGTCCTAGAATTCCTCGAGGTCTATCTCTATGGATCTTAATGCCAATGACATAAGATGCCTCACCCATATCCTTCATGTCAAAACTCCTAGAGAGGAATTGTTTCACCTCATGTAGCAACCCCTTATCATTGGTTGCAAGTAGTATATCATCCACATATAGTACAAGGAAACAAATTTTGCTCCCACTGACCTTCTGGTATATACATTGATCCATGACATTCTCTATAAAACCAAATGAAGAGATGACATCATGAAACCTTAAGTACCATTGGCGGGATGCTTGTTTCAAGCCATATATAGATTTCTTAAGCTTGCACACCAAATGCTCACCTTTACTAGAGGAGAATCCTTCAGGTTGTTTCATGTAAACCTCCTCCTCTAGTTCTCCATTGAGGAACGCCGTTTTCACATCCATATGATGTAATTCCATATCAAAATGGACAACCAAAGCCAAAACAATACGAAGAGAATCTTTCTTAGATACATGAGAAAAAGTCTTTGTGTAATCGATTCCTTCATTTTGAGTGAATCATTTGGCAACAAGTCTAGCTTTATATCTTTCAATGTTACCCAATGAATCCTTCTTAGTTTTAAGACCCATTTACAACCAATGGCCTTCGCACCATTAGGTAACTCAACAAAATCCTAGACTTTGTTAGATGCCATTGAACTCATCTCTTCCTTCATGGCATTGTACCACAAATTGGATTTATCATTATCCATAGCTTGTGAAAACGTTTCGGGATCATTCTCAGCTCCAATATTGTAGTCAGACTCTTGTAAATACACAATATAATCACTAGGAATAGCCGATTTCCTTATTCTAGCAGATCTTCTCAATGTTGGATCAACATTCTCTTGAGGAGCATGTTGCTCAACTGGTTGTTCAACAGTTTCTGGTAATTACTGAACAACTGGATCTACTAGATCAATATCAGCAGGTTGTGGAACTTTAACAATTGGTTGTTCAATAGCTGGCTGAACTGAAGGGGTATTATGAGCAACAACCAACCTTAAACTTGAGGTAGAAAGTTGGGTGTCTGAATGATCTTCCTTAAGAACAAGATCCCTCGGTCGATCGCTCCCACTGATCAAGTCATTTTCAAGAAATTTAGCATTTCTTGATTCCACAATCCTAGTGTATGAGATGGACAATAAAACATGTATCCCTTAGACCTTTCGGCATATTCAATGAAATACCCACTTATGGTCCTTGGGTCCAACTTATTTTCTTGTGAATTATAAATTCTCACTTCAGACGGGCATCCCTAAACGCGCACATGATGTAAACTCGGTTTCCAACCCTTAAATAACTCAAAAGGTGTCTTTGGGACAGCCTTGGTCGGAACTCGGTTTAATATGTACACTGTCGTCTTAAGTGCTTCAGTCCATAAGAATTTAGGAAATTTGGAGCTGCTAAGCATACTACGCACCATGTCTAATAATGTCCGATTTCTTCTTTCTGCTACGCCATTTTGGTCCGGAGAACCAGGCATAGTATATTGGGCAACTATCTCATCCTCTTGAAGAAATCTTGCAAATGGACTAGGTGCTTGTCCATCTTCAGTGTATCTACCATATAATTCTCCACCTCTATCTGATCTCACGATCTTAATTTGCTTATTGCATTGTTTCTCTACTTCTGCCTTAAATACCTTAAAGGTATCTAATGCTTCATATTTATTATGAATCAAGTAGAGATACATATAACGTGAATAATCATCTATAAAGGAGATGAAGTATTTCTGACCACATGAGTCCATATCCGTACTACAAATATCCGTGTGTATGATTTCTAATATTTCTGTACTCCTCTTGGCACCTTTCTTTGTTTTGTTAGTCTGCTTTCCCTTTATGCAATCCACACAAGTATCACAATCAGTAAAATCTAAAATACCGAGTACTCCATCATTTACTAATCGCTTAATTCTTTCTATGGAGATATGTCACAATCTCCGGTGCCACAACATAGAAGAATGTTCTTTCACAACACATCGTTTCATACCAGCTTTATCATGAACATGCATCGCATCATAATAGGCATTGTCTTGTAAATTAATTCGAAAAAGACCATCAGACAAAGTACCACTCCCGACAATTTCAGATTTAAATGATAAACAGAAGTTTGAATTTGAAAAGTTAAAAGAGTATCCCAAAGGTACAAGTCTTAAAATTGAAATTAAGTTTCTAGAAAAACTAGAAATATAAAAGGTCTTTTCCAAATCTAAAACAAAACCACTATTGAGAACTAGTCTATATGTCCCAATAGCTTCCACATGCAAACGCATCTTGTTTCCTGAATAGATGCTTTGTTCACTTCCCACTGGCTTCCTGTGGTTTTGAAAACTCTACAAGGAATTTGAAATATGGATTGTAGATCCAGAATCAATCCACCAAGTATTGTGACTTACAACAGTCATATTAGATTCATAACAAACACAAGATATTGGATTACCTTTCTTCTCGAGCCAGGCCTTAAATTTGACACAATTCTTCCTTATATGCCCATTCTGTTTACAGAAGAAACATTTGGATTATTTCTTAATGTCAGCTTGGGGAGGTATTTTACCTTTTCCCTTATGCTTGCCATAGCCCTTATCCCTTCCGTGTGTTGCCAAATGAGCACTTTCTCCCAATTCCATAATCAGTCTTTCTTCCTCTTGAACACACATGGTCATGAGTTCATTAATTGACCATTTATTCTTATGTGTGTTATAAGAGATCTTGAAAGGTACATACTGTTGTGGGAGAGTGTTCACAATATAATACACAAGGAATGATTTAGATATCTCAACCTCAAGGTTCTTAAGCTAAGCTGCAATGTTCCTTATTTGCATGATGTGCTCATGCACACCTCTAACACTAGTGAGCTTCAATGATGAAAACTTCATAATCAGGGTCATGGCATGCGCCTTCTCAGAACTTTCAAACTGCGCATCTATGGCCTCCAATAAAGCCTTAGCATTGCTATGCTAAGCAACTGAACCACGAATACTAGGAGATATCTTAGCTCTTATAAACATGGCACAAATGCGGTTGGACCGCTCCCATTGGTTATAAAGAGCTATCTCAGCTGGAGTGCTCGAATCAGTAGGAGCAGGTGGTTCGTCTTTCCTTATAGCATAATCAATGTCCATCCATCCCAATTGAAGAAGAACTGACTCATTCCAAACTTTATAGTTCTCACCATTCAAGACGGGAACATCAAATTTAAATTCAAAGAAATTCACAAAGTTGCAAACCGCATATCAAATAATCATGCTTATGTCACAAAATTTGAGGCAAATATAAATAAATCATGTTTTACCAATGTAAACATGTCACAATATGAATCACATAACATAAAAACTACTTGTAGGCTAAGTTTTTAATTTAAATAGATTCATAATTACTTCATGAAGAAACTATCATATTATATGTCTTTTCTTAATCCCCTGTGGGTAAATTAAGAAAAATAATATGATATTTCATCCTAATTAATCATATTAATATAATGAAAATTCCTGTGGGATAAAATTCATTATATTAATATAATTAATTACAATCAATGTCCATTTCTTAATATGATCCGGAGGCTCTTAATATATAATATAATTAATTAAAGATGATGTGGCTACTCTCTAATTAATTAATTATATGAATCATTGGACATTAAATTTCATGCATAAAATATTCATAAAAATGCATGAAATGACATAATAAATAAATACATAAAGGGCAGAACAGTAAATAAATAAATTGGCCAAGGACAAGATTGCAAAAACATGAAAAATTTGGGGCAAAAGTATAAAAGCAGCCGCGGGTGGGAGACGACGGGCGTGTGCCGAGCACGTGCGCGTCCAGCGCACCAGAATCCACGCGGGCGCGTTAAAGGTCGACTTTAACGGTATATAACTAATCGTAATTTTGACAAATTAATTTAGCTAAATTGTTAAGATCATGAGATAATAAACGCGTTATTTACTTGGATTAGGAAAATTTGCATGTTCTTTTGTGCCTGAGCTTTCGAGCTATAAAAGGAATCTAGGGAAAAAAACTAGATTTAAAAATTCTAATTAGAACATTAGACCATATGGAAAAGTCATATTTGATTCTAATTCCACAAAACATAAAGAGTCCCGCGCTTCATACAAAAACCCCAAGCCCTAGTCCTATGAGAGAGAGAGGTTTTTTTTTTTTGGTCGGAAGAGAGAGAGGGGCTGGGTTGCCCCCATTTTAACTCCTATTTTTTTTTTTCAAAAGAATTGTTTAGTTTTCAATGACCACTTACAACTTTATCTTTAAAAATATCATCTATGACTTCTGAGAAAACTCTGACCTTGAAAAGACCAAATGGCCCCTCTCATTTTAGCATATTGTCAGTCTTTGCATGGAAAAATTGTTCAAAAAATCCTAAATTTATCATATTTTTGCTAATTTAGTTCTAATCTTTCAATTTTATCAATCGAAACCTAAACATTTTCATGTTTTACTAATTGAGTCCGTCCGACTTAAATTGGCAAGAAATTGCTGGCGTAGACATTGACATCTTATAAGGCACAATTAACATGAATGTGAATAATTTTTAATAATATTTTAATTTTAATAATATTTTAATTATTTATTCTTTTATTCTAACCATCGGTAGGCTAGGGCGTTGCTACCCTCACTAGCCACAGGTGAGAGCCTTTGCACCTTTATTTGTCCTCACCCAAATCCAGGCGAGGCCCATTGGGCTCTTGCCTAAAGCCGGTGAGGGTGTCGACTATGTGAGGGTCGCGACGTCCTCGCTAGATTTAGGAAGAGGGTCTTGACCCTTGCCTTGCCTAGGCTAGGTGAGGGCATTGTAGCCCTCACTTGGATCTGAACGAGGGTGAATGCCTTTGCTTGTAATTGACGAGGGCAGCGACACCCTTCCCCAGACCAGGTGAGGGTTGTGGGCCCTCACCAGTTTTGGGTAAGGAAAAAAATTAAATATTGAAAATTAAAATTAAAGAAGATTAAAATATTATTAAAAATTATTCACATAGGTGCTAATCGTGCCACATAGGACAATTGGCTCTACATTAGTGATTTTTAGTCAAAATTGACTTAATGAACTCGATTAGTAAAATGCGAAAAATTTTAGATTTAATTGGCGAAATTGAGAGGTTTATAATTAAATTGGCGGTAGGTTTAGGACTTTTGGATATTTTTTCTTTTCATAAATACATAGAGGAGTTTACAGTCACAACAATCTATTATGCAATGCGCTCGTGAATTAGATCAAGTGCTTGGAAGCCAATAATTTTTGTAATAATATTTGTGAATTCGTTTATGAGATTGAGAAATTATTTTGTAAGAAATTATAAGAGTTAAAACGTTGTATGATTTAGTGGATGTAACCGTGGATTGGGATAATGGCAAAAGCCTCAACTATGATTGAAATCTCTATCGCATCGATCGGTCTATAGTGTAATCTCGTATTGTTTACCTCATCAATTAGGTTACACCAACTTAATCATATAAATTCGGCGTTTGTTTATAATGTTTTATTCTTTGCACTATGCTATAAGCGAACTGCCTCCTTGATAACACCGTGTCAAATATATGTGCAAGATCCCAAATATATTGCGCTTAAATCACATGACTTCATCTTCTGGTTGAACTAATCTAAAGAACCAATAGACAACATGAATCCTTTCTCCTACATCTAACAATGCTGGCAGGATGCTTTTATTTCGTAGAATTGTAATGAAGAGTTTTGACACTCTAATGAAAGATCTATCTCGACATGTAGAGCTCTGGAATGGACAATCTCAGCCTGGGAATGGCCATTAGGGGATTCAATTTCTTGACCACAATCCCGAACTTGTCCGATAGTTCTAGCTCCACCCCTTGCGGTAATTCCTATTGAAGATATCACCACCTATCTCTCATGACTCTTCGTGTTTTGGTCGAAAGGTTGTTCAGTTTCCAACAAAAGTCTTTTTGACACACATATTAAAGTGTCTCTAATACTGTTTATTTAGACATGTCTTTTCATATATCTAAGGTATGTCAAGAGTCGTATTTTAAGCCAACATATAAACGAATCTTGTAATCATTTCAAATAATGGAGAGTGAAAAGACTTTTTTACGAGTAAAGTAGTGTATTCATCTCCTTCCTTAAGAGCTTCTCTTGTGAAAGTGTTATCAGAGTTGTGCGACTTTGATATTCA
Source organism: Eucalyptus brandiana (assembly GCA_014182725.1). Taxonomy (NCBI): domain Eukaryota; kingdom Viridiplantae; phylum Streptophyta; class Magnoliopsida; order Myrtales; family Myrtaceae; genus Eucalyptus; species Eucalyptus brandiana. The sequence goes on from CM024671.1 coordinate 27,815,479, forward strand.
ACAATTGGTATCAGAGTAAGGTTATCTAGGACTGAGAGCATGGTTGTCAGGGACCGTGAGTCAAGTCTTTCGGAGCGTAGTTCATGAAGACGATGGTCAAGGACCATTGTTCATGCGTAGGTGGTCGAGGACCGGAATATGTTGAAAATCTGCTAGTGTACAGTTAGGGACTATGATCGATTGGCTAGGGATCAAGGTTTCTTGGAATAGTGTCGGGCATTATTTCAAGTCAGATGGCGGATGTTTCAAATTCAACAAATGACATTGAGAAGCTCAACAACTCCAATTACAATAATTGGAGTGTCCGGATCCAGTTTTATTTGATGGGTCAGGATTTGTGGGATATTGTTGGTGGCAGCAACACCACGGCACCCAGAGACAATGATGAACAAAGGAGATGGAAGATAGAAGCGGGTAAGGCTCTTTACGCTCTTGTCAGAATCGTCAAAGATGATTTATTGCCGCACAATAGGAGCACACAAACTCCCAGGGAGGCGTGGGATAACTTGGCAGCGTTATTCGCAAGGTCAAATGATGCCAAGCTACAAAGGCTGGAGAACGAGCTGCTGTCGATGTTACAACAAAATATGATGTTGAGTCAAGTATTTCTCCAAAGTTAAGTTTATTTATGATGAAATTTCAAAGTTGGATCCCGCTAATGCCATCTCAGAAACAAGAATGAGAAGAATTATTATTCATCAGTTAAAGTCGGAGTATAACAGCATTATTATGGCTACTCGTGGATGGGCAACTCGACCGTTGTTGACCGATCTGGAGAATATTCTGGCTAACCAAGAGACTTTAGATAGTTAAATGTCTAAGGTTTCGATTTAGGAAGAAGAAAGTGCCCTCTTGAGTGATAAAAGAGGGTTCAAGGGCCAGAGACGAACCGGTGCTAACAATAAAGATGGCAGGTCCAGGAAAAGCCATGTCGAATGGCAAAAGCAACCAACTCATGAAGGATGGCAAAATCGTCCAGGAGAGTTGAGCTTTCAACCAAGGGGAGCTGGGCAATGCGATGGCAAAAGACGTAATGGACGATGTTATGTTTGCGGCAAGGAGGGCCACTTTGCCAGAGATTATCGAGCAAAGAAAGCTGAAGGAAATATTGCAACATCATCGAAAAGGAATGATTTCAATGAAGATAAGGAATGAGATTTCCAAACGTCTGTTGCAATAGTGGCGTCAGATGAGTTCGCCTCTTCTTCCGTTAGCCGAGTTAAATGATGCGATGGCATTAATATCTGTAAGTGAAAAGTCGATTAATTATGATTACAACTAGATTGTTGGTTCAGGGTGTTCGACTCATATGATTGGAGATCAAGGCAAATTGTCGAACATGCGTAATTATACTGGAGGACGTGTTGTTATTATTGCAAACGGCTTGAGGTTGCTGATTACTCATATCGGCGAGACGATGATAACTCCTCGATTCAATTCACAGCAAGTTGAATTGAAAAGTGTGTATCACGTGCCAGGAATGAAGAAGAATTTATTGTCTGTGTCCCGGTTCTGACTCGGGTAATTATGTGGTGTTCAGTCCACGAGATATTAAGGTGTACCGAAGTTTGAAGCCCACTGGAGGGATGTCGGTTAGAGTCTGTTTACGTGATGTCTGCTCAAACAGCATACGTAAACAAAACCTGAAGGAATGATACACCCGATTTATGGCATGCGTGGCTTAGGCATGTAAGTTATCACAAGTGGAAGGTGAAGATGCAAAAGAACATGCTAAGGGGTCTTCCCCAGTTGGAAGTGCAAGAAAATATGGTTTGTGTTGGGTGCCAAGTACGGGAAGGCACATCAACTTCTGTATGAGGAATCGTCATTCAAAGCTTGAATGCCTCTCGAGCTCGTTCACTCGGATGTGTTTGGTCCAGTGAAGCAGTAATCTATTAGCGGATTCAAGTATATGATCACTTTCATTAATGACTTCTCCAGGTACGTCTGGGTTGATTTCATGAAGGAAAAATCTAAGTTGTTTATCAAATTTAAGGTGTTTAAGGAGAATGTTGAAAGTGAAGTAGGTAGAAAAATTATTTGCCTATGGACCGATAACAGGGGAGAGTTCACTTCCTACGAGTTTATGAAGTATTTGCAAGAGTACAAGATACGTCGATAGTATACTTGTCCGTATATGCCGCAGTAGAACGGTGTTGCTGAAAGAAAGAATCGATAGCTAGCCGAGACATGCAGGAGCATGTTGCATGCGAAGAATGTTCCACCAAGGTTTTAGGCTAAATGTATGAAGACGGCGGCTCACGTGACTAACAGGCTGCCACAGGCAACTTGGTTTTATGTCACCATACGAGAAGCTATGGAATCGCAAGCCGGTGGTAAGTCACTTTAGAGTTTTCAGATGTGTATGTTATGCATTTGTGCCTGATCATCTCCACAACAAATTCGACAAGAAGGCAGTCCGCTGCATATTCATGGGATATGATGATCAACGAAAGGGGTGGAAGTGCTGCAACCCTACAATAAGGAGGTGCTATACTTCAAGGAATTTGGTGTTCGATAAAATGTCATCTTGGTGGTCACCTCAAGCAGTCGAATTGCCAAATTCACAGCATTTTGATGAAGAGGTCGAAGAAAGACTGAAAGAATTCGATGAGAATCAGCTGTTGAAAAAGGTGTCGAAAAGATGTCGAAGCATAATCACCAGGATCGATAAGTTCATCTAGTGAGCATCCAAGGTCGACAGAAGAACTTTGACCAAGTCAGGTCGAAGAACTTGAAGAGGAGGAGCCTCAACTTCGGAGATCGACGAGGCAAAGGAAGCCGAATCCCAAGTATGCTAATGCAGCATTGACTGAAGATGTTGGCATGTTCAAGCCTTCAACATATGAAGAAGCCTCGAAGAGTATAGAGCGGAGGAAGGCCATGGAAGAAGAAATCCTTGCACTAAAGAAGAATGAGACATGGGACTTGGTACCGAAACTTGAAAAGGTACGTCCTATTTCTTGCAAATGGGTTTATAAACTTAAAACTTGACCAGACGGGTCAATTGAGAGGTATAAAGCACATCTAGTGGCTCAAGCATTTTTGCAAAAATATGGGGTTGATTATGAAGAGACCTTTAGCCTGGTGGCAAAGGTTACCACTGTTCGAGTTCTATTAGCACTTGCAGCAAGCAAGTCATGGAGTGTGTGGTAGATGGATGTGAAGAATGTTTTCCTGCATGGAGAACTCGAGCGAGAGATATACATGGAGCAACCGAATGGCTTCAAGAGCAAATCCAGAATATATTTGCAAGCTAAAGAAAGCATTGTATGGCTTGAAGCCAGCCTTGAGAGCGTGGTGTGGAAAGATTGCAGAATTCTTGTTGAAGAACGATTATAACGTAGCTCCAGTAGACTCGAGCCTGTTCGTGAAGGAAGAAGATGGAAAGGTGGCAGCTATGCTGGTTTATGTGGATGATCTCATCATTACTAGAGATTATGAAGATGAGATATGTCAAATTAAAGCCAACCTCTCTGTGCGGTTCCAAATGAAGGAGCTTGGAGAACTAAAACACTTTCTAGGGCTTAAGATTGATAGGACAAAGGAAGTGTTATTCCTATGTTAACAAAAGTATGCACGAGATCTCTTAAAAAAATTCGGAATACTTGATTGCAAACCTATATCTACTCCGTTGGATGGGAATGCGAAGTTATGTGTTGAAGAAAGTTGAGAGCTAGAAGATTCGACTATGTATAGACAACTGATAGGTAGTTTAATTTACCTTACCATAACTCGGCCTGACATCTCTTTTGTAGTGGGAGTAGTGAGTCGATTCATGGAGAAGCCAAGGAAGCCTCACTTGGATACAGCCAAGTGTATTCTGAGGTATGTAAAGAAGACTTTTGATTTTGGGCTTTTGTATAAAAAGGAATCATCAAGTGAGATGGTCGGTCATTGTGATGTTGACTGTGCTAGAGATCAACACACACGATGATCAACTACTGGATACTTGTTTAATCTTGGATCAGCAGTAGTGTCCCGGTGCAGTAAAATACAGCCGAATGTGTCTTTGTCTACAATAGGAGCTGAATACAGAGCATCATCAATGGTAGCTTAGGAGAGCACGTGGCTAGTGCAGTTATTGAATGATCTTCATCAATCAATAGATTATTCGACAATATTGTATTGTGATAATCTATCGGCTATAAGCTTGCAGAGAATCCAATTTTCCATGCTAGGACTAAGCATGTGGAAGTCCACTATCACTTTCTGCGAGAGAAAGTGTTGGATGGCGAGATCAATATGAAGTACATCAAGACAGGTGATCAAGTTGCTAATATCTTCACCAAAGGTCTTGGAGCTGCAAAGTTTGAAGAGTTTCAAGCTCAACTTGGTATGGTCGTGAGGACTATCCTTAGAGAGAGCAGTCGGTGAGGGGGAGTATTGAAGATATCACCGCCTATCTTTCGTGACTCTTCGTCTTTTGGTCAAAAGGCTATTCAATTTCCAACATAAGTATTTTCGACATACATGTTAAAGTGTCTTTGTTACTATTTATTTAGACATGTCTTTTCATATATCTAAGGTATGTCAAGAGTCGTGTTTTAAGCCAACATATAAATGAATCTTGTAATCGTTTCAAATAATGGAGAGTGAAAAGACTTTTCTACGAGTAAAGTAGTGTATTCATCTCCTTCCTTAAGAGCTTCTCTTGTGAGAATGTTATCAGAGCTGTGCGACTCTAATATTCAACAATTCCTACTTGAATGAATGCAAAAGAGAGGCCAAAGAAAATGTCAGCATCCTCTCTGTTAGTGCGAGCCATGCGCATATCCTTCGATCGAAACCGAAAGGCATGTGCGTGAAGTCGTTGCCTAAGAGGTCATACTTGCTGGGATCTTCCAAGAACCTCTTGGGTCTAAACTCCGTCGGTTTGCCCCAAATCATGGGGTCCCTGTGGATATAACCCATGTTTAGGAATATGTTACTGCCCTTTAGTGCCAAGGCACTAAATTCGAAGAACTGGAGTTTGTAGGTGGAGAACTCGGTAGGTCTCAGCCAATTTGGAGAACTTCCGGTGTAGATCACTCCCTGTTAGCTGGGTTTACTCATATGTGGAGGAAGCCCAATAAGTTGCAAGCCCAAAAAGGGCTTGAGCCCATATGATAAGTTATATGAAGAAATATGATTTCTCACTATCTATATAAAGAGGTAGCCGCAAAAAAAAAAAGAAAATAAGAATAACAAGAGAAAAAGAAAAGAAAAATGCCTGTTGGGGCAATATCTGATTTACATCAAGCTGGCATTGGAGGTCGATTCGTGGTCCGACTGGGTTGAAATTTTGTCAACATGTTCATGGCGCAATTTTCTCGAATCTGAATGATTTGATTTTCGTTTAAAACTCCATACATCATATTTTTCGTGGATTGATCAAAATTTATGTTTTTGGTCAGATTTATCCTTGATCTCTTGTGAAATTCATGTGTATTGCCAAGAATTATGTTCTTAAGATGTTTGCTGCTATGTACCTCTAGTATTTGCTAGAGAAGAACATTGTTCATCCAATTTTGTTGATAGTGAAGAATTTCGGGTGGACTCCGTCCCCGTGGTTTTGATCTCCTCACATCAAGGAGGTTTTCCACGTAAAAAAAAAAAAAATCTTGTGTTTCGCGTCTTGGTATTTATTTTACTCTACTATATCGATTCCTATTAGGTTTATACAAGAGATGAGATTATTTTATTCTGCTGCGTTGATTCGATATTGTTCGAATTGTTACTCTTCTCCCATCACTCCCTAGGAATGGGAGGTACCTGAGGAACGGCACGCCTCGGGGCCTTGGGGGCAATGGATTCTTCGAGTTTTTTCACCTCCTGAGCATGGAAAAAACCAAAAAACTAAGAGTTGCAATTGCTATGACAACAAGTTTTCTGATAGCTCTAGGTATTGCATTGTTCTCTTCTTTAGCATGCCACAACCACAACCAGGAACGTCCAAAGTATCCATCTGACATTTTAGCTCTCCACCGCAGGAAGAGAAGCAGCGAAGCAAGAATAAGAAATTCTTTTATTACACTAGGCATACATGGTCTTCCTCTAGATGTGTGGGTCTCTCATGGATGATAAAGGAAAAGCTGATGAGGGAATGGAGTGGTTCTGGTTTGCCCTCATCAACACAAGGACAAAAGTTGACAACTGGAGAGCACTGATTACAAACAGCAGCCCCACGTGGTCCAGTTTATAGAGATATCTTGACATATGATGAGATAAGGTGATATATGGTGATTGTTTTGTTATAATTTGGGCCTTATCCAGAACATTAGCTTTATATATTGGGAAGAGCGAATTTCATGTAATAAGTCTATAAATAGGGAAGTCTTGCAATTATTTTTTGTTAAGGTGAAATAAGTTTACAAGCCTATCTATCTTTTTCTCTTCCTTGTGTGAGTTGTAAGTGTTTCATCTTCAAATTACTTTCATTAAAATGGTATAAGAGCTTACGGTTTGTAATCATGGCCTAAATAAATAATCAGCTTCTTCTTCAATACTCTTGTCTTACCAAAGAAAATTCTAGTAACTGGGCCATTTAAATGAAAGCTATACTCGATGCTTAGCGATGTATAGGAACTTGTTAACACTGGCTATGATGAGCCAGAGGATGAAGCTACCTTGAACCAAAACTTGAGGAATGCCTAGGAGAAGATTCGTTCGAAAGATCAATATGCCTTGTCAATCATCTATTAAGCTTTAGATGATTTTATGTTCAAAAAAGTGTTGAACACTACTACTGCTAAGGAGGCATAGGAGATTCTTCATGACACACATCTAAGAGTATAGAAAATTCACAAGATTCGCTTTCAAACCTTGAAAGGCGAATTTGAGGTAATTCGTGTGAAAGTATATGGATTAATTGCTGATTATTTCATAAGAGTTTTGGCAATTGTCAATAAGATGAAAAGAAATGGAGAAGACATTTCAAATATTTGTGTTATTGAGAAAATACTTTGGTCCTTAGACAAGAAGTATGTAGACAAGAAGTATGACTACATTGCTGTTGCAATTGAAGAATCTCTTGACTTGGATGCCATGACGATCGATTAGCTTATGGGCTTCATTACAAGCCTATGAAGGAAGGTTCAGAAGAAAAAAGATTGAACCAGTGGAGGATCTTGTAATTGTTTTTCGTTAAGATAAATAAATCTAAAAACCTATCGGCAATATTAGCGTCCCAATTGGCGAACATCATGTCCTGGTCTCGCACGATTTCTTTGGCTAGCGATGGGGAGCTAACCACGACATACAGCATGCTTCCAAGCCAGAGTTTGTAGACGGGGCCACAGGTCTCGGCCAATTCGGTGGACTTCCGGTGAAGATCGGTCCCAAGGAATGGGAGGTACCCGAGGAAAGCTAAGAGTTGCGATTGCTACGACAAACAGTGTCGTAGTAGCTCTTGGAATTGCATTGCTCGCTTCTTTAGCATGCCACGACCCCGGCCAGGGACGTTCGGAGTCTTTGTTCGGCATTTCAGCTCGGAAGAACGGTCTGAGGAGTCGTCGAGCAAGAATGAGGATGTCTGTAGGGACGCTACATGAGGAAGTTCTTCCGATGGGCGGTTTTCATCGGAAAAGTCAGTTGTTCACGTGACACTCAGACAGTGACTGCCACTGATACACGAACAATTATTGATCAAACGAAAATGACCCCAGGGGTCCAGTTTTTGACATGCTATAAGTGGGGGTTTGTCGTCTATTTAGTTTTGTTGATTTGCATGGTGTCCATGGTCTGAACGCAGATTTGGACCGACAAAGTTAATATCATGTCGGATGCCACCGACGTCCAGACCTCTCAAAGTCTAAGATGATCACGATCTTATCCTTTTCAAGCTCAGGGGAGCCACACGTAGAGAAAGGATGAGCTTTAAAGGTCGCATACCTGCATAGATTGTATGACTGATTTGATATTTTGAAATATCTACTAGCAAGATGCTCGTGCATTGCATAGCTCTGACGTAGCATTTGTTATATCATTCTCGATTTTGATATCCGCGTGAGCTTTTGCAAGCGAAATAATATGCATAAAATTATAACATCATAAATATTCACATCAATCAAATTATCAACAAAAGTTTTCATGAAATTTTGTATAGAGTACGTGTACTCCAATATGTACTTTAGTGTGAGGGGAAAGTACTAAAAATGTTTTAAATTTATTGTATTGGTATTAATTCGATCCTAAACATTTAAATTAGGTCAATTTAGTCTTAAATATTTTCACATTGATATTAATTCACCATCCAATTTAAATTGGCTCGATATCGCCAATATGAATGCCGATTATCCTACATTGCATGGCTGACGCTGACAAGAAGACACATGATGACTCTTGATTGTCTAATTTAAAAGAATTGAATCTTTTAAATTTAAAGAGGCTTTTTTTGCACCAAAAAAATGATCAACTTTTGGTTATTATTGACATATGATGGACTTAGTTGATGAGAATAGAATTTGATTATGTATGAATAGAATTATTAGTAACTTCAAAAGAATCAATAGCGTGCTAGTGAAGTCATTGACGACATACAAAGTGAAGTTATTGAAGAGATCCTTAAAACATTGATGTTGACATCAAGCAGTCGACAAGAAGGAGAATTACCAAAAAAGTCATAAACCTATCGAATTATCTTACGCCAATTCGTCCATAAACTTTTTTTTTTTAGTCAATTTAGTCCTAAACCTTTTACAATTGTGCTTGGGTTTAGTCAATCCGGCCAAAATTGGCCGGTTGGCGCTGACGTGGACACCGCCGTCCGGCGAAAGCTGACATGGAAAATTTTTTAATTTTTTTTTAATTTTTTTTTCGAATTTTTAAATATTTTTTTGAATTTTTGAATTCCTTTTTTTTTTTTTTTTCAGCTTCTCCTTCCTCTGGCCCGCTGGCGCCGGCCAGAGGCGAGGGCTGGCGAGGCCGACCTCGCCGGCCAATGGCAAGGCCGGCCTCGCCCATGAACGGCGAGGTCGACTATCGCCTTGGGCCGAGCGAGGCCGAGCCTCGCCATCCAAGGCGAGGGTCGGCCTCGCCCAGCCATGGCAAGGGTCGATCTTGCCAATGCTAGCGAGCTTGGCCCTCGCCAGATCTGGTGGGGCCTCACCCAGCGACGGCGAGGCCTACCTCGCCAGCGACTTTTGTGAGCGCAGCCAGCGCCCTGTTCGCTGCCTCCATTGTCGGAGCTTGCCAAGGACCCGAGGGTTTTTCGGCTCGTTTTGCAGAGGGTGAATTGGAGTAGACGACGACCCAACTCGGCTTCCGTAGCAACAAACCGCGAAAGCCGAAGCCGCCGGAAACGGGGAGCAAGCGGGCGGGACCGTCGCCTTGGCTAGGCGAGGCCGACCCTTGCCTCGGATCCGGCGAGGCTCGGCCCCGCCCAGCCATGGTGAGGGTCGATCTCACCGGTGCCAGCGAGCTCGACCCTCGCCATGGCTGGGTGAGGCCGGCCTCGCCAGATCTAGCGGGGCCTCGCCATTGGCCGGCAAGGTCGGCCTCACCAGCCAGAGGAAGGAGAAGCTGAAAAAAAAAAAAGAATTAAAAATTCAAAAAAAATATTGAAAAATTCGAAAAAAAATAAATAATAAAAAAATTTGCCATGTGAGCTTTCGCCGGACAGCTAGTGTCTACGTCAGTGCGGACTGGCCAATTTTGACTGGATGGACTAAACTGACACAATTATAAAAGGTTTAGGACTAAATTGGCTAAAAAAAAAAGTTTAGGACTGAATTGGCACAATTGCAATAGGTTTAGGACTTTTTTGATAATTCTCCCATCGACAAGAGGATAATCCTAGTTGATTATTTTGCCGCTATTTCTTTTTTGGTAACCACTTGAAAGTTTTTTTTTTTTGCATAACCATTTGTAACCTCCATCAATAACCATTGATTGTTGTTTTTAAATAGTTGTATCTTACTCTTTGGAGGATCCCACACAAATCAAACAAATTTATTATCTTTAAAATTTCCTATCTTGCATTTTATTTTCCTTAATTGTAGCTTTCAGATTTGCGTTATCGATTAAATTTCTTCATGTATCTTTAGTTGATTAAATTTCTTCATGCATCTCTATTCTAGGTATTGTGCCGTCAATTAAATTCTAGCATAATACTTCTATGTTCTCAAGTTGTGTTGTCAATTGAACTCCGCATGTTTATGTCTGGTTGCTTTATTTGGTTTGCTTGAATGATTAATCATCACCATCTAAAATGGATTGTAATTATCATTAGAGTAGTGTCACCACGCTCGTTAACCAAACTTTATAAAGAAAGACTTTCATTTTCAATGTACTAAATGTGTATATGACACATAATAATAATAATAATAATAATAATAATAATAATAATAATAATAATAATAATAATAATAATAATAATAATAATAATGTTTTGAAAATGAAAAATAAAATTCTTGATTTAGATATTTAGAGTCCGTGAATGCTCGTTTACAAAATCTTCGTAATTAGGTGCGCAACACCTCTCAAACTTATGGCTGAGTATTGCCCCTCATACATTGACAAGCTTAGGGCGCACTTGTGTATAGACAAATTTTCCTTCTATCATACAGAAGCTTCATTAATTTTCCTACTATTTGTTGGAAATATTTTATTTTATACATCCAACTAGTTTTAATCAATCGAACACTCATCTTGCTTACTCATAGAGTGCGGGATCAGACAACCTCGGCGTAGGTATCGCGACAAGAGGTTCCTTCTTCTTCAGAACGATGCCAAACCGCTCCGAAATATCCAGCTTCTCCGCACTGCCGCTCAGCAGTTTCCATTCGAAGGAGTGCGCAAGCGTAGCCAGCGAGCACAGCACCATCCTCTCCCCCATCGCTGTCCCGGGGCAAATCCTGCGGCCCGACCCGAACGGTATGTAATTCAGGTCATTCCCGTTGAAGTCCCACTTGCTGTCCGCGTCCGCGAACCTCTCCGGGTCAAAAGTCGACGGGTTTTTCCAAACGGATGGGTTGCGATGGATGGCCCACGTGTTGATCAAGACTTGAGAGCCCTTCGAGACCATGTAGCCCGCGATGATGCAGGTCTCCCTAGGGCAATGAGGCACCAACATTGGAAGGCCGGGGTGTAACCTTAGAGTCTCCTTCATGACTGCTTTTAAGTAGGAGAGGTGGTGTAAGTGCGACTCTTCCACTCTGTTGTCTTCACCTACTACTTGCTCAAGCTCTTGTCGGGCTTTCGACATCACTTCCGAGTTCTTGATCATCTCGGTCATGGCGAACTCGACCGAATTGGAGCTCGTCTCGGTCCCTCCCGCTATCATGTCCTGTCCGTGCATAATCATCACATGATATGTTAAAATTGGAGTATAGATAATAAAGTCATTGTATGAAGTGCAAAAATTCTCAAGCTATATCTAGGGCAGGGAGATCGTCTCCACAGCATTCTTTTTGTGATGGGACCTCTAGCCTTTTTTAAAAAAGCTTTGTAAGAGGCTTCACATAACCATCACCAGTAAGGGTGAGCATACTAAACCGCTCGGATAGGGAATCGCCCGTACCAAATTGGCCAATTTGGTCGAGTTCCTGGTTCCATAAAAATGGAATTTGTGATTTTCAGTCAGGTTCTCAGTTCCAAGGGGAATCGGATCGGGCTAGACACACAGACCGGATCGACTTTTTTAAAATATATATATATATATATATATCTATATAATTTCTTAAAAATAGCAATAAAACCTAAAATTGTAATAACTCTAGTTTTTTTAATTTTTTTAAATTTTTTTTTCTAAGTGACTGGTTCCATTGAATCGAACCAGACTAAACCAGACCGGTTAGTCCGATTCCTAGTCTAGAACTGTCCAATCCGGTCTCTGGTCCCAAAAATGGAGATAAGTTCTCTCTGTCTAATTCCTAATTTATGGAATCGGAAACCGGACCGAAAACCAATCACCCTTAGTCACTAGTTCTATTTAGATGCTAGTGTGACTATGGTTCCGCGTTGCTAATGAACATCCGGGATGACTTTTTCAGCTTTTAGGGACGGCTTACCGCTTGTGACTTGTTGTACCTTTTTTAGTAGTGATAATTCTACTGGATAGAGAATTGTGCCAGGGGTGGAAGAGCACATTGAAAAATAAATAAGTGAAGATGCTAACACTAGTTTTCAGGGAACATTTTTATTTGGCCATGTTAATATACAAGTGATATACAAGCGATGTTCTCATTAGTTTCTAAACCTAGGGTTCAAGATTTAATGCGTTCTCCATTAATTAAACACTCAATATAGACTCATGTCTTAACCTTTCAATATTTTTTGTTGTTGTAACATCTGACGAAATATTTGGAGTTGGATGACAAAAATAAGTAAAATTTGATAATATTCCATTGGTGTGGATGATAGATAGAATGATGTTATAAATTTCAATGTCTTTAATTTAAGTACGTTTGTTTATCTCGTTGCTATATAATGTATTTGAGGAGATCTAATTTTTAAACAATGAATGCACATACCAGAAGTAGGGCTTTCAGTTGAGTCATGGTGAATGGTGCATCAACATCTGACTCCCCTTCTTTCTTTAGTCTAAGCAAATACTGCAAAAAGTCCTGAGTCGAATTGACTTCATCACCAATGTTTTGGTTCCAACCTTCTTTGTCCATCTGCAACCTCTTAGCAATCACCATGTTGAATGAACTGTCAAACCTGTTGGCTAAAACCTTCATCCTCTTCACTATGCCTTGCAAGTCGAACCGGGCCAAGCCTGGATAGAAGTCCGAGATGTTCGGCTTGATCGCCAAAACTGTCATCTCTGTTATGATCCGCCGAAATTCTGCCCCTAGCCTTGCCATCTCTTCGCCTCTAATAGTGTTACCCCAGATCATGCTTGTAACCACGTTGAAAGTGTTGGAGAAATCTTTCCAGAATATTTTGAAACTGACAAAACGTTTTTATCAGTCTAAGTCTGGATATTCGGAGACCGTCAGTCTGAAGACTTTATGATCTCAAAGACTCAAGACTATTCTCACTGACAGTCTTTCTAAATCCAGTGGGGAAGGAAATCCAGAGCCGAGGTATACGGTTGAGGATTTGATCCTATCCTATGGAGAAGATCCCTTGGTTGGATAATCATTTCGGATTCTTTAATTCTTATCTAAGGTCGATTGAAGATCCGATGGTCGACGAAATATTCTTGGAATGTTCTATTCTTGGAAATCAAGATCCTGATTGTATGGGCAAACAGGATTGATGGGCTATCGCCAGGTTCCTTAAATAGCTCGAATGATCTTCGTGATTGATTCCGTCCAACGGGTAGATTGGAGGAATTCCTTTGGTAAGTGCCAACGGCTATGATGGCATAAAGGAGTATAAAAGGAAGACGTTCTAGTTGTTTTAGAGAGCGTGATCGATAGAAGAATTCCAGAGTCTGAAGAACCTTGATTATTAGTCGATACTGTTTGAGCGAAATTGTATACACAGAGAGTGTTTGTTCTTAGAGATACTTTGAGCGAGTGTGGTAGATCATCTACACCGAGAAGTCAAGGAAGATCATCGCTGTAACATCTCTTTGTTCATAGTGGAATCCAGCCAATAGGCATCGGTGCGAAAGAGTGGACGTAGGCTTGAATCAAGCCGAACCACTATAAACCGCGTGTTCAATTCTCTCTTTCCTTTACTCAGTCTATCGATTGATTTCTTTAATTGCTGCAAATCATTCAAACCGTCTAAGTATTGTGTAATTATCAAGAAAAATCTTTTATACCTATTCACCCCCCTCTAGGTACTCGTACTAGCTATATCAATTGGTATCGAGCTCGTGTTCTTACTTTATTTGAAGTGTTTTACTTGAGTAAAAGATCCATGGCTAGTATGCTAGCACCGGGGCTGGTGGAAGGGCAAAGCAATACCGACCACCCTACTTTGATGGAAAGGATTACAACATCCGGAAGAACAAGATGAAAGCTTTCCTACGGTCAAAGGATCCTCTCGGAATGGGACGTTGTGGAAAGAGGGATCACTCCTACCGCCGCATCAGTATCTGAAAGAGGGAAAGAAACTATTGAGACCAGTGGAATGTCTCAAAAAGAGATAAACAAGAGACAAGCACTCGATGCAAAAGCAATTTACTCTTTATATTGTGTTTTGTCACCAATTGAATATAACAGAATATATTCTTGTGTTACAGCAAAAGAAGTCTGGGATAGATTACATATCACCTATGAAGGGACAGACCGAGTGAAGGAGACCAGAATTAACATTCTCCTTGGTCAATACGAAGCCTTCAAAATGAAACCAGGAGAATCTATAACTGACATGTTTAGCCGTTTTACAGATATTGTTAATGGTCTTGAGAATCAAGGACAGAAAATTTCTGATCCCATGAAGGTGAACAAGTTGCTGCGTGGACTCTCCAAGGATTGGAATCATATAAAGACTTCAATACGAGAGACGCAAAGAATTTATGCCATTATCTGTAGACGAGCCGATTGGAACTCTTCGCCTTACGAAGTGGAACGAATTAATGAAGACGAAGATCCAAGAGGTAAGAAATCCATTGCATTAAAATCTAATGATGATTCGATGATACGGATTACTCAAGAAGATCTAGATGATGAGGAGCTTGCTCTTATGATAAGAAGATTCGAGAAAGCTGAATAGAAAAGGAAGAAGGTTCAACTCAAAGAAACAAAGTGTTCGAAACAGCAAAACCAAGTTTGTTGATAATGAGGAACCAAATAAAGATGTAGTCTACTTTGAATGTAAGAAAAAGGGACACATCAGACCCAACTGTCCTCTTCTGAAGAAAAAGAGAGGAAAAGCTGAAAAGTCTCGAAAAGCTCTCAAAGCCGAAACCTGGAGCGATACGGAGTGTGAAGAAAGTGATGAGGAATATGCCAACCCGTGTCCGATGGCACAATCGACTCGGACTGGATCGAGATCTCGACAGTGAATTTGAGGTAAGTGATTTTAAAATTCCTGTCAAAGTCTCTAAATACATCGATAAACTATGTTTTAGTCTCAAGACTTCTCTCAAAAAAATTTCCGAACTTAAAAAGGAAAATTTAGCTCTAAAACAAAAGGAAAACATTTTAGAAGAAAGAGTGAAAAGTTTAGACTTGAATGTTTCCACTTTTAAAGAGAATGAAGATAAACTTTCAAAAGAAAATGCTTTCTTAAAAACTGCCTTATCAAATATTTCAAAGAAATTTTCAATAGGGTCTGAAAACTTGAGAAAGTTCTTTCGGTTCAAAGACCTTACTTCAATAAGTCCGGTTTAGGTATGACAGCGAAACAATCCCTTTGATTGATTTTCCGAAAGTAAAAGAAAGAATTAAAAAAAGACCGTCGAGAGAGGCTTACAAAAATCATTTCAAGAAAGTTTTTGTAAAGTCTGTAGGTCGAAATGCTCTAAGGTGTTCAAAGTGTAACATCGATCACTTTGAAAAAGAGTGTCCTATGGTTTGGAAGCCTGTTAAAAGGTATGGCCTAATAATGCTTATCCTACTAACACCAAAGGACTCAAGAAAATTTGGGTACCAAAGAAAGCTTGAGACTCTTTCTTGAATACAGGTCTCTGTCAAAAAGAAGGTAAAGTGGTATCTTGATAGCGGATGCTCAAGACACATGATAGGAGACTCAAATTGCTTCATAAAGTTTATTCAAGTAAATGGTGGAAAAGTCTCATTTGGCGGAAATAGCAAAGGAAGCATTGTGGGATTTGGAACTGTGAAAATTGGAAATCTCACAATAAGCAATGTCTCTTTAGTGGAAGGACTCAACTACAATCTTCTCAAATTAGCTAATTGTGTGATACTGGTTTCAAGATCTCCTTTCAAGAAGGCATATGTTCTGGAATAAGTAAAGACTCGACTCAGTCTTTCATGGGTCGAAGGCATGGAAATATCTACCTCATTGATGTAAGACCAAATGAAATACAATGTCTAATCTCAATTCAAGATGAAGCAATTAACCAAAATCTCATCAAAGAAGCTTGTTCAAGGTCTACCAAAATTGCCATATCAAAAGTCTGATTCATGCACACCATGTATTCTGGGAAAGCAGGTAAGAAATTCATTTAAGCCTATAAATCATGTCTCTACTAATCATGTACTACGATTGCTGCATATGGATCTCTTCGGACCAACAAGAACCCGAGCATTGGAGGTAAGAAATATTGTCTAGTAATTGTGGACGATTACTCTCACTTTACACGGTATATTTTCTTGCAAGTAAGTCGAAACCTTTTCGTACTTTGAGAAGTTTGCTAAAAAGGTTCAAAATGAAAAAGGATGTGCTATTTCAAGTATAAGAACAGATCATGGAAGTGAATTTGAAAATCAAGATTTTACAAAGTTTTGTGATAAATCTGGTTTTAATCATGTGTTTTCCTCTCCATATACTCCGAGCAAAACGGAGTTGTGGAAAGAAAGAATAGATCTCTTCAAGAAATGGCTAGAACACTTTTAATTGAAAGTAAAATTTCTTCTCGATTTTGGAATCGAAGTGTTTCAACAAAGATGCTATATCATCAATAGAGTCTTCCTAAGACCTATTTTAGAGAAAACCCCCTATGAATTGTTCAAAGGTAAGAAGCCTATAGTTTCATACTTTCATGTGTTCGGTTGTAAATGCTTTATTTTGAAAAATGCAAATGATCGAGTTGGTAAGTTTGAAGAAAGATCAGATGAAGGCATCTTCCTTGGATATTCTACAACAAGCAAGGCCTACCGAGTCTATAACAAGAAAAGCCAGTCGGTGGAGGAATCAATGAATGTAAAATTCCAAGACTCAACGCAAGTTGAATCCAGTCAGACTCAATATGAGGAGTCTGAACCGGCTCCAGACCTTTCTAGGCTTACAACTCAAGAAGCATCTCAGTCTCTAGAAGTCCAACATCAAGATGCTCATGAAGATTCAAATAAAGAAAGAGATCATCAACCAGGCAAATCAACCGGAATCGGAAGCATAAATCTAGTCATCCGAAAGATCTCATTATCGGCGAAATCAATGAAGGAATCCGCACCGAGATCAAAAAAACGTGAAGAATCTAGTGCTTTGTGGCTCTAATCTCTCGAAATTGAACCAAAAAGCATAGAAGAAGCTTTATCGATGAAAGCTGGACCGAAGCTATGCAAGAAGAACTCGAGACAGTTCAACATCAATGATGTCTGGGAATTGACATCTAAACCAAAAGGTAAAACCATTTATTGGAACCAAATGGGTATTCGGGAACAAGATGAATGAGGATGGAAAAGTCGTACGGAACAAAGCAAGACTCGTGGCCAAAGGATATACGCAAGAAGAAGGAATAGACTATGACGAGACCTACGCACCCGCAGCAAGGTTAGAAGCTATTCGACTATTACTTGCGTTTGCTTGTTATAAAAATTTCAGGTTATTCCAAATGGACGTCAAAAGTGCGTTCATAAATGGATTCATCCATGAGGAAGTTTATGTGGAACAACCACCTGGATTTGAAGACCCAAAGAAGCCGATTCGCCTCTTGGACCGAAAAGGCCTTGTATGGTTTAAAACAAGCACCTCGAGCTTGGTACGACAGACTAAGTAAGTTCCTTATACAGAATGGTTTTGTCAAAGGTAAAGTAGATACTACTTTATTTATCAAAAAGGAAAACAAAAGCTTTTTACTCGTTCAAATATATGTGGACGATATTATTTTTGGATCTCCTAATGAAAGTCTATGCAAGAAATTTTCTAAGTCTATGCAGGATGAGTTTGAAATGAGTATGATTGGAGAGTTAACATTCTTTCTTGTACTTCAAGTGAAACAAATGAAGGAAGGAACTTTCATTCATCAAGAAAAGTATGCAAATGATCTTGTCAAAAGGTTTGGATTGGAAAAATGCAAAAAGACCGACATACCAATGTCATGTTCTTTGAAGATAGACAAGGATGAAGAAGGGAAGAAAGTAGATCAAAAACTATACAGGAGCATGATCGGTTCTCTTCTTTATCTTACTGCTTCTAGACCTGATATTTTGTTGAGTGTTTGCATCTGTGCTAGGTTTCAATCAGATCCTAGAGAATCACATCTCAGTGCCATGAAACGTATTATCAAATACATTGCCTCATCTTCAAGCATCGGTCTTTGGTATCCAAAGAGGGGAGACTTTAATCTTCTAGGATACTCGGATGCGATCGGCCGGTTCGAGTCGATAGAAAGAGCACTTCGGAACTTGTCAATTGCTTGGAAATAGGACGATCTTGGTTTTCAAGGAAACAAAGTACCGTGGCTCTCTCAACGACAGAAGCAGAGTATGTAGCTCTTGGAAGCTGCTGTTCACAAATTCTATGGATAAAACAACAGCTACAAGACTTTGGCATTGAAGACTCATGCACAAAAATCAGATGTGACAACACCAGCGCTATCAATCTCACCAAAAATCCAATCCTTCATTCAAGAGCGAAGCATATTGAGATTCGACATCACTTCATTAGAGATCATATTCAAAATGGAGAAATCTCGATTCAATTTGTTGATTCAAAGAGTCAACTAGCGGATATTTTCACAAAGCCTTTGGAGAAAAATCAATTCGACGTTATCCGTTCAAGGCTCAACATTTTGAAGCTTGAAGAAGTTAAAGTCTAGAGACTCACCAATTCTTAGACTCTAATCACTCAGACTCTAAATCCTAAGACTCAGACATTCATGGCTATAGACTGTAAGTTGCTATTTTATTCGGACTCGAAAAGGTACGATTTTTAGTTCAGTTATAATCCGTGTGAAAATCGAAAACTTGTCTTTTCAAAAGGATTAATTTTGGCAGTTATTGTTTTTTTTTAAAAAAAGTGTTCGTACACTTTCCTTGTGTCGATTGAACTTCCCTTTTCAAAACTGAGTTATATATACAGTTTTTCTTTACCCAATCTTCAAAACCCTAAAAAGCACTCTCCTCCCGAACCTGTTTCTACTTCTTGTTTATCGTCGAGAAAGTGGTCATTTTTTCCTTGGGAAAGCAAGCGAAGGAATCTCTCAATCGACAAAGAGGATGTCTTCTTCGAGGAAATCATCAAGAATAGCAAGCAGGGGACCACAAAGAATGGAGAAGGGACCGACACACTTTGATCTCACCGAGGAAGAAGACTTATCAAGTCAGCGACAAAGTCCGATTCGCTCTCATCCACGTCATTCAACGCCTCCTACCCCACATGGTGAAAGTCAACATCTTGAAGAAGAGATAATCGAGGATGCTTGACCCAAGTAGAGTCCAAAAACCCTCCTTTATGTATAAGCTTTATCTTTCGTTGAAAAGCACCGGTACACCATTGAACTATATAGACGATTTCCTTAAGGACAAGAACTATGGGAATGAGTATATTTTTCTGCGGAGAATGGAGGAATTAGGAATTGCTCCGAAAGGAAAAGCAGAGGATGCCCTTGCGAATATACCAAGTGATCCTCGTGTACTGGACAAAATTTGATTGAAGGGAACGATGATGACGAGAATGTTCCTTGAATTTCAACCGAGAATGGGAGTGGCAGCGAAGGTGAAAGGAAATCGAATGGATTTGTTCAAATCCAAGGATCAGGAGAACGTGTATTTCAGACTGTTGAAAAGAGGGGTGATAAACCCTAGAAGTGTGGATTTTGACTTCCTGGACGCCATTAACATGAACTTGAGAGAGAAGTTGAATTTGCTTCAACTTGAGAAATTTTGCTCTGACACTACGGACAGGTACGCTCATTTGACCGCTTATTTCTATTCAAATCTCAGCTTTTTGGATGCGAATAGAATTTCATTCAGTGTACGAGACAAAGTCTACGTGGTAGATGTGAATATGTTGGCAGACATAGTTGAAGTTGAACGAGGGCGTTATCTACCAATCAAAGTCTCACCTACTCGTACTACTCTGGAACTTGTCAAAGATAGGGACACAGAGAAGAGAGTAACATATTCCAGGATGAATGCCATCAACATTGTGCTTCATAAGATTGTAATCAACTGTCTCAGACCGAAGTCTACGTCAAAGACTTCCGTGTCTTATTCTGAAGCAAAGTTGATGTACGCGATCAACTCAGGACGGAAGTTCTCTCTCCCGCACACTATTCTCTTCCATATGTACGAGCAATGTCAAAAGACAAGGGACAATTGCCTTATCCCGGTCAGTGACCAAGATCTTTAGACACATAAATATTGAACCGCCTCATACACTTTGTGTTCGACCGTGCAATAAGATGGTGGTAGGTTTGAAGATGTTAACGAAGATGCGTCTACAAGAACTTTCCAAGGCAATGGAGAAATTCAGAATGAAGTCTCCAGTTCCATCTGCTTCAAAGAGAAAAGGAAAAGAGGTCATTGGAGCCCCATCTAAAAAGAAGAAAAGGACTCTCATCTTAGAGGATGAAGATGAAGAGGATGAAGATCCCACTATCATTGCTTTAACAAGAACCGGACGTTACGTGCCTCAACCGACGAACTTCGGAAGAAACAGAGAGAAGAAGAGGAGCAAGCCAAGATCGAGAGAAGAAGAAGAGCGAGAGAGAGAAGGAGAAAGAAGTCAAGAAGAAAGAGAAGGAGAAAAAGAAAAGTCTCGAAATTGAATGGAGAAAAGGGAAATCAAGATACGAAGAGCATGATCATCACTCTTCCCCTTTCGATGTCCTAGAGACAGGGGAGTTGGCGAGCAAGAGCGGTCCACACCTCATGCTGCCGATAGTGAAGGTCCAAGACAATCTCCAGCAGACCCAGAAGAAGTTCAGGTTTCTCAATTGCCTGAAGAAGGACACGATACGTCGACTCCAAATCTGCAAGATTATACAGAAGCTCCATCGTCGGCATTTACTCCATCTGAGAAAGCTCATGCAAGTACACAGACGGACAACTCAGCAGATTTTTGTTGTATTCTTGATATCCTTATGGAAATGCGGGGACGGATATATGCTCTAGACTGTGAGATTCAAACCATCAAGAATGCTGGCCAAGCGTCTTCAGTTAACCTGGAGGACAAAATGAAAGACCTCGCTCTACAACTTCAAGCCAATGCAAAAGGAGAGGAGGTAGCTCATCTAAGGGAAGACTTGAAGAGGCTAGAAGGCTTAGTCCAATCTATGGGAGATTTCCAAATCGTTCGCATTCCCAAGCAGACCTGATTCCTTTCTCACCTTTTTCATGATGACAAAAAGGGGGAGAACCAATTTGAACCAACAACTTTCAACATCTCTTAAACTTTGAATTTGTGGTTATTTTTTTTGGTTATGTTTTTGAGTTTGACTTGAGTGAACTTGGGTGTGTTAACTTGATCAATTAGCTGTGGATTTAAATGCTTGACTTGGGTGCATTCATATCAAGTGTTGTTTTATGGTATTACTCATGAAAGACTAACCAATTTTCTGTGGATGCAGAGTCTCGGTTGCTTTATTAATCTTTATGAGTTAGCCATATTGCTTGAGAAATGTTTTTGCAGGTCAAAGTTGTTCAAATCTACAAGGAAGTTTTGTCACCATCAAAAAGAGGGAGATTGTTGGAGAAATCTTTCCAGAATATTTTGAAGCTGACAAAATGTTTCTATCAGTCTAAGTCTGGATATTCGGAGACCGTCAGTCTGAAGACTTTATGATCTCAAAGACTCAAGACTCAAGACTCAAGACTCAAGACTCAAGACTATTCTCACCGACGCCTTTCTAAATCCAAAGGGCGAAGGAAATCCGAGAGCCGAGGTATACGGTTGAGGATTTGATCCTATCCTCTCGGAGAAGATCCCTTGGTTGGATAATCATTTCGGGTTCTTTAATTCTTATCTAAGGTCGATTGAAGATCCGATGGTCGACGAAATATTCTTGGAATGTTCTATTCTTGGAAACCAAGATCCCGATTGTATGGGCGAACGATTGATAGGCTATCGCCCGGAGTTCCTTAAATAGCTCGAATGATCTTCGTGATTGATTCCGTCCAACGGGTAGATTGGAGGAATTCCTTTAGTAAGTGCCAACAGCTATGATGGCATAAAGGAGTATAAAAGGAAGACGTTCTAGTTGTTTTAGAGAGCGTGATCGATAGAAGAATTCCAGAGTCTGAAGAACCTTGATTATTAGTCGATACTGTTTGAGCGAAATTGTATATACACAGAGTGTTTGTTCTTAGAGATACCTTGAGCGAGTGTGGTAGATCATCTACACCGAGAAGTCAAGGAAGATCATCGCTGTAACATCTCTTTGTTCATAGTGGAATCCAGCCAATAGGCTGTCAATGCAGAAGAGTGGACGTAGGCTTGAATCAAGCCGAACCACTATAAACCGCGTGTTCAATTCTCTCTTTCCTTTACTCAGTCTATCGATTGATTTCTTTAATTGCTGCAAATCATTCAAACCGTCTAAGTATTGTGTAATTATCAAGAAAAATCTTTTATACCTATTCACCCCCCCTCTAGGTACTCGTACTAGCTATATCAGAAAGCAGCCGCGAACACTTGGTCCCCAACGTTGATAGCCGAACCGGCCTGACTATAATGTGAACATTGTTGATGTACTCAGCTGTACATATCTATGGAGCTAATAATCCACCCTCTATGTAAACATTGTTGCTGAAACAATGAGAATTGCGCGCCCCAGGAAGCTCGGCTTCAGGGACCTCCTCCTTCGGTCAAGCGGCCATGGTCGATTCCTTAATTACGGATAATCGATGAAATGGTCGTATGCACTCGGCAGTCGATTGAATCTATATCCTTCCAGCGCAAGAAAGGAAAGACTTCATCTTCTGGTTGAACTGATCTAAAGAATATCCCAATCAAAGCAGCACAAAACCGTGCAAAGTAACGTTATGTCTGTCGCGACCCGATCTCGCCACCCCCCGAAAAGTCCAAGAAGGGGAAAGGTCGGGTTTAGGGGTACTTTGATCACGAGAGTTTCCTCACGAGATCGTGAGCTCTCCCAAGCTCGTACCCCGCGTGACAGTGAATTTATTTATGCGGTCTAATTGTTTATAACAACCTAAACATATACAGGAGTCGCCACTAGCCTCATTTTTTGGGGGTCGGCTAGAAACCCAATCAAGGGTCGGGAGTGTTCCCTCAATTCCTACGCAACCAAATATCTAGGTTCGGGGACTTAGGTTATGCTAATATTGCTATTAGCGCCCTTTCGGTACCTAAACAGCATGTTGTGTTTTTCCTAACATGTTCATGCATTTCTTTTTTATATTTTCAGGATCGTCAATTCTATACTAAATGATCATGCATGGTGGATTACTTTCATTCTATTCTATTCCTAAGAAATGAGAGGAAAACAAACAATGAAAATGAAATTGCAAGACATGAAGTAAACAATCAAGAAGAGCAGTTAAACCTAATCATGCAATTCTAAAAATATAAAAGAGAAGACAATTGGGAAAGAAAGGAAACCCGCAACTCGTCGGGTTTTATACACTGCATGGAACCCGAGACATATGTCGGGAAAACAAATAGTACAAGAAAATGGTCGGAATTGACATCGACCTCCACCATCTTCACGCTTTATCCATGTTTAGGATCCTATTCTAAACCTAATCTAAGAAATCTGAATGACTAGATGCATACAAATGAAAGAAACAATCATCACGTGTCAAAACAATCAAAAGCAAGACGTCTTTTGTATTCAAAAAGAGTAACTAAAGTCACAAAGTCTCTAGATCAAATTCTAGGTGATATACTAAGGTTCAACATTATTATGGGTCGCGCCTAAATCATCCATCTAATGATCACATGCGAAGCGTATAACATGACAAGCATTTAGGCCATATGATCTTGATTCTTATCCAATCCAAACCAATGAGTGAACCAACTAAGGATCACATATTCAAACACGTGCACCATTGAATTTGCTCATGCAACACATGTATTCAAGACATACAAACCAGTCAATATGTAACCCACATGATACATAAAACCGTTTTGTAGACAATTGACAAAGGACGTCATTTTAAAAGATTTGATGAAAAGAGAGATATAACTTCATCAAGTCATGGAATGTATCTAGTCGTCTCATGGAATGTATCTAGTCGTCATGAAGTGTTCGGACTTTCATCCTACTCAAATGGTGCATGAATTTCATAATATTTCGATATGTCCTAAGTATAGATGTTAGAGACAAATATGATGAGAACATCTATCCTTAGATCAATGCACAGAAAATACACCGAAATTCATTAACCTCAGTAGGATTATCAATCTATTCAAAACAACATATGATTAGAGACAAACACAGTGACTTTGACAGAAGTTTATCATATCAAACAAAGCTCAAGTGATATGTGTTATGCATCCTTTTGAAGCTTGAAATGTCCTTATGAATTTCTACAACATATTGAAAGCAATTAGACACATCTACTATCTTATTCAAGACTAACAGCAACTAACCACAGAAAAGACAGTCCACACTAAGAATGATTTAATGAACATTTTCCTAATCAAATCAACTCCAAAAATTCTGAAAAAAATATATGTTGTAGCCAAGGAAATTTCAAGCAAATTTTCATGAGACACCGATCTATGAATTCAAGTACAAAATTCAGTGGAAAATCGGAAAACAGTCAAGGTCGAACAATGCATAACACTAAACTACAATATATCAGTTTTCCAGAATCATCTCCTAACTTTCGAAGAAGATTTCAGATAGTTAATGATATCGGATCAGGACGTGCTATAGCTCGTTAGAAAGCTAATCAAACCATCTTTGAATTTCATGAAGACATCGAGCACCAAAAAGCACATATACCGACTCAATTCTGGGCATACGCGCATACGCACAAAGAGGTCTGTCAGGAATCCGAGGTTGCAGAACAATTGTCATCCAAGTTCAAAAATCATAGAACCAAAAGATCTAACTGTAATCAACTCTAGACCAATCAAGTATTGATTCTAATCAGATTCTTAATGCATCCTGGCCCCGAACCTTCGTTGTCGAGAATGCATTTCGACACGAGAAGCTCTCGCCTCATCGGATGCTATTAAAAGGAGTTTCAACACACTTACCTCGATTGAATCGGTGAAGAACATGCTTTCGAAGATCTCTTCATTTAGCAATGACAAAGCTGCTATTTAACACACAAAAAAAATAATATTGAAATCAGCGGAGAGTCGAATTTTATTTTATTCTATAATCAAAACAGAAAAAAATGAAATTGAGCGCTTAGCTCTGATTTTGCTTTGAGGACCACGGAACGTGAGTAACGCCAAGTCAGATTCTGGTATAAGAGCTGTTCAGCACCAATCTTCAACCTCTGATTTATGACTTTTGCAGATCATGATCGCTCTTCTCTAATCCTTTTTCTAGATCGACACTCGGAGGTGAACACATCAGTGTGTCATTGCCGCTGGACTTTGTTTGTTTGACGTCGATCTCCAATCTTCGATTAATGAGACTTATCAACAGACGCCTCGGCTTTAAACTTGATGATCGCAACCGCTTCTTCATAGTTGTAATCTACGAGCATTTTCTCAGCTTCATCGTCAACAAAATCAACGAAATCAAATCAACAAAATCTATTGAAAGGAAATTGATCAAGATCAAAGCACTATCTGAGAATAAACTATCACGATAGCCTAAGATCGCTAAGAAAATCAACTAATCGATCGCATCAAAGTCAAAACTAGAGGATAGGGAAGAAGACTTAGCTTCGGTCTTGCTGCTGTGATCAAGTACTGGAGAGTTCGAAGAGATGAATCTGTTGGGAAAATATGCTTGGAATTGGGTTGAACAATGAAGTCAGATCTTTAGAGTACTCAAGTCGGACTTTGAGGCATGATATCACTTTCTTTAAGAATTTATTTGCCCCACTACGTTGCTAATGGTCACCGGCAAATTTCCTCCAGGATACAACAAAGTCTCAAGTGAGAATACTAGATAGCAATTCTAGTATATCTCCAAGGTCTCTCATGAGAAACAATTAGAAACAATGGCTGTAGTTTCTCTCTAAAGAAAACGAAAAAATAGAAGAAGATATATGTTTGATCTCAAAACGAACGTACTTATATTTGTCTTTCGAATAGATGCAACTCTTCAAAAGGTTGCAAAAAACAACAAAGACAACCTTTCGTGAACAAGTACGTTTCAAAGGTTATGTTGAAAAGATATAAAAATTCGGAATTAAATAAATAATAAATAAAAAATAAACGTAACTTTTCGCGAACAGTCACACTGTTTCAACAAGATTTATAGTTAATTTTTTATAGAAATAAATCCGAATTTTCTCAATAAATAAAATAATGATCATTGGTTAATGCCAAATCTCGTCCACGTGCGCACTCACATCTTTTTGATGTGGGACAAGGCATCTCTTCATTTGTTTTATAAACAAATTACCAATAATCCCCCACTTTTGTTTATAAAACAAAAACAAAAAAAATAAAACTTTAGAAATATACAGCCAAAATTTCCGTGAGATTAATATACATACATAAAGGTCTTTTTTGAGTTAAACCTTTACTTAGTGCAAGTATCTCAAAGCTCTATCAAAGTGACAAGTAGCTCGGCTTTAAACTTGTACTTTTATATAATGGAACCGGATATACCGCACATACATTAACCTCTTGTTTCAGCGAGAAGTTCTATATTACTCCGCACTATTATGGCCTTGTGCTTGATCCTGTGTCATGAGCTCTCTAGAAAGCAACCCTAACTTTCGTAAGAAGCGGCACCACTTCTAAGCTCATATAGGTGAAATATCTACCATGTGTTTCTGTTACTATCAACACATTACATATTTGTATCATACTTCATTAAGAATTCAATTCAGCCTACAAAACGTAACAGACAATATTGACTTCTCATATCAGGGTTATGTCAATATCAAACAATCACATTCAATAACTTGTTTTTACCCATTAAACCTTGTAACTAGTGATGTTCTAGAAAAAGGTTGGGTTACCATTATTGGTGATTTCAATTAAAGGGTTTCAGCCCCGTTTCTTATGAGGTCATTATTACCATATCTCTTGGTAAAGCCTTTGTCAAGGAATCATCTAGATTATTACTTGACCTCACGTAGACAATTGTTATGGTACCATCTTTAATCAATTGTCTCACATACTCATATCTTAGACTAATATGTCTAGACTTACCATTATAGATGCTACTATAGGCTCTTGCCAAAGTAGTTTGACTATCACAGTGGATAGAAATAGGAGACATAGGACTAAGCCATGAATTGATATTCAACAACAAATTCATAGTCCATTTAGCCTCTTTCCCAAATTTTGCTAAAGCAACAATTCAAATTCCATAGTTGAGTGAATTATGCACATTTGTTTCTTGCTCAGCCAAGAAACAACACATTCATATAATATGAAAATCCATATTGAAGTTTCATCTCTCACACTTGTAATCCAACTACCATCGGCGTATCCTTCTAATATAGCAGGACTATTATAGAACAATAAGATAACTCTCGCATGTTCTATATTTGGATTATTAGTATTTACTCAACTTGCATATACAAAATGTAATATTAGGTCTAGTATAATGTATCACATAAAGACCCATAGCACTCGCATTGAAAATTCTCCATCAGGAATCAAATGGAGTACTTATATATTTGAAAACAAGATGTTTAAATTTATACAACATCTTCTCCATGTAATCACTTTAGCTCAAAGAATAACCCCCACTATTTTTAAATTTTAACACCCAATAAGGTATCTACTTCACTCAAATCTTTCATTTTAAAATGAAAGTTAGATACCTTTTGTCTCAATGACTCCAATCACATTGGCTCCATAGTCCCCTTCAAATACCCACACTTCAAGACTATTTTAAGAGGCATCCAAGATCTATATCGACTCCGCCTTTCCCATTGGGGATGAAGCACCCCATGACGCGAAGAAGAATGGAATCAGGTCGTGCAACATATTTATTCCTCTTCAATGAAAATCCACAGCAAAAGATTCAACCCGCTCAAAGTGTGTGCAAACTTATAAACAGGATGTTCACATGGTTAATTTCCAGCAAGTTATTAACCATTGATGATGGCACATTTAATACCTAAAGAATTTGGCATGCAAGACTGCATCATTTCGTCATGACATGGAGTCAACGTAGACATCCTAAAGTGCCCCGGGTTGACTACATTAGTTTTGATGTTCTCCACTGATCACAGAATTATGTCAAATCTGTTGCACTAAATATCAACGAATGTTCATGCGGAAAATTGCCAAGTTCTAGTGCCATAAAATTCGATGCCACTACAATGACCATTAACACTTTCATAAACCAATAAATTTATAATTTCACGAGACCATAAGAATACATTCTTTCAATCTTTGCAACTTCTCGAAATGCATGCACTCTAGAAAGCAATGCGTCACTATTAAGCATTACAAGGCATAAACCGAGACATATCCGACACTATATAAGCTGTCTGAACAAATGCAGCCACTTCAAGAGGCCAAACCGTCAAAGGTATCAGCAAATGATAATTGAACATGCAAAATTGAGGAATATACAAATGAATATACATACTTCAACAGAAGTCCTTAAAGAGGAACTTACGCACAATCCAGACATAAAAGTTGGACTTGACATTTTGAAGTTCAAATGAATCAAATACATTATGCATCAATAACATTCAGAGCCACCTAGACAAATTCAAGGTTGCTGGCTAGAGGGAAACAAACACTATTCCCAAACAATGGGATTCAACTTTTAAGTAAGCATAGCTCTTTCATTTGCAACTGAACAAGTATGACAAAATTCGACGAATCAAAAGATTTTAATCATTTTTTTAAACGATTTATTATTTGATCATGTTCTCAGGATTCATTTCTTCACTTTAGTTTCCTCATACAACTCCTACCTTCGCACCTGTTCATGTTTGCAAACTGACTACGATTTTCCATCAAATACACTAAAACAGCATATTCTTAGTGAATTTTAAATAAATATACTTATATGTATCAATGGAAGAATCTGGTGCTGATAGTAGGAAATATTTGACCAACTAATTGGTGGTATTTGAAAGGTCAATCCTCGATCCACTCTCATCTTGAGCCTGACAGGAACCGCGGAAGCCTTCTCGTCCAAGACCGCAGATTCTTGAGACAGACAAGAAGGCAAACCTAGCAACACTCTCGGCCCCCACGTCTCTCCCAAGGCCGTCAATTGCACCACGCACATCCACAGCAGCACCGAGGTGGTGGCGCGGATCATCCATACCTTCATCTGCGACCGTGAGGAGATTATTGGCCGAATATCTGCCAATTATCGTTCCCACATGGTTCCAAGGCCTTTCCCACGTGTTAATCGTGCTGCCTATGATGATGATGCGGCTTGTGGAAGGACCCCTTGCAGTCTTGCGGGACGCTCCAGGACAGGGACGGGTTTGCGTTAGGGAGCGACTTCATGTATTGCCTCTAATTATCAAGCAGAATTTTGAGGTCGTGGATCTTGTTGTCGAGGCCGACACAGCAATTGGCGTGCATCGTGCAGACCAGATTCAAGTACCTGCTCGGCTGACAGAACCCCTGAAATACGCCGTATCCAGGAATTTCATCCGGAGCCCGATTTCGTCAAGGAAGCGGTTCATCTTGATCTCGTTCAGCACATCCTGGTCATGCTTCCCGGGATTCCGATGAAACGTTGTAGTGTTCCCAGTCGATGCTGAATATATCGTTGCCATCAAATAATATAATATTAAGATCTCTAAAAGCGCGGCAACAATTAGAGCGAAGGAGGCAGCAAAAAAAGGATCCGTATTTCCCTGGCAATGAAGTCCCACATCTTGGTCAGCGCACTCTACATTGTAAACGGCTTCCCAGCAACTTCACCTCTCTTGCTCGTGCGATCTTGTTTCACCACATCTAGAACTTTGATCGACTCTGACTCCATTGTTGCAAAATATAAATTCTTAAAATTGTTGGGAAAATATGCTTGGAATTGGGTTGAACAATGAAGTCGGATCTTTAGAGTACTTAAGTCGGACTTTGAGGCATGATATCACTTTCTTTAAGGATTTATTTGCCCCACTACGTTGCTAATGGTCACCGGCAAATTTCCTCCAGGATATAACAAAGTCTCAAGTGAGAATACTAGATAGCAATTCTAGTATTTCTCCAAGGTCTCTCATGAGAAATAATTAGAAACAATGGCTGTAGTTTCTCTCTAAAGAAAACGAAAAAATAGAAGAAGATATATGTTTGATCTCAAAACGAACGTACTTATATTTGTCTTTCGAATAGATGCAACTCTTCAAAAGTTGCAAAAAACAACAAAGACAACATTTCGTGAACAAAGACGTTTCAAAGGTTATGTTGAAAAGATATAAAAATTCGGAATTAAATAAATAATAAATAAAAAATAAACGTAACTTTTCGCGAACAAATAACTGTTTCAACAAGATTTATAGTTAATTTTTTATAGAAATAAATCCGAATTTTCTCAATAAATAAAATAATGATCATTGGTTAATGCCAAATCTCGTCCACGTGCGCACTCACATCTTTTTGATGTGGGACAAGGCATCTCTTCATTTGTTTTATAAACAAATTACCAATAGAATCTTCATCCGATCGAGCTTGATTATGTGCAAGCATGCGTCTACTTTATTCCCGATGTCAAGCTTCGACGATGACTCCATGAAGATGAAAACAAGTCTGTGTGTGTTCGTGAAGATCCATGAATGAGAGAGAATGAGTGGAATTCTCTCTTTTGCTTTCCACAATGGAAGAAAACCCTCGCCTTCGACGAGAGCTCCCGAGAGAAAAAGACGGAGAACCAGGAAGAGCAGCGCAAAAGAGAGCGATCGACCCCCCGAGAGGGAGAGAGAGAGAAAACGGTTATAGAGAGAGTCAGAGAAAAACCGTTCTGAGAGAGTCCCCAAGTGAGAACCCCTCGATCCCCTTTTCTATTTTTTTTCTTTTATTTTTTCCTTTTTCTCTCCTTTTTCTTTTTTCATTTTTTCTTATTTCTAATTTTTTTCTCTTTTCATTTCATTTCATTTTTTTTTGGTTTTCTTTTCTTTTCTTTTCTTTTCTTTTTTTCTTTTTTTGTTTTTATTTTTATTTTTTTGGCTCTTTATTTTTTATATTTTTGCAAAATGGATGATTAAAATGTCGACAAAAATTCCGGGTGTCAACAATGTCTAGCTGAGAACATGCTCTGAACATGATCGGTAGAGGCCGATATTTCAGGCCTAGCGCTGAGGCCTGGCCGGCCGATTGAGCAAGTGAAATGCTATGGCGTATATATTGCCAGAAGTAATATGTGCTGCCATTCGATGAGGGTGAAAGGTCAACTTTAATGGTATATAACAACCCGTAATTTTAATAAATATGTTTAGCTAAATCGTTAATATCTTGAGATCCTAAACGCATTATGCACTTGAATTAGGAAAATTTGCATTTTCTTTTGTGCGCAAGCTTTCAAAGCTATAAAAGTAATCTAGGACAAGAACTAGATTTAAAAAATTCTAATTAGCACATTAGATCACACGGAAAAGTTATATCTGGTTCTAAATTCACAAAACAAAGACCCCCGCGTTTCATACAAAAGTTATATCTGGGCCTTTCTAC
This sequence comes from Eucalyptus brandiana, assembly GCA_014182725.1. Taxonomy (NCBI): domain Eukaryota; kingdom Viridiplantae; phylum Streptophyta; class Magnoliopsida; order Myrtales; family Myrtaceae; genus Eucalyptus; species Eucalyptus brandiana. Next base: position 27,846,913 of record CM024671.1, read on the forward strand.
TCTTATGAGAGAGAGAGAGAGAGAGAGAGAGAGAGAGAGAGAGAGAGAGAGAGAGAGAGAGAGAGAGAGAGAGAGAGAGAGAGAGAGAGAGAGAGAGAGAGAGAGAGAGAGAGAGAGAGAGAGAGAGAGAGAGAGAGAGAGAGGGGGGCAGTTTTTTTTTTTTTTTTTTGGTCGAAAGGAGCGGGAGGGTTGGGTTGGGTTGCTCCTTTTTAACCCCTTCCGAAAAAACAAAAATTGTTTAGTTTTGAATGACCACTCACATAATTTTATTTTTACAAATATCATTTACGACTTCTAAGCAAACTCCAACCTTGAAAAGACCAAATGACCCCTCTCATTTTAGCATGTTGTTGGTCTTTGTTGTGGAAAATTGTTTAAAAATTCCTAAACATATTACATCATTATTAATTCAGTCATAACGTTTCAAATTTGCCAATGAAAGCCTAGGCATTTTTCATATTTTGCTAGATGAGTCTATCCAGCTAAAATTTATCGAAAACTGCTGACGTAAATATCGACCATCTTACAAGGTATGATTAGTGTGAACACAAATAATTTGTAATAATATTTTAATATATTTCAATTTTTATTTTTATATTTAGTTTTTTTATTCTAACCATTGGTAGGCAAGGGTTGGTGTACTCCTCTCACTAACCATGGGTGAGGGCCTTTGCACCCTTTTTGGCCCCCACCTAGATCTAGGCAAGGGCTGTCGACCCTTGCCCAAATCTAGGTGAGGGCCATGATGCCCCATTCAGATTTAGGCAAGAGTGTCTTGACCCTTGCCTTACTTAGGCCAGGTGAGTGGCTGTTGGATTTGTTTGCACGTGAACACCTTTGCTTTTGCCCGATAGGGGTAATCACACCCTTGCCCAAACCAAGCGAGGGTTGCTGGCCCTCATCGGTTTAGGGTTAGGAAAAGTAAGAAAAAAATAAAAAATAAAAAATATTAAAAATACTATTAGAAAATGCCAACGTAAGTACTTTGGTCATGCCACGTGGGATGGTTAGCGTCTACGTTAGTGTTTTTAGTTAAAATTGACCAGATAACTCAATTAGCAAAATTGAAATGTTTAGAACTAAATTGGCAAAAATATAGTAGGTTTAGAACTTTTTGGAGAATTTTTCCGTCTTTTTTTATAAGTACATAGAGGAGTTTTTGGTCACAACAATTATTATACAGTGCGCTCGTGAATTACATCAAGTGCTTGGGGGCCAATAATTTTTCTAATAATATTTGTGAATTTCTTTATGAGATTGGGAGATCATTTTGTTAGAAATTGTAAGAGTTAAAAACATTGTATGAGTTTGTGGATGTAATTGTGGATTGAGATAACAACAAAATTATTTTAATGACTCAACTGTGATTGTAATCTCTATTGCATCTCTTGATCGATAATGTAATCTTGTGTTGTACTCCTCATCAAATAGGTCACACCAACCGAATCATATAAATTCAGTGTTTCCTTATTATATTTTATTCTTCGCACTATGCTGCAAGCGAACCACCTCTTGATAACCCGTAATCAAATATATATGCAAGACCCCAAATGTTTTGCGCTTAATCACATGACTTCATCTTCGAGTTGAACTAATCTGAAGAACCAATAGACAACAGGAATCCTTTCTCCTATATCTAACATACTGGCATGATGCTTTTATTTCGTAGAATTGAAATGAGGAGTTTTGAGACTCTAATGAAAGATCTATCTCGACATGTAGAGCTCTGGAGTGGACAAACTCGGCCTAGGAATGGCCACCGGGGGATTCAATTTCTTGACCACAATCCCGAACTTGTCCGATAGTTCCAGCTCCACCCCTTGCGGTAATTCCCACTCGAATGAATGCAAAAGAGAGGCCAAAGAAAACGTTAGCATCCTCTCTGCCAGTGGAAGCCCTGCGCACATCCTTCGACCAGAACCGAAAGGCATGTATGTGAAGTCGTTGCACGAGAGGTCATACTTGCTGGGATCTTCCAAGAATCTCTCGGGTCTAAACTCCAATGGTCTGTCCCAAATCATGGGGTCCCTGTGGATGTAACCCACGTTCAGGAATATGTTACTGCCCTTGGGTATCGTGTAACCCCCCACGACACAAGAAGCATGAGGGGTCCGAGGCACCAATAAGGGCAGCGCTGGGTGCAAGCGAAATGCTTCCTTGATGACAGCATCGAGGTACTTTAATTTGGGCAAGTGGTGCTCTTCGACCATCTTGTCGTCCCCCACGACTTTTGTCAGCTCGTGGACTACTTTGTCCATCATATTTCGGTTCCGCAGCAACTCTGCCATCACCCACTCGACCATTGTTGAAGTTGTATCGGTCCCGCCAATCAGGATGTCCTACTCCACACAGTCAAAATTTCATTAGGAAGAGTAAATGCTATTATGTTTGATAAAGCTGAATACTTGATGAAGCACTGTAATAGAGAAGAATCGATGTTCGAGTCAAGAATATGGGGCTTTTTGTGATGCAGAGGGCAAGATTGGATACAACCAAAGTAAGACAGCAGGATGCGAAACAAGATACATGGAAAGAGATTAAATTACTATATTTGTTTCACTATTGTATAGGACGCTGGTTGAAAATTATGGTACTCTAGGGTTGACATGGATCGGGAAATGAGAACGATACTCTTTTAATAATCGCTCAACATTAACTCATGATTATGGAGGATATGAAATGAAATCTACCAAGAGCAGAATTGCCGAAGATGATTAACCATATTTTCTGGTGCATCAGGGCAAAAAATAATCACGTATATTCATATAAGAACTAGTCACCTAGCTGTATGGACTTACTTTAAGAATGGCTTTGAGAGCTCTATTCTTGTCCATTGGTGAATGGTTATCTTCAAGATCCATCTCCACGTCCAGGAAAATCTGCAAAAAGTCCCTTTTTTGTTCATTTCTTTCAGATTCTCCTTCCTTCTTGAACAGTTCATTTGTTCTTCCTCCGGTTGCGCAATCGATAACAGACTGAAGAAAATCATCAAACCACTGAGTCACTCTTTTCATGTCCCTTTCCACTCCTTGCAGGTCAAGCCAAGCGAGCGCTGGGAAGAAGTCCGAAACATTCGGACTACCTAAGAGCACCATGAGTTCTTCCACCACCTTTCGAAACTCGGCACCCGCGGCTTCGCGCTTCTCTCCCTTAAGCGTCCCTCCCCACAGCATCGCCATCATCGCGTTAATCAAGATCAGAGTGGTCAACTCCCCGATATCTACCGGCACCCCGGATTTTCTATACAGATCCCTCAGAACTTTCCTGACCTCCTGTCTTCTCAAGTCGTAACAGGCATCGAGGCTTGCATTGCTCATTAAATGCCGTACAAACAGTTTGCGGAGATTCCTCCAATAAGGCCCCTGGCTTGCGAAGGCAATATTCCTTCCGCCGTATGACGAGATGGTGGCGGCGATGTTCGGGTCGCGATTGGCAAAAGTCATGTCCTGGTCCCGAGCAATTTCTTTGGCCAGTGACGGGGAGTTGACCACGACATATAACTTGCTTCCGAGTTGGAGTTTGTAAATGGGGCCGTACGTCTCGGCCAATTCGGTGAACTTCCGGTGGAGATTGCTTCCTAGGAATGGGAGGTACCCGAGGAATGGCACGCCTCGGGGCCCTGGGGGCAATGGAGCCTTCGAGTTGTTTCGCTTCCGGAACACAGAAAAAACCAAAAAAGTAAGTGTTGCAATTGTTATGATAAGAAATGTTGTGATAGCTCTAGGAATTGCATCATCCTCTTCTTTAGCATGCCACAAACACAGCCAGGCACGTCCAGCGTATCCGTTTGACATTTTGGCTCGCGACCACGGGAAGAGAAGTAGCCCAGCAAGAATAAGAAATTCTTTTATTACACTAAGTATATATGGTCTTCCTATGGATGAGTGGGTCTCTTGTAGATGATAAACGAGAAGTTGATAAGGGAATCCAGTGGTTCTGGTTTGCCCCCACCGACACAAGAACAAAAAACGAGAACTGCAGAAAACTGTCAGAATGAGTACAATGATTGAACAAGCGTAATGCTACGGTGTATATATCGCCGGAAGTAATATATGTTATCGGGAAGCTGTGCGATGAGGGTTAAAGGTCGACTTTAACGGTATATAACTAATTGTAATTTTGACAAATTAATTTAGCTAAATTGTCAAGAGGCGGTTCACTTGCAGCATAGTGCGAAGAATAAATATAATAAGGAAACACTGAATTTATATGATTCGGTTGGTGTGACCTATTTGATGAGGAGTACAACACGAGATTATACTATGGATCAAGTGATGCAATAGAAATTACAATCATAGTGGAATCATTAAAATAATTTTGTTGTTTATCCCAATCCACAATTACATCCACAAACTCATACAACGTTTTTAACTCTTACAATTTCTTACAAAATAATCTCCCAATCTCATAAAGAATTTCACAAATATTATTACAAAAATTATTGGCCCCCAAGCACTTGATGTAATTTACGAGCGCACTGTATAATAAATTGTTCTGACCAAAAACTCCTCTATGTACTTTTAAAAAAAGATGGGAAAATTCTTCAAAAAGTTCTAAACCTACTACTTTTTTGCCAATTTAGTCCTAAATATTTCAATTTTGCTAATTGAGTCCTAAACTTTTTTATGTTTTGCTAATTGAGTCCATTAGGCCAATTTTAACTAAAAATCATGAATGTAGACGCTGACTGCTCCATGTGGCATGACCAACACTAACGTTGGCATTTTCTTAAAGTATTTTTAATATTTTTTATTTTTTTTGTTTTTTTCTTACTTTTCCTAACCCTAAACCAATGAGAGCTAGCAACCCACGCTTGGTTTGGGTAAGGGCGTGATTTCCCTTGTGGCATGACCGTCGCCGCCGATTGCCACCGCATGACCGCCGCCCAAAGCTCACCGACCATCGCCCCCTCTTGCGGCCCGTGGGCTATGGGTGGCAATCTTGCGGCGGCGGTCGGCGCAGCGATCGGCGGTTGTGCGGCAATCGTGCGGCGGTCGTGTGATGGTCATGCAGCGCAGTCGTGCGGCGACGAGCGGCGATCGGCGGTCCATGATTAAGAAAAAAAAACAAATAAATACAAAAATTTATAAATTTTTATCAAACGCATTTCTATTATTTTTATATTCCAAGAATAGAAATTTTGTATAATTACCAAACACATTATTTTACTCATAAATTGTTCCCAGAGTAGAAATAGAAAAAAACTATTTCTGAAAAGAAATAGTTCCCCGGAATAGAAATGTTGCCATGCGCACCCTAAGCGTGCATGAGCCTTTCTAATCCTATTGAGAGAGTGTTTCTTTCTTCTTCTTTTTTCGGTCGGAAGAGAGAGAGAGGGGTTTTTTTTTTTTTTTTTTTTGGTCGGTCTACTCTATTCCTACTCTACACTCACTTGGCAGACTTGTGCCCTACCTCTTGCGGGCGTGGGAGTCGCAACCCACGCTCAAACTTACGCGTTCCTACCCCCATCCCCCCCTGAGAAGGTGGGGATTTGAACCCCAGAGAGAGGGTTGGGTTGCCCACTTTTTATCTCCTAAATTTTTTTTCAAAAGAATTGTTTAGTTTTCAATGACCACTCACAACTTTATCTTTAAAAATATTATTTATGACTTCTAAGAAAACTCTGACCTTGAAAAGACCAAATGGCCCCTCATATTTTAGCATATTGTCGGTCTTTGTATGACCTTAGGCCGTTCTCATCGTCGGTCACATTCGAGTTTCCCAGCGATGTCATGCGAGGTGGAAAATTGCAAGGGCATTTTTGAGTTTCTGAAAATTTAATGAGGGTAAAGTTGGAAAAAAAAAATACATTTTCTTGAATGCTAAAGCCCAAAGCTGGGTAATATTTTAGAGGACTTCAGAAGTATAATGTATTTTTCCGAAGTTCTAAAAAAGAAAAAAATTGCCAACCGACTTGCTTTTGTCGAAGGCATTTACCAAACCAACTCAAGTCATGCGGTGCTTTCAAATCAATTGACCAGTGGTTGCATCAATTAATAAATTCCGACTAGAATTGATCGATTTCTGGTCCGGTCCAGTTCTGAGGTGGAACTAGGAACTGGACTGGGAGGATCGGTTCCTAAATTCCGAGACTGGAAAAACCGACCGACCGGTCCGATAGAACTGGTAAATTTACTATTTTTGGTTAAAAATAAAATGACAAATGTGAGAAATTTGGAGGAATTAGGGTTTTTTCTTTAGAAATTTATATATATAATTAACCGGTCCGGTTCGCACCTTGGAACTAGGTACCGGACCGCCCAAAATCAGCCAGTCAAGGTGGTCCTCGGTTTGGGTAGTTCCCGGTGCACACCCCTAATTCTAACCACCCATAACACGTTAACATCCAATGGATGAGTCCTTCAATTATGTGCCGTTGTATGAGGCATGCCTTTTTTTTTTTTTTGGCCAAGCTACTTAGTAAGCTTTTTTTTTTCTCTTTTTTTTTAAACACGTCACCTGTAAGTTTTTTTTAAAAAAAAGATTTCTCGAGATCTCCAAATCAATGAAAACAATGCAAAATCGGCTGGTCTAGGTGGTCCCTGATTTTTTTTTAATCGACTGCCGAAAATCGGCCATTCCAAGTGGTTCCCGATTTGGGCAATTCCTGGTGCACACCCCTAATTCTGATCACCCATGACTCGTTAACATCCAATGGATGAGTCCTTCAATTATGTGCCGTTGTATGAGGTATGCCTTTTTTTTTTTTTGGCCAAGCTATTTAGTAAGCTTTTTTTTTTTTTTTAAACTATCCTAAGTAGACATCTAACTTCAGAAGGTGTTGTAAATACTAATTAACTTATTTTTCAATTTCATCTATTGAAAAAAAAAAGAAATTCCGATTAAAAAAACAACATGTCACATGTAAGTTTTTTTAAAAAAGGTTTCTCGAGATCTCCAAATCAATGAAAGCAATGCAAAATCGGCCAGTCCAGGTGGTCCCAGGTTTGGGTGATTCCCAGTGCACACCCCTAATTCTGACCACCCATAACACGTTAACATCCAATGGACGAGTCCTTTAATTATGTGCCGTTGTATGAGGCACGCCTTTTTTTTTTTTGGCTAAGCTACTTAGTAAGCTTTTTTAATAAAAAAAAAAATTGTCCTAAGTAGGCATCTAACTTCAGAAGAAGGTGCTGTATATACTAATTAACTTATTTGTCGATTTCATCTATTGAAAAAAAAACAAAGAAATTTCGATTAAAAAAACAACACGTCACCTGTAAGTTTTTTTAAAAAAAGATTTATCGAGATCTCTAAATCAATGAAAACAATGCAAAATCGGCCGGTCCAGGTGGTCCCTGATTTTTTTTTTAATCGACCGCCCAAAATGACCGGTCCAAGTAGTCCCTGGTTTGGGCGATTCCCGGTGCACACCCCTAATTCTGACCACCCATGACATGTTAACATCCAATGGACGAGTCCTTCAATTATGTGCCGTTGTATGAGGCACGCCTCTTTTTTTTTGGCCAAGTTACTTAGTAAGCCTTTTTTTTTTTTAAAAAAAAAACTGTCCTAAGTAGGCATCTAACTTCAGAAGAAGGTGCTATATATACTAATTAACTTATTTGTCGATTTCATCTATTGAAAAAAAAAAACAAAGAAATTTCGATTAAAAAAACTACACGTCACCTATAAGTTTTTTTAAAAAAAAGATTTCCTGAGATCTCTAAATCAATGAAAACAATGCAAAATCAGCCGGTCTAGGTGGTCCCCGATTTTTTTTTAATCGACTGCCCAAAATTAGCCGGTCCAAGTGGTCCCTGGTTTGGGCGATTCCCGGTGCACACCCCTAATTCTGACCACCCATGACACATTAACATCCAATGGACGAGTCCTTCAATTATGTTTCGTTGTATGAGGCACGGCTCTTTTTTTTTTTGGCCAAGTTACTTCGTAAGCTTTTTTTAAAAAAAAAAAAAAACTGTCCTAAGTAGGCATCTAACTTCAGAAGAAGGTGTTGTATATACTAATTAACTTATTTGTCGATTTTCATCTATTGAAAAAAAAAAAATTCCGATTAGAAAAACAACACGTCACCTGTAAGTTTTCTTAAAAAAATATTTCTCGAGATCTTCAAATCAAACACCTTATTTTACTCAAAAATTATTCCTGAAGTAGAAATAGAAAAAAACTATTTCTAAAAAGAAATAGTTCCCTGAAATAAAAATGTTACCATGCGCACCCTAAGCATGCATGAGCCTTTCTAATCCTATTGAGAGAGAGTTTTTTTTTTTTTTCAGTCAGAGGAGAGAGAGGGGTTGGGTTGCCCCCTTTTTAACTACTTCTAAAAAATTTTTCAAAAGAATTGTTTAGTTTTCAATGACCACTCACAACTTTATCTTTAAAAATATCATTTATGACTTCTAAGAAAACTCCAACCTTGAAAAGACCAAATGGCCCCTCATATTTTAGCATATTGTTGGTCTTTGTATGACCTTGGGCCGTTCTCATCGTCGGTCACATTCGAGTTTCCTGGCGATGTCATGCGAGGTGGAAAATTGCGAGGGCATTTTTGAGTTTTTGAAAATTTAATGAGGGTAAAGTTAGAAGAAAAAAATGCATTAATATTCTTGAATGCTAAAGCCCCAAGCTGGGTAATATTTTAGAAGACTTCAGAAGTATGATGTATTTTTCCAAAGTTCTAAAAAAGAAAAAAATTGCCAACCGACTTGCTTTTGTCGAAGGCATTTACCAAATCAACTCAAGTCATGCGATGCTTTCAAATCAATTGACCGGTGGTTGCATCAATTAATAAATTCCAACTAGAACCAATTGATTCTTGGTCCGGTCCGATTCCGAGGTGGAACTAGGAACTAAACTGGGAGGATCAGTTCCCAAGTTCCGGGATTGGAAAAACCGACCAACCAGTCCAATAGAACTGGTAAATTTACTATTTTTGGTCAAAAATAAAATGAAAAATGTGAGAAATTTGGAGGAATTTGGGTTTTTCTTAAGAGATTTTGAAAAAAAAATTATATATATATAAAATTAACCATTCTGGTTCCCACCTTGGAACTAGGAACCGGACCACCCAAAATCGGCCAGCCCAGGTGGTCCCCGATTTAGGCAGTGCCCGGTGCACACCCCTAATTCTGACCACCCATGACACGTTAACATCCAATGGACGAGTCCTTCAATTATGTGCCATTGTATGAGGCACGCCTTTTTTTTTTTTTGGCCAAGCTACTTAGTAAGCTTTTTTTTTTTTAAACTGTCCTAAGTAGGCATCTAACTTCAGAAGAAGGTGCTGTATATACTAATTAACTTATTCGTCGATTTCATCTATTGAAAAAAAAAAAACAAAGAAATTCTGATTTGAAAAACAACATGTCACCTGTAAGTTTTTTTTTAAAAAGATTTCTTGAGATCTCCAAATCAATGAAAACAATGTAAAATCGGCCGGTCTAGGTGGTCCCTGATTTTTTTTTAATCGACTGCCCAAAATTGGCCGGTCCAAGTGGTCCTCGGTTTGGGCGATTCTCGGTGCACACCCCTAATTCTGACCATTCATGACACGTTAACATCCAATGGATGAGTCCTTCAATTATGTTCCGTTGTATGAGGCACGCCTTCAATCAACTTGGACCGGTTGATTTTGCATTGTTTTCATTGATTTGGAGATCTCGAGAAATCTTTTTTTTTTAAAACTTACAGGTGACGTGTTGTTTTTTAATTGGAATTTCTTTGTTTTTTTTTTAATAGATGAAATCGACAAATAAGTTAATTAGTAAATACAGCACCTCCTTATGAAGTTAGATGCCTACTTAGGACAGTTTTAAAAAAAAAAAAGCTTACTAAGTAGCTTTGCCAAAAAAGAAAAAGGGTTTGCCTCATACAACGGCACATAATTGAAGGACTCATCCATTGGATGTTAACGTGTCATGGGTGGTCAAAATTAGGGAAGTGCACCGGGAATCGCCCAAACCGTGGTCAGAATTAGGGGTGTGCATTGGGAATCGCCCAAATCGGGGATCACCTGGATCGGCCGATTTTGCATTGTTTTTGTTGATTTGGAGATCTCGAGAAATCTTTAAAAAAAAAAAAAAACTTACAAGTGACATGTTTTTTTAATCAAAATTTCTTTGTTTCTTTTTTTCAATAGATGAAATCGAAAAATAAGTTAATTAGTATATACAACACCTTCTTCTGAAGTTAGATGCCTACTTAGGACAGTTTAAAAAAAAAAAAAAAAGCTTACAAGTAGCTTGGCCAAAAAAAAAAAAGGTGTGCCTCATACAACGGCACATAATTGAAGGACTCATCCATTAGATGTTAACGTGTCATGGGTGGTCAGAATTTGGGGTGTGCACTGAGAACCGCCCAAATCGGGCCGTAAGTCCTTGAGTGGCTGTTAGACCGTTGGTTTAGCTCTATAACGATTTTGAATAAGGAATAGTTCCGATCTTAAGTATGAGCTTACATAGAAGATCTACATCTTCTTTTAGTTCTTTATCACAAATAGACTCAAATCCAAGTCCTATACATAGAGAAGAAGTAAGGATAGAAGATTTCAACAAATCTATAGAAAATTGGGGAATTCCTAAAATACAGCTTAAGGAAGCATACAAACAATCAAAATTAAAATTTTTCAAAAAACCAAACTATGTCATAGCCACTAAAGAAAGAGATGTTCCTCTTTCCAATTCCTATGAAAAAATACATCTTTTAAATAAAGAGTCCATCCAAAAGCATAACAAAAATACAATTACATTCATATAGGACTAGTCCAAGTAGAAATTAAACCTCTTACAAAAGAAGGTCTTAATACATCCATTCTCTTAGTTTTACGAGATTCTCGTCTCTTGAACTATGATGAATCCATCCTTGGTACAGTAGAGACAAGTCTTTGCAAAGCACCAATACATTTTGATCGTTACCCTAATTTCTTAGTTTCTCTTAAGGATAAAAGTATTCTTAAAGCCCTCACACTCCAAATCAAAACCCATAATTACAAAGTAGCAGATGGATCTATTCCTTTAGCTCTTGTCTATAGGATTCATTACAAAGCCATGGCCTCTGCCTTTGGAGAAAATGCTTTCAAACATAGTCCACGAGGAGAAACACTTCTCCTCTAGACTGACATTTCTAGAGCAAATACAACTATTCCTAGGTTTATAAGTTGGAATCAAGTCACTTTACCAGAACAATGGGAATTAGAAAACCAAATCCCTCAACAAGTTGTTCAAAATACTAGTCCAATCAATGTTATTCAACATCCAAAAGGAAGAGTTACCATTAGATTTCCTAGAAGATCTTTCAATTCAAGATCTAGTCCTTCTTTTTATACTTCTTATACAAGGTTGGTAGATCTTAAACCCAATCTTTTGCCTATAATCACCATTCCTCCAAGTACACATAGAGACACTCCCACACGTGATACGACACTTTTACCTCCTAATACCACTAGAAATAATCCTGAGATACCACCTGAACCTGAAATTAGTGGTTTAGACAATAGATCAGGAATTTCCAAGCCTGTTTACCAACAAAATCAGCCTGAACCTATCTTGGAAAACACAAATTCTCCTCATCATTCTCCTACTTATTCACAGATGATAGATGTTGAGCTTAATGTTTTAGAAAAACATTTTGAACTAAACAAGGCATTCCTTAATAAAGAATTTAATTCTGAAAACAACAGACAAATCAAGGAATGGTTCTTCAAAACCTTTGCTAATAAAGCAAAAGACATCAAGCAAAAATATTACGATTACATATATGAATATGAAGTTCATATATTTTTCTTTGATTGGTTAGAAGAACAATTCCTAGAACCAAAAGAAATAATTGTTTTAGATCATCATTATAAGTGGAAACTTGATAATGGTGAAACCATAGAATCCAATCATCCACCTCTTAGGAGAATAAAAATACAACATGGCAATAGCGAGGTAACAGCTACTCCTTTTAGGCTTCCAAACAAATGAGACTCTCTTTACACTCACAAAGTCATTGAACAAAACAATTATACAAATCAACATTTGGTGACCATAGGAAAACAGTTGAATATGATAGAATCCACCATCCAGAATCCTACTCAACTCATCACACCACAAGTTGACACACTCAAAAAGCCCATTTTTAAGGCCTTTGAATTCCTGAAAAATCTTAGCCCAGAGTTTGCCAAAGCCATAGAACAAAAGAAAAAAATCCTAGGGAAATCAAAGATAGAGCCTGCTCCTATACTAGACACTCCTAAATTCCAAGGACTAATTATTAACGACACCCCAGACCAACCTACCATTAGTACCTTGACTAAACCCTCTAGTGACTCTAATAATGAATTAGTTGCTGAGGTAAACAAACTTAATTGGAGACAACCTCAAAAACTCTATTATAGTAGAGCTACCCCACCTGATATCGCCCAAGAAGAATCATCACAAAAAAACATAATAAATACTCTCCAGATGCCATTTATGAATGGAATATAGATGGTGTGGCCGAAAACAATATCATGAATATTTTTAAAAACATGGTAATGCTTGCCAATACCTACAAAATACAGTAAGATGTTTCTGATCATGCTGTTGCTAATCTTTTAGTAGCCAGATTTATTGGACAACTAAAATGTTGGTGGGATAATTATTTGACTAATGAACAAATAATACAAATTTTAACGGACTATAAAATCGATGACTTTGGCTAACGCATGGATGATGATCAAGGACATCTCATCCAAGATGCGGTGAATACTCTTATCTATTCCATTTCACAACACTTCATGTGAGACCCTTCACATATTAAAGATAGAAACCAAGATCTCTTATCTAATATGTGCTGCAAATCCTTAGGGAAATTTAGAGAATACAAAGAACTCTTCCTTCAAAGGGTTCTTATTAGACCTGACTGCAATCAACCCTTTTGGAAAGAAAAATTCTTAGTTGGTTTACCCCAAATAATAGGTGACCAGGTTAGAGATAGAATTAGAGAATAATACAGTGGCCAAATTCCTTATGATCTACTTTTTTATGGAGAAATAGTCTTTTATGTTTATAGGCAATGAACACAAATGTGTAATACAATCAAATTACAAAAACAACTCAAGGAAGAACAATCTCTCACCAATAGAAGTTTAGGAGATTTTTGTGCTCAATACGATCCCTTTTATAATGAAAAAACAAAACCAAAATGTAAAGGAACTTGACCTTCTGAAAAAGAAACAAAGAAGTATCGCAACAAACCTCAACCTCGTGGGAATAAACAAAGAAATCTGAATAACCAAAATAGACCTCACACTGATAAGAAAAATTTTAAAGACATTAAATGTTACTCTTGTGGTAGAAAATGTCATATTTCAAAATACTGTAGGATTAATAAAAAATTGAATGAACTTTCTTTAAATGATAATATTTTATACCAGTTAAACAACATCCTTATAGATAATAGTGACACTTCTTCTGATGAACTTCTTGAAGAGGATGGTCTTCAGGTTAATGAAATAGAATCCTCTTCAGATTCTGATTATGAAGACGCCTCTCCAGAAAAACCCATTCCTGAAGTAAACGTCTTAACAAAAGAAGAAGAATTCATTCTCAGCATTACTGATAAAATAATTGACCCTTAAGCCAAAAAAGAATACTTAGACTTCACTCTTCTATGAGTATTACCACTAAGCCCAATACTTCCTACAATCTTAAAGACATTCTGAATAGAAACAAAAAACCCCATCTAGACCTATAAATATTAATAATCTCCAAAACGAAATAAAACAACAAAAATTAGAAATGCAAGCCTTGAAAGAGACTCAATTAGAAATGAAACAAGAAATTTCTAATACAAAGTCTCTTGTCATAAAATGAAAGACAAAATTAGAAGACTAAAATGAAATCACCAATACTTCTAATACTTCTGACCCAGCCTTCCTCATGTTATTAACAGAAATAACATCTAGGAAATGGATAATAAGTATATGATATAAATCAATAATGAGTATATTATTGAAACAACAACACTCTTTGATACAGGGGCTGATCTCAATTGTATCAAAGAAGGCCTTATTCCAACAAGATACTTCAATAAAACTTCTGAATCTCTAAAATCAGCCTTATGAGACAAATTAAATATCCAATACAAATTGCCAGAAGCCTTAATAGTAAAAGACCAAATGTCTTATAAAACATCTTTTCTTTTAGTTAAAAATATGAGATAACAAGTTATTCTTGGAACACCTTTCATACAATTAATCCAACATTTTACAGTTACTAATGAAAGTATTGAAACTCATGCTCTAACTAGAAAAATCACTTTTTAACTTCATAGCAAAACCATAAAAAAGAAGCCTAAATATTTTACAAGAACACTCTATTTCAGAAATAAATTGCATAATAAAAGACAAAGAAAACCAGCTTGAATTCTTAAAAGAAAATTTAGAATTCAAAAGAATAGAAGAAAATCTTATAAAACCAAACATCATAGAAAAGATAACTTCCCTACAAAAACACATAGAAAAGACTATATGCTCTACTTTATCCAATGTTTTTTGGGAAAGAAAGAAGCATATTGTTGATTTACCTTATGAACAATAATTTTCTGAAAACAAAATACCTACAAAAGCCCATCCTACACAAATGAATCAAGAAGTTATGAAATTTTGCCAAACAGAAATACAAGATCTCTTAAATAAAAAAATCATAAAAAAAAAGCTAATCATCCTGGAGTTGTTATGCTTTTTATGTCAATAAAAATGCTGAACTAGAAAAAGGAGTTCCCAGTTAGTTAATAATTATAAACCTCTAAACACAGCCCTTAGATGGATAAGATATCCAATACCCAATAAAAAGATTTGCTAAAAAGATTATATAGATAAAAAATATTTTCAAAATTTCACATGAAATTAGGATTTTTTTGGTAAAGGTAAGAATTCTCTCTAAAAATGATATTTCTTTCTCCCCCATGAAATTAGGATTTTAGCAATACAAATCAGTGAAAAAGATAAGTACAAAATAGCTTTTACTATTCCTTTTGGTCAATACGAATGGAATGTTATGCCATTCGGTCTCAAAAATGCCCCTTCAGAATTCCAAAGAATCATGAATGATATCTTCAATCCTTACTCAGAATACATCATAGTCTATATAGATGATGTTCTAGTTTTTTCCTCTAAAATAGAACAGCATTTCAAACATCTTTCTACTTTCATAAAAATAATCATACAAAATGGTTTAGTAGTCTTTCCCACTAAGATTGCACTCTTCCAGATCAGGATTAGATTTTTAGATCATTACATCCATTTAGGCACCATAACTCCCATAGAAAGATCAATCTCATGTACTGATAAATTTCCAGATGAGATTAAAGATAACTCGATTACAAAGGTTTTTAGGTAGCCTCAATTATATTATAGATTTCTTTTCTAATATAAATATTCTTTGCAAACCTTTACACCAAAGGTTACGAAAGGATCCTCTGCCATGGACTTCAGTCAATACTGACATTGTCAAACAAATAAAGATTCATGTAAAAGAAATACCATGCTTACACCTAGCTGACCCTTTTGCTTTCAAAATAGTAGAAACAGATGCTTCAAAATTAGGATACGGTGGCATTCTCAAACAAGTCAATAACAACAAAGAACAAGTTATTTAGTTTATCTCAAAACATTGGAATTCCACCCAACAAAATTATTCGACAATCAAAAAAGAAATACTTGCTATAATTTTGTCTATATCAAAATTCCAAGGAGATTTATTGAATCAAAAATTTCTCTTGAGAATTGATTGCAAATCAGTCAAAGACATTTTACAAAAAGACGTATTAAACATTGCATCAAGCCATACTTTCAGTATTTGATTTTGACATTGAATTTATAAATGGTTCTTCAAATTCATTACCTGATTTTCTCACAAGAGAATTTTTACAGGGGATACCATCATGCCAAAATCCAAAAAAGACAAAGGAAAAGCCATTGCCGAAACCTTAATACACCACCAAAGTCAACAGGCTTGAACCTATCAAGTCATGGCTCCAAATGGCAGAAAACAATAAGTCATTTCTACAACAACACCCAATACCAAATACACCTTCAAAAGAAGAACCCATACTAGCCTTTAACCAACTAGCTACCATACTACCCAAAGAAACACTACAATTACTAACCCAATCTTTACAAAAAATAATAAAGAAAGAGCCATCTAGTGCCATTGAGGTAAGCAACAATCCTTCCCTGCTTGCTACACAAAAACAAGCGTAATACAAAAGAATTTCGAATGAGGTGGTCATTAGGCCACAAGCAACCTTTCATTCTCAAAGATCAAAATTTTTCCCCAAAACATCTTTTCAAAAAATACCGACTATGGTCCTTACCAAAAAAAAAAAAAATACTGACTGTGAAAGATGGATTCTTCGATGAAAATTCAATCAAATTCGCAAAAAACATTTTTCCAAAAAATTGGCTTTTCAAACCATACAATACAAACAAAACCCTTGCTTATTATGAGCAAATTCTAGTGGAAACGGAATCAGCAAGGTTCTCTCACTTTGCTGACAAAAACAATACAGAAAACATCATATACTCCACTATATCCATCAGTAAAGTTATACACCCTTCACACTAGGGAGATTCACCTCATATATCAAGAAAATTCCAAACCAGACTTACCCAAAGCCTACCATACTCCTCCTCATATACCTATTGAGACTACCAACAAGCTTGGTGGAATGTCTTCTACAGACAAAATACAAATTTCCAACACACTTGGCTAGTATTCTTCAAAGACAACTTCGCACGACAAAGCCTACCAAACTGGTTTGACTCCGGGTGGGATTTCTTTGGTCCTATGGACATTATACTACACCCCACAGTTAACCAGGGATACCAAATATTTCGTAAACACTTTGTACCAACTCCACATGATCTAAGGTTCCCATGCCTTATGCATTTCTTCATAATATTCAAAATCTCATGAGTAACAATTGATCTTTCGGACGAATCTTCTCCAAGGCATTCCTCAAGTTTTGGTTCAAGGTAGCTTCATCCTCTAGCTCATCATAGCCAGTGTTAACAAGTTCCTATACATTGTAAGCGACGAGTATAGCTTTCTTTGGTAAGACGAGAGTATTGAAGAAGAAGTTGATTATTTGTTTAGGCCATGATCACAAACCGTAAGCTCCGATACCACTTTAATGAAAGTAATTTGAAGATGAAACACTTACAACTCACACAAGGAAGAGAAAAAGATAGATAGGCTTGTAAATTTATTTCACCTTAACAAAAAACAATCACAAGACTTCCCTATTTATAGACTTATTACATGACATTCGCTCTTCTCAATATATAAAGCTAATGTTCCGGATAAAGCCCAAATTATAACAAAACAATCACCATATCTCACCTTATCTCATCATATGTCACGATATCTCTAGAAACAATCACTATACCTAGAAATATGAACAAACTCATTATAGATAACGCAACAATTATAACTCTTCTTCAATGCGGGTAGTGGACAATTATCGACACCAATGAATTTGATTTAATTTCTAACATATACATGCATTTGACAGCCTGATGCACCATAAAACATAGTGAATCCTCGATCTACAGCTCCATTCCTAATTTTTAGATCTCATTCCATATAATGGCTGCCAAGTGCCACATATAATCCTAAGTTAGTTGTTTAACGATTATTTATAGGGTATTGTGCTTCCTTTAGAATCTCTATTAGCATTACGTTGTCATAATTTCAACCCACATCATATACACAATAGGAAAAGTTGGTAATACCCAAAAATATGTCAATCATCTTGTGCCAATCTCTTGGGACGTTTGTCATATCTTGTCCGAATTGATCTCTTTCCATGCTCTTCTTGTTTCACGTCTTATCATCTTACTGGGCCGTGTCCAACTCCGTAGAACAGTCCCATATCTTGATTTTTAGGTTGGTTCTTCTCTAATACAGTGCATCATTAACTATGCAACTTAATGGACCGTCACGGAATTCTGCTCTTACTAATGAAACTTTGAATGATCGAATAGGACGTCGTGATTGGCGGGACCAATACATCGTCGACAATGACCGAATGGGTGATGGCAGAGTTGCTGCGGAACCGGAATGTGATGGACAAAGTAGTGGAGGAATTGACAGAAGTTTTGGGAGTAGATGAGATGGTCGAAGAGCAGCGCTTGCCCAAATTAAAGTACCTGGATGCTGTCATCAAAGAGGTGTTGTGCTTGCACCCGGCACTGCCCTTATTGGTGCCTCGGACCGCGCATTCTTCCTGTGTCGTCAGGGGTTACATGATACCAGAGGGCAGTAACATATTCCTAAACGTATCATATATCCACAGGGACCCTAAGATTTGGGACAAACCATTAGAGTTTAGACCAGAAAGGTTCCTAGAAGATCCTAGCATGTTTGATCTATTGGGCAACAACTTCGTATACATGCCATTTGGTTCTGGTCGAAGGATGTGTGCAGGCCTTCCGCTGGTAGAGAGAATGCTCACGCGTGTTTCGGCTTCGCTTTTGCATTCATTCGAGTGGGAATTACCACAAGGGACAGAGTTGAAATAGTCAGACAAGTTCGGGATTGTGGTCAAGAAAATAAATCCACTAGTCGCCATTCCCAAACCAAAATTGTCCAGACCAGAGCTCTACATGCAGATATAGGTCATTCGGATTGAAGCTTCCAAACTCCTTTTCTTTGTATGTTTCTAGCCTCTGTTTTCAGTAAAGATATATGCATATCTATCGACTATGTTATGGTACGAGTCCTATTCATGGCAACATGAATTGAGAGAATCCATCGATATTCTTGCATTTTTGTCTAAACTTAGGAATGGCCTGGAGTTAGTCACGTATTATATGTACGTTTGCAATAAGCAGAGGTTAAAGCCGAACTGATGGTAGTCCTCCGCTTTGATTAAGACCATGTTCTCCTCCTTCTTTGTTCGAAGGAAACTGAAGGAAACTGGAGACATAGATGAAGGGTAGAGGAGAATTTAGCCGTAACAAGAGTGCAGCAGAAAATCATACCTTCACTTGGGAAAATTACTAAGAGGGAGTCCAAATCTGAACCAATAAATATATCCAATTAGATCCTCATTGATTCAAAAATTTAAACCAGTGAGTTATAGGTCAACTTGAATATATATACTTTTTTAGGTTTACCAACGCTCAGCTAAATCTATGACACTTAGTAAAATTACGTTCTTCTTCAATTTTGGAATATGTCTCACTTTGGTCAATATTCTCACATCACCATCATGCATTCTAATTCTAACAATGCCAACATTGCACTTGGCATTTCTCCCTAACTACATTTACTATTCTCCATGCATTGATAAATAGCAAACTAGTTCCATGTTTGGTGTAGCGGGAAATAAGCAACATAATCATAATCTATTCGTCAAACGATGAATTCTTAGTGACAAAAAATACATAATGAGCACTATCTAAGGCATGGTTAGCAACTACAACAATATCATCATTAGACTCAACTCCGTTTCTCTTATCCTTCTTGTTGTTTAGCTTAAGGCAATCCATTTTAAGATAATCCCTCTTGCCCTAACTCCAATAGACAACACCACAAATCCTAAACTAACTACACCCGTTCAAATTTGCACTACTCCTACTAACACTATTATTATTTCCTCCTCTTCCTTCACCTTCTAAAGCAACATGCATAAATTCACTAGAATCTTTTCTATGGATGTCTTCACTTAGAATCAAGTAATGAATTTCATCAAATGCCAAACTTACTAACCCAATGGAATTACTAATAACAATAATATAGTAATCCAACTATCAAGCAATGAACATGATAAAATCAAAGACTAAACTCAATTGACTGACAATCGCATTGAATTCATTGATTTTCTAAGCAATCGATGCACCTTTACTCATCTTTAAGTGAAACAAACAATACATAAAGTAGACCTTATTGTTTGCAGAAAGTTTCTCATAAATTTGATTGCACTTTCGTCAATCCCACAATGATCTTCTCTTTTATGATGCTAATGTAAGGAAAAAGTACCAAAAAAGTCCTAAACCTTTTGTCTTTATGCGGATTTAGTCCTAAACCTTTTTTTGGTGCCGATTTAGTCCTAAACCTTTTTAGATTGTGCCAATTCAGTCATTTCCAGTCAATTTTGGTCAGAGTTTGCTGACTGGACACCAGCCGGCTGACGTGGTCTAATCGGCGTTGACGTGAACAACTTTTAATAATATTTTTATATTTTTATATTTTGATTTTGATTTTTTGATTTTTTTTCCTTTTTCTTTTTTTTCTTCCTCTTCTTCCCCGCAGCCGGCCGGCCGGGCCTTGACGACTGGCCAAAGGCAATGGCCAGCGAGTTTGACCTTGCCGGCCACCTCGCCAATGGCCGCGAGGGCGGCCTTGTGCGGGGCGGCAAGACTTGCCCTCGCCGGATCTAGCAAGGGTCATGCCTCGCCCATGGCCAGTGAGGCTTGACCTCACCAAAGTCGACGAGGGCGAGCCCCGTCGGCTCGTCCGATTTGGCAAGTGAGGGGGTTTGAGCAGGGGGAGAGAGTTAGAGGGGTAGATCGCCGGCCACCACACTTGACCCGTGGCTGTCGACCTACAGCCGCGCCTGGTTTCAAGCGCTGAAGCTTTGGTAGGCCTCAGTCCTTTTTTGTGTCTTGCGTTGGTCAGACGAGGCCGGAGCTCGCGGTCGTCCGTCGCACAAGCTCCGTCCCCGACCTTCCTTTGTTTGTTGTGAACGTCCTGGATTGTTCTTCAAGGATTTGGTTTGAGATCTGAGGGTGTTCGATCTGGGCAAGACCTGAGAGAGAGAGAGAGAGAGAGAGAGAGAAAGAGCAATTTCTTTGGCCAGTGACGGGGAGTTGACCACGGCATATAACTTGCTTCCGAGTTGGAGTTTGTAGATGGGGCCGTACGTCTCGGCCAATTCGTTGAACTTCCGATGGAGATTGCTTCCTAGGAATGGGAGGTACCTGAGGAATGGCACGCCTCGGGGCCTTGGGGGCAATGGAGCCTTTGAGTTGTTTCGCTTCCTGAACACGGAAAAAACCAAAAAAGTAGGTGTTGCAATTGCTATGATAAGAAATGTTGTGATAGCTCTAGGAATTGCATCATCCTCTTCTTTAGTAAGCCACAAACACAGCCAGGCACGTCCAGCGTATCCGTTTGACATTTTGGCTCACGACCATGGGAAGAGAAGTAGCCAAGCAAGAATAAGAAATTATTTTCTTTTCTTTTTTCGATCGGAAGAGAGAGAGAGAGGGGTTGGGTTGCCCCCTTTTTAAGTCCTTCTAAAATTATTTTCAAAAGAATTGTTTACTTTTCAATGACCACTCACAACTTTATCTTTAAAAATATCATTTATGACTTCTAAGAAAACTCTGACCTTGAAAAGACCAAATGGCCTTGTCAAAGGAAAAGTGGATACTACCTTGTTTATTAAAATGGAAGATAAAAATTTATATTTGTTCAAATTTATGTTAATGATATTATATTTGGATCACCTAACGAAAATCTGTGCAAGAAATTTTCTAAGTCTATGTAGGATGAATTTGAGATGAGCACGATGAGTGAACTATCATTCTTTCTCGGATTACAAGTAAAACAATTAAAAGAAGGAATTTTCATTCACTAAGAAAAATATGCGAAAGAACTTGTTAAAAAGTTCGGATTGGAGAATTGCAAAAAGACTGAGATACCAATGTTTAGTTCTTCGAAGCTGGATAAAGATGAAGGATGAAAGAAAGTTGACCAGAAGCTTTACAAGAGTATTATTGGTTCACTTCTTTATCTTACTGTTTCTAGACCCGACATTTTGTTTAGTGTTTGCATTTGTGCTAGATTTCAATTTGATCCAATAGAGTCTCATTTAAGTGCCGCAAAACGCATTATCAAATACATTACAACTACTTCAAATTTAGGTCTGTGGTATCCCAAAGAATGAGATTTTACTCTCATTGGTATTCAGATGCAGATTTAATAGGTTGCAAAGTTGATAGAAAGAGTACATCTAGTATATGCCAATTGCTGGGAAACATGACAGTATTTTGGTTCTCAAGAAAGCAAAGCACTGTAATTCTATCAACAGCAGAAGCAAAGTATGTGGCTCTTGGAAGTTGCTGTTCTCAAATCTTATGGATAAAACAACAACTGAGAGACTTTGGAATCAAAGACTTATGCACCGAGATCAAATGTGACAACACCAGCGTAATTAATCTCATAAAGAATCCAATTCTTCATTTAAGAGGCATATAGAGATTTGACATCACTTTATTAGAGATTATGTTCAAATTGGAGAAGTTATGATTTAATTCATTAACTCAAAGAATCAATTAGCGGACACATTTACAAAGCTTCTAGAGAAAAGCCTATTTAAGTCTATTCGCACCAGACTGAACATCATATCTCTTATCCAGTAAAGTCTGGATGTGCTCAAGACTCAGAGGTAAAGTCTGAAGTTGTTCAGACTCAGAAGACTAAGAGTTACGACTGTAAGTTATTTCTATTCCAATATTTTAAAAAGGTACGGTTACTTATTAATTGTTAATTGATTGAAATTATATTTCCAAGTTTTTTTTTTCAAAAAGGCAGTTATCAATTTTGAAAAGACAGTTATTTTCTAAAAGGAAGGTATTTTTTTCGAAAATGTATTTTTATTTTTCCTTTTATGTCGTTTAGATTATCTTGCTTCACTTGCTTTATATACAGCCGAGATTCGTCTTCTTTGTTTTTACACTGAAACCCTAGAATACAAAATTCCAACTTGCTTTCACTTTCACTCTCGATTTGTTCAAAATTTTTCACCTTTTTTGAGCAAGCTTGAGAATCTCTCCCTTGAAGCGACAATGTCTTCAAGAAAGTCTTCAAGGATTGCAAGCAGGGGACCACAACACATGCTCGAGGGTCCTACGCATTTTGATTTGACCGAGGAAGAAGATTCTTCTCCACCACTGTGTCCAAGTTAGCAACAACCTTCTCAGCAACATTAGTCTTCTCCACCAACTTAACCAAACAAAGAAGTTATAGAAGAGGCTGAACCTGTAAGAATGCTAACTCCTAAGGTTTCTTTCAAACTTTACTCTAATTTGAAGAAATGAGGAACACCGATGTGTTTGATCGATGAATTTTTAAGAAATAGAGGATACAAGAATGAAACCTTGTTTTTGTAGGAGTTGGAAAAATTAAGAGTTGTAGAGAGAGGGACAGTTGAAAGGGCTTTCGCAAATTTCTCGAGTGACCCTTTCTATAGTACTGCAAATCAACCTCAAAGTTTGGACGACGATGAATGGATGTTTACCCATTTTCAATCTAGAACGGAAGTGCCTGCAAATATTGCTGATGGTTCCAATCTATTTAGATCAAAGAATCACAAGAGGGTTTATTCGAATCTGCTGAATAGAGGGGATATGCACCCTAGGAATGTCGATTTTGATTTCTTTGATTCGGTAAAAGTCAATCTGCGAGAGAAGCTTGCTCTACTGCAATTAGAGCGCTTTTGTTCTGAATCCACTATTACTTATCCTGAACTCACAGCCTACTTTTACTCGAACTTATCTTTTGTGGATGCAAACAACTTTTCTTTCACAGTGAGAGATAATGAGTTCTTTGTGAATATGGACACGTTGGCTAACATAATTGGGATGGAAGTAACGAGTTTCCAACCAATTAGCGTGTCTATTGCTCATGCTACTCTATCGTTGGTGAAAGATAGGGATGTTGAAAGCAAGATTTCCTACTCAAGGATGTATGCCTCTAACATCTTGCTGCACAAGATCGTAATCAACTGCATTTGTCCCAAGTTGACATCCAAGACTGATGTCTCTTGATTTGAAGCGAAATTGATGTGTGCCATCAATGCTAGATTTAAATTCTCTCTGCCTCACACCACCTTGTTTCACATGTACCACATAGTGGTGAAAGATAAGGGACAACTCCCTTATTCTGCTCTTATCACACGTCTCTTTAGACATTTTAAAATTCACATCTCTGCACCTTTATGTTTATCACCTATTTCCCCAATGGTGGTTGGTTTTAAAATGGTCACAAAAATGCGTTTGAAAGAGCTGAACAAGGTGTTGGAGCGTATGAAGGAGAAGTCTCCCATCAAAGCAAAACAAGATTTTGCTGCAGCGAAAAGGAAAGGCAAGGAGCCCATGGCTGCTCTAGTAAAGAAGAAAAGAATTCTCATCTTGCAGGATGAAAATGATGATGCTGAAATGACTCTTTCAGCCTTAAGAAATTTGAAGAGTTTTGTTAGCTTTCAAGAGACTCGAGAAGAGCCAGCAGAAGGAGAAACCGAGAGAGAAGAGACAGAGAAGGAAGCTGAAGAATAGTGGAGGACAAAGGATAGAAGAGAAGAGAGAGAAGAATAGGAAGAAGAGGAAAGAAGAGGAGAGGAAGAAGAAGCAGGACGAAGAGAGAAAGGACAAGAAATAGAGAGAAATCGGGGTCAAGATGACTCTTTTGAGCCAACTTTGGCTATCTCTTTATCCAATGAATCTAAAATGGCTAAAACTGAGATTGCTGGAGCACTTGACACAGCTAAACATCACTCTGATGTTGAAGCTGCAGTTGAAGAAGTTGTTTCTACTTCTCTTAAAAGAAAATAAATAGGGGGAGCTGTTGAACAAAAAGGTACTTCTTCATCTTTATTTACTAGTGATGTAAGTCGCTCCGCTGTAGATCCAGAAGATGTATATGCTTCACATTACCCATAAGATAGTCATGGTGGACAATCTGCTAACGTTCCTTCCGCTCTCAAAATCCCTGGAATTGACTTAGCTGGACCTAGTGCCGTGACAGATCAAATAGCAGACTTTTCGAGACTGTTAGAGATTTTATTGGATGTAAGGAAGTAGCAATATGCTATGGGATATGAGATGCAGGATCTAAAAAATGCTTTCATGGCTACTTCAGTGTCTTTGCACGATTAGTTGAACGCCCTGAAGAATCAAGTGCGATCTACAGTGCAAGGTGCAGATTTCCAGTCACTGAAGCAGAGTTTTGAAAGACTTGAGAAGATAGTAAATTCTATTGGAGAGTTCGAGCTTGTTCGCCTTCCAAAACAGCCATGATTTTGACCTTATTTTCAACCAACTCTTTTGTTTGTTCTCCACTTTTTGCTATTGACAAAAATGGGGAGATGTTGATGCAGATTTGATTTTGTTTTTGGATTTTTGGACTTATCTTTTGCTTGGTTGTGGTGTGGACTGGTTTGGATTGATGATGCTTGCAAGTAACTTAAGCTATGTTATTGATTATGGTAAAGATAGTTGCTTTTACAAGACTAACACATTTTTTGTGATTGCAAAATCGCTATTATCCTTATCCTAATATCTATTTTTCTTTTATAAGAAATCTTGATTTGCTTAAGTGTTGTTTTGCAGGTCAAAGTGTCCAAATCTGCGGGAAAGTTTTGTCATCACCAAAAAGGGGAAGATTATTGGAGAAAACTTCATTATCTGTTTTGAAGTTGACAAAACGTTTTCATCAGTCTAGTCTGAAGACTTGCATACTCTATCGTCAAAGTCTAAAGACCTCCAGACTCAAGATTTAAAGTCTACCCTCATTGATAGTTTCTAGACCGACGAAGAAAAGATTTATCCGATGAAGAAGACTTTATCCAGATACAAGTATATCTTTAAGGATTTGGTTTGAACGGTTGAAAGAGATCTCACGGCTGAAGATAGCATCTCGTGATCAATTATTCTTATTGAAATCAATTTGAATAATTAGATTTGTTGATTGGCGAAGTATACTTGGAAGGTTTTACTTATGGAAACTTAGATCTTGATTGTATGGGCGAGCATGATTGGTGGGCTATCATCACATTCCTTAAATAACTCGAGATCTTCCTAATTGATTCTGTCCAACGTGTAGATTGGAAGAACTCCTTTGGAAGGTGCCAATGATTATAATGGCATGGAGGAGTATATAAGGAAGACGCTCAAGTTATTCGAGTGTGTGTGTGTGAAAGAAAAATTTCAAAGTCTGAAATTCTTAGTTCTTTGCTATCTCGATTTGTCGAGCTTAAACTGTACTCAAAAGAGAGATCAAATACTTGTGAGACCTTAAGAAAGTGTAGTAGAGTCTCTACATTGTGGAATCAAGGACGTGAGACTATAAAATCTCTTTTGGTTCTTAATGGAATCCAGCCAGTGTGCTGTCAATGCGAGAGAGTGGACGTAGGCTTGGTCTAAGCCAAACCACTATAAACATTGTGTTTCAATTCTCTTTCCTTAAACTCTTTACTTTAATTCATAGTCTTATATAACTGTTTACAGTCTTTTATATCTTCAGTCTACTGTTTTCATAAAAGTTGAATTAAATTGTTAAGTCTTGCAAAAGCTTCTTTAACACTTATTCACCCCCCTCTAGGTGTTCATACTAGCATTATCATGATGTACCGAAGTATCCTCTTTGCAGCTTTAAGATGAGATAACTTCGGCTTCTCCATATATCGACTCACAATTCCAACACTATTTATATATCTAGTCTCGTGCATGTCATGTATCTTAAACTCCCAATCAAACTTCTATAATATGTTGAATTAACATCGACACCACCATCAAACTTTAAAAGCTTGGTTCCGCACTCCAGTGGTGTATTGACTGAAGTACAATTCTTTATGTTGAATTTTTCATGGATATTTTCTATATATCCTTTTTGGGAAATAAAAATCCCCTCGGCATTTTGCTTCATTTCGATCCCAATGAAATAATTCATGAGATCATTATCAGTCATCTCAAATTCTTTCACTATCAATGTCTTAAAAACATCAATCATCACCTGATTATTTCCTATAATGACAAGGTCATTGACATATAAATAGACGAGTAGAACATCACATTTTTCTCGTCTTACTTCAAATAGAGTGCATGCTCATATGGACATTGAGAGAATCTATTCGCCTTGAAATATGCATCGATTTAGGAATTCCATGCTATCGATGCTTGTTTAAACCCATATAGAGCTTTTTTTTTTTTTTTTTAACTTCAACGCTTTGTTTTCGTGACATTTCATAATAAACCTCTTGGATTGTTCAACATAAATCTCTTCTTCAAGGATGATATTCAAAAATGCAGATTTGACATCGATTTAATAAATTCACTAATCACTCTAAGTAGCAATAGAAATAATCAAACTAATTATTTCCATGCGGATGACAGAAGCAAAAATTTCAGCATGGCCTATTCCGACTTTTTGCTTATATCCCTTTGCAATTAATCTAGCATTGCCTTGTATACCAATTTGACTCCAATCGCTTTCTTGTCCTTTGAAAGATCGGCAAGCTCCCATATTTGATTCTTCTCAATGACTTTAATTTCTTCATTCATGGTTTTTCTCTAATTTTCTTCTTTGGACGCATCATCATAGATAAATGGTTCACAATCTGCAAGAAGACATACTAGGTGCACCTCATTGGTACCTACATAAATGTCAGACAATCTCCTCTATCTTGGCACTAGCGGTTCATCGACATCATTTGAAGAGATTGGTGATGATGAACTTGAAGAAGATACTGGATAAGAAGGTGTAGAATACTCCTTCAATTCTGTTTGATTGGTATCACCACGAGCATTCGCTTCTTCTTTTTGATTGTCTTCCCAAGTGCCATTTTCATCGAACATGACATCTCTGCTTATATACACTTTCAAAATGTTAGGATTAAAGAATTAATCGGCTTTGGATGATGAGTCATACCTGATAATGATGAGTACTTTGCTCTTGTCCTCTAACTTTGATCTTTTTTTATCCAACACATAAGCATAGGCAATACTCCCAAAAATTCTCAAGTGTGAAACACTTGGTGTTCTCCTAATCCATGCTTCTTGTGAAGTTATGCCTTCGAGTCCACATGTGAGATATCTCTTTTGAAGATAGATCGCACACGAAATAACTTCAACCCAAAGCTCTTTGGGCAAATGTTTGCTCTTCAACATGCTTTGAACCATGTCAAGAATGGTTCTATTTTTTTGTTCAACTACACCATTTTGTTCAGGAGAATACGGAGCCGTCAAGAAACACTGAATACCATGATTCTCATAGAATTTGTTGAATATGACTGAGGTGAATTCGCAACCACGATCGGTCCTCATAGCTTTGATAAAATAGCCACTCTCTTTTTTAGTCAGGTTTTTGAATTGTTTGAAAGTATCAAACACTTATGTTTTTTCTTTCCAAAAATACACCCAAGTTTTCCGAGTAAAATCATCAGTAGAAGTAATAAAATATTGATGATTACCATATGAGTGAGGAGTGATTGGGCCACACATATCAAAATGAATCAACTCAAGTAGTTTCTTTGCTCGATAAGTTGCTTCGTTTGGAAAGCTAGTTCTGGAATGTTTACTGATAACACACTCTTTAGATAATTGATCGGGATGATCAATATGTGGTAAGCCATAAACTATTTTCTTGTGAGAAGGCAAATTGAGTACACAAAAATTGAGATGGCCGAATCTCAAATGCCACAACCATGAAGGATCATCCATGCATGCCTTCAGACATTGAGACATATCATTCTTTATATTGAAAGTAAACATCCTGTTCTTTGACATCTTTACGTTCACAATTAGTTTATTAATCTTGTCTCTTAGCACAAAGATTGAGATCTTTCATATGAACAGTATAGCCTTTTTTCAAAAGCTGTCCCAAACTCAAAATATTACTTGATATTTTCAGGACATAATAAACATTAGTAATAAACTAACATACACCATTCTTCAATGAATCAGAATTGTACATTTGCCTTCGGCAAGAATTTTGGATGTATCACCGAAAGAGACTTTTCCTTTAATTGTCTCATCTAACTTGATAAACATCTCTTTTCTCCCACATATGTGATTGCTTGCACCAGTATCCAAATACCACTTATCAGTTTGACCTACTTCATCTTCTTTGAACGCTAATAATAGAACTTGATTGGCATCATTCACTAAATTTGCATTTTCATCTGCTCCGCTACACCTTTTGTTCCAGCAGTTAGAAGCATAATGGCCAAGTTTATTACAATGATACCGAATTTTAGATTTATCATATCATTGGCCTGTCGAGTTCTTTCCTCATATCCTCCACTCTGTCCACGACCTCTTCCTTGAAAGCGATCTCGGCCTTGACCATGACCATGATCTTGGTTTGTCCCACAAGTTTGTGTGGGTTCTTTGTTCCTTCTCAACTCAGATGGTCAACCGCGTTTAGAGAACTTCCTCCGCTGGTTCAATCTTTTTTCTTCTGAACCTTCCTTCATAGGCCTGTAATGAAGCCCATAAGCTGATCGATTGTCATGGCATCCAAGTTGTTAGATTCTTCAATTGCAACAGCAATGTAGTCATACTTATTGTCAACAGCAATGTAGTCCTAGTGAGAAATTTTCTAGTAACAGGATGTTGCTTAGCTGCCCATTTATCATGCAAGACTTCATTGACATGCTCTTCTCCTATCTTAGCGACTAATGGCTCCTCGTGCTCCGCGATCATCGACTCTTCATAGGGCAAGGTGATGTCAGGGGTGATGTCAATATTATACTCTTGATGAAAAACATGAATTAGTTCCCTCTAGGTTTTAAGGGGACTAATCTTCCTGACAATGTACCATCGCAAGGCAGGGCCAGTCAAGCTCGATTTGTACGATTGAATCATCCTTCGAACCAAGTAGGCCTGCAAGTAGGTCTCTAGGCGGGAGATATCAGCATACCTTTCGTATTCAGGTGCTTTGAGTTTTTCAGGGATCTCAATACCGTAATTGGACAGATCCATGGGATTCTGCTCCTGCAGCTGGCTTAACTTTTTCATGATCCTTTCAAACTGTCTATAGTACTTGCTATTTTCTGGCAAATTTGCGTGTGTCATGATGGTGTTTAAGGCAACTACAGAGTTGGGCTCAGCTTGAGTAGATTTCATTCGTCTCGAGAGTTGTTAAAGGACAATGGACATTTGTCCTACGCCGTCTTCAATGTTAATGAGGCGATTTTGTACATCATTATGATCGGGCCTTATTGCATGAGGCCATTCGCAGGCGATTGGTGGCCGGCGATTCATAATTACCTGTCGTTGCGAAAACAATGAATGAGTACAAAAGTAAACAAAGATTGACCAATGGCAATGATCTAACTGCTTTTTTATTTATCAAAAGAGGATTTATAGACTACCAACTCCTGACATCTAAAACTTAAAATTGAAATGACGGGATGAAATACTAGATATTAAACAAAAGTCCCTAAACAATGGGACAAAATTTTTCACAATATTAACATTAAGGGGCACATGATTGCCAATTTATATGCGACGATGAGCCTTGTTCTTGCGAGGATGCCTGCTTCCTTGAACTGACTCTGAGGTGTGTACCCAGTCCATTCCCAAATCCCTCTCCATGAGTTCTGCTTGCTCGTGTTGGCTGCTCTTGCTGATTGAGTGAGGGACTGACGACTTCCATTTTGTTGGGATACGATGGTTGTGGATGTAGGACATGGAGGCGTGGTGAGCTTTTTCTTCTCCCTCAAGCCCTTCAGGTACCACGATCCTTTTGCAATGGCACCTGCTCCATGCTTCCTCGAGAATGTCAATCTCGAATGTGTATTTAAAACTTTGATGGGTGAAAAGGAGTGGAGGGACCCTCTTCTTGAAAGATGGCAGGATCTCCTGAAAGGCTCCATACTGTCGTGCCACCCTATATGGGAAATAGGAAATGGCACCTGTGAAGCCGAGTAACGGAATTAGATAGCGGTGCTTGAAAGCAAAGCGAGCTCTCTTTTCATAGAACTAACCAGCACACCATTGGAATGCCTCAAGAGCCGGGTCTCTTAGGAAGTTTATCCAATTTAAACAGTTTTGATTGGGAATGTATGGTCCTAAAACCATAAATTTTTGTAATGGATTTTCGAAATCATTCATTTCAGACAATCGCATGAAGTCTCGGAATTCACTTTGGTGAGAAAAGAACCAGACTTATAAAATTTCCGGAGAGACCCGCATGATTTTTTCTGTGTTTTCTTTAAAACGATTAAAGGACAAAAATGTTTCAGTTAAAATTATGTTGACATAATTTTGCTCCCTCGAGATCTGATCAACTATCCATGCCATCTTTGGACTTATGACATTTCTTTGATGGGGGAAAATGATGAACCCAAAAAAGGCCTGGAGGAAAATCTTGCTTTTTTAGGTCATAAGCTGATTTTGAAAACAAGCATTCATGAATTCTAGTGGGCATGTATTATGGTTGTTTTCAAGAATTTGCCTCATAACGTGGATTTCAGTTCCTAAAATTCGTGCTAACCCACCCAACGGAATAATGCCTGTTGATGGCCTCACAAGCTTTTTCTCGAGAGGCATTCCAGTGATGATGCTGTATTCTTCCAGAGTTGGGGTTAGCTCAAACCCACCAAACAAAAAAGTAGCCGTCTTCGGGCACCAGAAATGTGCCATGGCCTGTATGACTTCGGGACGAACAGTGATTTGAATCAACGATAGGAGATGACCGACTTTGGATTTTACGCGCTCTTGGGCATACTGGTCCAATTGACCTCACCATCTGAAGAGTTCTGCTTTGAGAGTGGGAATAAATTGGATATCGTCTTCTCCCATCGCATATAAATTGGGACTCAAAAATCCTACCTTAAATTGCCATGGGCCAATAAAAAAAGACTGAGTAAAGAAATTACTTTGCTTTTAAAGAAAAAAGGCAAGCACAAAGACATACGCATGGGACATGCGGCTCGATTTCTAACTGAGAAGGTTTGTTGAAATTAAAAGGATATCTACCCGTCGCAGTCTCGCGTTAGCAGTATACCCTCCTAACCTCGGCTAAGAAATTCGGGGAAAAGAAAGGCAACCTCTACATCGCAGTCTCGCGTTCGAGGTCGTATCTTTCTTAACACCATCCTAGAAATCCTATGGCGGCCCAAGTCTGGCGGCCAGGTTGTGCGTGCCATGTGTAGTGCTAAAACAGTAAAGCATGCATAGCAATTTATAATCAAAAAATATTTTATTTTAAATAAAAAAGCTCTAAGCTATTAACCTGCACAAAAGAAAAAAACCCAAAGTCAGCAAAGTATTTAAACAAAGACAAAATGGCATAAGTCCTCAAAAATTGTCCCCAGCGGAGTCGCCAAGCTGTCGCGACCTCTTTTTTTTTTTTTCGGCGCCCGCAATCGAATACGGGCGCCTAAGGAGGCTAATGGCTCGGCTAAAATTAATTATGCCTGGACTCTCCCAAGTCCACCAATTCACGATTTTAATAGTCTAAGTTTTTAACCTGTAAATCAATTTTTAAAATGGAGTCGCCGCTAATCGATTTGGGGTGGGTTGATTAGAAACCCAAGCGAAGTATTGGGAGAAATACTCACTCCTGCGCAGCTAGAGAAATTAGGATCGGGGACTTGATTACACTAGTTAATCACTAATGCCCTTTCGATACCTAATCTTGTTTAGACCCTAAGGCTTTTTAGATTTTTGAGGGATTTTCCATGCATTTTTGGGAGGAAAAGCATTTTTGAGTCTTTTTTCTATTTTTTTTTTTACATAAAAGGGATTTTTGGATTTTTTTTTTTGATATTTTGGACAAATACAAGTCTTTTTGGCTTTTCCTGAATTTTTGGCTTTTTCATGAATTTTTGGTTTTTTTTTGGATTTTTGGCATTTTTGGAAAATATGGAATTTTTTTTTGATTTTTTTGGAAAATAGATATTTTTTGGAAAATAATTTACATTTTGATTTTTTTGGAAAATATATATATTTTTGGAAAATAATTTATTTTTTGATTTTTTGGAAAATAAAATATTTTTTCTTTTGGAAAATAAAATATTTTTTACTGTTTTTTAATATTTTTCGAAAATAAAACATTTTTTTGATTTTTTTGAAAATAAATTATTTATTATTTATTTATTTATTTAAATATTATTATTAAAAAAAAAAAAAAAAAAAACCTACAGGTCGGATCCGTGGATTGGGTCCGACTGGGCCTGCGACCCGAACGTGGGCTCGACTCAGATTTTTTTTCTTTTTTTTTTTTTTTTTTTATTGAAACGACGTCGTGGCGGGCGTTTGGGGACACTCGACCCTGCCCGACGACCCGGCTCCACGACCCAGCTTTCCGACGAAAACCCTACCCAGATCCAACCCGAAGCACGACCCGGCCTTCCGCCGCCCCCGCAATTTGCAGAATCCCTACCCGATTCCCGATCCAGGTCCAACCCGATAACCCAGGGTCGCCACCCGGAAAATCAAGAACCCTAGGGTTTCCAAATCGCAGTGCCAAGGAGGGAGAGGGCCGAGGCACAACGGCGGGGACGACGGCGACGATGGTGGCGACAGCGACGGCAGCGACGAGGGTTGGACTGCGAAGGGGGGGCTATGGCGACGGCGATGGCAACGGCGGCGTGGCGGTAGCACAACCTATTCGTGGCGATGGCGTCAGGACGGTGGTGGCTGACAAAGGGCTGCAAGTGCGGGCGGCGGCGACAGATTGGCGACGGCGGATCGGTCACGGCAACGGCTTCGGGGGGGAACGACAGCGATCCTTCGAGGCAACGACGTCAGGACTTGGTTGAGACGACGGCGTTGGCACAGCGTCCAGCAGCAAGAACCCTAGATCCGAGGCGCAAATCTCGGCCGAACCTTCCTCGGCCTCGATTCTCTCTCACTTTGGCCAGATCCGAGCCTCCATCGGCCAGATCTGACCTTCTCGAAGTCGCTCACCGCCGACCTTCCCCGAAATCTCTCGGTGGAGGGTGGGCTGAGCTCGTGACTCGAGTTCTCCCCTGCGCTCGCCCTTCGATCTTTCCCGATGTCTCTCAATGAAAGATCTCCAAGCTCGCCACGCCCTCCGACGATGCTTGCGGCCACCTATTTATAAGCGAAGGAAATCCGGTCGACGGAGGGCCTCGACCGCCGGCCTCTGGCTTGCCCACCAGTTCCGCTCAGATGAACCGGTGTCCCATCGAGCTTTCCAGCGAAGCTCGCTCAGCATTAATGGCGCCTGAGATCTTATCCTCTCCGGTCGACGTCGGCCTACCCTCCTCGGCCGTAGGTCGTCCTTCGCGCGTCGGTGATGATGCGCGTGGAATACAGAGGCGGAGAGGGAAGGCACAAGGAAGAAGAAGAAGAAAGAAGAAGGAAGAGAGGGGCTGGGCCGAAAGAAAAGCTGGGCTTGGGCCTGCGAAAAGGGGAAAAGATGGGGGGCTGCCAATTTTGCTTTCTTTTGCTTTTATTGGATCGTTTTGAAATTTTTATTATTTATTTATTTATTTATTTATTTATTTATTTATTTATTTATTTATTTATTTATTTATTTATTATTATTATTATTATTATTATTATTATTATTATTATTATTATTATTATTATTATTATTATTATTATTATTATTATTATCCGAAAAAGGCCAAATAAATAATAATAAAAAAATCTAATTAACGAAATTTAGGCATCAACAATGGCAGATCTGGAAGCTCGGGGATATATGAAGACGGCAGATCTAAAATTCGAGAAGCCGAAACACCTTAGATATGGATTCCACCGCCGGAAGGAGCTTATAAGATAAATATAGATGGAACATACGCACCTAGTTCGCTGGGAAATTCCATAGCTTGCAAGTGGAAGGATGGTGGGAGGAAAGGCAGAATCGGTAAGAGCTTCTTCCCCCTTAATGGCTGAAACCCTAGCTTTATGGGAGGCTCTCAACTTCTTCTTTTCTAAAAGACACAAAGCACTGATTATAGAGTCAGACAACATACAACTTGTCAGTAAGTGCAAGGAAAAAATGCGAGCCTTCCAAAATGTTCAGATAGTCCATTGCTTTAGAGAAGCCAACCTTGTTGTGGTTTGGGCTAAAGCCCACAAGAAAAATTACTTATCTCTGAATTGGGTCTTATATCCTCCTCAAACTTTGTTGGACCTTTTATGTAATGATGCCCATTTACAGGGCTTCTCATCTTTGCTTAGTAAATGAAATTATTCCATTTTTGACCAAAAAAAAAATTAAGGCAAAAAAAGATAAATAAGGAGACAAAAAGGAACAGCGAGATCCTGCTCACCATCATATGCACACCCACAAACGAGAATCTTTTGTTGCTTACATCCTACAGAAGAATCAGAGATGCACATGCATCATATTGTCTGAAATTTGCATGTCAGCGGCGAAATTCTGGATGGACAGTGGATAGAAAGTACATAATGCGACTTTCCTTTTACTTTAAAAACATTTGACACTACAACATATAAACTTGATCAAATAAAACCGCATCAACTGGAGTTTAATAGACCATATCAAGATAGGTAGATACACATTTTCCTTTATTCTAGACAAATAAGCTTATATAAAGAAATCATATCAAGATGCGACGAGGCATATTATGCACTCCACTTGTATCTCATTCATAAAGCCGAGAATCAGAGAACCTCGGCAACGGAACAGCCATTAGAGGCTTTTTCTTCTTCATGACGAACCCAAACTGCTCTGTTAGATCCATCTTCTCCCCCTCGGGTAGCTTCCAATCAAGGGAGTGGAGGAGCGTGGCGAGCGAGTATAGTACCATCCTCTCCGCCATCAATATTCCCACGCACATTCTTCTCCCAGACCCGAAAGGGAAGTAATTGAAGTTGTGCTCATTGTAATTGCCCTCGCTGTGCAAGAACCTCTCAGGATCGAACTCTAACGGGTCCCTCCAAATCAAAGGGTCCCTGTGTATTGCCCACACGTTGATAAAAACCCGAGAGCCCTTCGGGACAGTGTAGCCTCCGACGGTGCATATCGCACTTGGGCAGTGCGGGATCAACAGGGGAACTGGCGGGTGCAATCTTAGCGACTCTTTCATGACAGCTTGTAAGTAAGGCAATTTAGGGATGTGAGATTCTTCTACTACGTTGCCTTTGCCTACCACGGTTTCCAATTCTTGCTGGATTTTTCGCAGAACTTTGGGTTTATTTATGATCTCAGCCATGGCAAACTCGATTGTGTTGGAGGATGAGTCTGTTCCACCAATCAACATGTCCTATGAAAATAATTCAATTGCATGCAATTTTCAATGGATCATCCTCAAAAGAAATTTGAGTCACGAAGAAGATTTGAAAGCAAGCAAGAGTTGGGATTAGGAATCTAATTTTTCAAAGCTAAAAAGCTACTTATTTTCAATTATTTCTTTTGTTGTTATTTGTTGAACTAGACTTATGAGAAATAGCAGTAAAGTCTAGACGCATCAAGTTGTCTTTTATAAATTGTTATCAGCGACGTCGGGCTCCAAATTCAAGCCTTTTTAACAATTTGACACCAAAGACACAACAGAGAAAAACTGCTAAAGGGTTAATAGATATGGCGATTCATGTTATTGCATGTTGTTAGATTCATGTCGATTTATGCAGTTGAAAATTTGATTTTGTACGATGGAAAAATCGATTTATATTCCATACAAACTAAACATGTCAAATAGTATCAATTTTGAATAAATGGCACTGAACTCATATCAAATTCAAGCGCTTCTCAATAAATTATTACCCATGCCATGCCATATTTGAAATGTGTTCTAGCATTGTGTCGAAAATTATTACTCCCGGATGGAAAAAGTTCAGGGTTTGGACTTTTAGGAGAGAGAGGGTATAGCAATATCGCTAAGTGAACCTAGACAAAGAAGTCAAGTCGGACATTGCCAATGTCAGTTTCTCCTAAAATAACCAATTCAACCAAGGTCATCATTGTCGTAAATCAATGATGACCTTTCTCTCGCGAAATGTTCGAGTTTTCTCTCGCGTAGTGTTCGAGTTTTTCGTCTTGTCTCCATTTCCCTTTGCTTTTCCCTTGACCTCTGCCTTTCCTTTGAACAGCGGGTGTTCATCGTCATCTTCTTCCTAACTGCTTCTCATCCTCTTTCCTTCTTTTGCATGTGCAATCCCTTCCCTTTCCTTCCACCATCTGTGTCCTCTGGGTCCTCTGGGTCCGATGCATACTCCAACACCTTCAGATATCAGTACTTCCTTCTTTGCATGTTGACGATCTGAAACATGCAACCCCGGCAAATTACAGTTTCAATCATTGGTAACCCAGATTATACATAGTAGTGTGCTTCGGTTCTTCTTACCATGGATGAACGGGATGATACCTCCAGAATAGCTTCTCTTTGCAATCGCCTGGGTCGTTTATGCTCGGAACAGGAGTTGGAGGTTTGGGATAATGTCCCTGCTTCAGCCAAACTACAGGATTGTCGCCTAATCTTGGTGGGTAACATTTTCACTAACCCTTCTGTGAATTTATCAGCATTTCATGTTGCGATGAAGAAAGCCTGGAGAGTGGATCATATTGAGATCACTTCAGTAGATACAGGGTTGTACATAATTAAATTTTGCACTGAGGGTGAAAAAAGACGCACTCTGGATGGTAGTCCTTGGTTGTTTTCAGGACAGTTGGTTAACCTACGACCATGGCAACCTAACACTCCTTTACAACACTATGACTTTGGAAAGTGTCTGTTTTGGGTGCATGTTATTGGCTTACCTCTGGAATGGACTTCTCCTCCTATCTTGCGCAGAGCTGTATCTCAGATAGGTAAGGTTCAGGATGTGAAAACTGATATTTCTGCAAGGATTAGAATTGAATTAGATTTAAAAGAACCCTTGAAAACAGGGAAACTCATCTATATTGACGGCAAGACCCTATGGCTCGATTTCCGTTATGAGAGATTGTCCCATTACTGCTACTCTTGTGGAAGGCTGGGTCATTATGCAGCATCATGCCCGGAATATCCTTATGACGAAGCACAATTCGATGGTCGGGACACGATGACCTATGGACCCTGGCTCAGAGCTGAACTTAAACAATTTAGCCCCTATTGGGATGCTTTTTACCACCCTAAAGTCCCAGTTGAGCAAATGGAAGAAACGGTACCTGAAACTCCTCCTCCAATTCAGCCTGTCCTCCCTGCTCTCCCTCCAATTCCTATAACAGTGGAAGAGACATCGCCTTCAGTTATACATCAGGGGAATTCCAGTCTTTGGAATGTTACTACTTCCACTGCTACCACAACGGACTTAGTACCAGCAGCAGTTAAGATGAAAAATCCTTAGATCCCTCCTATGGATAAGCATCAACAGAAGAAAATTAAGAGTCCTCGACCCATGCCTCTTGGAGGGTCTAGCAAAAAACCTAAAAGATACTCGCCCTATGATGTTAAACTCACCTCATCCGCAGATTTTGATGAGTCTCTCCTTCTGGATGCCCCTGTTTTGGAGGCAGCTATCCCTGATCTTCGGGCTTTGGCGACTGGCCCTAAACAGCCACCGGGTTACCAATGAAACTCCTCAGTTGGAATTGTCAGGGATTGGGCAATCCCCTGACAATTCAAGCTTTGAAGGCTATGATAGCCTCTGATAAGCCCGATATAGTGTTTCTAATGGAAACGAAAAATGATCAACTTTTTGTTAATCGGTTACAGCACAAGTTTAAATTTACTCACTCTTTTGTGAAGGAACCCGAGGGCCTCAAGGGTGGTCTCGCTCTGTTTTGGAATGACAGTGTTGATGTTACTCTAGTACATACAGATTCTCTCTTTCTGGATTTCATTGCTTGTGATCCTAGGACTTCAGCCTCCACTCATATTACTTGCTTGCACGCTCCTCCGACTTATCAACTCCGTCAGGATTTCTGGGATACCATACGAATCCTCCATGCTGCAACTCATTTACCATGGCTATGTCTTGGTGACTTCAATGATTTTCTTTCTCCATGGGAGAAGATGGGCCAGAGACCTGCATCCACTTCTCGTATGACATCTTTTCGTAATATGATTAATGATTGTGAGTTAATAGAACTACAAAGTAAAGGCTGTGAATTTACCTGGTCCAATAACCGAGAAGGAGATGCTCTGGTAAAGGAGAAGCTCGATCGGGTGTTTTGTTCACTGGAATGGCTGACATCTCATCCTTCTGCAGAAGTTTTTGCACTACCTCCTGTTGGCTCCGATCACTGTCCCCTGTTGTTGACTTCTCGTTCAGTATCTGTCAAATGTGTAAAAAATTTTCACTACGAAGCCTTTTGGAATCAAGATAAAGAGTGTCATCACATCGTAAAACAGGCATGGGAAAGCAGTTGTACCTCCTTGTTATCCAAATTACAGGCTGTTGCCACCAGATTGGCCAGTTGGAGCAGGGGCCGATTCACCAATGGTCATCAACGCATCTCACACTTACAATCTCAACTGCAGACCATTATCAATAGAACAACATATCAGGAAGGAGATAAGGACCGGGCTAATGCTCTTAGATGTGAAATTCGAAAGTATGGATTCAAGAGGAACAATTACAGGCTATGCGGTCTCGTATTCAATGGTTAAAATGGGGAGATCGAAATTCTAAGTTTTTCATGCATACACTATGCAAAGAAGGCAACGCAATCGAATTACTATGCTCTTAGATTCTCACCATCAGTGGATCAGAGATCCGGATCAGTTAAAAGATCTTGCGCAGGGTTTCTTCTCTCAGCTTTACCGATCTCAGGGCTACAGAAATTTCCGCCCTTTCTTAGAACAGTGCCCTTCGGTAGTAACACCCGATATGAATGCATACTTGCAGAGTAGAGTAACAGAGGAGGAGATCTACCTCGCCACTTGCCAGTTAGGAGCTTCGAAGTCTCCGGGCCCTGATGGTCTCCCTGGCCTTTTCTACCGGCATCACTGGAATGTTATCAAAGAGACAGTTCTTCAAACAGTTCATGACTTTTCGATACGGGTATTATGCCAACAAGACTAAACGAACGATCATAGCCCTCATTCCTAAAGTTCAGCATCCAGAGAGCATTGAGCAGTTCCGTCCTATAAGT
This sequence comes from Eucalyptus brandiana, assembly GCA_014182725.1. NCBI lineage: Eukaryota > Viridiplantae > Streptophyta > Magnoliopsida > Myrtales > Myrtaceae > Eucalyptus > Eucalyptus brandiana. The sequence continues at coordinate 27,886,656 of CM024671.1, forward strand.
CTTTGTAATTTTGCTTACAAGATCATTTCAAAAATTCTGGCCAACCGACTCAAACCATGGCTATCCAATTTAATTTCCACGGAGCAAGCAGCATTTATTAGCAACAGACAGATACAGGACAACATAATGGTGGTTCAAGAAGTCATGCATCAATTCAAAGTGAGAGCATGCAAGAAACGTTTCAACCTTATTTTAAAAACAGATATGCAAAAAGCCTATGATAGGGTTGAATGGGACTTTTTGGAAGCCTACTTGAAGCATTTGGGTTTCAATGACAGGTTTGGGTTACTCGTGTTATGGCTTGTGTTACAACAGTCTCCTTTAGTATTCGGTTTAATGGAGAACAACTTCCTTATTTCCAGCCTACTAGAGGGCTACGCCAAGGTGATCCCCTCTCTCCATATCTTTTTATTTTACTTGCCAATGCCTTATCTGCTACTCTTACTCAAGCTGTGGAAATCGGTCATATTAAGGGGATTCAATTTAATAGAGACTCGTCCAAGGTTATCTCACTTATTTTTCGCTGATGATTCAGTTTTTTTCCTTCGAGCCACTATTCCTGAATGCCAAAATCTTGCCAATCTACTCCATCAATATTGTTATGCCACAGGCCAGATCATTAATAGAAATAAATCCGGTGTGTTCTTTAGCAAATATTGTCCTCTTTCTTTACAACATAATCTAGCACAAGAACTACGGGTTCCCATTCTCAGTAAATATGGAAAATACCTGGGCATTCCATCCGATTGGGGTCGTTCCAAGAGGGAGATGTTTTCCTGGATCCTGGCAAGAATTAATACCAAGTTAGCAAGTTGGCAGGATAAATTTCTATCGAAAAGTGGAAAGGAAATATTATTGAAATCAGTAATACAGGCCTTACCGCAGTATGCCATGTCTATCTTCAAGCTTCCGCTGTCTCTCTGTAGATTGATCGAAAAGAAGATCTCAGCATTCTGGTGGAGTAAACAAAACAGTCATTCAGGCATCCACTGGAAAAACTGGTCAGAATTAAAGCTTTCTAAAGATTCAGGGGGAATGGGCTTCAGAGATTTAATCAATTTCAACACAGCAATGCTTGGCAAGCAAGCATGGCGTCTTTTTCAGCATCCTCAAGCAATCTGGAGTAAGCTCTTTAAAGGTTTATACTTTCGATTTTCATCTTTTCAGACTGCTTCCCCAGGACATCGTCCTTCTTGGGGATGGCAGAGTTTATTAAAAGGTCGTGATGCAATTGCTCCTAAATTACGTTGGCTAGTAGGGGATGGTTCGCAGATACACATTCGCGAGGATAATTGGTTACCACAAGGCAGAATAGGAGGCTTACCTGGGGTTGGCGAACCAACACTTGTTGCTGATCTAATTGATTCCCAGTGTTCTGAATGGAAGTCCTCCTCATTCTTGAATTCTTCGATGTCCCAATTAGTTCAGCAATCCTAGATACACCAATCAATCCGTCTCTCCATCATGACCAGCTGGTTTGGACAGAGACTTCTTCTGGTACCTACACAGTAAAGAGTTGTCATCATTATCTGTCTTTACAATCTCAGAAACCAATTTCTAAGCCCTCTCCCTCTTATTCTAACCCACCTCTGTTATGGAAGAACATTTGGAAGATGCATACAGCGCCTAAGATTAAAGTCTTTCTATGGTCAGCTTGCCAAAACGCCCTTGCTACAAAACTCAATCTCTTTCAGCGACATATCATCCCTCATCCCAACTGTTCCTTATGCAACAATTCTGAGCCAGAATCACTCGAACACATGTTCTTTTTCTGCCCTTGGACTACTGCTATTTGGAATCATGAAGACATTCGGGTCAGTATTTCACCAACCTCAGTAAGTCGATTCGATGCCTGGGTAGTTGACAGAATCTCACTCCCACAAGCGTCTCCAAATCTTGAAGCGATCGCTCATATCCTGTGGGAGATCTGGCGACACCGCAATAATGCTGTGTTTCGTCAGATAACGATGGATCCTCTCCTTGTGGTCTCTGATGCTCTATCTCAAAGTACTATCTTCAAGGTTCTCCAACCCCTGCCAAAGACTATTCAGAACGCCCACGCAAGTTTAAATCAGCGATGGAACCCACCGGCAGAGGGTATTATCAAGTGCAATATTGATGGGGCTTTTCGCCCAGATTCAAACAAAGGTTCAGTCGCTTGCATTTACAGAGATAGCAAAGGTTTTTTGAAGGATGTACTCACCAGATCTGTGTCTGTCCAGACGGCTTTCCAAGCCGAGATCTATGCCCTTATCTCTGCTCTTCAACGGATAATCCATAAAGGAATTCACCTTCAGAAATTTGAGATCGAATCTGATTGCTTGCAGCTAGTGGAGATCATCCAAACGAATCATCAGCCGCCGTGGAAGGAACAGCACCTATTCGCGATTCTCCGTGATCTTCTCCAGCAATGCCCTAATCTTTCGCTTCGACACATCCGGCGAGAAGCTAACCTAGCAGCTGACTGGGCTGCTAAAGCCCACAGAGACCAAGGCCCACCCGCAAACTGGCTTCTCTTCCCTCCCCCTATTTTCCTTTCTATTATCTCTTCGGACGCTTCAGCGATAGCTTGTATGACTCTTTAATATAATATAAGTTATCTTTCGACCAAAAAAAAAAAAAAAAAACCACTCTTAATTATTGTGCTTAGTCATTTCTATCTTTTCCTTTGAGTCCTCCTCAGGACCGAAATTAAACTGGTATGTACAATTAATGAGTTCAACTACTGCTTGAAACTTCCACATTAGAGAATTTGAAGAGGAACGGTGAGTAATTAATTAAGAAATCAACATCAATCCCCATGCATCTTGATTTTTAGCTTAAGAATGGAAAATTGATTATCATCGGAGTTTCACATTGTACAAAATAATAGGTTCAAGCCCATCGAATGCGCTCTAGAGATGTTACCATTAAGATAATTTATATAATCAACTTACGAAGCAATATGACAAACTAATGGTCATCATTTAAACAAACTAGTTATTGTGATCTGTGTAAAATCTCTCTTATATTAATATGACTCTAATAATTAAGTGCGTTCAACTATTTCATTTATTAGATCAGTTTCCATCATGTATTCTCATTAGAAAAACAAACGATTAAATTATAAAGAAGTAAGGGCCAATATTATAAGAAGGAGACTAAGAAAAACCCACCATGAGCAGAGCTTTGAGGCCAGTCATGGTTAGCTGAGTCTGGGCATCTTCCTCATCCTTCAACTTCAATAGAAACTGCAAGAAATCTTTGTTCTCCTCGCCACCGTCCAAGGATTCGCTTCCATTTTCTCTCTGCATCTTTAACCTCTGCTCAATCATCTTCTGAAATATTCCATCAAACCGCTTCGCCAACCCCTTCGTCTGCCTCTCTATCCCTTGTAAATCAAATCGAGCCAGACTCGGATACCGAAATGTTTGGCTTCCCAAGAAGTTTTGTAAGATTTGACACCGCCTGTTGGGGGACGGAAAATCCAGAAAGAAATTTTAACATTAATGGTATAAATTTTATTTTTTTTTTGGTTACCCAGGAAACCCCGTACAGCCGGCAGCCGACGGGTAAACCCTGGATGACAGGTAGAGTCACCACCACCCTTGCCTGCCGGGTAAGTCGTAGGTTCCTTTCCTTCAAGGCAAACGACGCCGTGGATCAAACACTGAACCTTTCGTGAGAGGAACCAGTGCCCAACCACCTACGCCGCCACCACGGGTGGTATGGTATAAATTTTTTATATGTACTCAATCTAAAAAAAATTGGGATAATTCCCCCAGAAATAGTAAAACTCTTCCCTTGTGGGGCGCCAGTAATCCAATTTTTTTTTGTTTCACTAAAACTCTCAAACTTGTATCAATGACCTAGAAATTCCTTTCATCCATATGGCCATTAAAAATTCCTTCATGACGTCGTCATGATCATTAAAGATTGGGCGTTCTTTGGGCGTGGCTATCCTCTTGGCCGACATGGCAACTTGTGTCCATTGCCGTGTCAGGTCCATTTGCCAAGCAACATGTTGTCATGTTGAATTTTTAATGGCACCTTCAGACAAAAGTTTAACAAAATTTTAATGGCACTTACAGACAAAAGTTTAACAAAAGTATGGGATTGGTGTCCCACAAGGAAAAGTTTAAGATTTTTTGTGCAATTATCCCTAGACAAATTGTAAAAAAATTTAGATTGAATTATATATTTCGAACTTATATAAAAGAAAACTAGATAATTAAATAGACAATTCTTGATATATGAATATGAAATAGGAACAATCATGCATCTTGATGACTAACTAGCTTAGTGGCTTGCCTATTGCCCGACCTTTATAAACATGAAGAGCACTTTCGAGCGAACTTTAGTGATATCGATAAATTATAAACTCAATTTGGCCAAATCTGAAGAGTTATGGTTACGTTCTATCATAGTTTGGTCTGTAAAGTTAAGTTTAGCACAACCCTGAAGTTCCAAAGTGATCACCTTTAATACGGAATAAGAGGAAGTTGTAATTTCTTCTTTGTTGATAAGACAAGAAGTCAGAGCATATATGGTCAATATAAAAAATATTTTTTCAAAGACAACATTTGGTTAGATGAGCATATTTAAAGACTCAATTGAAGGATTGACAGGACCTGATTGTCCTAAAGTTTTGTTTATGCGGATAGCGTGCTGAATCTTTCATAGTAAAAGAGAAATGAGAGCTTTGACCTGGAAAAAAAAAAAAAAAAAAAATGAGAGAAATCCTATTCGATCGTCATCGTCACTAACCTGCCTGAAATCAGCACCCAGGCTCTCTGTCTCCTCGCCCTGCGCCGTCCCACCCCACAACATGCTCGTGATCACGTTAAGCACCGTCAAGAACATCTGCTCCCCAACGTTCACCGGCGACCCGGCCCGGAGCAGGAAGTACCCCACGGTCCTTCGGACCTCCCTCCGCCGGAGCTCGTAGACGGAGTCCAGCGTGTGGTTGCTCAGCATCTTGAGGCCGCACACCTTCCGGAACATCCTCCACTCGGGCCCGTATGAATTCCACACGATGTCTGACCCGCCGTAGAACGCGGCCCTCCCAGCGATGGGCACGTCGCGGTTGGCGAACGTGACGTCGTTATCCTTGAGGACCTCGCGGGCGGTGGCTGGGGACGTCACGACGATACCGAGCTTGCCAAGCTGGAGCTTCACGATGGGGCCGTACGTCATCGCGAGGGTTGCGAAGTAGGTGTGGAGCTCCGGGTCGAGGAAGGGCAGGTTCCCGACGAGGGGGAGACCGGCCGGTCCCGGTGGCAGCGGCGGCGAGTTCTTCTTCTCTGCAAAACGACGCCATGCCCAAAAGCCAATTGCGAAAGCGCCCGAGAGGAGAAAGAGTAAGCTCAGGAGCGAGAAATCGTTCGATGAGAGGGAAGATTCGAGATTGTGGAGAAGGGAAAGGGAGATGGAGGGAGACATGTTGGCCTGGGAGAGCGATCGATCACGATAGGCCTCGAAGCTGAGAGGATTCGAAGAAGAAGAGAATGCAGTGAACGGAACCTTTCGTGTTGTTGGTGAATTGAAGTGACAAGGGTTGGCGACGCTGGTTGACGTACGTATGACAGGAGAGTAAGGGAGGAGGAAGGAGGGAGAGAGTGAAAATGAGAGTGAAAATATTTAAGGGCAATCTGAATTGTAATTGTCCCTTTGGCCCTTTGCGCTTTCTTTCATTTGACTAAACAGAAGGGACTCTTTTTTCTCGAGCAAAAGGGAGCTCTGAACGAGGAGTTTGAGTTTTACATCTAAATCGAGTTGTTTTTCTTCTTCTTAGACAATTTGGATTTTGGTGTAATTGAGAATTGAAAAACATTCGGACGTGCAAGCGATTTCAATAATAAAACTTTCTGATTTATTTATAAATTATTGACAAATGACTCTATCTATAAACATAGGTTTTGAAATTCGAATTGGATCACATAAATTTCTCATGACCTCTATTATATCTCATTTTATTTCTCTATCGATTTTCTCTCACTCTTGATTCAATTGCAAAGTTCCAATTCGCAACATTATTTTCACAACAAATTTCTGTTACTAGATAAGGCAATCATTATCTCTCTCGTATCATAGTAACTATTGTACTCAATAGTCATATTTATTAAATGCACACTGATGTCGTTGCTTTCTCTCTTTGTCTTTGCATTCGGCGATGGAGCCTAGGGAGGTTATATATTCTTGCATCATAGTAACTATTGTACTCGATAGTCATATTTATTAAATGCACACTGATGTTGTTGCTTTCTCTCTTTGTCTCTCTCTTTGTCTCTGCATTCGGCGATGGAGCCTAGGGAGGTTATATATTCTTGCATCAAGACAAGGTGCATTCATAAGAATTATTGCACTTTTCCAATAAAAGTTTATTTTTCCAATGAAAGTTAATAAATCAAAAGTTACAATACCACTTTTATCTATTGTTAACAAGTTCTTTGAGAGCATTGATTAGCAACTATGTCTGACTTTATAAGTATTTTGGTTTTACGTATATCATTTGATATGAATATCAACATATCGTATTTATTCAGACTAAATACATTTTGAGTGAAAATTCTACGATAGGGAATTGAATTAGAACATTTTTTTTTTAATATTTAAAATAAGTAAACTTTCAATAAGAGGACTTAGCCACTTTTACAATAGCAAAAATCGCATAATCTATGTCGATTGAGTTTTTATTACAAATTAATGATTTAGTTCTTTTCATGTAATAGGGAAGGTTGGGAGTCAGATACGTGCATTTGATTTGGTTTATAGAAATAAATGTTAAACGCAATAATAGAGAGGTTTTATAAAGATGAAACATGCCAGTTGTCAGTTAACCTAAATCCCATTCTTTTTCACCTTTCCTGCATTTGGCAACCACCTAGTTGTTGGTCATCGATCCGCCAAAAATATTCAACTTATGAGTCATTGTTGGTAAATTTACATTCATTTTTATGTTGCTCGTGCATTATGAAAAGATATTCAAACTTTCAAGTCCGTAAAAATGAATAGAAACTGTGCCTTTCTTGCACGCAACGAGCTCAAGTAAAACTCCATTCACAGGATAACAAGATTGGCCTTCAAAATTATCCATGGTGCGAGATGTTATAATTCGAATTAGGCACTCAATCACCCAATCAATCTTTAAGATAATTGTAAGATGGAGATTTTTTTTTTTGGCCACGATGGAGAAGGTCGTGTTGACCAAGTAAGTGGATATTGGGGGGGTGGGGTGGATGTAAAAAATTCTACTGAGACGTGCGTATTAAGATTTATCTTTTTATATCATAGGCTGAATAAATCATCACATCACTTCGATAATTTCTCGTATTGGACCACTCTACTTGAAAAGGATTAAATTTGTAAGGGGTGTGTGGATATAAAAAATTCCACCAAGACATGCGAATTACGATTTATCATTTTGTATCATAGGCTGAATAAATTGTCATGTCACTTCAATACTTTCTCATATTAGACCACTCTACTTGAAAATGATTAAATTTGTAAGATGTTGATGGCAAATTGACTCTCTTAAGCAAGTCTACTCACGGCTTGTATATCATAATCTATATCACAGGTTGATTTATCTTTGATATTTTCCTATTTGAGGGGCTCTTTTGCCCCTCTACTTTATATAAGCCAACTTGTAAAAGTCAAACATAAACCGCCGCTCCTACGTTTTAGTTTTCCAACGCAAAGATATGTGAAGTTCGTTAAGTTTACTGTGTCCCTATTACCCCATTTATAATAAAGTAAGTCATTGTCTCGGTAACAACTAACAAAGAATAATACCAAGAGGCTGGGCCTCAGGAACTTCTTCTGTGGGTCTTCTGGGCTTATTAATCAAGGCTTGTCCGGGAAATAAATAAAGGAAGAAAAGAAAGATCCGGCTCACCATCATGTGTGCACCCACAAACGATAAATTTTTGTTACTACTTACATGTTATATATAAATCAGAGATGCATCATCATGTTGTTCAAACATCGCAAGTCAAAAGTAAATTTTTCTATGGATAGTGAATGGGAAAGTGATTAAAAAAAAAAAAGGTGACCTTTTTCATGTTCATCATGGTGACATATATAAATTTCATAAAATAAAACCACATAGATAGGAGTTTAATTGACCACATGAAGATAGGAAGATGCACTTTTCCACCCCATTCTATCCACATAAGATAATGTAAAGAAATCATTCCAACATGCAGCGATGCTCATTCATAAAGGCGAGGATCAGAGAACCTCGGCGAAGGAATAGCCACTAACGGCATTTTCTTTTTCAAGACGATCCCAAATTGCTCTCTTAGATCCATCTTCTCTCCCTCGGGCAGCTTCCAGTCAAAGGAATGCAAGAGCGTGGCAAGCGAGTATAGCACCATCCTCTCGGCCATCGCTATCCCCGCGCATATTCTTCTCCCAGACCCAAAGGGGAAGTAATTGAAGTTGTTCCCACTGTAATCGCCCTTATCGTGCAAAAACCTCTCGGGATTGAACTCCAACGGGTCGCTCCATATGGAAGGATCCCTATGTATCGCCCACACATTGATGAAGACGCGAGAGCCCTTCGGAACTGTATAGCCTCCGACGGTGCATGTCGCGCTCGGGCAGTGGGGGACCAATAGGGGAAGTGCTGGGTGCAATCTCAATGACTCTTTCATGACGGCGTGCAAGTAAGACAGTTTGGGAATGTGAGATTCTTCTGCGATGTTGTCTTTGCCAACCACAGTTTCCAATTCATTTTGGATTTTGCTCAGAACACTAGGTTTATTCAAGATCTCAGCCATGGCAAACTCAACTGTATTGGAGGATGTGTCCGTTCCACCAACCACCATATCCTATCAAAGTAATTCAATTGCATTTAATTTCCCCTAGAACCGTCCCCAAATGAAAATTGAAGTCATGGAAAAGAATTTGAAAGCAAGCAAGCAAGACCTAGGATCATGAAACTAATTTTGTAAGGGTAAAAAGCTACGTCTTTTCATTTATTTTCATTCGATTGTTATTGCTGAACTAGACTTCTAGCAAACAGCAGCAGATTCTAGACCCATCATAGCTAGGATGGAGAGTTCATGATATGCCACCAGACACGCAAAATAAAAATAAAAACTCTGCTGAGAAGTTGTTAGATATGGCAACCCGTGTCATTGCTCCTAGACTTCTAGCAAACAAAAACTCTGCTGAGAAGCTGTTATTGCTGAACTAGTCATCTAGCAAATGACAGCAGAGTCTAGACCCATCATAGCTAGGATGGAGAGTTCATGATCTGCCACCAGACGCAAAATAAAAATAAAAACTCTGCTGAGAAGTTGTTATATATGGCAACCCGTGTCATTGCTCATTCTCACATTCATGTCGTTTCATGCGATTGAAATTTAAGTTTCGTCCCATAACCAAAAAAAGAACTAAAATCAAATCCCTTATTGATAGGGGTGCGGAGGTCAAGTGTGCATTATCATAATGTAAATTCTCAATAAAAAATTCATAGGTGAGTTTCTTTCTCTAGAAAGCCTATCGGGGGAACAATCTACTTCTTAGGTATTGTCAAATTAGCATTCTTTAAAACAGTTTTTCCTTTTCACATAGTTTCTTAATGGAAAAAGCTGATTTACGGAGTGACGTCTAAATGTGGGGTGCATCCAAAAACACAAGGTACAAACATCCTGTCACCTTTTGCATGATCGTAGATGCTGCTAAAATTTTGGAAACAAAAGGACCGGAAAACATGTAAAATAAAAATGTGTCAGTTTCAAACTACATAAGAACTGCCACCTAATCTGGCCTTTTTATGTAAATGACAGATTATGAGCAATGATTAAACTGATCACAAGAAATTAATCATCGGGCCGGCTAAACAAACTCCACGGCAACGTAAACATTAGGCCGGCCTATGAATTAACATTAGCACTAGGATCGTGCTCTGTTTGTTTTTTCCGTTTGTTTCCCTCGATGGTCACATGAAAGAGTCTTCCCATATAATCTACTCTTAAGATAGAAAGAAGGATATATCACATGGCCATATCCTTTTTTCATAATCGAGAGGTACGAACATAAATGTTTGGTTCTTACCAAAAAAAAAAAAAAAAAAAAACCTAAATGTTTGGCTATTTAAAAGCTTATAGAGCACCCTACAAATCTCATGAACCAATTACTGTAGGTATATTTTATATTAAGTAAAACTCCTAAGCCCGTTATATGCCATTAATATATATAATTAAACTACAAAGCGATTTGACAAATTAAAATATATATTATTTAAACAAACTAGTCATTGCGATCCCTGCAAAAATTTTCTACTTCAAACATTAATGTTACTCAAAACAAAAGAATAAAGTACGAGGAAGTAACCGACCAAAAAAAAAGTACGAGTAAGTAAGCTTTACCAATAATATAAGGTGGAGAAAAAAACTCACCATGAGCAGAGCTTTGAGGCCAGTCATTGTTAGAGGAGTCTTGGCATCTTCCTCATCCTTCAACTCCAATAGAAACTGCAAGAAATCTTTGCGCTCGCTTCGGCCGTCTCTCTCCATCCTCAACCTCTGCGCAATTATCTTCTCAAAAATTCCATCGAACTGTTTTCCCAACCCCTTCATCTGCTTCTCTATCCCTTGGAAATCGAATCGGGCCAGACCCGGATAAAAGTCCGAAACGTTCGGCTTCCCAAGAAGCTCCGTCATATCTGACACTACCTATCGAGAGGAATGAAAATCAGAAAGAAATCACAAAATCAATATCCAAATTTTTTATATTCAGCCGAACCAAAACTTAAATAGAAAACCCATAAAATGTTAGTCTGAAACATAAATTTTAAACATTACTGAGAGGAAACTACCACTGGTCATAGATATTGATGATAAACTGGCTTTGTGGCTTGCCCCCTACCCTACCTAAACTGGCACAAAGAGCTCTTTCCAGCGAGCTCTAGTGACACCAACTAATCATAAACTCAAACCAGCCTAATTTGAAGAATTACAGTTAGGTTCTATTATAACTTGGTCTGGAAAATAAGTTGTGCGAATTCCTCAAAAATCATAATGAACAGCTCTGACATAAGATAAGGGAGTCTGATAAATACTATTTTGTTCGAAAGAAAAAAGTAATCATAACACAAATAGCGGTTATGCCGACAGTGGGGCACGCATATTCTCTATGAGAGAGAGGGAGAGGGAGAAACCCTATTCGATCGTCATCCTCACCAACTAACCTGTCTGAAATCAGCACCCAAGCTCTCTCTCTCCTCGCCCTGCACCGTCCCACCCCACAACATGCTCGTGATCACGTTGAGCACCGTCAGGAACATCTGCTCCCCAACGTTCACCGGAGACCCGGCCCGGACCCTGAAGTACCCCACGGTCTTCCGGACCTCCCTCCGCCGGAGATCGTAGACGGAGTCCAGCGTGTGGTTGCTCAGCATCTTGAGCACGCACACCTTCCGCAGCATCCTCCACTCGGGCCCGTACGGGGTCCACACGATGTCCGAGCCGCCATAGGATGCGGCCCTCCCGGCGATGGGCACGTCGCGGTTGGCGAAGATGACGTCGTTATCCTTGAGCACCTCGCGAGCGGTGGCCGGGGATGTGACAATGACACCGAGCTTCTTGCCGAGCTGGAGCTTCAGCACCGGGCCGTACGTCCTTGCGAGGGCGGCGAAGTAGGTGTGGAGCTCCGGATCGAGGAAGGGCAGGTTCCCGACAAGGGGGAGGCCCACCGGTCCCGGCGGCAGCGACGGTGAGGTTTTCTTCTGAGCGAGAAGAAGCCATGCCCAACAGCAGATTGCGAGGATGCCCGAGAGAAGGAGAAGTAGGTGCGGGAGCGAGAAATCGTTCCCCGGGAGGAGATGGTGGAGAAGGGGATCGGATATCGTGGGGTACATGGCGAATTATGAGTGCGATCGATTACGTGGGTCGTATAGAAATTTATAGGGAAGGGGAGGTGCATTTCATATTAGGCGGATACTTCAATAATTGAAACGAAAAAAATAGGAAAAAAAATTATTTAATGCTCGAAACGAGAAAAGGATAAATTTTTATTTACTGCTGGGCACATTATTTAGATCGGCCTCAAAATTTTCATTTTTAAAAGAGAAAAAAAAAGTAAGAGATCAACCGTTGACTTTCAAGTTTCTGTTAGCACAAAGTTTTATGTATGAATTGTTATAAGATCCACGTGATTATAACTTCTGAAGGCTAAAATTAAGAATTTAAGGAAATAGATCAGTTGATTCCATTTGAAGATTCGATTGAAATGCTGGTCGATGTATTCCACTCAAGATTGAAATGACCTGCAGGCTGTAGCGAAAGGGACTAATAGATGAAAGCTCTCGTGATCCTTTCGACGGCATAATTTGTCTGGTGGTTTGTCTCTTCAAAATTTGTGGTCGTGGCCTCTTTACCCAGATTTGGCTCGAGATAACTGGCCGTACATAGATGGAGTTATGCCCACGGCCCCATTTGGCCTCTTTATCCCTTCTCAATATCGGGCATTCTATGGGAAGTATGACTGGCCGGTGCACGAAGCTACACAACATGGTCCAGCCAGTTTCTGGTCTTACATTGCTAGCGTAAAAAAAAGTTCTGCACTTAATACGTGGGGAGTCATAAACTTGTCGTGCAAATGCCTATTTAGTTACAAATTATTCAATTTTGTTGATGTAATCTTAAATCTTTATGTAAATACTTATATGTCAGACAATTGCCCTCGGATATTACTAATGTGGTGATGTACTTAATTGTCTATGTCGAATTGGCAACTACAACACGTACGATAGTCGACGATGACTATATGTCACATCAATGATTTCAAATCAAAATTGATCAAAAAAACTATATTGAAATGGTATTTAGGATTATATTACCAAAATTGAAAAGTTTACAATTAAATTGATATTTGCGCAATATGTTTAGGATTGATTTAGTTAAGAAGGGATGTGTAAAAGAATAAAAAACAGTCTGAACCGAACCAAACCGGATTTGAATCGGTAAATTTTAGGCAATTCCTATGGAAATCGGTCTAATGTATTGAAACTAGCGTGTACTGATCTAGTTTTTAGTTCTAAATATAGGACGGTTCATCCGAACCACAAAAACTAAAGTGGTACACACACTTCTCTATATAAATTTTCTTGAGCTTTGTCTTCACATCACTCTCTCTCTCTCACTCACTCTCTCTCTCTCCCTCCCTCCCTCCCTCCCTCCCTCTCTCTCTCATAGTGGACACTTGTTTTTGACCCTTTCATAACACCCACCTTTCACCAACCTCCTCAAGCGAGGCTTGGCACGGGTGAGCCTTGAGCCTTGCTTGTGGTCTATTGCCAACTATATCCATTTTTGGCTATCGCCCAAGGAAGAAGGCAAAGAAAAGTAAAAAATTAAAAATCAAATATTTTTTATAATTTTTCTCAGGAAAATTTATTCTATATGTGGCGCCCCCCAACGGCCCCCGATCTATTAGGGTCGCCACACTTCTTTCCTTCCTTATCTTGGATGTCCTTCTTTTTCAGATCGATGGACTTCAGGGAATCCATGTGAGGGTTCTATCACACACTTCATTAGTCCTTGCGCAATGTATGTGGCGGAAGCATATCCAACAACTCCCTTTCCTACACTCAGAAATGATGCACACTAAATACACTTATAGAAATTAACCAAGCACTTTTTATTTACACATATACTGGATGGACATTGTTAGTCAGTACATCAAAAGCCCAAATTTCCTATACTTGACTATATCCAAAAACTAGACCAACATATTCCATCACCTATTCACATGGCGTCCATTAGCAAGTGCCGGTGTCCAAAAATTCTCCTGATATCCTCACCCTTGTGGTCACTCCATGCCACTCGATCCCCCGTCGTCGTCTTCTGGTGGCGGTGGCAGTGGCCCCATAGTTTGCTCATTCTAACGGACGAATAGGACGACGTATTCCTGGAGTACAAGACCTGAGGGAAGACTAGTGTTGATCATCACGATCACCCTCACTCGAACGTAAGCCAGTCCTTGTAAGTCAGGGTCCCGGTATTCCGACTACTCCCACTATAAGTCAATAGGGATCCCGTAGAATGTACTAGAAGGTGCGGACAGCAGAGGCATTCTTCTTAGTCTCACAAGCAGTGAGTACAACCACTTAGTAGCTAAAGATCTACTAAACTATATTATGCAAAACCATCATCATTTGATTTCATGTAAAATACCCAAAACATATAATCTGAAAGAATAGGTACGCATTAAATCAATAGAGTTTCCCAATGAAATGGCAAGCACAGTTTAAAATTGGAACATATCATTTCAATCACATGAGTCCCGATTATAAGGCCAAACTGTTATGACGCGTACCATACCGTACCATACAATTTTGTCCCATAATTAGGCGCAACTATCAAAATGGCGTAACTCACTAGAATAATCGACTTTTAAAATTCAAAAGATTTTTCTTCCAAAGGACTAGGGTTTGCGTCCCTCTAGGCATTCGCACCCAAACCTGGTGTCACAAAAGCCTCCGATTCCATATTTTAGTCATCAAGCATCCAGAGCGTGTCATGTCTCACCTCCCGGCATCTCGCACCCAACCTAGCATCACGAGGAATCGCCAGGGCTCACTATGTTACTAGTGTCCCCTACCCTCCGGAATGTGTATCGTCATACATCCAGGCATCCCGACACTCCTGGAAAACCTCTGGGGCTCACCGGTCCCTAGGCATCCAAAGCGTGTCATGTCTCACCTCCAGGCAACTCATCTCGCGGGACTTTGTCGTCCCGAGGTCGAACGGCGGCAATATAACACCAACCATGGTGTAATAATTAAATCATTTCAATGCCAAAACATTTTTGAATATGGAAATCCCTTGGAATTTTCCCTGAAAGTCCCACTTTCGCAAATATTTGTCCAATCGTTTTCGAATCCGTATAAAGAAACTTGAATGGAAATTACCCTTCCCAACTTGGAACAAAATAATTTATTGAAATCTATAAATACATTTAAAATCGGCACGTCGATAAATTCAAATCTCAATCCCAACTCCAATGGTTTGGAATGTTTTCTAAAAAAAGTTCAGAAGTCTTTAAAATATAAAACATTTCTTAAAACATTTGGGTACAGTGCCACAGTACCCATAAATTTCGATGCAAATCAAAAGATTTTCTAAAACGATTTGCAAATAAAAGTCCCAAGGTGCTACCACCTCAACATTTGGTGTAAAAATCGAAGGCCTAAACTGAGGTAGTCACAAAAACTTCTCAATTTTCTAGCCTCAATTCGATTCGGTCATTCTAGAAGTCACTATCCAACATCAGTATTCAAACCATTTCAATCTAACGGCATTTCGTCAAACTCACAACAAGCTACACTATATAGGTTAGTAGACTCTAACTTGCCTTAAGTCCAATGGCGTTGACGGCGAGCGGACCGCAAGCTACTAGCTACGGTTGAGGCGAGGAGAAGCAGTGACAACAACAACAGCGTGTGGTGAGGCGCAAGCCGAGGCCTATCGGTCCTGCTGCGGCAGAGGGGCGGCGATGAGATGGCTAACGCACGGCGTCGGTGGCTAACGGTGGAGTGCGGCCAAAATGGCGCAAGAGTTTTGGTTTGGGAAGTTGCTAGAGTTGTCGCTGAAAATGGTGCAAGGTTGGGCATCTACGAAGAAGGAAGGTCATTTGCTTTTGCATGTTGACTAATGTTGGCTGGGTCCACCTTCATGTCGGGCCCAGCCAGCATTAAAAAAAATAAAAAATAAAAAGAAAAGAAAAAGAATAAAAAGAAGTGGAGTTGTCGTACGTGGGGTGTGCGCTTGAAAAAGTGACAAGAGAGAGAGAGAGAGAGAGAGAGAAAAACTGCACAAAGGAGAAAGAGAAGAGAGGAAGAGCGCTGCAACTTTGCAGCTTTGATTCGAAGGCCAAATATTGTCGGAATCGACTCAAATTTCAGTATGTTGTTCGTGAGACCGAGGGCTACGAGTTGATGGTTTTTGTTCGTCGAGAACCGTCTCCAAATTCTCCAGTTGCGGTTAAGGTTTTCTTGCTTCAAACTTGTTTGTCTACCTATGTGGTGAGAAAAAGATGATTGTAATATTGATGTTAAGCCTCTAATGTGTGACTAGAGAAGAATACTTTGTGTATCCTACTATTCTTGGTGATTAGTGGATGTTTTTGGGCAATCTGTGATTTTTCCCGTATCGGGTTTTCCACGTTAAATCCTTGGTATTGTTATTTGATTTGTCTACTTATTATTTCGGTGTTATATTTGCATTTTGTGAGGCTATATATTGCTGGTTGTTGCTGGGGGTTAAGAAATTTTAGTTGATTTTGCTTTGGGGGAGAAATTGATCCTGGATTGCGTTTGGCCGTGGTGAATTGTTGTACCCGAGTTCTCCCCAACAAGTGGTATCAGAGCACGGTTGAATTTTAGTGTTAAATGGAAGAAACCAGTAGCACCATGTTTAAGTTAAATGCCTCGAATTATTCTATTTGGAAGCCTCAGATGGAAGATGTGTTATATTGCAAAGACTTATTTGATCCTATTGAGGGTGATGAAGCCAAAGGAGATAAGGAAGATAAAGAATGGGTGAGAATGAATCGGAAAACGGTTGGGTTTATCCGACAATGGATTGATGATAGTGTGTTTCATCATGTTGCTCAAGAAACAAAGGTGGACACTTTGTGGAAGAAATTAGAAGATCTTTATGAGAGAAAAACTCCACAAAATAAAGCTCTTTTAGTTAAGCGACTTGTGAATTTGAGATACAAGAAGGGGAATAACATGGCGTAACACTTGAGTGAATTTCAAGATGTTGTAAATCAATTGACAAATCTTGAGATTGATCTTGGTGATGAATTGCAGTCATGCTTATTACTTGGTACTCTTCCTGATAGTTAGGACACCTTAGTTGTGGCATTAAATAACTCGGCTCCTTTTGGTGTGCTTTCTATGAGCATGGTTAAAGAAAGCTTGTTCAATGAAGAAACAAGAAGAAAAGGCTTGAATTATGCTTCTACATCGGATGCTCTTGTTATAGAAAACAGGGCGAGAAGTCAATTAAGAAGGTTTCAAATAAATGATACCCAAGGCAAGTCAAGAGGAAGGTCGAAATCAAGACCAAGGAGGAGTGTCAAGTGTTATAATTACGGCAAAATGGGACATTATGCAAAAGAGTGTTGGTTGCCAAAGAGAGATAGATTCCATGATAGAAATGGAGATCAAAAGAAAGAAGAGAAACAAGCTACAACAGCGGTTGCATCCGATGGCAATACTGTGTTTGTATGTGATGACGGATATGTGAATTTTACATGCCAAGACTCTATGTGGGTTATTGATTCCGCGGCTTCTTTTCATGTCACCTCACGGCGTGATTACTTTGCTTCTTATCGCGGCGGCGACTTTGGTTGCATAAGGATGGGAAATAGTGATGTTTCCAAGGTTATTGGCATGGGAGATGTTTATTTGGAAACTGACGTCAGATGTAATTTGGTTTTAAAAAATGTGAGACATGTTCCGGATATTCGACTTCACTTGATCTCTACAGGTGCCTTGGATGATGATGGTTATTGTAATTCATTCTTTGATGGCAAATGGAAGTTGACTAAAGGTTTCATGGTATGGCAAAAGGTAAGAAGACAGGCTCTCTCTACACCATGCAAGCTGACTTGATTAAAGAAGAGGTAAATGCAGTAGAGGATTCCTCAGTTGATTTATGACATATAAGGCTAGGTCATCTTAGCAAGAAAGGACTTGAAACTCTTGCTAGAAAGAACCTTTTACCTTTGAAGGAGAAAAATCTAAAGGAATGCACTCATTGTCTGACTGGTAAGCAACATAGATTCTCATTTCATAGTTCATCTCCACACACGAAATCAAATGTACTTGATTTAGTTCACACTGATGTTTGTTGCATGGATGCTAGAACTCTTGGAGGTGCATTATACTTTGTGACATTTATTGATGACTGTTCTAGAAAAGTGTGGGCTATTGCTTTGAAATCTAAAGATCAGGTACTTGAGGCCTTCAAGCAATTTCATGTCAATGTGGAAAGAGAAACCGGGAAGAAGCTGAAATGTGTTCGGGCTGACAACGGTGGTAAATATAAAGGCCCATTTGAACACTATTGCAGGGATTATGGTATCAAGCTTGAGAAGACTGTTCCAAAAACACTACAACATAATGGAGTGGCAGAAAGAATGAATCGGACAATTAATGATCGGATTCGATGTATGCTTTCTCATGCGAAGTTGCCTAAGTCATTTTGGGGTGAAGCGATGAGAACAGCAGTGGACTTGATAAATCTATCTCCATCAGTTCCTCTTAAGGGGGATGTTCCACAAAGAGTTTGGAGTGGCACAGATGTTTCCTACTGCCATCTAAAAGTGTTCGATTGTCGGGCATTTGTGCATGCTCCAAGAGATGAAAGATCCAAGCTTGATGACAAGTCTAAACAGTGTATCTTCTTAGGTTATGGACATGAAGAGTTTGGTTACAGGTTATGGGATCCAGTTGCAAAGAAAGTCATTAGAAGCCGAGATGTGGTGTTTTGTGAGTATCAAACTATTGAAGACATTGACAAGGTGGAGAGACCAAAGAATACAGCTCAACGTTCAATTAGTTTCAGCCCAAATCCTTCTAATGTTGATAGAAATTATGGGGGAGAAGTGCATGGAAGTCATGAAGATGGTGAGTCCTCACATAATGTTGATTCTTCAGTTGATACAGGTGAAATAGCTGAGCAAGAGCAATCTATCCTACCTCAAGTTAGAAGATCTGAAAGAGAGCATAGGCCTTCTCAAAAATATTTACCACATGAGTATGTGTTATTCACTGATGCAGGGGAGCCAGAAACTTATGAAGAGGCTATATCATGTGAACGAAAGAATGAGTGGCATAAAGCTATGCAAGAGGAGCTTAAATCCTTGCATGAGAACCACACATTTGAATTGGTGAAGTTGCCTCAAGGTAAGAGAACACTCACAAATAAGTGGGTGTATAAGTTGAAGACGGAAGAAAATAGTTTACAACCACGATACAAGGATAGACTTGTTGTGAAGGGTTTTCGTCAAAAGAAGGGCATAGACTTTGAAGAGATTTTTTCACCGATTGTAAAGATGTCTTCTATTCGAGTTGTTCTTGGGTTGGCCGCCAGTTTGAATTTAGAAATGGAACAACTTGATGTAAAGACGGCTTTTCTTCATGGAGACCTAGAAGAGGAGATATATATGGAGCAACCAGAGGGTTTTGAAATTGAAGGCAAGGAGCACCTTGTATGTAGATTGAGGAAAAGCCTATATGGTCTCAAGCAAGCGCCTAAGCAATGGTATATGAAGTTTGAGTCATTCATGGAAGAACAAGGATACGGTAAGACAAACTCCGATTCTTGTGTCTTTATGAAAAGATTCTCAGATAATGATTTTCTTATTCTCCTACTTTATGTGGATGATATGTTGATTGTTGGGCATGATGCCAAGAAAACAAGAGCTTGAAAAATGAGTTGAGTAAAGCTTTTACAATGAAAGACCTAGGCCCCGCTAAGCAAATCTTAGGCATGAGAATTACTCGTGATAGGAAGAATAAGAAACTGTGGTTATCTCAAGAGAAGTATATTGAGAAGGTGCTTGAAAGATTAAACATGAGCACATGTAAACCGGTGAATACTCCACTTACAGGCCATTTCAAGTTAAGTAGTAATGAGTGTCATTCAAGTGAGAAAGAGAAGATTGAGATGATGAAAATTCCTTATGCATTGGCCGTGGGTATATACGCCATGGTTTGTACAAGACCGGATATTGCTCATACAGTTGGTGTTATGAGTAGATTTCTCTCTAATCCAGGTAAGGAGCATTGGACTGCTGTTAAATGGATTTTGAGATATCTTAGAGGCACTTCTACACTTTGCTTGTGCTATGGAAATGCAAAACCTGAGTTGAGTGGCTACTCGGACGTGGACTATGCCGGTGATATTGATTCCCGAAAATCCACATCGGGTTTTATAATAATCTTTGCAGGGGGTGCTGTTTCATGGCAATTGAGATTGCAAAAATGTACCGCTTTGTCTACAACTGAAGCGGAGTATATTGCTATTACTGAAGGAGGTAAAGAACTTTTGTGGATGCAAAAATTCCTACAAGAGTTAGGCTTGAAGCAAGAGAAGTTTGTTCTATATTGCGATAGCATGAGTGCCATCCATCTTAGCAAGAATCCAGCGTTTCATTCAAGATTGAAGCATGTTGATGTGAAGTATCATTGGATCTGAGAAAAGCTAGAAGAGAAGCTCTTCCTACTTGAAAAAGTTCATACCGACAACAATAAATCCAACATGATGACCAAGGCCTTGCCCGTGATGAAGCTTGATGCTTGTAGAAGAAAAGCGAGCATGACGAATCTTCCCACATGAGGTGGAGGGGGAGATTTGTTGGTTAGGTCCACCTTCATGTGGGGCCCAGCCAGCATTAAAAAAATTAAAAAAAAGAAAAGAAAAAGAACAAAAAGAAGTGGAGTTGTCGTATGTGGGGTGTGCGCTTGAAAAAGTGACAAGAGAGAGAGAGAAAAAAAAAACTGCACAAAGGAGAAAGAGAAGAGAGGAAGAATACTGCAACTTTGCGGCTTTGATTCGAAGGCCAAATATTGTCGGAATCGGTTCAAATTTCAGTATGTTGTTTGTGAGACCAAGGGCTACGAGTTGATGATTTTTGTTCATCGAGAACCGTCTCCAAATTCTCCAGTTGCGGTTAAGATTTTCTTGCTTCAAACTTGTTTGTCTACCTATGTGGTGGGAAAAAGATGATTGTAATGTTGATGTTAAGCGCCTACAGTGTGTGACTGAGAAGAATACTTTGTGTATCCTGCTATTCTTGGTGATTAGTGGATGTTTTTGGGCGGTCCGTGGTTTTTCCCGCATCGGGTTTTCCACGTTAAATCTTTGGTGTTGTTATTTGCTTTGTCTACTTATTATTTCGGTGTTATATTTGCATTTTGTGAGGCTATATATTGCTGGTTGTTGCCGGGGGTTAAGAAATTTTAGTTGATTTTGCTTCGGGGGAGAAATTGATCTTGAATTGCGTTTGGCCGTGGTGAATTGTTGTACCCGAGTTCTCCCCAACAACTAATTGGGTCAACTTTCTCTCCCTTGGTGGCAGTTCGGTCGAGGGATGGAATTACCGAGAGTAATCCCACGATTCCTCTCTTCTATTGCTGTTGTGTGCCGATGGAAGGTGAGAATGGCTGAGCGGGAAAATGTGCTGCTCGCTGAAGGAAGGCCAAAGCCTTCTCGAATGAAATCAGCATGTCAATATTTTTTTCGCTGTATAATGAGAAATATTACCTTAACCAAGGTGAGTACCCTGGACCCTTCAAAGTAATTTCCCGATAAAGTAAACTCTTTGACTATAAGATTTTCGCATTTGATAGCGTGCCGATTCGACATTGTATAGTACGTCTATACAATCCACGTATCTAATTGCTTGACAACTAAAGCTGGCAAACTTCACGGGTTTGAATTTTCTTTTTTCTTTTTTTGCTAAGTAACTACACAAGTTTGATATATGATTCAGTAACAAGTTATCGAAATAAAGAAGTGGACAAGTAATCAAATTGGCTGACAAGCTAATCTACACGACAACACTAACTATTTGGCACATGATATGTAAGACGCATCGACAGAGGTGGGCAAGCGGTTTTATTTGTCGAATTTGAAGTACGACTTTCCCCTTCTGCAATTGGGGAATAAAGGTCACAAACTCAAGTTGATCAACATCAGAAGAGAAAAATAATGCAACAGAAGAATAGTGACACAAGAGGAATCACGACACCTTTCTGTGTTCTTTGAATCTATTTAAAAATAAATCCCCCCAACCTGAAACGATTGTAAGTCAAAACCTATATTTCGAATGAATTTTATCTTTAGCCTTTTCTTATTTGAGAGGCTCTTTCGTCCGTCCACTTTTCTCTTAACATGAGCCAACTTGTATAATTCAAACAAAAGTTCATGCCCAGCATTTTAGTTTTCAATGCAAATAAATATTAAATATCTTAATGCTTCATTTGTTTTATGGAAAACATTTTTGACGTTTGGTTCATTTTGAAAAATGAGTTAATGAAAAATCTATGCTTAATTTTAGAAAAAAGATTTTAAAAAAAATCAAAAAATATAACTAGATACCGACGTTTCAACTTGAAATTTTATACTTAGATTAAAAAAAAAAAATCATTCCTATAGCAAGAACCTAGGCATTCAGGATTAGGTCTTCAAATTGTACAATTCAAACACAAGTCAATGCCTCATGTCACGCCTCGAACCCCGAGGGCGCCAACGTCCCACCATGGTCATTCAAATGCGACTTTCCCAGGTTAAGTCGCTAACCCATTCATTTCTTAAATGCACATGCGGAAGCATATTATAAAACCCCTGACAATAAAACACAGGATAGAAAAGCAGGAAGCAATTCAACAACATAACACTTTCATAAATTAACAGAGTTTACAATCAGAGGTTTACGGGCAAAAGTCTACAAAAGACCGGCTCATAAAAAGGAACTGCCCTACGATCTATAAGTTGGACACGTTCTCCAATCCCCATGACTTCACCTCTGCAACTCCTCAAGCCTACCAAAATGATCTGGCCACTCCGTCCACTAGGGACTTGAAAATGTAAGCCCACAACCGGGGTGAGACATTGTCTCAGCAAGTTCACCTCCTAAACCCCTATTAGAAATAAAATGTACCCCAGGATGGCATAGCCACACAACACAGAGGACTTACCTCGCATCAATTTCTTCCTGCAGATTAGCACAATTCAAATCATTCAATCATGTGCAGTAATACGAATTTAAACAACCGGAACGCAAATATTTTTACATAACCAACAACCATCGGAGACCTGATTATAAGACTAAATTGTTATGACACGCCACATACCGTACCACACAATTCCACCCCATAATCCGACACATCAAATTATTCAGCATGCGACCAATTGTTATTCACTGCCACACAAGGGCATAGCCTACTCACAATTTGGCTATCTACTGACATTAATGCCAGGCATCGCCTCCCCACCTTGGAGCGCGGCTTCATCATTACGTCGACAGCGTTCCCGAAGGAGCATAAACCCAGAATCTACTGCAATCCACATCCGTTGTAAGGGGCATCTCATATAGGGGCAAGTCCGGCTCAACAGCCTATGACGATTTCCACTTAGTTATCACATGACCAATCCACACTCGGCTCAGGGCACTTTGTATTTCACTCAATTGTTCAATTTAAAATAGTGATACGGGCCTCTTTTCTTCATATTAATAATATTCCAGAAATTATTCACGTGTATGGGGGCATGTTAGTTTCGAACCAAGAAACCAATATCTCACTTTTTCAAACCCCATTATTTAATATAAGTCTTAAAATCCAATTTTGTATCAAGACCCAACACTATTCAAACCCCACTATTTTTCACAGTCAACATTCAATTTGCATTATTCATTCATCAAATTCAAAATCTGAACACACAAAGAGTGATCGCATGAAATTCTAAGAAATTAAGGTCCCGAAATAATTTTCGAAATTAATTAAATAATTAATTTTATTCCGAAATTAATTAAATAATAATATTTAATAATTTCGAATAAGAATATATTATTAAATTATTAAATAATTTCAAAATATTTATTTATATCAAAAATAAATCATTTACGTCAAATCAAGGCTTATTCTAATATAAAACCACTTAGCCTTAATTAAACCTAGTTTAAATTAATCATACTCGTAATTTAATTTACACTTAAATAAATTAAACTAACCACCTAACAACATTTAACATAAACTAAGCACACCTAAAGCATCATTAACCCTCTAATCGAGGTTTAGTGAATTAAACTCACTCGATTAATGAACCGATCAGACCAAAACGATGGGGACGTCATGGGGATCAACTTTCTTCAAAGCAAGCCAAGCATCCGGGGTCGGGAGGCTGGCCAAAACGAGCTAAAACCAAGCTGGGATACCCATTTTCCAGCTATTGTTTTGGGGCCGAAGGAGGGTGGATCTGGTGCTGGTTCGAGTCGGAAAGGGCGGAGGAGAGGCGCGGCAGCTCGAACGGTGGCTCACGGCGGCTAGGTAGGACTTCTAGCGACGTGTAGCGGCATCGAGTAGCGGCTGGTCGGTCGGACATCAACGCACAACTGACGTGCGGACAAAGGCTAAGTGGAGCGGTGAGTTGGACGCGCGAGCAACGAGGAGCGACAGTCGCGAGCAAAGGAGAAGCGGCACCAGTGACGACCTAACTTCGACGGTGGCTCCGGCTAGGCTTGCTGGCCCCCACTATGGCTGGCAGACAATGAGTAGCGGCTGGACGACGCAAGTGACAATGCTAGAGGCTCAGGCGAAGGCGAAGCAAGCTTGGCCGACGTGGCGCGCATGGGCGCACCAGCAAATGGCGACCGCAACGGCGACGAACGGTGAGCGACGAGTGGCGAAGGGGCAACGTCGAGCAGCTGGAACCGGCCGAATTCTCCCTCTCTCTCTCCAATTTCGAATTGCAAGGAGTCAAGCTTGAAGATGATGGAGATTGGTAGGAAGTGACACCCCACCTTTTGAACAACAAATCCTCACCCTCCACTTGTTATGATCTTAGCCACTCTAGCCCCATCATGACATCACTTGATGATGTCACACTCCACTATCTTTAATCTCCCACAATCTTATTCCAATTGTTGCAATTTCTTTTTCCACCATGACATGAATTCTCCAAAATCTTGTACAACACAATTCATTCGATCCACTTCCAATTGAGCCAAATTGAAGTTCATAAAATTAATTCAATATCACCACACTTCAATTCACAATTTTACTTAACCATAGAACCATCTTGAGTCCAAAAAGCACAACCAAAAGCGGGCTTATTAATTTCTTGAGCCAAATTAACCATATGCTGATTCTTCGCTGAAAACTCGGCTTGCATAAAAAATCTTTCGAAGATAAGTCAATATTTCTAAAATGATTTGTGACACACCAGGACTTCCAATTTTTGAATTCGATCTCAATTTCACGGTTAATTTCACTCTGATACGATACTAGCGCGTCCTAATCTACCGGGTAACTTTTAGAATTTTCCATGCATTTGACATGTGGTTAATCAATTCAAGCCACAATGTACATCTTTGACACATTGGCGACTCTCGATTGTCAGGGTAATCTCAAGATTTCAAATACGGACACAGGATATCCAATCGACAGAAAAGTCGATCCAGTACCGATCGACAAGAATTGTGCGATATGGTGGAATCACCCACACTTAATCACATGCCTTTGTCGAGTCAACCTATCTCTAGTCTCTAATTGATTTTTAATTGTGCCGTAATGACCCTTGCAGATTAGCTCGGTCGAAAGGTCGCTTCATGGTCAAATTCTCAAGTCTGATGCATTAAAATATCTTAACGGCTTCACCTGATAGACTAGTTTTTACATAAGTGGCCAACTTAAGGAAAAGAACTATATGCGTGCCAACGAAATGCCCGTCTCAATTTATTGAAAATAGAATTGGAAAATCGGGATGTCACACCTCAACACTTTAGTTTTTTCAATGCAAATATATATGAAGTATTTTAATGCTTACCCACCGATGGGCAGCGTAGTTGGTTGACCTCTACTATCTTACTGCATGAGGGAACGAGTTCGATTCTCTGCGTTGTCAACATGTCTTAAGTGGGGGGCTATGGTGGTGGGGTCTTATGCTAAATTCCCCTAGGTATTGACGCTTGGTTCGGGATACACCGTGCACTCTACGGGCCCGACGTAAGCCCAACAGACCTGGCCGATCCTAGGCATAAAAAAAAAAAAAAAAAAAAAGGTATCTTAATGTTTCGTTTGTTTTACGGAAAACATTTTTCAACGTTTGATTCATTTTGAAAAATAAGTTAATGAAAAACTTATATTCAAATTTTAAAAAAAAATTTCATTTTATTTTTAAAAATTAAAAATTATTTTCCGAAATATGACTAAATATCAATGCTTGGACCCAAAACTTTACATTTAGGCTCTGTTCGTTTCATGTAAAATAATTTCCGGAAAACGTTTTCGGGATTTTTCGACATTCGTTTCACGGAAAATGAATTCTCTAGGAAAATATTTTCCACGAAAGGAAAACGTAATCTAGATTATGGGAAAAAATTTTCCACTTTTGAAAAGTGGAAAATATTTTCCTTACTTGATCTCTCTTATCTCACACCTTTACAAATCATCACTTCCTCCTCCCATTTTTTCTTCTTCTTTTCTTTTTTTTTTTTTATGCGAATTATTCTTTTTTAATTATAATTGTTTTTAATTTCCTTTTTATTTTTATTTTTATTTTCTTTGTTTCTCATCTTCTTTTCTTTCTTGACTAGTTGTCGGCTGTTACCAAGCAAACCTCGAGCTCGTCAATCTCAAGCTCGTGCTCTGCACTCTTATTTATTATTTTCTTTATTTACTCTATCCTGCAGTTACATTCTTTCAAGCAAAAGACTCTACATGCTTTGCTTCTTTTTTCTTTTGTTTATTAGAACACAAAAGACACAGGGGGAGAACATGTCACTCAACTGGAAGATTCTCATTAGTGCTTACATGTTTTGCTTCTTTTTAAAATCCATACAAACATTTTTTAGAGTAGATGAACGTTTTGTGACAATGAGGGAATAAATATATGAAGCAAGTTTGTCTGAATTTAAAGACAATTCATATTTAATGAATTTATAGGTCAATCAATGATGCGTGCCTAAGTGGTGAAGTCCTAGAAAATATTTTCCTTACCGAACACCAGCAAATATTTTCCGAAAATTTTCAAGTTTTAGCCAAATACTCTGGGAAAATATTTTCCGAAAATGGCTCATTTTCCACGAAACAAACGGACCCTTAATTATAGAAACCATCACTGATAGCTAGGTCCTCGACATTCAAGATTAGGTCTTCAACTCCCGAGTTTGGGGTTTGGGTCCATCAAGGCCAAGCCTATGACCTCGATGCTTGTGCCAGGATCCCCGACACTTGTGCCAAGGTCCAACACTTACGCTCGAGTCCATTGAGGTCAAGCTCAAAGCCCTAATGATTTGGGACCCAAGCCTAGACCTGGGTCCCCAAGGCCAAACTTGGGATCTCGATATCTGAGCTTAGATCTCCAACATTTGAGCCTAGGTCCATAAGGGCCATTACACAGGTCCACTAAGGTTAGGCTTGGGACCTAGGTGCCCATGCCCCGATCCTTGGCACTTAGGTCAGTGTCCATCAAGGCCTAACTCAAGATTGTAGTGCTTGTACCTGATTCCTCAACAGCAAATGCATAAGTTACTAGCACCATAACATTTTATGTTTATTTAGATTTGATTTTCTACACAAAATGACTAGAAAATATTTTACAGTTTATTTTTAGGTTTCAGTCAAATATTGAAAAATATTGTTATTTTCTTGAAAAATGACTTTCTAAAAATCATTTTCCTAAAATATCACATTTCTGTCGAAACAAACGGAGCCTAAGTTTACAAGCTCCAATTACCCCATATATGCAACAATCATAGATATGGTATAAAAAAAAAAAAAACAGAAAACCATAGTACAAATCATGGCATTGAAGGAATTGGGCCTCAGGAACTTCTTATGTGGGTCTTCTGGGCTGTTAGCGTCAAGGCCTACCTTGGCAAAAAAGGGCTAACAAAATAAACGAAGAAAAGAAGAAAGAGCCAGCTCACCGTCACGTGCGCAATCACAAACGGGAAATTTGTGTTGCTTACATCCTCTAAATGAGTTAGAGATGCATGATGCATCATATTGTTTGAACATCGCATGTAAAAAGTGGAATTCTCTATGAATAATTGATAGAAAGTGATGCAACATATGTCTTCTTTCTTTCACTTAAAAAGCATATATATCCACAACATGTTAACATGATCAAATAAATCCTCATGGATAGGAATTATATTAACCACATGAAGATAGGTAGATGCATTTTTCCTTCTGATTCTGTTCACATAAGATTATATAAAGAAACCACACCAACATGCACGGTACTCATTCATAAAGGCGAGGATCAGAGAACCTTGGCGAAGGAATAGCCACTAGCGGCTTTTTCTTTTTCAAGACGATCCCAAATTGCTCTCTTATATCCATCTTTTCTCCCTCAGGTAGCTTCCAGTCAAATGAATGCAAGAGCGTGGCAAGTGAGTATAGCACCATCCTCTCAGCCATCGCTATCCCTGCGCATATTCTTCTCCCAGACCCAAAGGGGAAGTAATTGAAGTCGTTTCCACTATAATCGCCCTTATCGTGCAAAAACCTCTCGGGATTGAACTCTAGTGGGTCACTCCATATGGAAGGGTCCCTATGTATCGCCCACACGTTGACAAAGACCCGAGAGCCCTTTGGGACCGTGTAGCCGCCAACAGTGCAAGTCGCGCTTGGGCAGTGGGGGACCAGCAAGGGAAGCGCCGGGTGCAATCTCAGTGACTCTTTCATGACGGCATGTAAGTAAGTCAACCTAGGAATGTGAGATTCCTCTACTATATTGTCTTTGCCAACCACAATTTCCAATTCATTTTGGATATTTCTTAGAACACTAGGTTTGTTCATGATCTCAGCCATGGCAAACTCCACTGTATTGGAGGATGTGTCTGTTCCACCAACCACCATATCCTGTCAAAGTAATTTAATTACACGTCAAGGAGAAGAATTTATAAGCAGGCAAGCAAGAGTTAGGATTATGAAACTAATTTTTTAAGGGTAAAAAGCTAAGTCATTTCAATTATTTTCTTTCAGTTGTTTGTTGAACTAGACTTGTGGCAAATAGCAGTAGAGTCGAGACCCATCAAATTGCCCTTTACAAATGGTCAGCAGTGAAACCGTGCTCCAAATTCAAGCCTTAGTGCCATTTGCACGCACAACGATCAAAATACATAGCTAGGATGGAGGGTTTCATACGTCAATGATATGACACCAAACACGCAACAGAGGAAAATTGTTGAGAGCTTGGAAGAGAGGGCAACTCATGTTATTGCTCGTTCTCATGTTCGTCTCGTTTAATGCGATAGAAAATTTAACTTTAGTTCTGTACAATAACAAAATCAATTTATGTTCAAAACGGATCAAAACATGTTAGGTCATATAGTTTGGAAACATGTTACAGTGTTGTGTCAGAAAATTATTACTCTCACGTGGAAAAGGGTTACAGGGTTGGACTTCTAGGAGGGAAAGTACAGCTATGTCACTAAATGGACTTAAAGAAATTGAGTCGCACACTGTAAACGCTTGATCTTACATAAATTGAGGTGATGGCTGAATAAGATTGCATAATTGGGAAATGTAGGATTTATCAGTACCAAATCAATATAACCCTACCCAAAAAAAAAAAACTAAAATAACCCCTTATTGATAAGTGTGCTGGGTCAAGTGTGCATTAATCATTTTCATTTTTTTGGTCAGAGTGCATTATCATATTATAAATTCTCAATATATTATAGGGTTACTCTCTCTCTCTCTCTCTAAAAAGAATTAAAACAAAACCCTATAAGCGTGCCGAGACCAAGTGTGCATTATCATATTGTAAATTATTAATATATCATGGGGTGCCATATTGTAAATTATTAATATATCATGGGGTGCCCATCTGAGGGACAATTTACTTATTGACAAATTAGGATTCTTTGTATCCAAAGACGCAAGGTACTAACATCCTGTCACCTCTGGCATGATCGTAGATGCTGCTAAAATTTTAGAATCAAAAAGACCGAAAAACATGCAAAATATAAATGTGTCAATTTCAAACTACATAAGAACTGCAGCCTAAATCTGACCCTTTTATGTAAATGAAATATTATGACCGATGATTAAACTGATCAAAAGAAATCGATGATCCGGTTAGGTAAACAAACCCCAAGTCAACCTAAACCTTAGGCCTGCCTATGAGTTGAAATATTCATCTTCCAACGATGAAAGCACAAGGATCGTGCTCTTTTTCTTCTTCTTTTTTTTTTCAAGTGACCATTTTTCTCAATGGTCACTTGGAGCGCGCATGACAAAAATTTATATTTCTCAATTTCTCTGTTTATTCTATTCCCTGGAGCATTTAAACAAAAATCCGTTTGATAATGCATTTGATTTCTCTATTTTCGAAACAGATTTCTATTCCAAAAATAGAGAAATTGAAGAAATCGGAAAATTTGAAATTTTTAACTTCTCAGTTTTTGAAATAGAAATTAGAAACTGAAATCAAACCATATAAAAGAACCTTGCGCTTTCTTGCTAACTTAATTCACTCATAACCACAACTTCACAAATTATTGCTAATTTTCTTTTTCTTATTTTGCTCGTGTTTTTTTTTTTTTTTTTGCATTTTTTTTCAATTTTTTTTATAACTTCCTTTTTAAGATGAAAGGCAATCGAATGGGTTCCCAATTTTAAAAAACGACCAAAGTTCTTAAATGCTTACTTAAAAACAGTGGGGCTCTTTTCTTTTTACCAAAAAAAAAAAACAATGGGGCTCTTTCCTCCTAGAAAAAGCACGCGCATGGTCAATTGAAGAAAAAGTTCTTACGTAATAGATGAATAGAAAACGTGCCTAGAAATTTAACCTTATTTTTTTTACGGATTCAAAATTCTTGCAAAATCAAAATAATTAGATTGTTACACAATCTTGAATTTTAATTCAAAGGCAAGAGATTCAAGAGAATCTCTCTTTTGCTATGCAAGGGCCATTAAAGGTTCATTGAGCAACAATAAAGAAATTAGGGATGAGCAACTAGACTGATTCAATTCGAGAATCAAAATAAACCGACCTACCCCGATTGGTTCCTAACCATAAACGTTACTTTAAGATAGAATTCTCATATATTCCTTTACATCATTAATTTTATTTTGTTGATAATCTTGTATAATACTAGTTTTTGATAAAATGACAAGGCTGTATAGGCGCCATTGATGGCACCCATATTCATGCCTCCGCAGTACTTATCTGAACCTACGCAGGATGAGCTTGCAAACGATACATTGACCGAGGAGGGAAACCAAATAAATACGCTTAGGAAAATAATTGCTAATAAAATGGCAAGAGATAATAATATGCCGAAAATTCCATGAAATTGTATTTTCAACTTTTGTAATGTATTAATATTATTTTGACTATTAGTTTGTATTTGAGGATTTCCTATGTTGTTATCTAATCAATTTCTATTCCAAGAAATAGAAATTTTGTTACGTTATCAAACGGATTTTGTTTCGAAATAGAAATTTTGAGTCGTTATCAAACGGGTTTTAACAATTTCTTCGAAACTTGTCCTGGAGAATAGAAATTAAGAAATTGATTTACTGGCCAAATCAATTTCTGTTTCAGAAATTTTGTCATGCGCAGTTGAAAGAATCTTTTCATATGAACTACTCCTGAGATGGACAGCACATATCACATGGCAGCTTCTTTGTTTCACAATCTAGAGGCATGATAACAAATACCCGACTATTTAAAGGCTTATAAAATATCTTGTGAATCTTATAAACCGATTAAATTCAGGTTTTCATGCATGCATATGAACTTAACTCAAAGCAATTTACAACCTCAATTCCTGAACCTAAATCCCTTGACAACCTAACCAACTGGACCAACCCTAAAAAGATCTAGATGACCCTCTTCACCCACTAGACTTCGTAGATTCTATTTATGAGTACAGAAAATTTGCCTTTCGATACCATAAGATCAATAACATCACATTGTCATCACTATCTTTTCCTTTGAGTCCTCATCATGACTGAAAATAAACTGGTAGCCAGAGTCAATAAGTTTAACTGTTACTCGAAACTTAATACTGGACATCTAGAAGAGGAAGCGTGAGCACTCATTTGGATAATCCCTACACATATCTCGATATTTAGCTCAAGCATGGGAAATCGATTATTACTGTAAGTATATTTTTTGTTAATTAAAACTTCTAAGCCGGTTGCATGCCATCTACCGAAATGTCAAGGAAATTCCGATTAATTAATGGAACTAAATTATCAAGCAACATGACAAATTGAAAAATATCATTCAAAAAGAAATAGTCATGTGATCCATGCAAAATTTATCTTCTTCGAACATTAATATTACTCAAAACAAAAGAATAAAGTATAAGTAAGCTTTGCCAATAATATAAGGAGACTAAGGAAAACTCACCATGAGCAGAGCTTTGAGGCCAGTCATTGTCAGAGGGGTCTTGGCATCTTCCTCATCCTTCAACTTTAACAGAAACTGCAAGAAATCTTGACACCCGCTTCCGCCTTCTCTCTCCATTTTCAACCTTTGCTGAATCATTTTCTCAAAAATTCCATCGAACCGTTTCACCAACCCCTTCATTTGCCTCTCTATCCCTTGCAAATCGAATCGGGCCAGACTGGGATAAAAGTCCGAAATGTTCGGCTTGGCTAGAAGCTCTGTCATATCCGATACCACCTATTTAGGGTAAAGGTCAAAAAGAAAGAAATCACAGAATCGACATCCAAATTTTTATCAATGACAAGCCAAAAATCTAATAGAAAAATAATAAATATCATCCTAAAGATATATTTTGAACTTAAATAAGAAAAAATTGAACGATTGAGCACACAATTCTTGCAACATGCGCAAGAAATAGAACTGATCATAAATCTTGATGATTAACTGGCTTAGTGGGTTGCTTACTGCCCTACCTAAATGGAGACAAAGAGCACGCTCGAGCAAACTTTAGCGACACCAACTAATTATAAACCCAATCCAGCCTAATTCGAAGAAATTATAATCATGCTCCACTATAGTTTGGTCTAGAAAATAACTTACTCGCAGCCCTATAGTCCCGAAAATGGATCACCTTTAGCATAAAATAAGAAAGAGCCGAATCTTTTATTTAGTTTTTTTTTCTTTGTTAGTGAGAAAAAAGTAGTCATAAAATGAAAAGCGGTTGTATCCAGCTTTGATTAGATTAGCAGCTTTAAACACTCGACCGAAGGATTGGCCAGAAAAATGTTGCTTATGCCGACAGCAGGATACTCACTTGTTTATGGAAAAAGATAGAGAGAAATACTATCCAGTTGTCGTTATCACTAACTAACCTGCCTGAAATCAGCACCCACGCGCTCTCTCTCCTCGCCCTGCAACGTCCCACCCCACAACATGCTCGTGATCACGTTGAGTACCGTCAAGAACATCAGCTC
This sequence comes from Eucalyptus brandiana, assembly GCA_014182725.1. Taxonomy (NCBI): domain Eukaryota; kingdom Viridiplantae; phylum Streptophyta; class Magnoliopsida; order Myrtales; family Myrtaceae; genus Eucalyptus; species Eucalyptus brandiana. The sequence continues at coordinate 27,919,774 of CM024671.1, forward strand.
GCCAACCTTCACCGGTGACCCGGCATGGCTGCGGAAGTACCCGACCACCTTTCGGACCTCACTCCGCCGGAGCTTGTAGACGGAGTCCAGCGTGTGGTTGCTCAGCATCTTGAGCACGCACACCTTCCGAAGCATCCTCCACTCGGGCCCGTACGGGGTCCACACGATGTCGTAGCCGCCGTAGGTCGCGGTCCTCCCGGCGATGGGCACGTCGCGGTTGGCGAACGTGACGTCGTTATCCTTGAGCACCTCGCGGGCGGTGGCCGGGGACGTCACGACGATGCCGAGCTTCTTGCCGAGCTGGAGCTTCAGGACCGGGCCGTACGTCCTCGCGAGGGCGGAGAAGTAGGTGTGGAGCTCGGGGTCGAGGAAGGGCAGATTCCCGACGAGGGGGAGGCCCGCCGGTCCCGGGGGCAGCGGCGGCGAGGTTTTCTTCTGGGCGAGACGAAGCCATGCCCAATAGCTGATTGCGAAAATGCTTGAGAGAAGGAGAAGTAAGTGCGGCAGCGAGAGACCGTGCAACGAAAGAGAAGATTGGACATCGTGGAGAAAGGGGTGGGACATGTTGGAGGTCAGAATGACCAATGAGCGCGCTCGACTAACGTGGCTCACTTCCCAATATATAGGGAAGTGGACATCAAAAGTGGTCATTGAGACGAGAAGATAATTTATGCAGCTCATGGGCCAAAACACTACACGTGGCAAGATGGGTCTCACTTGTCAAGTGCGTATAATAATCATTTTATTTTTATTTCAGAATTATTTTTTATTTCAAATTTATTTTTGAAACAAAATTTCATTTAGTAAAACTATTTTATTTTTATATTTCTAGAATAAATTTCTACTCTAGAAATAAGTTAAAAACAAAAATCGAAATAAGAATTTTTTACTTTTTTTTTTTTTTTTTTTTTGGTAGTGAAGGAACCGCCTGCCTAACCCAGAACCAAAACGTAAACCTCGAGTCTTCTTAGCGGGAGGATCCACCACTCCCTAAGACACTTAAGACACCAAGTAATTCTCGCTGTCAGTCTTTCTTCGCAGTTTCGAACTCCTCACCTCTCGCAGTTCACTGGCCTCTTACCCAACGGCCCACCACGGCTAGCAGTATTTTTTACATTTTTATTTCTGAAACAAAAATTAAAAAAAAATTATTCCCATCATTTGTCATTGCAACTAGTTTATTACCCATTTGTTGCTATCGACCGCCGTGCCACTCCTCCCAACCGCCAATCACTACCTACCGACGATGAGAGATTGGTCATTGGCCGCCGTAAAATATAGATCATTGAACGCTGACCATTGTCGGAATGGAAAAATTTTGTATCGTTATCAAATAAATTTCTATTTCGAAAATAAATTTTTTTTATCATTATCAAATGTGTACTGTATAAATAGAAAAATATATTTCCCTCCGAAAAATTAATTTCCAATCGGAATAATTATTAGCCCTTAATTTCTCCTCTCTCTCGCCGTTACTCTATTTCCTCCCCTCCCTTACTGATAGCTCTCTCTCTCTTCCTCCCCACCTCTCTTTTGTCTTTTCTTTCCTCTTCCGTCGGCCATGGCTTGGGCTCGAGTCCAAGCCTCATGCCCGCTTCAGGTCGAGGAGGGACGGCACGCCGCCGGACGCGACGATGAGGGGGGTGATTCGACACAAGGTCCCGGGGTCTTTTCTTTCCTCTTCCGTTCGCCATGGCTCGAGCTTAAGTCCGAGCCTCATGCCCGATTCAGGTCGAGGAGGGACGGCACGCCGCCAGACGCGACGATGAGGGGGGCGATTCAGCGCAAGGTCCCGAGGTTTGGGAGCGTGGAGACTGGGTCAAGCTACGTTTGCGATGAGATGGCGATCTAAGGGGATTCGTAGCGATTTCGCAGGAGATATCAAGCCGCCGTCGGCCACTATGTGCGTTTGCTGTTGAGTTTGCTAAGCTCGATAGCACCCTGAATTTGTGATCCACCGTCCCCCCTCAATAGGGCTTCAGGGACAAATTCCTCCATTCCTCTCTCTCTCTTTCTCTCGATTTAGCAGCCATGGACGGGAGTTTAAAGCTCGGGCCACCATGGCCTTGAGCTCAAAGCTCAAGTGGCCATTGCCACGAGCTTGAGGCCGAGCTCGAAACTCGAGCGGCCAAAGCTATCCCAAGCCCTGGGTTCGAGGACTGGCCATGAACCTTGAGCTCGAACTTGAGCCACGGCAGACGCGGGGGTAAGAAAAGAGAAGTAGAGAGGAAGAGAGAGAGAGAGAGAGAGACTCGCGGTCAGTGACAGATGAGAGAAGAGAGAGGACAGTAACGATGATAGAGAATGGAGGCATTAATTGACAAGTGGGACCCATCTTAAAGAAAAGGCAAAAGACACGTAGAGAGGAAGATAGAGAGAGTGACCAGTAACGGAGGAGAGGTGGGAAAGGAAGGTGACGGAGAAGGTAAGGCAAGGCATTAATTGACAAGTGGGACCCATCTTGCCAATAGATTAGTTAAGTGTTTGTCGATAACGTAGAATATGATATCTACTTGATATTTTCTCGATGGATGGAAGATTGGGTTGAGATCGGTTAACGTAAGGATATCAAATCAATAGAGCGAAACTGGTTGGATATATAGATTTTCAGCCAATAATTGAATAGAAGAAGGGATAGATTTTTTATTTAATAATCTTTGATCGACGTCAAGGTTATTATTTTAAAAGAGAGAAAAGAAAGTCTAATTGATGAATCGTTGACTATCAAGTCTCTATATGGCGAGGTGCACCCCGGCTTTTTGTCCTACATTCAACAAACAAAAGTTTTACATTTGAAATTACCAAATCAATTATAAATTTATTATATGAATGCTTATTCAATTATAAAATTTTTAGTTTTATCAAGTTTTTCCTTGATCTTTATGCGAATTCAAATGTAATTTTTTCTATCAATTGCTACAAGAAATCGTTAATGTGGCAGTCTACAATAGATTAGTGACCATTACCATGTCACATCAACAATTTCAAATTAAAATTAGTCAAGATAATTATATTTGAATTTCATTGAAATGTTTAGGATTATATTTGCTAAAATTTTTATATTCGTACAATAAATTTAGCACTGATTTGGTAATCATTCTCTTATATGTGCGTGCTAAATTTTATTAATAGGTAGAACAATTTCACGAGCGAGTGTATTATGAAGCCAAACGCTTGGATAATCGAAACGATTCCTCGGGACTATATGCAATTATTACAAGATGCAACCAGCCTTTGGCCAAAGATTTGGGGGTTTCCGTGTGATATATAATAAGAGGGAAAAGAAAATCAAAAAGTGGAAAACATGTCAATACAACCGAGAGTTGACGTAATACAAGAATCAATTTTAGGTATGCGATTGCGAGAGAGGCAGTTCCAACTTCCGCATACGACATCAGAATAATGATGCCCTTGCAACTCTTCTCAAAGATGCTTTCGACTTTGAGGAGTCCCTTTGCGGGTGTGTACATCCTAGAGCGGATTCGGGAATCCCTAGTCCTTGGTTACACCCCGAGGTGGCGAGGTCTTGCCGGCGACTTCTTTCCAAAAGAGTACGACAGATCAGCCATTCGACTAGGCAACACCGAAAATGCATGTATAAGTACGATTCCATTTCTGGGTGGTTGTGAACATAGCGAGATCGTGGTATCCAGTTAGCATTATTTTATCGGAATCTATAGATGTGTCTTCACATCTTGCTACTTGTCTGCTGATTCCAATGGACATTATCGGGTGAACCGAGCGCATACAAGTCCAATACATCTCGATCCTTGGATCGTGTTAACCCTAGGTGAGCTCATCAAAATCAAATGATTTACTTATTTAATCATAAACATCTTGACAATTTGTTAATTTATTCATTCCAATCAATTTTAACTAAAAAATACTAACGTAGATTGTTTTATGTAATACGATGGGCGCTAAAACGATCAATGTTAACGTGAATAATTTTTTTGTATATTTCTTTAAAAATTGTCAATGTTTTATTTTTTTAATTGTTTCCTTTTTCTTCTTTTCATTTTTCTTTCCCTTTTATTCCAACTCTTGGCTGCCGAGTGTGTGGAGGTTGCCGGCCAACCCTCCCCGACCACATGTGAGGGGCTGAGTTGTCATGTGAGTTTATTATATCCAATAAATTAATCATAAATAGATTTAGAATACTAAATCTGAAAAATAATATGGTTGTTAATGGATTCACTACTTACTTACACCCAATCCACCTATATGATTTTCCCTTCACTCTCCCACCCTCTCACTTGATCTAACATGCATTCACTCCGTGCTCTCATAACAATTTGGTTATGAGTTTTTCTAGATTAAGTTAAGTATAGAAGAGTTTTAACAATATGAGTCTAGTCAAGTATGTGTCCAGTTGGGTATGAAAGTAAATTTATATTACTTGAAAAATAGGTCACATTGGTCAATTTGAGTAAGACTATTTTTAACCTGATCTATCCATTTGACAGATCTAATATTGAGCATGCATAACTTCTGAAGCATCCTCCAAACGATGTAAGAGCTGCCATAGGACGCAGTCTTCTCGCTATGGGCATGTCGCAGTTCGAAAACGTTACGTCGCTATTCTTTAGCACTCCACAATCGCTATTCTTTAGCACTCCACAATCGGTGACCGGCAACATTACGGATACACCAAGCTGGAGCTTCAAGACTGGGCGGTACATCCTTGCGGGGGCGGTGAAGTAGGCACGGAGCTGATCGATGAAGAGCAAATTCCCGACGAGCAGGAGGCCCGCATGTCCCGGCAGCCGCAACCGCTAGTTTTTATTCTCGGCAGAACGACGCCATGCCCACCAGCTAATTGCGAAAATGCCTGAGGGGAGAAGAATTAAGTGCGGTAGCGAGAAATCGTGCCACAAAACAGAAGATTGGAGATTGTGGAGAAGTGGATGGGATATGGTGGGGGGACATTGTTAATTATGAGCGCGATCGATCACGTGGCTTGTATTCAAATAAGTAGCGAAGGGGAGATGCACTTTTGTGGGCATCGAAAGTAGCATTTGAGATAACATTTTAAGAAAAAACTAGAAAAAAGGACATATTTTTATTGATGTTGAACCCGTTAGTCACGTTATTTCGACCGACGCCAAGATTTTACACAGGTATTGAGTGATAAGCTGTTAAATTTCAAGCTTTAATGGAGAGCTATATTTTAAGTATGAATTATTAGAGAATCCATGTATATAATTGAAGAATCGATCTAAAAATCCCAAGAAACAGATTCGTTAGCTAAATTCCAGATAGAAGTCACGTGCAAGCTTTGGTGAAAGGGACAGAGATCTCGGTTGGGCATGGGCATAGAGAGTGTGGAGACAAAAGTTTGGTTGTCCTTTGACCCGAATGTGGCTGTTGGTATATTCCATTTCGTTCACCCGGTTGTTCTACATAAGTATCTCAAACGAATTCTGAACAAAGAACCACAAAACTATCAATTAAATGGCCGCACGCCATCCCGATGATTCAATTTTATCAGCTTCACATGAGACCTACTTAACCTAAGAGTTTGGGTGTTGTGTTGGACATATACCGAATGCTTAAATTATGTCAATTAAGTGAAATTGTGCTATTTTTTTTTCTCAACGTAATCAAAGACTTGGACATTAGTGACATTTTTCTCATTCTCATTTTCACACATCTTTCTTCTTCAATCTTCATGGTGGGAAGGGTTTGAGTTAGATCTCTCCCTCCCCTCCCCTCCCTTTTTCCTTTTTCTTTGGTTAATTTGGTTCTCTATTACTTTTTCTTGCTTTTCTCCCATTTTGAGGATCTAATCTAATCGAGATTTAGAAGTATATCAATCCTGTTTCGAGGAGACTTCTATCCCAATCTAGTGAAAATTTGAGATTTTTTGCATGTATAATTTCGAGAGTTCGCTTTCCACGGGTTTCATTGGTGCACAAGTCCAATTTCAAAGGAGATTAGAGAAGCTCCATGAAGATTTCTCTCTCACAGGTATCAGATCTGTGCACATTCAATTTTGTTACTTAGAATGGCGATAAAGTTGGGGACGCCAAACATAGTTGCGCATCACTAAAAGGCAAAGACATAGTAACAGATAAAAATATCGGTGTGTGCCATTTATTGAAGATGGATTCGAAGATCGGCTACTGATTTCGATTTGAAAAAATCACAAATCCACTTCTCGAGCATTTTATCTCTAATTTGTTATGATGATTCATCTTCTTATTTGAAGCTTGTTTTATTTTGGATTTATCTAGAATTTATCTTGATTTACAGTTGGACTGTGTTCCTTTATTGTGTATCCATAGAAATGAATGAATTATTCCTTTGAAAAAAAAAGAAAAAAGACTTGATTTTTTTTTTTAACGGCCAATTGAACTTAATAGGCATCACTCCGGCCAGAGACGACGACCTTGCATGGAGACTTCTAAAGGGTTTGCCGGCCACTTTTGCTTCGAAAGAATATGACTGATCAATGACATGATTAAGCAAAACCAAATGTATAAATAAATATGATTGATTACTCGGGGGATCATATCCTTTAGCATCATATCTTCGACAGCCATACATGAGTGCCTTTTATATCTCGCCATGTGTCCATTAATTCTAAGAGACATTATCGGGTGCATCAAATGCATACGAGCCCGGTGCACTCCATTCCATATAGCACGTGAGTCCTATTTGAAGCCCGCCAAAATCAAAGGTTATTACGGATCGGGTTCACATGCAACCCAGAGCACCTAAATTATTTCCTAATTTCACAGGGTACGGAGGTTACTCGATTCACGTAACTTTTGCTAGACAACACGTTGTTATGTGAATAAAATATGTGTACCTTGGATAATTTAAAGTTTTGTTGAACAGTAATATCTAGTCAATATAAACCCAACACAAATTTATTGGATAAGCCTCACATGAGGCTCACATTATCTTCTTTATTATTATTATTATTATTCTTTTTATTGACACCAAACAATGTCCAAGTCTTCAATCGTCAACTCGGTTAGCAAAGACCAAGTTAGATGCGATAGAGACAAAATTTGTTAATTGTTGAAAGCTCCTAGTTGGCAAACTCGATTGGCCAAGAAGAAAAGTAGTTTTAGCCGATAGATAATATGAATGAAAATAACCAAATCTTAGAATGGAATGTCAACAAATGAAGATCGAAAAAACCACATTTGATGTAACCCGGACAAAGTGAGTTTGAAATAACCACCTCATGTTAGAGCCGACGATTTCAGATTCAACCAATAAAGGGGCATTTGTAAAGGAGTAAACTCGACGTAACCGTCAAGTAGTGGAGTCAAGAAGTTAAGAAGCAACTAATAGTGACAATTGTGGGCAAGTGGAGAAAACGCAACCATCAAAGTAGTGAGGCAATTTAATTCTGGGTAACTACCCACACATAGGAATTGCTAGATAGTAACTTAGTAAGTATAAATGCTTGAATTCCAGTTTGTACGAATCAACGCCAATCAATCAAAAGATACCAATTGTTCAATTTTACTTTCAGTTTATCTTTACACTCCAATATCTTTACACGGTTGGCAACAATTGTTCACAGTTTCAATACCTTTAATTTTCTAGTCGTTTAGATTTCCTATCCAATAATCAACAATAGAAAAAACCCTATCAAGACCTTTGTCAGTTCACATTTATCCATATTTCATCAGACACTTTTTAGTGAAACAATGCTCATGTGAACCGAGGTCATGCGACAGCAAACCGAATTTAAACGGTTCTACAAGGCGCTTGCCATTCGATTGAGTGGTAAAGAAATATTTGGCTTCCTGCAAGCAAGAAAGGAATTCATTTGTGTGGGTTCATAACCTTGTTGGATGCAATAGTTTTTCAGTACATTCTCAAAGAAAGAGAGAGAGAGAAAAGAGAACGCATATGGATAAGGACCAAGCCCCATATCGTCTAGGTGTGCACAAGTAAGTTTTGCTAGCACTTTACTACTAAAGATACGTTTAGTAACTATTTTATTCCCAAGAACAATTTCTATTTAGAAATGATTTTTTCTGATTTTATTCCTTATATGAGTTTTTGAATATTTGAAAGTGTTTGATAACTGTTCAAATTTTTTAACCCTAAGATAGAAATGTATTTGGTGCCACCTGCAAATTCTGTTATGACTTAGCATTTCTTTTAAATTTTTAGTAATTTCATTATATTTTTCTTTTTCTCTTCTTTTTTATTTCTTCTTCTTCTTCTTGCTTTAGTTGGTCGTAAGCCTCAACCATGGCTAGCGAACTCACCGGAGTGTCGTTGACCTTCAACAAGGCCAAGCCTTGTCAGCTCGATTGTGAATTCAGCCTCGCCACAACCATGTGATGCCGACCTCGTAGTGGCTCAGTGAGGTCAACCTCGCCCAATCAGTGAGACCAATGATTGGTGAAAGGAGGAAGAAGAAGAAAGTGGTCTCGAAAAAGTGGTCTTGATTTTGGAGTTGTTCCCGAAATAAAATATATATATATTTTCACTTCTTCATTTAATTCCAATTCTATTTCTGAGAACAAAAAAGTTATCGATGGGCTTTATGTTCTTTTTTATTCCGAGGAATAAAATTATAGAATCAAACACCATTTGGCTGATTATTAAACAGGGCCTAATTCTCTTATTCGTGATCTTGCCTCACTGATTCTCTCATTGCAGCTAGATTTCATCTTTGGCTTCGTGAGTTTTTCATGCACTTTACCTTTGTTCTTCAAATTTGTGAGTTTGTCTCACTGATTCTATAAACTTGTTTTCAGTCTGTTGTTCACCGACATAAGAAAAATAGAAAATCTCAGCATACTCCGCACAGTCAAGTGCAAGTTGAATCGTGGTACAAGTTGGGCCAGCCTACGTGGTTATTTTAATATGGAAAAATCTTCGAAACCCTATCTTGAGTATGGCCCCGCCACAGCAACTTGTCAACCTTGGGAGGTCAAGCGTCAGCCGAATTATTGCTGACATGATATGGGGATTTGGATGAGGATGCATGTAATTTTGTGGAAAAAGCCGAGATTTATGCTGTGTTGTGACTATATAGATATTCTGATTTTTCTGTATGCCACTTGAAATAAATATCGACATCAGATTGGTATAGAATTTATTTAGACTAAAGAATAATCTTAATGAAACTCTGAGATGAATAATTGAATGAAATTCCTTTAAACACAAAATAATTAGAGTTTAGATAAGAAAAGTTAGCTAGTCTTACCAAAATAAAATCTCATAATCTCAGTCCACTGTATCCATTATGTATTTTATACATATTAGTGATTGAGTTCTTCTTATTTAATAGGTCGTCGTTGGAGTCCATAGGCTATATGTAATCAATTAGTTTTATTGATGTAAATGTAAAAGGCAATAAGGTAGAGGTTTTATAATGGTGAAACATGCGAAATGTGAATCAGCATAAACTCCATTCTTCTTCACTTTTCTGATGACCTTCATATGTATCGGTAATCACTTAATTGTTAGACATCAACTCACCTAAAATATCGAACTTATGAGTCACTGTTGATATATTCGCAATCATTGTTAGTATTTGCTTGAATATAAGATGGTATTCGAACATTTGATTCAACTAATTACTCAAAATGGATGCAAATTGTTCCTATCTCGCAAGCAGCAAGCTTGAGCAAAGCTCCATTTATGAGACAACATGTCTAAGCGCAAGATGCTACAATTCAAAGATAAGATTTGATGCATCTAGATTAAGTTTTACATCACTCAATCAATCCTAAAAATAATTGTGGGATGTAGAAGATCATATTAAATAAAGAAGTACATATAAGCAGCGACTGGAAATAAGATTTCAACCTGACGTATGAGAACTAAAGCATGTCCTTTATATCATAGGTGACATATCTCTTGTATCGTAAGTTAAATAGATCATTTTTCTGCTTCGATCTTTCTTGCAATGGACCGCTCCACTTGAAAAGGATCAATCAAAATATGTAAGATATGGACAACAATTGACTCTTTTATTTGTAACAAATGGGCCAAAAGTAAGTTTTTGTCCAATTCCTCAAACCTTAGTCAAGCCCATGAAGCTACACCTCGGCCCACTTTGCTCAACCCATTTCTCATTTTTGTGTCCTGCGCTTTTAATAGATATATAAACGGATATATATGTTATACTAGGTTAATATTAGTTGTGTCCACGAGGTTGCATCCTTCAGATAGAAAGATGATGGTGTAATTTTCCATATACTTGCAAAATTGGGATGTGACGTGAATCTAAGTCTACTCACAACTTGTAAGCCAAAATCTATATTACAAATTTATTTATATCTAGTTTTTTTTCTTATTTGAGAGGCTTTTTTGCCTCCCTTCTTCTCTCTTAATATGAGCCAATTTGTAAACGTCAAACAAAAGCTACTGCTCCAACTTTTGGTTTGTGATTTTAGATTTTCAACTCAAATATATGACAAAACTTAAGCTTACGGGCTCCCTAATTACCCCATTAATATAACACTAGGTATGGTTAAAAAAATGAACTAAGAACCATAGTACAAGTCATATGTGAGTTTCATGTGAGTTTCATGTGAGTTTTTGGCTTATGAAAGGCATGGCCAATTGGGTATGCAATAAAGGTGCTGGGCCAAGGAATTTTTTATGTGAGTTTTTTGGCTAATGATTTAAAAAGGAAAGGCAAGGCCAACCTTAGCAATAAAGGACAGGAAAAATAAACAATAGGAGAAAGAAAAAGATCACAAACGAAGAAATTTTTCTTACTACTTACATGTTATATATAACTTAGAGATGTTGTTCGAACATCTTATGTCAAAAGCTATTTCCTCTGTAAATAGCGGATATCCAAAGTGTGAATTTTATCTTATTTTACTGTAAAAACATTTATCATTGCAGCATTTAAACTTGATTACACAAATGAAATAAGTAGGAGTTTAATAAACCATACAAAGATATGCAAATCAGTTTTTTCCCTCATTCTATGCAAGTAAGATTATACTGAGGAACCACACCAAGAAGCACCGGCGCATATGGTACACCCACATAATAACTCATTCATAAAAATGAGGATCAGAGGATCTCAGCGAAGGAATAGCCACTAGAGGCTTTTTCTTCTTCAGGACGATCCCAAATTGCTCCGTCAGGTCCATCTTCTCTCCCTCGGGCAGCTTCCAGTCGAATGAATGGAAGAGGGTGGCAAGCGAGTATAGCACCATCCTCTCGGCCATCGCTATCCCCACGCATATTCTTCTCCCAGCCCCAAAGGGCATGTAATTGAAGTCGTTCCCACCGTAATCGACTTTACTATCCAGGAACCTCTCGGGACAGAACTCTAGCGGGTTGCTCCATATGGAAGGGTCCCTATGTATCGCCCACGCGTTGATGAAAACCCGAGAGCCCTTCGGGATCATGTAGCCTCCGACGGTACAGTCTGCGCTCGGGCAATGCGGGACCAGCAGGGGAGTTGCCGGGTGCAGTCTCAGCGTCTCTTTCATGACAGCATGTAAGTAGGGCAGTCTACGAATGTGGGACTCTTCTACTATGTTGTCCTTGCCGACCACAGCTTCCAATTCTTGTTGGATTTTGCTTAGAATGCCAGGTTTGTTCATGATCTCAGCCATGGCAAACTCAATTGTGTTGGAGGATGTGTCAGTTCCGCCAACCACCATGTCCTATCAAAATAATTCAATCGCATGAATTTTACTATGCGCCGTCCTCAAGAGAAATTGAAGTCATGGAGTAGAATTTGAAAAGGCAAGCTAGCAAGATTAGGATTAAAAAACGAATTTTGTAAGGGTCAAAAGCTACGTCTTTCGTTTGTTCTTTCCGTTGCTATTTGTTGAACTAGACTTCTGGGGAATAGAAATGCAGTCTAAACCCATCAAATTGTCTTTTGTAGATGTAAGCAGCGAAATCACACCCCAAAATTCAAGCTCTCATCCATTTCACATTCATAATCATAACAATTAAACAATCTAGCTAGGATGGAGAGTTTCAATATTCGATGGTATGACACCAAACACACAGCGGATAAAAACTGCTGATCGGTGGACAGAGACGGCAACTCCTGTAATTCTACGTTCTCGTATTCAGTGTCGTTTCATGCGATTGAAAATTTAGCTTTGACCCAATACAAAGGACAAATCGATGTATGTTCAACACGATTTGATGACGGAACCAGATTGCATGATGAAGAAATGTTGGATTTCATCAGTAGCAAGATAATATGAAATCTACAGTCCAAAAAGAGCAAAATAAAATCCCTCATTTGTACGTGTGCTGAGGTCAAGTGTATTTAATTGTAATGTAAATTTTCATTGAAAATCCATCTCTCTCTGCAAAGCCTATCTAAGAAACAATCTAATACTCAGGGATTGTCAAATTGGGATAATTCTTTTTCACATAATTTCTCGATGGAAAATTCTCTTAGTGCAATCATCACTGCACTAACATAAGAGATAGCAAACAGCCGATAAAAAGTGATGTCGGAGTGCGGGTGAATCCAAAGACTCAAGACACAAACATCCTGTCACCTTTCGCAAAGTACATAAAAACCGCGGCCAAAATCTACCCTTTTATGTTACCGACAGATAACGAGTTTAAATATTCATCCTCCACCTCCAGCAATGAAAGCACTGGGATTGTGCTGCTTCTTTTTCTTTTGTTTACTTTAATGGATATATGAAAATATATTTTTTTTAATCTAATCTACTCATAAGATGGAGAGAAGAATATCATATAGCGCTCTTCCTCCTTTCTATGTATAATTTAGGGGCACGAGCTTAAACGTCTGGCTACAAGAAAGCTGATGAAATTCTGTGGAAGTATCATGAACTGATCAAGTTCAGGCCTTGCCTTCTGCATGTGATCTCCTCATAGCAATTTTCATGCTACTAGGGAGATTTGAACAAGTAATCTCCAATTCCTAAACTGGGAATTTCTTAATATCCCAAGATTCCCAACCAACTAAGCCAACCCTAAGAGAGGCAGAGTCAGGTGGCCATTTGTACCTAGTTAACTTTGGATATTTTAATCAAGAATTCAGAATATTTTCCTTTCAGTATCATAGTGTAAATAACATGTAGTTAAGTTATCACTACATTTTTCTTTGACTGAAATTAAATTAGCAGTTGGATTTAGCAAGTTCAACTACTGTATGAAACTTAGCATTAGAGATTTAGAAGATGAATCATTAGTACTTATTTAAATATATAAACATCTATCCTCATGGAGATCTTGATGTTTAGCTCAAGCAAGTAAAATTGGTTATTTTGTAGGTTCATTTTCCATTAATTAAAAGTTTTAAGCCCGTTAAATGCCATCTTCAGAAATATTACCATTAAGATTAACTTATAAAGCAATATGCAAGATTAAAAATTATCATCTAAACAAACTAGTCATTGCAATAGGCGCATAATCTCTTAAACTAATGTTACTCTACTAATCAAGTGCGTTCACCATGTATGCTCGTTAGAAAAGCAAAATATTGCAGTATAAAGAAGTAAGCAGCCAATAATATAAGGAGGAGAAGACAAACTCACCATGAGCAGAGCTTTGAGGCCAGTCATTGTTAGAGGAGTCTTGGCATCTTCCTCATCCTTCAACTCCAATAGAAACTGCAAGAAATCTTTGCTCTTCTCGCCACCGTCCAAGGACCTCTTTCCGCCTTCTCCCTCTATCTTCAATCTTTTTTCAATCATCTGCTCAAAAATTCTATCGAACCGTTTTGCCAATCCCTTCATCTGCCTCTCTATCCCCTGCAAATCGAATTGGGCTAAACCCGGATAAAAGTCCGAAATGTTCGGTTTGCCAAGAAGATCTGTGATATCTGACACCACCTGCCAAAGGGAAGGAAAAGCAATATCGAAATTATTAAAATTCTCTCAAGCCAAGAATCAAATACCAAAAAAGTTGATAGCCCAAAAAAATTTTAAATTTACATGAGAGAAAACTAGACAATTAATCACATAACTCTTACGAATATTACAATGAAATAGAACTGATTGTAGATCTTGATTACTAACTGGCTTAGTGGCTTGCCCACTGTGCCCAACCCAAATAGTCACGAGGAGCACTTTCTAGTGAAGTAACACTAATTAGTTACAAATTCAATCTAGCCTAATTCGAAGAATCATAGTCATGTTTAATTATAGGTTGGTCTAGAGAATAAGTTTAACGCGACCATAAAGTGCTAAAATGGTTACCTCCTATTTGGCACGAGAGAAAGTCTAATATTCTTTTTCTTTTTGTTAATAAGAAAAAAAGTAATCGTAATGCATATTATCAATATAGAAGTTAACTGTTCAAAAGCAGCCACATCCATGATTATTGTAACGGTGTTGATACTGCTGAAAAAAGTTCAATTTGCTTGTAACTCTCCTTTGATACCGGATACAGCAAATCTTGGTTTTCATGTCTCATGTCCCCTCCCTTGATCCATCCATCGAGTCAAGTAGCTCGCAATCAGACCCAAAAGATTTTTTCAACGTAGCATTTTGGGTCCAATGTAATTTGCCCCGTCAAATAAATAGATTTTTCCTTTAGATCATGTTTTACTTTTGATTAAGAGAGCTGGCTCAAACACTTAAAGAGGGATGGACAAACGCTTGTTATGTATTTTAAAGCTTTCTTTATGCGGCGACGGTGTGATGCTATTAACTTTTGGGAAAATTCCAAATAAGGATCCGAAGTTGATCAATTTTCTCAAATAATGACCCGAAATGAACTTTGTGTCAGATAAAGACTTAAAATAGACCCATTGTCTCAAATAAAAATCCGAAGTAGTTGAATCAATTACAAATAAAAACCTGAGCTTACTAATCAACCAAATATTCACCGGCTATCAAGCATGTGACATTTTCGACGATCGGAGTTTGGGCAATTTTGTCCAAAAAAAAAATATAGGGAAAATTAACAAATCCTAAAACATAAATGAAAAAGAAAAAAAAAACCCCTATGTTTTCTACGGTCTCCCAATTCTTTGTACCCATCCTCTGCAAAGTCAAAGACCGAAGTACCCCCATTTCTTGTACCCATCCTCTACAAAGTCGAAGACCCAAATTCTCCGCTGGTTGAGGCACCAATTGAAAAACAAGAAAAAAACCAAATGTTTCTTTCTTTGTTTGTGGAGACCCAAATTCTCCGCCGGTCGAGCAAGGCAAGGAGCGACGAGAATCGAGTCGTGACGATGACCATGTAGCGATTTGGTTGATGAGCAGTGGGGGAGAAGAAAGAAGAAAACGTAAACATCTAAATGAATAACATAAGCTTAATTAATTTAGAATTTTCTCTCTTTTTTCCCAATTACAAATTTCTGACAAAATTGCCCCTATTTTAATTGCCGGAAAATGTCTACCGGTGAACTAAGGTTCTCAATAGAAATTAACTTGATCACTTTAGGTCCTTATTTGACACAAAATTCATTTCGGATCCTCATTTGAAACAATGGGTCCACTTCGGATATTTATTTGACACAAGGTTTACTTTTGAGTCTTTATTTGAGAAAATAGATTCATTTCGGATCTTTATTTAAATTTTTTCCTTAACTCTTTCACAGGAAGAAAAAGAGAGAAATTATCTACGTTTGTCATCATAACTGACCAACCTGCCGGAAATCAGCACCCAGGCGCTCTCTCTCCTCGCCCTGCACCGTCCCACCCCACAACATGCTCGTGATCACGTTGAGCACCGTCAAGAACATCTGCTCCCCAACGTGAACTGGTGACCCGGCCCGGATCCTCAAGTACCCGACGGTCTTTCGGACCTCCCTCCGCCGGCGATCATAGACAGAGTCCAGCTTGTGGTTGCTCAGCAACCTGAGCGCGCACACCTTCCGCAGCATCCTCCACTTAGGCCCGTACGGGGTCCACACGAGGCTGGAGCCGCCATACGTCGCGGCCCTTGCGGCGGCGGGCACGTCGCGGTTGGCGAACATGATGTCATTATCCTTCAGCACCTCGCGGGCGGTGGCCGGCGACGTCACGATGACACTGAGCTTCTTGCCGAGCTGGAGCTTCAGGACCGGGCCATACTTCCTTGCGAGGGCAGTGAAGTAGGTGTGGAGCTCCGGATCGAGGAAGGGTAGGTTTCCGACGAGGGGGAGGCCCGCAGGTCCCGGCGGCAGGGATGGCGAGCTTTTCTTCTCGGCGGAACGACGCCATGCCCAGCAGCTGATTGCGAAAATGCCCGAGAGAAGGAGAAGTAAGTGTGGGAGCGAGAAATCGTGCCCCGAAAGAGAAGATTGGAGAGTGTGGAGGAGGGGATGGGGCATGGCGGGGGACATGGTGAATTACGAGTGCGTTCGGTCACACGGCTCATATCCATTTAAGTAGAGATGGAGAGATGCGCTGGCATGAAGCTATACGACGCCGTCCACCCAATCTCTTTGCCCTACTCTTGCTAGCAGAGAAAGTCCCGAAGTCGGACGTGTATGCCAGATTTCATTAATTTATCGAACATTTTCATGCGGGACGATTGCGAAACCAACCGCTGAGATGCTCAAAGCGATTCCCCAGTCTCTCTTTCTTTCTTATCTTTTGAGCAAACATAACCATCACCTGCGTCAGATTCAAAGGTTTCTGTTTAATCTAATATAAATGGGAAGAACATGTGTTGGCACAACGAATGGTTGGCGTAACAAGCGAATCTTTTTCAGGGATCCGTCATGAGAAAGCCAACACATCGAAGTTGTTACTTTATTACATGATAAGAATTAAATGCAAAAGGAAAAAAAGAAGTTACTCTTGAACTCGATTTGTTTGCCTGTGACCAATTTTTTTTTTTTTTGGTCGGTGCCTGTGACCAATTGAAAATGAGGAGTAGGCATCATTTCGCTCAGACAAACGACCTTGACGGCGTGGACCCTAGGACAGATTCGAAACTCCAGCTCCTTGCCTTCACACCAACAAAATAAGTGTTGGAAGATATGCTCGAGCTAAACAAAAATCCTTTTGAATGAGATGGATTCATTAAATCAATTAAGGGTTAGATTGGATTAATCAAATATTAGATTTGGTTCATTGAATATATTTTACTCTCTTTTGTACACCTCATGTATCATATTTACACGGCTTTGTACACAGTAAAAGAATGGAATAGAATACAAAAAGTTATCCCAAAGGTTCCCCTTCCCTTTTACAATTCTTTCTTTCTTCCCTAGCTTCTTGTCTTCTTTCATGGTATCAGAGTTATTAAGCTCCTGATTTAGCTTCTGCATACAACGATTGCCTACCAAAGGACTCTAACTTGCAAAACAAAGTTAATCCTCCGACGTAGGAATCAGTTTTCGAAAAAGGGAAAGAAGCAAGCGAAGAAAATTTTCTTTGTACCACCATCATGACTCTGCCGTCAGCCTCAGAAGAACATTCCCCAGAAGAAATCACGCCTCAAGCCTTTGAAGTTTGGGATCCAATTGTGGACTTATCTGTCGTTGTCCCCTAGATCTCAAGAGCAACTTATTCAGGCCCAATAAGTGCAATGGCAGCCCATCCAAGCTCAGTCAAATCTAGGGCAGCCCATCTTGAGCAAGCCCATTGTGGGTCAGTCCCTCGCTGGCCATCCTTACCAATGGGCACCATTTAATCCATGGTACTTTGGTCGAGCCCAAATGCATCACCGCTAGGAAACCAGGGCAACCAAAGCAAGGCCAACCCAATGGCAACCCACCAACCATAAACGAGGCAAGCACAACCATTGGGTCAAATCTAATCAATGCAAGGCAAGCAACCGGGTCAAACGACTCAGGTATTAGACCAAATCCTTACCGAGGATTTCTTAATGTGGGGAAAGGAATCGAGTCGGGTATGGGAGCAAATCCCTACCCAGTTTCTACAACCCAAGTTTCTATCGTATTGCATCATGGCTACCAGTGATCGCTCGGAGCCCAACAATCCATTGTTCGTCTCCACCACCGATGGACCAGAATTGTGACTTATCACTCATCAACTTACCAAATCCGAAAGCTATTCGACCTCAACACAGGAGTTTCAGCGAGTTCTAGTTACAAAAGATAAGGATAGTTTTCTGAATGGAACCATTCCAATTCCAGCAGATCCAAGAATGGCACAACAATGAACAAAGTGTAACCAATTGGTGAGAACTTAGATTGGCAACTACATGGCTCTGCTAGTCGTAGCCGGATTACCCCATTAGAGGATTCAAAAACCATGTGGGAGAACATAAAAGAGATATATGGGAAATTGGACAGAGCGAAGATCTTCTGGCTTACCCAAACACTCTCAGAGTTGGAGCAAGGAAACATGTCCATTGCGGCATACTTCAACAAACTATCCGCCCTCTGGAATGAACTGGAGGGAATGAACTGGAGGCGGCAAAAGAGAAACTCAAAGGGCTTAAAGCCACTTTATAGCAATACAAGGCCATAAGGGATAGAGAGAAAACTGATTTCTCTTGATTTTAAATGATTCATAACTCACATTCCGATCGTAGATTTTGGCCATGGATCCAATACGATTGCTCGGCCACATATATCATCTTGCGGTCCAAGAAGACAGTTAGCGACTCTCATCGCTGGAATATGCTAAAGGAAGCGAGAGCATCACGCTCGCGGCTTACGGCTCACGGTGAGGTTCTGGCTATAGAACCCTAGAAGATGAAAGAGGAGTAGCGGCACTAGGGTTCATGAAGAGTGGAGAAGAAGGGCCTTTTAAGAAGGGTGGAATGGACGGCCAAGATTACTCTTTGTGATCAGAATGTTCACGGCCAATCAACTCTTATGTCGCACGGTTGAATGGCTCACGATCCATCGACACTTCGGCTAAATTGGATGGTGAAAGGATGACTAAAGCATCCAATGGTCAGAATTTTGCCATGTAATCCAAGAATACAGGCAAAATACCAAAGGAAAAGGTAAGTTATTTTGTAAATATTGCAAACGTCGCATCACACAATTGATAATTGCTAAAAATTACACAGTAAGCCTAGAGAAAAAAAGAACAAAAAATCAGTAGCCTATCAAGTCATAGGCCTGACTAGTCTAAGGTCTAATGATCAGCCCATTACACGTGGACAATATCAACAACTTATGCAAGCTTTATAGAAATTGAACACTTCCAACCAACGAGGGAGTTTCTTAGGTATATCCCATTGTATGATAAACTCTATTTCAAGAAATGCATGGATAGTAGACTCAGGAGCAATTGATCATATTACCTATGAGAAAAGTTTTTTCTCCGTTATACACAAAGGGACAAACTTTCCTATTTCTGTTTGACTTCCCAATAGAAATGTTATCTATTTCACAATGACGGGTACAGTCAATTTTAGTCCTCAGATCACCCTAAAAAATGTCCTCTATGTCCCAAAGTTTCACTTTAACCTCATTTTTGTGCCAAAAACTTGTGAAGAAAATTCTTGCCAAGTCTTGTTCGATTCTGATACTTTCATGCCCTTTTGACTAGCAAACTAATGGCTTGGGTAGACTCTCCGAATGATTATTTTTTTGGACTAGCTTTCCAAATAGTCTTGATTTATCTTGCATTCCTTTGAATAAAAAATCATTTTATAACATGACTACCAATGATAAAAGTTTTCTTTTACATTCAAGAATGGGTCACAATGTTTTTTTTCCATACCCTCAGTGTCACATTTGTCCTTTTGTGAAGCAATCCCGATCACATTTTCCTTCTAGTAAAACTCATACCAACAGTGTTTTTACATTGATTCATGTTGATATTTGGGGACCTTACCACAAAACACATCGTGACGGCTCGTGTTTCTTCCTTACAATTGTGGATGATTATTCTCATACCACATGGGTTTTTTTGATGCAGTCTAAGAGTCAGACTATCTCTAATTTAAAACTATTTCTTGCACTAACAAAGTATCAGTTCGAAAAATCTGCTCAGTGGATTCGCACTAATAAGGGAGAGAGTTTTCAATAGTGACTGTGCTTCTCTTTTTTCATCTAATGGCATCTTACATGAGAGCTCATGCACCTATATGCCACAACAGAATGGAGTGGTAGAACGTAAGCATCGCCATCTTCTGGAAGTAGCCGTGCACTAAATTTCCAAGCGACCATTCAAGAAAATTTTTGGGGTGATTGTGTGATCATGGTAGCTTATATAATCAATCGTATGCCTCCTCAAATTCTTTGCGAACGAACTCCATTTAAACTGATTTATGGGAAGAAACCAAAGCCGGAACACTTAAAAGTCTTTGGTTGTTTATGTTATGCCACCACAGTGGGCCCTCGGGACAAGATGGGTCCCCACGCCAGACGCTGTGTATTCATGGGCTACCCAAATTTACAGAAAGAATATCGTCTCCTTGAAATTTCGACAGGTGAATTCTTCGTAAGTAGAGATATTGTTTTTCATGAAGAAGTATTTCCATTCCGTGCAAAGGGGTTATCAAAGGAAAATTTGGATACCGTGGATAATTCACGTCATTTCTTACCTAAGGAAACATTATCTTTGGATCCTGAGTATATATTTGATGCATCTCCAAAGATTTCAATTTTGCTCTAACATCAGCTCCAACTTTATATGAGGTTCCTGCTCCAACAACAACTAAGGCACTATCTTTCGATATTATGCCCATTGAAGCAGTTTTGTTCTTCGCCAAATGCCATTGTGAAAGAATCATCATCACCTCCACCGCAATAGGATCCTCCACGATGCTCCAATCGAATCACCTGTCCACCAACATGGACCAAGGATTACGTTTGTACGACATGCACCAAGTAATCATTATCCTATCTTATCTTATGTTTTCTTCCATCAACTCTCTCTAGATCATAGATATTGCATTAACTATATATCGGAAGAGCGAGAACCATCTAGCTATGATGAGGCATCTGCTAATACGCCATGGCAGAAAGCTATGGAAGCTGAATTGCATGCTTTAATCAAAAATCAAACATGGGAACTTGTGACATCACCTCCAAATCGAAAACCGATTGGCTGCAAATGGGTGTTAAAATTAAGTATCGAGCAAATGGGTCAATTGAACGATAAAAAGGCTTGATTAGTGGTTAAATGTTTTACACAATGAGAAGGTTTCGATTACATTGAAACCTTTTCTCCAGTAGCTAAAGATATGATAATTCGTTCCTTCTTGTCAATAGCTGCTCTCCGCAATTGGCCACTACACCAAATGGATGTATACAATACATTTCTTCATAGAGACCTGGATGAAGAAATTTATATGAATATTCCTCAGGTTTACGGAGATAGGAGGAGAGTAGAGTATGTCGTCTCTGTAAATCCTTGTTTGGTCTCAAACAAGCATCCAGATAGTGGTATGCTAAGTTTGCCCATGCTCTCACGACAGGAGGTTTCAAGCAATCATATATGATTATGCCCTATTCATGTGGACAAAAAGTATGCCATCTATTTACTTGATGATATATGTTGATGACATTCTCATTATGGGGAACAACAAAACTATCATGGAGAGCCCTAAGGGGTATTTGAATTCCACATTCCATATTTAGGACTTGGGATCACCGAAGTATTTTCTTGGGATTGAGATCGCTCGATCCAGCCAAGCAATCTCTCTCAGCCAACGGAAATTTAAATTGGCAATTATATCAAAAGTTGGACAATCAGGATGCAAATCGGCTATTATTCCAATCAAGCAAAACATCAAATTAACTACGGTAGAGCATGATACGAGATCATCTCAAAATGAAGATCCTATACTTAGATCTATCAAGTTATCAAAAACTCGTTGGGAAACTCATATACTTGACTATGACTAGGCTTGATATAAGTTATATAGTACAGAAGTTGGGCCAATTTATGCACAATCCAGAACAATCTCATATGAATACTGCTTTGAAGGTCGTAAAATATTTGAAAAAATGCCCAGGACTTTGGATTCTTCTCTCCATAAAATGGAACGCGGAGATGATAGCCTATTGTGATGCAAACCATGCAACTTGTCCCATAAGTTGAAGATCCATCACTGATTTCTGCATTAAATTAGGAGAATCTCTACTTTCATGAAAAACAAAAAAATAAACAACTATCTCACTATCCTTAGCCTGACGGAATATCGAGCCAGGGCAAAGACCACTTGTGAGATAATCTAGATATGAGGCTTACCTCATGACCTTAGGATACAAGTGAAGGGACCAACAAAATTATTTTGCAACTATGATGCGGCCCTCAAACTTGTAGTAAATCACGTAGTGCATGAAAGAACAAAACATTTCGGCCAAAAAAAAAAAAAAAGAACAAACATATAGAAGTGAACTGTCATTTCACTCGAGACAAGATTCAAGAAGGATTGATCAAAACAAGAGGAACTAGGATCACAAGATAACTTGCAGATGTGTTCACCAAACCTCTTTGTTAGAGACAACACGCATATCTATTGAGCAAGCTAGGCATCTTGGACATTTACAAGCCACTAGTTTGAGGGAGAGTGTTGGAAGATATGCTCGAGCTGGATGAAATCCTTTTGGATTGAAATTGATTCAGTAAATCAATCCAAGATTAGATTGGATTAATCAAATATTAGATTTGATTCATTGAATATATTTTCCTTTCTTTTGTACACCTCCTGTACTATATTTACACGACTTTGTACACAGTAAAAGAATGGAATAGAATACAAAAAGTTCTCCTAAAGGTTTCACTTCCTTTTTATGATTCTTCCTTTCTTCCCTTAGCTTCTTGTCTTCTTTCAGTAAGGCCTCAATAGC
The DNA here is from genome assembly GCA_014182725.1 of Eucalyptus brandiana. Taxonomy (NCBI): domain Eukaryota; kingdom Viridiplantae; phylum Streptophyta; class Magnoliopsida; order Myrtales; family Myrtaceae; genus Eucalyptus; species Eucalyptus brandiana. The sequence continues at coordinate 27,942,392 of CM024671.1, forward strand.
CACTTTTGTCTCATAAGAATATGACAGATCAATGACGAGATTAATTATTGGTGAAGGTAAGATAAAGAAGGTTATCATATAACCGACAGACAAAAGTGGCCTCACTAGCCACTTTTGTCTCATTGACAGCTATAGATGTGCCGAGTGCAAACAAGCCCAGTGCAACTCAATCTTTATATGTAGGTCAAAATCAAAGCTTATGATGTAATAAGGCTAACTTGCACCAGAGCAGCCACAATTGTTTTCTAGTTCTACTTGGGAGACCAGTTGGTCCATGTAATTCTAGCAAGACGATATATTTCTCGGTCAATTTAAAGCTTAATTGAACAATAATCATATCTTGTCAGTGCATGTAGTCCCAGTGCACACAAGGGCTGGACAAGCCTAATATGATGCTCACATGATCCAACTATTAAAGTTTTTTTTTTTTTTTTTTTTTTTTTTTTTTTTTGTGCTCATTTGAACCATTATCATGCAATAGCAAATCCAATTTAACCGATTGAATTTTCTAGAGAATTGGAAGGTACTTGCCATTAGGTTGAATGGTAAAGAAATATTTAGTTCCTTGCACACGCCCGCACACACACAAAAAAGAAGTTATCTGATTGGACTCGTACCCATATTGCATGCAAGAGTTTCTCAGTACATTCTTATTAAAAAAAAAAAAAAAAAAAAAACTAGGATGTCTAGGTGTGCATAAGTGAACTTTGAGGAAAGTTATCCAAAAGTCATAAACTTATTATATGATGGTTAATTCAAACTTAAACATTTCAATTATGCAAACTTAGACCTAAATCTTTTAATTATGATAATTTTGTCCAAAAAAAATTCACAATTTATTATTTAGTCCTAAACCTTTTGATAATTTATCAATTTAGTCATTTTCGCTAATTTTGGCAAGAAATTAAGGACGTAGCGGTATGTCAACACCAACCATCTTGCGTAGTACCATCAACGCTGACATGAACAATTTTTGCAAGTTATTTTAAATTTTAATTTTTTTTTTTTTTTCCCATTTCTTTTTCATTTTTCCTTTTTGGCTTTTTCCCTTTGGTGGCCATCACTAGGGCGGCAACTAGTGGAGGAAGAGAGGGAAAAAAAGAAGGAAAAGAAAAGAAAAAATTTAAAAAATAAAATAAAATAAATTACATGTTATCTCTAGCTATGCCATGTAGGACAATCAACCTCCATATCAACGATTTCTAATCAAAATTAGCCGAGAGAATTAATTGAAAAATTGTCATAAAATTTAGGACTAAATTGGCAAATCATCAAAAGATTTAGATCACAATTGGCACAATTGAATAATTAAGAACTAAATTTGCACAATTAAAAAATTTATGACTAAATTAATCACTGTACAATAGGTTTAGGACTTGTTGAACATTTTTACCGTAAACTTTGCTTGCACTTAACAACTATTCTTTGGGGTCGTAAGCTTGTCTCACCGCATGTTCGCAATTTGTCGTTCAAGTGCATCGAGACTTTTATCTTTAGCTTGTCGAACTTTGCATGCACTCAACCTCTACTCCTCACATTACGAATTTGCCTCACCGATTCTCAAACTTGTTTTCAGTTTGTCGTTCGTTTACAACAAGAAAAAGGAAACAAAAACGAAACATCTCGGCACATTCCCCTTAGCAAGTACAAGTTGTCTGAACATAGGAACAAAGAAGTGCAAGTTGAATCGGGGCACAAGTTGGCCCAACCCATGTGATTATGTTAGAATCTTCGAGACCCAAATGCTGATTCTGGCCCGGCCGCAGCGACTGGTCAACCTTGGGAAAGTCAAGTGTTCGGCGAATCATATTGATGATATGATCATCAAGTGGACGGGCTTCATTGTACGCACTGAGAGACAGACATTTTGGCCAGCCACTGCATAATAAGTCCCGTTAGAATCATATCTATGTAACATAATTTCCTCTCTTATGAGTATCTAGATTATGGAGTCTAGAGCCGTATGAGAGGTGGAGAACCTTTCTCTTGGAAAGAAATGAATGTTGATACAAGTACCTAAGAGTCCGGTGAAGCAACTTTCCTATAAAGATAATTGTTCAAACAAAAGTCTGCTTTCATTTGATGGGGTGGCGATTCATTTTGTAAGGTATGATTATTACAAAAAGGAAAAAGTCGAGCTACAAGAATAATGTGCGCTGCTACCATAGAAGCGGCATTTATAAGAGCCGAAAAAAGATTAGGGCCTTTCATCACATCATGTAACCGTACATGAAATAGGAAATTACATATCCTCTATTGCTCGATTCCTTGTTTTGATAGCTCGTATGTTTCAGTCCTAACGTGTCTAAATACAGCTTTATAACACAGTTACTACTCTTAATAGATTGCCAACCATCGATGGAGTGAAGAGGCATAAATCGATACAAAGATACATGTATCCTGGAATTGCTCCTGAATCGGGGCAACACTTGCTCTTTGATTGCTGGTTCTCAAAAGAAATGCTATCTCACCTGTTACAGCTGAGTGGCAATCAAAGATCAAAAGAGTGATTCTCGGTTTGAGCTTGAATGTCTGATTTGTTGCTGATGAGGAAGTCCAGATTACTCTCTGAAGTTGAAGATATTTGCCAAAGATTGAGGATTCTTATGCCTTAGCGTTCTGGATCATGTATTTGGAGCTCGATTTTGTGTTTTCCTCTCTGTTTTTCCTTTGATAGAGCAGTTTCTCAAGTACTTGTTCTGTGAGGCCGATTGTTTGTTTTGGGCTTTGCAGATGATGTCATCAGGAATGTTGACTCATGTGGGGGCTTCAGCCTTCTCCGCTGTTTGTGCAATAAAAGCAATTTACTTGTAAAAAAAGAGGAGTAATTTATGGAATTTTGCTATTTAGGTAAGTTCTCTATAATGATACCATTATATGTCCGGACAGACTTTTGCATTATACTTTTTACTTAACCTAAAACTTGAATACGTACTTTAACTTTTCTTAATTTAAAATACCCGAAACCTTTACAATACGTAAACGGCGGTACATATATTCACATATTCCTTTTCTTTTCTTTTTTTACTTTTGAAATTTGGATAATATTTTAATTTTTTTTAGAAAGCATTAACAAACATGATATGCTATGTATTCCATGGAACTTGCATGCATGCTTTCAAAGTGACATAAAAAATTAAAGAGTTAATACCACGAAAAACCCTAAATTGGTACACCTATAATAGATTTACCCCATATTAATACACTTGTAACAAATTTATCATCCGTTAGTTTCCATTAAATTTTACCATCAAATTGATAAATTGGATGGCACATGACCGTTAACGGATGTACCAGTTTAGATTTTTACTCTCCTTTTATGACAAGTGTACTAGTTTATAGTTTCTTGTAGTATCAATCTAATTTAACATAAATTAATGGAGGGTAAATTGTCACAAATATACCCGTTTTGGATTTTTAGTTGTCAAAAAATTAATTCAAAGTAAATTTATCATAGATGAATCAGTTTAGAATTTTTTGTGGTTGAAAAATTAATTTAGATAAATTTATCGTAGATGTATCAATAGAATTTTTTTGTGATATTAACCCAAAAATTCTAGGTATGGTTTCCTAATGACATCACGAATTTGAATAAAAGGTAAGATGATGTAAGTTAATTTGGATTTGACAAGTAATGACTTTTACATCAATACTCAAACCTTGTGCGTCGCAAAATCATACATATACGTACAATTCACAGTTCGCTTTCGGTTTCTTTACGAAATCCTATCATGGAATCTGGTGATCAAGTGTACTCCGTGTCTTTTCCTTGATTATCAAAGGAAAAAAAATTAAAAACGTGCTGTTGAATTTAATGTCTAATCTTGCCCCAGAAAAAAAGAATTTAATGTCTAATCAAAAGTGTCCCACTTCCCTTATGGCATTTCGCATCATGACCAAAATGCAGATCCTAGGGAAAAAAATGTTCATTATCTGCTGAAATTTTGTCACTTGGAAAGGACTAGTGGATGTTGAGTGATGCCAATCAGATTAGAGGTTAGGTTTGAACATACTATCTCAGGAAATGCTATTACAGGACAAAACAATATATAAATATATATAAGATATCTTAAATTTTAACCACTACTGATTATTTTATTAACTTATAATAAGAGAGACAAATAAGAAGTTAGAAGTATTGGAATTGAAATCTCATACCCTGATAAATAAACTATTAAAAAAAGGCAGGCAATAATATTTAAATAATCTAACAACATAGCCTTTCGAAGGGAAAAAGAAAATTCCACTCATCATGAACTTAAGAGACAGACAAAAGTATTTTTGATAAAAACTAGTTTTACTTTTCCAATAGTGATATATCTTTGAGCTCATTACACACACACCCTTGTGTATTTTTACAAGACATTGAACATGAGTAAAAATGCAATAATTCTGCAATTAACGAAATATTGAGATATGCAAATATTTTGTTTTTTGATTTTTTTTATTAAAAAAAATAGCTCGACCGTTGCCCTAACCAAATATGCCAACAAACGAGAAAAAAAATGCTTCTCTCGTTAGAAAGAAAAATAATATCTTGATAAGGGTACTTGTTAATAAGATTTCGCGTTTAATGACGATAGGGTGTCGACAGTCATTCTTCCTTTTTCCCCTTTATTGTTGGGCGAAGTGTGCCCTAGTTAGTGCAAGTTGAACTCTTATTATTCGCAGCACTAAGAACAAAAGGCAAGGACCACCTAATAGGCCTGTTTGCCTTGCTTAAAGTGCAATTAATTTAGTGCGACTAACTTGAACGAGACTGCATTGATTCTCGGAAGATCCCCGGAATGATGATGACAAGGAGACAAAGCTCATTCCAGCAACATTAGTGGAGGATGAGGGGGTTTCATCACTCGCTCATCATTACGACGCAATTATTAACTTTAATTTATAATTTATCTCGGCCATTCTCCATCGCCACGCGTGCAAGCATGTCAGGCACTTTTCTACCAATGAATGCTCGTCGATGCGCATCTCTCACTATTCTCTCCTTGTTCATTTCTAGCTTACACTGACAATTTTTTTTTTTTTAATTATAAATGGCTTATAGCAGAAAAGGTGAAAGGAAACAGGTCATCGGTCATGCGCTCCCACATGTACTTTGATAAGAAAGTGGTGGGTTGTTGGCTGTCCTTTGAGTTATTGTATGAGCAAGCCACGTAGAATACTCTCCAGGATAACATAAAGATGGAGACTCGTGTCTCTTGGTTGGGAGACGTGCGATTCTTGAGGATCCACTTAAGTCACCAATTAGGTGTTCTTTATGTCTGTGCTATTTCAGCATGGAGTTAGTGAAGTTATGCATTTAGCCAAAAGGGCTATTTATGTGAGGTTGAAGCCCCTGTTGGTCATGAGTTAGTATCAACATGTGAGAACGAGTTGCTAAGAATTTCTAGTCTAGATAATTAATGCTTTGTATCTCTTAGGCTACGTTTAGCAATTTGAATTTGATTAAGGATATGATAATATGTCACACTTTATGTGGGATCGGGGATGTCCTCTAGATTAAATATATTCATTTGAAATAACTGATGAGAAATTCGAGATAAAAAGTAAAATAGACCCAAATTATATTGAAAAAAAGAAAAAAAATTAAAAGAATGAGAATGACAAGTTATTGCAAATGTTACTCGTGATGGTCGGCGCCACCATCCAATTCTTTTTTTTGTAAATTCTCTGAAAGTGTATCGAACACTTAATAGAATATGCCCACATTTTCCATCGGGGGATTCTATATTCCGCTTTATCTTAGAGTATTCTATATTACTTTACAGCATTCTCGAAATAGTCAATCTCCCATCCCCCGACAATTGCAAGAATTCTCCCCCAAAGCTCATTGGCTCTTGAAGAGCACTTCGACAGTATGACATTCAAGGGAACAAAATCAATGCACTTTTCCACTGTTTCTAAGTAAAAGACACTGATCATCAAGTTTTTCTTAATTTCATGAAAACTCATTCACTTAATAGCCTTAATCATATGAGTCCACACACGCAACAATTAAGCAAAAAAAAAAATTACGATAATTCGTCAATAATAATATGGTAGGAGGAAAGTAACAAAAAGTCCTTGCCTTCTTCTCTCTATTTTTTTTTTTTCATTTTATAGATCCACTGCACATTAAAGCTATATATACAAAGAGGGTGCGTCCACTTAAATCAAAACCCCACCACCACCACCTCGAAACACTAATCCCACGTCGCATGTTTATAATCCCTACATGTCTTTTCGTCTTTGGATTAAGACGTGACTTAGTACATAATCCACCGAATGGTCCCCCACCTTCGAGCGATTCGCCAGGGTTTCCCCATCAACATACTCGTCGTGACGACCTGCTTTGGCCACCTACACTTTTACCTGTTCACCCTAAGAGACAATTTCAAACTAAGAAAGAAACATGTCCTACGAACGAACGTATGCACAGGGAGGTGATGATTACGATTGATACATCTTCACGTATTCTTGTTGCAAACAGAGTCCGATCGTCTCTTTCAATGCTAAAACATCTTGTCGGTCATCTCTAAGTCTAAACCGTCGAGGATGCTCATCGTACCGTCGTCGCCGAAGCAGTCGAACCCGTCAAAGTCGTGGATGCCGTAATCTTGACCCCCCAACAACCACGAGAAGCTCTCGTTCTCGTCCGGCCAAGATGGGAACAAGCCCGCCACGTCGTCACCGCCACCTCCACTGGGGTTTTCCTTCTGCGAGACGTCAAAGGTGGGTGGCCCTGCCGGCTGCGATTCGTCCACCCACAAGCTGTCCATCAAGAATGACTGGTCGTCGTCACCCCCACCGCCACTGCAGATGTACTCGAGCAAGACCGTGGACTCGTCCCTGCCGGAGCAACAGTTCTCGGCGGACGAGGCCGACGGGGACGACGAGGACGAGTTGTACTCGTCCGCGTGGGCGTTGTTGGGTTGGTGCGTGTTGGCGGGCGATTCGGACGTAGGGTCCGCTTGCGATGACGACAGAGATGCTTCCGGGTCGTGTTCGGATGGAGTTTTCTGAGGCTTGTTCAAGGGCTCGTGGGTCACGGGATCGATCCCCATCTTGAGCAGCTTCTTCTTGATGTGGGTGTTCCAATGGTTCTTTATTTCGTTATCGGTTCTCCCGGGCAACCTTGCCGCGATCTTCGACCACCTAATCAAGCACAGGAAGACGTAAATGTTAGTTTTAATCATGTGTCACGTCGAGACAACTTCCTTGTGTACGCAGTCAACAAAAAGCACTTATCATACGTGTAGGAACATCGTGCGTGAACACCTAATTTTTCCAAGGGCTGCTTGCCAAATGAATGATACATGTGATATGACGGAAGATTTATATTGAAGATATTGAAAGCATAGACTAAAATTGCAACCATAAAATGATTGACCAATCGCAATATACTGAAATAATAGAAAAATACTGAGGAAAGGTGATGCTAAAACGTTGTTCAGTTGCCGAAATGATTTAATTTCGAGTTAACCACATTTAAAAGTCTATACTTTAATTGTATATCTATTATATTCATGTATATATTTTATTTTAATTCACCTGCTTACCTGAGATGTATATATGAAGCTAATTCTCATTAGATTTCGTCGTGTTATATAAGAAATGATTGTATTAGAGAACATGCTCTCTAACTCAGAACTGGTGAAGCAAATGAATTAATGTACTTTAATGCCGGACGAAGGACTCAAAACCGATATACTTGGATGACAAGAAAATCGGATGAGAGGAAAATCAAGATAAATGACAAGCTCATCAACCGGACCTGTTGCCGAGGCGGGCGTGGAGGTCGATGACGAGCTGCTCCTCGGCCTCGCTGAGGAGGCCGCGTTTGAGGTCGGGGCGGAGGTAGTTGGTCCAGCGGAGGCGGCAGCTCTTGCCGCAGCGGCGGAGGCCAGCAAGCTTAGGGACGGCACGCCAGCAGCAGTGGCCGTTGGTGAGGATGAAGTTGATGAGCGTCTTGTCCTCCTCCGCCGTCCACGGTCCTTTCTTCACCCCGGATTTGTCACAGCACGGTTGCCTTCCCATGACTAGCACCTCCCAATGAATATACGTTCATCCAAAATCCTCCTCTTTCTCTCTCTAGCTTTCTCTCTCTCAGCTCTAGCGCTAACTCCACTTGTAAAAACTCGAAAGCCCCACAACCACCTTTATATACAAGCCCTACGTACCTTTCCGATGGCTTCATTATTGGAATTTTATAATGGGCGGGGATTTTCATTAATTATTACAGATGTCAGCTTTTTTTTTTTTTTTTTTTTAGCAAAATTACAGATGTCAGCTTAGTGGAGGAAAAAAAATATAGCTTTCACACGTTGCCCAAAAATGAGTGGAATGACATTAGCTATACAACGCTCGTGTCATAAATGGATATATTAAGTGATATAATATATTTAAATAGATCGATGATATTCAACATCAAATAAAAATCTGCCATGCCCTTTATTGTATCGATTATATAATTCGAATTTAGTTGTTTGGTATAATTTAAAAATTTTCGATCTTAACGATGACCCTATATCGATAAGGGATGAGGGATAAGTTTAATCCTCTCTTTTATGAGCACAACATTTTTTTAACCACGACGTCCCTTGAAAATCGAGGTTGAAGAAAAAAAGTGAAGTACCAAATGTTCGATGGGACATTAAAAATCATTTAGATACCGCATCTAAACATTGGCGCTTTCAATTAAAGAGGATGTGCTCATGTGAAATTTGTACAATATTTTTGACGCACTAAAGAGTAAATATCTTTTTTTCATCTCCGACCGCTGTACAAATCTTAATAATGGTACTCCTGCGTACTGTTTGGGAAACACGCGGAATCTTAAAAAACTGGATGATGAAATGGATTTCCAAAAAAAATCAGAATCGTTGGTCCGGAACTCGAGTCGAACTTATGGAGCTCCAAAACCCACGGGGGCCTACCCTCCTCTTGAGATCCATGTACAACATGATTTTCACTTTAACCTTCAATAATTTTTCTTTTTACCTAGAAAAAAATCATCAAGGGAGAGAGAGAGAGAGAGAGAGAGATTCATTTGGGGGTCCACCAAATGGGGAGGAGAGAAAATGACATCGGAACTAATATGGCCTTGTTCTGGTGTGTGCCAAAGCTAAAACACAAAAAAAATATGGTGAAAGTGAAAGATGGATGACCCAACGGCACATCCCCACACATCTCATCAATCCATCACTCTCTCTCTCCCTCCCTCCCAAACAAAAATTTCTCCCCCCCGTCCCTCCTTCGCCAGTTTCATACACAACCCCACTCCCTAATTGCACTCTTACTCCACCATTCCATCACCCATTTCGTCACCCCCAAGTCTAACTCTACGCCTCCGTATCATGACATTTATGCCATACCCAAATAAATAAATAACAAGGGAAAGAAAATATATGTAATCGATGCTAATCGCCATCAAAGATGATCCAAATTCATAAAAGGATTTTGACCTCAAACTTTTACCTAATTTCCAAGAATGTCTATGTGGGTTTTGTTAAATAATTACTTTTACATAACAGAAAGAATTGTTATCTAAATTATCAAAAAAAGACGACTTACCCGTACATGAGGCGACGTATTTTGCTTCTTATCCTTTTCTACATATTATGGATAATCGAGAAAGATAGTTCAAAAATGGATTTACAAATTTGTGCTGCAAGAAAACGTTTTGTACGACCTTTTTTTGTTGTAGAGCATCTCTCGTGGGAAAGTAGGGCAAGATTTGATTTTTATTTTTTTTTCATGGATAATATTTCACCCCGTCAAGACATAGTACATTGGCATTTGGTGGTACATGGCAAATGCTCGTGCGTTGCCCCAAATGTGTTGGGAGATTTGGCTGGCATTGAATGGTTGAAACGATATGTGTGCGAGGATGGGGAGGCACATTATGATGCAAAAGCAATCAAGTGGATCCTATTTTTTCCCCACGGAATGATTCACTTCATTGACCAGGAAAAAAAAAATTCTGTGGCTAGTTGGGTTCGATTACATGGTGAACATGTCGGCTGGATCAGGTGTGAGATGTCTGATAGATTTTATTCATTTTGGCAAGACCGTGAGTCAAAGAGGGTCCATATGTGATTAAGTTAATTAATGACATCTTAGATAGTGCTGGATTCACTTAAGTACATTAATATTTTTGCGTGTGCCGCCCTCATAGGCACTGTAATTCAGTTGGGCTATCGAGAAGACGATTACAATGTAGGTTATTTACCTTGCCATGGGACGGCTAGGACTTATCTTATGCTGCAGAGGTTTTTTAATTATGATCTGAGCTATGTACGTCCCTAACATGCGATTCCGAACGTTTTGTCTTCACATCAGAGATCTTAATGATTGCACATATAAATTAACTTGAGAAGCATGTCCACTCAAACTTCGTCCAGCCTCCAACATTTGCGTGCACAACCACGTCAAAACGACCTCTGGAATTTGATTTTAGTATGTTTGACTTGACATCGGACTACTTCTGTCTATTTAAGTAGCAATATGTAGTGGAAAATCTTGCGGCTCCATTGGCATTCTGGCTTTTTTCTATTCCCTGTGCGATTTCGTACGGGGTTATCTGGTTGGTAGAATAATCATCAATAAATTAGCACCACCCACAGATTTTGGTATTAATATATATATATAGGTGCACCTTTATATGGACATCCAAGGGAATGAATCCTTGGTTTGTTATGTGATAATGTTGGTTAGTATCATTAAATATTTTTCAAAATTCAAGGAAAAACTGGGGAAGAAAATTTTGAGTGGAGGGGGTCAACATTAGAATAATTCTATGACCTTTGCAAATTACTTGCAGAAAATCATTTTGAAAAATTACATATCCCTCTGCGAAGTGAAAAAATTTTGAATAAAAATATCGTCGACTAAATGATTGAAAGAATCAATTACAATAGAACTACTATGATTACTTAATGGTAGTCAATGAGTTATCTGGTGAAATATATATACAACGTCGATGCATAGGTATATCTCCAATCCAATGAAGACAATGTTACACGTGCCATGTGCATTAGAGGTTGCCTCATCAAATGTTGATTCAACTCATTTGGACCATATGATTTTCTTGTCTCAACAAGTCATAAGATGACATATGGTTTTGTACTACCATATTGGTGGTAGTTGATAATCCAACTTGTTGGTCTTTTGACTTGAATCTCTTGGTTTAGGTGGGTATGGTTAGCCTTGGACCCCTCCTCCCTTTTATGCTCACTTCATTACTTCAACCGGTGTCAACCACAAAAAAGAAACCCGAAAAACTTGTTCGTCTCCCACTTGATCTCCTAGGACTATCTTGTGCGGATAAATCGAATTTTTTAAATTGCAAAGGTCGTATCCAAGGGCGAAAAATCCATTTTCGTCCTTTGGATTGTCAATGCGACACACGCAAGATCAAATGCTGGCTTATCCTTCTTCCATGTGGAAACAAAAATATATGGCCAGATTTTCAAGACCTGCAAGGTAAGAGTAGAGTAGCCAATGGATTATCATTTGTATGCTTGGATGGAACATCCTTCGTGGAAAATATATATACATAGGCTTGATCCATAAGGTAAGGGAAGTGAGGTACCAAAGATAATTTTATATTGACGTCGAGGCGATCGCTGAACACGAAATATACAGATGCAGTTCACTCATGATTCCCCAACAATATGCTTAATGCAGAATCAACCACGTACGGCTTTCTTTCAACCTCGAGGGCGCACCAAAGATGGGCCGGGTGGAAGGCGGTTCGTCATGGCACCTTTGATTAAACAACTCGTTTCGGGATGCGTAGGTGAAGCAGTTGATTATTTTACACTTTTAAGGTGTCGCGCAAGTTGGGGTTGTGTTTTCCCAACACACCATGAGGAAGGCGATGTGGTGGCATTGCTTGTAAGTATGGATCTGTCGGGTTAAAATTAAGGGAATCGTAACATGAGTGTTGCTGAATTCCGTGCTCAGACGGCTCCCGGCCGAGCTATAAGCAGCTTCACATGTAGTAGTTTCCCATGACAGGACGGCAATCGCAGTGACAGATTGTCCAACACCACGCGATCGGACATGCGGGGAATGCTAAGTAAGAGTTTGCTAGGAAAGCAAATCGTAAAAGTGGGTCTTATGGGACCAAATATACCGGCATCGTCTGTACTTCTAAAATCTTCATTGATGCGAAATTCTTTTGCAGCGTCCGTATCAATTGGTGACATGATGTATGACAATTAAAGCGCACAAAGTTGGTAGTAACCACATTAAGAACACTTCTTGGCCTCAAGTTTTCTACTTAGAATTCCCAATTCTATCATGAATTTTCAAAGTAAGTGTCAAAGGAAGAGCATTCGTGATTTCGATGACATAATAGGGATGAGAATTGTAGGCCTATTTGAACATTAAGTCAATCTCGCTTGACTCTTTTTTAGGTGATACTTGGCTCATTACTTGCTCTTGTTATGCAAGCAAAAGGATCACCAGGATTCCGAAGAGAAATTACATTAGCAAATCATTAAAAGATTTAACATTAAATTGACACAATTGAAATATTCATAACTGAATTAACCGCATACAATAAGGTTAGGAATTTTTGGACAATTTTCTCATGCAAAGAGAAAGCTTTCACTACCCACGAAAAATAGGAAAGAAAGTTGATGAAATTGAAGTTAAGTTTTATTATATCACAAAAAGTAGTGCTAGCTTATCAACCATAGACTTTTATGTATTATATACAGACTATTCTGTCGTTCTTTTACAAAAGTCATATATATGTCACAATTGACTTGGATAGTTGATTGATTACTAAAAATAGAATTTCTATATTAACATTCATAAAGATGGATTGTAAAGTACTGGAAATAATTCCTTTAGGTAGTGTTAGGCAGAAAAAAGGTAATATCTCGTGAAATCCTTATACCCAGCGTAAATAGCTTGCTAATTTATCAAACTAGAAATCAGAAGAAGAATTTAGTCTCTCGTGGACATCAACTAATCCAAATTTTTAACTTACAAATATTTAGTACAATATTTTTCAAATTTAATGGCCATAATGTACTTTTTTTCGGTGTAATCAATGGCCATAATGTACTTTATCACATCATTTTTTGGTCTGATTATAAAATAAAAATGGCTTTCTTCTTTCTTGTACAGGTGTCATGAACAGAGCCTAGCGTATATAGTCAAAAGACCATACGCACCCATCTGCTTCCTTGTGAATATAAACCATATGATTGGGAAAATATTCTATTAATCTGACTATAGTGTAACAGTTGATGACGACCATGACCTAATTCGTCAAGAGGGTAGACAGGGAGTTCTCACCAAACAGTGATATTTTCGTAGATCAAAATAGGGTTTCTGAAAAATCAGTGCAGCCCATGTACCTATGAACTCCAAGGTGTTATTAATTTATCATCAAACTAAACGGTAGTGACCATTGTTCAAGGCTACCGTTGGACGACTTTGAAGCCCCACAACCACTCCACAATCCGTCCCCGCAAAGCATGAGATTAGAGAGAAGATGAAAAAGAGAAACAAGAAAAGAACAAGAACAATTTTCTTCTTTTATATATATTTTGGAAATCTTTTAATTATTAGAGAACGGTGCGTCATTGAAATCCACATTCCCACTAGGGCTTGTGATTAGGAGAAAAGCGTGAGCGATATTGCATCATCATTGCTTAAGCATATGCTTTAAAGCGACCCCCGAGCTACCAAATTGGAGTTAATCTCTATGGGTATCAACATCTTTCCCCTTTTCCACTTTCCATTTTTCCTTTTTCATTTTTCCTTTTTCTATTTGATCTTGTTTCTTGGTTTGGCATTTGAAAGTATGAACGTGTGGGTACCCCAGGACAGGTGATTGCGCAATTGGTGCGTAATGCATGCGTCATCAACAGTGAACACAAGCATCTCACAAAACCACTTGTGTGCCAAAAGTGGCGGATCATCTTTTTGAAGCGACACAAAAGAAAAAAAGAAAAAAAAAATTCCCTCCAGTGAGGGGGGAGAGATTAGGCCTTGTTTTAGACGAGATTAGGCCATGTTTTAGACGAGATTAGTGAGCATGAATCGGACTAGCTAAAGCGGAATCGCCTCCGTAATCAAGTGTCACCATGACGACATGGAATTGAAAAAGAGCTACTTTCCTATTTCGATAACGCAGAAAGTGAAGAAGTTGGTAGGGAACCGAGAGGGATCAGTTTGGTGAAAACCGGTCAGGGAAAAGAAAAAAAAGGCGAACCGGATATCTCGGGAACAGACGAAGCCATGGGTATATGTGGTAGCAGCCTTGGACTTTGGAGTGGCGATAAAAGCAGAAAAAACGTTGGACTTGAAGAGTGGGGACCTGCTGCTGTTTGGTAAGGCGGGAGGAATTTCCCTCGCTATTCTCGTGCGGAGGCGAGCGGGAATTCTGTCTGCGCAGGCGCATCTTTCAGGAGAGGGAGATTGCGCCCGCGAAGGGCGAAGGTCGTTGGACGATAGCCACCACCTCTCCCCCCCTCCTGTGGATGAAACGTCGTTATCCGTTCGATCGACTTGTACCTCTGGTGCGTAGGTCACCAAATTGACCGCGACGTGAAGCTCGGTCGTTGGTGGGATTCGTACGTCTACTTTGCCGGACGTAACCTCTACTCACTATACGGAGGGCGGTAGGACTATGGTGGGGAAAAGGTCGTGTCAGCTTGTCGCAAGCTGAAAACCCATGTCGATTAGTAGTCCATTTCGAATGTTCTGGATCTCATGACTCACCTCGAACAATCATTTTTCCTCCAAAAACTGTCTACTCCGATGTATCTCGCTATCTCTGTACCTAGCGGCACTGCTTTGCAGTGCATATACCCCTAGGAAGGTGAAGCTTTAGAAGCCCCATGTACGAAAGTTGCATCGATAAGTTGGGTCATTAATGATAAAGCAAAGCTCTACCGTAAGCTGACAAATCCAGTCTAAAGCTCTGCGAACTGTCGGTTAGGCACGAGGACCTTAACGAAGACTCCAACAGGAAGTTCCTCTGAGGACAGGAAGCAAATGAAGTCCGGACGATTTTGCAACACGGCAAATCTGGGACGATGAGCAGTGATCATGTGTCCCATCAAATTTGCAATCTTTAAGAAGGCAAGGCTGGGAATAACTGGAAAGCACAACTAAATCACACTTTTCCCATGACGTTATTCAGCTTATACCTATCGTTTCAAAAGCAAAATCAAGATGCTCATCCGAGATCCCCACCAACGGAAAAATGTTTACAGATAATGACAACCGACTTTTCAGGTAGCCTTCTCAAACCCCTCCACTATGATAAGCCAGAACCTTCGACCTGAAGACAGCTATTACTGCATCCGAACTTTTCACTTGGGTCCTCCGAACTTGCTCATCATCTTTGCAATTATAGGGGCCACTTTTGGATTTTCCTGATGCTTTGCCAGATTCGCAGGGTTCTTCATTACTGCAAAACCATCAACACAGGAACAAAAGATGACATAAAAATCTCCAATAAGCTACGCAAGTTTCTACTAGAAGTAACCATAATCTACTGTCGCATAGAGCAAAATTATAAGCGCAGATGCCCACAGATTCATTTGCTATTCGGTTGTCAGCTCTAGGTTAATAACCTCCCAACGACTGTTACTGAATGCTTATGTCCTTTTATGCTGAGTGAAAAAATAACCACAAAGACTTAGACAATAAAAAGTACTTTGTTCTAAGATTACTTCAATACCGCTCATGGTTACCTTACGGGTCATGCATTAATATCACCATATTCTAAATCTCAAGGTTATAGCTCCTTACAGAGGACATGTAAAACTGCTAAATGATACCTCTCTGAAATGAACGATATCTCAATAAAGTGCAAGAAATAGGAACAAAAGAATAATGCCAGAAAAAAACAGTACCATCCTGCAAAGCAGCCATGACTTCTGGATCCTTAAATGCAGCCATAAGATCGGGATCCTGCTCCAAATGTTCAGTAAAAGTCCATCAAAATGAATGAGCAAAGGTGAAAAGGAACAGACAAACTGACTACAATATGATCAATGAGTGATCCACCCAAAAAAAAAAAAAAAACCATAATCAAATCATCAAAGTTGCACGCAAATTCACGTCTAGGTCTTTATTCTAAAAGTGAGATATCCATATTCCACCACACTTATTTCTGTTTTGCTGAGAGAAAAAGTATTTGGTGTTTTGCTAAAATCAACATTTCCAGGCATTACCATCCATTTGTCCAGCACACTTACGTTCAGTATTTGGCTAAAATCAACATTTCCAGGCATTCCTCCTGGCATGCCACCTGGGAAACCTCCAGGCATTCCCCCAGGAAAGCCTCCAGGCATCCCCCCTGGAAAGCCTCCAGGCATTCCACCAGGGAATCCACCAGGCATACCACCAGGCATACCACCAGGCATACCACCTGGGAATCCACCAGGCATACCACCTGGGAATCCACCAGGCATACCACCAGATGGTCTACTGGATGATGACTGCTCTTGTTTCTTTGCCTTCTCATATGCAGCCTAGAGGAAAGGCACAACAAATGTCACACAGGAATTATAGCAAGAAAAACATCCTAAATGACTGAACATCAGGATCATGGACCAATTACTTGAGCCTCAGCACGTCTACGTTCTCTCTCACGCTGAATCTTTCTTTCTTCCCGCTCCTTACGTAATCTGTCATACTTCCTCCGATGTTCCTCAATCCTATGTGCATTTGGTTCAACCTGTGTAGATTGAAAGTTGTAAATGATGGAATCGAAATTGATGGAGCAAGATTCAAATCGCGCATCAATCCCACATTTCAAAGATGTCCAAGAGAAAAGCCGCATGCGAGTTCTCATGAAACTCCAACCAGCAATTTATTTCCAGTGCAGACCACAAAATCAAAAGGTGACCCCACCTTAAACTGTCGGTCGTCAAAGTAAAGGCCAACATTTCATGATAAACCAGCAACAGCCAGTGTGAAAGGTGCATAAGATGATTTCGAGGTCAACCTACATGCGATAACTTTTAACTTTGTGATGTAATTCCGAAGGGCATTTATTGGCCTTATACAAGCAATCTACAATGAAATAAGAGGCATCTCATCTAATCTGTAGCCGTCTGAATCTAATCTAGAAAGCAAAGAATGCCCAGTCCAGAAAATTCTCGTTTGCTTCAAAACCACAGGAAATAGGCATGAGCAGAGCCCTGTATCCAGTGTCTAAAAGACAATCATTGGCATTCTCTATGCAATCTAGCTGCAACTAATCTAGAGTGCAAAGAGAGCTCCTTAATTGTCAACTTTTTTAGCCATCTTTACTCATTAGTGTACTGAAATAAAAAAGGAATGTCAGACGAAGTCCACGGCAAAAGATGCAATGACTTGTCTCCTTGACTCAAGCCAAGAAGACAAGCAAGAAACATAGGCAATTAAAAAATTACATAAAAGATCTGTTTGAGTGCACTGACATATTTAGAAACCTTTACATACGGATATATAAAATCATTTGTCAATTATCTCATTTATTTTCATAACTTCAAAAGCAAAAACTAATGTTTGATTTTGGCAGGCAAATCAGTTAATAACTTTTTGCTCAAAAAGGATAGAATGGACAATCCCAAACACGAGCACAGAGAGAGAGAGAGAGAGAGAGAGAGAGAGAGAGAGAGAGACCTTCTTAAGTACAGCATTTATTTCCTCATCGTAATCTAGCTTTGATGCCAAATGAAGATCCCTCGCAGCTTCTTCCCACTGACCAAGCATAGCTCGAGCCACGCCACGAGCCTTGTAGCCTTTTGCAGAATCCGGATTTATCTAGATTAACAAAGTACATGAGCATGACAACCCGAGATTTAAGACTCCAAGGTCAATCCCGCCCATACAAGACAACTCAACAAGGTCCGACACCAAGTAGGGAAGCTTATAAAGTCATAAGTTTTCCTTGAACAATTCTCCGCACTTAATACAATCACAAACACAATAAGTAATGATGAGAATGTTTCTAATTTTGCAATAATTGTGTTAAAACACTTCAGCATTTTCTTGTGCATGTATTACTTTATATGTGTGCAATAAGCCCAACAACTGAACTTTCCATGTGAGATCTAAACCATTGCTCATGAACACACGGTTGCCAATACCTTGAACAATTTAAGTAGATGTTACCTCTAATGCTGCATTTGCATCCCGGATTGCAGCATTGGGCTTCTTCATCTTAATATACACAGTAGCTGTAAAAGCATCAATAACCATGTGCTGACATGAGGTAAAGAACTTAAAACCAAATAAAAGGACAAAAATTTTCGGTAGTCACTTCAAAAACTCCGCCAGCTTCTAACCTCTGGTTCCATACATGATTGCAGAGGTTGGATTGAGTGTTATTGCCTGTGTAAGGTGCTCAATCGCTTCCTCCAAGTTTCCTGCAGAGGATAAACCAGCAAACCAAAGAGTAAATTAAACAAGACCAACAGATTCAAGAAGCACACATATCCCTAGCACTGCAAGGTTGAAAAGTAATTATCAGAACCTTCAGAAAGGAATTCCATGGCTTGTGCCTTTGCCGCTTGAGAGGCATCACGATTCTCCTCAGTAACTTCAAGCGACGGATCTCCCATCTGAAAAATCATATAACAAAGGCACTCAACATCAATTCACACAGCAAACTCAATAACAAAGTAGGCAAAAAAGAGGGAAAAGAAAATGTTAAAAGCGAGATGATTCCACATGTCTGTGTTAGAGGCGAGAAAACCTTCTGGGGAGGCTCATCATCAGGCTCAACCGTCTCGCCTTCAAGCTCAATATCTGACTCAATAATCTCGTCCTCCTCCTCTTCCTGTTCCACTTTCACATGTCCACCTTCGTTCTCCTCCATATCCTCGTCACTCTCGTCAAACACATGGCTCTTCTGCAGTAGTCCACAATCCAGACCAAGTATTATTACCGTACTCGGTACAGAAATCACGACAAAATGCAGTAGCATCGACCACCACATGTCAATCGGTTTCAAACAAAATCAAGCGATGATGATATGTATTCAAACAAATGCGCAGTACTGAATCATTATCAACACTGCATAACTGCTTCACAACGTTTAAGTCCTTTGTTTCCAACTATACCGAAAGAAACACCTCAAATCTTCGCCCTATGAAAATGCGTACAAGAGCAAGCTCAGCGTCATTTCACGCCAAACCACCACAAAATCGCATCAATCGCCAATGTCAAAGCAAACTGAGTCAAGCGCGCCGCATCCGAGAACGTATCGACCTAAAAATTCATGTAGAATGCAAACAACCGCGCGAATCCAAACGTGCCAAAAGCAGACTCAAGCGGCGCGAGCCTTACCGATTTCGATTCGCCGGCCGTGTGAGCAGCGGCGGCAGGAGGGACTTGAGCTCCGAGGCTGCGACGAAACGGTTCCGAATCCGTCAGGGGAATCGAGAATGGCGAAGGGGAACGAACCGAGCGCGCGCGCCCCGGCCGGGAAGAGCTACTCACCTCTCGAGGTAGTCGCGGAAGAAGGCGAGCGAAGGATCGGCCAGGACGGCGGGATTGGACTTGCACGTGTCGACGAACTGCTTCAGCTGGTCCACCTTCGCCGGATCCATCTTCCCTCGGCGGTCGTCGGCGGTCGACGGCGGGCGGCGAGAGATCGGCGCGGCGGCGTCGGATTTGCGGTGGCGATTCGGTCGATCGGGTTTCGGGAATTTTGAAAGGGTTTGGAAAATCCGGGAGTGGTTTTGAAAGTGGGAAGACCTATCTCGGGTGCGGGCGTGAGGAGAGGGGTTTTAGGGAGGTGCTTCTAGTAGCTTCTACTGGATATGCCATAACCATAAGGCATCAACGTTCCCACCTTCCACGTCAGCACTTCCCAATCAAAAGAAATTAGGATGACATGCAGTGCTCAACATGCTTCAAAAATATTTCCAAAAATACAATCGATTCCTAGAATTTTGAACAGCTTTCATAAAATTTGACAATGAAATCAAGTCTTAGAGTTTGTCAAACTAGTGAAATTCAAGTTTGATCGATGGAAATTAATACATGATTTTTTTTTTTCAATTTTCAAAGAAACATAATGAGGATGTGATATTTAGATTTAGCGCGTTTGGTAATAATTACATTCGCGGGAGGCGATTACGATCGAAATGATTATTTTTATTCATTCCCTAAACCGATTCCGAGTAAAAAAACGCGTTTGGTCGCTCAAAATTTTTGATTACGGAATAGTAATTGCGTTTGCATCCGTATTAATTGATTATGTTCCAAATTAATTTTTTTTTTTTTAAATAAATTTTAAATAATTTCTTTACTTTTTTCTTTTCTTTTTCCTTTTTTTTTTTTTTTTTTTTTTTTTTCCCCTTTTTCCTATTCTTCTTCTTCTTCATTTGGCCTGGTCCACCGAACGGCGGCGACGCCCTCGCCGAGGTCGGCCTTCATCGGCCGAGCCTCGCCGGGCACTGGCGAGGCTCGCCCGGCCTCGCCGTGGGCACGCGAGCCTCGCCGGCGGTGGCGAGGCTCGGCCTCGCCAGAGCCACCGACGAGGCTCGACCTCGCCCGATCCGGCGAGGCCGAGCCTCGCCAGTGCCGGCGAGGCTCGCCCGGCCACCGGCGAGGCTTGCCCGACCCGCCGGTGGGGGCTTGCCTCCGCGAGGTCGCCAGCCTCGCCGAACCTCGCCCGGCCCGGCAAGCCTCCGGCGACCGGCGGCGAACTAGTGACCGGCGACCGGCGGCGGGCGGCGGCGGACGGCGGCGGGCGATGACGAACGGCAACCGAGATGTTGAAAGAGAAGAACAAGGGTTTTTCTTGTTTTGATTCTTTTTCTAATTCTCGGACGTAGAATCAAATTTTTTTTATTCTCAAATCTTGTCCAAAATCGTTCCCTAACAAAAAGTTTACCAAAAGCGATTCGTTCCAAACGGATTCAAAACAAAAATCGGGAATCCAAGACTGTTTTGGCAGTTGCCAAACAGGCCCTTGTTTTGCGCCACATCATGAAAGAGTTTGAAAAAACTTATCAAAAAATGAAAACATTGTATGGAAAACCTTTCTTAAGAAAGCGAAAATGCCTAAAATTTATAGAAATGAAATTTTCTTCAGAAAAGCATCGATCAAGACTAGATAAAAGGATTTGGACACTACCCTTGCTTCACCAACAAGAGTCGACAACCGCTAGTAGGTGGTGGTGCACCACTCACCAGCACTGCCTCACGGCCTCAATGCAATAAAAGTTCAATACCATACACCACTTCATTTCGAAACTTTAAAATCTCATAAAGGAAATCACTCATTTCCCTCTTGCAATATATAATTTGCCCCTACTCTATTATGGTAAACACAAAACCCCCTCTCGCACTGAGAATGGACATATTTCAATGACATGATCAACGGTTAATGATATCTACGCGTGCTTGTATTTTGTAAATATCATATGACAGTCATTTTCTTATATTTTGTTACAGAAATGAAATAAATATTCGTAAAAGAAGTCTCGAGTCCAACTGCAAGGTTCGGGCAGGGCATCGGGATGTCGGGATCAATCTTGCGCGATCCCGGCTTTGTACGATGTAGAAGCCGAGTACCTAATGTCTTGGGGTTGGTCTCGGTGGGGCCCACAGTGGGGAGAGAGCCCAGCCCAAGCATCAGGATCCTGAGCCCTTCGAGCATTGGGCCTAATTGCATTCTAATTCTCAAAAGATGAATTCATATTTTTAGAAGAGAAAAAAGCCAGTAAAAATCAAATTTTGTCAAATGTGATAAATTTATTCCAAACTTTTTTTTGGAACACAAAACCCCCAAACTTTATCAATTGTAACCCATTTACCCCAACTCTATGGCTGAAGGGCATTTTTGTCTTTTACTTTTTTTTTTTTTTTTTTTTTTTTTTTTTTTTTTTTTTTTTTTTTTTTTTCTTTTCTCCTCCTCTTTTCCCTCCACCATGACCGAAGGAGAGAAAAGAGGATAAAAAAAAGACAAAAAATTTAAAAGTAAAAGAACAAAATATTCTATAATTTGGAGTAAATATGTCACATGGGAATAAGTTTAGAGTTTTTTATATCACGAAAAAATTTGAGATAAATATGTTAGAATGGTGAAGTTTGAAGTTTTTTATGTCATAAAAAAAAGTTTTGGATAAATTTGTCATACTTGAGTAAAATTTAGGGTTTTGGGTGGTTTTTTCCCTTTTTAGAACTTAAGCATATGTTTTCCATTGATTATGACATCTAGGGAAAATTGCCCCATAAAGCCTTAAAGTATTATGCGGTGGCCAATTCAATTATAAACCCTTCACTTGTGCTAATTTAGTCAGTTTTCTCACGTAACACAACCGGCACTGATATGAACAATTTTTATAATTTTATAATTTTTATTGGTTTTTTTTCCTTTCCTTTTCCTTTTTTTTTTTTTTTTTGTTTTACTCTACCAAGAGGAGGTCACAACAATGGCCAGCGGCTGATCATAGGGGAGGGTCGAGACACCCTCACTTGCTCTCATGGTCCTCTAGGTGCGGGCATCATGGCCTCACCCAATGGAAACTCTCACTTGCCCTCACCTAGATCTGGCAAGGATTGCGACCCTTGTCCAATGACTAGTGGCTATAAAAAAGAAAAAATTGATAAAATTATGAAATTTTATTTAAAAATTGTACAATTTTTTCACATTAGTTTCATTTATGCCATATAAAATGATTGATGTACATGTTATTGATTTTTGATCAAATTTGGTCACAAAGACTAAATTAGTAAATGTAAACAAGTTTATGATTAAATTAGCACAATTTGAAGGTTTATGACTAAATTAATTGCTATTAATAAGTTCAGGACTTCTTTGACAATTGCCCTCATTAAATGTAGAAAATATATTCCAACAATAAACAATTCACTAGACAAAAAGACCCTAAAAGTTATTTTTCCTTCGAAAAACTTACTAATCTTTTGAAAATTTACTTCTCCACGTGGTTAATTTCTTCCAATATAGAAGAGAAAGGTTCACCATATCGATAACTATAACAAGTGATTCTCTTTCATGTCATGATCATGGAAAATTCTAAACTGATAAATTTATGACATATTTCTCCTAAATTGATATGAATTGCCATGTGTACTTATCATGTCAATTAAGTAACTGCAACTCGGTAATTTCACAATGAAATTTGACGAAAGCTAATAAAAGATAAATATGTCACGAGTGCATCGATTCAAGTTTTTGCTAATTTAAAGTAATTTTAGATAAATTTATCACAATTTTATTGATTTAGGGCTTTTCGTGGCACTAACTATTCTCTCTTTCATGTTGTTAGTAACTTATCACATTAAAAAATAAGTCATACCTGTCTATGGAGGGAGAGCACAGGCATAAAACGAGAAAACCCAATAATAAAACATGTCATAATATCCTATCTTAAAATACATCAATAAATCGGAATATATCAATTTATTCAGTCATTTCCTAACTTCCGGCATGTCTCAATAAAGTAGAAAGCATCATCGACACTAATTAGAACAGTCAGTGTTTAAGCAAAGGGCGACAAAGAGACCGATTGAAAAATCCGTGTGATGCTCCCCGGAACTAAAATGCAACGAACTCGGTCATCTCCTACTTCCGGCATGTCTCAATACAGCATCGTCGATGCCCAAATCAACAAGACGAACCAGGAAATCCCTGTCCAGACTCTGTTTGCGCCGCTGTTGCTGTCGACATTCGCCGCGCCTGTCAACACAAGTGATCTCAAATACTCATTGCCCCGCGAATCAAGAAGGGAGCGCGACTGAAATCGAAGCGCACACGGACAATGCTAGTAGAGCGATGAATATCAGTTCAATACTCATTGTAATCTTCACCGTAGATTGCAAAGTTGAAGGAGCCACATGGGATACAAAATGATTCAAGTAGAGATCATATAACCATAATTCAAGGGACTGTTCTTTTTTATAATAATATCCACATCATGGAATTTTTAACGAAGATGTTAAAAAGAGTATTTAGTGGCACTTGTCAAACCTTATCAACTGTGCTTCGAAAATTTAAAAGCTGCTATTCTAAGTAATTGACTTTATTTAAAAAGGCAATTCTTCACTTGCGAAGTTTATTGGAAAGTGTGGTTCTGGTTTCAATTAACTTAGCTAGCGTCTGGGCACTCAATTACAATATCCAATTTTTAAAATTAGGAGAGATGACACAAAAATCTCCTCCAGAACTTTAAGGGTAATATACGTTCGTCCCTAACTTTGAACTATTATACATTACCCCTTTGAGCTTTCGTTTGATTGAAGCCGTTCACCCTCCATTATAATTTCCATTAGTATCTTCAATACGCATAACTTTTAAGGGTTAAATGTGTATTTTCATCTCATTTATCAAGGAAACCTCTCCTTTAGCCTTGAATTCTATAAAGAAAAAAAGAATAAGAATAATGAAAATGGAGAAAAACATTAATTAAATTTTAATATTAGAAATAAAAATATCCATAATAATAGTAAAAAACATTTTTTTATAAAAAAAAATCTATGAATGTATTTTAAAAAGTGGATATATATATCAATTTTATTAATCAGCCATATTTACATTAATTAAGCCACTAAATATACATAATGAGTAACCAATTTTTGTCAGCTAGATCTTATTTGTGAAGCCTTTTTGCTTTTTATCTAATTTGTGCTTATTCTTTTTTCTTAACATATCATATTTAATTGTACAAAAGTGGCAATATATATCAAATTTTTCCACAAAAGATTATTATTTATATTTATTATTGATATTAATCTGTTCTATTATCGGTATTTCTAATTAATTTAATTTTCTCTTATTTTTTTCATACATTTTACATTTTTGCAGCAATTAAGGGGAAGATCGGAAAATCATTTTCCCTCATAACTCGGTGCACCACACATGCTAATCGAAAAAACAATGCAAAGTCGGCGGCCCAAACTACAGTACAACGTGCAAAGGCAATTAAAGCTAACCCAATAACCAACTAACACGAGGCAAAGTGGCCCTTCCAATTAAAGGGCATCACCGTCGATAGCGAGACTACCACAAACTTCAGTCGGAATGCACGGACCTTCATGAAATATCTTGTAAGCCTTTCTTTTTCGAGCTCTACGCTCCATTTTATGTTGGTTGAGTTTCAAATTTACATTTATGGCTCATTGAATGAGCCGAAACGAAAGGTTGGTCCACCGACATACCATATCACGGCGAGACGGATTGATTACTTCCTTACCGATCGGTCGATCCTTTTACATTTTTGGCTTAAAACTCGTGCCTAAAGCTTTGATTAAGGTTTCCATTTCTAAACCTTCCCGATCGGAAACAGAAACATCCGACCTAAAGTGGAACGCGGACCTTAGGTTCTTCCGGCCAATCCATCGAACGCGAATTTACGACAGAGGAAGCGAGTTCCGAGTTTTACCTGGAGATGCTGGGGACTGAGCGCTCTCTGCAGAGAAAAAGATCACAGAACAAGAGCAAAGCATCAGTAGACAAGCGTCACACGTTACTCGGACCCGTTCCTAATTCTTTCTCAGATTCATGTACCTTTGCAGACGCTGGTGGTGGAATTGATGCCGCATCCCTGGCCGATCCGGAGGACCTGCGTGACGTTGATGTTGTACTTTTGGAGCATGCCCGGGGTGTCGTACATGTTGCAGATGCAGTGGATGGTCGCCGCCACGTCCGTCTTGAGCGGGTTGCAGCAGCTCGCCGGCGGCTTCGCGGTCGAGTTCAGGTACTGGTAGCATGGCACCAGCCTGTTGATGCAGCTCATCGTCGAATCTGCCGCCGACACGAGGCTGCTCGCGAGGATGCTCGTGAGGGCCACGGCAATCACGGTCGCTGCGAGCACCGACGTCGGTATTGGGTGGCGGCGGCAACGAGCCATTTCTCTGAGTTCTCTTCTCTGGCGTTTGTCTTTCGGTGGTGGACAGAGGCGGAGGGCGGTGGGGGAGGTTCTTGTAAGGGAAGTGGGGAACGTGGGTTGGGAGGTTGTTGGTCGTTAGTTGTTATGACGGGAATGGCAGTAAGAGCGAGCTTTAATGATGGGGGCCGGGGCGGACTAGATTGAGCTAATCTAACAAACGTAGCTGTTTTGACCAAAAGTCAAAGGGAAAAAGATGGCATGGTGCCTATGACTGCCATGTCGGCAATCCGAGAATCAGTAAATTCCTTTTATTGCTTGAAAGGAGTTGGCGGGCGGCACCGCGTCAACTGCCAGCTAAAACTCAATTCAATGCGATCGACACGTGGCGGGGAGCCCTTAGTTGTCTTGCTTGGTTGGTGAAGCAAGTGATTGCTCCACGTCAGATGAGTCATCGTTAGCTTCGTCCGAAAGGGTTGAGACCACCCGTTGCTGTTGCTTGGAGATCATGCGGATGCATGTTGTGTTTCTTTCCGAAATCTACTAAATCCGGCGGTTCATATGCAATATGTTTCCGGATAAGTGCATTTTAATCGTTAGTTATAGGAGCTTTAATTTGGCTCATGAGAATTTTCAAGATTTTATTAATTATGATTGAATTGGGATGGTTCATGAACGTTTTCTTCTTACTACTCTGAAAAATTTTCTAAGACGAGAATAAAAAGATTAGTGTCAAAAGTAAGAACAAGAAAAATGCTAAATGTCATCTTCATTATTATAACCTCAATACACTTTGTACCTTTAATCTTAGAATAAAACCTCACAAAGCCAAACAAGTCCGATTGTTCTTCAATCAAATTCAAACTTCAAATTCTAAATTTTGAAATCTTACGGTCATGAATCTCAATTTCTCTCCAGTCGCTTTCATTAGCTAGTACAGGTAGGAGTGTCAATGTTTCAAATCCATTCGAATCTCCAAAGATAGCCAACCCAATCTCAACGTGAAAATCTATGTTCTTT
The DNA here is from genome assembly GCA_014182725.1 of Eucalyptus brandiana. Classification (NCBI taxonomy): domain Eukaryota; kingdom Viridiplantae; phylum Streptophyta; class Magnoliopsida; order Myrtales; family Myrtaceae; genus Eucalyptus; species Eucalyptus brandiana. The sequence continues at coordinate 27,969,223 of CM024671.1, forward strand.
GGGACCCGACTTGAGACACAACTCGAATTCAGACTGAAAAATGACTAGAGTCGGTTTTGGTATCTACGCTTTTCCTCTCTTTTTTTCCTTTTCAATATCAAGCCTCTCTATCGATCTTTTTTCTCTATCAACTCCTGCAATGAGCTCTCTAATGGCACGCCTGACAAGCCATTCTCACTCAAACTCATATTTGAAATTGCTAGAAAAACACTCCTATCTTTCGGAAGTCAGGCTTTTAGGGTTCAAAGTGCATAGCAGCCATGCAATTAAACGTTCAGCGAAGGAAAGGAACGACAGAGGTTCTGAAAGAATCGAACATGAACGAGAGAATGGAGTGTAAAGGGCGAAAGCAAGCGTTCCAAATACTCAGCATGGACCTCTCTCAGCCCAAGTACAAGGCGATCGTGAGACAAGTCGTCCAGTCCTTCCTCGAAGAGCAGAAGATGAATGAAATTGAAGGAGCCAACGCACTTGAAGAGGGAGAGCAAGAGGAGGAGGAGAGAGGAAATAAGTCCAACAGTGAAGTATATTGAGGACAGTGACCTTATCATCTGTAAGGTGAATTAGTGGTTCTTCCCTTTCCTCTGATTTTATTTTGTTTTTTCACATCCAACCTTTTTCTTAGATTTAGGAGAGAAGGTGTTTTGGATCAGCTCCTTTGGTTTATCACCCATGGCTCGGTTCGATTCGGGTCTTTTTGATTCTCTAGACAATCACCCACCTCTTTTATTGTTGCAGAACACGATGGTTCCCAGCTCTCTCTCTATCTCTCCAATTACTTATATCAAGATTATCCACAACAATGACAAGAGATCTGTAACCTTGTGTGACATTCCAAAGTCCATAAGTAGGGATTTCTCCGGTGGATGTATGATTTGTGAGACTAACCAAAGAGTGATTGTGGCAGCTAAAGGGTTCAAATAAGATGCAGCTCTTGACAGACTTTTAGGATAATAAATTGGGAAGAAATAGACTGAACCATACATAAAGAGTTGGAGTATTGTTGGTTGATAAGTGCTAACACTATTGAGGACGTTAATTCTTTAAGTGGAGGTATTGATGAAATCCTAAAATCCTATATCTATTTGGAGAGGTAACTCATAAGTAGATAGCTATCTCCTAACGACCACCTCCAAATGTAGCTACTTGAAGCACTTTCTTCAGGAGCTTGGCCCATGCAGGGCGGGCTGGATGGTTACACCTATGGTGGATTGTTACCCTAAGTGGCCCGGTACGTCAACTGCGAGTCTACGACATCAAGGCTCCATTCGTTTCGCGGAAAACAACTTCTAGGAAAATATTTTCCGAATTTTCCGGTGTTCGGGTGGGCGGAAAATACAAGGTCAAGGAAAACATTTTCCGGTCAACGGAAAATCCCTTCTTGACATGGTGGAAAATGATTTCCTCTTTTGAAAAGAGGAAATCATTTTCCCGGCGAGCTCTCACGCTATCTCTCGCGCTGCTTTTTACTTTCTTCTTCTCGTTCTCTCTCTCTCTCTCTTGCTCTCCCTGCTGCAATGGCTTCGACGACGTCCTTCTCCGAGATCAGCCTCCACCCTCCCCGGCCGCTCCTATCCACCTGCTCCGGCCGGGGCGCCGCCGCCGCCGCCGCGCTCCGTTTCCCCGGCGGCTCGAAGCCGCTCGGGAGGATCTGGCTCAAGAGGGAGCATCGCGGCGGCGCCGGGAGGCTCGCGGGGAGCCCGCCGTCCAGGCCGCTCGTCATGCGGTGGCGAGTCGTGAGCTCGTCGGATCGGTGGCTCGCCGGATCTAGCGGCAAAGCTCGGGCTCCCGATTCAGGCGAGCTCGAGCTCGTCACCGGATCTGGTGAGCTCGGGTGAGATCGGCCGAGCCTCGACTTCGCCGGATCTGGCGGCGGAGCTCGCGGCTCGCCGGATCTAGCGGCAGAGCTTGGGCTCCCGATCCAGGCGAGCTCGAGCTCTATCGCCAGATCCGACGAGCTCGGGTGAGATCGGCCGAGCCTCAAGCTCGCCGGATTTGGCCACGGGTCTTGGTCGGCGGGCCGGGCGGCCGCCATCGTCGAGCGGGAAGGAGGTGGTGGCGGCGAAAGGAGGAGGAAGAAGGAGGAGGAAGGAGGAAGGAGGAAGGAAAAGAAAAAGAAATAATAAATAATAAAAATTTCGATTTTTAAAAATATAAATAATTAAAAAATCATTTAAAAAAATATAAATAAATAAAATAAATTTTGTGGTCAATTAAAAATATTAAAATTTAATTTTTGATAATTTTTCCCAAACAATTAAATAAGCTAACGAACGGTGGAAAATATTTTCCACTCAAATTTTAGATTTTGACCGAACACCGGAAAATAGAGTCATTTTCCTAGAAAATGACTTCCAAGAAAATATTTTCCTGAAACATGATATTTTCCGCGAAACGAACGGAGCTAAATGTCGTCTGAGCTCTGCATACAGCTGTCTGTTACCCCATCATGGGTCATTGCATGACAACCTCGGCAACCCAAGGCTCATCTTTGCCAACATTTAGATCGCCTCCAATGCAATGAAGCTGAGCAAGGACTATAGACTGGAGGTAAAGATGGCGATGGATCTAGCAAAGGAAACAAAACTGAGAGAGTTGAAAAGAGCAGGCGACACTAATGAGGGAAGCTTAAGGGGTTGCCTTTGAAGATCAAGTGATCATGGGATTTTCAAAGATTTTCAATAGTAAACATAAGTTAGGAATTTCTATAATCCCAAGAATATTCAGAGAATTTTTAATTGAAACTTATCCTATTCCAAACTCAAATTCAGACGAATGAATCCAATCTAAATAGAAGTCAAATCATTTAAGAATTAGTGGGAGTCTAGCACCATGAGTAAAAGGCGTAGTTTTGTTCCTTTTTGTCATGTCTAGATATGTTTTTATTTTTCATTTTTGTGTAATCTAAATCTTACTATTTCATGCATTGTGACGTTTTGTATAAGCCAAAATGCTTTAAATTTTCGCAATACACAACATTTGACGCACAATATTTTTCGCATTCATAAGACACGCATGACAATCATTCTATTTCTGTTCCAAAATAATTTTTCTATTATAAATTTTTTTTTGGAACATAAATCTATTTGATGATTTAATTTAATTTTTCTATTTTTGAAACAAATTTTTAATCCAAAAATAGGTTAGGAATAGACATGAGAAGCAAAATTTTTTTTACTTCTCTATTTCTTGAAAAATAAATGAAAAATAAAAATTCTACCCATCGCTCATTCTCCCTACTAGTTGGCCACCCCTTGCTGCCGCCTCCCGTCGTAGGTTGTTGCCGCTCTCGAGTTGGAAAAATTTTGAAATTCCATTCCATGAAAAAAAATTCTACATCATTGTCAAATAAGGATTTTTATTTATAAACTCATCCAAAAAAAAAAATTTTTTTTTTTCAGAAATCAATTTCTAAGCATGGGTATCATTCATGCCATTTAACTTTGGGAAAAAGCCCACCAAAAATCCCCAACTTTCTTTGGTGAGCCATTCTTTACCCCGAATTTTATTTTGTAACATGAAAAACCTCGAAATTTGCTAACTGTGACACATTTGCCCCAAATTTTTATTTGTGACACAAAAAATCCCGAACTTTCATTTGTGTGACATATTTACCCTAAATTATAGGGACATTTTGGTCTTTTTACTTTTAAAAAACTTTTTTTCTTTTTTTTCTTCTTCTTCTTTCTTCTCTCCGCATGGCGGAGGGAAGCCGGCGTTCTGCGAGGGCCTCCCTCGCCAGATCTGGCGAGGGCACCCTCGCTCGACGCCGGGGAAGGCACCCCTCACTCAATGCAAGCAAGGGCGGCCCTCGCTCGACGCCAGCGAGGGCACCCCTCACCCGAGTCCGACGGGGGCATCCCTTGCCAGGCCCTCGCCCGACGCAGGCGAGGGCAGCCCTCATCAACGTCGGACGAGGGCCTCCCTTGCCAGATCTAGCGAGGGCACCCCTCGCCGGCGTTCGGGGAGGGAGGCCTTTGCCTGGATCGGCCCTAGCCAGCCCAGGCGAGAGCGACTCTTGCCTAGCGCCGACAAGGACAGCCCTCGCCAGACACCGGCTTCCTTCCGCCATGGCCGGTGGAGGGAAGAGAGAAGAAGAAAAAAATAAAAAATAAAAAAGAAAAAGAAAAAAATAGAAAGAATAAGATGGAAATATCTTTAATTGGGTAAATGTGTCACAAATAGCAAATTTCGGGATTTTTTATATCACAAAACAAAGTTCGGGGTAAATGTGTCACTCTAAGCAAAGTTTGGGAGTTTTTGGTGGCTTTTTCCCTTTTAACTTTCAACGCTATTTCTAAATTTTGAAAAAGCCAAAAACTATATTTTCTTTCGTCGAAGCCACTTTTTAAATCTCCAGCTTAAAAGAGGAGACCATATCCAAATACAAACGGATAAAAACACAGAGACGCACACAGAGAGACAGGACCAGGAGCTTCACTTCACGGACTCGCCGGTACTCCGCTCGGAAAAGGCCGTCGATGGCCGCTCTCGCAATCGGCGTCGCCGCCGGCGCAACCACCTCCATGGCCGGCTCCAGAAGCTTTCACCGGCTCCGTCACGCGCCGAGAAGAATCTCCTGCGTCAAATGGGTACACACACCTATACAACTATATATAGAGCTCGAACTATCTCCTTTTTCGAGAATACTTCCGACGCCTGAATTCGCCCCCGCGTGGCCTAATCGGAAGCTGTAATCTCGCCCTCGCTAGGATCCGGAAGGCCTCTTCGGGCCGCCCCAGACCGGCCACATCGCCCGCAGCGAGTTCCGCCGGCGGCTCGAGAAGGACGCCGAGGCTCGCGAGGAGTTCGAGCGCCACGTCCGCGAGGAGAACGAGCGCCGCCGAGCCGTCCGAGAGGTGAATTCGCTGAATCCCTGAATTTGGGGACTTCGTTTGAGAACGCGGTTTCGTAGTTTTTGCGATGGATTATTTGAATGAAGTCTTGTTGCCTTTTGGATTCGCGTTGACGTAGTCGCGGGACGTGCCGGACACTCCGGCGGAGCTGGTCGAGTACTTTCTCGACACCGAGGCTCAGGAAATCGAGTTCGAGATCGCGAGGATGAGGCCACGGTCAGTCGTTAGCAGTTCGTTATGCGCTTGACGTGTGTGCAATCTTCATTGTCAAAGTTGCATAGCCTGTGCCAGCAACTTAGCTACCATCTGCACTGATATCTGTATTATATGTGTTTCTGATCCTGCTTTGTTCGCACATTTATTGAGTGTCGCGGATGAAATTGCATCATCGATCTTGCTCAGGCCCTTCAGATGTTAAATTGTTGATATTCTCAGAGTTATTTTTATATGCTTGGAGGTTGTGTCCAGTCGTATGAAATAGTAGGATTGAACTCTTCCTGTTAGTTGTCGACGTAATCATGTAGGATAGTTTTCTCCTCCTAAGAAGATGTCAGGTATGTGCTAAACTGCTGATACCTGATAGCCTGATGATACGCCTTGTACGATGATGTGCAAGAGGTTTGATTGCCCAGCAATTGAATGTGGAATGACTCTGATTGCATTAGTCTCCGGTTGAGTAGAATCAAGGATACTATACAACCCTTGTTCCTCTTGCTTTCTGTTGGACCGTAGTTTTAGGACTTTTCACATGGAGGATAGAAGATTTCATTTCAGTATTGTTGCGCATCCTGCATCAGCTATTGTTTGTTAAGTGCAGTAGATGCTGATTATACACAATTTGGACTAGATTGCTATTAGAACAATTAAAAGGTAGGTTACCTACTGCTGAAAATGCTATATTTGTGGCACTAATTGAAGTAGGATGTTACAGCTTGCCCTGGAAGTCTCATCCATTCTGTTGGATGGCACCTAAGTGACTTATGTCAGACAGTATCTCCTTTCTGGTCAGCTGCTGGAATGCACTTAACTGACTGATGTCAGCTCTAAATCGGCAGTGGGCACAGTTTGGGGATGTGCAATCTTCACTCCTCTTGTGAAAAAATTTAGGAATTTTATACTCCTAAACTTTGTTAGATAAGTCCATGCATGTCTTGGGGACGTAAAATTAGAATGACTAACCAGTCAGGCATATGATATCAATGCCTATTTCCTTTTGCATACCGGTGAACTTGTTTTACTTTTGGTAGAAGTTTTAATGGCCACTGCTATGGTATTCTGATGAAGCGATATCTTTGTTTTGTAATGTTCATCTAGAGACTGAAATGAATTGATTTGCAGGTTAAATGAAGAATTCTTTGCCCACCTACAGTTTGAATTGGGCCAACTTCGATTTTCTGTTTCAAAAACCGAGGTCTACTATTCAAACTTCTCCATTACATTTACATTTGTATGCACGATCAACTATATGCTCAAGAAAGAAATGGTGATGGTATTGGTAGGATATGGAAGACAGAGTGATTGAGCTGGAAGCTTTGCAGAAGGCTTTGCTCGAGGGGACAGGTTTGCTAACACTAATCAGACACTGATTTTGACTGGATCGACAATTCTATGTCCTCATCTTACTGATCAATTAGAGATCCATGGTCTAATTTTGTGCAGAAGCTTATGACAAAATGCAAGTTGACCTTGTAAAAGCGAAGAACAACCTAACAAAAATTTTGACATCAAAAGATGTTAAAGCAACTGTATGTCTTGCTCCATCCATCTAAGCTCTTCTGCATTAGCTGTTTGCTCATTATTCACTCCAACCTTGTCTGGTCATGCAGTTGCTAGAGATGGTTGAGCAGAACGAACTCAACAGATCATTATTGACACTTCTTGATGAAAATATAGCAAATGCTCAGAAGGGTAACCAGGTAGAGTAGCATATAAGAAATTCCAGTTTGTTATGTGGAACTTTCTGTTTTGTTGGTTCCTTGATACTGATTTTGTGTAGTTGTGAGGCTGAATGTGCTATGAACATGATATTGTGACAATGTCATCATAAGATTTATTGCCATGTTATCGAAGGAAGGGTAGCAGAATATCCTTCCAAAAACAGAGGAAGGTTAGAGGAGCTTAAACTCAGTGATAAAGAGAATGAGAGGTCATATGCGGGATATTTGTTCCTAAATGGCATCCATTGTAGCTACAGAATATACTCAGTTTACATGGTTCATATTTAGAACTCCAGCGTAAATCTGGTGTCATGGAGAAACGTTATCTTCTGCTAACATCATGTGGTAATGCCCTCGGTATAGTCATGTTTCCATGCCATTAGGATTGCAGAATACAAATATTGCTGTGAGAATTCGCATGGCAGAGACTTTGTCTTCTCAGTTTGACATTCCTCATAACTGCAGGGGATACAATTTATTTTTGGTATACAGCATATATTAGAATCCACCCGATCTGAACTGAAACCATTTGGTGTAGATGTATTTGTTTATAATATCCAGGAACGTCTAAGCTTATTTGCAATGTTGTCCAGGAAAAAATCGCAGCTTACATGGAAAAACTACGCGCAGCTGTTCTCAAGTACATGACAGTCTAATCCCTGGTCAGTCCATGCTATGATCTCTTGATGATGATGAGTTGAGTTTTCATTTCACAGGTATTCAGTCATTCGCGATTTTCTTTCTGAAGTTATATATATCACATGGTTCACTTTTGAAATAGTCATTCATGTGGACAGTGGAATGATGATGCATTTGCTAATGAGCCAGTTAAGCTTTAGTTGGCAATCGCCCATATTGTCCAATTGCATGGCATATATTCTCTCATGCCCTCCCTTGTAATATGACACCTTCAGGTCATTAACCATGGTTAAATCCTTGTCCTGCTGGAGTTGAGGTCTGAATGGGCAACTAAATACCTAACTAACGCATTAGGTGCGGCACCTCAGTTTTCCCATGCCTTGTCCTCCTTTCAGCTAAATTCGCAAAATTGGGAGCACTGCGTCACCTTGGGGGGTCTGTATCATTTTAAAATTCAGAAAATCACGTTTGCTAATCTTGCTAGCTGTTATAAATAAAATGTATGCGACTTTATGGGAACTTAATTTTCCTTGTTTTGGGATGGCACTGCTATTGGAGTTTTGCTGTTGCTGGTTGAGCGTCACATGGCCATGCTGTGTATTCCCTTTGGGATCCATAGGGCTAGTCGGTTTGGAACTGTGTCAGGCTGTGAAATTAAGCGTATTTTGTTGCTGAAAGTACGATAGATGTGGCCTGCGTTTATGGACTAGCATGTCACTGGATTGACCAAAATTTGGTGCCGCCACTTAATATTGTAAATGAAGGGTCTTGGGTGTCAATTCTTTTTTTCCCCTCTGAATTTTCAATGAAAAAATTTAGGTAGTGTATTTCTCGGATATAACCACTTATCTTTCAATGGGACAGTAATAAACATTATCATTTTTCAAGTAAACTTGCTAGTTGCTTTTTGAGAGAAACATTTTAGACGGTACTCCTAGAATCTACGCAAGCATTAGCGTCTATTAGTGCAAGTTTCTTTAGGAGGATGGTTTGTTTTGGGCAAGAACTTCATTATTAGACCCATCAAATGGGTGAGTCAGGTTGGATAATTGGTCCCACTCAAATTGATCAATTTTAATGCAATACAACTTCTATATAAAACCCAATTTAGGAAACTCATACCAAAATTGATGTTAGCGCGTGGAATGAGCAAGCGTGAAATCAAGTGAGGGTGAGAGAGTGAAGAGAGTTGTGAATCAATTTAACACTCATATTATATTGGGTTCTACCATTCTAAATCTATTTATGACTTATTTACTGAATATAACTAATTTATGTAATATCTTAGCACATTAAATTTGGATTAAGAAATGGGTTTATCACCAATTTTGATAGGTCTATTTATGATAAAGGAATGTAATATATGTGGAAATCATTTTCAAGAAAGATGTTTCCCCTTTCCAAATTAGAGAATTCATTTTCCAAACTTTTAACATGCATATTTTCTCATCATAAATGATTTTCTATGATTGATCATCTTCAGCGAATCAAACGCACGAAAGTCTAGAAAACTAATTCTCGAAAAATTCTCTCTTAAGCAAACACACTCTTTAGTTCCAGTCTAGAATCTTCAAGACCCGCCTTTCCTTAGTCACAGGCACCGGACTGCATTATTGCGAAGCAAATACTGGGATCATCGTCCTCCATCAATTTGACATGTTCGTGAGCCTGGAATGCTTCCTAAGCAGTATCTCTCCTGGTGCATCGTCTACATGCAGAAAACCAACGTCTTCTTGATGGCATTTAACTGATGTTTGATATAATCTAGATATGGTATCCCCTATCTAGGTCCCTTCTGTTAGCCGAACTTTTCAGCCGAGAAAAGTTTTGGCACGCCTATCCTAGCAATGAAGTTATTCTCTGCCAAAGTAGAAAAGAAGGAAATGTAGTAGCATCCAACTTTAGCTGTACATATTTAACTGCAATTGACGCTCGAGCGTCTCGCTTAAAGCTCGCCATCCGTACATTGGGGTGACCTCAACGGTCACAAAATTTTTGTTACTTCGTAACTATGCGACTGTATAATTACTCTTTAAGTGGTTGAGATTAGAGATTGCGGGACAAGTAAAAAGTTAATTGGTATCGAATGGAACGGAAAGTTGCAATTCATAGAATTTCTTACACTTGATTTGAACGGAAAAGAATAAATGACAAAAGCGAAAGACAAAGCAAAAGTAGAAAGCAAAGAAGGTCATGAGAAGGGGGACAGGCATGATGCTGCCTGCAGGTATGGCTTACACGTTATTGCTGGTTTAGTAGGGCCGTTCCTCTATGAAGAATGGGCAACTGACTCGGCTTTGTTAACTCACGGAAGACCAGCTGAATCTAGATAGTACCATCGAGTTGGACCGAGCTTAACATGAGCTTGACTAGACTAGATTTGCGCATTTCATGCTCGAAATCAATTTGAATTCAATCGGCTCGAGCTCAATTTAAAGAGAAAGTCCACATATACTTGTCCAACTCGACTGGATTCAATTAGAATCAAGCATTGAAAGAGCTTGATTTTGAACTTCAGAAGCTCGAATCTTTTCTCTGAGTTTATATTTATATGGGCCCTTTCTTATAGGGGGGAATTTGGCCGGATGACCGGCATTCACGTCAATGCCGGCTGGCTAAATTTAGCCAAATGGACTGAATTAGTATAATTAAAAAAAATTAAGATTAAATTGACACAATGATAATAGGTTTATGATTTTTTTTGTTAATTCTCCCATCCTTTATATGAGAAACTATTTACATATTCTTCAAAAAAAACAATATGATAATCATCGACTCCTTATTCTTTTATACTAAACTTTTCCTCAGAAATATATGAGCAAATTTCGCTCGGCTCTCGGTAGGCCGTCATATATTTACACGACCCTTTGCACCATGAGAGCCACTTCTCTCCCTCTCTCCCCCAACAAAAATGGCGAAACCAAAACCATCTCTCCCCTCCTTCTTCTTCCTCCTCTTCCTCCTACTCTCCCTCGCCACCACCCCATCGCAATCCTTCGTCCCCAACCACCCCAAGCCAGCCCCCACCAGCTTCATCGTCTCCTCCTGCCGCGCCACCCGCTACCCGGCCCTCTGCGTCCACTGCCTCGCCGCCTATGGCCGTGCCATCCAACGGAGCGACCACCACCTCGCCCAGGCCGCCCTCATCGTCAGCCTCGCCCGGGCCCGCTCCGCCGCCTCCTTCATGTCCAAGCTGTCCCGAGCTCGCCGCATCAAGCTCCGCGAGCTCCAGGCCATGAGGGACTGTGTCGAGAACATGGGCGACTCCGTGGACCGTCTCGCCGATTCGGTGAGGGAGCTTGGGCGCTCGCGGTACGTGGGCCGGGACTTTGCGTGGCACATGAGCAACGTGGAGACGTGGGTGAGCGCCGCGCTGACGGACGAGAACACCTGCACGGACGGATTCGGGGGTCGGGTCATGGATGGGGGCGTCAAGGTGGCGGTGAGGGGGAGGGTGGTGGATGTTGCTCGGGTGACGAGCAATGCCCTCGCTCTCGTGAATCGGTATGCTTCCAGGCATAGTCCGGCCACGGTGGCCGAACAGCCTTGAGTGAAGTAGAAGATAATAGCTTTTACCTTCTACTTTGCCTTGTTTTTTTTCACCCCGTTTTATGGGAGGTGAGCAGCACTAGTATGGTGAGTATTGTTCCTGGCTTATTAGACTTCGTCGATGGAACTTATGTTGCGTTGCCAGTTGTATATTCACAGTTTACTGTCCCCAGTTCTATTGCAAGCGACAACAAACCTCTAAAGACTTCGATTGTTTTGTTCGCACGATAGGATGGGCTCTTGCTTGTTTATGCGAAACAGACTTGCGGTACATGGTCGATCCGCCATGTCAAGATTTAATAGTTTGATGTTGCGACCACTAATTTCGCGTCTTACTATGTCCACAATACTGGAGTTTGCTTTTAATACGAAATCAGTTTTGTTGGCAAGTCATATACAGGTGAAGTATGAATGCCATGATAGAATTGTGCCGAAGAGTTATTTTTTGCCTTGGTGATCTAGAATGACTGCCATGGTGTTGGCTCGTTCGAATTGGTCAAGGATCTAGCTATCATCCGGAGAATGAAGATTGAGTATGACTACTGGGGGCACCCGAATCATATGAGCCCAGTTCATATTTTTCACGTAGCTCTGAATTAGGTCAATATGCATCACCTGCAGTTTAAGAATTTTTGGGAAAATGGGGTGGACAATTTGAAGATGACCTCAAAATAGATGAGGGGCTCAACAAAAACACTTGAAATTAAGGAATTTGTTTGCGGTTGACGTGGAATGGATTTTACTCTTTTGTGGTCGAAGATTACGATTAGGAGGGGACAATCAGACTACGTGATTTGCGGCAATTTTCTTCAAAGCTTCTAAGCAAATTTCTTTAAAGCTTTTGACAATTGTGGATTTCTCCTCTTTTACCAGCAGATCATCAAATCAGATTTGGGTTTATTCTGGCACATCAGCACAGCATTATCTTCGACATAACCATCTTTTCCCTTCTCTTCGAGATTGAGCTTATCTTCAAGTGCCATCTGCCGCAGGAATGTCTTAAATTCGAGTTTTGACGTCCTAACTCAAGGGAGTTCATGTCGAGCCTTGCTAACTTACGAGTTACAAAGGCTAATCAGCCTCTTTTGCTCGCGTCCCGGCTGTGTTTCTGCTCATATTCGTACGTGTTAGTCCAGCTCACAGTCATCGAAATCATTTTAATAACATATCCGAGTTCTCTAATCGGGCTAGTCAACATGACACAGGAAACAATGAGCAAAATGGAAGGTGTTTCTAAAGAGAGTATAGATTGAACGGACGAGTCATATGTGAGTCGAATGATGTCAGTGGAGTACGTTCTTACTTTTTCTGTCCGCAAAAGCTGATAGTAAAAAGCAGAGGCAGGTAGTGCACCTATGCATCGTGGGGCTCACGTTCTTTATCCTTTTTCTTTTTGTAAGATGCTATTCTAGACCAGTTTATCAGATTGAATTTCAGAGACTCGTGAGGCGATTAGCTGATTTGTCAGCAAAAGATTTTGTGATCTAAGTCCAAACCATTACGCCCAATGATCCAACCTAAGATCTCAAGCTTCCCGGATGTGAATCAATTACTTTTGGTAAATGGTAAGTCCTCCTTTTTGCCGAAGCTTGACCAAAGGTGCTATAAGAAATTCATCGTCCTATCCAAAGAATAAGAAGGACCGAAAGCATTATGGCCTTGATTGGATTGTAGAAGTTCAAATTTTTGCTAACAGGGTCACTTAATTGATGATTGCAACAACTGTTGACGAGCAGCTCAAGAAAATATACGAAACTAAAATCGAAGTGCATTTGAACTAAATATGGTTAATCCACTTAATAACAATGTAACCTACAATAGAAAATATATAGTCTAGAAAATCATTGCCAATTCTTTTAAATGATGTATGTGTACTTTAATATTTAGTGTCCTTATGAAGTATTAACGAGAAGTTCATGGATCTGGCTTATTTGAATATCTTTTGCTCCGTTTGTCCTGATGATGACCGCAGGAATATTAGGCATAGCCCAACCTGTTCTCTTGAATCTTATGATTATTGATGGTGACATTTTCACTCCATGCAATCGACTGTTTCCACTCCCCCATAAAGAATTGCAGCTTGGTACGATCAGTTTTTGCCTCAGATGGCACCTCCATCGAAATTTCTCAACCGTGAATGAATAGCAGAAAGTGGGGCGGGGCAGTTGGAGAATTATAGTCGTTCTGAAAAAGCATGGCAGGGCAGAGTTAATTGTAAGTACGGCATGATCTTTACGAGGGCTTCTTGACATGGTCAGATAGAATTAAATTTTGACATGAAATTTGTATTTTCTTTTTCAAACAAAAAAACTACTTGAGTTTGGCAACTTACCAAATAGTAAAAAAATCGTATCTCTCCTACGGGTTGTTTTGAATCCGATGGGTTAGGGTTTCTGCGATTCTGTTGCTCGATCTGTTGTAATGGAGCCCGAGTCTGTTCGATCCCGTTTGAATGAAGAGGAAATGCGCATTCGTGGTCCCTCCTCTCCTAGAAATAATCGACCTTCAACGGATGCCTCATTGCTGCATGTGGATACCCGAAAGAACCCCCCCTCTACTGGAGTCGCAACCTCGCGACCTCCACCTGCGCCCTCAAGAAGCCGTCCTACTAGTAGAGGGCGATCTAAGTCTAAGCGACCTCGGTCTAGGGGAAGCTCGAAGAAGCCTGAGAGCCGTTCTTGGGCTGCGGTCGCTAGTGGTGCCAATAAAGGCTATGACCTTGAGTTCACACCCCCGTCATTTGTGAATAACAAACCGGTTATTCAGATGGATGGATTTGATCTAGAAGCTGCTGACCCTAAACTGTTTGATTGCCTTGTGGGATACTTTATTGGGAGGCAGCTGCCGTTTAAGGTGGTCGAGGAGGCCCTGAGGAGAGCTTGGGGTCCAAGTCTACTAGAAGTCATGTCTAACGAACGGGGGGTGTTTCTTCTGCGAATTGGTGATTATGAGTTCAGAAGGCGAATCCTAGAAGGCGGTCCCATTACCGTTGCGAGGATTCCTTTGATTCTCCAGCAATGGAAACCGGGTGTTGAATTGAATAAAAACGCTCATAGGTCTGTCCCGGTTTGGGTCAGGCTAAGAAACCTTCCATTTGCCTACACGTATGCTCAATCTATCGGGAAAGTGGCTAGTGCCTTGGGTAAGCCACTCTATGTCGATCGAGAAACGTAATGTATGTCTATGCCGACTTTTGCTCGTGTGTGTGTGGAAATAACGGTTCAAAGAACCTCTCGTGAAACTGTTGATCTGATTACTAATGGAAAAACGGATGTGGTGGAAGTTGAATACGAATGGAAGCCGCTGACTTGTGTAAAATGTGGCATGTTCAGGCATATCTACAAAAGCGCTACTCCTAGCTCCTCTGCTGGGCATTCTGTGGAAGGAGCTAAGGAAGCAGAAGTCATCCATAAGGTCAATCCGGATGCTGCGTCCCTCTCGAATAAGGGCAAGGAGGTGGCCATGCAACCTCCTTCAATGGAAGATGTAGTTAATCCACCCAACCATCAATCTATGTTAGTTTCTGCAGATCCCTCTGCTGGTGTGCCTGTCAATAGATCTTCTCATGTCGAGGAGTCCAGTTCGTCAAAGGCGATTCCTCAGGATCCCCATGTACCGAAGGCTTCATATCCTAGTAGCTCTACTCTAGTTGATCCACAAACAGGTGCTGAGGACTTAGGATGGAAGCTGGTAAAGCGGAAGAATAAGAAAAAAAAGAAGAAGTAGGCGAAAGAAGGGAGGCCGCTGCCGCCCGCCGCAGAGCGGCGAAGCTACGGCTTCCTTTGGCCTCTCTCCTCCTACAGAAGAAGGGCAAGTGCTAAAGCTGAATCCCAATGACCCTAAGGAATCCCCTGAGCCAGTGACGCACGTCCCGGCAAGGTTGGATCCTCCTTCTAAAGCAGACCCTCCTAGACTGGATGCTCCTTCGCCTCCATTTGTGAGCTCGGATGAGATTTGTAACTCAAGCATTCAAGAGGATTCGAGTGAAGATGATTCTCCAGCTGGAGATAAACCTGCTCCCAAAAGGCTGACCCCGCCGTTAGTAGCAAATATTTAGGACCAGCTCTTGATGCTCTTGTCTGATACCCCTCCTCCAAGCGATCCGAAAACAGTTGCTGCTGGCTCGAGGACCTCCAGGAAGAGGTAATTCTGATCCTTTTTTTATTTTATGATTATCGGTTTTTGGAATATTAGAGGTATCTTAAATCCTCTTAGGCGTGCCGAGATTAGGCGTTTTGTTGCTGTTAATAAGCTCTCTCTTATCGGCCTGATTAAGACTAAAGTTCCTATGGAGTTTTTTGATTCGGTCTCGGATACCCTCATTAGGGGGTGGAAGTGGTGTGCTAATTATGAATACGCTCCCCGTGGGAGGATTTGGCTCGGCTGGAACCCAGATCAGGGGTCATTTTCTCCCATTTCTATCAATGATCAAGTAATTCATGGCACCTTTATCTGTAATCTCTCTGGATTGAGTTTCTGTATCTCTGCCGTCTATGGTGAACACTCGTTTGCCCGTCGAAGACCTCTGTGGGAGGACCTCCAGCACTATAATGATCTCTTTCAAGACTCTCCTTGGTTGGTTGCTGGATATTTTAATGCGATCAAGGATCCCTCGAATCGTGTTGGTGGTTCAACCAATTGGATCTCGTATTTTAATGAATTCGGCCACTATTTGGAGCAAACAGAGCTAACGGATCTCAGATTTGTTGGCCTCCGCTACACTTGTTCAACCTCGGCAGGGAGTTCGAGGAAAATGAGGAAGATAGACCGAGTGTTGGTTAACAACAAATGGAATCTGGATTTCTCGTATTCGGAGGCGGCATTTCTGAACCCTAGCATTTCAGACCATACGCCGATGGTTGTAAGAGTTGTTCATCCGTCCCTAAGGAGGAAACCCTTCAAGTACTTCGATTTCTGGACAAATCACCCGGATTTTAAGGCGATTGTGCAGCGTGTGTGGGATAGCCCGGTCAGGGGTGTTCCTATGTTCAAGTTAGTATCCAAGCTGAAGATGTTGAAAGTTCAGCTCAAGCTCCTCAACCAGGACGCTTTCTCTAACATTTCGGCTAGAACGGCTGAGGCAAGAGAGGCCCTCAGAGCCACCCAAATAGATCTTCAATCAAACCCGTCCAGCCTTGCGCTTGCCGAACTCGAGAGAAGCCAAAGCAGGATGTTTGTTGATTTGAGAAACCAAGAAGAATCCTATTATAGACAGAAGTCGAGAATTAGATGGTTGAAAGAGGGTGACCGAAATACAACATTTTTTTACCATTCGGTAAAAATGAGACAACTCACCAACAGGATCCTATCTGTGAAGGACCCCTCTGGTGCTGTAATTACTGATCCGGTATTGGTGCCGCAGGTGTTTATTAGTTATTTCTCTTCGTTGCTTTCCCCTCATGAAGCCTTAACCAGGCCGTCTCTCCAAGAGGTGGATCGGGTCATTCGACAACCGCAAGCAGCTGATCAGATTCGCTTCCTCACCGAGCCAGTTTCTGATGCGGAAATTAAGACCACTCTATTCTCCTTAGCCAAAGGCAAGGCCCCTGGTCCTGATGGGTTCTCGGCTGAATTCTACAAGACCAATTGGGAAATTGTAGGCCCATTGGTGATGGAGGCGGTTCATGACTTCTTCCGAACCGGCCGGCTGTTGAGAGAGGTAAATGCTACCATTCTTGCTCTCGTCCCTAAAGTTCCCAATGCTAGTGCCGTCTCTGATTTTAGGCTGATTGCATGTTGTAACACAATATATAAAGTGATTACAAAGATCCTGGACAATCGCATAGCAGCGGTCTTAAATGATTTGATAAGTCTATCTCAAAATGCGTTTGTTAAAGGAATGAGAATTAGAGATAACATCCTCCTAGCCCAAGAATTGTTTGCGGGGTTTCATCTCCATCCATATTTGCCTAAGTGTGCGGTGAAAGTCGATTTTCATAAGGCATATGACACAGTAGATTGGGAGTTTCTAGAACTTGTTCTTTCGGCTTTCCACTTCCCGGAGGGATTTATAAAGTTAGTGATGGCTTGCGTTCGTACGTCTAAATATTCCATATCTGTTAATGGTGATCTCCACGGCTTCTTTCCGGGAGGTCGTGGCCTGAGGCAAGGGAATCCTATGTCACCCTATCTTTTCACATTGGTTATGGAAGTGTTTTCTGGATTATTGGTTTCTCGAACTGCGAATAATGAATTCAAGTATTACTGGAGATGTAAGCCGATTCAACTAACGCATTTATTCTTCGCTGATGATGTGTTTCTCTTCTGTCATGCTAACTGGTCTTCCGTATCTATGTTGAAAAGAGGCCTGGATATATTCTCTTATTGGAGTGGATTGTTTCCTAACAAAAATAAGAGTAAGATCTACTTCTCGGGAGGTGATTCGTCTATTAGGAACAGAATCCTCTGGGCATTTGGTTTCCAAGAAGGGAAACTTCCTGTTCGCTACCTTGGGGTACCCATTATCTCCTCCAGATTGAGTAAGGCCGACTATATTGCATTGACGGAGCGTATTACCGCTAGGATTTAATCTTGGGCGCATCATTTTCTGTCTTTTGCAGGAAGGCTGCAGCTGATTCGTTCGGTGCTTCATTCGATTCAATCATTTTGGGCAAGTGTTTTCTTTATTCCCTCTTCGGTTTTGTCGAACATTGAGCGGATTATGGGGCAATTCTTATGGAAGGGAACGGCCCTTGGGCGAGGAGGGGCCAAAGTGGCGTGGCATGATGTGTGTCAACTGAAAGTTGAAGGTGGCCTCGGCATTTGAAATCTAAAAGATTGCAATAGAGCTTCTATGCTCAAATTCATATGGATCCTTTTCACAGACAAGGAATCGATGTGGTGCCGATGGATTCACTCTGTTTTCTTGTCTAAGAAGAACTTCTGGATTACTTCTCAACCTAGGACTTGTTCTTGGGCGTGGAAGAAAATACTCTAGCTTAGAAATCACTTCCGAACTTCGTTCATGTGGAAAATCGGAAATGGGCTGTCAGTGTCTTTATGGCATGATTACTGGCTTCCATGTGGCCCTCTTGATGGCTTTGTTCCTCCCTCTTTCAAGAACAATATGCGGCTCCCAGATTATGCGGTGGCTGCTAATTTATACACCCCTTTGGGCCATTCGTTCAGGGAGTTGTTGATCAGATGGGGCGTCTCTCTACCGTTGCTAGCATCGGACAATGACAGGTTTATTTGGTGTGGTGATCCTTCGGGCTCCTTCTCGATTGCATCTGCATGGAACGCCTTAAGAGCTAAGAAAGATCGAGTGGAGTGGGCTTCTCTTATCTGGGATAATGATGTAGCCCCTCGTTACCAATTTATTCTCTGGCTTATATCTCGAAACCGGCTTCCCACACAGGTGATGCTTTTAAACTATGGCCGCATTGATTTTAATGTATGCGCCTTTTGTAGTGAAGTCCCAAACTCAATCGATCATCTGTTCTTCCGGTGCTGCACTTTGGCTTCGCTGGCCTTCTTCTGGGCCGCCAGGTGTAATTTGCCGTGGAGGAATAGATGTTGGAAAGAAGTTCTCACCTGGGCCAGGAAATTCCTTACCGGGAAGGACTTCTACCACAGGATAGCTCGATTCTCCTTCGGTGCTTTGTGTCATCTCATCTGAAAAAAGAGGAATGCGATCATCTTTAGGGGTGAATCCTTGGTGGTTTCGGCCCTTCAAAATCATCTCATCAAGGTGGTGAGAGATGAAGCTCTCACATTCACGGATGTTCGCCCTTCTCCGAGGATTAGAAGACTGTAGAGGGGGTGGGGTTTCGATCCGGTCGTCTTCTCTACTGTAGATGAACCTCTTTAATTGCTTATGTTGTTCTTAGGCTTCTCCGTTCTTTTCCTTCGATAGAAGGGTCTGAGGTTTGGTCCGCCTGTTTGCCTTCGGGTTAGGTTGGTTATTGTTCTCTTTGAGTTTGTTTTATTTGCCTCTTGGCCTTTTGTCGGATCCCATTCACTCTTAAGTCTTTGAGAGTGTATGTTTTTGGATCCGATCTTTGTACATTTGTCCAAGCTCTATATATCTATTACCTTTACCAAAAAAAAAAGCAATATCTATTTTTTTTGTTTTCAGAAATAAAATTAAAACAGAAATTTGTTTGATAAAAATTTTATTACCGGAAACAAATTTCTATTCTTTTGTTTCTGAAAGTAAATTTGAAATAGAATCAAAAAGTAAAAAAAGTTAATTTTTTGTTCTCGGGAATAATTTCAGAATCAAATGAACTTATATTTTCTATTTTCTCTTCTTTCTTCTTATTCTTCATCCCTCTCTCTTCTTCTTCAACTGTCGTTGTCCACTACCACCGGTTGCCGACAATCGGTTTGGCAAGCTCATCGAAAGCTCGCAAGGCCAGGGTGAGGTTCGACAAGCTCGCTGGTGGCCAGGCAGACCTTGCCCAGGCCTCCTCTAGGCCTCCCCCAGCCACTGGTGAGCCGGGCGAGGCTCGGTCGACGAGGCATGGCCCCATTAATGGCCAGCAATGCTCTGGCGAGGTCGCCAATCATCCCAAGGCCAGCAACTGGCAACCTTGAAGAAGGAGAAGAGAAAGAAAAGAAAAAAAATTATTAAAAAATTAAATGAAAATGATTTTGATTAGAAATTTTCGGAAAATATAATTCTATTCTAGGAATAAAATTTTTGGATAGTTATCAAATGATTTAAAATGCTTAAAAATTATTCCCAAGAACAGAATAAAAATGAATTATTTTTTATTAGAAATTGTTCCCGGAAGTAGAATAGTTACCAAACACGCCATAAATATCCTAAATTATGCTTTTGACACTAATACTCTAAATTTTTGTACCACACAAAATTTCAAACTTATATCCATATGACATATTTACCTTCCATCATAATTCCGTCAATGAGAATTGCTATATCCTTCATGGCGACTTACGTTATATGTAGAGGTGTCAAAATGGGTCACTTGTTTTTGACAAAAAGTAGTTAAATGGGTAACTTTGATAGATGGATTTTAAGTGGGTCTTAGTAGGTCTTAAATGGGTCTTAAATGGGTTTGATTTTAATTTTAAGTGGGTCTTAAGAGAGAGACTCTCTCTTCTCCTTTTAACTTTACAAAAATAATTTTTTATAAATACCGAAATTATAATTATTTTTTATTTTAATTTTCTTTTCTTTTTCTTTCCTGTTCTTTTCTTTTCTTTCTTCCTTTTTTTTTTTTTTTTTCTTCTTTCTCCGTCGCCGGCATGGCAATGGCCGACGACCGGCCAAGCGAGCTCGGATCCGGCGAGGCGGAGGCCTCGCCGACGCCCGACAAGGCTCGAACCTTGCCGATCTAGCAAGACTCGAACTTGCCGACGTCGGGCGAGGCTCGAGCCTCGCCGGATCCGGCGAGGCGCGAGCTCAAGCTCGCCCGACGTCGGCGAGGCCTGCCGGATCCGGCGAGGCGAGGCCTCGCCGACGTCCGGCAAGGCTCAAGCCTCGCTAGATTCGGTGAGGGGCGAGCTCGAGCTCGATCGGCGAGGCTCGAGCCTCGCCGATCTGGCGAGACTCGAGCTCACCGACATCGGGCAAGGCTCCGGCCTCGCCGATCCGGCGAGCCTCGAGCTTGCCGGTGTCGGGCGAGCTCAAGGCTCGCTTGGAGAAGAAGAAGAACCAAAAAGAAAAAGAAAAAAGAAAATTATATTTTAAAAAATAAAAAAATAAAAATAATTAATTTGTTAAAAATAAAATAATTAAAAATAATTAAAATTCAATTTTTTAAAATAATTATTTTAAAAATTATAAAAATCACTAAATTTATGTTGTATAAAACTATTTTAGCAATACCATTTAAATATATATATATATAAAATAAGCTTGGAAGTTTTTTAGTAATATAATCTTTAAAAAAAAAACATAAGAATAAGTTTTCCTAAATTTGGTTAAATATGAAAATATTTTATTAATATGGGTTGGGTCAGGTATAGGTCGGGTATAAGTCGAAAAATTTACATTAGGCTTAAATGGGTCATAAATGGGTTAATAAGTCAATTTGGATTGACTCATTAATGACCCAACCCAAACCCCGACCCACCCGTTTGACACATCTAGTTATATGGTGTCGACAAGTATGATAAATCAACACCATATGCTCTCTCTCTCTCTCTCTCTCTCTCTCTCTCCCCCGACCCAAACCCAACTTGACCCACCCGTTTGACACATCTAGTTATATGGTGTCGACAAGTATGATAAATCGACACCGTATGCTCTCTCTCTCTCTCTCTCTCTCTCTCTCTCTCTCTCTCTCTCTCTCTCTCTCTCTCTCTCTCTCTCTCTCTCTCTCTCTCTCTCTCTCTCTCTCTCTCTCTCTCTCTCTCCATTGCTCAATTACTTGAGTGTTCTCTGTCTCAAAGTCAACTCTCTCTCTCTCCACGTTCATATCTCCATTGCTCAATTGCTTGAGTGCTCTCTGTCTCAAAATCAATTTGTTCACAAGAATAAGGCTGTTCGCTTGTCTATTACTCTCAATGTTGCTCCATGGAACTTGATTTGGGGCTTTAGGGTTTAGTATGATGCTCGACTCTCTCTCATTTGGAATAATTGAAAGGACAGAGCAGTGCACACTGATCAACAGTTGGCTCCTCATTGCAGAGTCACTTGTTAACAAAATCATTTTAAGATAGTTCATATCGATCACATAGAATTGGGGATGGTGTTCCATTCATCACAGAGTGTCAAATTCAACTGCTACATTGCTTTACAATTATGGAGCAACCTTCCTAAGATGTCCAGGCTTTGGACATATTACTAGCTTTCACTTTCAGGTACAAAGTACGTGCGAAACCATTTTTTGGAAGCCTAACAAATAAACTCCACAATAGTTGGTCGAGTGAAGTTTGGAACATTTTATTTCATGAATTTTTTTTTTTAATAGTAAAAGAAAATTTTAGTTTTGAACGTCATAAAATTTCACCTAGGAAATAAAGAAAAATTTTAAATAAGAACCTGAAGTGCCATTATATTCTCAAATAATGATTTGGAGTAGACATTATTTCAAATAAAGGCATGAATGCTATCATTTTCTTAAATAAGAACCTAAAGTGAATATTATTTTATATAAGGGTTTGAAGTGGCCATATCGATCTCAAAGAAGAGCCTCAACTCACTATTTGATAAGGGCAATTTTATCTTTTAAATTTTGTCTTTTTCTATTTTTCCCAAAAACAAAATTGAAAAAATAGAGACAGAAATGAGGGCTTCCTCCTACCTGTGGCCACCGCCCCATCACTAGTGGGGTGGCGACAATGGCTAGTGCAGTCGCCGACGCCAAGGGGGTGCCGACAACCCTCCCTTGCCTCCAATTGTGATCAACAAGGGTCACCACCCCCGGCCTGCCCTCGCCGGGCTAGCATCGCCGCCCACCGATGATGGGGCGGCGATCGCTCTGCGTCGCTTTTTTTTTTTTTTTTTTTTTTTTTAAGTTGAGGCTTTTTAAAAAAAAAAATTAATCTATTTTTCATACCAAAAATATAATTTAATCTAAATTTAAACTGTGTTTTGACAAAAATACCCTTGATCGATCGGAATTTTTGCTAGCCGATGATCCGGTAAGGCTAAGCCCTTATTTAAAATAAAGTTAATTACTTCAAGTCATTCTTTGAGACTAAGGGCGTGCATGGAAACGTTCCAAAGAAACATTTCGGAACACTTCGTACGGATTTTGTTCCCTGAACAAAAAAAAAGAAACAACATATTGTTGTTTCTGGCCTTGAGAAACACTTCTTGGACGCCCGAAAGGAACAAAAATGAAAAGAACAAAAAAACAAAAATTGTTGTTTCTCCTTCGTTCGTCCTCCTTCGTTCGTCTCCTTCATTCGTCCTCCTTTTCTCCGGCGACTCCTCACTCGGCCAACTCTCCGGCGACTCCTCACTCCGCCGGAGCCTCGCCGGAGCGTCGCCAGCCCCCGGCGAGGCCGAGCGTCGCCGGCGCGGGGCGAGGCCAAGCCTCGCCTTGGGCGGGCGAGCTCGGCCTCGCCCGGATCCGGCGAGGCCGAGCGTCCGCCGCCCCCGGCGAGGCTCGGCCTCGCCTTGGCTGGGCGAGGCTGCCCGCCCCGTCGGCCGGTTCCGGAGGCCGGTGACCGGCCGAAAAAAAAAAAATAAAAAAGAAAGGAAAAAATGAAAAATAAAATAAAAATGTTTAAAAAATTTAAAAAAACAAAAAAAAGAATAAAATTTACCAAACGTGTTTTTATTCATTTTTTATTCCCGGAACAAACGTTACCAAGCGCGTTCTTTTGTTCAAAAATTGTTCCCCTAACAAACACTTTTTTTTGTTTCTGTTCCCTAACAAAAAAAAAAATGTAAACGTTACCATTCTCACCCTAATATAACCACTTTAAACCCTTATTTGAAATGAAATCCATTTTAGACTCTTATTTGAGAAATTAAATACACTTCGGATCCTTATTTGCAATGTTCCCAAGGAAATAATTTACATGTTGGAATAGAAACAACTTGTAAAATATCATTAATTACAAGAATATGAAGTGTAGTCATTTAAGTTTGTTCTTTAGCAAAGGGAAGTCTTTTGAAAAGTTTTCACTCTAATTCATATCAGATACGAATAAGGAGAATTTTTTTTTTTTTATCTGGTACGAATAATACGACTTTGTTTTCTTTTTTATTATTTCTCCGGCATACACAGAACTCGGTTGACTCGCACCTAAGCGGAAGCAGGATCAAGAGAAACCTCGCAGCCAAACGGGCCGAAACTCCAGCATTACTTCGCCGCTTCCCTGCCTCAGCTGTGTTGGGCCTCTGGAAAATGGACCGGACATCATTGGACTTTCCAATAACCATGAAATACTGTTGTCCCTCTAATTGAAACTCTGTTTCCACATCTGATGGTCTTCCAGGACAACATATTCATCTCATCTCACTTGTTTTCTCATTCTGTGTATAGAGATCAAGAAAAGATTGCCAAACCACTTAAAATGCAATTCTTTTTGTATGGAAATTGCTTAATAAGACCCTTCTGAATAAGCACAGAAGACCATATCCGCAGTTCTCAGACCTCCCAGCATTTCACAATTTTGACACAACCGAGTTCCAAGGTGACCAAAATGATGCGGGGAAGAGGAAAAGGAATCAACTGATATCACTTATGATGGAGATGAAGTCAGTTTGACTCAGTGTAAAACTGGCTCACTAATTGAATCCTTGGTTCCCCTTAAAGATTGAAAATTGGTATTTCCCTTGCAATTATTCTGAATCAGAATTTGAGGGTTAAGTTACAATCCTAGCACTATCAATATAAATTAGGTCGGAAAGATCTTTTCTCCTTTCAACGAAAACAGCTCCAAAAGGACAATTCTTACCGACAACAAGGTGAAGAGTGTGCGTGTTAGCACAACGAAATTTAAGCAACTGCATTGTGCTGTTGTTGCTCTTAAAACCATTCTGGAGGCCACCAATCTGGTTTAACTGCCTCTACCTTGAGATCCTCTTGCCCAAGTATGGTAAGCAAACTGGACTTTTTGAGAGCATCTTCCAACCGCAATAGACCTAGACCTCAACATACCAGAATGGCCGGGACTATTTCAATTCTCCTGCCAGATGCAGCATCCAGGATTTCTGATCCAGAAGAAACTTTCTGCTCTGCTTCTATAATAAGAAGGAGCATTAGAGATCCGTCAAATACATATGCCAGAAAAAAGGACCGGCAACAATAACAGAGGCAGAAGATTTACCTTTTCCGTTACCATGAAGGAACTTCAAAGGCAGCAAACGCTTGTGAGTCACACCTTGGTGATGGGTTTGAGCAATTAATTCCTGCTCAACAAAGCAACCCTTATCGAAGCTAATCGCGTTAAGACCTTCTAGATTGTATTCCAGTGGAATTCTCTCCTACATTGAAAAGAGTTGAATGATCAAGATTACGTCCCACAGAGAGAGGCAACACAGTAGAAATAGCTTCTGCTGCATTAAAGGTTTAAAGCACCAAAATCCAACTATGTGCCTTGAAGAGAATCATCATGTGGAAAGAAACAAATCTCATTCAGATATTCTGAACGCCTTCAAGCAGTTCCAGGAAAGGGATTTGCTAAGAATTTCTGACAAGAAGGTTCTATATCTCAAGATACTTAACAAATTCCAACCCAACTAATACGTTTAAATTGAGAAATTAGTAAAGACGAACCCTTAGGAATCTCTATTGAGCCCTCTGCAAATCCCTTCTCTAGTCTCAAAAGAAGATAATTTTTTTAATCTGTTTCTTTGTCTGCTTCAACCAAAGGAGCAGCAATAGAACATGATAGAAGTTAACAGTAAGTTAAAGGGTATTTGCAGGGAATATAAGAAGCTGGCCCAGTTTTTAAAGCCATAATGTCAAAGAGATGCGAGCAACCAAAACGAGAAACGACAAGAAACACAAACGTTCTGAAGAAGATGGAAATATTCCTCTATAACCCAGAGAGTCTAATCTAGGATCTTTGAACCACTGCCACCGAATATCATTTCCTTGTGAAGCAGACATAGCGGATTTGTCAATGCCAGCACCCAAGCCAACACTAGCAGCATCTGGCTCCTCTGCTGTTGAGGAATTGTGAGAGTAGTTAGTGTTGTAACGCTGCCAGCAAGTAAAATCTTTGGATATATTTTCAATATCTACTTTGGCCTCAATCAGTACCTGCAGCAACAGGATAATGAGAAACTGTACACATGAGCCCATGGGTAAGTCATCATCTTTATTTTGTTGGGAGAGGAAAAGTTCCTGGTGCACTTCATATGTTCATCAAAGCCCATCTATTAACCAGAAAGTTACAGGGGAAAAAAAGAAACTACTTTACATGCACAAGAAGGCAGAAGCATTAGAAACTGCCTACAGAAAGAACTAAATTGAGGTCAAGGAGAGACCAAAGGTAATTCTAAAGATTACTTTTATGCGATTGAGTTCCCACTTCCCAGATTGGGTCAACAAATATTAACTAATGGAAATTCATCAACCTACTCAGCTATAGGGGGGCAGAAAGCTGCCACTTCACAGCATCCAATTTGCCTACATCATATTAATTGGAGGACCCTATGAGGCTAGAATGATACCAAACCAAGATCTGTGCACTGAAATTCTTCAAAAAAGAAACCTTGTTTGATCATCCATACTTATAATGATCTTCATTATGCCAAACTTGTTTAAAAGATGCCTCACACCTTATAAATTGCCTCCTCTTGAATAAAGACAACATGTGATGGTTAAGATAGTAAAGCACAGAACTTTGTATCTGCCTAGGAGCTTCATCCGCTACACCAACATAAAAAATAATGCAGCAAGCTCAATAATACCTAATCCTTACAGACACCATTGGTTCAAAAACAGAAGGAGGATGAAGCTTCGGTTCATCCTGAGGGTCTAGGATATTAAATAGCAGTTATGAGTAATTCTTGTGATGATAGAAGAAAGAAGGATGAAGTTTCAGTTCATCATGGGGATGAAGCCATGCTATTACATGAGTGGTGAGACTGGAGAACACTATCACGTTTAATAGCTAGCAATTGAAGCTTTGTAAATTCTTCTGATCACCTGGATGGCAATTAATATCCCAGGTTCTTCCTTGAATACAAACTACAAATTTGCAGTTGCACAGACATTTAAAAAAATCAACCTTGAAAACATTGGAAAAAACAGAATTTATGAGCAGCCTAAGACTCCAGAGAACCGCAGAAAATTCACATTTCTCAATCAATTGCAGCTAAGAGAACAACTTGTGCCATGTTAGGATGGATAAAACTGAAGGAAAATGAAAGGAAACTATTTCCCAAGACAAAACATGGTGACAAGGATACCAACGCACGCATAAACATTTCCATCCTCCCTTCACAAACCATACATAAATTCAGATATTTACCCCAAAAACAAGACAATGATTTAAAATTTCAATGAACTCACCTTTTAAATGTCTGCACAACGTCATCCAAGACCTGCGCATCCATGTCTGCGAGAAGCTCGAGCTCCCCGTCATTGGACCCAGGTCCGGATCCAGTCTTCTTGAGCTTCTCTCGGGGCCTCGTGGGCCTTATCAGAAACAGGTCACATAAAAACCTCCCTTGAAGAGTCAACAGAGCAGCATACATCGAAGGAAACGTAATCACGGGCATGTTGGGCATGGCCGGGTTTAAAGTCTTCTCGCTGGGGGTTTCACCGAATCGCTGCACACCATTGCTCAATAGGCCCTAGAGGAACTTGATCGTACCCGGGCCGCTGAACCGGATAACGGACCGGGCCTTGAGCCAGGAGGCCATTGACGGTTGACCTGACATTGTCGAGGTTGTGTTGGTGGCGGTTGCAACGGAGCGTCAAGTAACTAGACGCGATGGATTTGGGTTACCGAAGATGAGACTTAAACCGATGCATCTTTTTGTTCTTTTTCGGCAGATCAGCGAATCAAATGATTTACAGTTTTGGGTTGAAAATGGAGGAGCAGCAAGACAGGAGTGATGCTCAATTGCACAAGGGAGCTTCGAATAGTGACACGTAGCTCCCGGCGCTATGCCATGCGGACAAGAAAGCGTGGCTGTGGCTTCTACTGGTGGACGGTGAAATGTGAGGTACCGGCTGAACACCAACAGAGCAGCAAAGAGCAGCAAAGAGCAGCAATCAGTAAGTGAAGGAAAAGCTACAACTTCGACATATGAACGACCTGCAACTATAGAGGGTTTCTCTACTCCTAAACAATTACGCTACATGCATCTTGAAAACCTCAAGCTAGAAAATAAACCCGGACATTCTCAGCTCAGATGACGATTCAGCAACATATTTGAAGCGGTATCTAATCCGATGAGAGCAGAGCAAACCGACGCACTAAAGGAACGAGGGCTCTTGGCCATCAAAGGATGGATCGGGAGCTACGTCACCAGCTCAACATACCAAGCATTAACGTACACGTAACGCTAACACAATTCTCAAATCAATGCTAATGTCTCTGAGGCAAGTCGTCGAACAGGTGGAGAACGCGATGACGTGAGATGGTTATCCAGATGTTAGCAGAGACGAATCAAGAAATTCGAAGGCAAACGAAGAACAATCCAACGTCGGAGTACTCTCAACCGAAGAGAAACAGAACATCCTAGGATGATTACCTGGGATCGGCTACAGTGACGCGCGACTTGAACCGCGGGGGCGGATGAGAGCGGTGACGAAGTGGAGAACGCACTCGCTGGAAATGACGGCGCCGATCGGAGGTAGGATGGTCGTCGGCGTGGCGCGGCGGCGAAGGATTTTCTCGCCGGAGGGGGGCGGAGAGGGAGGTCCCTGCTTGCGTCTCTTTCTGTTCCGGTGGCGAGATGGGCGGGCTCGGTGAATGGGCTTTTCTCGTTTAATGGGCTCTGATCACTTTTGTGGGCTTAAATTGGGGTCCGGATGAGATTTTGATTGGAAAAAGTCCAGATTGATCCGTTAATTTTGGTTTTTTTTTTATTGGCTTATTATGAAATTTTTGTTCTTTTTTTTTTTTTTTTAAATATTGCTTGAATTGTAGCAAAAAATCAGGTCTCGATTGAAGAAAGTTGACCCAAAAAAAAACAGAGTTAATCTTTGACTCATCATCTTAAGCTCAGATAACAATTTTCGAAATATAAAATCTAGAAATCAAGCGAGAACCTAACTTCAACAAATCCAAAATTCCAAAATCCCAAAATCTCTTCTTTTTTCACGTTCCGCTTGCATTCAATAGCAATCCCACCTACCTCCAGAAAGGAAAGTTCGAAAATTCATTGAGAAAATCAAAATTGGAAAAAAAAAAAAAAAAAAAAAAAAAGAAGAATTGCCCAAATGTTCAATACCAGAACAACATATCCATCGTCTTTGAGAACGGTCTTCAGCGAAGCTTGGTCAAAGAACTAGACGAACACAAACCCCTAGAGTTCCTGTGTTTTGATCCTTCAAGACGAATGTGTTCGAAATGTTGCCATACATTTTGCAGTGCATCTTTGGTCGTCGCCCTTGCGATGCGGGTCACTGGAGAGGAGGGAGAAAGGAGCGAAGAGCGAAGTTGGATTTGGGTGAGCAGCAAGGAAACGGTTCGCCAAAGTAAAGTTTTGGTGTTTTCTATTTAGCCCATCAATCAGAGTTCCTAACTTGATCCAAGTCCCCATTTTTAGAATGAAAAATTTTAATTTTTTTTTAAGAAAGAAAAGGCTTAGCTTTTGACGAGTTATGATAGATTTCTAGCGTTAATATTAGTTTAAAATGAGTTTTAGATTTTCCGAGATTGAAATTCACAATTTAGGGATTTGCCCATCTGAGCAAGTACAAGTTACTCATATTAAATTGGGCCCTTTTCGTCTAAAGTCACAAAAAGGGTTTGCCGGCCCTAATATGAGTGAATGGAAGGATAGTGGAGGATTAGGCAATCTTGGAAGGCTAAAGTAGTAGAAGGCAGGTGTTATAGGATAAAGCTTACTCTATGAGAAAATGTGATATTATTTTCGATATTCTTTTATCTTCGAATCACTCGGAATGAAAAACTAGCGAGATACTTATAGGAATGTGGCCAATATACTAAGTGAGCAAGATTTTGCCACATGGCAATGTAAGCATATCGGCGAATGGTACACCCCCACATGTCATGAGGACATAGGGTCATGGATGGGGATCGCCCATTACGACACGGGTGGGGAGGTAAAGGATAAACATTAGTAGACCTTTTTCTAATGAGCCCCGTATCAAGGTCAAATCATCATAAAAAGAGACGGGAAAAATCCACTATCATGCATTAATCCGGAGTCATCCCTCTTTAGACCAAAGGAACCCCATTTTGAGTCTATGAAGCCAAATATCTTCAAATCATCACAAGAAAATAAAAATAATCCAAAATCCAGCGACTATTGAAATTGTTGATTGGCATCGAATGTACCTATCGATATAAAACGAACAATTGCAATTCGTAGAATCTCTCACACCTGATTTAAGCGCAAAAGGATAAACGATAAAGTAAAAGGCAAAGCAAAAGTAGAAAGCAAAAGAAGCTCGCAAGGACAAGACGGTTCGCAGCCATGATGCTGCCTGCACCCTTTGTTGACGGCTTCCATAGGAAGATAAAACAAATCCACACCCCGCCCCTTCCTTTTTCCCCTTCTCCTCAACCAAGTGACGTGGGTTTTTATATTTTTACTTTTTGGATCTATAGCCACCCGGTATGCGGGACCTTCACCCCCAACTAAGGATGCGTTTGGGAAGGCTTTTGGAGAAAGTCTTTAGGAGAATACAAAAGACTTTTGAGTTAAAGGTATTTTTCAAAATGCAAAGTATATTTAGTAAATTGTCGTTTGAAAGCCCATTTGAAGTACCTTTGAGCAAAATGGTGTTTGGGGGAATTACATCTACAAAAGGGTTTTGGTGATAAAAAAATTATCAAAAGAAAAATAAATAAAAAAATTGACGCAAGGGCGGGTGGCCGTCGGATGTTGGGCGACCTCTGAAAACCACCAGCGAGGGTCGCCGGACATCGAGAGACCGGCGACCTCGCCGCGACCCAAATCCGGGGGTGGCAAGGTTGCGGGAGGACCTCGCTGCCCCTGGATTTGGGTCATGGCAAGGTCGGCGACCCAAATCTCGCCACGACCTAGACAAGGCGGCGGTTGCACCACTCCCTGGCGACAGTCGCCTGGGCCACCGCGACCATGCCGAGCCGTCGGCGGCCGCTCACAGCTTTGAGCAACACGTCGGCCTTCAATGGAGAAGAAGATGAACAGTACAATGACGAGGGCAAAATCGAGAGTAACTGAGGATAGTTTTGGAAGAAAATTAAAAAAAAATAAAAAGAACAGTGCCACTTGTATGCTGAGAAAGCTAAAAGCCCAAGGCACCCTCACACCTGCCTTGGGCTTTCAGCCTTGAGAATGCCAGCTTTGGCTTAATGGGAATTTCAAAGTTGTTTCCAAACATCCTAGATTTAGCCCAAGTATCTTTAGAAGCCCAAAACCCTTTGCAAAGTCAATTCCAAACGCACCCTAATTTGAATGTGAACATTGTCAGACCCATAATGGGAGGCTCTCCCAACGCCATCTGCTTCATACACAAGACTCGAACTTGAGTAGGGGAACCCGAGCTCCTTATCACTTGGGCCAACGGACATTTGTAGTGGACATTTGTAGTGTAGTGGTATTTCAAATGTAGACTCAGTTTATTTTACAACAAATATAACGTTTTTTGGAAAATAGTTTTTATTTTTCAGAAAAATTATCATATTTTCTGATGTTCGGCTGAAACTTGAAAATAGGTTAGAATATATATTTTGTTGTTCGGTAAAGGAAATCTTTTCCTTGATACACCAATGTAAATGAAATTTTATTATTATATTTTTAATTGATTTTAATTTTTTTAATTTTTAATTTTTCTTTTTCATTCACTGGTTGCCAGCCATAGCCTCGCCACAGGTCGAGCTCACCCGATGCTAGTGACCTCAAGCAAGGGTCACTAGACGTTGATGAGGATTTAGCAACCTCAAGTTACGCTCAAGCTTGGCCCAAGTTGCTAGATCTAGCAAGGCGAGGTGGACCTCACTAGATTTGGCAAGCTCAAGCCTCATCGAATTATGGTGAGGCTTCGACTCGCCTGTAACTAGTCGCCGGTTGCTGCTGTGGCCAGCAACCAGCCAACGAAGAATAAAAGAAAAAAAAAAAAAAGGAAAAATAATTAAAAATATTTTTAATAAAAATTAAAAAAGAAAAGAAAAGAAAAGGTTTTTGATAAAAATGAGTGGTGAAAAAGATGCGGAAAATATTTTTCACTTCTCAAAAGTCAAAATCGTTTTTCCCTATGTTTGAATAATATTTTTTTTTATAGAAAATGTTTTCCCCAATTAATTCATTTTCCGTAAAACAAATATTGAAAAATCCGGAAAACTCTTTTGTAAAATTATTTTATGTGAATCAAACGAAGCTCTAGTGTGATATAAAAGAGTCGGACCGAGCTTAACCTAAACTCGATTAGATGCGACTTACATTTATCATGCTCGAAAGTCAACTTGAATTTAATCAGCTTTAGCTTAATTCAAATAGAAAATTTAGATATGCATCTGCTCGACTCGACTTGAGTTGATTAGACTAGAACGAAGTTACTAAGAAACTTGATTTCAATCTCAATAGGCTCTAATCTTTTCCCTGAGTTTATATTTATGTGAGTCCTTTATTTGAGAATTTATTACATATTCTTCAAAGAAACAATCGGATAATCATGGACTCGTTATTTTTTTATACTAAACTTCTCCCCAGAAATATAAGAACAAATTTCGCTCTGCTCTTGGTAGCCCATCGTTTATTTAAACATCTCTCTCTCTCTCTCTCTCTCTCTCCCCAGACAAAAATGGCGAAACTAAGACCATCTCTCCCCTTCTTCTTCTTCTTCTTCTTCCTTCTCTTCCTCGTACTCTCCCTCGCCACCACCCCATCGCAATCCTTCGTCCCCGGCCACCCCAAACCAGCCCCCACCAGCTTCATCGTCTCCTCCTGCCGCACCACCCGCTATCCAGCCCTCTGCGTCCACTGCCTCGCCGCCTATGGCCGCGCCATCCAGCGGAGCGACCGCCACCTCGCCCAGGCCGCCCTCGTCGTCAGCCTCGCCCGGGCCCGCTCCGCCGCCTCCTTCATCTCCAAGCTGTCCCGAGCTCGCCGCATCAAGCTCCGCGAGCTCCGGGCCGTGAGGGACTGCGTCGAGAACATGGGCGACTCCGTGGACCGTCTCGCCGACTCAGCGAGGGAGCTCGGGCGCTCGGATCGGGACGCGGGCGAGGACTTCGCGTGGCACATGAGCAACGTGGAGACGTGGGTGAGCGCCGCGCTGACGGACGAGAACACCTGCGTGGATGGGTTCGCGGGGGTCACGGACGGGGGATTGAAGGTGGCGGTGAGGCGGAGGGTAGTATATGTTGCTCAGGTGACCAGCAACGCGCTCGCTCTCGTGAACCGGTTCGCTTCCAAACATCGGCCAGTCGCGGTGGCCGGAAAGCCTTGAGTGGAGTAAGAGAAAGTAGGTTTTGCCTTGGTACTTCGTCATTTCTTTCTCTTTTTTCCTTTCCCGTTTTGTGTAAAATGCATGAGCAGAGAGTAGAAGCAGCAGCAGTGTGGTGTGAGTGTTGTTCCTGGCTTATTAGACTTCGTCGCTGGCAATGGAAAAAGGTATAAAAAAGAGAAGAACGAGCAGAACTTGTAATCTCTCGAGTTACCAGTCGTATATTCCCAGTTTCACTGTCTATTTCTTTGTTGGCTTTGATACATAGGTGACTTAAAGCGGATAACCATTTTATTTTTTGCTAGAGTTATTTCTTTGTTCCCGTGAATAGATTTACAACATAATTCCATTATATTCACAACATAATTCCTTTTGATAATGTAATTTGATTTTTATATTTCTAAAATAAATTTTTTAGTTCAGAAATAGGAATGGAACATAAACGAAAAGTAAGAATTACTCTACTTCTCAATTTCTAGAATTGAAATTGAGAATAAAAATTCTTCTTATTCGTTATAAGCGGGTTGCCCACTTGCTATTGCTCATTGGTTGCCACCATCGATCATCGATCACCGCTGTCTATGCCGCTGCCAATTGCTCTTCGACGTCCGCCATCCGCCATCATTGCGTTAGAGAAAAATATTTTGTTGTTATTAAATTAATTTTTATTTCGGAAAATAAATTTTATATCGTTATTAGATGTGTATTTTTACTTAAATATTCATATGAAAAATAAAAAAAATTATTTCAGGAATATAAATAAATTTCTAGAATAAAGTGATTATCATTCGTGTCTTTACTGACTTATGTACAATAAACTCGCCATTCATGTTTGATTTGCCAACTCAAGATTTATAACAGTTTTGATATTCCAACCCCTAATCCCGTGTCTTGATTGGTCCACGAGACTCGAGTTCGCTTTTTAATGAGAAATTAGCTTTATTCAATGATCCAAAATAACTTCGTCACAGTGAGGGTTCGATTGAGTGTCGGTAGTGGACGCATCTCTCGAATCATAAGTCAACATTTTGGATGGCAAAATGGGTTGATGTCCCATATTTTAACCCACATTTGTTGGACTGGATAGAAAATGAAATTTTAATATGGATTAAAAATTGATTTACTATAATAGAGCCCAATTGAAAAATGCATTATAAATGAAAATGGGTTATAAATGAGTTTATCCTAAATTCAATTATAACCCATTAATAACTCAACTTAAATCCACTACTTTTCTTTTTTTTTTCTTTTTCTTTTTCTTCAGAAAAAGGAAAAAGAAAAGAAATAGAATAAAAATCATTTTAAAAATATAATAATAAACAAATATTGAAAGAAATGTATGGGTAAAATATTTTTCTTATTGAATAGCAAAAATATCAGTTAATTTATTTTCAAGTTTCAGTCATATATAGAAAAATATTATTATTTTCTTGAAAATGAATTTTTAGAATATTAATGTATTTTGATAATACGGAATAAGTTGAATAGTATGAGTTGTGTACTAATCGAGTTAAATATGAATTATTAAATTTATATTACGTAAAAATAAATCAATATAAATTGCATCATTTTCGATTCAACTCGAGCTGTTGGCCCTAGTCTACATGCATCGGGAGATGCCCTCGAAACGGATGAGGGGTCGAAGGAGTTTGTTTGGTGTCGCGACTTGGAATGGGATTGCATTGTTTTGTGGCCGGATATTGCGATCATGAGGATGGAGGAGACAATAAGAAGGCATGATTTGTGGGTAATTTTCTTTAAAGTAACATTTTATTTAAAGCTTTTGTTGACGAATGTGGACTTCTTCTTCTTCCTTTTCCTTTATCACGATTCACGAGACAGCAGCACGTCAAATCAAATCTAGGGTTTGATTCTGGCACGTCACCACAGCATTATCTTCGACCATGTGCAAGATGCATTCCACGTGACCATCTTTTCCCTTCCGTTCGCCGTTGAGCTTATCTTGGAGATGCCGAAAGAAAACAGAGAAGATAAATGATATAAGAATGGAATATTTTAATTTCTGAGTGTTGACAATAGAATTGACAATTATCGGTAGAGATAACATTTGAATCAATCTCAGATTATTTGTGATTAAGCTTCGATTCTAATGTGAATTGAAAATAATACTATTTAATGTTAGATTGCTCATCATATGGTATTTTGATTGCATTCACATTTTAATTGTGCTAGTTGAAAACGTCTAATTCTGATGCGAGCTGGAACAATAATCTTGAAGTGCCATGTATATGAGGGATGTCTTAAATATGATTTTGATGTGCTAACTTGAGGGAGTTCATGTCAAGACTTGCCAACTAACGAGTAATAAGGGCCAGCTAAGCTCTTTTGACCGCACGCGATGGCTCTGTTCCTGCCGCTCGGTCTGATTCAGCCCGTTTTGAGCTGTTGTTAGGTGGTTTTCTAGCGACCCTTTCGAGCGGTCCAGAGTCCATTTGGGCGTATGGCATTAATCATCTGAGCTTTACTGCCCCTCCATTGACGTAAAGTCTAATCCTGTCATTTCGCAATGCTTGTTCGTCTCTCTTCAATCAGCGGTGGGTCCATCATGGGATTGAAATCTTATGGTGAAAGGATCGCTTCATCTCTCTCTCTCTCTCTCTCTCTCTCTCTCTCTAGGAACTTTCCCGAGTTGCCTCGTATGGTAATATGCAGGTTCCGCCTTTGGAAGCACTCGATCCAGTACATCGAGCCCGTTGAATCTCGAACGATCCTAAGTGAGATCCGTATTTTACATGTTAGTTTTGGTTCACATGCATCGAAATCGTTGTAATAACATTAAAATGAACGCGAATCTCGCCTTTCCGCACGACAGCCGCGGGAAAAGCAGGAAACAATGGGCACATTAGAAGGTTTTCCTAAAGAAAGTTTGGACTGAGCAGACAAGAGCCAAATGATTTCATTGGAGTACGTTCTGTTTTTCACCTTATCTTTCTGCAAAGCTGATAAAGGTCGGAAGGAGGCAGAGGCAGGTAAATGCTCCGTGCATCGGGGGACTCACGTTCTTTGTCATTTCTTTTTGCAAGATGCTATTCTAATTTCTAGGAGAAAATATTGCAAAGATGGGCCCTCCGCGTCACCATGGGGCCAGCCCATTCAATGGACGACACGTGACGCCGCGTGTCGGAAGGATGCTCAGTTTGCTCAAAGCTCACTTGTCGGTCGATCCTCTCATTCTCTCAAAAAAGCTTGATTCGGTTGAAATTTGAATCTTTCCAAGCTTGTTCGCTCGTTGAAGGCAATTTGAGTCTTTTTCTAGGGTTTTCTTGTTGGATACGGCCTTCTCGTAGAAGCTCGACTCCAAAAACTCAACTCCGAAACCTGATTTAGTTGTTCAAAGTCATCACCTTACAGATTCATTCTTGATATTTTGATTCGCCAACTTTTCATGGAGTATTCTTTTCACAAATCTTTATTTCTTGTTTTGACAATATCGTGAATTTTGTGTGCTCGAAAAGTTACGAACAATCGCTTTCATAAGCAATGGAGTTCTGCTCACTAGTTAATATGATACAAAGCTATATGAACACCATCAATAGCACGCCCTGTGGCTACTTTCGAAAGATAAGAACCTTGCTCGAGATGGTGCTGGCATACAAAGGTGTGTAGTTTCCTGTTTAATGCAATGTCACAAAATCTCACACAAGTTAATCACGATAATCCATAAGGTCATTTAATTGAAACCTTTATCTACTTGTGTTTCAATGAGTTTAACTGATGAAGATAGAGTGGGAAAATTACTAAAAAAGTTTTAAATATGTTACAATTGTGAACCTTTCTTTTGTTTTGTTTTTTTGTCAATTCAATCCTAAACTTTTTATAATTGTACTAATTCAGTTCATTTGACTAATTTTGGCCAGCTAACATTGATATGGACACCACCCAACATTGATGTAGATAATTTTTAATAATATTTTCATTTTCTCTTTTTTTCCATACATCCAGCCATGGCCTTGCTGCGAGCGAGAGCCCCTTTGCTCATTGCAAGGATGGCCTCGCCCATATATGGGCAAAGTCGCCTCGCCCGCAGCCCCCAGGCCTCACCT